>CM057347.1:399672470-402072470 GCA_030015575.1 Agapanthus africanus
AGAAAAGCCCTCGCCGTTTCCAAAAATTCTCTCTCTCACTCTCCTGCGTCTCGATCGCTCCCGCGCCTCGTCGCCACCGCCCTCCGCCCGTGGCCCGCCACCGCCCTCAATCGTTCCCAAAACTTCCTCGTTGCCACCGCCCGCGACTCGTCGCCGATTGCGTCGTCGACCACCGGGCTCCTCCACCGTCCGCTACAGGTTAGTAAATCTCAAATTTTTACTTCTAATAATACTTTTATTTATAATTTTGATGATGTTAGGGCTAGGGTTTAGGGTTTGGGTAGGGGTGAGGGTTAGTGTTAGGCATCGAGTTCAGTTTAGGATAGGGTTAGGGTTAGGGTTCGGTTGGGGTTGGGGTTGGGGTTCGGTTGGGGTTGGGGTTAGGGTTAGGGCTAGGGTTAATTAGTTGGGCTTAGGGTTAGGGTAATTAGGGCTAGGATTTGGTTCAGGTTTAGGGTTAGAGGGTAGGGTTAATTTGGGTTAATTAGAGGGTAGGGTTAATTTGGGTTTATTAGTGATAATTTGAAAGGGTTAGGCTGTTGATTATGATTAATTAGGTTAATTTGGGTTAAGTTTGGGTTGGTTAGGGTTAATTAGGTTAATTTGGATTAAGTTTGGGTTAATTAGGGATAATTTGTGTTAGGCTAACGATTATGCTTAATTGTGATTAATTAGGTTAATTTGGGTTATTTAGAGTAAGGGTTTAGGGTGCACTAGTTTATTCAGTAGGATACTCGATGATAACATAAACGTACAATTTTACCGTAAATGCAAGAAAAATTTACCCTAAAGTTGAAATTTCGAACCCTTAATAACGAAACATAAACGTAAACCTATTCATGTTAAATGTTCAAGTTAAAACTAATATATGATACTCGATAATAATATGAAACTTTCATATTCTCATCGATACTCATATATGAAATTCAAAGCGCCACTTAGTCCCCGTCTATCGGTTAACATACGTTCGATATTCGTCGTGACATAGAACTATACGAAGGTTATTAAATATCGGACGATATAGCTCGGTACTAACAATCGTCGTATAGTCTATGTGACGAGAAGATTCAATCGTATGATAACCGATAGATTTGTCCCGTATGGACAAGTTAGGAATGTATAAAGCAAACACCTGCATTCACTTGTGTTTTCAAACGTTTCGAGATATTTCGTCGGTACTTTTCCGCTGGTTCTCCGTGTACAAAGATAGATTAGATGTTCATTTCAACGTTGTTTCACATCTTTGAAATGATTATCTATTCTATTACAGTGTACTCGGAGAACAGCGGGGGGTGCTGCCGAAATTTACTCGAAATGGTTGAAATCACAAGTGAATGGTTGTCTGCTCTATACATTCTTAATGGGATAGAAGCCTTACCCCGACAGCCGAAACACACACATACAACACGAATACACAACAAATGCATTATTAGAGAGTGATTCAAGATGTTCAAGTTAAAACCAATATATGATACTCGATGATAATATGAAACTTTCATATTCTCATCGATACTCATATATGAAACTCAAAGCGCCACTTAGTCCCCATCTATCGGTTAACATACATTCGATGTTCGTCGTGATATAGAACTATACGAAGGTTGTTAAATATTAGACGGTATAGCTCGGTACTAACAACCGTCGTGTGGTCTATGTGACGAGAAGATTCAATTGTATGATAACCGATAGATTTGTCCCGTGTGGACAAGTTAGGAATGTATAAAGCAAACACCTGCATTCACTTGTGTTTTCATCCGTTTCGAGTTATTTCGTCGGTACTTTTCCGCCGGTTCTCCGTGTACAAAGATAGATTAGATGTTCATTTCAACGTTGTTTCACAGTTTTGAAATGATTATCTATTTTATTACAGTGTACTCGGAGAACAGCGGGGAGGTGCTGCCGAAATTTTCTCGAAATGGTTGAAAGCACAAGAGAATGGGTGTCTGCTTTATACATTTTTAATGGGATAGAAGCCTTACCCCCGACAGTCGAAACACACACATACAACATGAATACACAACAAACGCACACACAACACATACACACTAACAACCTTACACTTAGGCGAAATCATAAATTGAAATACACATATATAGAACACAACTCATACATAGGTATCCTCAAATCTAATTTTGATTATCGATAATTTATTCTTTTTAACAACAAACGCACACACAAAGCATATACACGAATTTTCTCCTTTGTCGGTAATCATCACATTCTTAGATTTCTCAATATAGTCATCATAACCTACAATTTATATGTTATACAGTCTAACATGGCCTATGAGTACGTCAGAGTTAAGGACTGGATGCATGTGGATTGGCAACAACGTATGCAACCTAAGTTTGTCGCAGGAGTTGCTGCTTTTATTGAATTTGCACGCGCACATAATAAGATCGTGATAAAGAAGATTCTCTGCCCGTGCGATAGATGTGGGAATAAGTACTGGCAGAAGGTAGAATTTGCAGAGCTTCATATCGTTAAACATGGTTTTACTAGACTTTATACAACTTGGCTATATCACGGGGAAGAAGAAGAACACAGTAATGCGGCAGAAGAAGAAGGAGAAGACGGTAATGCGGCAGAAGAAGAAGGAGAAGACGGTAATGCGGCAGAAGAAGAAGGAGAAAACGATAATTTCTTTCCATCAGAAGAAATGGAGGATATGGTAGAGGCTGCCTTAGGTGAATCTATTCGTACCGAAGATGACATTCCTTCCGGTTAAGGACCGCGTGCGGATAAATATGAAAATTTCATGAATGATGCTAGAAAACCAATTTATGAGAATACAAAGTATTCCACCCTCTCATGGTTTGTCCAACTTTTCCAGATTAAGTGTCTAAATGGATGGAGCAACAAGTCATTCACAATACTTCTTTCGTTCTTGAAAGATTCTATGCCTCCGGGAAATAACGTGCCCGACAGCTGGTACGGAGCCCAGAAGATGATGTCTGATTTGGGTCTGAAGTGTGAGAAGATTCAAGCATGTCTGCGTGTTGTACCGAAAAGAGAATTCAGATTTGAAAGAGCGTCCAACATGCGGAGAGGCCAGGTATAAACCGAAAGATTCTGATAAGAAGCCCGATATACCTGTCAAGATAGCACGATACTTTCCCATAACACAGAGGCTGCAGAGGCTATTCAGGTGCAAGAAAACAGCCGAGGCAATAATTTGGCATCACCGCGCTCCTCCAAGTGAAGATGGAAAATGAGTCATCCAAGAGATTCACCGGCATGGAAGGATTTCAATAGGAGGCACGCAATATTCAGTAGCAATCCTCGCAATGTCAGGCTCGGACTGGCTAGTGATGGCTTCTGCCCATTCAACTATATGGCTGGAAGCCACAGCACATGACCCGTTGTAATGATAGTTTATAATCTGTCGCCTTGGTTGGATATAGACCAATCATACTTTATAATGCCTGTTCTTATCGACGGACCAAACTCACCGGGAAACAATATCAACGTCTATCTCCGACCTCTGATCGAGGAGTTAAAATCTTTATTCATTGATGGTGTAGAGACTTACAATGCAAACACAAATACAACCTTCATACTGTGTGCTGCTTCAATGTGGACAATGACTTTCCTGCGTATGGAATGCTATCAGGTTGGTCCTGTAGGGTTCCTAGGCACACTCAAGAGGTCTCACAAGGCATCAACCATGCCCATTTAAAAAATTGCGGTGCCGAGAAACCCTAGACTAGATCGTTAACTAGAATTTTAGGCGAAACTAGCAAGTAGTTAACAACTTAAATAAAGTATAAACGGAAATACAACCTTTGTAGATCCGGTGCTCCACCTCCATAGCTTCGCGATGAAGTCCCCTTGCTGTCCAAATCAAATCCCAGGCTCTAGCGTCGGCTTCATCGGAGAAAAAGCGGGCTAGGTCATCGACGACGATGCCGAAGATGATCTACGTCGAGGCATCACAAGATCAAGCTCCACCTTCACCAAGCCATGAAAACTTGTGAAGGAAACACCCTATACTACTTGGCAAGAGGTAGAGGATGAAGAAATAGGAAGTGGGTAGACTTTAGAATTGGATTTCTCACTCATTTCATCAATCCACCATTGATGAAGTGAAGCTTCTTCATCTTAAAGAAGAAGAAGAAGAAGAAGAAGATAATGTTATGATAAGAATAATCAAATAGAAAGGAAAATGAATTCTTATCATAATTTTAACCATGGTAAAGTGTAGAGAATTAACTTAGGTTAAATGAATGGTTAGGGTTTAGGAGATGAAGACAAAAGAGTCACTTTGGTCAAAGCTTCATGAAGCTTCAACAAGCTTCATGTTGAAAGCAACCCTTTTGTTTTTCTTTTCTCATTTCTTTTAATCCAAATTAAAGATAAATGAAAGAATAAATATATAAAAACCCTAACCATTTACTTAACTAAGGTTTAACTCTTTACACAATCATGTATCATCAAACATGATACAATCAAGTGCACAAAAAATATATCACATATACAATGTGCACAAGCGAGTGAGAAAATCCATTTAAAGTGAACCAATACTAGTTAATGCAAAGCAATATATCAAATATATAATTATGCATTAGATCATTAAATCAACACTTGATTCAATGATCCGGTCATATCGCATATAACCGACCAGTATCCAATGTATCGGCTAATCGAATCAATCCTCGATTCGATAACTAGGTTATATCGTATACAACCATTCGACACATTCATCGCGAGAATAGAATGCGGTATCACATACACGCATTATTCTCGGTCCCGCACATATCTCATATGCGCTCCTATTTCGTTTTGCTTGAGCCAGGAAACATCTGTGTAGGACTCTAAAGACTCGTCAATACGCCGGCAGCAGATGATGATCATATCAAACACCCACAAGCCGCAAGCGGTCTGCTAAACGTAACGGCCACCCGGGTATTGAGCGATCAGAAGATCGACGAGCAAGCTTGCTCACACTCCAGTGAATCCAACCAGTAACACTACCGTACAGTCCGGTCTGATCGTCTGATATGTCGCATATCTCGCCTAGGGGTGGTAAACGTCAGACCCCAATAGCTCGATAAGTCGTATCGATATGAGGTCTATAACAATTCGAGAAACTACTGGTAACACTTACCAGTAAATCTCAGCAACCCTGGCCAGGGATTTCCTGTTATAGCCAATCGAACACAGCGCAACATCAACTCCCTATACCGGGAGAGACGAATCCCCTCCTATCGCTCATTGCCTCCATGTGATTCGGGACTGTACCCAAAAGCCACCGTTTTGCACGCCCTCTTGGACGTGGTAAGGTGGAAATCAAAGCACAGTGGGAACCACACAAGACTCTATGACGATCTCGGGTCAACAGACTACTCTGTACCAGTGTCACCAGAGAACTGCCATCTGACGTAAGGTATAATACCATCTGGGAGTTCTCGGCGAGTCCGTCCAGTGTACCCAGTCTCCACTGAGCACCCGTATATCATCTCTGATGTCAAACACCAATGGATATGGGATCATCCATCGCCCATCTGTGTGGATCGAGAAGGTATACGCTAGTCTACTCTGGTATATCGATGCCCCGTCTCGATACACCCACGACTAGGGACCTTGAAGGATGTACTTATGGACTACCATGTCCCCACTAGTATGATCCACATCATAGTCCAGGTAGTCAAGTACACATCCTAAGGGCTTTACCAACATGTAACAGAGAGACAATTAGTGTACACGTTAAGGTAAAGAGCAACCAGATAACATACTATCATGTCGAGCGAGAAAGTTCTCCCTATATATGTCCAAGCATCCACTACAATATACATCCTATGTATAGTAATGGCCTCTAGGGCATACATATAAGTAACAATCTCCCACTTGCACTAGGGCCATCTGATAGCAGTGGTTGTAGTATCTCATACTCAACCATCCCATAAAAATCTCTCTCTGGGAACAGGCCTTTGTGAGTGGATCCGCTGTGTTGTCCTCTGAGTCTACTCTCCAAACCTCGATCTCCTTGGAGATCAACCATCTCCATGGTCAGGTGATACTGCCTTAGAATATGTCTGGATCACTGATGGGACCGGCGTTCCTTGGCATAAGCCACAACCCGTTGTCTCACAATGGTAGGAACGTAGTTCATCTCATGAACCACTATACACCCAAACAGCCTCTTTTGGTAGCATCTTAAGTAGCGATGTATCCTGCCTTTATCGTCTAGTATGTCACGGTATCTATCTTGGAACTCTTCCAACATACCGTCCCTCCACTGAGGGTAAAGACAATGCCTGTGACTGACATTCAGTCGTCTTTATCACCCTGGAACCATTCCAGTGATTCTCCCCAGGGTCGATTGATACCATCTCACTACAACTAGTGAGAATCCTAATATCCAATTAGATCTATCTCATAGATCCAAAACCCAGGATTTAGTAGGTATCACTTTGATCCTATGTGGAGAATCATTGTGATAAGCGGAGATTGATCGAGCGTAGCATAGGAAACTCCTTCCCTATCAAGAGTATGTCATCCACGTACTCTAGGAGGATCGTCACCATACTCCCTACTGCCTTTTTGTTTATACAAGGTTCATCTACCATTTTGATGATGTCAAACTCTTTGACTAATACATCAAAACAGACGTTCCAACTCCGCGATGCCTGCTTCATCCTATAAAGCATCTTGCACACGTTTCCGCTGCTCCCACTGTCTACGAGGCCCTCTGGCTGTGTACTTATAGACTCCCTCTTCTAAAACATCATTTAGAAAAGCTGTCATGACACCCAACCACCAGATATCGTAGTCATGGTATGTAGCCGTGGCAAGTAGAATCTGGATGGACTTAAGCATAGATACTGGAACAAGGTTTCATCATTATCCATGCCTGGTCGATGACGAAAACCTTTAACAAGTCTAGCTTTGAAAGTCTCAACTTTTCCATCTACACCATGTAATCTTCTCAAGATATACTTGCTCCTGATGGGGATTTAACCCTTCAGATATAGCAACCAAAGTCCATACTTTGTTGGTGTATATGGATTCCATCTCAGATCACTAAACATCCGGCCATTCTTACAGAGTCCCACTCCTGATGGCCAGCTCGAAACTAGTTGGGTCATCATCTCATGATGCATTCCTCGCTCCCACTGTCATAGAGAAACCGAAGTATCTCTCAGGTGGGTGAGGAACCCTACTAGATCGGCGGAGAGGCTGAGGTTCGTTGGTAATTATTGAATCCTTTGGTTCTGTCAAATCTTCAGCTGCAGTTTTGTACAGCTGGAACATTTCCAGTTCTACATAACTGACCTTGCCTCGAGCTTGTCCGGATTTTGCTTTTCAGACATAGGCCGGACAACCCCAAATCTTAACTAACTTAAGAAATGGGATCTTCCCTTTCCATATCATATATGAAGTGGTAGACAACTGATTTGATTTGAACCCTATTCAATAGGTATGCAGCTTCTCAAGCGCATAACACCCAAAAGGAAATAGGTAACTCAGTATTACTCATCATAGAGCACACCTTATCACATAGGGTGTAATTGCTCCATCCCGATATACCATCGTGCTATGGTGTATACAGAGGAGTAATGCTGAGAGAGAATCTCATTCTCCATTAGAATAGTCCAGGAATTCCATGCACAAGTATTCTCCTCCCTGATCTCATCATAGGACATAATACTTATACCCGTATTTTGGTTCTCTACTTCTCGCTTATATTCTGTGAATATCTCAAAAGGCTCGGACTCATGTTTCAACAGGAACATATGTCTGAATCTTGAGAGATTATCAGAGAATGTAATGAAGTACAAAGAACCAGTCCTGGCATGTGTAGACAGGGGACCTTACATACATCAACATGTATCATCCCAAGAGTTTACTAACTCTTTCTCTGTTTCCAATAAACAGAGCTGTGGTCATCTTATCTTTGTGACATGACTGGCGAGTTTCACAAGATGTAAATTCAAACTGATTTAAATGTGCATCTAAATGTAACTTTAGCTAGTCGGGTCACATTGATATGACCTAGTCTACAATGCCTCAAGAAGGATTCGTTCATTTCTGAACTCTTCCTCTTGTGTGTGTTCCGTATACTAAGAACTGTAGTTTGATTTAGAACATTAATGCTTTTAGATAACGTGCCTGAACCGATCAACTTTTGATATAGGAAATGTTCAAAACATTATCCAACAATACAAAATTTTATCATTTCTTTACTAATAAAGAGACTGATATGATTTTGTATATCAGGTTCGGTATCTAATAACATTCGTTCAGAATCAATGTATTGGTAATACAGGGTGACAGTGACCAACAGACTTGGCTGCAACACTTGCCCCGGTTTCTGTCTCATGAAACTTATCACCCGTTCTCAGTTTTTCTACCTTTCTATAGCCCTATGTAACAGATTACATATCTGGGATCCTGATCTGGCATCACATACCCAGGACGTAGAGGATACAGAGAAACAGTTCTTTGTAATGAACACACCCGAAGATGATGCATCAGCATGCACTCTCTTCGTTTGGGCGGCACGGGAAATCTGGTATTCCCCAATTTCCTGCTCTGTCTTATAACAATTATAAGTTGGAGCGGGACCAACGTTCCCCAGCTCAGTATAACAAGCGGGTTCGGTCAAATATCCGTATTATTATCTTGATTAAGGCGTGATATGGTCGCTACCAGGAGAGAGAGAGAAGAAAATCACTCAGCGTGCGCTTTTGCAAGATCAGATTGGTTATTATTTTATCTAATCAGGATGGCTCCCACTGCTTTTTATCAAATCTTCCTTCAAACTCTAAAAGGAAAGACTAGCCGGGATTAATTACACACTACAAGTTCGCCAATCTTTCAGCCAGGCCAGTGTCGGTACTTTGAGGGAGGTCCCCCGTGCTTTCGCACGAACCTAATTAATATAAACCTCGTTTTCCCAGAGGCGTAACCTCGTTAACACCTTTTTAGACACCTACTTGATCGGCTAATTGTAATGTGTAAAACTCTCCCAGGAGTAACTCTTACTCGCAGCGGGTATCGGGATCCAACTATCTCATAGAAGGTATGCAATCTCATTGCAAATTTCAACACTTGAAATTCCCAATAATATTTTGCCCCTAGCAGCTATATGACCTTAACATAGTCAACAAATCATAAGTGCTAGTCAAGTTCAACCCGTCATTTCCCGATTGAATTAAACCCACCCGCACGACCCTTAACATAGTCAACAAAGTCGCACGACTACCCTAATCCAATCACATCATATGCTTATGCAGATAAGCACTAATTAGCTACCGCACACTACGCCTTAACATAGTCAACAAACGTAGCACGAATACTAACTAGTACTTATCTGAAATGACGGAGGGCTACGACAGGTTTTTCTGAAAACCTATGGCGTAATGAACTTGATATCGTTGTAGAATCAAATGATTTTAAAATGGAGTGCTTTTGAGGCTTTTCCAGTTTTGCTAAAGGAGTCACTTCTGGTGAAGGGATCGTCGGTCCTTTCCTCATCGAATGAGGTGCGGGATATATCATATATATCACTGTGCAAAGCAAAAACTCTTAAAAGCAATCAAAAAGACAAACCGAGTGTGTAGCATCTGGCAGTTATTGCTAAAGGAGTCACTCCCGGTGAAGGGATCTCGGTCCTTTCCTCATCGAATAAGGTGCAGGATATATCATATATACCTCTGTGCAAAGCAAGAACTATAGCTACCTGTTTTATTTTGAAATTCGATTCTACAACATCTTAGGTTTCTTTTACTTTCATTAATCACATTAATGAAGTCCCATCAATTATGCACCTAAACATCACAGATAAATACGACGTACACTTATGCCATCCGCATTCGCCTCGATGTCCCCTCGTGCACCGTTAGGTTAGGTAACTAACGGCAGAGCGGGGCAGGGCTAGCGCGGGTGTAAAACATAAGTAACGTCTATATAATATATCATATATACTATATACTGTATCCATCACAGAACATCACATGATCACATCACAGATAACGCAGCAGAAGAAACATATGAAATATTGGATATACTAGAACGTCCGTGTTTTCAATACGAGCCAGTATAAAACACGGATTCCACGGTCGCGATGAATAGCCAAACCCACACCCCTAGACCCCTACGAGAGCGGCAAGCAACCCTATCAATTCTAGAGTTAGGAGACCCGGACTCGACTCCTCGAGTTGGTCTCCCACTGGACTCCAGAACCCGGTTACTTGTGCTCCCCTCCTTGGGTCTATCCTAGTGCGGAAAAGTAAATAATATACAAACGGTGACATCTTCCGCAACCTGGAAGTGCCCCAATAAAAGAATATTACATACAAGTTTTTACATGAATAAAAATGAAAAACACTCATCTCACATAAAAACCCCCCGGCTATTCAAACACGACGATCCAATATAACATATCCAGCAACACATAACATCACATGTCATCAACGTAAGTAAATATGTCCATCCCAATTGTCGTTGACATATAGCAACGAAACCGGCGATATCACATATTACACTTACGGTCACAGAAAAGAAAGTGTAAAACTACAACAGTTGGAATCCGCAACCTCCTCAGACATCGCATGCCTGACCAAATGAATTTCTTAGACATCGCATGTCTAACAATTATAAACCCCGCATTTTAGTCTCATTATCGAAAACACTTTTCAATATCAAGTCGGGTAATTCAACAAGATTTCCGACATCCTGATCGAATACTCGTCGCAAACTTTAGTAGACGGCCGCACCCCCGATACTGTCGACGAAGTGCACCAAGGCGGAACACCGCTACCGCGAGCATCCGGACGGATACTTTCGGCGACAGGGTTCTCCTACAGTCACTTGGTCGGGGCTAAGGGATGTAGCTGTCTATTAAGTTTACCCGGCGAGTATCCGCGTACGCTACGTGATTGCAACGGACTTTTGATCACATCAAAATTCCGTGGCAACCGATCAAGTGAGACTAAACTGCTATGTTTATAACATTCATTCAGTTATCTCATAACTTCTTGTGAATTCCAATTATTGTATCCCATTCCGGATAAATAGAAAATGTCAAACTTTCCGATCGAACAATCGAACACCCAAGTTTTCCCGATACAGATCAACACATGAAACAAGTCTAAAAACATTCAGTTCGTGCCTCAGTACCAACGATCCAGCCGTAGAAGGGTCAAGCCAACGCCTCACACGTGGCACGCCGTACTGCCCCAAACCCTAAGGTTCAAATGGCAGTTCAAGACGGTCACATAATCGAGTTAAGGTTTGTTGTCTTCTAGAGGGTCCATCGAGTTACTTGCACTACTTAGAACGTCTTTAAACCACGGAAAAATCTAACACTTGGAAATTTCCCGACAGGGGAAAAATTGGGTATTTATATCCGGTCGAATTTTTTAACATATTCTATAATTTATCCGGAAATCCACATAGACAAAATCTGATACTCCGATCGAAACACCGAATCCCCAAAACAGCCCCAGAAAATTCAACTGTTGAATAAAATTTAAAAATTCCCATAAAATCCAGCATCATAAAATAGGAGTTACTGTGCAACAATTACAGTGAGATACGACAGTACGGCCGCGGAACCGCCGCATGAGCCATGCTCATGCCGCAGAACCGCGGCGGTTTAGATGAATTAGGATGTAGTTTTGCACCATAAGTCTTAGACCTTCCTGCTGAATTTTTTAAGAATTTTTAATCTGGAAAAAACCCAGTTTTTAGAAAAAGTCCAGAGAGCACTTTTCGGGTTAGGGTTTTGGTTCGATCGGACTTCAAACTCCGTCAACTCTTCGCCTAAGGCTCTAGCTAGGCTCTGATACTACTGTAGGGTTCCTAGGCACACTCAAGAGGTCTCACAAGGCATCAACCATGCCAATTTAAAAAATTGCGGTGCCGAGAAACCCTAGACTAGATCGTTAACTAGAATTTTAGGCGAAACTAGCAAGTAGTTAACAACTTAACTAAAGTATAAACGGAAATACAACCTTTGTAGATTCTGTGCTCCACCTCCATAGCTCCGCGATGAAGTCCCCTTGCTGTCCAAATCAAATCCCAGGCTCTAGCGTCGGCTTCATCGGAGAAAAAGCGGGCTAGGTCATCGACGACGATGCCGAAGATGATCTACGTCGAGGCATCACAAGATCAAGCTCCACCTTCACCAAGCCATGAAAACTTGTGAAGGAAACACCCTATACTACTTGGCAAGAGGTAGAGGATGAAGAAATAGGAAGTGGGTAGACTTTAGAATTGGATTTCTCACCCATTTCATCAATCCACCATTGATGAAGTGAAGCTTCTTCATCTTAAAGAAGAAGAAGAAGAAGAAGATAATGTTATGATAAGAATAATCAAATAGAAAGGAAAATGAATTCTTATCATAATTTTAACCATGGTAAAGTGTAGAGAATTAACTTAGGTTAAATGAATGGTTAGGGTTTAGGAGATGAAGACAAAAGAGTCACTTTGGTCAAAGCTTCATGAAGCTTCAACAAGCTTCATGTTGAAAGCAACCCTTTTGTTTTTCTTTTCTCATTTCTTTTAATCCAAATTAAAAGAGAAATGAAAGAATAAATATATAAAAACCCTAACCATTTACTTAACTAAGGTTTAACTCTTTACACAATCATGTATCATCAAACATGATACAATCAAGTGCACAAAAAATATATCACATATACAATGTGCACAAGCGAGTGAGAAAATCCATTTAAAGTGAACCAATACTAGTTAATGCAAAGCAATATATCAAATATATAATTATGCATTAGATCATTAAATTAACACTTGATTCAATGATCCGGTCATATCGCATATAACCGACCAGTATCCAATGTATCGGCTTATCGAATCAATCCTCGATTCGATAACTAGGTTATATCGTATACAACCATTCGACACATTCATCGCGAGAAAAGAATGCGGTATCACATACACGCATTATTCTCGGTCCCGCACATATCTCATATGCGCTCCTATTTCGTTTTGCTTGAGCCAGGAAACCTCTGTGTAGGACTCTAAAGACTCGTCAATACGCTGGCAGCAGATGATGATCATATCAAACACCCACAAGCCGCAAGCGGTCTGCTAAACGTAACGGCCACCCGGGTATTGAGCGATCAGAAGATCGACGAGCAAGCCCGCTCACACTCCAGTGAATCCAACCAGTAACACTACCGTACAGTCCGGTCTGATCGTCTGATATGTCGCATATCTCGCCTAGGGGTGGTAAACGTCAGACCCTAATAGCTCGATAAGTCGTGTCGATATGAGGTTTATAACAATTCGAGAAACTACTGGTAACACTTACCAGTAAATCTCAGCAACCCTGGCCAGGGATTTCCTGTTATAGCCAATCGAACACAGCGCAACATCAACTCCCTATACCGGGAGAGACGAATCCCCTCCTATCGCTCATTGCCTCCATATGATTCGGGACTGTACCCAAAAGCCACCGTTTTGCACGCCCTCTTGGACGTGGTAAGGTGGAAATCAAAGCACAGTGGGAACCACACAAGACTCTATGACGATCTCGGGTCAACAGACTACTCTGTACCAGTGTCACCAGAGAACTGCCATCTGACGTAAGGTATAATACCATCTGGGAGTTCTCGGCGAGTCCGTCCAGTGTACCCAGTCTCCACTGAGCACCCGTATATCATCTCTGATGTCAAACACCAATGGATATGGGATCATCCATCGCCCATCTGTGTGGGTCGAGAAGGTATACGCTAGTCTACTCTGGTATATCGATGCCCCGTCTCGATACACCCACGACTAGGGACCTTGAAGGATGTACTTATGGACTACCATGTCCCCACTAGTATGATCCGCATCATAGTCCAGGTAGTCAAGTACACATCCTAAGGGTTTTACCAACATGTAACAGAGAGACAATTAGTGTACACGTTAAGGTAAAGAGCAACCAGATAGCATACTATCATGTCGAGCGAGAAAGTCCTCCCTATATATGTCTAAGCATCCACTACAATATACATCCTATGTATAGTAATGACCTCTAGGGCATACATATAACTAACAGGTCCGTACATGGTCACAAAGCATGTCCTCATTGCCATCAACATACAATATCGAAATTCTTGAATTTTAGCAGGAAGCTTTGTTATTGCGGCCATCGACGTTTTCTGCCTCTAGACCACCTCTACAGGTTAAACGTTGTTCACTTTGATGGTCATCAGGAGCTTCTTGGACCTCCAGCCCCATTGTCTGGATAGGACGTGATGGTTACAATAATGTGATCTTCGGGATGAATCCGACAAAACAGGTCAAACCACCATTCTGAAACAAGTTAAGTATTTTCTTCGAGCTTCCGTAGTGGTTAACAAATTTAGTGCGTCATTGTCTGGACGTCATGCACATAGAGAAGGAAGTATCCGAGCACGTATTCAACTTACTTCTTTGTAACGATGGGAAATCGAAAGACAATCTCGATACTCGGATGGATCTACAGAACTGGGAAATTAGAAGTGAATTGTATTCTAAACCGGTAGCGGATAAACCATGCAAGTTTGTACTTCCCAATACCGCATATCATATGTTACAACCGGAGAAGAAAAGATTCCTGTGGGTGTTGCATGATTTGAAAGTTCCCACAGGTTTCTCAGGATCATTCAGCAAGAAGATAAAAATTGTGAAAGGCAAGATCGATGGGCTGAAAAGTCCTGATCACCATGTTATTATGGAGCACCTTCTCCAATTAGCCCTCAGGACTTCCCTCCCCGAATCAGTTGGTCTAGTAATTAATGACCTATGTTGTTTTTTAGAGAATTATGCGCTAAAACACTGGATGTTGTGACGCTGGAGAAACTTGAAAATTCTATTACGTTAATACTTTGCAAGTTTGAGCGTATTTTCCCACCGTCATTCTTCGATATCATAATATACCTGACGGTTCATCTTGCAACTGAGGCTAAGTTAGCCGGACCGGTACAATATCGATGGATGTATCCCGTCGAGAGGTACGTGGAATTTTTCGTTTCGCACAACTTGTAAAATTATTGTTGTCCTGTATGCCCGTATTTATTTATTTAACATATTTTTCTTTAGGTACCTCTACACTCTTAAAAAGTATATACGCAATAGAAATCGACCAGAGGGTTCTATCATGCAAGGTTATCTTCTAGATGAAGCAACTATAGTTTGTTCCCGTTGTCTGGACGAGAACATTGAGACGAGACTTAACCGGCCTCGAAAAATTCAGGACGGGCCATATGGTAAAGCCGATTATAAGAGGGTAGACACTGTGTTTATCAACAAGATATACTGGTTTATTCTCCTCAATAGCGCATGTCTTGAAAAAATTAGAGAGTAAGTTTTTTTGGATTAATTGTTACATTTGTGTTTGTGTGTGTATGAAATGATATAATATTGATGTTATAATTTATTGTCGAGAACAAAATTCATTTTAACGAGGTACGTGAGGGGCATCCTGATTGGGACGATGAACGATTGGAAAAATATCATCAGGATAATTTTTGCGATTGGGTTGCAGATCATGTAAGTTATTCAAATAACATGTTATTGCTGTCAGTTTTAATCTAAACTTATATCGTTATGTATTTGTCGTAAAATTTGTTGTGTTAGATTCACGATCTGAACTTGTCTACATCATTAGAGAGTGATTCAAGATATTTAGCTCAGTTTTCTACTATAGAGGTTGCATATTATAAAGGATCCGGTGTCCTTGGATACAAATTCGAAGTTAAGGACAAAAAAAATCTAGAACCACTCAGAATAGTGGGATTGCGACGGTAGGATCGGATGATATGATTTATTATGGATACTTAAATTGTATACTTGGCATCCAATATTCCGGACGATCAGAATCCTTTTATATATTTCAGTATACTTGGTACGATACACGAACCGATACGGATAAGTGAAGAAGCAATCTCGGGACTTGGAAAGATGAATATGGATTGACCAGTGTGAACACACTTCGATTTTACGGCCTAGAAGATCCGTTTATCTTTCCGAACCAAACGTTCAAAGTATACTACTCACAGTGTTTAAAGCATCCGGGATGGAGTGTCGTATGCCGTTGGAAACCCAGGGATGTTTATGATGTCCCAGAATTCGAGGACAGCGATGAGAATGAAGAAGAGAGAAGACTTAGAGTGCTCCGACCGTCTGTTTCGAAAGACGGGTTTTCTTCAGCTGATCATGAAGTTACGTGGGTTAGAAATGATATCGATGATGAAATCCAAGTAGATATGTCTAATGCGTCCACGAAACGAAAAAGGTTATCAGTAATGTTATATTATTACTTCACATTTTACGATCTATACATATATAGCATGCATATGTAATGATTGTCTAATGCGTCCACGAACCGTTTTATCTAGATTTGATGACGACGACGGGAGCAGCGGGGGGCGGCAGGAGCTCCAGCCGCGGCACCGGCAAAGGCAGAGGCAGAGGCAGAGCGGTTCTGCCGCCCGGAGAGCTGCGTAGGGAGCTTCAGAGGGCCGGTCTTGCACCTCGATCAGATACCCCTTCGGATGTCGCCTTCCATGTGGACTTTTCCATACCTCTAGGTATATTGCACGTATATTCATTTTGAATGTAATATTATAGATATACATGCATATTCATGTCAAAATTACTTACATAGTCAATGTTTGATTGTCTAGTTAGTGGTGGTGCATCCACATCAGGGACATAGGCCACTCCCGCACCTCCAGGTATGTTGCACGCATATTCATTTTGAATGTAATATTATAGATATACATGCATATTCATGTCAAAATTACTTACATGGTCAATGTTTGATTGTCTAGCTGTTGGTGCGTCCACAACAGGGACAGAGGCCACCCCCACACCTCCAGGTATGTTTATATATCATATAGTGCATGTATATTGATTTAGAATGCTATATCATAAATATACATACATTCTTTTTTCTCTTACGTACTTACATCTCGGGCTGTAGGTGGTGCCTCCACATCTCCGGCAAAGCCCACCACCGCACCTGCGGGTATGTTTATATATCCTATAGTGTATACATGTTGATTTAGAATGTTATATTATTGATATATACATTCTTTTTGCAATTACTTATATAGTCAATGTTTGATTGTCTAATTATAGGTGGTGCGTCCACATCTGGTGCAGGGGCCACTCCCGTCACTTCCATACCCCCCGCTCAGTCTGCAGGTTTGAATGAATAAATATATTTACATATCTTTTAAGAATAAATATGAATTTCATGTAATTTTATCGATGTTTATTTTCTAGTTGGAGATGCGTCCACATCCGGGTCACCGGCTGTTCCTCACCGGAGGAACTATCATCCCGCTTGTGCTGCTGCCCGGGCCTAGGCTCGTGCTTCTGTCGCCGGAGGTATATATCACACTTCAATTTTTGTTAAACCTTGATTTCTTAATACCACTTTGTCTTAATATTGATTGTCTTGATATTTCTTGTAGACGCAGGGTATCCCCATTCCGAGAGGCGGACTCGAGGCTCAAATCAGTCCCACAGGCTGAGGCTCAACAGAGTTAGGGGGAGGCAACTTTCCCCCTCTTCTTTACCCCTGATTATCTCTATACCGGCGATTATGCCGAGATGTTCGACCGGTATATGGGGGATGAGAGCTGCCTCGTGAAGAAGTATCCACTTCACGTTGAGTGGGGTGACCAGCACCGGCGCTCATTTGCCCTCTTCTGGGATTAGGCTCGGGTATTTGTTCCCCTCCGAATGGCGGCGTGCAAGACTGCGATGTCTTGGCGCTGAAACTCGGGGCAGATGCTAATTGGTGCTATCCGTCCACCTTTCCGAAGATGCCAAGTTGATTTATGGCACCATGTATCGAAGGTTTAGACGGATGCGTCCGATGTAGCAGACTTCGTCAGATTCCCCCTCGTTTGAGGGGTTTTTGATTATGGGGACGCTCTTCCCTGCAGGCGCAAGCCCCTGCAGTTAATTACGCTACCGTATTGCGGTAACAACTTTCTCCTTCTCCAGATGGTCACTTCGTGTCGTGGGTGTTTGTTTTGTGTTTTGTTGCCCGTGGATTGTTTACGGAGACTGAGTTATGTCGTCGCCCGTAGGACGTGGATTAGTTCAAAATCCGTATTTTCTTAGATTTGGTTTTGGGGTTTTGGTTTGAGGATACGTTAGCCATATTTGAGGCTAAGATCAACTCAAACGTTTGTTAAGGATACGTTAGTCTAATTTGAGACTAAGATCAACTTAACGGGATCGTTTAGATCCGACAAAGGAGCGTTTGGGCTCTATTGTTCCAGTTTAGGGACCTAGTGGTCCATTAAATGTATGGCCGTCGGGACCCATCACCTCTCTGACGACGTTGAAGGATTACAACGACAGATGTCAGAGGAGTTCAGAGATGTACCCTTGAGCCAGAGTTAATTGGGGGGATTCATAGTCCAGTCTGTTTGAATGTTTAAGGATACGTTAGCCATCTTTAAGGCTAAGGTCAGCTTAAACGGGACCGTTTAGATCCGACAAAAGAGCATGCAGGGGGAGCTCTATTGTTCTAGTTTAAGGACATTGCGGTCCATGGGTAGTTTAAGGACATTGCGGTCCATGGGTAGTTTAAGGACATTGCGGTCCATTGTTAGTTTTAAGACATCTCGGTCGAGGTTAAGGACGTCGTAGTCCGTGGGTTTAAGGACTCCACAGTCCGGTATGTGCTCTGGATGCTTCACACGGGTTCACTGCCGTGCTTGGCGAGGACCAGGCTCCGCTCTGGGCGTTTTCCGCGGGGTCAAAGAGTGACGTTATCCGCATTCCACGTAACCAGGAATTTTGCACTAGATGCTTCACACGGGTCACTGCCGCGCTCGGCGAGGACTAGGCTCCGCTCTGGGCGTTTTCCGCGGGGTCAAAGAGTGACGTTATCCGCGTTCCACGTAACCAGGAATTTTGCATTAGACACGGGTTTAAGGACCCCACAGTCCATATCAATGTGTGGTCATCGGGACCCGTCACCTCTTTGAAGACATTGAGGGATTACAATGCCAAGTATCAAAGGAGTGAAGAGATGTACCCTAGAACCGGAATGGCTTAAATAGTTCTTGACCCAGTTTGGGATCAAGACCCATTAATTATGTTATGAGCCCATTAGCCCAGTTAATGACTCATGGCCCAGCTTGGGCTAAGTCCGATCATGTCTGGAATATTGGCTTCTTGTTGGTCCATTGAAAGAGAGGCTTTGCCTCTATCCATTTAGCCAATTGGGCTAAAGCCTAGTGTTAAACACTACAGAGCGATCACTGTTGAACACTGGGAATGAGGTTGGCAAGTTAGTGTTTAACACTAAAAGATAATTGGTGTTAAACACCAGCAACAAGGCTATCAAATTATCATAAACACTAAAACAGATCAGTGTTGAACACTGGCAATGGAGATCTCAGATCAGTGTTAAATACTAAGATAATCAGTGTTGAACACTGCGAATAAAGTTCTTTGATTAGTGTTGAACACTAGGGCCCAACAGTGTTTCAATACTGGATTCGAGAGTTCCAATTTAGTGTTGAACACTAAGGCAAGAGGGGTCACGTGGCAACACGTGAGGGCGCCCTCCCTTCATTTATTCTGCTGAGATTATCGTATCTTTCAGAGTATCACGTGCCATCATGTGACGGGCATTCAAATGCTTGTGTGTCCAAGGGTCACGTAGGTCACGTGGGGTGCTGCCTCAAAGGGGCTTTCTGTAGATCTTTTGGGGGGGTCACGTGGTGACACGTGACCCTGCCTCTATGTATGTTGTTTAGAGGATCTGTTAATCTTTTCCAGGAATTAAATTCCTCGTAGGGTTAAACCCTGACAATAATTTCAGAGGAATTAAATTCCTACTTCCTTTTAAAGATTTATATTCTGAATAGGGTTGGACCCTGAATTTTCCTTAGGAATTAAATTCTTCATATATGTGAAGAACTGAATAGGGTTAAACCCTAATAAAAGCTCTTAAGGGATTAAATTCCCACTCTCTGTTAAATTATGATCAAGGGAATTAAATCCCTGCTGTTCCAACAGAACTAGGTTCTTAATTAGGGTTAAACCCTGTTTCTTTTGTTCTGAAGGAATTAAATTCCCATAACACAGGGTCAGGCCCTAGTTTTATTTTGAAGGAATTAAATTCCTATAGTTCTGTGAGAATTAAATTCTCGTGCTTCCATTCCCTCTCTATGTTTTGGATCTGCATGGCAGGATCTCGACCCATTGAGAATTAAATTCTCAACTTCAAGGGGAGATGTGCACTTTGCAGATCCTGTATCAAAGAGAGAAGAAATATGTTCTTCTGTTTTATATATCAGAGTTAAACTCTGTTGAGAATTAAATTCTCTTTTCCTTCAAGGAGCCTTCCCTTTCGTACCTAGGGTTTTCTTTTGCAGAAGATCCAAGTTCCTCAAAGTATCCAGGCTCTCTCCCTTTTCTTCCCTCTACGTGTATATTTTTTGTGTCTCTTGGCTCCTATTTATAGGAGAAGCAGCCGAGTCAATTAGTTTTTGACGAATCTTCATTGAGAAATTTGATTTGCATCCATCATTCGTTTTTGACCTTTGGATTATTGGGTGAATTTTATTCACCATTGGATTTCAAGTCCCGGGATTCTCCTTTGTTATTTCGGTTAGATTTAAAGGGGAAATCTTTCCAAACCTGAGATTTTCCCATAGACAAATGATATTCAATCATCTTTAAATCTTTAATTCGATTGGTTCCAGATAATCGCTTTCCTTTGGAAAGATTCGAATCTCTTTCAGAATTTAATTCTGTCAACGAAATGGGCTTTGAAAGCCGGTCACGTGTGACCACGTGACCCATGGTCACGTGTGGGCACGTGACCCCCTTTGTAATGAGCCTTCTTCTTTCTTTCTGCGCTCTGTCTTCTGGTTGCTGCTTAACCGTCACGTGCCACCACGTGACCCCTGGTCACGTGCGAGCACGTGACCCTTGTCTGAACTCTTTTTCTTGATTTAACTGGAGAACAATTATGATGTTTTGATCGTCACGTGCCAACACGTGACCCTGGTCACGTGGGAGCACGTGACCTCTTCTGAAGCTTTTTCCTTGATTTGATCAGGAAGCGTTGGGTCTTTGCTGCTGCTTTTAAATGTCACGTGCCGACACGTGACCCAGGTCACGTGGGAGCATATGACCCTTACTGAAGCCCCTCTCTTTGATATAGTCAGGAAGCTGAATCTACCTTGATGATGCTTTTAGATGTCACGTGCCCACACGTGACTGCTGGTCACGTGTAAGCACGTGACCTTTTTCTGAAGCTTTTCCCATAAGCTTTTCTGATTTTAAATCAGGAAACAAATGCCCCCACAGCGTTGTTCTCACGTGTCAGCACGTGAGTGCAACGCTGTCACCTCTTGCGACCGTTGGATTCCTTTAGGGATCTGGGGAGATGAAACGTTTCCATTGCCTTCTATAAATACCTCTGTCTCTTCATAGGAGCCTTCACTTTGCTCCTTTTTTTCTTCTGAGAACTTTTTCCTTGAGAATTTAATTCTCGCTTCCAGAGCTTAGTTCTCTGTCTTGAAACAATCTTCAGAGTTTAACTCTGTTCGAAAAGAATTCTTTTCCTCAGGTAATGTTCTTGGACAAACGATGGACCTTCACATTCCTCTGGATTTTAAATCCAAAACAAGGGTTTTTACCCTTTTTCCCTCATGTTTTTCCATAAGAACCTGAAACCGCTTAACCTTCAAACTGTAGATCTCTCAGGATTTAGATGATGTTTGGGGAGATGATGATGGCGTTTCAACTCCATGGAATTTAATTCCATCCAAAAATGTTTCTGGGAATTTAATTCCTTTTTCTTAATAAGGAATTTAATTCCAATGAAGAACTCGATTTCTTCACACAGAGGCTTCCTGGGGTCTCTTGGCCCGAGGTTGTTCTTCTGCAATTAATGAAATGGTGGTTTTGTAATGATGTCTTCTGTGGGAATTTAATTCCTTTGATCTTGTTGGATTCATTGTAGAGCCCGAGATAGATCCCGTTGGGGGAATGTGCATGGTCATCATTCTTTATTAAATGAGGATATTCCCTTTGTTTTATTGTAACTATCTGGTCTCATTATTAATGAGCCGTCATCCGGATTCTGTGGGGCCCATGTGTTTTGTAGCCAATGGTCCCAGGAAACTTTGCTGTTGCTTTCTTCAACTAGTCTTTATGTTCATGCATGAATATATATTGCTAACTTTTCTTTTAACGGTCTCCCTTTATTGGATTTCAGGTGCGATGGCTTCTGTTCCACGCTTTCCCTTTTCTCGCTCGGAGGCGGCTTTTCCTCAGTCACCGTCTGATGAGGAAGCGATGGCGATGATTCGGGCCCATGACCCGAACTGCACCAACCTTCTTCAATGGGGATCTTGGTACAGTCAGATTATTCAGGGTCGCCGGAGTTTTCTTTGCGCGGTGCCGGCGGAACCCACTTTCCCATTTTTACCGATGGATCCTCCGAGGACAGTTTTTGCTGTGGAAATGCCCAACTGACTCCAACGGGGAGGCTGGAGCCTTCGACGACCGGCATACCGAATCATCCGATCCCGGCCATAGACATCTTGGGACGGCGTATCTGCCAGGGTGAGGCCCACCCGTGGGGGCAAATTTATAAGATAGGGCTCACTCCTAGGCATCCTATAGGCTACCTTCTCTGGGCTCGTTACATCCTTTCTGCCCATCGGGCGCGGTTGCAGAAAGTCGGGCTTTATCAGGCTATATACGCGTCACTCTTCCATTATAAGTCCCCGCATGCCTGGTGGGTTAAGGCGTTTTTAAACCAATGGAATCTTCCTACCAACACTTTCATCCTAGGAGATCGTGAGGTCTCGATCTCTCTTGCGGAATTTTATGAAATCTCGGGATTGCCGATCAGGGGTGCACTGTATGAGGAGTTGTTGCCTCCTGACGAGTATGTCTTTGAGCCCGAGTCTGCACCGACTGACGGCTTGTCTGTTGAGAACGCCGTTCGCCACAAGCGCCCCAGCTTGATCAAGGCGCTGGGTATTTTTGATCGATTGTTCACTGAATCTGAGGAGCAGGGTGTTACTTTTAAAAGCTTCATTTCCTGCTTCCTTCGTGAGGACGTCATATCGAAGACTGCTCCGAAGTTTGCTAACATCAAAGACCCCTTTGGGTTTGGTCCGAAGAAGCTACCGACCGCTGAATCGGACCTGCCACAATATTATATTCCCATCATGTCGCCGATGTCCTTTGAGTCCGTTGCAGCACCCGGTATGGATGAGGAAACATTCTTCGTGGGGTTTGTCAGTGTTTGGCTTAGTTGGTTCGTTATCCCCATGCATCGCCGCTTCATGAGAGCCTCGGTCATCTACCCGGCTCATCGTATTGCTGAGGGGACGCGGTTGGACATCGGCATCCCGGCCTTGGCGCACCTCTATAATGGATTGGGCACCGCAGCTAATACCTCTACGCCTGGCGTGGATGTGGTAAACTTTTCGCTTCATTATTTCACGTCCTGGATCGAAATGCACGTATTGGGGGCTTTCGCCATGCATCAGAGGCCCTCATTTTACGATGCCTACCATTTTCCATGACTTATGCGATTAGTGGATGCTTCTGCCGCCGACCCGACTCAATTCGGGGCTATTCGGGTGCTGATTTCTCCTCATGCCACCGCTGGCGGGTTGGTTTTTAATGATCGGGTCTTGTCTACTCCTTCGGGTCCCGTTCAACAACTCTGGGACCAGTCGAAAGACAACGCACCTTCTTTGAAGCCCCGGGAGGCCGCGCATTTGTATACAATTAGACCGGGCTACTTGGTATTTCGCCAGGACAGTGCAGCTCTTTTCATGCGGTACAATCCGCATCGATTTGCCCGACAGCTTGGATACGACCAGGGCGTTCCTTTCGAGGCTTTTATAGTTGCCCCGATCCCTTCGCTCGATGCTGTTCGCGATGCCGTTCATCATTTCATGAGGCTGAACACCGGCTCTTATTTCATGGTCCCTGAAGCCGAGTACATGCCCCGATGTGTAGGTGCATTTACGGGCTGGTATCTTCATCGGATCAGCCCAATTATTCTTGAAGAAAGAAGGGTGCTTCTTGGTCACGACCCCCCTCCTCAGGTTTCGGGAGCTGAGCTACGACCGAGGGTTCCAGTCCGCTTTCCTTTGAGGGAGATTGGCACCGCGCTCATTCCGGGGGAGTCCGGGGTAGACCTTACTCCAATAGCTGGTATGCCCTTGGGTTCTCGATCGAGGGGTAAACGGGCCCCGGTGGTAGCACCTCTGCCGGTGGCGGCACCGCCCCCCGTGGCGTCAACAATGGCGATGTCGTCCTCGGTTGTGGCACCGAGCGAGAGTAACAGGGCTGAGGGCGCTGAGGGCGATGTGGGCCAGCGTCGCCCTAAGGCTTCACGAGGGAGGAAGCGGTCATCCTCAGCGACCGGCTCTGGGTCTAAACGGCGGAGGAAAGCGGCTACCATCCTGCTTGATTCTGTGGCGGAGTCTGAGCCTATCCTTGCAGACGAACCATTGGCCTTGCAAGGGTCAGACGCTGGACTTCTCTTCCCGAGTTCGGCTGATGAGGAGGCCGCACAATTGGCTGAGGATATACGGCGTTCAAAAGACGCGTCTCATAACGCCAAGGTTCCGAAGAAGTCTTATCCTGCTGTGATTTTTTATGAAGACCCTTCGTGGATTCGGCGGCGATTTATCGGCCCTTTGGAGGAATGGGGGGAAAGGGCTTTGAAGCAGGCCGCTTCAGAAGATGCAGCTGATGCACTTTCTTTATGGACCGACGGCCATGAGTCCACTCTCGAACCCCGGCGAGCCCACCTCCTTGAGAAGGAGCAGCGGCTTGAAGAAGCCATATTGAGGGCTTCTTTGCACATCGGTACGTTGTGGTTCTTTTCGTAGTTCTTCAGATTGTTTGTGCTCGTGGGTATGTATCATTATTCTTATTTGCATCGTGCAGAATCTTCGACGCTGGGGGAGCTCCCTACTGGCCCATTAAAGCTAAAGCCCGCCGAAATTCTCAATGAAGCCTTGCTGGATGTAGAGGGGGCTGACGAGGCTGCTCCTCTCATGGTGGAACTTCCAGCGGCGGTTCTTGATCAGGGAGTGCTTGCCCCTTTGGGGGAGGCTCCTTTGGAGGCCGTCGCCCTAATGACTCTTACCGAGGGCGGCCCAAAGGCTGGAAGCGAGGTAGTCGGGACTACTCTCCCTTTGTTGGAGCCTGAGGTCACGGCGGAGATCGTTGAAGCTGCTATCCCCCCGGCTCAGAACGGGAGGAGTGTTGAAGGTATCCCTCTGCATTTTAATTTAGCAACCCTTTCATAGTCTGAACTCCTTTATCTTTCCCAAAATTGCGCGGTTTGGCGGCCACGATCGCGGATCTGTCGCCTCGACAGTCATTTCAGCGTTTGTTGGAGATGGCAGCTCCGCAGGCGATCTCCCCTCAGCGTATTGTTCTTTCCTCTGGGCAAGGTTAGTGTCATTCGCCCCCCCCCCTTTTTTTTTTACCATAGCATTGTTACTATTTTGCGAAATGACGTTGATGTCTCTTATAGTTTTGGAAGCCGACGATGAGGTCGAGGTCGTTGAAGGGCCAGGGGAACCTTCAGCTCCTACTTGCATGACTGTCGGTGAGTGACACTTTATTATAGTCCCGTTCGCTCTGCGTTTAAGAGTTTTGCTGACGTCTTCCAAATTTGAACAGCTCTGCCAGTCTCCACGGCGTTGGAGTCGCGCATCGTGATGCCGCCCGGCCCTTATGCCTTGCGGGCTTCAGAACGCTTGGCCCAATTGAGTCTCGTCTCCTTGTCGTCTCTGATCGAGGAGCTTCGTGCTGGCAGCGCGACCACGGCTGAACATTTGCTGCCGAGGCTAACGGTTCTCTTCCTTTTCTTGCCACCTACCACAGCGAAGAGGTGGTGCGAGTCTGGGTGGAGTTCTGCCGGCGAGTGGAGGCTTGCCTGCACGTCCTCGAATGTTCCCACCTTTCCTCGGAGGCCGTGGCTGCAAAGGCGGAGTTACGGGGGCTGATAGCACGGTGCGCGGCAAACATGACGTCATGTGAGAAGAGACTCGGTCGCAAGTTCTCGGAGAGGGAGCTAGCCTCCAAGGCGCTGGGCGAGCTTCAAGCCAATCTCATAGCCAAAGCCAACAAAGCGTATGAACTCTGGCGGGTGCTTCAGGAGTCCATCAAAGAGGTGGTGGCTCTCGATAAAGCTGCCACGTTTACTCGTGAGAGGGTCGAGGCTCATAAGGCCACTGAGAAAGAGCTTGAAGCTCGGCTCGCTTCGTATCAGGCTCAGCAAGCTCAAGCGGAGGCTCGTCTTTTGGAGATCTTGCGTCATGACGCCGTGGTCCAACAAAAGCAGAATGAGCTGACCAAGCTGCTGAATCGCCCGCCGGCTTGAAACATTTGTATCTTTTCCTTCCTTTTTGTACATACTCATGGATGAGAGTATTTTCTTTTTGTTTCTTTCATGAATTGTACTTTGTACCCATTTTGGTTTATGAATAAAAGATACATTTTTCTTCTCAATGATGTGTCCCCTTTTCATTGAATGTATTATGCGGATATTCCATCTTGATCTCCTTGCAGGACAGCAATGGCTCAGGATTC
This sequence comes from Agapanthus africanus, assembly GCA_030015575.1. NCBI lineage: Eukaryota > Viridiplantae > Streptophyta > Magnoliopsida > Asparagales > Amaryllidaceae > Agapanthus > Agapanthus africanus. The sequence goes on from CM057347.1 coordinate 399,699,036, forward strand.
AGGGTTAAGATCTGCTTCCTAAGGCTTTTGCATCTTATGAGCCATGAGGGTCTCATAAAGAGTTTTTCTCCCTACAGGTCGAGAGGATCCCATGGGTGCGAGTTCTTCTTAGAGATCGTGAGGATCCTTAAGCGGGTTTTCCCTTGAGAGTCGTAAGGATCTCACAAGAGCGTTTTTCTTCCTTACAGGTCGTGAGGACTTGTAAGTGTTGGATGCGGTCACCCTTGTCCGTGTTTTACGGAGTTAGGGGTTTCTCCAGGTATTGTAGTTTAAAGACGTCGCGGTCAAGGTTAAGGACCTCATAGTCCGTGGATTTAGAGACTCCACCGTCCGCTGTTAGTTTTAAGACATCACGGTCAAGGTTAAGGACCTCATAGTCCGTGGATTTAGGGACTCCACAGTCCAATGTTTGGTTGCAGGGACCCGTCACCTCTGTGAAGACGTTGAGGAATTACAACGCCCGGTATCAAAGGAGTGAAGAGATGTACCCTTAAACCAAGGCAGAATCCGCAGGGAATCGGGGTGGTTGATTGTTAGTTTTAAGACATCACGGTCGAGGTTAAGGACGTCATAGTCCGTGGATTTTAAGGACTCCACAGTCCGGTATTTGCTCTGGATGCTTCACACGGGTTCACTGCCGTGCTTGGCGAGGACCAGGCTCCGCTCTGGATGTTTTCCACGGGGTCAAAGAGTGACATTATCCGCGTTCCACGTAACCAGGAATTTTGCACTAGATGCTTCACACGGGTTCACTGCCGTGCTCGGCGAGGACTAGGCTCCGCTCTGGATGCTTCACACGGGTTCACTGCCGTGCTCTGCGAGGACCAGGATCCGCTCTGGACGTTTTCCACGGGGTCAAAGAGTGACGTTATCCGCGTTCCACGTAACCAGGAATTTTGCACTAGATGCTTCACACGGGTTCACTGCCGTGCTCGGCGAGGACTAGGCTCCGCTCTGGACGTTTTCCACGGGGTCAAAGAGTGACATTATCCGCGTTCCAGGTAACCAGGAATTTTGCACTAGATGCTTCACACGGGTTCATTGCCGTGCTCGGCGAGGACTAGGCTCCGCTCTGGACGTTTTCCACGGGGTCAAAGAGTGACATTATCCGCGTTCCACGTGACCAGGAATTTTGCTGATTGTATCCGCATTTCACGGGATGGAGGTTTGACTGTTGGCGATATGTATACCACCGAGCCATGGAACTGGGAGTTGCCGCTGCTCCGCTTAGCTTGAAGTTGTGTCCGTTGTTACGAGACGAGTGTTGGGATGATCTCTAGGTCGCCTGTGGCCCGTCGAGATTTAGCTTCTTTCTTTAGTGAAACCTGGGGGAGGGAGGTATGTTCCATTTTTGTTTATGCCATTGGATTGTATACAGGGTGTGATGGAACATCACCTGTCAGGCATACATTTTATTTTTATTTTATTTCTTTTTCCGCGATGCTCTATCGTTTTAGCTTTTATATTGCGAAGGTCGCGATTGCCCCATCATTTCGGCTATTTTTCATGCATACATTTTTACTTGCTGCTTTTTATTGCAAGTCGCCCCATCATTTCGGCTATTTTGTAGGCATGTGTGGCTTGCTAGCTTTTTCGCCGCAAGCTTGGATTTTAGACACCGATTTCAGCATCAGCACCGCTACAACTGGGATGTTGCCAGGAGCGAATCATCATTTGCCTCTGTCGATATTGAACAAAGGTGGCTCAGTAAACAGGGTTAAGGGTCCTGTCGACCAAGGCTTTTGACTTCATGAGCCGTAAGGGTCTCACAAAGGTATTTCTCTCTACAAGTCGTGAGGATCTTGCAGGTGTATTTTCTCCTTAGGGATCGTGAGGATTCCTAAGTGTATGTTCCTCTGTAAGTCGTAAGGATCCTACAAGAGGGTTTTCTCCTTATGGGTCGAGAGGACCTACAAGGGTTGCTCACCATATGGACATATCCCTAGTCACGGGTGGGACTTTGCTGGGGAATGTTTATTCGCGCCCCTGGATTGTATACAAGGGTCAGTATTGAGCCTCTTGTAGGGCAATATCGAAGGTTGTGGAGGATTTGCTTAAGAACAGGTTTAGGTTTCTGTAACTTAAGACTTTCAAATCTCATGCGCCGTGAGGGTCCCATAAGAGAATTCTCCTTACGAGTCGTGAGGATCTCGTAAGTGTATTTTCTCCTTAGGAATCGTGAGGATCCCTAAGTGTGTTGCTCCTTTGTGAGTCGTAAGGATCTCACGCAGGTGGTTTCTCCTTACAAGGTCGAGAGGACCCTACAAGTGTCTTTTAACGAGATTGCGCCCTTTCGGGTTTTCGCAAACACTCGCCGGTAGTCCTGCTGTTTTTACTCACGGAGCCTTTTCGGGTTTTCATCCGTGCCCTTTTTGCTTATGGACATACCGTTTTTTTTTAATTCTTTTTCTCTTTTTTTTTTTACAAGGTCGCGCCCTTTCGGGTTTTCACGAACACTTGCCGGCAGCCCTGCTGTTTTTACTCACGGAGCCCTTTCGGGTTTTCATCCGTGCCCATTTTGCTTATGGACATACCGTTTTTTTTTATTCTTTTTCATATATATATTTTTTTTATTTTTTTCTTTCTCTCTCCTTTTTTTTTCTCGTCAGCCTAAAGATACTGCGGTAGTAGTTTTAGGGACGTTTCGGTCCGTCGTTAGTTTAAGGACGTTTCGGTCCGTCGATAGTTTAAGGACGTTTCGGTCCGTCGTTAGTTTAAGGACGTTTCGGTCCGTCGTTAGTTTAAGGACGTTTCGGTCCATCGTTAGTTTAAGGACGTTTCGGTCCGTCGTTATGGGAAGGCCGGCTGCTGCTTGTAAAGTCTGAGCCTAGGAAGATAGTGAGCGGACATAGTCGTCGTCATCTATCATTGACCTAGGCTGTGGCTTATTAAGCGTAGTATTTCTTTAAGAAGCAGCCATTTATTGTCCTGAAAGGCCTTTCACCGTGCATGTCCATGAGTAGGTAGGCTCCACCCTGGTAGACCTTGTCTATGATGTACGGGCCTTCATAGTTTGGCTCAAATTTTCCCCACTTGGCACGATTGGGGATCATAGGTCTTTTGACCACTAGTACGAGTTCGCCTTGGCGGAATGTCCTCGGCCTGGTCAATCTTTCGTACGAGTGCGTCATCTTTGCTTTGTAGGCCTCTAGATGTTGTTGCGCTATGAGCCGGGTTTCGTCGAGGGCATCAAGCTCCTCAAGCCGAAGGTGAGCATTTTCTTCGTTCGTCAGCTCGTGGTGGACTGCTACTCGTAGAGAGGGTAACTCTATCTCGAGGGGGAGCACTGCTTCCGTCCCAAATACCAACGCGTACGGCGTTGTGTTAGTGGCCGTCTTGAATGTAGTTCGATAAGCCCAAAGGGCTTCTTGCAACCTTTCGTGCCAGTCTCTCTTATTCCTGGAAACGGTCTTTTTTATGATCTTCGTCAAGGTCTTATTGAAGGCCTCGGCCAGACCGTTAGCTCGTGGATTGTAAACCGAAGAATATCTCCAGTCTATATTGTGTTGTTGTGCGAAGCGGCTAACCTTATGGCTTCGGTAGGCTAGCCTATTATCGGAGATAATCCGCCGTGGAGTTCCGAACCGATAGATGACGTGCGTCTTGAAGAAATGGAGGATATTCTCCGTCTTCACTTCCCTCAGTGGTACTGCTTCTGCCCATTTGGAGAAGTAATCAGTTGTCGCCAGGATAAAACGGTGTCCCCGGGATGATGCTGGCTCAATGGGGCCGACTATGTCAGTCCCCCACATTTCGAACGGCCAGCTAGCTACCGTTGGGTGCAGTGGATTCGGATGTTGGTGGATGAAGTCTCCATGAATCTGGCATGAGTGGCACTGCTTCGCATACTCGAGGCAGTCCTGGATCATCGTGGGCCAGTAGTAACCCATCCGTTTAATTTTTAACTTCATCTTTGGGCCTGCTTGGTGAGAACCGCAAAGTCCGTCATGAACTTCCTGAATGACTCTTTCTGCTTCGTCAGGTCCTAAGCATCTCAGCCATAGAGAATCAAACGATCTCTTGTATAAATAGCGTTGACGAAAGCGAAAGACAGGGCTCGTTTCATGAGCTGATGTCTTGAGGACGCTTCTTTGGGCATTCGTTGGGACTTAAAGTAGTCTATGAAGACTTCCCTCCAGTCTTCGGCCTTCTCATGGTCTTTTATTTGTAGGGTCGTCTGCTCAGTCGCTCCCTTTTCTTCGCATGATTCCGGAGATATTTCTGCCGGGGCGAGCACTCGACGGCTTTGTACCACGATTCTGACATCATCGAGGTTCTCGTCAGCCAGTTCTTTAGCAAGTTTAGCCAACGCGTCTGCTTTGCTGTTTTCCGCGCGCGGTATGTTCTCCAAAGTATAGGAGGGAATTTGGGTCAATAGTTGTTGCACCTTTTCGCCGTACTTTACCAACTCCGGTTTGCACGTTTGGTAGTCACCTTTTACTTGACTAACGACCAGTTGAGAATCCCCGTATATAAGGAGGTCTTCAATTCCCAGGTCGATGGCGATTTCGAGGCCTGCTATCAGAGCTTCGTATTCAGCTTCATTGTTTGTCCTCGGCTCTGTTAACGAGAAGGCGAAGCGCATTATCCCTCCTTGTGGGGTTGCAAAGACGAGGCCTATCCCCGATTTGATCATTGGGATACCTTGTTTCTGTTTATTTACGGAGGACGCTTCATCGAAATAGAGTTCCCATCGGGTGCTTCCGCCGCTAATCGCATCAAATGCAGCTCGTCCGGCAAATCACAGTTCAGAGGAGAATCGGCCGGTATCGGGTGCTCAGCGAGGAAGTCGGCAATGGCCTGGCCTTTCACTGCCTTAAGAGGTTGATATGTTATCGAGAACTCCATCAAGAGCAGGGCCCATTTAGCGAGTCGTCTTGTCAATATGGCTTTTGACATCAAGTACTTAAGGGGATCCACTTTTGAAATGAAACGGACTTCATGCGCCAACGCATAATGCCTGAGCTTTGTTATCGCGAAGATTAGCGCTAAGCAATGTTTTTCAATGGAAGAGTAGTTGTTTTCTGCCCCCAGCAGAACTCGACTTAAGTAGTAGAGTGCTCTCTCTTTCCCTTGATCGTTCTCTTGTGCCCATAACGCGCCCAAGGAACCTTCGAGGGCGGTCGTATAAAGAATGAGGGGTTTTCCCTTGACCGGCGCGGCCAACACCGGAGGGTTCTGCAGGTACTGCTTGATCTCGTCTAGTGCACCTTGACATTTGTGATCCCAAGCGAATGGAGTTCCCTTTTTCATCAGGTGGCTGTAAGGACGGCACTTGCCTGACACGTTGGCGATAAACCGCCGGATATACGCGAGCTTCCCCTGGAGAGACCGCAGCTGTTTGAGAGTCCTTGGGGGTGGCATTTCCATGATCGCCTTGATCTTTGACGGATCTATTTCAATACCTCGGTGTCGAACGATGAATCCTAGAAATTTGCCCGAGGAGACTCCAAACGCGCATTTGAGGGGATTCATTTTCAAATTATATTGCCGAAGGCGTCGAAATACAGTCTGCAGATACTTTAAATGATCTTCGTATGACATGCTCTTTACTACGAGGTCATCGATATAGCACTCGACGACGTCGTGTATGAGGTCATCAAAGATCTTTGTCATGGCCCTTTGATAGGTAGCGCCAGCGTTCTTTAGACCAAAGGGCATAACCCTGTAGCAGAATATACCCAAAGGGGTGCGGAAAGCGGTGTGCTTCTGGTCTTCGGGATGCATCTTTATCTGATTGTATCCTGACGAACCATCCATAAAGGAGAAAACCTCATGAGTGGACGTGTTATCTATCATTAGCTCGGTTACTGGTGCTGGGAAATCATCCTTTGGACAGGCTTTATTGAGATCCCTGAAATCCACGCATATGCATACCGTCCCATTCTTCTTCATTACCGGGACGATATTGGCGATCCAGTCGGGATATTGGACTTCTTGGATAAATCCAGAATCGATCAGCTTCTTGACTTCGGCGTTGATGCTCATCTCAAGCTCGAGTCGCATCCTCCTTGGCGCCTGCTTGACTGGCTTGATATCTGGGGATATTGCTAATTTATGCACAGCAATCTCCGGATCTAATCCTGGCATCTCGGAGTAGTTCCACGCGAAGCAGTCTTTATGTCGTAGAAGCACGCTCTTTAACGCAGCCACCCTTTCTTCGGATAACAGCTCGCTGACAAATGTCGGTCGCGGGTCGTCTGCTGATCCCAACTCAATCTCCTTGAGGTTATCTGCAGTAGTATGTATACCATCTTCCAGTTCTTTCAGAGCGGGCGGAAATTCTGAGATCACCTCATCATCGCTGTTCTCAAAGCACCGGGGAAGGTCATCTACGTTCTCGGGCTCTTCTCCTAATATCGTAATCGTATAACAGGTGCGAACCTGCTCCCCGGACTGAGATGGACCCGGTTCTGCTCTTGCGGCCTTGGGCTCATGCTTTTGTGGCGGTGTTACCTTCCAGCCGTCGGATAAAGCGAATCTGCCCTGTTGGTACTGGTCCTCGACCCAGTTCTTGAAGGTGAAGCAGTCTTCGGTAGGATATCCTATGGCTCGGTGATAAGAGCAATAGCTCAGATGAGAAGCCTTGTTAGCTTGCTCAGGATGTCTAGACTCTGGAAGCGCGATCATTTGATGTTTTATAGTGAGCTTGAGTAACTTCTCCGTCTTGTCTCGGGGGAAGGAGTACGCTCGACTCATCTTCTTCATGAGGGACAAATCCGAGCCGTGCAACACCCGACCACGTAACCCTCTAATCCTGCGTCGTTGTTGTCGGCTCCTCTTTCCGCTTCTTGATTTATTTCCGTCTCTGCGTCGGGCCTTTCGTACAACGGATTGACGAGGATAAGCGTCTTTGTCTTTTGCAGCATGTTGAAATAGACGTTGCATCCTGGCCTTCTCGTAGATGGCCATTTCGCGGTTGTGGTCTTCCCGAGCTTTCTGACCCACTTTCCTGATAGGCTTGCCCATTCGTTCTTCAAACGACGGACTCGGCGCTTTAATCGCGGGGTCTAGTTTTGATGGGGGGTTGGCACATCCTGACAGGGCGTCCTCCTCTGCATCAAAGGTATATATAGCGTAGCTGCTGTGAGCTCGTTCCCGTTTTCCGGCTCTTGCGTATCCAAGCCCGAGTGTTTCCATTTTCCCGTTGGGCAATTTGCGTTGAGTCCCGGGGACATCCCAAATCCTGTTGTAGAGCCAAGCCTGCCGAACAGTCTGTTTTAAGGGTACTCCTTGGCGCTTCAATAGCTTCTTTAATCCATTTGTATAGTATCTGGGCAGACGGATGGGTTGAAGCCTGTCAAGTGTAGCATCCGCGCCATGCCAGATCTCTTTCTCTATTTTCGACTCTGAGGATCGGTAGAATAGGATCACCTTCTCACCCTTTCGCCTGGGAGGGATGTAAAATGTTTGCAGGTCCTGCACATTATGAGCCTGAAGCGTGTCGAGATCCTTGTAGTGTTCTTGCGGTACCATGGTGATTTGCAAACTATGGTCATCGCCAGGGGGTGCTTGTATTGACAGCCGATTGGAGAACACAACATTAACTTCATCTTCTGAATCACTTCCGAAGACTAACATGGGGGCGGGCGTCCCCAGGTTGTTGCGTTGAGATGGCCCTGCATAAACTATCTCTTCCTCTTCTTCGGTATCGCTCCCGAAAACAGGGATGGTGGTGGCGGTTTTGTTCTCCGGGTTGCGACACCTTTCTGTATCCTCGAAATCTGGCAAAAAGTACTTCGCATCTTCGTATTTGCGGACTTCGTTCACGGAAAATGGGTTTAACTCACCTGTTACGGTGTACTCGAAACCATCCTTAAAGTACTTCATACACTGATGTTGTGTAGAAGGGATGATGTTGTATTCGTGTAACCAAGGACGACCGAGCAAGGCGTTGTAGCAGGTCTTGGCGTCAATGACATGGAATTTGATGTCTGTGACGAGAAGTCCAAAGCGTAATGTTAGTATCACAGATCCGAGAGTCCGTGACGATTGTGAGTCGAAACCGGAGATAGTAATTTTGTCACGAGCGAGGTGTTGCACACTCATGCAGATTTCCTTCAACACCCGAACATTAAGGAGATTGACGGAAGATCCATTATCCACCAGGATCTTTCCTATCTTGATATCATGGCAGTATTCGGAGACATATAGGGGACGGTTGTGGTCGCACGTCTCGAGAAGGAGGTCTTCATTACCGAAAGTGATGTCGGCCGTATGCACTTCCTCCAGTTCATCCTTTATCTTTTCAGTGGCGAGGAAGGCTTGGAATTGCTCAGGTTCTTGTAACGCCTTAATTAGTGAGTCTTGCGCTTCTTTTGATAATAGGAGGGCATCGAGAATGCTAAGCTGAGAAGGTAGCTTCCTTAGGTGCGCGAGGATGTTATAGTCCACTTTACCCTTCCTAGGAGGGTCTTTGGCAGCCAGCTCTCTCATGACTTGGTCATCTAAAGTGATATCTTCAGTGACCTTTTCCTTTCCCTTATCCTTTCTACTTACGGGCCCGAGATTTTTTTCTGGGAGTGTGCGATTGCGTAGCTGAATGTTCTCGCAGATCTCCGATTTCTCCTCTTTCCCTAAAGCGGATTCTTTAAAGAGAGGGCCCAGAGCCATTTCTTCATCAGAGTCGCTCCCAAAGGTGAGAACTTGTGACCCCCTGGCGTTAACCATGTAACAGTTGCCAGTAGTTCTGTTGTGCCCATCGATAGTACTTCTTCGCTCCCGACGGCTCTTGCGTTTCATGCGCTTAACATGTTGCCGACGAGCAACATATCCTTGCCACCATATCTTAAAGGCGTCGCACTCCTCCGTGGGGTGTGATATTTTCCGGTGATATGCGCAATAATCAGGGTGCCTCTCCACCCCATCGTGTGTGTTTCCTTCCGAGGGCGGTAGCTTCATCCCCATTGACATGGCTTTGGCAAACTTTTTTCTCGTCTTGAATATCTTCTTGTCTACTTCGGATGCCTTTCGCTCTGGCGGAGGTAGTTCAACTCTTCCGTTCAGTCGCCTGTATTTGGTTCCTTCTGACGCTGCCATCTCACGCTCCTGATCCGCTTTACTTTTTAGACGAATCTCGTCTAGAAATGCGTCGATCATTTCGTCTGTTGGCCATGCATGCTCTGGTACAGGCTCTGCCTCCAGCTTCTTAGTGCCAGGAGTTTTCCCATCATCGGTAAACGAGTGGGAGATTACGTTACAACTCGCCACATATCCTTCGGATTCATCCGACGAGCTCTCTTCATCATCTTCCTCTTGAAAAATGTGGTTGAGGAACTCTTGCAGTGTGACGGGAGTTCGCGCCTTTTGATTGTACTCTCCCAGCGCGTCGATTTGCTTCTGCAAATTCGTGTGCTCGTTTCCAAGCTTCACGGACTTCTTGGATTTCTTCTTTTTCTTCGAAGATTTTGACGGTTGGGCGTGAGTATTTGGGCTCTTATCGCGAGTCTTCGTAGTTGGGGGGCGCTTTAGCATCCCTTCGATAATTTGAGGTTCAAGAGGGTCCTTCTATTCGATCGCAGGGCACGCATGAAGGTCTCTCAGCATTCTTTTGGTTTTAGTTGATAGCACGACCTCCCATGGAGCTTCTTCAATAAAGGAGCAGGTTGCCCCCGGTGTATCTGCTTTCTTAGGAGTATGCGGTTGTGGTGGGTTCACCTTCCAGTTTTCGGACAGTACAAACTTCCCCTGGAGGTACTGGACTTCAATCCATCCTTCGAAGACGAAGCAATCTTCAATCGGATGGCCTACCGTTTGATAGTAAGGGCAATAGTTAGGGGTATTCACCTCGGTGGGTTGCGGCGGTCGCCTTGGATTTGGTAGGTTTATAAGTCTGTTGCGTATTGCCAGCTCGAATAACCGTTTCGTCTTGTCCCGTGGGAACGAGTAGGGACGCTTCATCTTCTCATTATAATACCGACGTCTTTCCTCCAGTTGATCTGCCGGTTTCGGGGCGTTAGGTTGCTGTTGGGCATTCGCAACAAAGGTTGCCCTTCCTTTACCCTTGTCATTCCGAGGTTCCGACTTCGGGGGAGATGGTCTATGACCCATCTGGTCCATCTGAGCCAACTTGTCGATTAAAGCCTGGAATGTGGTTGGCTTAAAGAACATCATAAACTGGGAGATAGTTGTGTGGGGGTCTAGGGTTCCCACGAACATGCCCACTGCGGGTGCCTCCTCAATGCGTTGTTCACATCTCGACCACAAGTTCCGCCAGCGTATAGCATACTGGACCCAGGTTTCGCCTGGTTTTACCCTGGCGTTAATCAGTGCAGCTATTGGAGTGCGTTCGCTGGCACTTGCGAATCACTGAGTGGATAACAACTCCATTTCAGCGAACGTTTTGATAGAATCGTTCGGGAGTTCCGAATACCATTCGAACGCAGTTTCTGATAAGCTGCCCACGAACTAGCGGAGCAACAGTTTATCATCACCGCCGGTGTTACCGCAGAGGGCCCGGAACTGGGCGACATGTTGATGGGGGTTGCCGGTCCCCTTGTACACGTGGAATTTTGGTATCGTATAGCCTTGCGGGTATTTGATTTGGTCGTACCAGCTTGGATACGGCCGCCCCGTTTTCACGTCTTGACCAGCTGCCTCAGTCGCGTGATGAACTCGGATTTGCTGGGCTATGTAGTCAACCAAGTCCGCCTTAGAGATTGCCTCCTCCTTGGCCGTTGAGAGGGCTGGTGGTGGATTCGACGTTTCTCCTCGGTCGTATTCAAGAACGATTGGGGGATCCTCGGCGGGTAAGTCCTGCTGGATCATCATTCCTATCATATCTTGGAAGAGAAGGCTCATACGTTGTATGTTGGCCGCTTGTTCAGCAGCCTCTTTGTCCTTTTTCTCCAGTATCCGGCGAAGGAATTCAGCGTCGGTTTCTTCCTCCTGGCGCGCGTCTGAGGACGTTTCTGGGTTTTCTTTTGGCCCGGTAAGTGCGGCCATAGCATTCATCATTTCCTGAAGCTTTTGTTGCTGCTCCTGGGCTTTCGTCACGGATCGGGTTAGCGGTCGGTGGCCCGTAGAAGTGCGGCTTTCCTCCTTTCCAGAGGCCATATAAACAGTGTACACCACCATGCCCCCAGACTTAGGGCGTCTGGGCTCAGTGCTTTTAGTCGTCGTTGCATGCTGGGGGGTCTTCTCTGGCCTCCTCCTTTTATGAGCCAGTTGATCAACAGCCTTTTGGGGTTTAGCCTGGTGACCAGCTTCCGGTTGGATTTTCAGCTTCTTGTGCTGGCGGGAGAAGTTTGGATCGATGATTGAGTCTCGGGCCTGCCGCCAAACCTTATAGATTTTGGAAGACAGCCGTTGAGGAGATCGGGGCTGTTCCGGTTTTATTTCCACAACCTTTTTTAATGAGGGAGGAGACCTCTTCAGCACTGCAGTAGGAGAATTCCTTCGCACCTTATTTAGCATTTCGAAGCTGTTCCCAGTTGGAACAGTAGCATTAACTTCTGCCACCGGGGCTGATGGAGTCAACCCGGAGGGGGAGTTGTCCCCAGCCTTCCTTACTCGGCGCCAATGGCGACGTCGAGCGTGTCGAGCGGACGGCGTAGGGTCAGCGGTAAGAATGGTTTCGTCTTGCCCCCTGTCTGGGTGGGGGGTCGCTGTTGGTATTAGCCTGTCAAAGACCGATGTCCTTTGGGCAGCAGGAGCGGGAGCCGAAGCCGTCAATCTTGTAAAGATCGACCTTTTGGCCGGAGAAGCCGCCTTGACGATTTCGGGGGCAGGAGCGGCCACTTTCTTAGAAGCAGCCTTCTCTGAGATTGTAGGCCCCATGATAAGTTCGCAGGATTTCTGGCCCAATCTAGCGAAGACCGAGGCGTTGACGTTGGGCGACTCGTTGAGAGGAGCCGCGGCAGGGGTAAGACGATCAAAGACCGACTTCTTAAGAGCTTCCGTTGTCAGCACTGGAGCGGTGAAGCTTGTCGGCGGGAGCATGGTCCCAAAGAACAATCCTGTGGTGGCGCGAGTGACCTGTTCCACGGGCATTGTGAATAGCGAAGCAGCTTGGGGTCCGTAGGCTATACCTCCTGGCGAGGCAGAGCGTTGGTTGCAATTGCAGTCCAAGCAGTTGGAGAATTTCGCAGAAGTAGAAGCCATCGACCCTTTGCTTTCTACAATAAGCAAGATGCCAAGTTTTAGTATCTTGAAACCCAAGGGCAACCAATAGCGAACCGCGATTGGTTCGCGAGTCACGACACACGAACTGTGGAGTGGAAAGAGGAAAAGGTCCCACCGGGCGTGCCAGAATCTGTTCCCCTCCGAATGGCGGCGCGCAAGACTGCGATGTCTTGGCGCTGAAACTCGGGGCAGATGCTAATTGGTGCTATCCGTCCACCTCTCCGAAGATGTCAAGTTGATTTATGGCACCATGTATCGAAGGTTTAGACGGATGCGTCCGATGTAGCAGACTTCGTCAGATTCCCCCTCGTTTGAGGGGTTTTTGATTGTGGGGACGCTCTTCCCTGCAGGCGCAAGCCCCTGCAGTTAATTACGCTACCGCATTGCGGTAACAACTTTCTCCTTCTCCAGATGGTCACTTCGTGTCGTGGGTGTTTGTTTTGTGTTTTGTTGCAAGTGGATTGTTTACGGAGACTGAGTTATGTCGTCGCCCGTAGGACGTGGATTAGTCCAAATCCGTATTTTCTTAGATTTGGTTTTGAGGTTTTGGTTTGAGGATACGTTAGCCATATTTAAGGCTAAGATCAACTCAAACGTTTGTTAAGGATACGTTAGTCTAATTTGAGACTAAAATCAACTTAACGGGATCGTTTAGATCCGACAAAGGAGCGTTTGGGCTCTATTGTTCCAGTTTAGGGACCTAGTGGTCCATTAAATGTATGGCCGTCGGGACCCATCACCCCTCTGACGACGTTGAAGGATTACAACGACAGATGTCAGAGGAGTTCAGAGATGTACCCTTGAGCCAGAGTTAATTGGGGGGATTCATAGTCCAGTCTGTTTAAATGTTTAAGGATAGGTTAGCCATCTTTAAGGCTAAGATCAGCTTAAACGGGACCGTTTAGATCCGACAAAAGAGCATGCAGGGGGAGCTCTATTATTCTAGTTTAAGGACATTGCGGTCCATGGGTAGTTTAAGGACATTGCGGTCCATGGGTAGTTTAAGGACATTGTGGTCCATTGTTAGTTTTAAGACATCTCGGTCGAGGTTAAGGACGTCGTAGTCCGTGGGTTTAAGGACTCCACAGTCCGGTATGTGCTCTGGATGCTTCACACGGGTTCACTGTCATGCTTGGCGAGGACCAGGCTCCGCTCTGGGCGTTTTCCGCGGGGTCAAAGAGTGACGTTATCCGCATTCCACGTAACCAGGAATTTTGCACTAGATGCTTCACACGGGTTCACTGCCGCGCTCGGCGAGGACTAGGCTCCGCTCTGGACGTTTTCCGCGGGGTCAAAGAGTGACGTTATCCGCGTTCCACGTAACCAGGAATTTTGCATTAGACACGGGTTTAAGGACCCCACAGTCCATATCAATGTGTGGTCATCGGGACCCGTCACCTCTTTGAAGACATTGAGGGATTACAATGCCAAGTATCAAAGGAGTGAAGAGATGTACCCTAGAACCGGAATGGCTTAAATAGTCCTTGACCCAGTTTGGGATCATGACCCATTAATTATGTTATGAGCCCATTAGCCCAGTTAATGACTCATGGCCCAGCTTGGGCTAAGTCCGATCATGTCTGGAATATTGGCTTCTTGTTGGTCCATTGAAAGAGAGGCTTTGCCTCTATCCATTTAGCCAATTGGGCTAAAGCCTAGTGTTAAACACTACAGAGCGATCAGTGTTGAACACTGGGAATGAGGTTGGCAAGTTAGTGTTTAACACTAAAAGATAATTGGTGTTAAACACCAGCAACAAGGCTATGAAATTATCATAAACACTAAAACATATCAGTGTTGAACACTGGCAATGGAGATCTCAGATCAGTGCTAAATACTAAGGTAATCAGTGTTGAACACTGCGAATAAAGTTCTTTGATTAGTGTTGAACACTAGGGCCCAACAGTGTTTCAATACTGGATTCGAGAGTTCCAATTTAGTGTTGAACACTAAGGCAAAAGGGGTCACGTGGCAACACGTGAGGGCGCCCTCCCTTCATTTATTCTGCTGAGATTATCGTATCTTTCAGAGCATCACGTGCCATCATGTGACGGGCATTCAAATGCTTGTGTGTCCAAGGGTCACGTGGGTCACGTGGGGTGCTGCCTCAAAGGGGCTTTCTGTAGATCTTTTGGGGGGGTCACGTGGTGACACGTGACCCTGCCTCTATGTATGTTGTTTAGAGGATCTGTTAATCTTTTCCAGGAATTAAATTCCTCGTAGGGTTAAACCCTGACAATAATTTCAGAGGAATTAAATTCCTACTTCCTTTTAAAGATTTATATTCTGAATAGGGTTGGACCCTGAATTTTCCGTAGGAATTAAATTCTTCATATATGTGAAGAACTGAATAGGGTTAAACCCTAATAAAAGCTCTTAAGGGATTAAATTCCCACTCTCTGTTAAATTATGATCAAGGGAATTAAATCCCTGCTGTTCCAACAGAACTAGGTTCTTAATTAGGGTTAAACCCTGTTTCTTTCGTTCTGAAGGAATTAAATTCCCATAACACAGGGTCAGGCCCTAGTTTTATTTTAAAGGAATTAAATTCCTATAGTTCTGTGAGAATTAAATTCTCGTGCTTCCATTCCTTCTCTATGTTTTGGATCTGCATGGCAGGATCTCGACCCATTGAGAATTAAATTCTCAACTTCAAGGGGAGATGTGCACTTTGCAGATCCTCTATCAAAGAGAGAAGAAATATGTTCTTCTGTTTTATATATCAGAGTTAAACTCTGTTGAGAATTAAATTCTCTTTTCCTTCAAGGAGCCTTCCCTTTCTTACCTAGGGTTTTCTTTTGCAGAAGATCCAAGTTCCTCAAAGTATCCAGGCTCTCTCCCTTTTCTTCCTTCTGCGTGTATATTTTTTGTGTCTCTTGGCTCCTATTTATAGGAGAAGCAGCCGAGTCAATTAGTTTTTGACGAATCTTCATTGAGAAATTTGATTTGCATCCATCATTCGTTTTTGACCTTTGGATTATTGGGTGAATTTTATTCACCATTGGATTTCAAGTCCCGGGATTCTCCTTTGTTATTTCGGTTAGATTTAAAGGGGAAATCTTTCCAAACCTGAGATTTTTCCATAGACAAATGATATTCAATCATCTTTAAATCTTTAATTCGATTGGTTCCAGATAATCGCTTTCCTTTGGAAAGATTCGAATCTCTTTCAGAATTTAATTCTGTCAACGAATTGGGCTTTGAAAGCCGGTCACGTGTGACCACGTGACCCATGGTCACGTGTGGGCACGCGACCCCCTTTGGAATGAGCCTTCTTCTTTCTTTCTGCGCTCTGTCTTCTGGTTGCTGCTTAACCGTCACGTGCCACCACGTGACCCCTGGTCACGTGCGAGCACGTGACCCTTGTCTGAACTCTTTTTCTTGATTTAACTGGAGAACAATTATGATGTTTTGATCGTCACGTGCCAACACGTGACCCTGGTCACGTGGGAGCACGTGACCTCTTCTGAAGCTTTTTCCTTGATTTGATCAGGAAGCGTTGGGTCTTTGTTGCTGCTTTTAAATGTCATGTGCCGACACGTGACCCAGGTCACGTGGGAGCATGTGACCCTTACTGAAGCCCCTCTCTTTGATATAGTCAGGAAGCTGAATCTGCCTTGATGATGCTTTTAGATGTCACGTGCCCACACGTGACTGCTGGTCACGTGTAAGCACGTGACCCTTTTCTGAAGCTTTTCCCATAAGCTTTTCTGATTTTAAATCAGGAAACAGTATTAATATATATTTTCATTTGATTTATCTAATATATTTATTATTAACACTTATAATTTAATAACATTGTTTTTTTTTGTATTTGCAGCTGGATTACGATTTTCAGCCTGTACCCGACCCTGATCACCCTGGGAGGGTGCTCGATCTCCACGCTCTGTACAATGGCCTGATAAAGAACATGCAATCAAAGGTCCGATACAATAGGAACGAGCTGAAGATTGACTGCTATTCCCTGTGGATAGTGATCCCCAAAGTAGAGAGAGCGGCCCTCCTACATACTCCGGCCTTTGCGAGAGTCGACATAGATACATGGCCTTTATTGTGCCAATATTTCGACTCTCGGCGCAAACATGTATGTATTTTAAATGTAATTCATTATTTAGTATATAATTTATTTTTTTGTGTTGCTTAATTAGAAAACTAAATCTGAATGTGTTGTGCAGAAACAGGCCGATCAAAATAAAGAGAATAGGAAGTCGGTGAAGAGGGGTCGCCTCACTTATACAGGTGGCTCGAGGAATATTACTCGTGCCATGGAGGTATCGGTAAATTACAATAGATCTACTGTGATATAATGTAATATTAAGAGTTATTTTATAATATATGTAAATTTTTTGCGAATTGCAGAGAGCTCAGACCCTGGCACAGGGTGGTACACCGAGCGTGTTGTCCGCGTATCTTGCCGTCCATGGCACCTCGACAGATCCCGCCACAGGCGAGCTTCGATACCCCGACACCGCTTCCTAAGAGCATTGCGTAAGTGTTAATATTTATTCAACCCCTATTTGAAATTTTTGTTTTGAAAAGTTCAAATTTAAATGATATACTTATATTTTACTGGTTAATGTGGGTGTAGGAGCGGGTGGTTGAGCAGGCGGAGGCATCGGGGGGATCGATTTTACTGGACAGAATGATCCGATGCTGCTGACCAAAGTCCTAGACGCCGCACACGGAGGGCACCACGGAGGTTGGGAGAGAGGCCGGGGATTGGGTCCTAGCAGGGCCCATATGAGGTTGGACTCCACTCCGGCGGTTACTTCCTCTATCTCCAGTGAGCAACGTCTAGAGCAAGAACTTGACACCTTGAAGGCCACCGTCCAGGAGTTGAAGGAGATGATGGTCTGCATACTATTTAATAGTAAAATATTATGTCATATTATAGATAGCAGCATATCCAATATTAGTACGTAGCCTGAGTTTATTTGGTTGTAGACTTAGCTTTGATTAATCATACATACATAGAGCTGTCTAATTAAAATAAACTACGGTTTTCCAAACTAGATATCCAAATGAGGCCTAAGTCCCTAAGTATTCATAGATTGGGGTTTCGCAATAATTTGATAATGATACGAATTCGACTAATACACGGTTCTTACTCGTTTATTACACGCAAAACTGAACAGACATAACATGGTACTTCGGCTGAGGCTCCACATGCATCTTCTTCGGCTGCGGCTCCGCAAGCCACTATCTCGGCCACGGTTGCGCAGACCACTCCTACAGCTCCACAGCCTGCTCAGACTCCAGTAGCTGCGGCTCCGCAACCCACTACCTCGGCTGCAGTTACGCAGATCACTCCTACAGCTCCACAGCCCGCTCAGACTCCCGCACCGTCCGCTTTGCTCGAGTTGTTGACTCAGGGTTTATCCGAGGAGCAGATGCGCCAGATTACGGCGATTATCAGAGGTGGAGCTGGACCGAGCTAGGGTAGCTTTTTGATTTTTATATTTTAAACATGTATTTATTTATATGATACATACTGTATATATTTTGGACGATATTGGTGGTGTTTGTGTGTTCATATTAATTTAGATTGATATCGTATTCTGCTTGCTGATTTCTTTTATATATTATGCGTGAGATGTTGATTATGAATACTGCGGTATATATTCTGCTTGTTGATTACTTTCATATATGATGTATATATTATTGTGCACAGGACGAGGAAAAAACAGGCAGTCTTTTTAAAAAAAAAAACCATGATAATATGTCTCTACGGATTAATCCGTAGAGACACATGTTGCACCTACCGTTTAATCCGTAGGGTCCAACTTTGCCCCTACACATTTACCTGTAGGGACAAAATATCAGGATACATGATATTTTGCCTCTATACATCTGGACCTACGCATTAAGCCGTAGGGGCATGTATTTGTCCCTACGGAGTTATCTGGAGGGGCAATTATTTTTTTTTATAAACCGATAAATTAAATAAATATTTTGTCCCTATGGTGTAATCCGTAGGGACATATGGACCTATGCATTAAGCCGTAGGGGCAATTATTTCACCGTAGGAGTATATTTAAGGTTAAGACTTGCACCTGCGGCGTGTACACCTACGGCGTATTTTTGTGCCCCTACGAATATAGCCGTAGGGGCAGTGTTTTGCTCCTACGGCTTTATCTGTAGGGACAACCTCTATTTGTAGTAGTGTTTCCAAATACTTGGTGAAAAGTTTTGCTAATTTATTAGCAAAATGTACATAATATATGTCAATCGTTTCATTTTCTATCCTGCAAACAAAGAAGGCGGCAATCAATTTCAATATATTTGGCCTTTGCCTTTTCATGAAAGAACATATTTGAAGTAATATAAATGACACAATTTAATCATATAAAAGAAGTTGGTTCAAAACTAAGCTCTTCAAATAAGAAGCTAATCTATACCAACTCACAAGTAGTATTTTTCAGAACTCAATATTCCGACTCTGTGTTGTGGTGTGAGATACAACACTTTGTTTTTGATTTTTCATGAGATACCAAGCTACAACCAACGAATATGTAATATCCTGTGATAGATCTCTAGTTAGAAAGAGATCCTAGGCATTTGGCATCGTTGAATCCTTCTACTTAGGAGTGTCCACCATCTGAGTATTAGACTTTTGCCTGGAGCACTCTTCAAGCATTGTAGAATTCGAACTGCTGCATCCTAATGATCGATCCCCTAAGGTCCGCTTTATTAACTTACTTTATTGATTAAATAAGTGATATCAGGTCGGGTAATCAAGAGATAATTCCTCTAGCTAACTAGTGGTCGATATCCGTGACAAGATCTTCCAATTGATCACTTTTTCCTGGAAGCAGTTTGATATGTGTATCTACATGTATCTCTACGGGTTTACATCCCAACAACTTTAGCATATTAATCACATACTTCCTTGAAAAAAAAAGTTTCTCTTTTTAGATCCAACAATTTCATTGTGTATGAAATATCTGAGACTCCTATAGTCCGATCCTTCAAAAATGTATTTAGAGGTGGACAGATAGCTTTTGGTGTCTCAAAGCGAGTTCTTTCTTGTCCTCATTTGTGGTGTCAGTTGTATCTGCTAAAGCAAACATTTTTATGCCGAAGAAATTTTGCTACGTTGCTGTATCCTTTATTTGTGAAAATATTAGGTATTAACATGTGTACCCCTTCACGTTTCAATTGTAATAGTAAAGATGTGTAGATTAAGTTCGTGCACTATCCAGAGGCTTTTCTCTCGTAAAGTGAACAAATAGTAGAGAGAAAAAAAGGAAGAATGAAAAACCACAAATTCTTACTAGTTCTTTTCTCAGCCCTTTTTAAGTTGTTTTGTGCGTTTTGTCATGAATTATAAATTATTTGTGTTTGAGCGATGAAAACAGGTCGATATGTCCGAGTGGTTAAGGAGACAGACTCGAAATCTGTTGGGCTTTGCCTGCGCAGGTTCGAATCCTGCTGTCGACGATTTTTTGGCTCTCCTTTTCCCATTTTCAAATAAATATATATTTTTTAAAAAATAATTTCTTTTTCATCTTTTGTAAATTAAATTGTAATTGCTTCATCGCACAAAACAAAAGGAGGGCCAACAAATGCCCTAAAATTCCTCGCTTTCTCTCTTTTCTCGCAAAACATTCGACAATGGCGGAAGCTAATGCGAAGAAGAAGCAGCAGGCTCCTGATAAATACGATCTCAACGCCAAATTCGACGCCTGCGTCGACATCGCCGTTCGCAAAACCCTCTACTCCTCTCTCGCCGGCGCCTTCTCCGGCCTCCTCCTCTTCAGTAATCTCCTCCTCCTCATTTCTCCCTCTTAACTTTTTGTGTTTCGATTTAGGGTTCCTATTTCTGATTTCAATATCTATGCGCCTGGTAATTCCATGGATTGGCCAGCTGTTTCAAACTGATAGCAGCACATGAATTAGAGGCGAAATTATTGGACGTGTCGTGAATTTTCCGTGTGTTTATATTTAGAAACATTGCTATCACCATTGGTTTACACCATATTTCGACTTAAAGTCCTTTCCCTTTTGCATTGGTTATAGATAAACTTACTAAACATATTTAACTAAACATATTTAAGATGATGTTCCTGTTGGGTTTGGGTTCATACCCATGAGTGGACTCAACCAATTTGGGTCTCTTTGTTGATTTGGGGTTAGAGACCAAGCTTGAGTCATTTTGGTTTGGACCAATTTGATATGGGTTAGGACTCAAGTTAAGGGCAAGAGAGTTTCTCTCTCGTTTGATCTCTTTATTCTAATCATTCCACCATCCATTCCAAGACTTAGATTTTGAGAGAAAGAGGAAGAGGGCAAGCAAAGGGGTTTTCTTACAAGAGCTCATTTGGATTGAAAATTCAACATTCCACCCATTTTGAAGAAGATTGTTTCATTCTATTTGTTTGAGGAGTTGTCTTCGAGTGGGTTAGTGGGTTTGGAGCGAGTGAGGTAACCTTGTATTTTCTCATTATATGAGCGATTCCAAAGTTGTGCTTTGGTGATGTTGTATCACTCTTGTTGTTGATTGATAGTGGAAGCTCTATCTTGCATCATTGTGGATTAGGTCCGATCGGAGCCGAACCACGCTAAATCTTAGTGTCTTTTCTTGTGGCTTTTGTGCTTATTATTATTCCGCACTATTATTCGTCATATTCTCACATAGATCCGGGTGGTGGGTTGTTTTACTCCATCAAAGTGGCATCAAAGCCAAGGTGCCCACAAGGTGTTTGTGGAATTGTTTCAAAGAGATTTTGGTATCTTTTGTTGTATATGAAAGATGGATAGTACCAAAAGCCGTATGATTAGCCTCAATGGAGACAATTGGAGTATATGGAAGCCAAGAATGGAGGATCTCTTATATTGCAAAGATCTTTATGCGTCTTTGGAAGGCGATGTCGCAAAGTCTACCGATATGTCCGATGGTGATTGGAAGAAGCTTGATTGCAAGGCTGTTGGGTTTATACGGCAATGGTTGGATGATTGTGTTTTCCATCACGTTTCCACCGAAAGTTTGGCGCATTCTCTATGGAAGAAATTGGAGAGTCTTTATGAAAGAAAAACCACGGACAAGGCTCTTCTATATCCGAGCACTTGAATGAGTTCCAAAGTGTTGCAAACCAACTCATCTCTATGAAAATAACGCTTGAAGATGAGTTGCAAGTATTGTTTTTGCCTAGTTCCTTGCCGGAAAGTTGAGAGACATTGGTGGTGTCCCTTAGCAACTCTGCTTCGGATGGTGTTGTCACAATGAGCTTAGTGACAAGTGGTTTGTTGAATGGAGAATTGAGAAGAAAAGATCTCGGAGTCTCTTATTCGGAGGCAATTGTCGTGGAAAATAGAGGGAGGTCAAAGTCTATAGAAAGAGGCCATCGTTCCAAACCAAGAAGCAAATCAAGATAAAAAAATGATGTCACATGCAATTATTGTAAGAAAAAGGGCACATTTTGAAATATTGTTACAAATTGAAGAATAAACAAAAGGAGGGGATGAATGAAATATAGTACGATTCCAAAGAGAACACCACGACCACCCTTGAGGGAGATATGGTTGTCTCTACTAGTGGTGAATCGAGCCTTGTGTTGCGTGTCATGACACTGACTGGGTGATTAACACCGGAGCCTCCTATCATGCAACTCCTAGGAGAAATTTCTTTGCATTTTACAAGTCGGGTGATTATGGCGTTGTGAGAATGGATAACAAAGGCACTTCACAAATTGTTGGTGTTGGTGATATTCATGTTAAGGCCGATCTTGGCTATAAATTGGTACTCAAAGATGTGCGGCATGTGCTGGAACTTCGTCTCAATCTTTTATCCGCCGGAAAGCTCGATGAAGAGGGTTACACTAATGTGTTTGGTGGCGGTGCTTGGAAGCTCACCAAAGGCTCTCTTATAGTGGCAAGAGGTAAGAGATATTGCACCCTTTATAAAATGCAAGTAAAGTTATTCATATGTGAGTCGAACACAATGTTGGACAGGTTTATAGAGTTGTGGCATCGGCGGCTAGGCCATGTGAGCGAGAGGCCTACAAGTTCTTGCAAAGGGCTATCTCATTTCTAATATGAAAGGTGAGCATCTTGATACTTGTATTCATTATTTGGCAGGCAAGCAACATAGAGTTTCTTTTGTGAGAAAAGCTTCACAAAGAAAGTCAAATATTTTAGATTTGGTTCATTCCGATGTGTGTGGTCCTAAGTGAGAGAAAACTTTTGGTGGTGCTTTGTATTTCGTCACTTTTGTTGATGATCATAGCCGGAAAGTTTAGGCCTATGCTTTGAAAAGCAAAGATCAAGTTTTGGAAATTTTCAAACAATTTCTTGCTTTGGTGGAGAGACAAACCGGAAAGTCTCTCAAGTGCATTCGTCCGGATAATGGTGATGAATACATTTGTCCATTTGATGCATATTGCAAGTTGCATTGCATTCGGCATGAAAGAATGGTTCCAAAAACTCCCGAGCAAAATGGTATTGCGGAAAAGATGGACCATACTATTATGGAGAGAATTAGGTGTATTGCTTTCACACGCCAAATTGTCCAAACCCTTTGGGAGAGGCATTGGAATGGCGGTGGCTTTAATTAATTTATCTTCAACGGCTCCTTTAGATGACGATATTCCGGAAAGAGTATGGAGCGGTAATGATTTTTCCTTAAAAACATTTGAGAGTATTTGGATGTCGCGCGTTTGTCCATTTTCCGAAAGATAAGAGGTCCAAGCTCGATAGCAAAACAAAGCAATGCATCTTCTTGGAATATTCTCGTGATGAGTTTGATTATAGGCTATAAGATCCCGAAAAGAAGTCTTTCTTGAAGACCAAACCATTGATGACATTAATGATGATGTGCTCCCAATTCTCCGAATGGTATTATTGATTTGGATCTGGTTTCTTTTCTGATGGTAAATGACAATGGGGGAGATGCACAAGAAAATATTGATGGTAATACTAGTAGTGAAGCCTCCACTTTCGATGTTGCTCATGATAAAATGAAGGAACAAGTCACTCAAGAGCCATAAATTCGGCGATCTACTAGAGAGCGACAACCTTCAAAAAGGTACTCTAGTAATGAATATGTTTTGCTTACTGATAGCGGTGAACCGGAATGTTTTGATGAAGCTTGTGAATGTGATCACAAAAGTGAGTGGTTGAAAACTACACAAGAGAAAATTGATGCTTTACAAGCAAATCGTACCTATGATTTAGTGAAGTTTCTGAATGGCAAAAAAGCATTGAAAAACAAATGGGTTTTCTGTTTGAAGTATGAGAAGAATAGCTCGCATCAAATATATAAAGCGAGGTTGGTTGTGAAAGGTTTTGGCCAAAGAAAAGGCGTTGACTTCGATGATTTTTTTCTCTGATTGTGAAAATGTCACCTGTTCGAGTTGTATTGGGTATGGCCGCAAGTATGGATTTGGAGGTCGAGCAATTAGATGTCAAGACCGCATTTCTTCATGGTGATTTAGTGGAGGAAATTTATATGCAACAACCCGAAGGTTTCGAAATCAATGGTAAAGAGCACTTAGTGTGCAAATTGAAGAAAAGTTTTTATGGCCTCAAGCAAGCTCCTCGGCAATGGTACAAGAAATTCGATTCTTTTATGTTGAATCAAGGTTACAAAAGAACCGCATCGGATCATTGTGTCTTCGTAAAGAGATCCGGTGTTGGTGACTTTATCATTCTTTTGCTCTATGTTGATAACATGTTAATTGTTGGGGATGATAAGTCCAAAATTGACAAGTTGAAGGACGAGTTAAGCAAGTCTTTTGCTATGAAAAATTTGGGACCGACAAAGCAAATTTTGGGCATCGGTATCTCTCGTGATAGAAAAGTAAAAAAGTTATGGTTGTCGCAAGAGAGGTATATTAAGAGGGTGCTTCAAAGATTTGATATGGGAAGAGCAAAACCGGTTGGTTCTTCACTTGTGGGTTATTTTAAATTGAGCTCGAAACAATGTCCTTCAAGTTTGAAAGAGAAAGAAGACATGAAGAATGTTCCTTATGCATCGGCTATTGGTAGCTTGATGTATGCGATGGTGTGTACACGTCCCGATATTGCGCATGCCGTTGGTGGTGTTAGCTGATCTATTTCTAATCCGAGTAGAAAACATTGGGCCGCGGTAAAGTGGATTTTCTGATATTTTCGAGGCACCTCGAAGTAGTGTTTATGTTTTGGAGGTGATAATCCAGAGTTGGCTGCTTACTCCGACGCCGATATGGCCGGCGATATTGATTCTAGCAAATCCATATCGGGATATTTGGTCACTTTTGCTGGGGGAGCTGTATCGTGGCAATCGAAGTTGCAAAAGTGTTGCATTGTCCACTATCGAGGCCGAGTACATAGCCGTTACCGAAGCTTGCAAAGAGATGTTGTGGATGAAGCGCTTCTTTAAAGAATTGGATTCGTCACAAAAATATTATGTTGTTTATTGCGATAGCCAAAGTGCGATCCACTTAAGCAAAATTCCGAGTTTCCACACGAAGTCCAAGCATGTTGATGTAGGGTATCATTGGATACGAGATGTGCTTAAGAATAAGTTGTTGAAACTTGTCAAAATCCACACCGATAAGAATGGAGCCGATATGTTGACAAAAGACTTGCCGAAGGAGAAGCAAGTGTTTTGTCGGAAAGTGTCCTGCATGGGTTCTATTTGAATAGCTATGTTGGTTTCCCTCCATTGGTTTGGAAGGGGAGATTGTTGGGTTTGGGTCCATTCTGTGGTGTATGTTGCTTAGTGATAATTTCAAAAGTCGTTGATGTAGAATTAGAAGAACGAATTTAAAATATATGGAATATAATTTTAGCAGAAAAAGGCGAAGTTATGGGCATATGGTGTAAGTTGATGGCCAAGATATATCTAGAAGTAACCGTTTTCTCTGGTTAGGTTCTATAATTAATCATGATCGAGGAGGATGTAGTTCATAGGATTATGGCTAGATGGTTGCAGTCGAAAAGTACTTTTAGAAGCGCTCTAATGGAAATGAAGATTATGCAAGACGGCTATAAGGCCATCAAGTGTTTTATGGATCATGATGTCGGGCAATTAAGAAACATGTCCGAAAGATTAATATGATCGGAATGAGAGTGTTGAGATGGATGAGCGGTGATACAGTAAAAAATAGGATCAAAACCGAGAGTATTCGGTAACAAGTTGGAGGTTGTTCCTATAGAAGGAGATGCGAGAGAACCAATTGAGATGGTTCACGTGCAACGAAAACTAATAAATACCTTGGTTAGGAAGTGACAAAATTGTAGTTAATAGTGCAACGAGGGCTAGGGATAGACCTAAATGAATATGGATAGAAGCAATTAATATATTAATTGTTAATTTAACCGATGACACTGCCCATTAACAAGAAGAATAAGATTCATATAGCCAACCTCATAAATTTGGGATAAAGTCTTCTTGTTGTTGTTGATGTGTTGCTGTTCATATATTTTGAGGCAGTTTGGGAAACAGGCTCTTGTCCCCCCCCCCCCCCCCCAAAGAAATTGGGATGCACAAAAAATATTTATTTTAATATTTGAACATTTGCTTCTTTTGTCCTTTGGCATGATCAGCAAGGTGTACATTGGTAATGATTGATAAGAAAATGAAAAGAAAGAAAGGGATCATTGCTATATTGAACTGAACTCTAAATCCAGATATCAACATTTACATGCATAAACGTGAGCCTTCTAAATATTTCTGCAGACTCCATAACTCCTTCAAGGTGGTACCTTTTTGCTCCTTACTTCAGCTATATTTTTATGTTATGTTTTCTCAGAGAGCCCGGTAACCCGATGGGCATCTGTAGCTTTTGGTGCTGGGGTGGGTCTTGGATCAGCATATATTGAAAGCTCGTACTTGTTTGGTGGGGCTCCTCCAAACTGGTCAGCTCCTAAAGATTCTGTCATTCCTCCAACTCATGTAAGGCCTCTTTGTTCATTTAATATGTGTTTCCTGTTTCTGCACTAAATTTGTATTATATGTAGCATGCTTGATTTTGTGGGTATGGCACATGCTATGTTCTTCTCTTTGCTTAGAGTTGAACATTCAGAGTAAGAATGTAATTCCGTATAGCTAATCTATCATCTTTCATCTTTTCTACCCTTTTGTCCCTTTATAGAAAAAGTCAAAGGATGCTGACCGGGGTTAAGATTACACAGTAAAACCACTCTTTTGTCCATACTAAATAGTTTTCTTGGCTAGGAATTTAGTACTAATCAGTGGGTTAACTTCGGGTTGACACCCTGTAGACTGTAGGACTTAAGCAATTTTCTCATTTAGTCTCGATTCTTTGCAGATGCAAATATTTGCCTTTTTACTATTGAAAATCAAAGTATATGTTAAAGTTTAAGTTATTATGGATTCAGAATTGGTTTGTTTTGTGTTGAAATTTAAACCGAAAAAGGTGGTGATTGGACCACCCCGGCAATGATTTATTATCAGATCTTAAGGTTGGGACATTAATTGGATAACGGGCTAGAAGGTTCACAACTTTTTGTTTGAACTTTGTTTTGTAGAACCAATATATCTTATTGATGTCTTCCATCTTCATCAAGTTATAGTTCAGGACATATGGGTAGGTATAAGCCAAATATGGAAATCTATCCATTATTCAATCGATTTTCCTTCACTTCCTCTGGCTGAATGTTTGCAACACTTTTTTCTGAACTCCAAGAATATTTCTGTAGGGAGTCTTAACGAATCTAGTTAGTAAGAGGGCAACCATACATTTCAAATTGTATCATTTTGAAGAGTATAAAAGGCTTGGAATCGAAGTAGTGTTAGCATCTGACTTCATGAAGCTAATTCTACAAAAACCTTTTTCCAGTTGGTGAATGGACACATTCTAAACTTCGCGAATGGACACATTCTAGTTGTCTTGGTGTACCCCTTGGTCAATTCGAACTTGGATAACAATGTGATTCTCAAATTTTGTCTCTATCTGGCCATTTTAGCTGCATTCAATTTTAGTATTTTGTTTCTTAACTGCCCTACATTCTGACCAATATTATTAGCGTTGATAATCTTACAGCCGCAATATAGGTTATTCTTTCAGTTTCATAAATATTTTGCTTAGTTTCTGTGACCCATAAATATCTTCCTCGATCTTATATGTCATCATTATGATGAATAAAATGAGTGCACGAGTGCATTAGGTAAGAGTCTGCTCCAATTG
This sequence comes from Agapanthus africanus, assembly GCA_030015575.1. Taxonomy (NCBI): domain Eukaryota; kingdom Viridiplantae; phylum Streptophyta; class Magnoliopsida; order Asparagales; family Amaryllidaceae; genus Agapanthus; species Agapanthus africanus. The sequence continues at coordinate 399,726,290 of CM057347.1, forward strand.
AGGATAAACTGTAGAACGATTAGATAGTTGGACATTTGCAATGGAGGCAAATTCAGTTTGGAGTTATAGGAGTGTAGTTAATGGAGCAACAAGGATGGAGCTAGTACTAAACAAACACAAATGGTTGCTAATAAAAAAGGTATCGATTAAAAGGATTTCTGTCATTGAATTGTTCAGGATAAAGGTTGGATGATTATCCTTGTTTTTAATACTCATGGACCCACTTTTACTAGTTCAGGGGAATCTAATAAAACACATGATTTTGCTGCAAAACCATTATAACATAGGGTTTCTGCAATTTACCATTATGCTATAAATTTAAAGTATCATCATGTTACTTCCATTTGTTACTGATGCAGCCCTAGCTATCAGGGCTGCACCAGTAACTGTTTATAAATTGTGAAGAAAACATGTTTAGAAGGCTGCAAATATTCCCACATACATAGATAATTGAAGTTTGGTAACATTCCCTTCTAGCGTCTCTTAAAGAAACACTAATAGAATCATGGCTACGCATTGAGTGAATTTTTAGTGGTCCATGTTAATGGTCACCATGATGCGGAGGTCTAGGAATTCTTTTAGTATATAAAATTAAAAACAATGGAACAAAATTGTAATTTACTTCGTTTATTTAGGAAATGGGAAGTTGGTTGGTTTATTGAATTTCTTTAGTTTAGTTGAAAGGGTGGAATTTTTAATATGTTTCGTTGGATGCAATTCTTACATCTCTAGTCATAAATGATGGTTGATGCTTTTGAAGTAATCAAGGTTGTAAAAACATTAAGCAGTGCTAGGTGATTGGAAGACCCCCTAGCGCCTAACCACTTAGGCAATGCCGACGGTTTTAGTATTTTTAGTTAACAATGTTCGGGAACGATAGATTTGAGGATCTAATGATGACCATTTGCAATAAAGAAATAACATCAACTGAGGCTCCTTAAGCACCCCTCCGGGTGCCCGCCTAGATAGTTGAAACCGCCTAGGCACCTGCCTAGGTGGGTGCCTTAGCCGCCCAACCCGCTTAAACGACAAAATTGCTTAATTTAGCAGCTTAAGTGAAGGCAAAGTGATGTTGTGTCGCTTCCGTCTAAGCAGCCGTCCATACCGCTTTTTAGTACATTACAACAGGAGCAACAACCGCTTGTTATTACATTGTTACTAATAATTATTTTTCATGTAGAAACTAATACAATTTTTGAAGAGATGTAAATTTCAAAATTGTTTAATAAATTGCAAAAGTTTTAATCCAATAAAAGAAGATCAACGAGATTGTACTTAATTATGAAACTTCAAGTTTATTACCATTGGAACTTTGTGGAGCATTCTCTTAGAATATCTTAAACATTAAAAACAGAACTCTACATGTTTATAAAGGGGCTTTTTACGAAAACGTCCCCCAAAGCTTGCTATTTACAAAAAAGCCCCATATTTTTGGTATTTACTAAAAAAACCTTCAAACATTTAAGTTGCACTAAAAAGCTTCCCGATGGACTAAAAGAAGATTTTATTTGGCGTATTTGTTAACTCTGTTAGATCATTCAAGGAAGGGTATCGGGGACAGATTTTAAACTTTTCAATCCCTTCTTCAAATTTTCCCCCAATTTTGACTTTAGATCAGGATTTCAGTCAAATAATTCTTCAATCGATCATGGATTTTGGTTAATCTTCCGCAATTTTATTCACAATGAGATTATGGTTGTTATTGAGTTTTTGTAGGTTTGTAGAGTTTTGATTGGGAAAATTGATAAGGTGAAGGTGATGAAGAAGAAGTTGATGATGATCAACGAGAGATGTGAGAGATGACATGGTCAAGCTCATTAGGCTCCATGAGTTTGATTTGGAGACACTCATGAGAGAAATGCTGGTGAAGGTTGAAGATGTTGAGGGTGTAAAGAAGATGGGTTGTTATTGGGTTAAGAAATGTGTTGGCTTTTGGATTTGTAGAGTTTTGATCAAGAAAATATATGGGTTTAATATGAAGAGGAAGATGAAGATATGATCGTGATTAACGAGAGATGAGAGAAATGATGGATTCGACCTCATTTTGCTCTGTGTTGGATTTGAAAACGTTAAAGGAATTGTTGGATTAAGGTAAAAGGATTGAGGATGAAGGTGAAGGAGTTGAGGATGCGGAGATGAGAAATTATGATTGGATTAAGAAATGGGTTTTTGTCGAATCTTTATAAAATTAATAGAGCTTTATTTGGGAAAATATTTGATGAAGATGATGATGATTGATGAGGGAAGATGAAGAAGAAGAAGATCAATGACAGTTTTTTGAAGAATAGTCGGATAATTAATAGGGTTTTGGGATTATTATAACCTCCCTAAGGGCATGTTTAGATAGTTAAGATTAAAATTCGTAAGATTTAATTTGGGATAAGAATATCTCGGAATGCATTTACATTCCTTTTGGGTGAATGTAGAGGATTTTCAACTTGAATGGGTATTTGGATAGTTTGGGATAAGAATATTCAATTTTTTATTTTTCTTTAAAATGGCCAGATAAATTGTTCGATTTTTTAACCGCTTCATGAACAACTTAAAACATGTATTTCTAGCATCAAAATGCGTAAAATGTAGAAGATCAAAACTCTTTGACATCAAAATATCAACATTCTTAACACAATTTTGCTCAAAAAAAATCAACAGTGCCCAGTCATATACAATACTAGAGTCGTCAGCTTTTTTGCTAGTAGTTTCATCCACAATAAAGGGTACAATACAATATAGACCAACTATTTTTATGTTTATTTTTTTTTAAGAATACAACATATCCCTGAGCAGAATTAAGCGATGATGTCTCAGATATAGTGCATGTATTATTTAAGTTTGAAGAATTCACGAAACTTGCCGATCAGGACCGAGACACGCTCCACGAGAGCGACCGGAAATGCCCCTTCCTCGATTCCTTCGGAGTGTTGTGCCTGCTAAAGGACCGATTCCGATGGGATGAGATCGATCATCAGGATGGCGAGATTCGTCAGTGCCTTCTTGGCTCTTTAGATCTGCCCCTCGCCAATGGATCGATTGTTGTTTTTGAGGGAATCGAGGACAATGTCAAGGTGGTGGTTCCACTGGCGGATGAGATCGATGCCGTCGCGGACGACGTTGCAGAGGGCGAGCCATGACGGAGCGATCGAAGAAGTCGGTGACCATTCTGTCGATGGGGGGATTGGAAAGGAAGGACCTGCTGGTTGTGGTGAGGAAGATGATGACGCGGAACTCCTGTTGGAAGACGAGGAAGGCGTCGAGGAGGTGGGAGATCCATGAGAGGGAGAGGATGCCGCCGTTGTCGTTGTTGTTGAGGGAGAAGAGGTCGGCAACGTGCTTCTGGAAGGACTCCATGGCGGGCATTGGCGTCTTCGTCAGAGGATGATTCCGATACCTTAACCCTATCCCTAATTTCTTTTTCCTTAGGTCTGAGGAGGAAGAAGAACGAAGAAGAGAGGAACCGAGGGGCAGACAGAGATGCGAGAGAAAAAGCTGGGGAAAAAATTGACTCGGGCTCAATTTTTCTATCCAGTGGATAGGGCCAAAGTAGAGGCTTTTTTCTCTTCTCTGAATCAAAAAACAAAAAACTCATCCAAACAGTCCCTTTTACATGATTGAGACAATCCGGCGGAAAAATGACATATGGGCTTTTTTCCCCCATGGGATAGGTAGTATCCAAACAAGTCATAATGGAGTAGGTAACTATGGATGGACAACAGATGGAAGGGGCTTTTTTGTGGAACTTAAATGTTTGAAGGTTTTTTTCGTAAATACCGAAAATATTTTATATATAAATAATGAATTTTGGAGGGGCGTTTTCATAAAAAAAACCATTATAAAAATGTTAATAATTGCGACATACTTTAATTAGATTAGAATTAAAGTGGGATGTTAAAGAGGACAAGGCTCTAGGTTTCATGTGATCATAGGATACCTACAATATTGAAGGGATACTTATGTAGGACTTCATTATGTTATACTTCATAATATTGAGCAATCAAAAAACAAGCTCAGAAAAGCAGTGTAGTTGAAATTAGAATGATGGATTGATAGCTGACTATAACTTAAAAGATAAGATAGAAAAATTAGTGCATTTGTAAAAAGCTGAAAGTATGGCTGTTGGTATTTACTCAACTAGTTGAGATGGTATAGACATATGTAGCTATTAATGTATTAGTTATTAAAGCAAGGACACTTAGATATACATGCCTAAATGTGATTAAAAAAAGACATATTAGTTGTCAATTTAAGGGTAAATAAAATAAAACACCATAGAATTTTCGGTGTATTTGAGACATATAAACTTAAAAATGCCATCCAACCCCCCCACCCACATTAGCAACGTAGTCTGAAATTTTTTGTTTCGCTGACTCGTGGAAGGACAAGAGGACCGAATAACCCCTAAATGCCTTGTACGCGAGTAGCTGCAAAATAAACTGAAAATGACATTTTTTGACGAAATAACCTTTTCTTTTTACGAAATACCCTCTAGGAGGATTAATGGTATTTTTTAAGTTTATTGGTGTTATCTCAAAAATTGGGAGAAGCCTATGGTATTTTAAGAAAGTTACCCTCAATTTGATATGAAAGAAGCCATTTAACAAAAGTAATTGAAAGAAAATATGTATCCAGTCTTAAAATTAAGGGGTGTTGTATATCTTAATTAGTTGTCATGTTTATATTGTTGAATATTTACATAAGGATAATCCTTCGTTTATATTTTCTTTGGGTAGACTTTAGACGCCTTCTATTTTTCATACTTTTTTGATAACCTCACTGACTTTAAAAAATAGAACTTACCGCATTGACATTTATATTTTTCGCTTCACACTATAAAGGTGTTAACAAGTTTTTTGATCCAAAACTCCTACTACAAATCTCTCTCGCTCTCCTTTTCCAAACCCCTAAATATCACGTTCACTCTTCTCCCACTCTTTTTTTAACCAACCAAACTCTTCTCTCTTTCGAAAATTCATTCAAAAGCCATCCACATGTCTCCACTTTCTTATTCTTTCTTTTTTCCAATTTAAAGAAACCCATCTCTTTTACTCTCCCCCCTTTCCCTTTTTTGAACCCCCTAACTCTCACTTTCCTTCTTCCACTCTCATTTCAACCAAACCCATCCCTTTCCTCCAAAACCTATCATTATCCAATTCAACGATCACTCTCGAATTCTGATGGTGACCCGATTTTGGTATGATAGAGAAAAGAGATACCGTGTTTGGTCTGGGCCCTTTGGGGATCGACATTGGGTTTGGCAAGGATTTAGGGTTTGATTTTAGCATTTGATTTAGGGTTTGATTGGAGAAGTTTTTGGGCTTTGATTAGAAAATATTTATTTTGAGAAGACAAGTGATTTAAAGATTTTGGTTTCTTACAGAATATTTCGAGTTTAAGTGTGTACCCACACACACAAGAGAAAAAAGAAAGAAAAGGGTTTGAATGAAGTAGACGAGCATTTCCGGAATACTCAACTCACCTGCAAGGCATGAATTAATGAAGCTAAATTTTTCACAAGATTCTGGTAGTTCAAACGGGGTTCATGGCGTTTCTAACGTCGTGTAGGATTATCTCAAATAACTATGAAAAGATGACGGTGTTTAGTAAAATTTTCACATGTCAATAATTGGTCTTTAATTATGAAAATATAAAAATAACACGTCCTTTTCGTTTTATTTTCCAGGAGGAACAAAACTAATATCAAGGACTCCAGTTTGCATCCTTGGATGAAGAAATTTTCTTGCATTATTATTTTTTAAGCTAGAATGGTTCCTTGCACACATGCAAGTATTTGTTTTGACCCGACTCTGTTGTATTACAATTCATCTCTCCCAACTTGGGGGGTTATTGAGGGCCCAAACATTTTATGAAAGAGTTATATATACTTGCCTTTTTGTTCCCATTTCTTTCCATTTCTGTGGGCGGCATGCTACATGTCAATGATTTTTCTTGGACATTAATTTGGCAAATAGTTTTTGATATTCGTAGGTTATGGTACAATTATAAATGTCGATGAATTTGAAATAAATAAGAACTTGATGTAATATCTGTTGTCATGTAATGTCACATTAATTAATTAGTGGTTTTTTTATTTTTATTTTTGGTAATTTTACCAATTTCTGGATTATACCATGTAAATAATCAAAGGCTGAAAAGAATTTTATTTATTTATTTACGTTTCTTGATTATGTGGGTTTTTTGAGCATGCTAAATGTTGACAAGTTTAAGAAAACAAATATTTTGCAAATGTTTTACACGAGCAGCATGATTTAAAGAAAATAAAGATTTACCCATTTGTAGGCTGTAGATGTTAACAATCGATGACTTCAACAAACTTCAATAAACAGAACACTTTTTAATTTTACGAGCACTTCTTGATTTTATGAGCTGTATCATACAAAACATTGACGAATTTATGAACCAAACTTGATGTTTTTACCAATTTCTAATAGGAAAGTATGTAAAAATGGCTACGGGGGAAAAACCTTTTTAAAACTTTCTGTATAGTAATAACTTGTCCGAATTAATATTTTTCTAAACAAAAACTGATGGAGGTCGGAATTTTTCTCAAATGTTGTCCTCCGTCGATCTGGCTGCGAGCGGTTTGAAGCTGTTGAGATTGGATATGAGAATTGTTGTGTGGATCTCCATGGGTTGTTGGATATTGTTGACGCCGAGCTACCTGCAAGGAAGTCTCGGGATGGGAAACCACCGTAGGACTCTCCGACGATCAAGTTAGTACCGTGGAATAAAAGCAGGATAGCGGCATATCAGAATGAGTTCGAGTTATCTGAGTCGTCTGAAAATGGGTTTATATGGTGGTCGCATGGAGCGAGCTGGCGCGAGATCCTCACCGTTCGTTACGCCCCTGCGTTATGCCCGAGTCGATGGCGGGATCCGCTCATTAATGGAAGGACGTGCTACTGTGGGACGCGGAATGTGAGGCGGCGGATATCTCGCTTTGGCGAGATACATGGAGCCGTGGCGGGGGTGTTTGGGCTCCGTGCTTTCAGTTGGTCGGGAAAGCCGAGGAAGTTCAGCCCTGGAATAGCTCGGAGAGAGCAAAGAGGGTGTAAGTCTGGCTGCCGGATGGCTCGGGGGCGAGAAGTGGGGGTGTAAGCCCAGAGACGAGGCCTCGAGGAAAGTCTTTGAAGCACCACACTGATTCTACCTCCGTACCTTCCAGGAGTCCAGTGGGTTTACATGGACGACATGTTATCTGTTACGTGTCGTAATCTGGGGAATTCCCGTTCATGAGCCTTATCGCTGGCCCCCACTCTCGTCCTGACCTATTTGTGGGTCAGGGTCGAGAGTGGTATGCCCGGTTTTTAACGGTTTAGCCTAAGATTCCTGGGCTGCCTGATGACGGCGGGACATTTGGCGGCTACTCCTCTTGGATGACTAGGCCCACGTGGCAGGTCACGGAATGCCTCGATTACTGCGCATATCTTTGGTGGCGTCAGCGGATCGGTGAAATGATCGCGCTTTTAAAGAGGGGGCGCCGTTTCGCTCGACCGTCGGTTAGGCTACGCGCCACGTGCCCAATATTGGTTGGCGGGACGCGAGAGGCTGTCTCTGACTTCTGTCATGAGGGGGTGTTTCCAATGGTCGATCGCCACGTGGAGCCTCGACGGCCGCTAGGTGCGACGCTTTGTTTTGGCGGGAGTCAATTTGGGCCATAGGATGTCCCCTTTGGAGTGTATAAATAGGAGGGGACCATCCCAGCACCGACACTTTGCCTTAGTTGTCTCTCGTTGTTTGAAGATTGCCCGGCGCACCTCCACTTAGATCGGATCTTCCGTTGAATTTTCCTCGGCAAACCCTTTCCTTGAATCAGGTTAGATGTCTTCCTCCGATATATCTGTGGATGTAGTAGGGGTAGAGTCGGGCGATGAAGCCTCAGTTTCTGGGGCCGAGCCCAGCGGGTCTTCTTCCTCTTCGGCTTCAGATAGCCGAGAGAGTTCTTCTTCTTCTTCTTTTATGTCTTCTGTGTCGGGCTCACCCCCCAGGGTTAGTGTCGCCCTTGTCTCTCGCCGTCGGGCGGCGACAAGGGCTCCCAAGGTGCGCATCGGGAATACCCGCGATGCGCCCTCAGTCTTGAATCGTCTGGAAGAGCTTTCCGACATGCGTGCTCGATTCCATATACCCTCTGGCTATTCACTCCGTCTGGCAAGAGAGGGTGAGTGGGCAGACCAGATGCGGGGCAAGGTGATTTCTCTGTATCTGGAAGCATTCCGGACATGGATGCGTCTGCCCTACTTGTCTGAGCTTTGTGATGTGCTCCATTGTTTCCGTCTTGCCCCGGGCCAGCTAGCGCAAAACTCATGGAGGATCCTTCTCAAGTTTCTGGTCCGGTTAAAATTGATCGGATCCCCTTCGATTTGAGCCTCCTCTTGTCTTTTCTGTGCTATAAAAATTATCCCGGTACCAGTAAGGAAGAGCCGAGCTGGGTGTATCTCTCATTTAAAAAACGTAAGGGTAGGACGGCCGGGTCAGGGGTAGTGGTCGTCCCTTCTTCCATTCACGAATGGAAGGAGAAGTTCGTCTTTGTCGGGCCACCGGAGGGTGAGGATTGACCTATGCCCATCCAATGGCATAGGGCCAATTGCCCGAGGGAGAGGCAGTCGAACGCCCTCGAGGCGAAGGTGGTGTCCCAGTGGGAACCGATCCAGCGGGCCGATATTCTGCTCTCTGAGCAGGTACTGAGCTGGGCTGGATTCAGTCCCGCGCGTGTTTGGATAAGTTAGGGCTTTTACTGGTCTGTTTAGACTTCGCCAAAATTCTGTTTTCGTTTCTGCATCGCTGATATTTTTCTTATGTTTTCTCCCAGAGCCCATGGATCGATCGAAAATTATGGCCGCCATGGCTGCCAAGGCCTAGGGAAGGAAGACCGGTGGTGCAAGCTCGTCCCGACCAGGTCCGAGTGCGGCTCCTCGGCAAGCTCCCCCGGCTAAGGTTTCTGTAGCACCCCCGTCCTGGAGGAACGCCGTGGGGGAGGACAGAAGCATGCGTGGGACTCAGCGTCTCGGGCTAGGGCGGAGGTGACTCCCCCTGCCGAATCCCCCCTCAAGAGACAGAAGCAGGTGGTTTCTCGGCCAAGGTGCCCTTGGGGTTATCTGTAGCCGACAACTTACTGGGGGACATGGAGATAGTGGCTAGGGCCAAGATTCCCTAGGGCACCATGAAGGCCCAAGTGGCCGCAATAGCTCAGGAGGCGGTTCATGTCGGTAGCTTTCCCCAAAAATTTCTTAAGAGTTATTTCCTCGGTTTCAGCTTCCTAACACGGTTCCTGTTTTCCTCAGGTCCTTCAGCACTATGCTCTCCTCGCCGCTATGGAGTCCGAGGAGGTCGTCCCGGCGATAAAGAAGGCGGACGAATTTTTCTCATGAGAAGAAGAGCTTCTCCTTCTGCTGCAGCAGGCGGAAGAAAAGGCGGCCCTCCTTGACTCAAGATTGGTCGCCGAGGGCCTGACGGTTTCTAAGCTGAAGGAGTCCCATCAGCTCCTGATTGAATCTAACCGGGCTACCCAGGCCCAGATGGAGGAGGAGAACGGGCTCTTCGACGCCATGAAAAGGTCGAGGGACGCTCTTAAAAAGGACGCTCGGGCGGCTTGCGAGGCGGAGAAGCTTGCGGAGAGCAGGACAGAGAGGGCCGTGGAGGAGTACAGGTGTCTGGTCAATTTTATATCGACATCACCGACTCCACGGCCATTGGGTGGCACAATGCCCTTGACGCCGTCAAAGGGGCCATGCCCGAGTTCAACGACTGCGAGCTCTGCGCAAGGTATCCCCTCGCCGAGAAAGCGCCACAAGGGGTGGTGCCGAGTTGGCCGTAGAAGGCGAGGCGGCTGGTGGAAGCGCCGAGCCTGAGGTCGCCATTGTGGTCCCTGACGGAGGCGCAGAGCAAGGAGAGATGGCAGTCGAGCGGGCAGTCTGAGCTACTCCCTTTTTTTTGAATTTTGTAAGCCTCCGGGCGTTTTTGCAAGGCTAAGGAGCCCACAATACCTTGTATATAATTTTGAACATAAATAAAGTATATTTTTTTTTGGCTCAAGTGTTTCTGTCCCGCAAGTATATTTATCTCGCAAGCCTTTTTATCTCGCAAGCATTTTTAGCTCGCAAGACTTTTTAACTCGCAAGTGTTAGGCGGGCGCGACGTAAAAGCTAGCAAAAGGCTAGGCACAGGTAGACCGGTGTCCATCATTTCCCCGAAGTCTAGGTGACAATCATGTATCGAGTATGAATCGAGCGATAGCCAAGTGTAGGAAGACCTGTGTCCATCCTTTTCCCGGAGTCGAGGCGACGATCGTGCATCGAGTGTAGATCGAGCGATAGCCAAGTGTAGAAAGACCGGAGTCATCCCTTTCCCCGGAGTCGAGGTAACGATCGTGCGTCGAGTATGAATTGAGCGATAGCCAAGTTTGAATAGGTCGGCGCTCCTCGATTCCTTCTTGGATGAGCCGAGCAGGATATAACTCGGCCTCCTTTTGACTTGTGTTTTGAATTCATGTATTCGTAGGGCAGGAAGCTACCAATCGTGGATGGACCGAGCAGGAATCTATTTGGTGGCCTCGCGATGAGGGCTTTGGATCCATTTGTTCGTATGGCAGGAAGCTACCTGGACCGAGCAGGAATTTGCTCGGTGGCCTCATAATGAGGGCTTTGGATCCACTTCTTCGTAGGGCAGGAAGCCACCCTCAGCAGATGGATCGAGCAAGAATCTGCTCGGTGGCCTCATGATGAGGGATTTAGATCCACTTCTTCATAGAGAAGGAAGCTACCCTCAGCGGATAGACCGAGCATGAATTTGCTCGGTGGGCTCATGATGAGGGCTTTGGATCCACTTTTTCGTAGGGCAGGAAGCTACCCTCAGCGGATAGACCGAGCAGGAATCTGCTCGATGGCCTCATGATGAGGCTTTTTTGAATCCACTTCTTCGTAGGGCAGGAAGCTCCCTCAGCGGATCAGCCGAGCAGGAAGCTACTCGGCTGCCTCTGGCCGAGGGCTTTTTGAATTCAATAGTTTCTCCTTGGGACGTCGTTCAACCTTCCGTGATCCGTAAAGGCGGGAATTGTGATCGTCACGGACGACACGTGGCAGTACTATATCGGGAAAGTGCGATATTCCGTGATTTGTGTTGTTGCATGAGTAGATTGTTGGAGATAGTGCCCTTAGAGTCAATTATTGGATCACAGGCACGTGATTGCAATGATTGAGGGAGGACCTGTCCCAGTAGGACAGTCTTACTCAAGACGATAGTATGCTATCTGGTTTATCTTTATCACCGTGTACTGCTTTAGGCGACCTTACGAGTCGCTATTACACGTTGATAGAGCCCCTAGGATTCTTGCTTGACTACCAGCAGTATGAGGGCGATCATATACGTGGGAGCTGGGGTCTATAAGCACATCCTTAAAAGGTCCCTAGTCGTGGGAGTTTCGAGACAGGGCATCGATACTCCAGAGTAGACTAGTGTATACAGTCGAGACCCCGACGAGGGGCGGTGGCCGGTCTCACAAGCCACTGGTATCAGTTGGTTCACCTAAGATGTATACATGTGCTCATTGGGTTATGAGTACACCGGACAGGACTCGTCGGGAACCTGCTAGTTGGTATTATACCTAACGTCAGATAGCAGTTCCCTGGTGACATGTGTACAGGTTAGTTCATCGACCTGAGATCGCCATTTGTCTCGTGTGAGTTCCCACTGTGCTTTGATTACTACCCTACCACGTTCAAAGGAGACGTGCAAACAGGTTTTAGTTGGGTACAGTCCCGAGCCACATGGAGGCAGTGAGCGGATCTGCAGGGGTTCGTCTCTCCCGGTATTGGGGGTGAGGTCGCGCTGTGTCTAGGAGAGCCAGTACATGAAAAGTCCTTGGCCAAGGCCGGAGATTTACTGGTAGGTATTCCAGTAGTATCTCAGGGTGTTCTGGGCTGCACTCCGACACGACTTGTACCGCTTTTGGGGGTCTGACTTTTACCAACCCCCTAGGCCCGCCATGCGGTGCTCATAAACGAACGGGCCGGACTGTACGGATATTGTCACTGACAGGCTCAGTAGGGTGTCAGGATGAGTTCGCTCATCGACGTCCTTTTTGGTCAATAGCTGGTAGCCCGTCACGTATGGCTAATACCTCTGACGTGCTAGTGGTTAAATCCACAGCCATAGTATTGACGAGTCTTTAGAGTCCACCACACACAGTTACTCAAGTTTCGGGCGAAACGCTGTAGAGGCCGTATGGAGATATGGCAGGGTTCGATCAGATACGTGCGGTATTGCACGGATCGTGATCGGACGGATTTTACTAGCGGGCTTTGGTTTAAGCCAGATCCTAGTATTAGACAGTGTAGATTTTGTCTCTTTGCATTTGTGTTCAGTGGGAATACAAATGCGGGCATGTATATGCAGTCGCGGGGTTTTCCTGTAATTTATTACAGGATCAGTTTTCTGAAGTTGCCAGTTTGTATTCCGTTCCGGCCAGTTTTCCTTTGTTCCTTCCCGGCCGGACTTTTCTGATGGAGGGGCTAGTTTGCAATTGTGCAAATTAGTATTTGTGGAGGGGGTCCTTTGTAAATGTGTGGCTTCATGATGGTTCTACCATCATGAGATTCTCTTTGCATCTTTTCACTTGCATTTCTTATGATGGATTGAGATAGGATTGATTGGAAAATGGTGTGACCTTTTCTTCTTCTTCTTCTTTTTTAATATACTTATTCTTTCCTTGCATAATTGGAATTGGCATCTCCACCATTTGTGAGATGAGGGGCCGGCCACTACTTGAGGGGAGAGAGAGAGAAGTTCATTTTTGATGGGTGGCATTTTTCTTCATCTCATTTCTTGCTAGGAAAAATGAAAGCACCATTTTTCCTTATCTTCATTCCTCCACATCCATGGCAACTTCCAAAAACCACAAAGAGACAAGTTTCTACACTACACCTACAGTACCCTTGGACGCGTCGGCTAGCCAACTTCGTGCCCGAGTTGCCTCGGTCCAGAGGTGGGAGCCCGTAAAAGAATCCGGCGATGTGGTGCCCGTTCCGACAAGGAGATGAAAATCGGAGGTCCGCAAGAAGATCGGAGTGGAGACGAAGACCGAAGGACACGGATCGATTTGTATAGCTCTCTACCCATCTTTTAGTTTGCTAGTAGTTAGGTTAATGGCCCGATCCGGGTTGATAGTGCGCGGTGGTGCCAGTTTGCAAGTTTCGCAAAGTTTTTCGTTTCCGCGTTTCCGGCGTCGGTTTAACGGCCGGGGCGCCACCGTGCACTTACATTGGTATCAGAGCCACGCCATTAACTTAGTCTAGCTTGCTCTAGTATATTTAAAGACTCGATCGAACAAAAATCCCAAAAACCGTATTTCGTGTGCATCAGGTTTCTGTCGAATTTTTTTCAGCTCCAAAAATTTTTCAGGTTGTTGCAGAAACACATGCAGGAAAATATAAGCATTCTGCAAAAATTTGGTTAAGTGATGCTCTAGTACGGCCGCGGAAACGCAGCCAAACCCATGGTTTGGCCGCGGTTCCGCGGTTGAATAAAGTCAACGCAACACCAAATTTTCACAGTAGGCTTCTGGGTTACAAATAGGGCTTTTGGGATATTCTGTTTGGGCCCAGATTTTCTGTGAGTGCTACAGTAGTGCTTGGGGCCCACTTCGGTAAATTTGATCGATCGAAAATTTTAAATATGTTAGTTCACGGTATTTACATTATATCTGCGACCGTGAATGTCACTCGATCGGTAAATCCAGTCTATCTGCTATAGCCCTTTTAGACGGATTTGCGAACGTGACATTCACGTTGATGTTCTGTGTTGTGGTGTGATGTTGCGGATTGGTCGTGGAGGATAGCCTGGGTGCAATGTTAGTACATTTTTGTTTTATATGTACATTTGATATTGCGGGGCGAGCGTCCGACATGTAGATTGCCGTCACTGCCTATTTGTATATTATTCTTTTGGGGTACGACCGGGTCGAGGTCGATGTACCCGTTGTATGTATATTTTTACTTTCCATACTAGGATTACCCCGCGGAGGGGTGCACGGATAGCCGGGTTCTAGATGGCAACGAGCCCGCATCTCATGGCATTGAGATGGAGGGGGCTTTACTCTAGAATTGGCGGGCTATTCGCCACACTCGTAGGGGGTATAGGTTGACTCAGGAGGGGTGCCCAAGTTACCGGATTCCGTGAAGTGCTGGGTGGTCCATTCACGTTGCTGAAGGGGGCTGCCTCGCTTCAGGTTTTGGCGGGTAACTTGCCGCACCCGTCGGGGTCTAGGATTTCATTGCACAGGCTATCCACATGACCAGGGGAACGTCGGGTTTCAGTAGCGGCTCTATGAAACCCGGGGATCCCAGATATCTGTATTGTTCTGTGATGCTGGTTACATTTCTGTGATGTTGCATTTTATCACGCCTTGAGCGAAATATTATATATTGATATATATACTAGTAGATGTTGTATATGTTTTGCATCCGCGCTAGTCCAGTCCCCGCTCTGTCGTTAGTTAAGTAACCTAACGGGTGATGACGGGACCCAGTGGCGAATGCGGATGGCATATACGTACATCATTATTTTCGTTTTTTTGTGGTGTGATCAATTGATGGGACTGTGTTGATTCGGTTCAATGCAAGCTAAAAAAACCTATTTGATGTTGTTGGAACATTTTTCAAAAAGCTATTATTGTAAGGGCGTTCTCTTTTGTTTTGCACCGTGGTATTCAGTTGGAATATCCTGCTCCTCAGTCGACGAGGCAAGGGCCGAGATCCTTTCACCGGGAGTGACCCCTTGGACAAAAGTTTGCGTCAGAGCAATAACTTCACTATAGCCGATTACTTTTGCTTTGCATCGTGGTATTCAGTTGGAATATCCTGCACTTCATTCTACGGGGAAAGAGCCGAGATCCCTTCACCGGGAGTGACCTCTTTAGCAAAGGTTTTCATCACTATATTTTTAAAAGCTATCCGGTTCCTTCAACGATATCAAGTTCATTACGTTAAAGGTTTTCGCCAGAAACCATTCGTAGCCCTCCGTCGTTTCAGACGGGTAGCACGTAGTATTCATGCTATGTTTGTTGGCCTTCGTTAAGGCATAGTGTATGGTAGATGCTTGTTACCTTTCTGCTGCATAGATAGATGCGTTGGTTTGGGATAGTCGTATAGTCTTGTTGACCTTCGTCAAGGGCTTGTACGGGTGGGTTCAAATTAACCTGGACAATGACGGGTAGAACTTGACATGTGACTTATGATTTGTTGACCTTCGTCAAGGTCATAAAAGCATGGGGCAAAAATCACATCGGGAGTTTCTAAAGAAACTGAAACTTGCCAGATATGCGCATACCTTCTGGAGTGTGATAACGTGAGCGGATTCCGTCACGTTATCATGCGATGATAGTTGGATCCTGATTCCCACTGATGAGTTGGTTTACTCCTCGGGTGATCCCGACTAATTCTTCTTTCAGGTTTGGGGAAGAATTTGACGTTACAGTGGGAGGTTTCCTGATTAGATAAAGTGATAACCATTCTGATCTAGGTTAGAGTGCACGATGAGTGTTTCTTTTCTCTCTCTCTTTGGCAGCGACCATGACCCGACCCTAGACTATGACTCAGTGACCAAAATTAACCGAACCTTCTTAAACACTGGCTTTTGGATTGTCAGTGTTGCAAATCTCATTGCCACTCCTACTTTTACCCTTTTTCTCCAGGACACCCCGTATTACTACGAACGCCCACTTCCATTGGACAAAACCATCGTATGGTTATATATGAACTCGAAGGAATTTATTCGAGAATAGTTTCCGGTTCTGGAGAAAACGAATAGGACTATTCAGTTGTCTTTTCCCTTTACCTTCTCTCAGATTGCGAGTACTCCTTGGTTTAGGAGATAGTACACCTATTACGCAAATTGGATAGTCTTTTTCCAAACCATAGGTAGGTGCCGACCGGTAGGGAATAAAGAAAACCAATTAGCCTAAACGGTGTACAGAAGGTATTAAGTTAAGATAAAGAAAGGGATTAGTAAGAGGGCAAAGTAAACTGCGACTGCTATTTACGACCAAACCAAGTATTTCTTCGCCAATCCTAAATCACCTTTGTATTTCTCCAGGACACTCCGTATCACTACGAAGATCCACAGTTTATTGGATACTCCATCGTATGGTTATATACGAATTCGAAAGGAACTTGTTCCAGTTCGGAGATGGATTCTGGTTCAGGAGAAATATGAATAAGGTTTATTCGATTGTCTTTTATCTTCACCTTCTCTCGCAATGCGAGTGCTCCTAGGATTAGGACAGTACACCCATTATGCTTATTGGATAGTCTTCTTCCAAACCATAGGCTGGTGCCGAATGGTAGGGAAGGAAGAAAACCATTTGGCTTAAAGGGGTGTGCAGAAGGTAATGACTAAAGACATATAAAGGGATTTGGAGAGATGGCAAAGAATTATACGGTTACAGTTGTGAATCTGGATAATGGAAGAGGCATTACTAGGAATACCAAGATACCCCATCGAAACATTTCAATGTTTCAGTTTCACTGTGTACTGTTAAAAGAAAACTGATTTCCCGATTAGACACTTGCTCCAGGGTATGTATTTACCAGGTATGATTCTCACATCTGTATGGTTTTACAGATGATGAATGGGAGTAAATTATTGGGAATTAGGTGATCATCCTCATTATATCGGAATTCGTTGAAATTGGTGATATTTGAGGAAGTCACCTGGGTTGTTTGCCGGACGGCAAATATTTGGTTTTGAATATCCGTTGTTATGCACCAATTTCAAATTGATATATCTGTACGTCTATTTTTATAGAGTGAGATATACCTTTTTGAAATTATGTCTATGACATTTACCTATATCAGTGGATGGTTAGGTAAGGAGCATTGAACAGCGGTGTAATTCTTCTTAACCATAAGTACAATTTTCAACCTACGACACACAGGGAATGAGTTATTAGACTCGAGGGACTTATACAGAGTATTGTATGTTGTCAAGTGTCCATTAGAATAGAGGGGTTGGTCCTCGTACTATATTCTGTTTACTTATGACTTCTCTAGTTCTTAGACACGTGTTTCGTAGAAACACAGGGTCCAAGTTTTGAGAAGTTATAGGTATGCGAATAAAGTAGAGAACCAGGTATTGCAAGTATCGGTATTCTTCAAGGTGATCGAAGATGTAGATACTTGTATATGGTATTCAGATGATAGTAATGATTAAGAGAACTTGCTTCTCTTTCAGGTTACTCATAATTGGAAGCACTCCTAAATTGAGTAACGCTGATCGGCCTCTCTCCATTTACTTGACATGCACTGGAGACAGCTGCATGATTTGAATCTGATTCAATTAAATCAGTGCCTCTGTTTCTGTATTGGATATAGAACAGTTCATATCTTGACATAGTTAAGGTACATGGAGTTGTCCAGCTTATGCTTAAAACCAGACACTGGACAACTCAAGACACGTTTCTGTAATGGCTGTTTGTGGGTTGACCCGGGCTATGACGATGGTTGATTTTCTACCATCTGGAAGATCAATAGTGATATTGTTCTTGACTCGCTACAGTTTTAATAAAAATGGATTTTTTCAGAAAACAGTAGTGGGAGTATGGTAGAACTGGAAGTGATTCCAGAACCGCAAACGATTACTGAAGATTTGATAAGAACCTAAAGATTCAATCTGGTTTGACATTCCATTGGCCACTCCGCAGATATGGTGGGTAACCTCAGGCACTCGAGAGGTACTTCTGTATGCTCAAGGATGGTGGCAGGGAGGTTCTTGTTTACCTAGACTTGCCATTGCTGTTGTTCCAGACTGTGAGACCCGGCAGGAGGATGACTATAGCGTCGTTCTAAACTAGTTTTAGAAGTGTACGTCTATATGACTCTGCCAGAGGGTTGTCGTAGTCAGTGGGAGCAGCGGAAGCATTGGTGGACAAGTGGCTTATGTCTATTTATAGACTAAAGCAGATATAGCGGAGATAGATCATCTATTTCTGATGTGACAGTCATAGGTTTGACTTCATCAGAATAGGGGATGGATCTGTTAAGAAGGTAGTAGGGTGTGATGTCCTGGTATTTGGATGACATACACAGAGTAGGAAGTGATATTCCTATACTACGATCGGTTATACTTTGGTTGTCACACAGTAGTTTCTCCACATAGGAATTGGATCTTATATCGTACATTCTGGTTACTAGATCTATGGTTTTAGATCTAGATTTGGGTGGTTTCCCAATCATGGTACTTAGACAGCATTCTAAGAGTATTTAGAATGGACGACGCCTGGCACGGTAGTGTACCTGCAGGTGATGGAGTCACCCTCTCTAAAGGTGTCTTACAGACTAAAGGGGAGAGGGATGTGCATGATTGGCAGATCACTTGCTTAGGCAATCGAGTCAATCATGAGATGTCAAGTATCACACCAGATGTTGTTTTTGCAATAGATGCAATAAGATGATATTAATCCAATTCTGGAGAAACAATCGGAAGCAGTTTTAGAACATAAATGGATGTTCTAGGGATATGATAACGACAGCCTCCTTTAGGAGACGGTTATCATTCCAGGCTTCCAAGGTGATCTAGATGGCAGAGTGGCTGTCAGAGTTATAGTTTTTCCTCTGACGAGGGGCAGTAGTTTGGACAGGAGGTCCAAGCGGATACTGAGGGAGGCATGGCGCAGGATACTGATTAAGTTCAGTTGACGATACAGTCTAAGAAGTTTGGATTTGGAGTTCATTTATGAGCTAGGTCCCATCAGATATCCAGACATATTCTAAGACAGGTATTGCTCATTTCGGGAGATGGCTTTCTCCGCGAACTTGAGATAAAGAGAGACATAGAAAGAAACACCAGAGCGGATCCACTCACTGAGGCTATTCCTCGAACGCAATAGTTTCGCAAACGAGCTTTGTGAGACTGACTAGTAGAGGAGTTGGGTGTTCGGTATCACACGGGCTGTGAGTATGCGACATCGCAATAATTAGCCTTGTGTGCAAGTGGGAGATTGTTGGAGATAGTGCCCTCAGAGTCAATTATTGGATCACAGGCACGTGATTGCAATGATTGAGGGAGGACCTGTCCCAGTAGGACAGTCTTACTCAAGATGATAGTATGCTATCTGGTTTATCTTTATCATCGTGTACTGCTTTAGGCGACCTTACGAGTCGCTATTACACGTTGATAGAGCCCCTAGGATTCTTGCTTGACTACCAGCAGTATGAGGGCGATCATATACGTGGGAGCTGGGGTCTATAAGCACATCCTTAAAAGGTCCCTAGTCGTGGGAGTTTCGAGACAGGGCATCGATACTCCAGAGTAGACTAGTGTATACAGTCGAGACCCCGACGAGGGGCGGTGGCCGGTCTCACAAGCCACTGGTGTCAGTTGGTTCACCTAAGATGTATACATGTGCTCATTGGGTTATGAGTACACCGGACAGGACTCGCCGGGAACCTGCTAGTTGGTATTATACCTGACGTCAGATAGCAGTTCCCTGGTGACATGTGTACAGGTTAGTTCATCGACCTGAGATCGTCATTTGTCTCGCGTGAGTTCCCACTGTGCTTTGATTACTACCCTACCATGCTCAAAGGAGACGTGCAAACAGCTTTTAGTTAGGTACAGTCCTGAGCCACATAGAGGCAGTGAGCGGATCTGCAGGGGTTCGTCTCTCCCGGTATTGGGGGTGAGGTCGCACTGTGTCTAGGAGAGCCAGTACATGAAAAGTCCTTGGCCAAGACAGGAGATTTACTGGTAGGTATTCCAGTAGTATCTCAGGGTGTTCTGGGTTGCACTCCGACACGACTTGTACCGCTTTTGCGGGTCTGACTTTTACCAAACCCCTAGGCCCGCCATGCGATGCTCATAGACGAACGGACCGGACTGTACGGATATTGTCACTGACAGGCTCAGTAGGGTGTCAGGATGAGTTCGCTCATCGACGTCCCTTTTGGTCAATAGCTGGTAGCCCGTCACGTATGGCTAATACCTCTGACGTGCTAGTGGTTAAATCCACAGCCATAGTATTGACGAGTCTTTAGAGTCCACCACACACAGTTACTCAAGTTTCGGGCGAAACGCTGTAGAGGCCGTATGGAGATATGGCAGGGTTCCATCAGATACGTGCGGTATTGCACGGATCGTGATCGGACGGATTTTACCAGCGGGCTTTGGTTTAAGCTAGATCCTAGTATTAGACAGTGTAGATTTTGTCTCTTTGCATTTGCGTTCAGTGGGAATACAAATGTGGGCATGTATATGCATTCGCGGGGTTTTCCTGTAATTTATTACAGGATCAGTTTTCTGAAGTTGCTAGTTTGTATTCCGTTCCGGCCAGTTTTCCTTTGTTCCTTCCCGGCCGGACTTTTCTGATGGAGGGGATAGTTTGCAATTGTGCAAATTAGTATTTGTGGAGGGGGTCCTTTGTAAATGTGTGGCTTCATGATGGTTCTACCATCATGAGATTCTCTTTGCATCTTTTCACTTGCATTTCTTATGATAGATTGAGATAGGATTGATTGGAAAATGGTGTGACTTTTTCTTCTTCTCTTTTTTTTAATATACTTATTCTTTCCTTGCATAATTGGAATTGGCATCTCCACCATTTGTGAGATGAGGGGCCGGCCACTACTTGAGGGGAGAGAGAGAGAAGTTCATTTTTGATGGGTGGCATTTTTCTTCATTTCATTTCTTGCTAGGAAAAATGAAAGCACCATTTTTCCTTATCTTCATTCCTCCACATCCATGGAAACTTCCAAAAACCCCAAAGAGACAAGTTTCTACACTACACCTACAGTAACCTTGGACGCGTCGGCTAGCCAACTTCGCGCCCGAGTTGTCTCGGTCCAGAGGTGGGAGCCCGTAAAAGAATCCGGCGATGTGGTGCCCGTTCCGACGAGGAGATGAAGACTGGAGGTCCGCAAGGAGATCGGAATGGAGACGAAGACCGAAGGATACGGATCGCTTGGTATAACTCTCTACCCATCTTTTAGTTTGCTAGTAGTTAGGTTAATGGCCCGATCCGGGTTGATAGTGCGCGGTGGTGCCGGTTTGCAAGTTTCGCAACGTTTTTCGTTTCCGCGTTTCCAGCGTTGGTTTGACGGCCGGGGTGCCGTCGTGCGCTTACATTGGTATCAGAGCTACGCCATTAACTTAGTCTAGCTTGCTCTAGTATGTTTAAAGACTCGATCGAACAAAAATCCCAAAAACCGTATTTCGTGTGCATCAGGTTTCTGTCGAATTTTTTCAGCCTCCAAAAATTCTTCTTAGTCTTGTGTTTCCTGAAGATGACCGGCCGCGTATATACCATCAGGGAGATCGTTTCTCAGGACGATGTGTATTTTTATAATCTCGATCGTTCCGAAAAGACGTACGAGATGGTGATAGGCCGCTTGGAGGGCCACTGTGGATACTTACTTCTCCGGCGATCTCCTCTCCTTCAAGTGCTAATCTACGTGATATGGAGGACTTCCCCAGGTCTGTACAACACCCTATCTCCGCAGTTGATGGATGAGGCGTTTGATAAAATTCATACGGTCCACGAGCTTGGTCTGATCTCAAAGAGCAGTCGGGACCGCTCGGTGGACCTTCTTCTTGAGAGTTTCCAGCAAAGGTTGGTCGTTGCATCTTACTCGGCGGATGGGGACTCCGATGAGTTCGTGGCTTCTAGGGTCCACGGCTACCGTCATAGGGAGCGGGCGGAGGCTACTTGGGCTCGGTTGGAGGAGCTTTCTTTTGAGTATCACCAACAACGTTTTCTTAATCCTCGCCCTCCTCTGCTATAATCGTTCTAAGGCTGGGGAGCTCATAATACCTCCGAATAAATAAATTTGTCTTTGGTTATGGTGTATTGTCTCTTTCTTCCGTTCCGTATTTTTTTAACCCCGGAGTCTCGAGGCTGAGGAAAGTAATAAAGGGCTGGAGCCTCGGGATGGTGCAGAAGTCTCTTTTGTGAGAGGACTTAGTTCGGAAAACTTAGTTAATGCTGAAAAGAATTACATTATTTAAAAGAGGGCACATGTTTATTTATACAATTTAAGTTTTTCGGCGTTATATGGCCGAGAAAAATTACGCCCCTCGGGGTTTTGTAGGCGGTATGCTCCATCGGGCAACGCTTCCGTTACGAGAAATGGTCCGTCCCACTTCGGGGAGAACTTATGTAGTCTCCCTTGGTCTATGAACTCGTTTCTTCGTAAGACCAGATCTCCCGTCTTGAAGGCCCGATGATTAACTCGGGCATTGTAGTAGCGAGCGGTTTGCTGCTGATAGGCGGCTGCTTTGATTTGCGCTCGATCTCGTTTTTCTAACAAGATGTCCAAGTTGCTTCGGAGTGCCAAGATGTTAGCTTCATCGTCAAAGTGTTCGGCCTTATAATTGAGCAGTCCAATTTCCACGAGGACCATTGCCTCGGTACCGTAGTAGAGACTGAATGGGATTTCTTCCGTGGGTGTCTTTTTCGATGTCCGCAACGCCCATAGTACCCATGGCAGTTCCTCGACCCAGCTGCCTTGCCTTCCCTCTAAATGGGCTTTGAGACCGTGGATGACGCCTCGGTTCGCTACTTCGGCCTGCCCGCTGCATTGTGGATGTGCAACCGTGGCAAACTTCATCAATATGTGCTAGTCGCTGCAAAACTCTTTGACTTTATCGTTTTCGATGTTGGTCCCATGGTCGGTGTCGGGACCCGATTCTTGCTCACGGAGCAAAGTGCCACACGGAACAAAGTGCCACGCCAAAGTGTCGTGTTAAGTGGGTGGGGGCCACCTCTTGAATCCGTGGGGGCCACCTCTTGAGTCCGTGGGACCCACTGTAGAACAATGGGGACTCTTCGGAATACATTCCGAAAGATGGTAGATCTGTACTATAAATGGAATGATTCCACTCTTCAATACAGAGGCGCCTTTTAAGTGAACCGGCACTACAGGAGCTTGAGAACTCCGTAGTTAAGCGTGCTCGAGCCAGGGAAGTTCTGGGATGGGTGACCTCCTGGGAAGTGGCCCTTGGTCGGGTCCGGTTTGCCCCGAAGGACAAAACCGTGCGGTTTCGGCCAGAGCGGACAATACTCTCTGTATTGGAGGTGGGGCATGACAGAATGGTATCAGAGCTGGTCCCTCAATAGTAGGTCTGTGGTTCGAGGACGAACCGTTGTTCAAAGGTGGGGAGAATGTCGGGACCCGGTTCTTGCTCACGGAGCAAAGTGCCACACGGAACAAAGTGCCACGCCAAAGTGTCGTGTTAAGTAGGCGGGGGCCACCTCTTGAATCCGTAGGGGCCACCTCTTGAGTCCGTGGGACCCACTGTAGAACAATGGGGACTCTTCGGAATACATTCCGAAAGATGGTAGATCTGTACTATAAATGGAATGATTCCACTCTTCAATACAGAGGTGCCTTTTAAGTGAACCGGTACTACAGGAGCTTGAGAACTCCGTAGTTAAGCGTACTCGAGCCAGGGAAGTTCTGGGATGGGTGGCCTCCTGGGAAGTGGCCCCTGGTCGGGGTCCGGTTTGCCCCGAAGGACAAAACCGTGCGGCTTCGGCCAGAGCGGACAATACTCTCTGTATTGGAGGTGGGGCATGACAGTCGGTAACTATGCACCTCGGGATTCCAAATCGGAAGATTGTATTGTTCTGCAGGAATTTTATCGTAGAGGCGGCGCCCGGTTTCCTGATGGGCACGGCCTCTATCCATCCCTCATTGAGCAAACGGCCAAGGGGAACCGAGCGGCGTTAGTTCGGTGTCGGGGAGACGAGATATGCTGCCGAAGAGTTGACAGTTCTTGCATCTTCTGACCAGCTTCTTGGCATCCTGGTGTATTCTCGGCCAATAGTACCCCTGGAGCAATATCTTCTGGACCAGGGTACGGGTCCCTTGATGCGCTCCCCCGACCCCTTCATGTATCTCTCGTAGAATGTAGTCTGCCTCATGGGGGTTGACGCACGGAGCAGAGGATGGGTGTATGATTTCTTGTACAAGTTTCTGTTGTTCTAGACGAAATGGCATGGTTTTTCCCGAAGCCGGTTAGCTTCTCCCCGGTCTTCAGGAAGTACACCGCCCTTCAGGAATTCCACGAGGTGCTTTCTCCAATCTTGGCATTCTTCCTGAGTTGTGTAGATTTGAACCGTTATCTCTCCATCTTCCATGCTGGGTCGTGGTAAGACTTTGAAGAGGATATTTCTTTTATGATTGGTCGAATAGGAAGAAGTGAGGAATAGGAAGAAGCGAGTTTGCTCAAGGCGTCGGCCTTGGTGTTCAAGTTTCTGGGAATACGCTCCACTTGGACTTCGTCGAAATTTTTCCGAAGCCTTTTTACCTCGGCCGGGTATTTTATCATGAGTGGCCCGACCTCGAAACGCCCGGTTACTTGGTCGACGACTAGTGCAGAGTCGCTGCGTACCCTGATGGTCTTCAGCCCTACCCCGGAGGCGATTCGTAGCCCTGCCAACAAGGCCTTGTATTCCGCGGCGTTGTTTGACGCCCTAAAACCGAGCTTTAGAGAGTATTCCATTTCTGCCTCATCTGGGCCGCAGATGATCAGGCCGGCCCCACTCCTTTCCTCTGTGGAGGATCCGTCCACGTAGAGTACCCAGTCCGGGATAGGGTCGGGCACCTCCTCGACCGAGGGTCGTGGTTTGGGGCCTCGCGCTGTCGTTCCTCCTTTAGTGGGGATGGTGCATTCGACAACAAAATCGATTAAGACTTGTGCTTTGATGGCTTGTCTGGGGCGGTATTTGATGTCGAATTGAGACAACTCCCATTTGCACTTTTCCAGATGACCTGATGATTCGGGGGAGGCGAGGATAGACCCCCAAAGGTTGCTCAGTGAGGACGATGATCATGTGCGCCTAAAAATAGTGTCGAAGTTTCCTGGAGGCAACGACAAGCGCTAGGACTATTTTTTCTATAGCCGGGTATCTGGTTTCCACGTCCTTGAAAACATGGCTCACGTAGCAGACCGGTCTCTGTGTGCCTTCGAATTCTATGACGAGCACTGAGCCTGCAGCTTGGTCAGAGACGGCTAGATATAGTAATAGCCTGTCGCCTTCGACCAGTCGGGTGAGAAGCGGTGGGGTCGCTAGGTGTGCCTTGAGTTGTTCGAAAGCGTTCTGGCACTCCTTAAACCATTCGAACTTAGGAATTTTCCTGAGGGCCCTGAAGAAAGGGAGGCACTTCTCTTCGGATCTAGACATAAAGCGACTTAGGGCAGCCACCCTCCCCGTGAGTCGTATGATATCGACATTGCTCTTGGGCGTTGCTATGTTGACGATGGCGCTGATTTGTTCTGGGTTCGCTTCGATTCCTCGGTGGGTAACCATGAACCCGAGGAACTTCCCACTAGTGACTCTGAACGCGCATTTAGCTGGATTCAACTTCATCTTGTACTTGCACAGGATGTCGAATGTCTCACCGAGGACTTTAGTGTGCCCGGCCGACGAGGCTGATTTTACGAGCATGTCGTCGACGTAGACTTCCATGTTTCTCCCAATCCGCGATTTGAACAGCTTATTGACCAGCCGCTGATACATGGCCCCGATGTTCTTGAGTCCGAAGGGCATCCCTTTGTAGCAGTAGACTCCTCGGTCAGTGGTGAAGGCTGTAAGTTTTTCGTCGGTCGGGTTCATCCGGATCTGATTGTAGCCGGAGAAAGTGTCCATGAAACTCAGTAATTTATGGCCGACCGAGCTGTCCACTAGCTGGTCTATCCGAGAAAGTGGATAGTTGTCTTTGGGGTAAGCCTTGTTCAAGTCCGTGAAATTGACGCACATGCATCATTTCCCGTTTGCTTTCTTGACCATGACCACGTTCGCCAGCCAATCCGAGTAGTCCAGGTTTCTGATGAAGTTAGCGGCGAGCAGTCGATCCACCCCATCTTCCATCGCCTTTTGTTTAACTGGTGCAAAACTTCTCTTCTTTTGTCGGATAGGCCGGGCTTTCGGGTCGACCCTGAGCTTGTGGGAGATCACTTCAGGGTTGATCCCGGGCATGTCTACTGGCTTCCAAGAGAATACGTCCGAGTTATCTCGGAGGAACCGGATCAGGCCTTCACCGGTGTCCCCTGTCAAGAGAGAGCCGATCTGGACCGTCCGGCTGTCGACTCCCTCTATGAGGGGTACTTCTGTCAACGCTTCCACCGGGGCACCTCGAACTTCCTTTTGGTCGTCACGTGTATCTAAAAACCCCTGGAAATCATGCGTGTCTTCAAAATCATCACCCTGCTCTCCGGCGGGGAACGCCGAGGCAAGGCAAATCCTGGCGATTTTCCGGTCCTCATAGGCCCGGCCTATCCCCCTATTATCCAAAAGGAATTTGAGCGCAAGGTGATAAGTCGAGATCTGAGCCCGGAGCGCGTTTAAGGTAGGGCGTCCCAGGAGAATATTATAGGACGACGGAACCTTATCAACGAGGAAGTTCGTCGGTACGGTTCGCATCTTGCCCGCTTCCCCAATGTTGAGGAGGAGGGTGACCGATCCTTCGACCGGGACGGAATGGTTGGTGAACCCAGAGAGGATGTGCGAAGTTGGTTGAAGATCGGATGAACGTAACCTCATACGCTAGAAATAGTCATAGAATAGGATATCCGCCGAGCTCCTTGAGTCGACCAATATTCTCTGGACCTCGTAACGGTGAACTCGGGCCGTTATCACAAGAGGATCATTGTGAGGAAGTGATATGCCGTGAAGGTCATCATCGGTGAAGATTATCGGGTCATCCTTTCTGCACTTCTTGTGGGTTGGATTGCTTACGTCCTCGACTGGAAGGAGGTGGCGGTTCCCCCTACTTCCCAGAGTTGGATTCGCCGAAATGACCATGATTTGCCTGATTGTTAACTCCCCGGGAGGTGTTTGGGCTTTTCTCTCCCGTTCCGTCTGTCGCTTGTCCCGTAGGTATTTCGCCGGTGACCGGAGCGGATCAGTTCCTCGATATAGTTGCGGAGCTGTTTGCAGCTTTCAGTCGGGTGACCATGCGACCTGTGATAGACGCAGTACGGGCCGCGGAGACGCTTGCCCGCCCTTTGGGTAGCTGGCGGGAGCTTAAAGAACCTCTCGCCCTTAGCTTCCTTCAACAGTTCGGTCTGGAAAATGTTCAGAGGGGTGTGCTCCTGGAACCTCAGGGAATAAGGTTTCGGACGATCGACTTTCTTTTTCTCTTCTCTGTCCCTCTTCTTCCGGTCTGCTTGGTCGCCTCTGGGCAGGTTGGAGTTCACCTCTAACTTGAGTTGGATTTCTTGCTTGGTCCATGCTTTCACTTCGGTCATAGTCTTAGGTTGCGCTAATGCAAAAGAGCGGAGCCACTCTTTGTGCTTAAGACCCGATCTCAGCGCGGTGATAATTGTTTCGTCGCGGTGCTCGGGAACCTCCAGGAGGGCATTGTAGAAGCGAGTGACATACCCTTTGAAGGATTCCTTGTCTCCGCTCTTGACGGTGAACATGTAGTCGACCGTCTTCTTCTGTCGTCGGTTGCCTACGAAATGACCGAGAAATTGGGTAGCTAGCTCGTCAAAGGTTGAGATGGAGCGCGGTGCAAGCCCCCGGAACCAGTCCCGGCTAGCTCGGATTAGGGTGGTGGGAAAACCTCGGTATTGAGCCGCGTCTGACTTGTTTTGGAAGCTCATTCCAGCCGTAAATGCATCCAAGTGGTCCTTCGGGTCGGACTTCTCGTCGAAGAGGGCCACTTTAGGCGGCTTGTTCCTAAACGAGACGCGCTCGTCCAGTAGCTGTTCTGTAAAGGGTCTCGTGAGCGAATCGACAGAGTACTTTTCCTTTTCGCCGGACATATGGCCATCTCGTCGTATGCCTTCAATTTTCTTTTCGAGGGCTTTGATCCGTTGGTGGTACCCCGATGATTCAGCACAGTCGGAGCGGCGACTATCGCCGGTCCGGGCCTGTGCGATGATGCGGCTTCGATTCTGCTCTATTACATTTTTTAAATCATCGGGTGAGACTCTTCTTGAGTAGTCCCGACGTTCGCGCAAACGCCTCGATGGGAGTGGGGGTGCCGGTCATGCCTGAAAGCAGGCGAACTGACCGACACCTACTCAGAGGGTGAGAGCGCGCGGCGGGCGTCGGAGCGAAGGCCTGGTCTCCCCTGAGATCGGGGGTGTGGAGCTGTTCGGCTCCCAGCGGGTCATGGAATCGTTCGCTGCATGCGGGTCATGGTTGCCGGAGTCGGCACGCCGGCGTTCGGAGACACTGAGATGAGCGTGAGTGAGATTGAGGGCTTGAGCATGCCTATCTGTCCTCCTGCGGGTGTCGTCATCCCGGGGAGGGAGAACTGCGGTCTGGTCGGTAGGGCCCGCCTCTTGAACGCGAACGAGCGCATCCACCATTGCTGTGTGTGTCGATCCGAGCGGATAAGGTGTTGATGACGTTAGGAGGGGAGTAGAACCACTCCCGCCTCCGTTATGGAGGGTGGGGCGGCTCGCATTAGGATCGTCGCGGTTGTCGCTCGCCATCGGATCAAGAGCGGAAGATCAACTTTATGGGTGGAGAAATTTATAGCTTTCCCACAGACGGCGCCAATTGATGGAGGTCGGAATCCCGCTCAGATGTTGCCCTCCGTCGATATGGCTGCGAGCGGTTTGGAGCGGTTGAGATTGGATACGAGAATTGTTGTGTGGATCTCAATAGGTTGTTGGATGTTGTTGATGCCGAGATACCTGCAAGGGAAGTTCCGTGGTGGGAAACCACCGTAGGACCCTCCGATGATCAAGTTAGTTAGTGGAATAAGAGCAGGGTAGCAGCGTATCAGAATGAGTTCGAGTTACTTAAGTCGTCTGAAAGAGAGGTTTATATAGTGGTCGCATGGAGCGAGCTGGCGTGAGATCCTTGCCGTTCGTTATGCCCTTGCATTATGCCCGAGTCGATGGCGGGATCCGTCCATTAATGGTGGGATATGCTCATTAATGGAGGGACGTGCCAGCGTGGGACGCGGAACATGGGGAGCGGATATCTCGCTTTGGCGAGATACACGGAGCCGTGGCGGGGGCGCTTGGGCTCCGCGCTCTCAGTTGGTCGGGAAAGCCGAGGAAGCTCAGCCCTGGAATAGCTCGGAGACGAGCAAATGGGGTGTAAATTTGGCTGCTGGATGGCTCGGGGGCGAGAAGTGTGGGTGTAAGCCCGGAGACGTGGCCCCGAGGAAAGTCCCCAAGGCACCATACCGATTCTACCTCCGCAGCCCTCAGGAGTCTAGTGGGCTTACGTGGACGACACGTCATATGCTACGTGTCGTAATCCGGGGAATTCCTGTTCATGAGCCTTATCAAAAACTCTATAAATTCCTGTAGAATTTTGTGGATCTACATAATATATAATATCATTTTTCCATTGATATTCGGTGTGAAATATTGGTGGCTCCAATAAACAAAACTTGCTGAAGGGTACCAATTTTTGTTGGTAATGGCATGTGAAAATTTTTAGTGTTTTTTGTAGTTTACTGTCAAGAAGTTAACGACGTCCGAAAAACAAAAGTGCTGTATGCTTTTCGACTTTTAGGTTTCAAATCTGTATCGATTTTGCGGGTTGTATTGCAAAAACCAATTGATATATAAAGAATAAAATCATTCCACTTTTTATGACTTCATTTATTCCTATTACGCTAAATTTCAATGATTTTGAAGGATATATTATGTTTCAATTTTATCAATTTTTGTTGCCTGCCAAATTATTGATAATTTTTTTTGAACAAATAACATGTAGATGATATGCAATGTCGCGCTTGCCAAAAACTAAAACAAATAAATTGATGATTTTTGAAGGTTTTTTTGTGAACATAGCATTCAAAAAGTTCAATGACTTTGAAATAAAACCCATATTTAAGATTTCCTTGGATAATTGCATTCCAAATGTTGATTTTTGTAATCTCCCCTTTCTCTTCTTTCTTCACTTAGCATGGGTTTCCGTGCAATGCGAGAGTACGGAATCCAAAGTAAAGAAAAATCATATTAATTTAAAATCTTATTGTTATATGATTTGTAAGTTATACTATCACATATTTATGAATTTCATATGTATAATATACAAGGGATTAATTTGAAAATATTTTGGCATTTTCTTCATCTTTTAAATATTTTCCTACGGAAATCACGAAATTTATACAAATCTAAGATTTTTTTCTTCATTTTTCTAAAGTTCTGTTTGTTATTGCCCATGAGATTCATAAAATGTACAAAAATCCAAATTTTTTGTTTTCTTTACATGTTCAATATTTCGCATGATATATATATATATATATATATATATATATATATATTTGGTGAAATTTTAAAAATCTAAAAATTTATGTTATCATCAGTTTTCCAATATTTTGCTTGTTATATCACAAGAAAATTATAAAATTTTTAAAAATAAAATATTTTTTGATTTTTCAGTTTAAAATATTTTCCATCTTTTAATATAAAAAAATTGTAAAATTTTCAAAATTCCAATTTTTCTTTCTTTCTTTGTCTTATATAGCACATTAAAATTTCAAAAGCTTCAAATTTATGCTTATTCTTCGGGTTTTAAATATTTTGCATGCTATGCTGCATATGACATTCATGAAATTTTCAAAAATTCCAAAACTAATTGTTTTTTTTCTTCAAATTTACAATACTTTGCAAGCTACCATACGAAAATTGCGTAATGTTCAAAATTCATAAACATTTTTTATTTTCTTCGGTTTTTCGATATTTTGCACAGCATAAGAAAATCTTGAAAATTTTAAAAATCTAAAAAAATGTCAGTTTCTTCGATATTTAAATATATTGTGTATGTTATCCATAACATTTCAGAAAATGGAAAATATTATTTTAGAATTTAAATAATAAAATAATGAGTTTTACGAATATTATGCAAGTATGGATTTGAGTTTTTGTAGATTGGTATAATTATATACCTTTATTTTTGGAAAATAATTGAAATTTAAAATAAATTATTATTTATAATAGCATTTATTTAATTGGGCTTTTTATAAATTAGTATATAATTATATCCATACAAGTTTAATATTAAAATTAATTTGTGTTTTCCTATTTTGTATACTAAAACAAGATTTATTTTGTTAAACCATGTTAAGTTGTCATGACATTATTTACATGTTAATATTTCATTTGTGTTGTGATGGTTTTATTCTTTTTTAAAAAGAAAATGAGAGGAGACATAAAGGCATGAGGGTTCATTAAAAAAATGAGTATGAAAGAGAGAGAGAGAGAGAGAGAGGAGGTTATGGCTTGCACCATATAGTTTTTCTCATGCCATTCCTTCGTCATCTCTTCTTATTCTTCCTCTTCTCCTCTCTTTCTCCACCTACTTCACCATCATCTTCAAGCACAAATATCAATCCAAATTATTTCAAAACACCATAAAGCCTTCGCAAAAAATATTCCTATCTTTATCCTAAGTATCATGATGCGATCAAGTTTTCACTTTGAAACTATCTCCCAAGTTTGGAAAATTCCTTAATCCCCATCTTGAGATAAAATTCTCTTCTTAAGCCATGTTTTAAGTTTGTTTGCCTTGATAAGTTAGTTTTAGAACTTAAAATGCATGTTTCCTAGACTTGAGTTTTCCAAGATGAGTTTTTGGTGGATAAAACTTGTAGTGGTGGTATAATACAGGATTAGTGAGTGACTACCACCTAATTAGTGATAGATGAGGGTGTTTTAGTTCAAGTATCACCGGTTTTAAAAAGTTTTAAAGTTTTAAACATGAGTTAAGATTTTCAAATGTTGGTTTTCTTTGAGTTTTTTATGTTCAAATCAAATCTGGAGCAATTTGGGGTCTCTGCAAAATATTTTGCATATATATTAGACCTAATTAGACCACCGGGAGATACCACCATGAAGACGAGACCTAACTCCAAATTCGACCTTCAATTTGCGATTAAACCGAATTTTTTGGCGGTTTACTGTAGCAATTAGGTGTCGGGGTTTGGTCAGTAGGTGTTTTAAATTATATATAAGCCTATTTTATATGTTATTTTGCTCCAGATTTTCTTAGTTAAAATCTGGAGTTATTTTACTTGGTTTTTAACGATATTTTGCGAGTTTTGAAATTTGGTTTTCGGATTTTTATGTTGTGACTTGGTCGTTCGACGTTCGTACGTCGATGTCGGGAGTATTTTATCGGATTTAACACCCGTTAACCATAAGTTCTAACCTATGTGCGTTTCGCTCATCGTATCGGTTTTTGATATGCATTTTTATGTGATTATGGTTATGATTTCGATTGTAGGTACAAACGCGTGGACTTTCGAGACGACGAAGAAGGGTAAGGCGTTCGTCAGTTTCGACTAGGGCGAGACTCCCCCCACGAGCGTCGACGACGTGCCTCAACTGGTAGCACTTGAGAATGAGCGCCTCCGAGCGGTGTAGCCGACTGGCAGAAATCAGGCCGAAGCGCCTCGGAGACCGTAGCTTGCCAATAGCCTCTTCCTTCAGCTGTTCGGACAAGGGGTTGTAGAGCCCCGGCGACGCCCTCCAGGTGGAGTACATCAACAGCTGAAGGAGGGGGGAGCACCAGGGGAGCAATCGGCCGAAGTGATCCTCGATACGACCTATTACTAACTGCACCGTGTCATCAGTACAATACTGGTCGTAGAGGTACACGTCTTCGATGTTTATGATGTCGAGGATAGTGAAAGGGAAGTCCTCCATTTTCGCGTTTTGAGGCGAGGAAGGGGATAATAAACACTCCCTCCGTTTTATAACCCACAATGCCCCCGGAATTCAACGGTCGCCCGTTTCACCCGCAAATGGCCGCCACGCGGTAGGCATCTTGCCGTTCGATGCGCAACCGAAACGACGCCCTTCCAATGCTTCGCGTCCTCTATGCAATCATGGCACGTGTCGCCAGCGACCTTCCATCTTCGCCGCTCGATGCTCAATCGAAATGACGCCCCTCTGACGGTTCGCGTTCTCTACACGATCACGACACGTGTCGCCAGCGACGTCCCTCTTCTTGGTACTCACACCAGAAAGGACGGACAGAACCTCGCACAAGAGGCAGCCCAACAGCTACCCTACTCGGCTATCCTTGGCCGGTAGCTTCCCTACCTTACAACGCCAGGGATCGAAGCCCTCGCTAAGAGGCACCGGGTAAGAACCCTGCTTGGTCCATCCTTAGCAGGCCTCTTACGGCCCCCCAGTGCTAGGGATCGAAGCCCTCACTAAGAGGCTGCCCAGCGGCTGCCCTGCTCGGCTATCCCTGGCTGGTAGCTTCCCTACCCCACAGCACTAGGGATTGAAGCCCTCACTAAGAGGCAGCCCAGCGGCTACCCTGCTCGGCTATCCCTGGCTGGTAGCTTCCCTACCCCACAGTGCTAGAATTCGAAGCCCTCACTAAGAGGCAGCCCAACAGCTACCCTGCTCGGTTATCCCTGTTAGTTATATGTATGCTCTAGAGGCCATTACTGTACATTGGATGTATATTGTAGTGGATGCTGGGACATATATAGGTAGGACTTTCTTGCTCGACATGATAGTGCGCTATCTGGTTGCTCTTTATCTTAACATGTATACTTTCTGTCTCTCTGATTACATGTTGATAAAGCCCTTAGGATGTGTACTCGACTTCCAGGACTATGATGAAGATCATACTAGTGGGGCCTGGGTAGTCAATGAGTACATCCTTCATTGTTCCTAGTCGTGGGAATATCGAGACGGGGCATCGATATTCCAGAGTAGACTAGCGTATATCTTCTCGACCCATGTGATGGGCAATGGATGATCCCATATCCATTGGTGTTTGACATCAGAGATGGTATGCGGGTGCTCAGTGGAGACTGGGTATACTGAACGGACTCGCCGAGAACTCCCAGATGATATTATACCTCACGTCAGATGGCAGTTCTCTGGTGACACTGGTACAGCTTAGTCTGTTGACCCGAGATCGTCATAGAGTCTTGTGTGTCTCCCATTGTGCTTTGATTTCCACCCTACCACGGCTCTACAGAGTCGTGCAAACAGGTGGTTTTTGGGTACAGTCCCGATTCACATGGAGGCAATGAGCGATAGGAGGGGATTCGTCTCTCCCGGTATTGGGGGTTGATGTTGTGCTATGCTCGACTGGTCATAACAGGAAATCCCTGGCCAGGGTTGTAGTGATATACTGGTAAGAGTTATCAGTAGTTTCACGAATGTTATGGACCTTACGTCGGCATGACTTATCAAGCTATTGGGGTCTGATGTTTACCACCCCTAGGCGAGATATGCGACATATCAGACGAACAGACCGGACTATACGGTAAGTGTTACTGGTTGGATTCACAGGAGTGTGAGCGGGCTTGCTCGTCGATCTTCTGATCGCTCAATACCCGGGTGGCCGTTACGTTTAGCAGACCGCTTGCGGCTTATGGGTGCTTGATATGATCATCATCTGCTGCCGGCGTATTGACGAGTCTTTAGAGTCCTACACAGAGGTTTCCTGGCTCAAGCAAAACGAAATAGGAGCGCATATGAGATATGTGCGGGACCGAGAATAATGCGTGTATGTGATACCGTATTCCATTCTCGCGATGAATGCATCGATTAGTTGTATGCGATATAACCTAGTTATCGAATCGAAGATTGATTCGATAAGTCGATACATTGGATACTAGTCGGTTATATGCGACATGACCGGATCATTGAATCAAGTGTTGATTTAATGATTTAATGTATAATAATATATTTGATATATTATTTTGCATTAACTAGTATTGGTTCACTTTAAATGGATTTTCTCACTTCATATGCACATTGTATATGTGATATATTTTTGTGCACTTGTTTGTATCATGTTTGATGATACTTGCTAACTTGAGTTTGTGTAAAGATTAAACCATGGTTATATGTAATGGTTAGGGTTTTGATCTTATTTAGTTATTCTTTTTATTTATTTATTTATTATTGTTTTGGAAAAGATAAAGAGAAAAAGAAATGGTGGCTTAGTTTGTTTTTTGTTGAAGTTTCATGAAGTTTTGAACAAGTCCACCATTCTTGTCTCATGCTTAACCCTAACCATTCCACTTAACCATAGTCTATTCTCTACACATAACCATGGTTAGTATATGATAAGTATTCATATTATTTTCCTTTTTGAAAATACTTATCATATTCTATCATATTCTTTTCATCATCTTCTTCTTCTTCAAATATGAAGAAAGCTTGCTCCATCAATGGTAACTCTTGAAAATGAGTGAGAAATACAATTCTAAAGTGAACCCACTTCCTATTTCTTCATCCTCTACCTCTTGCCAAGTAGTATAGGGTGTTTTATTCACAAGTTTCATGACTTGGTGAAGTGGGAGCTTGATCTTGTGATGCCTCGACGTAGATCATCTTCGGCATCGTAGTCGATGACCTAGCCCGCCCATTCTCCGATGAAGCCGATGCTAGAGTCCAAGATCCGATTTGGATAGCGAGGGGACTTCATCACGGAGCCTAGGAGGTGGAGGACCGGATCTACAAAGGTTGTAGCCACTTTCCTTTTAGATAAAGTTGTTTATTTGCATCGTATCGCCTATATATCTAGTTAACGATCCGTATTAGGGTTTCTCGGCACTTGTAAAATATTAATTGGCCATGTTTGATCACTTGTGAGACTTCATTAGTGTGCCTAGGAACCCTACAATCCCTGGCTGGTAGCTTCCCTACCCCAAAACGCCAAGGATCTAAGCCCTCACTAAGAGGCAGCCGAGCGGCTACCCCGCTCGGCTATCCCTGTCCGGTAGCTTCCCTACCCCACAACGCCAGGGATCAAAGCCCTCACCAAGAGGCACCGGGCAACAACCCTGCTCGGCCATCCTTAAGGATCAAAAGCCCTCGCCAAGAGGCACCAGGAAGTAACCCTGCTCGACTATCCTTAGTAGACCACTTACGGCCCCTCCCGCGCTGAGGATCAAAAGCTCTCGCAACCGGGTCCGACCTTGCCCGGCTATCCCTGGCTGGTAACTCCCTACCCCAACACACCAGGGATCAAAGCCCTCGCCAAGAGGCACCGGGCAGCAACCCTGCCCGGCCCATCCTTAAGGATCAAAAGCCCTCGCAAGAGGCAACCGGGCCCGCCCTTGTTCGGTTATCCCTGGCTGGTAGCTCTCTACCCCAACACACCAGGGATTAAAGCCCTCGCCAAGAGACACCGAGCAACTACACTGCTCGGCCCCATCCTTAGTAAGTTCCTTACGGCCCCTCCCGCGCTAAGGATCAAAAACCCTCGCAAGAGGCAGCCAGGACCGACCTTTCCCGGCTATCCCTGGCTGGTAGCCACCTACCCTAACACACCAGGGATCAAAGCCTTCGCCAAGAGGCAATCAAGCAGCTTCACTGCTCGGCCCATCCTTAGTAGGCCCCTTACGGCCCCTCCCGCGCTAAGGATCAAAAGCCCTCGCAAGAGGCAGCGGGGACCGACCTTGCCCGGCTATCCCTAGCTGGTAGCCACCTACCCTAACACACCAGGGATCAAAGCCCTCGCCAAGAGGCAATCAAGAAGCTTCACTGCTCGGTCTATCCTTAGTAGGCCCCTTACGGCCCCTCCCGCGCTAAGGATCAAAAGCCCTCGCAAGAGGCAACCAGGCCCGCCCTTGCTTAGTTATCCCTGGCTGGTAGCTCCCTACCCCAACACACCAGGGGTCAAAGCCCTCGCCAAGAGGCACCGGGCAGCAACCCTGCCCGGCCTGTCCTTAAGGATCAAAAGCCCTCGCAAGAGGCAACTGGGCCCACCCTTGCTCGGTTATCCCTGGCCTGTAGCTCCCTACCCCAACACACCAGGGATCAAAGCCCTCGCCAAGAGGCACCGGGCAGTAACCCTGCTCGGCCCATCCTTAGTAGGCCCCTTACGGCCCCTCCCCCACTAAGGATCAAAAGCCCTCGCAAGAGGCAACCGGGTCCACCGTTGCTCGGTTATCCCTGGCTGGTAGCTCCCTACACCGCAATGCTAAGGATCTAAGCCTTCACTAAGAGGCAGCCGAGCGGCTACCCTGCTCGGCTATCCATGGCTGGTAGCTCCCTACCCCAACGCACCAGGGATCAAAGCCTTCGCCAAGAGGCAATCGAGCAGCTTCATTGCTCGGTCCATCTTTAGCAGGCCTTGCACAGCCGATCCCACACTAAGGAACATGACCTCACCAAGAGGCATCCAGGCTATCTACGTCTGCGCGATCTCCACCTCGACTTCGGGGCCATGGAGATACCGTCTTCCCGCCGGTCTTTGCACACTCGGCAAACGAACAGATTCAACTCAACGCGTAATCGCTAGACGGAGAACCAATATTACACAAAGACAGTACTGTGCAAATACAAGCGTTTACCGATAAAAGGAAAATACGCACGCAAACAAGATTGCAAGAAAAAAACCTTTATTCACAAAATCAAAGTCTTTACAAGGGTATTGTGGACTCCCCTGTAACGACCATATTTTCTAATACCTAATAAAATATATTTCTACTATCAAATAATTATTTACGTGTTTCTTTCATAGAAGAATAATTTTTAAAATAATGTTAATAATTTTCAAAGCATTAAATATGATTAAAAGAATTTTCTAAAATCTATTTATTCTTTTTATAAGCTTAAAATATTTTAATAAAATTTTATAACGCCTTAAAATAATTTACATATTTTTATTATCAATAAAAGTAATTAATTTGTAATTAAAAATGTTTTAAAGGATAAACTAGATTATATATAACTTTAATAACTAACTAAAACCATAGGAATGGTTTTATTATGTAGTTTTAGCCCAAAATTATTTTTATACTAAAGATAAAAGTAAAATATATTTTCTGAAATTTTCCCATAATTTTTCCGTATTTTAAAACATTTTTACCAAATTTTTCAAAACCAAATCAATATTTTAGATAATCTGCTGTTTTATTTATTTTTATTTTTATTTTTTTTAAAACCTTTTAACCTGGACCGTTGGATCACAAGATCCAACGGCCCAGAGTTCGCTGACGGCGCCCACGTGGTGGGGACCACGCGAAAGCGCGTGATCCCCACACACAGCTGGGGGCGTATTGAATGGCGACACGTGGCGGCGGCGGCGACTTTGGATCAGCGATCTGGGCCGTTGGATGAAGATCCAACGGCCATAATTCAAGGCGACGGACGCAATCATTGGCTGAATGATTCGCAATCATGGCCGGCGTGATTTTCCGTGCGATTTAACAGATTATTGGATTTTCTTGTTACTTTTTGAACGCTATAAATAGACACCTTCAAACCTAAATTTCTCACACCTCAGAACTCCAAAAATTCTGAAAAAAATACCGGTGCCTTTGTATTGACGCCGCCGACGCTACGGCTCTATCCAATCGCAGAGGAAAAATCGGGACGCGGAGCTATTGAGGATTTAGTACGAAACTACGTTTTCAACTCTTCGGCATCCGACTCAAACAAAAGGTAAAATCCGTCTCTCTCTCCTTTTCCTGTCACCTTCTTCCATCTCAATAACCTAGTTCCAACTTCTAATCATCAACCCCCATTTAAAATGGTGTTATAATATTTGTGCATACCCTTTTTCCCTGTACTCTTAATCATGATAATGTTAACCCATATTTTAAAACGGTGTTTAAATTTACTCTGTACACAGAAGTATATTGTACACCCATAATACCCGGAATCTGATGTAACCCATGGATTGTCATTTCACCTCTGACATATTTATACTATGAAAATGATCTTGAAATAGGTTACTTCCATAAGATACCTTCGTTTAATTGAAATATTATATTTGTTTAAATAACCATAAGAAATAAAGATATGTGAAATAAATATTTTAGATACAGTAGACGTATATTTTACTTACAAATATTTTTAAAACCCCCTCAACTTTTTAAGAAAGAAAATATTAAAATTTAAATAACGATATCTTTTCAAAAGGAATTTTTAGTATCTTATTAAAAGGTAATTTTAAAATAACACCAATCTAGGATAAAGGAAAGGTTGTAGGCATCGATCGTTTATCTAAACCAGACTTTGTGGTGTCTAGACAAGTGTGTCTAAGACGAGTAGTTACTTAATTAGGGCCACTACTTGTAGTGGAGAGCCTTCCACTCACCTGGCACTTACCTGGCCGCAATTGGCGGTGAAGAGGCATTTGAGTACCTCATAACTTGTCCTTTTGGAATATTAGGAGCAGTCTAGATATTCAAATAAAAAGCTCTTGTAAAAGATTTTCAAATAAACACCATAAGCTTTTATCGAAAGGATATTTTTTGTAAAACATTATGCTTTTCCAAAATAATAAATATCCCAAATATCATGGTTTTTCTTAGAAGTAATAAAAGATAATTAAACACTATTATTTCTTTTTAACTAAGATTTCCCTAAGATGACACGAAGTACTTTACGAACTCTAGAAAATAAAACGTGTGGTTGTGGAAGGCCATAGTAAACGAGATCAATACTCTTTCTAAAATTCCAGTTTATGACAACATGTCATATACAAAACATGATACGGTTAGGGTTAGAATACGCGGACCTACGTATGGAATACTTTATGAAGATCCCTGCAGGCAGGGTGAACAGTCCAAAGTGTGGACGACTATACAAATATGAAGATCCCGATATTCCGGGTGACTGGTCCAATATATGGGCGACTATACAAATATGAAGATCCCGATATTCCTGATGACCAGTCCAATATATGGGTGACTATACAAATATGAGGATCCCGATATTCCGGGTGACCGGTCCAATATATGGGCGACTATACAATGTGGAAATTCCATGCCTAGAAGTATACGCATTAACTCTAATTCGTCCTAACCTTTATACTGAACCACGGGGATGGGTAGTTTGATCAGGCAAGGATAATTCTGAACTCGGATTCCCCTACTACTCGATCATGATTCCGGGAAGTGAAACGGTATATTTCACTTCCCCAGTTGTTGTTCCGTGGCCACAACGGAATAATCGCGAGTATCTGGACACTTGTTTAACAAACTAATACGAATTTTTACCTTCACCTATACTTCCTACATATAACTTACAACATACACATGCTCATATATACCTCTCCTCAAAACGTCTTAAATTTATGCATTTCAAACATTTACACCCCTACTTTACGTTGCTGCATACATCTGTCACGACCCGAAAGAGCACGTGACTGGCCCTTGAACCATATGAAGCCTATAGGACTCCATCTGATCCAAGTAAGCCAAAAGCCCAGAAATCTAAAACCATTTTTAAGAATAAGTAAAGAAACTGGTTTTAAGAGGTAAAGAAAACATGTTTGAAAATCAAGTTTTAAATAACTAAGCCGAATATGAATTTTTAAAATGTGCAATTTTTCCTAAAAATTTCGGCAGAGTTTCTTTTATAAAAACTGGCCCCGAACGGGGTACAACAAGAACAATATATATAACATGATAAAAGGCATCCCCAAGCGGGAGCTAGCTCTTCGTCAATCGACGGTCACAACCACATAAGCAACAACAATATACAACGCCAAAGGCGAGGATCAAATCCAAAAGAAAACACAGTAAGCATGAAAACCGCAATACTACAAGCGCGACTCTAAGGTCGAAATAATACAACACTGAAGTCTAAGTCTGAAAGAATAAACAAGTTTTGGTTGATGGAAATTCTAGATATAATAGATAATACATGAACAATGGCGGTTCTGATACAAAAGAACCCACCTACCAACGCAAGTCACCCATATGGAAGCAGTATGCCAGAAATGCCGCTATGGAATCTGTACGGCAAACCTGCAAGAACTGGGGCACAACGGGGGTGAGTTGCCAACTCGTGAATAGAAAGATATCTATAAGCAGGAATCGAATGCATGACCCATCCTAGGTCAATACGATCAGATAAAGATAAACCTCAATATGAATAAAGCTGAAGCATGCTAAACTGGCAATGTAATCTCTATACATGAGTGTAGTGCCAAGTGCTCGTGCTAGTGCCTCAGGTAACAATATAGCATATGAATGAGATATGAATGCGTGAAAACAGAATACATTTACATGAAGCAACTGTTTTCATAATTTAGTGAGATTTCCCTTGTAATTTTAAAATGAGGTACCATAATGAAATCAGCATAAAACTGTTCCTAGCATCGGCACAAACGAAATCCCAATATCCCGATATCTCAAAGTCTCAACCACAAAATCTAGGGCGCCGTCAGTACAGACCGGCCCCTACCATCAATCTCAAGACCACGACGGTATCCTCCGGATATCCGACGCGTCGGGTAAAATCACCGGTAGGTAGTACTCCCCTGCCAGGCTCAACGTCATCACCACATTCCTCTTGCCCCGGGGTACTGCACCGGGTCCACCATGTACCCGAAACGGTTCATCCGTCTCCTCGAATCGGGTTTCCAAATCCATCAGCAAACTCATGGTGGACGACTCATACATCATAGGAAAACCGCACTTTTATTTTAAAAGAGAGAAAATGTTTATTGGTGTTTTTGCGGTTTTCCTCCAAATCCAGAAAATCTCACGGAAATCCAAATCCAAAACCTCA
The DNA here is from genome assembly GCA_030015575.1 of Agapanthus africanus. Classification (NCBI taxonomy): domain Eukaryota; kingdom Viridiplantae; phylum Streptophyta; class Magnoliopsida; order Asparagales; family Amaryllidaceae; genus Agapanthus; species Agapanthus africanus. The sequence continues at coordinate 399,767,723 of CM057347.1, forward strand.
ATAACACGTAAAATAGTGAATATATGCATGAGAATCCATGAATGCGGCATAACAATGAATAACAGTATGCATGAAGTAGCAGGTAATAACTACGATGTCTAATCTAGCATATAAGGCGAGCACACTAACATCCTGTCTAAATTATTAGCTAACAACCTATATCAATGCAATAGTATTTCTAAAGTGTACGTGGCATGGCAATTACCGATGAAGATGTGTGTGAACCGGCAAGTAAGTGTACGTGGTACATACGCATCATCGGTAATGGTGCTAGTGTCCTAACAGCATGATATCAATAATGTAGTACGAAACATAATATAACCATGCGATGCGAAGCGAACCACAATAATGAGCGGAAGTTGAATACTAGACGCAACTATAACTAATCTGCATTAATCTATTATAAGTCCTACAAAAGGTGCCTTTTGAAATAACACGAATCATAGGGTTTTGAAAATAGGGGTTACGGTGTTTTTATGAAAAGATACGTCTTTTGAAAATATCCGTATAACCCTTCTGCGTATCTTTAAAATATCCCCGATTCGTTAGTTTTGAAATAGGTATGACTCGGTCTAGTCTAATGTCTACCAAGTAATCTAGACAGGAGGGGTATGAAACCACCTAAATCTGAGTCGGTATATATATATATATATATAGATATGATAGTCGGCGATCTCGCCTCAATAACATATCGTAAGATATCCTCGAGTTATGAGTGCGGATCTATCATCAATATCGGCTCGTACGGTAGATCGTCGTACGGCATCCCAATAGCTGGGTAGGGGTCAATATCCCCCAATCTCATCACATATCAGGTATCGCTATCATCAGATCGCACAATCTGGGGTACTACTCTAAGTCTAGTACAAATCGATACCATCTATCAAAGTATGAATGCGGGTAAAGCACATGTCCAAAGGCCCGCTAAAACTATCATATCGCACCTCAAAGGCAACTATGTCACATCGCCGATCTCACGGCCTCACATCAAGTATCATCTCAAACCCACGTATCATCATCAACCCGTATATGAACACATAGTCCCATACCCACGTGTAGATATACGCACCATCAAATGAAAGAATGAATGCAAGAATGTGTGTAAATGTATGTGTGAGTGCAACCACTACTCTAGGGTTCGCACTATACTAAACCAATACATTCTTATCATCAAAATACCATTATTTCCATCACTAATCTAAACCACACATAATAAATATACGTGTGTATACGTATTCGTATACAACACTACGGACTGCGGGGGTGCTATACGCCATCCACCCGACTTCTCCCCGTAGATATAAATCTACTCACCTGCTAAACTCCTCGCTTAGCCGTAGTCGATACGCTTCGTCATTTCGGAATCCACGCGAAGGTACCTACAATCAATAGGAATTCGCAAAGCTATTAACATCAAGTTCCGAAAACCAAAACGGCACGCGGTGCGCTCGTAGGTTAGAACCTATAGCCTGCGCATGCAAGACAACCAAACAACTCTCGTCGTTGACGTAAAAACGTCCAACACCCAAATACAATATCCAGTCGCAAAACCAAGAAATCCAAATACCGGAAAATATAGCCAAAACCCTCACTAGGGTCGCTATACATAAAAACTGCCACACCAAAAACCCAATGGTACAAATACTCATTTACAAACACAATAATATCGTAGGCTTTAATATTTACGTCATCTCCACTTTCATTTAAAACCCACGCCAAATTTTACCGAAAACCTAGTAAACAGTTTATATCATTTTAGCACAAAGTTATATGTTTAAACAATTCTAGTGATCGTAATCATCATAAACGGCTTAATTAAGTCATCCAAACTATTTCTACCATTTTATCTCATCCAAAACATATTTTAGTGAAATCTAGTTTGCTAATTATCTCAATTAGACAAATAGGAATTTAACAAATATCATTCTCACAAATTGAATAAAGTTTCCAAGTTAACACTTCATGATTAACCATTTAATCACATCAAAACCCATTTCATGAAAATTCTAAATATACAATTAAAGCTATATTAAACACCTAATAAGTAAGGTTTAAGGATCTAAACAATAAATTTAAAGATTAGGATTAGAATTATACCTCTTCAAGAATACAAACTAGCAACAAACTCCAAATTTGACCCTCCAAAATGAAGTCTTCATGAAGATCTATGCAAGCTTAGAGATGAAGAATGATGGGTACTGATTTATTTTTTGAGTTTGTGGGATTATTTGAGAATTTTTGTAGAATTATTTAGCTTGAGGAAGATGAAAATGGAGCAAGGGAAAAAGAGGACAGAACTTGGGGGAGGCTCGGCCAGAATTGAGCAAGAATGGTGCTCTGGATTTTTTTTTTTGGGAGACAAAGGAAATCAAGTGGTGAGTGTTGTAGAATGAATAATTAATTCAACCCCCAAAAATCATTCCCCAAATAACCCCACACCCAATAGTGCTCGGCCACTCACAGTGAAGGAAAATGGTCACTTGCAAATTTCAATTGGGAGAGGTGAGCTTAACAATCAAGTGGTGAGCATAAGGATTAAACAACACAAATATCCTCATGAAATATCCTAAGCATGACAAACAAAATTAAAGCCAAAGGAAATATCCTACCCATCCCAATAGGCAACCACCTCACCCCACTGCTGTCCATGAAATTTCGAAATTTGCTCTGGGAATTTCAAAATGTTCTCTGGCCATTCTTGGTGAATGGTGAGGAATATTAAAAAGAAGTGAGTGTATTAATAAATTAATAGCAACTAAAAAAAATTAACACCTTGCAATCAAAAGGATCGAAATTTGCCAGCAAAAGGAAAATCCACCAAATGCATGCACCAATTAATTAATGCATACACAAGTTTAACACATGAAATATGACCAAAAAGAAAGCTAACAAATTCCATCACCACAATATTATTAAATGAATAAATTATTTTAATCTCCAAATTATTTCACAAATATTGGTATATATTCATACCATTTTACGACAACCCTAAATTCCCAAATCGGTAGTTTTCGCAAAATATATTATTTTAATATTAAATTAAAAAAATAATATTTTATTAGGGAAAAATTCTATTTGAACCAAAACATCCCGTATACCCCCAAAGCTCGCACACTATCTTTAGTTTAGCTAAATAAGGTGCCGGCAAGTTTATACGGATGTTTGATCACAATCGGTTTAAAAACAGAAAATACCGACTATTTTACCCTAAAACGGAAAAATTCATATAACGATTTCAGAAACGTTACAATCTTCCCTCCTCAAAAAAATTCGGTCCCCGAATTTAAATTTAAACTCCCAAATGCTAAAACATTTCAATAATCAACTTAAATCAACGGGGCTACGAAATAACGGAAAACAAACAGAAAATCACAGCGCATCCTGCTCGCCGGAAAAATGTGTACGAAACTCAAAAACGAACTCCGTCAAGCGTCACGCAAATCAACGGATTTGCACGCATATCATCGGAGTCACAAAAGAGATACAAATCTCAAATCCACTACCGAAGTACTATATGCACTAATCAAATACTATAATACATATATAGTACGCATCCTGTTTGAAAAATCTCCAAAAACCGAATAAATCATATGCGAAATCTTTTCTGAATTACCGCGTAATGCGTAACTCACGGCACAAGTGGCGAACGCTCATTTGTAAAGTAATAATATACTAGCATATATGTTTTGCCAAAATATGCGTCCCGCCTTTTTGAAACATCCCAAAAGGTTTATTTGTAAACTTTCGTGTCACTCGCAGACACGTAAGAAATAGCGAAACTATAACTCCTTTTTTTTTTTAAAACCTCTTGGTAAACTTTTTATGCATGCAAAATACACAGGTACTGTCATCGGATCAGTCCTGTTAGGGTACTATAAAGTATAGGGTATCATCATGAAAACAAAGTGCTCAAAAGCAATATCAGCCTCAAAAGGCAAATCCAACAATCACGTGCGTCTGGCGCGCACGGAAATCAAATCCAACTACATGCGCCACAATATGCACAAAAGTAAGACTAAGTGCAACGGGTATGCACAAAAACATATGTCCAATGCAACCGGCATGCACGACAATAAAAATTAGTGCATCAAAATGTCCGAAAATCTCAAATCAGTGAAACTGTCATGCACGAACGAAAATCCCAATCGAGTGCATCCGGTGTGCACAAATCACATCTCATAACATGCGCTCAACATGCGCGATCAGGTGGGCTAACGGAAACGATTCCGCTCTGGCACTCCTCAGGTCAACTCTCGGCCAATTAATATGATCACTCATAAAGAAGCATGTCATCCTCGACTTTGTCACTGGCGTCGGCCCCTGGTCCCTTGAATACACGTGATACTACTGATCCTCGTTGCAATCTCATCACAACAGTGTCCTGGAAGGAATCCTGCTCAAAGTCTCTGCCGATCTTGCCTATGCTGATCTGTACGGAGGCTGGTACTCTTGCATAGTCTCTTCTCGTCCAATGGACATCTGTGTCCTCAGCACAGCATTTCCTCGGGAATTAGTCGCTTCCCTACGCTTCTGTAAGCATATCAGGCCTCTGGTCTCGACGGAAAGTAATGACAGCTCATCAGCGTCTCACACGAACCTCTGGTTCCGCTTGTCTGTATCATCGTCCATTTCAACATCGCGTCTCTATCTGCGCACTGCAATGCCTTCGGCTACGGTCCATCCGAAGTCCCTCACGCGGACTCGAAATCACAACTCGGTATCTCCCTCACTCAGTAGAAGATATCTAGCCGAACACGTCCTCAGCGTGCACGTCACATCTCTGATGTCAGCGGAGTAGAACGTCATCTCATCAAAATCTCGTGCGAACTCTTTACTCCACCTTGCTCAAATATAGACTGCTTCGGACTCAACTCATCGTGGCTACACGAACTGCGCTCCGACGGCTATGCTCGCATCTGGAGTCTCCCAAGCAGTGTCCCATCACAATATCCGAAAGATGTCGAACCATCCGATCGACTCGTCAGAACCTCATAATCCCTCAAGAGCTCACATCTCGGGTACAGTTTAATAGTATCGAGTACATGCCACAGCGTCGGTGGTCCAGCCGTAGAAGGGCAAACCCAAGCCTCACTAATGGCGCCGAGGAACTGCCGCAAACCCGAAGGTTCAAAGGCTTTCACACGGTCATTAAGTCAAGTTAGGGTTTCATTCTTCTAGAGGGTCCATAGAATCACCTGCATGTCTTTCCGTATACTTTAAACTTGGAAAATAGGCTCCTGACATTCGATCGTCTCAATCGACTCTCAACGAATCTGCGTGAAGTCGCCTCTAGCTGGAATCAATCCACCTGATGACATCGCATCGGGGTAAGCGAACGAACCACATGTCCTAGTCATTCATCCTCGGTGACTAGCGACTCACCATCAACGGTCATCACATCCTGGCTAGCCTCTATCAGTAGCTCAATCCTCTGGTATCGACCGGTACGTCCTAGAAATCTCGTAACAGCGATCTGTCAAACGCCCAAAGTGCGGAAACACAATAAGACGACGCCTCAAAACGCAATCGTATGCCTCGGGAATCACGCCCTGGTCAGTCCTCGTCCACGACGAGCTCATGCTGACAACTCGAGCCGTAGCTCACTCTGCCCGTGCAATCGCGGCAGCAAAACCATAATCGGTATCGATGAAGATAGATCATAGGAAGGAATATGACGCAATGCAAGGAAATGTACAACCTAAGGTTTCTTAAGCGGAGTGGCGTGTCGTAAGTATGCCGCGGAACATACCAACGGTACGTCACTCTACTTTAGTTACCTATTCCATCAACCAAGGGTCATCCTACACGACGAAAGTTCGGGTATAACACCCCCTCGACCAAGTCTAAGTTCCGTAAGGTCAAGCCTAAGTTGCGTATATAGATAACGCCCTAGGCTCCACATAGTCAAACTTAGACTCGAACCAAGGTCAACCTAGCGCTCTGATACCAACTTTGTCACGACCCGAAAGAGCACGTGACTGGCCCTTGAACCATATGAAGCCTATAGGACTCCATCTGATCCAAGTAAGCCAAAAGCCCACAAATCTAAAACCATTTTTAAGAATAAGTAAAGAAACTGGTTTTAAGAGGTAAAGAAAACATGTTTGAAAATCAAGTTTTAAATAACTAAGCCGAATATGAATTTTTAAAATGTGCAATTTTTCCTAAAAATTTCGGCAGAGTTTCTTTTGTAAAAACTGGCCCCGAACGGGGTACAACAAGAACAATATATATAACATGATAAAAGGCATCCCCAAGCGGGAGCTGGCTCTTCGTCAATCGACGGTCACAACCACATAAGCAACAACAATATACAACGCCAAAGGCGAGGATCAAATCCAAAAGAAAACACAGTAAGCATGAAAACCGCAATACTACAAGCGCGACTCTAAGGTCGAAATAATACAACACTGAAGTCTAAGTCTGAAAGAATAAACAAGTTTTGGTTGATGGAAATTCTAGATATAATAGATAATACATGAACAATGGCGGTTCTGATACAAAAGAACCCACCTACCAACGCAAGTCACCCATATGGAAGCAGTGTGCCAGAAATGCCGCTATGAAATCTGTACGGCAAACCTGCAAGAACTGGGGCACAACGGGGGTGAGTTGCCAACTCGTGAATAGAAAGATATCTATAAGCAGGAATCGAATGCATGACCCATCCTAGGTCAATACGATCAGATAAAGATAAACCTCAATATGAATAAAGCTGAAGCATGCTAAACTGGCAATGTAATCTCTATACATGAGTGTAGTGCCAAGTGCTCGTGCTAGTGCCTCAGGTAACAATATAGCATATGAATGAGATATGAATGCGTGAAAACAGAATACATTTACATGAAGCAACTGTTTTCATAATTTAGTGAGATTTCCCTTGTAATTTTAAAATGAGGTACCATAATGAAATCAGCATAAAACTGTACCTAGCATCGGCACAAACGAAATCCCAATATCCCGATATCTCAAAGTCTCAACCACAAAATCTAGGGCGCCGTCAGTACAGACCGGCCCCTACCATCAATCTCAAGACCACGACGGTATCCTCCGGATATCCGACGCGTCGGGTAAAATCACCGGTAGGTAGTACTCCCCTGCCAGGCTCAACGTCATCACCACATTCCTCTTGCCCCGGGGTACCGCACCGGGTCCACCATGTACCCGAAACGGTTCATCCGTCTCCTCGAATCGGGTTTCCAAATCCATCAGCAAACTCATGGTGGACGACTCATACATCATGGGAAAACCGCACTTTTATTTTAAAAGAGAGAAAATGTTTATTGGTGTTTTTGCGGTTTTCCTCCAAATCCAGAAAATCTCACGGAAATCCAAATCCAAAACCTCAATAACACGTAAAATAGTGAATATATGCATGAGAATCCATGAATGCGGCATAACAATGAATAACAGTATGCATGAAGTAGCAGGTAATAACTACGATGTCTAATCTAGCATATAAGGCGAGCACACTAACATCCTGTCTAAATTATTAGCTAACAACCTATATCAATGCAATAGTATTTCTAAAGTGTACGTGGCATGGCAATTACCGATGAAGATGTGTGTGAACCGGCAAGTAAGTGTACGTGGTACATACGCATCATCGGTAATGGTGCTAGTGTCCTAACAGCATGATATCAATAATGTAGTACGAAGCATAATATAACCATGCGATGCGAAGCGAACCACAATAATGAGCGGAAGCTGAATACTAGACGCAACTATAACTAATCTGCATTAATCTATTATAAGTCCTACAAAAGGTGCCTTTTGAAATAACACGAATCATAGGGTTTTGAAAATAGGGGCTACGGTGTTTTTATGAAAAGATACGTCTTTTGAAAATATCCGTATAACCCTTCTGCGTATCTTTAAAATATCCCCGATTCGTTAGTTTTGAAATAGGTATGACTCGGTCTAGTCTAATGTCTACCAAGTAATCTAGACAGGAGGGGTATGAAACCACCTAAATCTGAGTCGGTATATATATATATATATAGATATGATAGTCGGCGATCTCGCCTCAATAACATATCGTAAGATATCCTCGAGTTATGAGTGCGGATCTATCATCAATATCGGCTCGTACGGTAGATCGTCGTACGGCATCCCAATAGCTGGGTAGGGGTCAATATCCCCCAATCTCATCACATATCAGGTATCACTATCATCAGATCGCACAATCTGGGGTACTACTCTAAGTCTAGTACAAATCGATACCATCTATCAAAGTATGAATGCGGGTAAAGCACATGTCCAAAGGCCCGCTAAAACTATCACATCGCACCTCAAAGGCAACTATGTCACATCGCCGATCTCACGGCCTCACATCAAGTATCATCTCAAACCCACGTATCATCATCAACCCGTATATGAACACATAGTCCCATACCCATGTGTAGATATACGCACCATCAAATGAAAGAATGAATGCAAGAATGTGTGTAAATGTATGTGTGAGTGCAACCACTACTCTAGGGTTCGCACTATACTAAACCAATACATTCTTATCATCAAAATACCATTATTTCCATCACTAATCTAAACCACACATAATAAATATACGTGTGTATACGTATTCGTATACAACACTACGGACTGCGGGGGTGCTATACGCCATCCACCCGACTTCTCCCCGTAGATATAAATCTACTCACCTGCTAAACTCCTCGCTTAGCCGTAGTCGATACGCTTCGTCATTTCGGAATCCACGCGAAGGTACCTACAATCAATAGGAATTCGCAAAGCTATTAACATCAAGTTCCGAAAACCAAAACGGCACGCGGTGCGCTCGTAGGTTAGAACCTATAGCCTGCGCATGCAAGACAACCAAACAACTCTCGTCGTTGACGTAAAAACGTCCAACACCCAAATACAATATCCAGTCGCAAAACCAAGAAATCCAAATACCGGAAAATATAGCCAAAACCCTCACTAGGGTCGCTATACATAAAAACTGCCACACCAAAAACCCAATGGTACAAATACTCATTTACAAACACAATAATATCGTAGGCTTTAATATTTACGTCATCTCCACTTTCATTTAAAACCCACGCCAAATTTTACCGAAAACCTAGTAAACAGTTTATATCATTTTAGCACAAAGTTATATGTTTAAACAATTCCAGTGATCGTAATCATCATAAACGGCTTAATTAAGTCATCCAAACTATTTCTACCATTTTATCTCATCCAAAACATATTTTAGTGAAATCTAGTTTGCTAATTATCTCAATTAGACAAATAGGAATTTAACAAATATCATTCTCACAAATTGAATAAAGTTTCCAAGTTAACACTTCATGATTAACCATTTAATCACATCAAAACCCATTTCATGAAAATTCTAAATATGCAATTAAAGCTATATTAAACACCTAATAAGTAAGGTTTAAGGATCTAAACAACAAATTTAAAGATTAGGATTAGAATTATACCTCTTCAAGAATACAAACTAGCAACAAACTCCAAATTTGACCCTCCAAAATGAAGTCTTCATGAAGATCTATGCAAGCTTAGAGATGAAGAATGATGGGTACTGATTTATTTTTTGAGTTTGTGGGATTATTTGAGGATTTTTGTAGAATTATTTAGCTTGAGGAAGATGAAAATGGAGCAAGGGAAAAAGAGGACAGAACTTGGGGGAGGCTCGGCCAGAATTGAGCAAGAATGGTGCTCTGTGGATTTTTTTTTTTGGGAGACAAAGGAAATCAAGTGGTGAGTGTTGTAGAATGAATAATTAATTCAACCCCCAAAAATCATTCCCCAAATAACCCCACACCCAATAGTGCTCGGCCACTCACAGTGAAGGAAAATGGTCACTTGCAAATTTCAATTGGGAGAGGTGAGCTTAACAATCAAGTGGTGAGCATAAGGATTAAACAACACAAATATCCTCATGAAATATCCTAAGCATGACAAACAAAATTAAAGCCAAAGGAAATATCCTACCCATCCCAATAGGCAACCACCTCACCCCACTGCTGTCCATGAAATTTCGAAATTTGCTCTGGGAATTTCAAAATGTTCTCTGGCCATTCTTGGTGAATGGTGAGGAATATTAAAAAGAAGTGAGTGTATTAATAAATTAATAGCAACTAAAAAAAATTAACACCTTGCAATCAAAAGGATCGAAATTTGCCAGCAAAAGGAAAATCCACCAAATGCATGCACCAATTAATTAATGCATACACAAGTTTAACACATGAAATATGACCAAAAAGAAAGCTAACAAATTCCATCACCACAATATTATTAAATGAATAAATTATTTTAATCTCCAAATTATTTCACAAATATTGGTATATATTCATACCATTTTACGACAACCCCAAATTCCCAAATCGGTAGTTTTCGCAAAATATATTATTTTAATATTAAATTAAAAAAACAATATTTTATTAGGGAAAAATTCTATTTGAACCAAAACATCCCGTATACCCCCAAAGCTCGCGCATTATCTTTAGTTTAGCTAAATAAGGTGCCGGCAAGTTTATACGGATGTTTGATCACAATCGGTTTAAAAACAGAAAATACCGACTATTTTACCCTAAAACGGAAAAATTCATATAACCATTTCAGAAACGTTACAACATCATACTCTTATATACACCTGTTCGTTTCTATACCTTTACTATCTTCTGAGGCAATCCTACCCGAGTATAATTCGCTGACGGACTGGACGATGGAAGATAAGAATGTCCGTCAGATAAGAATGAGTATTATGGCAATCCTTCTTTTTCTTCCTCTATCTTTGGAATGTCCGTCAGATAAGAATGAGTATTATAGCGAAGATTAAGGTGTGAATCCAGCTTATGAAGATTATGCAGACTGGACGATGGAAGATTAGATAGTTTTAATTTTTTGTTGTTGCCCACATGTTTAGGGCTTTTGTTTCTCATTTGATGTAATTAAACTACTCCGTTTATTTTACTCTTTCTTTTGGGATGTAATAAAGTTTGGTTAATGGAAATAAAATGCCTTTCGCTTTTATTATTTTTGTTTTGGTATACATCCTGCATATTAAATATTCATACGCTTAACGTAACTGTATTGAATAGACCACCTTCAATACAGTTAGGTTGCGGACCTTACCACGTCATCCTTCTCCTTCTTTTGGAAAGCGGGGCGTGACATCCCCAGCCTTACAAAATGCCCGGAGGTCTACAGAATTCCTGATGCAACAAAAAAAGAAGAAGAAACAACAAGACAAGGGGCTTCAGGCCTTAGGGCCAGGCGCAACCCCAGGAAAATCAACCCCTAGCACGGCTCGGGCGGCGTCCGGGGGCTCATCACCCATCACATCGACTTCGGCGCCGCCCTCGTCGGGAATCTCTTCCACGGCATCGCCACCGGGGTCGTCCCCCAGCTCTCCATCCTCGCGAGGATATTCGGCTCGGAGCTCTTCGTCAGCAAACTCCGGCATCCGAGCCTTGACAGCGTCAAGGGCCTCATGCCAGATGGCGGTAGTGCCGAGTCTAGGACGGTGTAAAAATGTTCCGACTTCTGGAAGTTCTCCACCGCCTTCACCGCTCTGAGGTTGGCTCACTTCGCCGCCTCCAGCTCCTTCCGGAGAGTAATCGCTGACTTCTTCATAGCGCCGACGAGCAGCTTGGAGTCCTGAAGCTTGCCTTTGGCGATTTGAGCGGCCTCGCGGAACCTGGCAACCTCCTGCTTCCCGGCCACCACCTCCTGCTTCGCGGCCGCCACCTCCTGCTTCCCGGCCTCCATCTCGCTCTCAAGGGCAGCGACCCTCGCCATCGCCACCTCCAGCTCCCGCTTTGAGCTCTCCCCCAGCAAGGAGAGCTCGCCCGCGGCTCGCATCGCTGGGGCTATTTCATCCTCCTCCATCCGGACGATGAGAGCGACGTGCTGGAGGACCTGCAGAGATCAGAGGGGGGTCAAAAAGAAAGAGGATGGCCAATTCTCGCGAACGGCGAGACGCTGAGTGAAAAATCGAGTGAGGTACGCGCACTGACCTGCACGGCCTCTTGGGCGATGGACGCTATTTGCGCCTTCAGAGTCCCCTCAGAGACCTTGCCCCCGGCCGACCTCTCCATGTCGGACAGCACGCTGTCAGCGACGGAGAGCCCCGAGGGCACCTCAAAGCGGAGCCCCCCTCGTACACCAAGATCGGGGAGGCTGGGGTCCGTTGGACTGCGTGGGGGACCTCTTGAGGGCCGACGGCGGAGGGCTGGTCTCTGCCTCCGAAGCCGGGGCCTCCTGCCCCCGAACCCGCTTTTGGCTCGGCGCCTTGCTGGGCCCCGGGGCACGATCCGTGCTTGAGCGCTGGGGCGGAATGGCTACTGGGGGAGCCGGTATCGATGTTTGACGAGAAGAGCTGGCCCCTCCAGCCTTCGACCCCTTTTTCGGCTTGCGCATGGCCACTCGAAGATGGCTCCAGTCCATGGATTCTGCACAAGACAAGATACAATGGAGTCAGCAACACAAACAAAAATGAAAATAAACACAAGCCTAACAAAACTCCTACAAGCCCCTAACTTACCGACGAACCGGGCGGGACTGAGCCCGGCCCAACTAAGAGCCCGATCAGAAAGCAGCATGTTAGCCCGGGGAATGGGCTCCCACTCTGCCACTCTCACCGCGTCGGGGTCATTGGACGGGCTTTCCCGCCAGCACCTGTCCCTAGATCACTGAGTGGGCACGGGCCAGTCCTCACCTTCTGGCGGCCCAACAAAGAAAACTTCTTCTTCCAATCGTGGATGGAAGAAGGCAAGACGACGACTCCCGACCTGGCTGCACTCCCCCGTCGTTTCCTAAAGGAGAGGTAAACCCACCTCAGGTCACCCGCGCGGGTGCTGGGATGACCTTTGTAAATGAGAGAGGAGGCATGGATGTAAAGACCGAAAGGGATTATCTGCAACTTCAAACGGACCAGGAACTCAAGGAGAATCCTCCATGAGTTCGGCACTAGCTGGCCCGGGGCTAGCCCGAAGTAATTTAGCGCTTTAACAACCTCGGGAGAGAAGGGCAGGCGCATTCCGGCCCAAAAGAATTCCAGGTACAAGGCAACCTCTTTACCTTGTACCTGATCCGCCCTCTCTCCTTTCTCGGCCAAACGTAGGGTATAGCCGGAAGGGATATGGAAACGAGCTCGAGCGGTGGCAAGCTCGTACTCGTACCTCACTAAGGATGGCGCACCAGGGGCATCCGCCACCTTCGCTCTGGAATACGCCCCTGACGCGCGCCCCCGGGAAGAGGATCTGACCCTAACTCCCCGGGAAGACTCCGACTCAGTGGAGGAATCCCTAGAACCTACCCCGACGATATCTACAGACTCCTCAAAGGAAGACATCTAACCTGAAGGAGAAGTCATCGGGAACGCAGAGATCCGACCTAAGGAGGAGAGCGCCGAGCTTACAAGATCAAGAATGGGGGAAATATGAAGAGAGATAGGCCCTGAAGAGGACCCCACCTCCATTTATAGTCACCGGCGTCCTCATCCAACGGCGACAGTCGACCCCTGCCAAAAACAACTCTTCGCATTCGACGACTACGATCGCTCCACCTGTCGCACGCGCATTGGCCGTATCCCATCAGACGCCAGCGGCCTGCGGCCCGTCACATCAGCCAACCAACGTCCAACACATGGCCGTCGCTTCAGCGAAAGTACGCACGATCCGGCGCACCCTTTTTAATGCAAAAGATCTCGCCCTGATTCGCTGGCATCATCCAGAAAATACAACGGATTACTCGAGGACACGTCCGACGATATCTTCGATAAGGAGCTCACCTCGGGTGACCTGGCAGACCACTCTCGACCCGACCCGTCAGCTAGTAGGGACAAGAGTGGGGGGTTAATGATGATGCTCAATATCGGTGATCTCCCAGATCATGACACGTGGCAGATGACGTATCCTAGAGCATGCAAGAAAGGGCATATAGTTGCCGACCATACCACTCCCATGCCCGTCCTACAAATAAAGCTGGCTCGCCTCCGACCCCCAGCACAATTGGCCTCCTCGGCCTCACAGCTCGTCTCCGGGCTACCGCAGAACTAAGATACCTCGGCTCTCCCGCTCGTCCGTGAGCTCTCCCGCCGAGGTCATCTTCCTCGGTCTCCTCGACTGACCAACGACACTGCTTACAGGCGCAACCGCCATCCCGCGAATCTCGTCATGTGCGAGATATCGCTGGCCACATCCCACGTCCCACGCCATTACGATCCCCTATTAACGAGCCTGTCTCGCCATTAATGGGAGATCCCGCTCATCACGCGGACGTGACATCGGGAGCGTAACTGCCGGCGTGATTCTCGCGCCTGCCCTACCTGCCACCACCACTATATAAACCCCTTCTTCAGATGGTTCAGGTAAGCCATTTTTACTCCACTAATTCGTTATTCTGCTCGGATTTCCTCTTTAACTTGACCGTCGGAGGGCCCTCGGTGGTACAACCATCCCGGGACTTCCTCCCAGGTAGCTTGGCGACAACCAACCTCAAACCCATTGAGATTCACACGCTTCTGAAGCCTGCCTCCAGATCCAATCTCAGCCATCCATCGCCGTCATCAGCAGATCAACGGAAGGTAATATTTTGGCACGATCCAGGCTGCGTCATAGATCCATCAATTTTGTGACATATATTTGAAGATTGGATCCTTTCTTTCCTTCGATTTAAAGGAGTTAGGGTTTGCCCCTAATTTTTAGAAGAAGCGCGAGAGGGGGAACGACCCTAGTTTACTTTGGATGGATGAAAAATAATTTTGGATAAGTATAATTTTGATAAAATTATTTATTAATTGATCAGGGGAATAGAAGTCAAAAATCAGTGACTCGTGTAATGCATGTGCGAGTATTTTGGGAAAAAAATTAACGGAATTTTAACGGTGGGAAGCAAATGCTCAACCGTTTGTATTTGAGGGTAATTAAGTGCAGGAAAAAAATCAATAAGGTATATAAGTGGAATAAGGGCGAATCTTTTGGGGATTATTCTGCAATTTATCCAATTTTTACTTACAACTTCAGTATACATGTTCAAAATATATACATGTGTATCGTACGTGCAAAATACTAGTTTAACTTTTATCTAAATTTATTGACTGCTTACCAGGAAAATATTCTTACCATATATCATTTTACCTTTTTTTTTTCCAAATCTATGGACTCCGCCATTTCGGCTCTTCCAAATAAGAAGTTTGAGCATGTCTCGTAATTTTTGCGCTTCCAAATGGTATACTATATCTTTGATTTTCAAACATACACTTGTTCTCTTCATTTATCAAATTATCCTTTATAATGTTTTAATAAAACTACAAATGATAATTTGCTTACATACAACAAGACTTATAACGATATATGACCCCTAATTTATAAGAGTAATATATAAATCTTATTTAATCAGCATAATTTAAAACTGATTAAATCATCCTATCAAAATACATTATAATCCTAAAATCTATACCTGGTAGAAGGAGAAATACTTTATAAAGTTGAACTGAAATTTCTGACTAGCGTATTATATTTAAATTTAGGGTTTTTTTTATATTAAAAAGTCTTCTTATATTTCGCTAATTACTTAAAAAACACATCATACTTCATAATTACTTCAAAAACCCCTCCTACACTTAAATTGCACTAAAAAATAATCCCTTCATTTGGTTTCCACAAAAAATTCAGCGTTATGTTAGGAAGACAGCTGGAGCTTATATATGTTTCACTGCTATTCTCTTACTTTTTTAGATATTTAGGTAGGACTTTTTTTCTATAAAAAGAATCCACATTCTCGTTTAATTGAAGATTGGGATATAGCCCAACTGAAGAATTGCTCATCTTTCACATAAGGTGTTCACGAACTTGAAGCTTCCAATTGAAGAGACGGCGACACTCGATAAGCTCGTTGCTAAAGAATGTTAAGAAAAACGAGCCGGTTTTCATGATCAATTTGAAAGATTTTTGATTGAAATCCTAATCCTAAAACCAATTAAGAATAAAAATTAGGAATTTTGCGAATAGAAGAGGTGTTGGAAAGATTTTAAAATTCTAATCGGATACTCACCGTTAGATTCCTAGCGAACTAATGGAAGATGCCAAAAAGATTTTTTTGGGTATGGTGGGTTTTTTTAATGCAACTTAAACATACAGGGGTCTTTTATGTAAATATGAAATATAAAAGGGCTTTTTAGTAATTAGCAAAGTATGAAAGGGCAATTTAGTAAATATCCCTTAAATTTAAAAACAGATGGATATAGTATCGTCCTGCTAACGTTTTAAAATAGGGTTTTTACCAAATGATACCTCAAAATTTGGCTAATTATTAAAAAAAGCCCAATACTTGAGAATTACTATTTACTCCCCAAAATATTAAATAATTTCTAAAAGGTCCTCGGACTTGCTAAAAAGATTGTATTACTTTTATCCTGTTAGACATCTAACGGAGAGATGCAGGACAAGGGTTTTAAAGCTCCAAAACCCACTCTTGCATCTAAAATCTCTAAGTTCGATTTCAAATCAAAGCTCAATTCGTCATGAAAGCAGGACTTCAAGCTCAACCTACAATTTTTCATGCATCAATGAAATGTGAATATGGTCAGATTTGCAAGCTACGATTAAGTGGAAAATCTAAATTGATGGAAGAGAAATCGAGGATAATTGAGGAGAGAGCTATGGAATAGGAAAACAATATAGATTTTTGAATGAAATCAAGGGTAATTAGGAAGGTATTAAATTATTCTAGTGGCAACGTTATTTTTGGATGAAAATCTTGGAATGGGTAAAAGGCAACAATTTAAAGGTTTTGGAAGAGTAAATAGTAATTATCAAGTATTGTTTTTTTAAACTAATAGCTAAGTTTTGAGGGACCATTTAGTAAAAACCCATTAAAATTGAGGTAAATTGTCAAAAAACCCCAATCATTTTTTTCCGTTGTCAAAAACCTCCTGGCCTCGAAGCGCGAGTCAAAACCCCTGAAATTTTTTCCTGCAGTATCTATATAATATCCTGCCATATCTAACCAATACATACAAACTATTTAGATATCGCATGAAACAATTTAGATATCACACAACTGCTTAGATATCACAGGCTACTGCTTAGATATATCAGGAAACTACTAGATATCACAAGTAAAGTGTTTTTTGACAACTAAAAACTTTTTAGAGGGGTTTTCACTTCAATTTCGCGGTCAGGAGTTTTTGATAACTGAAAAAAATGCTTGGTTTTTTTTTTTTGACAATTTACCCTTAAAATTATTGCAGTCAACTTTTGTAGCCCAAACTTATAATTGCTATGTGCCCCCCTGAAATTTTTTTTAGTAGGCCTATTGGGCGATCGCCGACTGGGAGAGGACGCTAGGGTTTGTATGTGGGATGGAGGAGAGAGGGTGGGGAGGGAGGAGAAGAGGAGGTGGAGGCGGCGGAGGTCGTTGAGGTCTTGAGGATAACGAAAAGAGCGGAGCTGTGGGAGTAGCTGGCGGCGGCGAGGCTGGGCCAGAACTCACTCATCGCTTCTCTCTTGCTTTTTAACAAACCCTTGAAACCGCCAAGCTCCTTCACAACACAACCCTCAACGGCCCAACTCACTCTACAACTCAACTTTTGCAGCTCTCTCATCAAATGAGCTCGTTGACCATGCACACAACCTGTTTGGTAGAATGCTTGAGAGGAAAATTGAGTTTAATGATGTGGGTTTTTGCTGTTTTGCCAAAAGGATGTGTAAATTTGAAGGATTAGATAGGATTCTGTGTTTGGCTGGGGAGGTTAAAGAAAAGGGTTGTCATGTTAATCGGTCGGTTGCGGCTGCATTCATTGTGGATGATTTTGTAGAGCTGGCAAAATTGAAGAACCTTGGGATGCTTTAGGAGAGTTGAGAATAATTGGGATGCTCTAGAAATTCTATGGTTTAGCAAAGAATTCGAGTGTTGTTTAAGGGGTTTTGGTCAATGAGCAGAGGGTCGTTTGCTCGCGTAATTAATCATTTCAGAGTGTATAACTGCTATACGGGCTAAACTATGCAATTAACTCTTTAACCTCCACAATATGGTTTTAAGGCTGTTTAATTTCCGTCAGATCAAATTTTCTGGATCCGCCGCTGTTTATACTAGAGTCAAATATGCATGGTCCCTATAATGAAATTTTCTGGCTCCTTCACCGGTCAAAACGTGCGGAAGTTACCGTTGGATAAATGCAATGCAAGCAAGATAGTTGGTTCATGATATTGCAAAGATCTTCTATATTTGGACTCGTCGAGATGGGTTTACTTCACTAGGGTTTTATAAATATTCATTTTTCATAAATTACTACTATCCTATCCTAAATGTTACCTAGATCTAACCATCATCTTCACAAACTCCGAATTCAAATGAATGTGACATAGGTTTTCCAGTCATATGATTAAATCAAGATTAAGTTTTGGGTTTCCAAAACAAATAATAAACATGATTAAACTGCAAACCCTGTAATCTTATTAAGCAACACCTACAACATAAAGGCTCTTAAATTTTACAAAGTTGAGATTATTCAATAATCTGAAGGGATCTCTGCTCTGCAAATTGCACAGGTTGAACTCCTAGCCAACCATTCATTGATGCATCGTTCATGATAAACATGACAACAATGTAAAACGCCAACTCTCGCACGGGGGCCCAAAGTTTTCCATGCAGATGACAATTATCTTCTTTCACATCCATAATAATCATTTGACCTTCTCCTTCACCAACAAATTCCACAGCTTCAATGGTTACCCTCTCCTCCTCCTCTTCCCCCCCCTCTTCCCCCTCCTCCTCGTCCTCGTCACCGTCATCGAAAACCTTCGGCTCATTAATCTCGACCACTACAGCCACACCCATACAGTCAGGCATATGGCGATAACTCTCCCTCGCGGCGGAGTAAACGAAATGGCCGATGACGTTCTCATAATCTCCTCTATACTCTTCGGAACCGTCGATGCCCACCTGAGAAAGAATCCGTCCGACGACACGCCGTGCATGCAGCGGGTCCCTCAGCGCAGACAATGCATGTATGGAGGATTCGAAGGGCTCTAAGTCGGCATCGACTTCGCCTCCCTCGACGCTTATGATGAAGTTTTCGGAGAGTCATTCGTGGTCTCCTGTGAGGTAGACCGCGATCTGTAATTGGAGCGAGTGATCATTGCTGTTGACATTGGGGAATATTCTGTAGCAGTCTCCAAATGCATGGAGCCTTAGATTGCGGTGGTCACCGTAGGCCTTCATTGTGAAGCCTTCGAACCCGCGCTGCTCCAAATCAAATTCAAGATCATAGCCTGGCCAAGACGTGAAGGAGTACATTATTTTTTCCCCGACTTTCTTACATTTTTAAAATTCTTTTTGTGTTGTTATATTGTTGTTCTTTGTCAATACTGATCATCAATATATAAGGGTATTGAGGAGTTAACTTTGGAAATTATTAGGGAAGATGGTTCTGGGAGATATTTTTTATGATTTAGTTAGAACATTGCATCTTAATTTAGATAATTTTGGAAGGAAGTATATATCATTCAATGAATATTGAGAGGGAAAATGGAAGTATTTAATGAGGATACAGACGGAAATTTGAGGTGATGACCAATATCCCTTGCGAATTAGCTATATTTGGAAAGAATTGAGGAACAAGGGAGAATAATTAATTTCTTATGACGGTCATTGTTTTTTTTAATATTATTGTACTAATTTCGTTAAAATTGGCCATCGTTTCTGGTTTAAAAAAAAGAGACAGTAATTTAATGGAGATGATGCTGTATAACTGGAGTGTTGCTCAGATAGAGGAAACGGAATAAACCATTGTAGCAGCGTAAACAACAAAACTCTACTGCGTACTGCAGTAATTAAGCCCAGTAACTGCACTGAAGTATTATATGAGATGCAATCATAACTACTACTGCATTAAAATATGTTACTTGTTTATAAGCAATCAAATTAGGTTATATGTTTGTATATGGTAATCGAAATGCGGCAGTAGTAAGACAATCGTTTCCTAAACCGGGGCTCATCGATATCAGGGATTTTGGTAGCGAAAAACCGGGCTCGACTATTGTACATTGAAATGCCTTGCTCTTAATTAGGACAATTCTGACATGATATTTTTATATTGCGAACCACATTGCCGCAGTTTACTGATACAAGTCCTGGATAAGGGACATATAAGTACACAGTCATTGTAGTGGAAACGAAGTAGTGGAAACAAAGGACTGCGCTACTACATTAAACTATTTAGCTGAAACGGTTCTTAATGAATATTTCAATGTTGCTACGAGTCATGACCCGCTGCGATATATATAGGATCATAAGTTGAAGCGGGTTTTAGTGAATATTTCTATGTTGCGACGAGTGACAACCCACGGTTTTTAGTGAATATTTCTATGTTGCGACGAGTGATGACCCGCAGCAGTGTGTGTATAGAGGATGATAGAGAAAATGTGTCATAAAAGGGAATTTCCTCATACAGCGTCAAAAATATTCCACCTTCCATGATTTTTTTCGACGATCGGCATCTATCACCACTATCTATATCATCTTAGATGTGGATGTGCCAAATTTCATGTGATTCTATCACTTTTCACCGTTGATTTAGTGAGTGTAAAACTAACGGTTTACCGATGATAGAACTTTTTACATTCCTAATTCAATGGTGAAAAGTGGTGGAATCGCATGAAATTTGGTGTATCTATATCTTAGATGATTAAGATGATGATGAGGTGCCGATCCTTGGATAAAATGATGGATGGTGTTATTTATTTACGCCATCTAACTAAAAAGCATCTAGGACCTCTTCTCTCTCTCTATATATGTGTATGTGTGTGAGTGTGTGTGAGAATAATGAAGAAAAGAGGCCCTAAGAGCCTTTTTCCTTAGGTGACATCAAAATTCTATATCTTTCACGATTTTTTTCGACGATCGGTATCCATCATCATCATCTTTATCATGTAAGATGATGATACGCCAAATTTCATATGATTCCAACTTTTCATCACCGTTGAATTAGCAATATAAAAAGTTATATTGTCGGTAAACCGTTAATTTTGCACCCACTAAATCAACGATGAAAAGGTGGTGGAATCACATGAAATTTGGCACATCTACATCTAAGATGATTTAGATAGTGGTGATAGATGCCGACCGTCAAAAAAATTCATGGAGGGTGTATATTTCCGACGCCATAGAAGAAAATTCCCTCTTGGCATCTTTCCTCCATATTATATATATATATATATATATATATATATAAAGAGAGAGAGAGAGAATCCTATCAGGAGGATTTCAAAATAAATTCTTTCTACCTTTTCATCGTACATTAATTTTGGTGTGTGTATATATATATATATATATATATATATATATATAAATATAAAAGTGCCTCCTGGATAGAGACAACGGAATGTACTGTTGTGGTTGAATAAATAATGGAATCAACAGCTACATTAATTCTTATTCTTTATATGAGTAGATTTTGCTGATAATTTTATGTATTTTGAATGCCATGCCATAATTATATATACAATAAATAAAGTGCTTCCTAAATAGGAGCAATATTGTGGTCGCGAAAACAACGGACTGTCAAATGGAGCAGTTTCTAAAGAGTTTACAACTTATGATAGGTTTATATTTTTCCAAATTCACGAATTTTCTTTTTTTGGGATTTTCGATCGACAGTCCGTACCGATCAAGTTTATCAACACACCCAAGATAGTGATGGTTATAAATTCACGTTATTTGAAAATTGTTTATCCCTTTTAGAACCTCTAATGAACGAACATTTAAAACAGGTAGGAACAAAACAAAACAAAGAGTTGGGACTTTTGAAAATTTGATCAGAAGGACCTATCGTTCAAGACTTTCAATAAGCGTAAGCGTTTATCGTTAATTACACACTATTGTTTCAGGCTAAGACTAGACAGAAATATCTTGTTGTGTTGGTCTGAATTACATCATATGTAGAGAGAGATCATAAAATGTACTCGTAGAGCAAATCAACATAAGAATCCAACAATTTTATTAAGAATTCTCATTTTACAGTTTTCTTGATATAGTTCAGGCTCTCAGTACACGATAATCTTAATTTGTACAAGAGAAGTGAGGCCAAAAACTGATAAACTTAAATTGTAGAGCCAATAGTTAGAATGTATGAAGTTAGCACATAATATGACACTAAAAGGACATTGGCAGATACCTTAGATGAGACCCATCCATGTATACAACAGCAGGGGCAGGAACTCCTGGTAGGGTTTCCGTCGGTCGGATACTTTTATTGGGTATCCGACGGTCGGATACCCTCCCTACACCATCCAAGCAAAGGTCGGATACCCATTTTGGGTATCCGACAACACATTTGACAACAGTTTTTGGTGTTTTATTTGTTTTCTGCCAATTTTGACCTTTTGAAACACATTATTTCATGCTTTGTGCTGAGTTAGTCTTCATTTCTGAACTTTTATACGGAGAATAGGTTTTTCCCGTTCTCAAGATTTAGTCCTTTTTGAGAAAATAGGTCTTCTTTGCCTATTTTCTATACGAGAGAAGTAAGGATAATCACTTATGTAATTACGAGACTCAGTCGTTGAAGACTTAATCTTTTGGAAAATAGGCTTTTCAACCAATTTACATGCTGAAGTGGGGTGTCCCACTTCTAGAGTATGTGACACAGTGTTTTCTCCATATCCATCAATTCTGGCTTTGAAGAACACACTTTGTGATAAGAATTCGTCAGATTTCTTCAAGTGGTCCGTCTCAGGCCGAGCAGATGGTGCAGGAAGAGGCAAACTTGACCTCAAGCTCTCATCTTGTTCTTTCTTCTTCTTGAGAAGGCAGCCTTCAAACAAGAAAAATTCAGTATTATGAGTGAGGACGGGATGTAAGTGTGTAATCTTTTTTCTTCTGTCTTGGATACTTGTATACATAGAGAATGTGGAATAGCTAAAAAGACTATTTAGAATATTGTAGAGACATGGGGGAGAGCATGGGGGAAGGGTTACTTCCCTCTGTAGTTTCCTAGGGCTTGACCTAAGAGCTTAGGGTGAATACTCTTAAAGGGGTATCCGCCATCGTCTTATCAGAGAAGATGCCCTTAGATGGAGTATCCATCTTAGGGATACCCGCTGAGGGGTATCCGCTTAGGGGGATACCCGATCCTTCCCAAGGCTTATTCAGTCAACGCCTTTGGAATTCTTCCGCTGCATGGCAGGCCTTCTCATTAGTCTTTGTGCCTTATTTCAAGGTATTTCTTTGAATGCTCTTCCCTCTATAAGTTGGATGGCGCTCTTCTCTTCATCCTCCTTAAGAAAAAAAAAACAAATGTCAAATAGCGACGAGTCCGTCGATTCTTCCTATCCAGGGATGATCCCTATAAGGGACAATTTTTGTAACACCCTAGCATGTTCATACGACACTAATCGGTATTTTAAATCTTGTTTTATATTTATTTATTTATTTGGGTTGCGATTGATTTGAATAATAGAAATGGTTATCTGACCCGACCCGCATGTGTGAAACCCATTATGATTATATTTTATTAATATTTATCTGTAAACTAAATCCATATAAATCTAGTGTAATATATATATATATATATATATATATATATATATATATATATATATATATATATATATATATGCTTATATTTTTTGGTAGCCACACGTTAAGGAGAATTTATATTTGTTAACTGCCATCATATGGTTAAGCATCCCATATTTTATTTTGACTTTTATCTATTACGTTTAAATCTAATAGAATTTGGATACCAAATATTTCTTAGATTCAAACATATTTAAATTCTTTTAAAATCTTAAATAATATTCTTCTATTATGATTAAAAAGATTACGTATATATATTATTTTTCCAAAATATATTTTTGTGAGATTTTGGTGGAGACGAAGTGTAGTTTGATACTATCTTTAGTAGTATTAAATTATAATATATATTTATAATCTAATATAAACTACACACACTATTATATTCTTTACATTTTATAAAACAGAAAACTCTCTCTCTTCATATAACATATCTTTCTCTCTCTCTTCTCTAATTAAATCTCTCCCTCATCAATTTATATATTCTCCTTCGTCGTTCTTCAAGTCCACATCCATTTTCGCCGACGCAACTATAACCGCATCCTAGAATCTTAATCGAGCCATCAAAACTTGGTGTTGATTTGTATAGCGTTGTGTTACTTCCGTTCATCGTGTTTGTTTCGAAGCAAGTTTACAAATTGTCGTACTACTACTACTACTACTACTACCATCATACAACTATATCTATATAATTATACACCGTAGTTATTTAACGTTAATTAGTTTTATAATACACAATGTATGCAAGTTCACTACTTGGGACATGCTATAATTATATATATATATATATATATATATATATATCATTTTAATATTTCTTATTATTATCATTATACCGTTTATATCTATATAATCCATATATCATTAATTAGTTTATAATCTGTATTTTATAACGTTATGCAAAATACAGTTTGAAAATATTATAATTTACACATGAAACGTCATCGCCAAGCGGATACGACAAATCTAGAATTTACCGTACACCTTACCTTATAAAATTCATTATAAATCATAGAAAAATCATAAGCACAAGTTCTTTAGTTCGTTACAATGCTAACTCAGAATAATATAATTCTGTACAATATTTACTTGCAAAATAAAGTGTTTAAATAACATAAACCGTAAATGAAAGTACCTCTGAACGTACCTCTGAACTGTTGTCCACGGATATTCCAGCAGCAAACCTTCAATTTCGAATGTTCACAACTTTTTGCAGGAACAATCTGAGATAGTTTAATTTATAAAAATGAAAACCATATTGAATTAGCTTTGTTTTGGTATATGGCACGTCCATCTTGGAGAACGTTTGTTATTTTTAAACTATTTTACAAATCAGGATGACGCTGAATTTCTGAACTGAACTTTCTTATGCATGGTTAACCAACACCACTTTTATAATTATTAATCGGATTGAATATGTTATCCCTGTTAATGCTATTATCTTGTTCTTGTACATGATATGATTACGTTATCCTTGACATGCTTGTAACCTTCCAGACTGTACTATTTTTGTTATTATGTTAATATCTGACATGTACGCGACACGTTTCTTGTCATTGACATTACTATATTGTTTATACCTATTACCTGAATAACTGCCGATACCAACAATACTGTATTGTTATCCTGATTGACCTGACTTGTTATCTTGCTAGACAAGACCTGTACACGATTGTTCATGTGTTGGCATTAGGTAGACATTCCATTGATACCTGACTTGAAGAAACCTAGGCGAAAGTGGAAATCAAGAATGTAATCAAAACGTAGCCCAAAAAGATATTATTGTTTGCCGTGATCCCGGGCGTGAACGAAATAACCATTGTTTATTGTACCATGGTCTCGTGGGGAATGAACGGGATATATTATACCGTGGCTCTGTGGGGAATGAACGGGATATATTCTGTTGAGTTACGATGAGAATTATATTAATTGGTTTCAAATACCGTTAGAATAGATAACTTAGAAACACAGACTTTAAGATACACGTGACATATCTATAGCATGCTGTTATAACATCTGTAATTTTTTTTTATACTTATATTTTATTTTGCATGTGACATTCTGTATAGCACACTGCTCTGGTTATTACTATTATCATGATATTTATGACGCACTGACGTCTGAATTTTGCATGGACCAGATACTTGACTTAGCATGCGAGTACGTTGACAGGACTACCGAGTAATGAGGACCATCTCACTGATATAGCTCTTATTGATAGTTAGCTATTCTTTGGATCTGTATTGCTTCCACTACTATTTTCTGTTATAGTTTGTGGCTATTGGACATATTTAGAGATAGACAGTTATATTATTGCTCTTGATTATTGATAGACACCCGTAATGTAACTATGGGAGGATATTTCCTTACCGTAGGTAGCATGGTTGGCTTTGTTAAGCTCCCGATTTTATGTATTTTGGGAAGCGGGGCGTGCCAAGTTTTTGTTGGTATCAGAGACATAGGTTTTAGATTAGCTAGGGCTTGGTTCAATTTGTAGTTGGGTATGCTACCCAATACATTCTCCTTAAGACCCAGAATTTTAGGAACATGTCCTGCCATATTTTTGTCTTGTTATTCAAATTCTTGAATCTTATCTTTCCCTTAAACTCTTTTATCTCGACAATATGGAAATGATATTGCATCTCAACTTGGAATCCTCCTGATTCCTTTTAGTTTCTCCCCCTTATTCCTTCGATTCTGATACTAGGATTTGGGCGGCTTGGATGGAGTTAAGTGATTGTAACTATGTACTACGGTATGGTTACAATGCGGTACTCTATTTAAGTAATCTGGAGTCCTATTCGATTCATTTTCTTGACTTATGTTCGTTGTACTACTTTGTTTCTCTCGGTTTCTTTGCTTACGAATTTATGCCTTATCGCAAACTTGAATCCGACAAACGCGTTATATCTTTCTCCTTGTCCCGTAGTGACCGGTCCATTTGCATTTCGAAGAACAAAGAGAAACATAGGAGGGCATATGATGGTTGCAGTAGTTCAAGATTAACCCCAGCGGGAGCTGGTACAGACCGCTTCAAGGCCGATCAGGTGTAAAATATTTGATTGAAGAAGTTTTGACAGGCCTACCTCAATTTATTCGAGTAGCGCAGCGGTAGTGTGGTAGGTTAACAACCCACAAGTCGTAGAACAAACTTGTAAATGTTAGTTATATGTATGCCTTAGAGGCCATTACTGTACATATGATGTATA
The DNA here is from genome assembly GCA_030015575.1 of Agapanthus africanus. Taxonomy (NCBI): domain Eukaryota; kingdom Viridiplantae; phylum Streptophyta; class Magnoliopsida; order Asparagales; family Amaryllidaceae; genus Agapanthus; species Agapanthus africanus. Next base: position 399,794,479 of record CM057347.1, read on the forward strand.
TTGTAATGGATACTTGGATATATATAGGGAGAACTTTCTTGCTCGACATGATAGTATGCTATCTGGTTGTACTTTATCTTAACATGTACTCTGATTGTCTCTATGTTATATGTTGATAGAGCCCTTAGGATATGTACTCGACTACTGGGACTATGATGAGATCATACTAGTGGGACCACGGTAGTCGACGAGTACATCCTATAACTGTTCCTAGTCGAGGGTGTATCGAGACAGGGCATCGATACACCAGAGTAGACTAGTGTATACGCATCTTGACCCATATGATGGGCGATGGATGATCCCATATCCAACGGTGTTTGACATCAAGGATGGTGTATGGGTGCTCAGTGGAGACTGGGTACACTGGACGGACTCGCCGAGAACTCCCAGATGGTATTATACCTTACGTCAGATGGCAGTTCTCTGGTGACACTGGTACAGGTTAGTCTGTAGACCCGAGATCGTCATAGAGTCTTGTGTGATTCCCACCGTGCTTTGATTTCCATCATACCACGTCTAAGAGGGTGTGCAAAAAGGTGGCTTTTGGGTACAGTCCCCAATCACATGGAGGCAATGAGCGATAGGAGGGGTTTCGTCTCTCTCGGTATAGGGAGTTGATGTTGCGCTGTATTCGATTGGCTATAACTGGAAATCCCTGGTCAGGGTTGCTGAGATTTACTGGTAAGTGTTATCAGTAGTTTCTCGAACTGTTATAGACCTCATATCGACACGACTTATCGAGCTACTGGGGTCTGACGTTTACCACCCCTAGGCGAGATATGCGACATATCAGATGAAGAGACCGGACTATACGGGAGTGTTACTGATTGGATTCGCGGGAGAATGTACAGGCTTGCTTGTTGATCTTCTGATCGCTCAATACCCGGGTGGCCGTTACGTTTAGCAGACCGCTTGCGGCTTGTGGGTGTTTGATATGATCATCACCTGCTGCCGGCGTATTGACGAGTCTTTAGAGTCCTACACAGGGATTTTCTGGCTCAAGCGAAACGGAGTAGGAGCACATATGTGATATGTGCGGGACCGAGATTGATACGATATGAGATACCGTATTCTATTCTCGCGATTCGTGACATTGATCAGTTGTATGCGATATAGCCTGGTTATCGGATCAAGTGTTGATTCGATAAGTTGTTACACATGATATTAGTCGGTTATAGCCGGATTATTAAATCAAGAGTTGATTTAATAATTTAATGTATAATTATATATTTGATATATTACATTACATTAACTAGTATTAGCTCACTTAAGATTTATTTTCTCACTTGATTGTGCATAAGTGTATATGTGATATATATTTGTGTACACATGTTTGTATCATGCTTGATGGTACATACAAGTTGGGTGTATGAGACTTAGACCAAATCAAGGTTAAATTAGGATTTACTTATTTCCTAACAAATAACAAAAGAGATGAGACTTTGGTCAAAGTTATCAAGCTTCATGAAGCTTGAAGAAATATTGACAAAGTCAACTCTTTTGTCATTTCTTAGGATATTAGTTAACCCAACCCTTAACCTCATACCTTGGTCAATTCTCTACATGAGTTAAGCATGATAGCTTAACTCACCCATGGTTACATTATTGAGAAAAGATAATTCATATGATGAGATTATTCTTTTCTTCTTCTTCTTCATCAAGCTCCTTGAAAAAGCTTTCAAGCTCTAATGGTTCTATGAGAAAAAGTGTGAGAAAATCAATTCTAAAATGAGCCCACCTCCTACTTCTTCATCCTCTACTACTTGCCATGTAGTAGAATGTGTTCTCTTCACAAAGTTCATGACCTAGTGAAGGAATAGCTTGAGTTAGTGTCTCCCCGACGTAGATCATCTTCGGCCTCGAAGTCATCGAAGCAAGCACGTTCGTTCTTCTTGTGGAGCTTCTCTAGATTCCGGAGTTCACGATCCCAGCGAAGGGGACATCTACACGGAGCTATTGAAGTGAAGGACCGGATCTACAAAGGTTGTAATCCCTCTCACTTAGTGTTAAAATGTTTAACATACTTGTTTTCGCATAAACTCTAGTTTAAAGATCCGGCTTTAGGTTGTTCGGCACGGCTAAATTTTAAATCGGGCATGGTAGATGCCTCGTAGACCCTTGTGCGTGTGCCTAGCAACCCTACAGTGGTATCAGAGCCAAGCTAGAGCTTTAGGCGAAATCTAGACGAAGTTTAAAGTCCGATCGAACCCCGAAACCCCGACACAGACCCCTCTCTGGATAATTTTTAAAAAGTTGATTTTTTCTGTATTTAAAATTCTCATAAAATAGAGCAGGAAAAACTAAGAATTACTGTGAAGTACGGACAATTAATGCACTCAAATGACCGCGGAACCGCAGCCAAACCAAGGGTTTGGCGGCGGTTCCGCGGCCATAATTTGGATTTGGTCCCTGGTATTTCAGGTATTTATTCTTAGGTCCTTTCTTGTCATTTTTTTCTGGGAATTTTTAATTCCACTCAAGTGTTGAGTTTTCTAGGGTTGTATTGGGGACTCGTTGATTCGATCAGATAATTTAACTTTGTTTAGTTTTGTCCGGATAATTTTTAGAACGTGTTAAAAAGTTCGAACGGATATAAATAACTCATTTTTTCCCCTGTCGGAAAATTTCCAAGAGTTGGATTTTTCCGTAGTTTAAGAATGTTCTAAGTCGTGCAAGTAACGCGGTGGACCCTCTAGAAGACAACAAACCTTAACTCGATTATGTGACCGTCTTGAACTGCCTCTAAACCTTAGGGTTTGTGACAGTACGGCGTACCACATGTGAGGCGTTGGCTTGACCCTTCTACGGCTGGACCATTAATACTGTGGCATGTGATGGATGTTTTAAAACTAATTTCAAGTGTTGAGAACTATTTAGGAAAACTTGGGTGTTTGTTTATTCGATCGGAAAGTTTAACATTGTCTATTTATCTGAAATGTGATACAATATTTGGAATCCATAAGTAGTTCTGAGATAACTAATTTGAATGTTATAAACATAGCAGTTTAGTCTCAGATGATCGGTTGCCACAGGATTTTGATGCGATCAAAAGTCCGTCGCAATCACGTAGCGTACGCAGATACTCGCCGGGTAAACTTAATAGACAGCCACGCCCCATAGCCCCGACCAAGTGACTGTAGGAGAGCTCCGTAGCCAAAAGCTTCCGTTTGGGTGCTCGCGGTAGCGGTGTTCCGCCTTAGTGCACTTCGTCGACGACATCTGGGGGTGCGGCCGTTTACTAAAGTTTGCGACGAGCATTCGATCAGGATGTCGGGAATCTTGTTGAATTGCCCGACTTGATATTGAAAAGAGTTTTCGATGATGAGACTAAAATGCGGGGTTTATAATTGTTAGGCATGCGATGTCTAAGGAATTCATTTGGTTAGGCATGTGATGTCTAAGGTGGTTGCGGATTCCAACTGTTGTAGTTTTACACTTTCTTTTCTGTGACCGTAAGCGTAGTATGTGGTGTATCGCCGGCTTCGTTGCTATACATCAACGACAATCGGGATACGCATACTTGCTTACGTTGATGATATGAGATATTATGTGTTGCTGTGATATATTATATTGGATCATCGCGTTCTGAATAGCCGGGGGTTTTATGTGAGATGAGAGATTTTCTTTTTCATTCATGTAAAATTCATTTGTACGTAATATTCTTTTATTGGGGCACTTCCGGGCTGAGGATGATGTCACCATTGTATATTATTTACTTTTCCGCATTAGGTAGACCCAAGGTGGGGAGCACAAGTAACCGGGTTCTAGGGTCCAGTGGGAGACCATCTCGAGAAGTCGAGACCGGGTCTCCTAACCTTAGAATTGGCAGTGTTGCTTGCCGCTCTCGGAGGGGTCTAGGGATGTGGGTTTGGCTATTCATCGCGACCGTGGAATCCGTGTTTTATACAGGCTCGTATTAAAAACACGGACGTCCTAGTATATCCAATATTTCATATATGTTCTTCTGCTGCAATGTTCTATGATGAGATCATATTACTGTCTGAGACGAATGTTTATATTATATATATGAGATATATGTTATATTGCAGATTTCGTTTCAAAAGAGATGCTTGTGAAGCATATAAAAATGGGACTTCATTAATGAGATTAATGAAACTAAAAGAAACCTAAAGATGTTGTAGAAACTTATTTAAAAACTGGTAGCTCTAGTTCTTGCTTTGCATAGCGGTGTTCCTTGTAGATCATCCAGCACCTTATTCGATAAGGAAAGAGTCGAGATCCCTTAACCGGGAGTGACCTCTTTAGTGAAACTAGCAGATGCTACAAACTCGGTTTGTCTTTTGATTGCTTCTATAGTTTTTTCTTTGCACAGCGATATTTGTGAAATATCCCGCACTTTATTCGATAAGGAAAGGGCCGACGATCCCTTCACCGGGAGTGACCCCTTTAGAAAAACTAGAAAAACCTCAAAAACACTCTATTTAAAACCACTCGATTCTACAACGATATCAAGTTCATTACGCAAAGGGTTTTCTTAAAAACCTGTCGTAGCCCTCCGTCATTTCAGATAAGTAATAGTTAGTATTCGTGCTGCGTTTGTTGACTTTGTCAAGGCGTAGTGTGCGGTAGCTGATTACTGGTTATCTGTATAAGCATATGATGCGATTGGATTATGGTAGTCGTGCGACTTTGTTGACCTTGTCAAGGGTCGTGCGGGTGGGTTTAATTCAATCAGGAAATGACGGGTTGAACTTGACTTGCGGTCTATAGTTTGTTGACCTTGTCAAGGTCATAGATCGTTTGGGGCAAAATATTTATGGGAATTTCAAGTGTTGAAATTTGCAATGAGATTGCATACCTTCTATGAGATAGTTGGATCCCGATACCCGCTATGAGTAAGAGTTACTCCTGGGAGAGTTTTACACATTACAATTAGCCGATCAAGTAGGTGTCTAGAAAGGTGTTAACGGGGTTACGCCCCTGGGAAAACGAGGTTTACTTTAATTAGGTCCGTGCGAAAGCACGGGGAACCTCCCTCAAAGTACCGGCACTGGCCTGGCTGAAAGATTGGCGAACTTGTAGGGTGTTATTAATCCCGGCTAGTCTTTCCTTTTAGGATTTGAAGGAAGATTTGACTAAAACAGTGGGAGACATCCTGATTAGATATATTAGATAACCAATCTAATCTTACAAGAGCATACGCTGAGTGTTTTCTTCTCTCTCTCTCCAGGTAGCGACCATATCACGCCTTAATCAAGATAATAAAACAGATAAATTGACCGAACCCGCTTGTTATACTGAGCTGGGGAACGTTGGTCCTACTCCAACTTATAATTGTTATAAGACAGAGTAGGAAATAGGGGATTACCAGAATTCCCGTGCCACCCAAACGAAGAAAGTGCATGCTGATGCATCTTCTTCGGGTGTGTTCATTACAGAGAACAGTTTTTCAGTATCCTTTACGTCCTGGGTATTTGATACCGGATCAGGATCTCCCATATGTAATTTGTTACATGGGCTACAAATATGTAGAGAACTGAGAACGGGTGATATATTTCATGAGGTAGAAATGGTGCAAGTGTTGCAGCTAAGTCTGTTGGTCACTATCACCCTGTATTACCAGAATACATTGATTCTGAACGAATGTTATTAGATACCGAATCTGATATACAACATCATATCAGTCTCTTTATTAGTAAAGAAAGGATATAATTTTGTATTGTTGGATAATGTTTTGAACATTTCCTATCAAGAGTTGATCGGTTCAGGCACGTTATGTAAAAGCATTGACGTTCTAAATCAAACTACAGTTCTTAGTATACAGAACACACACAGAGGAAGAGTTCAGAAATGAACGAATTCTTCTTGAGGCATTGTAGACTAGGTCATATCAATGTGACCCGACTAGCTAAGTTACATTTAGATGTATATTTAAATTTGTTTGAATTTACATCTTATGAAACTTGCCGGTCATGTCACAATGATAAGATGACCATAGCTCTGTTTATTGGAAACAGAGAAAGAGTTAGTGAACTCTTGGGATTGATACATGCTGATGTATAAAGGTCCCCTGTCTATACATGCCAAGACTGGTTCTTTGTACTTCATTACATTCTCTGATAATCTCTCAAGATTCAGATATATGTTCCTGTTGAAACACTAGTCCGAACCTTTTGAGATATTCACAGAATATAAGTTAGAAGTAGAGAACCAAAAACGGGTATAAGTATTATGTCCTTTGATGTGATCAGGGAGGAGAATACTTGAGCACGGAATTCCTGGATTATTCTAAAGGAGAATGAGATTCTCTCTCAGCATTACTCCTCCATATACACCATAGCACGATGGTATATCGGGGCGGAGAAATAGCACCCTATGTGATTTGGTGTGCTCTATGATGAGTACTACTGAGTTACTTATTTCCTTTTGGGAGTTATGCACTCGAGAAGCTGCATACCTATTGAATAGGGTTCAAATCAAATCAGTTGCCTACCACTTCATATGTGATATGGAAAGGGAAGAGCCCATATCTTAAGTTTGTTAAGATTTGGGGTTGTCCGGCCTATGTCTAAAAAGCAAAATCCGGACAAGCTCGAGGCAAAGTTAGATCTGTGAAAGTTTGTTGGATATCCCAAGCATATGCAAGGGAATATCTTCTACCTAACCGAGGAACAAAATATGTTTTGTTTCTCAACATGCCACCTTTGTGAAAGGGAATTTCTTGTGAAGAAATTAGTGGTCATGAGGTAGAACTGGAAGGAGTTCCAGCTATACAAACTACAGCAGATAATTTGGTAGAACCAAAGGATTCAATAGTTTCCAACGAACCTCAGCCTCTCCGCCGATCTAGTAGGGCACCTCACCCACCTGAGAGATACTTCGGTTTCTCTATGACAGCGGGAGCGAGGATTGCATCATGAGATGATGACCCAACTAGTTTCGAGCTGGCCATCAGGAGTGAGGCTCTGTAAGAATGGCTGGATGCTTATTGATCTGAGATGGAATCCTTATACACCAATAATGTATGGACTTTGGTTGCTCTATCTGAAGGGTTAAATCCCCATCAGGAGCAAGTATATCTTGAGAAGATTACTAGGTGTACATGGAAAAGTTGAGACTTTCAAAGCTATGCTTAAGTCCATCCATATCCTACTTGCCACGGCTACATACCATGACTACGATATCTGGCGGTTGGGTGTCATGACTGCTTTTCTAAATGTTGATTTGGAAGAGAGCGTCTATAAGTACACAGCCAGAGGGCTTCGTAGACAGTGGGAGCAGCGGAAACGTGTGCAAGATGTTTTATGTGATAAAGCAGGCATCGCGGAGTCGGAACGTCTGTTTTGATGTGGTAGTCAAAGAGTTTGACTTCATCAAAATAGTAGATGAACCTTGTATATACAAAAAGGTAGTAGAGAGTATGGTGGTGATCCTCGTAGAGTACGTGGATGACATACTTTTGATAGGGAAGGGGTTTCCTATGCTACGCTCGGTCAATCTCCGCTTATCACAAGGATTCTCCATATAGGATTAAAATGATACCTCATAAATCCTGAGTTTTGGATCTATGAGATAGATCTAATTGGATGTTAGGATACTCACTAGTTGTAGTGAGATGGTATCAATCGATCCTGGGGAGAATCACTGGAAAGGTTCCAGGGTGATAAGGACGACTGGATGTCAGTCGCAGGCATTGTCTTTACCCTCAGTGGAGGAACGGTATGTTGGAAGAGTTCCAAGCTAGATACCGTGACTTACTAGACAATTAAAGGCAAGATACATCGTTACCAAGGATGCTACCAAAGAGGCAGTCTGGATATATATAAGTTCATGAGATGAACTTCGTTCCTACCATTATGTGACAATGGAGTTGTGGCTTAAGCCAAGGAACCCCCGTCGCATCAGAAATCCAGATATAATTCTTAGGCAGTATCACCTGATCATGGAGATGGTTGATCTCCAGGGAGATCGAGGTTAGGAGAGTAGACACAGAGGATAACAGTGCGGATCCACTCACAAAGGCCTTTTTCCCAGTAGAGACTTTTATGGGATGGTTGAGTATGAGATACTTCAACCGCAGCTAATTGTTGGGTATGTGATACCACAACAGATGGCCCTAGTGCAAGTGGGAGATTGTTAGTTATATGTATGCCCTAGAGGCCATTACTATACATACGATGTATATTGTAATGGATACTTGGACATATATAGGGAGGACTTTCTTGCTCGACATGATAGTATACTATCTGGTTGTACTTTATCTTAACATGTACTCTGATTGTCTCTATATTACATGTTGATAAAGCCCTTAGGATATGTACTGGACTACTGGGACTATGATGAGATCATACTAGTGGGGCCACGGTAGTCGACGAGTACATCCTATAACTGTTCCTAGTCGAGGGTGTATCGAGACAGGGCATCGATACACCAGAGTAGACTAGCGTATATGCATCTTGACCCATATGATGGGCGATGGATGATCCCATATCCATCGGTGTTTGACATCAAGGATGGTGTACGGGTACTCAGTGGAGACTGGGTACACTGGACGGACTCGCCGAGAACTCCCAGATGGTATTATACCTTACGTCAGATGGCAGTTCTCTGGTGACACTGGTATAGGTTAGTCTGTAGACCCGAGATCGTCTTAGAGTCTTGTGTGATTCCCACCGTGCTTTGATTTCCATCATACCACGTCCAAGAGGGCGTGCAAAAAGATGGCTTTTGGGTACAGTCCCCAATCACATGGAGGCAATGAGCGATAGGAGGGGTTTCGTCTCTCCCGGTATAGGGAGTTGATGTTGTGCTGTGTTCGATTGGCTATAACTGGAAATCCCTGGCCAGGGTTGCTGAGATTTACTGGTAAGTGTTATCAGTAGTTTCTCGAACTGTTATAGACCTCATATCGACACGACTTATCGAGCTACTGGGGTCTGACGTTTACCACCCCTAGGCGAGATATGCGACATATCAGACAAAGAGACCGGACTGTACGGGAGTGGTACTGATTGGATTCGCGGGAGAATGTACAGGCTTGCTTGTTGATCTTCTGATCGCTCAATACCCGGGTGGCTGTTACATTTAGCAGACCGCTTGCGGCTTGTGGGTGTTTGATATGATCATCACCTACTGCCGGCGTATTGACGAGTCTTTAGAGTCCTACACAGGGGTTTCCTGGCTCAAGAGAAATGGAGTAGGAGCACATATGTGATATGTGCGGGACCGAGATTGATACGATATGAGATACCGTATTCTATTCTCACGATTCGTGACATTGATCGGTTGTATGCGATATAGCCGAGTTATCGGATCAAGTGTTGATTCGATAAGTTGTTACACATGATATTAGTCGGTTATAGCCGGATTATTAAATCAAGAGTTGATTTAATAATTTAATGTATAATTATATATTTGATATATTATATTACATTAACTAGTATTAGCTCACTTAAGATTTATTTTCTCACTTGATTGTGCATAAGTGTATATGTGATATATATTTGTGTACACATGTTTGTATCATGCTTGATGATACATATAAGTTTGGTGTATGAGACTTAGACCAAATCAAGGTTAAATTAGGGTTTACTTATTTCCTAACAAATAACAAAAGAGATGAGACTTTGGTCAAAGTTATCAAGCTTCATGAAGCTTGAAGAAATATTGACAAAGTCAACTCTTTTTTCATTCCTTAGGATATTAGTTAACCCAACCCTTAACCTCATACCTTGGTCAATTCTCTACATGAGTTAAGCATGATAGCTTAACTCACCCATGGTTACATTATTGAGAAAAGATAATTCATATGATGAGATTATTCTTTTCTTCTTCTTCTTCATCAAGCTCCTTGAAAAAGCTTTCAAGCTCTAATGGTGCTATGGGAAAAAGTGTGAGAAAATCAATTCTAAAGTTAGCCCACCTCCTACTTCTTCATCCTCTACCACTTGCCATGTAATAGAGTGTGTTCTCTTCACAAAGTTCATGACCTAGTGAAGGAATAGCTTGAGTTAGTGTCTCCCCGACGTAGATCATCTTCGGCCTCGAAGTCATAGAAGCAAGCACGTTCGTTCTTCTTGTGGAGCTTCTCTAGAGTCCAGAGTTCACAATCACAGCGAAGGGGACATCTACACGGAGCTATTGAAGTGAAGGACCGGATCTACAAAGGTTGTAATCCCTCTCACTTAGTGTTAAAATGTTTAATATACTTGTTTTCGCATAAACTCTAGTTTAAAGATCCGGCTTTGGGTTGTTCGACACGGCTAAATTTTAAATCGGGCATGGTAGATGCCTCGTAGACCCTTGTGCGTGTGCCTAGCAACCCTACAGTAAATTCATGATAAGGGGAACTGTTTGTGTGTACTCAAAGGTGAAGTTTATGGACAAGTTACTGATGAAGCGCTAATGGTAGTTTGGGATTTCATGGATGTGTTCAAGAACATCTTGGGTTTACGGTCAAAATGAGATATGGAGTTCGCAATTGATCTTATTCCTGTAGCAGCGCCAATTCGAAGGCTTTTATTAGTAGAACCGGAAAGGGTAAAGAGATGAGTTCCAGAGTTATTAGATAAGGGTTGGATTCGCAGTAGTGGTTCACCGTGGGGAGCTCTAATTCTTCTAGTCAAGAAGAAAGATGACACGCGGAGGATGTGTATCGACTATTGAGAGTTAAATCGGGTGACTATTAAGAATAAATACCCAATCTCTTAAATAGGCGAATTATTCGATCAACTCAGTAGCGCGAGACTGTTCTCGAAATTGGATTTACGATCAGGGTATCACCATGTTCGGGTGAAAGCAGAAAACATTTGCAAGACAACGTTCCAAACTTGATATGGGCATTACGAGTATTTAGTGATACCATTTGGAGTTACTAACGCACCAGCGATATTTATAGATTTGATGAACCGGATCTTTTCACTATTTCTAGATCAGTTCATGTTGGTATTCATTGACGATATTTTAGTCTATTCGAGAAGCAAAGAAGAGCAAGAAGAACACTTGAGAATCGTACTGCAGGCGTTGAGACAAGAAAAACTATATGCTAAGATGAGCAAGTGCGAGTTTTGGCTCGAAAAAGTGAAGTTCTTGGGTCATGTTGTATCTGGAGATGAAATTGTAGTTGACCCCGAAAGATTGCAGCTGTTCATGATTGGCCAATTCCAAAGAATGTAGGGGAAATTAAAATTTTTATTGGGCTTGCTGGATACTATAGAAGGTTTCTGGAGAACTTCGCTTGAATAGCAGAACCCTTGAACAAGCTAACACGAAAGGAGGTACCGTTTGTTTGGACCGAAAAGAGTGTGTCAGCTTTTGAAGCGCTGAAGTAAAAATTGACAGCTGCTCCTATTTTAACAGTGCCAGATGGTTCCGTAGGATTAGTTATTCACAACGATGCATTTGGGAAAGGATTGGGATGTGTTTTGATGCAGCATAGAAAGGTTGTGGCTTATGCATCGAGGCAATTGAAGACTCATGAGAAGAACTACCCAACTCTTGATTTGGAGCAAGCAGCAGTTATTTTGCGTTGCAAATTTGGAAGCACTACTTGTTGAGCGAAAGGGTTGAAGTGTTCACTGATCCCAAGAGCCTAAGGTACGTGTTCACACAAAAAGAGTTCAATATGAGACAGCGTAAATGGTTGGAGTTGACGGTTGACTTTGATCTTGATCTAAAGTACCATCCCGGGAAACTTAATGTAGTGCCAGATGGTTTAAGTCGGTTGCTAGCGATACGGATGTTGACTTCACAGAAGGAGATTATAGCAGATTTTCAGAGATTCAAGTTGGAGATCGTACTACCAGATTCTTCGGGGCAGTTGATGCAGTTGCAATTACAGTCATTGTTGATTGATACATTAAGGTAGCACAGTTGCACAATCCTAGATTGCAGTGATTTTGAGGACAAGTAGAGGCATGACTTTGAACGGATTTATTGATTCATGAAGATGGTTCTTTGAGGTATGAGAGTCGTTTGTGTGTGCATAAAGGAGAAGTTCATGAAGAAATCATGAAGGAGGCTGTTAGTTTCACATATTCGGTACATTCAGAAGGCACAAAGATGTATGAGATTTGCGACAACATTTTTTGTGGGAAGGCATGAAAAGAGAGATTGCTCGTTATGTGTCAAGGTGCTTGGTGTGTTAGCAAGTCAAGGCTGAATATCAAAAGGTAGCTGGTTTGTTGCAACCACTTCCGATTCCTCAATAGAAGTGGGAACATATAACCATGGATTTCATGACAGCCTTACCACAAAATCCAAAGGGCAATAACGCAGTTTGGGTGATTGTCGATCGACTGACCAAGACAGCTCGTTTTATACCATTTCAAGTTGGTCAGTCGACAGAGGCTTTAACAGAGAGGTACATGCAGGAGATTGTAAGATTGCATGGAGTACCAGTGAGTATTGTTTCTGATCGTGACACCCGGTTCTTATCACATTTTTGGAAGAGTTTACAAGAAAGTTTGGGAACTCGCTAGAAATTTAGTACGGTTTATCATCCTTAGACAGATGGACAGTCTGAGAGGATGATCCAAACTCTTAAAAATATGTTGAGAGCTTGCATGTTAGACTTTAAGGGTTCGTGGGAGAATCATTTACATTTTGTAGAGTTCTCGTACAATAACAGTTTTCAGGCGACTATACAGATGGCTCCATTTGAAGTATTGTACGGTCGTAAGTGTCGCTTGCCAGTATGATGGGATGATGTTGGAGAAAGAAAATTTTTGGAACCGGAACTGATTGTGCAAACTGTGGAGAAAGTTAACTTGATACGTGATCATATGAAGATGGCACAAGATTGACAGAAAAGTTGGACTGATACTGGAAGAAGACCTTTGGAGTTTCTGTTGGTGATCTTGTGTTCTTAAAGATATCACTAACTAGACGAGTAATCCGATTTGCTGGTAGAAGAAAACTTAGTCCCCGATTCTTGGGGCCTTTCGATATCATTGAGTGTTCTTCCCGCCAAAATTTTCTGCGCAAAAGAGCCCAAGGTATCAAATGACATCGATACGCTTAAGAAAATGCAAAGCAGTATTTTCGGGACTGTATTTTGACAAACTACTGAATTAGAACCGGCTAAATTCTGATGGTATCAAAAGCATCTCGAAAAATCCTTCGATTTGATATATTATGGGCCTCATAATTCATCCGGGATCAAAAGTTATGAGCAAATGTGCTATGCACGTGTAATCTAAGTAATGCTCTACTACATAGGGATATATTTTTAGTCCCACATCGGGAAAAAGAGAGATCTCTTCTCTACCACTCCTATATAAATAAGAGGGGATACTGTTTCCCCAATCAGAGCAAAACTCTGTTCAAATTTTAAAATTTGAAATGATGCAGCGCTTCATAACAGCACCAGCGCTGAGAGTCAAAGACTCTGAGGCAGCGCTCATGTGCAAAGCACGTGAGCGCTAGCACGTGAGCGCTAGCGCTAAGAGCGCTGCATTCTAAGCAGCGCATCACGTGTAAAGCACGTAAGCGCTAGCGCTAAGAGCGCTGCATTCTAAGCAGTGTACCACGTGCAAAAGACGTAAGCGCTAGCGCTAAGAGCGCTGCACTCTAAGCAGCGCACCACGTGCAAAGCACATGAGCGCTAGAGACGGAACAAAATGTTCTCGGACCTTGGATCAAAGATCCAATGAACATGATTAAAAATTATCAATTGACCAGAATAAAATTCTGTTAGGGAAACATTCCTCAGAATTTTTCTAAACAGAAAAGATTATGCTCTGTAAATCAGAGCACCGTTGGATCAATGATCCAATGGTGATTAAAAATCACCAAAATACAAAATGAATTCTGTATGGGGAATAATTTCCCAATATTGTTAAAAATAAGAAGATTGCCTTCTATAAAACAGAATCCCTAGGATCAAAGATCCAAAGGTGGGGAAATCCCCAAATGAATTAGAGAAAAATTTCTTCAATCGATTCAACAAATAAGCCTTCACTATATAAAGGACCCAAGACTTCAAGTCTTGCATAGAGAGACCTCCCCATAAGCTTTCAAATTGAAAGAAGAAAAGAGAGAGAAATCCCCCCACAAGCTTTGAGAAATTTCAAAGAAAAGAGCAAGTTATGAGAAGAAGAACTTTTCTTCAAGGTAAAAACAGAGAGATAAAAAACATCTCATCAGAAAAAGAACTTAGTCCTTATGCTAGATCATAGATCTATAATAAAATTGTCTTTCACAAAAGAGATCATAACATCTTATTATAAAAAGGGGGGAGAATAATTCAATACTCTTGGGATCACAGATCCATAAAGGCAAAGGCTTTCACCAAGAACATAAGAGATTGAAACACCTCCTATAAAATAAGAAATTTGTTCTTAGATCCATGAGACAAAGTCTCTTATAAGAGAGAATTTAATTCTCAGAGCGCAAAGCCGCCCAAAAAGAGCCTTAGCGCTCCAAATTTAAAGAAGCGCTTCAGCACACCAAATCTAGTGCACAGCGCTGCAGAGCCCTAACACTCCAATTAAAAGAAGCGCTTCAGCGCTCCAAATCTAGCGCAAAGCGCTGCAGAGTCTTAACGCTCCAAATTTAAAGAAGCGCACTGCACTCCAAGTCTGGCGCACAGCGCCAAGCACGCCACGTGCTCCTCACGTGCGCGCTATTTCACAAGAAGAGCTCTGTGCTCATTGACTGGCGCACAGCGCCAAGCGCACCACGTGCTCCTTACGTGTGCGCTCTTTCAAACAAGAGCGCTCTGCACTCATTTACTGGTGCTCAGTGCCAAGCGCGCCACGTGCTCCTCACGTGTGTGCTATCTCACATAAAGCATCTTAGCACTCTGAATCTGGCGCTCAGCGCCAAGCGCACCACGTGCTCCTCACGTGTGCACTGAAAGAATATAAACTGTTCTATAAATAAAGCCCCAGAGTCATAATGAGCGCTCAACACTCAATAAAAGACATAAAGATTGTCAGAGCCCAAACCAATGCTCAGCATTGTTAAATGAAAAAGACCGAGCCCAATTAAATGTTTAACATTTTGACTGAGTGGACCAAGCCCAAATTGGCCATAAATCTTTCGGTCAGATTAATTGAGCCCATATGCTCATAAATCTTTGATCTTAGTCCCAAATTGGACTACAGATCTCCCAACCAATGTTGGTTCAAGGGTATATCTCTTCACTCCTTTGATATTTGTCGTTGTAATCCTTCAACGTCTTCAGAGAGGTGACGGGTCCCGACAACCAGACATTCCACGGACTGTGGGGTCCTTAAACTCATGGACTATGATGTCCTTAAACTTTACGGACTGTGGGTCCTTAAACTCATGGACTATGATGTCCTTAAACTTTACAGACTATGATGTCTCTAAACTACCATGGACTGTGAGGTCCTTAAACTCATAGACTATGATGTCTTTAAACTTTACAGACCATGACATCTTTAAACTGGACCGCAATGTCCCTAAACTAAAACAATAGAGTCCAAATGCTCTTTTGTTGGATCTAAATGATCCTGTTGAGTTGATTTTAGTCTAAAATTAGACTAACGTATCTTCAACAAACGTTTAAGTTGATCTTAGTCTCAAATGAGACTAACGCATCCTTATACCCAAACCAAAACCCAAATCTAAGAAAATACGGATTTGGACTAATCCACGCCCTACGGGCGACAACATAAATTAGTCTCCGTATACAATCCACGGGCAACTAAAAATAAAACAAACATACACGACACGAAGTGACCATCTGGAGAAGGAGAAAGTGGTTACCGCGATGCGGTAGCATAATTAACTACAGGGGCTTGCGCCTGCAGGGAAGAGCGTCCCCACAATCAAAAACCCCTCAAACGAGGGTGAATCTGACGAAGTCTGCTACAACGGCCGCATCCGTCTAAACCTCCGATATACGGTGCCATAAATCAACTTGGTATCTTCGGAGAGGTGGACGGATAAAACCAAATAGTATCTGCCCCCAAATTCAGGCAAGACGTTTGTCTTCCCGGTATTCGGCGGGGAACAGATTTTGGCACGCCCGGTGGGACCTTTTCCTCTTTCCACTCCACACTTCGTGTGTCGTGTTTCGCGAACGAATCGCGGTTTGCTATGGTTGCCCCTGGATTCGAGGTACTAAGATTTGGTGTCGTGCTCCGTGCAGAAAATAGAAAATCAATGGATTTCAACTGCACAAACTGCAACAACTGCAACAACTCCCACTCTGTTCTTGCTGGAGGAGTGACCTACGGGCCTCAGGCGGCCTCCGTTTTTACGATGCCGGTGGACCAGAAGACGCAAGCCACCAATGGGCTATTCTTTAGGACCATGCTCTCACCAATGAGCTTCAACGTCCCATTGCCGTCACAAAAAGCTCCGAAGAAGTCGGTCTTTGATCGGCTTACAACTACCGTGGCCCCTCTCAACGGGTCGCCCAAGTCCAGTTCCTCAGTTTTCAACAGACTGGGCCAAAGCTCAAGTGGGCCCGTGAAGAAGCCCGCGATACCTGAAGCGGCCATCCCAAAACGGATAGCCATCTCTCCTCCAGTGAAAGAAGTCGTCAGAGAGACTTCCCCTGCTAAGGAGTCGGTCTTTGCAAGACTGATCATTTTAGCTCCCACCCCAGGCGAAGTCATCAAAACTTCTCCCCTTGCGTGATCGTCTGCCTTCGATAGGTTGGCTATCTCTTCTCAGCGGACGTCCATTTTCAGTAGGCTGGCGCCAATAACAGCCCTCGACCAGAACAGGGGGCATGGCGAAGTCACCCCCATAATTGAGCAGATACCATCTGCAAGCCATGCTCGACGTCGCCACTGGCGCTGAGTGAGGAAGGCTGGGGGCAGATCCCCTTCTGGGCTTACTCCGCCAGCTCCAACGGTGGAAGTCGATACTGTTGTTCCAACTGGGAACAATTTTGAACCACTTAGGAGGGTGCACAAGAACTCTCCGACGGCCGTGCTAAAAAGATCTCCTCCACCTATGGAGAATGTTACAAAGGTGAAGCCAGAGCAGCCCTCTCGGCTGCTGTCCTCTAAAATTCATAAGGTCTGGCGACAGGTCCAGGACTCGGTGATCAACCAAGACTACTCCTACCGATCAAAGAAGATGAAAGTTCGGCAAGAGAAGGACCAGCTTGTCATACTACAGGGGATGTCATCTATTTGGGTGCCCGCTACAACGGCTCCCTCAACTTCGACCGCCCACAAAAGAAGGAGGCCGGAGAAAGTCCCTGTGTCCGCGACGAATCTCAAGGGCATTGAATCTAAACGCCCAAAATCTGGGGGCATGGTGGTGTACACTGTTTATATGGCATCCGGGAAAGAGGATAGCCGTATCTCCACGAGGCATCGACCACTCACCCGATCGGTAACAAATGCCCAGGAACAACAACAGAAGCTTCAGGAAATGTTAACACAAATGGCCGCACTCATTGGTCCAAAAGAAAGCCCGGAGACGCCGTCAGAGCAGCATCATGAACAAGAAACCGATGCTGAGTTCCTCCGCAGAATCCTCGAGAAGAAGGACAAAGAGGCAGCGGAACAAGCTGCCAACATAAAACGAATGGCGCCTTTATTCCAAGACATGGTCGGGATGATGTTACAGCCCGATCCTCCAGCTGAAGACCCTCCGATTATCCTTGAAGACGATAGGGGAGAGACATCGAACCCTCTTCCGTCTTGTTCAGCAGCCAAAGAGGAGACCATTTCTAAAGCTGCCCTAGATGATTATATCGCTCAACAGATATGAGCTCATCAGGCGAGCGAAGCGGCTGGCTAAATTGTTAAAACTGGACGGTCCTATCCGGGTTGGTACGATCAAATAAAGTACCCGCCAGGATATACGATCCCTAAATTACATGTATATAAGGGGACGGGAAATCCACACCAACTCGTTGCTCAATTCAGAGCCTTGTGCGGTAATACTGGGGGTGACGACAAACTGCTGCTTCACCAGTTTGTTGGCTACTTGTCAGAGACAGCGTTTGAATGGTACTCTGAGCTCCCTGACGACTCCGTTAAGACATTTGCAGAAATGGAGTTACTGTTTACACAGCGTTTCGCGAGTGCTAGAGAACGCACCTGTTCACACCATAATATTGCATTATTATATTCCCCATTCTTATTCTTTTTATAAATAAACAGGTGCTTTTGACGCATGTCTGCTACATGTTACAGGTTACAGGCTTTTGGACAGAAAACAGTAAAAAAGAGAAAAGACGATGCAAAAGTGGAACTGCAACCAACAAATAGAAGGATCTTGATCAAGCCTAAATAAAGATCAGTTTACAAACTACAAGGCAACGCAAGGTCCAAGTTTTCGTCTCGAAGAAACGGTTTAAATCCACAACAATGTTCACTGGAAAATCTGGAAAAGAATCAGAAGCCAAATTCAGAAAAGAACCACAGAATTCAGAAGACCAAAGATCCAGAAATCAAGACCCAAAAGCCCAGAGCCCAACTCTCTAGTTTGGCCGCGGAACCGCGGCCAAACCCTGGCTGGGGCCGCGGTTCCGCGATGGGTCTGAGGATTTGATGGCAGAAAATATTACCAAGTCTTGTGTGGCGCTGAATGGGTCTACCTTGGGTTTTTTTTGTAAATGTAGACATGCGGGTCAAATGCAACCCTAGGGTTTCCTATCTTCTATAAATAGGAACTCTAAAGATTGTAATTCTTATGCCTCCCTTTAATGAATAAAATTTAGAAATCTTTTGGAGAGCATCGGTGCTTCTTTTCCATTCAGAAATTCAGATCTGACAAACCTGCATGGATGATTGGAGAGATCCATCTGTAAGTAATTTAATTTCTTGCCCTAGTGTAGATTTCAATTCCTTGCCCTAGGTAGATTTAATTTCATGCCCTAGGAACTTGTTTAGGGTTTAGCTTTGAGGAAGGATTTTGAGAGATGAGATCTCTCATCCCTTTCTTACCCACCAAATATTTACAATAGGACTCCATGCATACACGCACATACCGCGCCCTACGCATCCTACCCCTCGAGGTAACGATGACACCGTAGTGTAAAGGACCGGTTGTGCGTGTTTTCCATGGAGGTTAGGGTAAGGATCTCTAAAGGAAGGACAAGAACCTAGAGGAAGAAACACCTTCCCGAACGGATCTAATCCACTTTATTGATAATTACCATAACTCCTCATAGATCTTCATTCGGGTATTGAAAGCGGTGAGATTTAATTACATTTCCAAACCATCCCTAAAGCTAACCCTAGCAAGAGTAGATCTAGATAATTGCCCTAGCTTAATTAGGTTTTTAGATTTAATAATTAATCCGAACACCCTTCGGAATTAACTCGTAAGCGCGACTAGGAGATTCACAAAATCCCTGTGGACCGACCCGTACTCACCGGCTAGCTTCATGCGACGCCGTTCTTGATTGCGGTTTAGAGATAGTTTTTGAGATCAATCAAATGGCGCCGTTGCCGGGGATGGCGTAGAATTTTCTTTTCGCAATTTCGGGTTAATCATAAAATTTAAAAAAATCATAAAAATCTAAAAAATCAAAAAAATATAAAAATATATAATTTGTTATTTTTGGAAGGGATACTTTGTTGTTTTAATTTTGCAGGATATACAAAGACGATCTGAAAATTTCCAGAAAGCGAAACAGAAAAAGGGGTATCGGAACAGAAGGGATTTTAAAAAACAGAGAAGCACAAAAATTTTGGAGCCCCAAACCCCCCAACCCGCCGCGATTCCGCGGCCAAAACCCACATTAGGCCGCGGAACCGCGGCCGTATAGTCGAATCAAAGCACCAAAATTTTTCTGGAGCAGTGTTCAGTCAATTTGACCGCGAAATCGCGGTGGGAGCCACGTTTTGCCGCGGAAGGGCGGTGGAATAGTGACGTCATCTGACCAACTTTGCTTTGTAAGATCTTCTGTTCATCCTCTGTAATTTTTGAAATATATTTTCTGAAAAAATACCTGCAGGATTTTGTGCACATTAAAAATATATTCCCTTCCAAATAACGATCTTGTGCAGGATTTTTGGGCCCCGCTTGAAATAAAATAGATTGCAAGTAATATTTTGCTGTTGCATATCTTTCCTATAAAATATTTTGCTGTTGCATATCTTTTCTCTAAAATCTTTTTGCAACAAAATTTTTCCAAATAATAGAGAAAAAAAAATCAATGAAAAATGAAAATAAAAAGGACAAATATTTTATAAAACTTGCAAAATTTTTTAGCCCCAAATAAATCCTTGCACCACCCAACCTTCCTTCTTGTCACTTTTCTTCTTCTTCTAACATGGGTACTCCACAAAAAAAATCATTAGCCGAACTTTGGTATCCCGAACCTAATTTTGCGTCATATGTTAATTTGTTCGGTCAATTTAAAAACGATCCTTCCTTGCCAAAAATTTCGTTGAAAGATCAAATAGAGGCGTCTAGGAGAAACAGTTTGACTTTTCAACCCACTTTGTGTCAACCGAGTCAACCTTTACCACCTACATATGTTGATACCACTTCTTTAAGTCCTTCTGTCACTCCTAGGCCGATATCCATTGCTGAGCATACTGCTCAATCTCGCAGTCGATCTTTCACCCCTCTCCACACATCTAGTTTTAGGGATCCACAAGATTATTCACATTTTTATCCACATGTAGACCCTACCCCTGTCCTACCACCCACTTCCTACCAGTCCTACCCTACCTTACTACCCTCACTAGACACTATTTCTACATAGCCATTAGGGAATTTTGCATATCCACACGATTCCGAATCTTTTACCGAAACCCCTTTACCACCCAAGTCTAGTTTGGAAGAGTCGTTGGAGGCATATATTGCTGCAACAAATAAAATGATGAGGAATGTGGAAGCGTCCATGGCCGCTCTTATGCAACCTAGTGAACCGGTAGCTAGTGTCCTGCTAGCTCCAAATTTTTCAATGTATGAGGCGGCAGTTGGACAGAGTGAGAATGAGAGAGGATTTACAAATCAAACCTACCCTTACCCAATTGAAGCCCACAACTCCTGTTTGCCATCGATTGCCCTAAATATTTCACCTGTTGAAAATAAAAATGAGTTGTGTGATTTTGTAGTGTTTGATTTGCCAAATTGTGAGGAACCCCTTTCGAGTGAAACCGCACCTAATCCTTTCGATCTTTACACCTCCACTCTAGAACCTAAATCGATACATATCCATGCTGATGAGGTGTCTAAAGAAATTGATTTTCACTTGATTGAGAATATAGACGCCGGGAATATTTCGGATGATGAACCTGTCGATTTGCTTGAAATTTTATGTTCAAATCATCATCCTGAGTTATTAAATGTTTCTCCCAAATCTCATATGCGTCTAGATTTTGATGATAATGGCATGGATGAGTTGAATATTGAGGATAGTATTGAGGAAAGTATTGAGGATAATATTGAGGTTGAATCATTTTTATTTGATGTGTCTGATTTTCCTATTCATCCTCCTGAACCTTTGACTGTTATATCACCCTCCCTCCATTCCATCGTTCTAACCACGCTTGAAGACTGTGAGCTTGAAAAATTTTCCTTTGAATCTGACACAGTTCTCACAGATGATAACACTTACGAGTGTTTCACATTTTCGGACGATGTTGATGACTCACCGCTCGAGTTTGAGTCCTTTATATTTTCAGATGAGTTAGTTGAACCATCAGACTCGGTTGATTATAGTAGTTTCGAACCATTAATGGAATCTTTCAAGTTCGAAACAGTTTACTACGGTGAGAAAGATACTATCCCTAATTCACTCCCTTTCGTCTCTCCTATTGTTCCGACCGAACAAGAGACCGTTACGCTTTCATCTACTAACCAAGTTCGGCGTACCCATGTTTTCTTAAGAATCTTGAGGGATTTGACCCTATTGCACGACGAGTTGATAGGTTAGCGCAATCGCTTTTAACACAACGGTCATCACAAATTGCGCTAATTTATTCACTCAATTTACACCCTCAAGATCGCACTCCACTTCTTTCTTCTTTCCGTCTTTCTTCTCCCCCACCGAGACCATATTCTACCATTCTTCTTTCCACACGGTCTCGCGTGCTTTTCATCTCTTTTCTTTCCATCCCATTCTTGCACCAACTTTACCATTACCATGATAAGATTTTTGAATGGTTGGTGCTAACATTTGGCTTGTGTAAAGCCAAGCTTAAGTTTGGGGGGGATCTCGTTGTATATATGTATATATCTTTTTGTTTTCTTTTTCTATAAAAAATAAAAAAAAATTCAAAACAAATAAAAAAATAAAAAAAATTGTAAATAAATAACCAGGGGAGTGCCGACATTTTGACCCTCTTGGTTTAGTATGACAGTGAGGACACTGTCAAGTTCAAGTTTGGGGGTATGCTCGGTACGTCTTCTTCCTTCGCATTCATTTGTATATATTTTTGCATTTGCATATTTATTTGAAAACACATAAAAATTTAAAAAATTTCAAAAATTATAAAAATTATTGTATTCAATTTTGGCCATAGCTGACTTGAGTTTGACAAATAGGTTAACTGGCTAGGAACAACTAGATCTTAGACTTAGTAAATTAAAAACCCTAAAGATAACCTTCCTTAAAGTTTAACGGTGGAAAGTATATGCCTTGTAGTTTATCTAGAAATAGGTAAATTTTGGGTTCACTTCTTGGGCTAAGTCGAAATAAGGGAAGAGTATTGATGTTCTTATTAGAGTATAAGTTTGAAAAATAGTTCCTAGCTTAAGTCTAGATTCTGAAAACGTATACCCTACAATTTGCACAATCATGCACCTTGAAACTTGGATTAGTAGAAGAGACCTTGAAATGCTCTTGTCTAAAGTCCTTAGTGCAATGAAAATGAAAAAAAAATATATATAAGTGTGAATAAAGAATGAAAAAAAAATGAACACTGGTTTTTGTGATTACTTAAGGCTGCATTAATAGAAAAATATTTAGCGAGGGTGCTTCATCACCTAGTGCCTTAGACCAACTGGTTTGAGAGTCACTGCTAAAAGCCTTGGGTGTTGCAAGACTAGGAATTACGCTTAAATGTGCAAACACATTTTGTAATCGGTCGTTGGTACCTCAAGAAGTATTAACGGTCGCATGAAGGATGTGTAAGCAAAATTCAATTAAAAATTCACCTACTAATAAGTACTTTGGACAACGGACAAGGGCATGATTGCTTGATTTGAATTTCCAAGTGTAGGGGTGATATTTACACACACGTGGGGGTATATAATTGGAGTTTAGATGAGAGAAAGGGATGAAAGATAGAACTTGTATATTTAATAGAGTTGATAGAAATTCCTAAGTGGAGATGAAACCCTAGAAGGAAAACTTAAGAAATGCCAAAAGCTAAGTAAGTCTATAGAACATATATAATCTTAAGTTAAATAATGAGAAAGTATGAAGAATACGGGTGGATAATTTACGAGTCCAAGATAATAGAATTCCTTGTTAGAAAACCTAATTGGATAACAAAAGTTATTGGGCCGAATTGATAGGATTTTGTGGGTGTAATCCACTGAAAACCCTCAGGAGACAACACTCCTCCTACTAGGGACACCTAGAGGTTTAACGGCTTGTTGCATGTGCTCAGTGCAATCGCGTTTTCCTGCGAAAGTGTGGTTAGGATTTTAGTGAATAAAAATAAGTTTGCTCGAGGACGAGCAAAAGATAAGTTTGGGGGTATTTGTTCACACCATAATATTGCATTATTATATTCCCCATTCTTATTCTTTTTATAAATAAACAGGTGCTTTTGACGCATGTCTGCTACATGTTACAGGTTACAGGCTTTTGGACAGAAAACAGTAAAAACGAGAAAAGACGATGCAAAAGTGGAACTGCAACCAACAAATAGAAGGATCTTGATCAAGCCTACATAAAGATCAGTTCACAAACTACAAGACAACGCAAGGTCCAAGTTTTCGTCTCGAAGAAACGGTTTAAATCCACAACAATGTTCACTGGAAAATCTGGAAAAGAATCAGAAGCCAAATTCAGAAAAGAACCACAGAATTCAGAAGACCAAAGATCCAGAAATCAAGACCCAAAAGCCCAGAGCCCAACTCTCTAGTTTGGCCGTGGAACCGCGGCCAAACCCTGGCTGGGGCCGCGGTTCCGCGATGGGTCTGAGGATTTGATGGCAGAAAATATTACCAAGTCTTGTGTGGCGCTGAATGGGTCTACCTAGGGGTATTTGTGTAAATGTAGACATGCGGGTCAAATGCAACCCTAGGGTTTCCTATCTTCTATAAATAGGAACTCTAAAGATTGTAATTCTTATGCCTCCCTTTAATGAATAAAATTTAGAAATCTTTTGGAGAGCATCGGTGCTTCTTTTCCATTCAGAAATTCAGATCTGACAAACCTGCATGGATGATTGGAGAGATCCATCTGTAAGTAATTTAATTTCTTGCCCTAGTGTAGATTTCAATTCCTTGCCCTAGGTAGATTTAATTTCATGCCCTAGAAACTTGTTTAGGGTTTAGCTTTGAGGAAGGATTTTGAGAGATGAGATCTCTCATCCCTTTCTTACCTACCAAATATTTACAATAGGACTCTATGCATACACGCACATACCGCGCCCTACGCATCCTACCCCTCGAGGTAACGATGACACCGTAGTGTAAAGGACCGGTTGTGCGTGTTTTCCATGGAGGTTAGGGTAAGGATCTCTAAAGGAAGGACAAGAACCTAGAGGAAGAAACACCTTCCCGAATGGATCTAATCCACTTTATTGATAATTACCATAACTCCTCATAGATCTTCATTCGGGTATTGAAAGCGGTGAGATTTAATTACATTTCCAAACCATCCCTAAACCTAACCCTAGCAAGAGTAGATCTAGATAATTGCCCTAGGTTAATTAGGTTTTTAGATTTAATAATTAATCCGAACACCCTTCGGAATTAACTCGTAAGCGCGACTAGGAGATTCACAAAATCCCTGTGGACCGACCCGTACTCACCGGCTAGCTTCATGCGACGCCGTTCTTGATTGCGGTTTAGAGATAGTTTTTGAGATCAATCAGCACCCCAATCACGGCGTTGATCAATGCCAGGTTAAAGCCGGGAGAGACATGGGTACAGTATGCAATCCGGTGGTGGAACCTATGGTCGAAATGCGAACAGCGCATCGAAGAAGCTCCTCGGTAGGCATGTTTGTGGGCACTCTTGATCCACAGGCGACCATATCCCAGTTCATGATGTTTTTCAATCCGACCACCTTTCAGACCTTGATTGATAAGCTGGCCCAAATGGACCAGATGGTTTATAAGCCTTCCTTTTCAAATACGGAACCGCGGAATGAAAAGGGCAAAGGGAAAGCGACCTTTGTCACAAATGCTCAACAACAGCCGAGTGACTTAAAACCGGCTGTTCGCCAAAGCAACGTGCGTCCACTCCAATCCTTCGAGGAAAGACTGGGACATCCTTACTCGTTTCCCTGGGATAAAACAAGGAGACTGTTCGAGCTGGCAGTGTGCAACAGGCTCATCAATCTGCCAGATCCAAGACGTCCGCTGCAGCCAGGCGATGCCAACAATCATAATTACTGACCCTATCACTGAGCAGTAAGCCATCCAATCGAAGATTTCTTCGTTTTCAAAGGCTGGATTGAGGACCAATACCAATAGGGCAAATTCGCACTGTCCGAAAATTAGAAAGTAAGCCCGCCTTAGCCGTACGCTCTTAAAAGGGGGACACACCGGGGGAATCATACTCTTTTATAGAAGAAGCACCATAGGAGGTCGCTCTTTTAGCCAAGACGAAAAGAATGCTGAAGGATCTCCAAACATGCCCGACAATCAGGTGGAAAAGTCCGCTGGAACCTGAGATCATTGAGAGAGTGCTGAAGTCGCGCCTGACTCCAAGAATTGGTAGCGATAATCAAAACGCTCAGGCCCGGCCGTTAATGTCTTCGAAAAAGAAGAAGAAGACCAAAAATCCTGTGAATCCTGATGACAAGCACACAGACCTGCAAAAACATATTGACGCGTTGGAGGAATATAACCAGAAGGTGCGAAACCCGGTCACACTTCAAGAGTTTCTCAACCACATCCTTGAAGATAGAGATGGCGATGAAGATGAGAGAGAAGACTCGTTAGACAAACCTGAAGATTATGTGGCAAACTGCCACGTGATCTCTCACTCGTCAGTAGATGGTGAAGAAGCTCCTGATGCAGAGAAACTGGAGGCAGATCCTGAACCGGAACTCCCAGGACCGTTAATACGAGATGATTGGCGTATTCCTGAACGAAGCTCTACTGGAAAGCAAAGCTGATTGAGAGCGCGAAATGACCATATTTGAAAAATCCAAATGTCGGCGACTGAACGAAAGGATTGAAATACCCCAATCGAATAGAAGCACACCCACTACAGACAAAAACAGGCTTAAAATGAGGAAACGATTTGCTAAAGCCCCGTCAATGGGAATGAAGCTGCCGCCTTCCAAAGGGAACACTCTCGGCAGGATACACCCTAACGAAGCGGATGCATATCTTAACTACTGTTTATACCATCAAAGGATTGCACACCCTACTGAAGAATGCAACGCCTTTAAAAACTGGTGGAAAGGATATGTTGCTCACCGACAACACGTTCAGCGAATGAAGCGTAAGGCTCGTCGAGAGCAGAAGAGCACGACAGATGAACGCAAAAGAACTGCCGGCAACTGTCACATAGTTGCCACCAAGGGATCTCAAGTTCTCACCTTCGGGAGCGATTCTGATGAAGAAATAGCCCTTGGCCCTCTCTTCAAGGAATCCATTTCTGAGACAGAAGAGACGAAGACCCGCGAAAACATTCAGCTGCGCAATCGCACGCTACCCAAAAAGAATCTCGGACCCGCAAACAAGGGATCGAACAAAAAGGATAAGGGGAAAGAAAAGGTCCATGAGGATATCACCCTCGATGACCGAGTCGTCGAAAAGCTGGCAGCCAAGGACCCGCCCAAGAAAAACAAGGTGGATTACAACGTTCTGGCACACCTGAGGAAGATACCCTCGCAGCTAAGCATTCTCGATGCCCTCCTGCAAAAACATAGCTGACATCACTTTAGAGAAGAGAGATTCTCTGATCAAGTCAATACAAGAACCTGACCGGTTTCAAGCTTTCCTTACCGAAGAAAAGATGAAGGATGAGCTGGAAGAAGTGCACACAGCTGACATCACTTTCGGCGATGAAGATCTCCTCCTCGGAACGTATGAGCATAACCATCCCCTATATGTCTTCGGGTACTGTCATGACATCAAGATAAGGAAGATCCTAGTTGACAATGGGTCCTCTTTCAATCTTCTCAACGTGAGAGTGGTAAAAGAAATCTGCATAAGCGTTCAATATCTCGCTCGGGATAAAATCACTATCTCCGGGTTCGACTCTCAGTCATCATGGACACTCGGGTCTGTGATACCGACGTTATGCTTTGGGCTACTCGTCACTGATATCAAGTTCCATGTCATTGATGCCAAGACTTGCTACAACGCTTTGCTCGGCAGGCCTTGATTGCACGAGTACAACATCATCCCTTCTACACAACATCAGTGTATGAAATACTTCAAAGATGGGCTTGAATACACTGTGACGGGGGAGCTGAACCCATTCTCCGTAAACGAAGTCCGCAAATATGAAGATGCAAAATACTTCTTACCAGACTTTGAAGACACCGAAAGATGCCATAAACCTGAGGATAAGCAAAAAGCTATCACCACATTCCGGTCTTCGGGAGCGATACCGAGGAGGAAGAAGAGATAGTCTATTCGGGACCTCCCCGATACAACAAACCGGGACCGTCTACCTCTATTCTGGTCTTTAGCAGTGACTCTGAAGACGAGGTCAACGCAGTATTCTCGGTTCGTCCATCAGTGCAAGCTTTCGTTGGAGATGATCAGAGTTTGCAGATCGCCATGGTTCCGCAAGAGCATTACAAAGAGCTCGACGCACTTGATACCTACAGTGTGCAATAACTGCAGATGTTCTACGTCCCTCCCAGGCGAAGAGATGAAATGGAGATCCTCTTTTATAGATCTACGGAAACCAAGGTGGAGAAAGAGATTTGGTATGGTGCTGATTCTACGCTTGGCAGGTTTTAGCCAATCCGTTTGCCCAGATACTATACAGAAGGATTAAAAAGGCTGTTGAGGTGCCAAGGCGTACCCTTGAAGCAGACTGCTCGACGAGCTCAGTTCTAC
Organism: Agapanthus africanus; assembly: GCA_030015575.1. Lineage (NCBI taxonomy): Eukaryota > Viridiplantae > Streptophyta > Magnoliopsida > Asparagales > Amaryllidaceae > Agapanthus > Agapanthus africanus. Next base: position 399,822,546 of record CM057347.1, read on the forward strand.
AACATGATCTGGAACGTCCCCGGAACTCAGCGAAAATTGCCCAACGGGAGAATGGAAACGATCGGGCTTGGATATGTTCGATCCAAGAAACGGGAGCGATTCCATGGCTGCTACGTTATATATGACTTTGATGAAGAAGGAGATGATCTGATAGAATACGCTAACCCTGAACCGAAATGAGGTCTCGCCATGAAAGTGCCAAGTCCGTCGTTCGAAGAACAGATGGACAAGCTAATAACGGAAGCGGGTCAAAATGCCCGGGATGACCATATCCGCGAAATGGCCGTTTACGAGAAAGCCAGGACGCAGCACCTCCTTTAGCAGGCTACGGAGAATGACGATTCCCTTTGTCGCTGGCCAGTCGTACAAAAGACCCGATGCAAAAGCAAAAACAAGTTGAAGAACGGAAAAAACATTCGACAACAGCAAAGCGGGTCTAAGAAGTCACGCGATCGAGAATTGAGCAGCCGGGATTCGTCTCTTATAAAGAAAATGGGTCGAGCATATTCTTTTCCCCAAGACAAGACAAGGAAGATATTCGACCTTGTCATGAAACATCAGATGATGACAGTCCCGGAGTCCAAGCACCCTGAACAAGTAGATGAGGTTCATCATCCAGATTATTGCTTCTATCACCGAGTGATAGGACATCCTCTCGAAGACTGCTTCACATTCAAAAATTGGGTAGAAAACCAGTATCAGCAAGGCAGGTTTTCTTTATCCAGCAGTTGGAGGGTAACCCCGCCACAGAAGCATGAACCAAAAGCCACGTATGCAGCGAGAGTAGAGTCAGATCAACATCGGTCTTGGAAGCGATCTCGTTCCTGTCACGTGATAACGCTGTCAGGAGAAGGAGTACGCGAGGATATGGCTGAACTCCCCTGGTGCTCCGAAAACGATGATGACGAGGTGATCTCAGAGTTTCCACCGACGCCAAAAGAGCTGGAAGATGGAATACAAACTACCGCGGACAACCTAAGGAAAATCGACTTGGGGGCGACAAACGACCCAAAGCCTACGTTCGTCAGCGAGCTACTATCCGAAGAACAGGTAGCTACGCTAAAAGACGTGCTCATGCAGTATAAAGATTGCTTCGTATGGAACTATTCCGAGATGCCGGGGCTAGATCCAGAAGTAGCTGTGCACAAATTGGCGATATCTCCGAACATCAAGCCAGTCAAACAAGCGCTGAGAAGGATGCGGCTCGAACTTGAAATGAGCATCAACGCTAAAGTCAAGAAGCTAATCGATTCCGGCTTCGTCCAAGAAGTGCAGTACCCTGACTGGATCTCCAACATCGTCTCAGTGATGAAGAAAAATGAGACGGTGCGCATCTGCGTGGATTTTCGGGACCTCAACAAAGCACATCCGAAAGATGACTTTCCCGTACTGGTTACCGAGCCGATGATAGACAACACATCCACTCACGAAGTCTTCTCCTTCATGGACGGCTCATCAGGGTACAATAAAAAAAATGCATCCCGAAGACCAGAAGCATACCGTTTTCCGGACTCCTCTGGGCATATTCTGCTCCAAAGTGATGCCTTTCGGTCAGAAGAATGCCGGCGCTACCTATCAGAGGGCCATGATGAAGAATTTCGATGACCTCGTACATAAATTCGTCAAATGCTATATCGACGACCTTGTGGTGAAAAGCAAATCGCAGGAAGAGCATTGGGAGCATCTAAAGATAGTGTTCCAACGTCTTCGGAAATACAACCTGAAGATGAACCCTCTCAAATGCGCGTTCGGAGTCTCCTCAGGTAAATTCCTAGGATTCGTCGTACGACACCGGGGCATTGAAATAGACCCATCAAAGATCAAGGCGATCATGGAAATGCCTCCGCCAAGAACTCTCAAGCAACTGCGATCTCTCTAAGAAAAGCTCGCGTATATCCGACGGTTCATAGCTAACCTCTTTAGCAAGTGTCGCCCCTACAGTCATCTAATGAAGAAGGGGACTCCGTTCGTTTGGGATCGCAAATGCCAAAGCGCACTGGACGAAATCAAGCAATACTTGCAGAATCTGCCAGTACTGACCGCTCCGGTCAAGGGAAAGCCCCTTATCCTGTACACAACATCCCTTGAAGTTTCCTTAGGCGCACTATGGGCATAGGAAAATGACCAAGGAAAGGAGAGAGCTCTCTATTATTTGAGTCGAGTTCTCCTAGGAGCAGAAAACAATTACTCTCTCATTGGAAAACATTGCCTGGCGTTAATCTTCGCGATAACGAAGCTCCGGCATTATGCTTTGGCGCATGAGGTCCACCTAATATCAAAAGTGGATCCTCTCAAATATTTGATGTCAAGAGCCATACTAACGGGACGGCTCGCTAAATGGGCCCTACTCTTAATGGAATTCTCGATAACTTATCGACCTCTCAAGGCAGTGAAAGACCAAGCCATCGCTGACTTCCTCGCTGAGCATCTGATACCTGCCGACTCACCTTTAAATTGTGAATTGCCAGAAGAGCACGCGTTTGACACGATCGACAATGAGAGAGGAAGGAGTGATATCCGATGGGAACTCTACTTCGATGGAGTATCTTCCATGAAGAAGCAAAAGCACAGCACCCCTATAATCAAAACGGGGGTAGGCCTCATCTTCATGACTCCACAAGGAGGGATAATGCGCTTTGCCTTCTCCTTAACAGAGCCAAGGACAAACAATGAAGTCGAGTATGAAGCTTTGATAGCAGGTCTCGAGATCGCTGTCGACATGGGAATTGAAAACCTCCTCATATACGGAGACTCCCAGCTGGTCGTTAGTCAAGTAAATGACGACTATCAAATGTGCAAACCAGAGTTGGTAAGGTACGGTGAGAGAGTGCAACAATTGCTGACTCAAATCCCTTCCTACACCCTGGAAAGTATACCGCGAGCAGAAAATAGCAAGGCGGATGCGTTAAACTCGCTAAAGAACTGGTTAACGAAAACCTCGATGACTTGAGGATCGTTGTGCAAAGCCGTCAGGTTCTTGCACCAGCGGAAATATCTCCGGAGTCGTCTAAAGAAAAGGAAGCGACCAAGCAAACGACCCTACAAATAAAAGAGCAGGAAAAGGCTAGGGATTGGAGAGAAGTCTTTATAGACTACTTCAAATCCCGTCGGACACCTAAAGATGCGTCCTCAAGACATCAGCTCTTGAAAAGAGCTCTGTCTTTCGCCTTCGCCAATGATACTCTGTATAAGAGATCATTCGACTCTCTGTGGCTAAGATGCCTGGGACTAGAAGAGGCAAGGAGAGTCGTCCAAGAAACTCATGACGGACTTTGCAGTTCTCATCAAGCCGGGCCGAAGATGAAACTGAAGATCAAAAGGATGGGCTACTATTGGCCCACAATGATCCAAGACTGCCTCGAATACGCGAAGCAGTGCCACTCGTGCTAGATTCACGAGGACTTTATCCACCACTATCCAAATCCGCTACATCCAACGGTGGCTAGCTGGCCGTTCGAAATGTGGGGAACTGACATAATCGGGCCCATTGAACCAGCATCGTCCAGAGGACATTGGTTCATACTGGCGACAACTGATTACTTCTCCAAGCGGGCAGAAGCAGTACCACTAAGAGAAGTAAAGACGGAGAATATCCTCCATTTCTTCAAGACACGCGTCATCTATCGGTTCGGCACTCCGCGACGGATTATCTTCGATAACGGGACGGCCTACAGAAGTCATAAAATCAGCCGCTTCGCGCAGCAACATAATATAGACTGGAGACACTCTTCGGTCTATAATCCCCAAGCTAACGGTCTGGCTGAGGCTTTCAACAAGACCTTGACAAAGATCGTGCAAAAGACGGTGTTCAAAAATAAAAAGGACTGGCACGAGAGACTGCATGAAGCTCTCTGGGCGTATCGAACTACGTTCAAAACGGCCACAAACACAACGCCGTATGCATTGGTATTCGGCACTGAAGCAGTACCCCCTTAGAGATAGAGCCACCTGATTGTCGAGATTTTACGCGCACTTTCGCTTTCAAAAAATGAATCAAAGAATATTTTACCGCAATCAATAACGGCGTCGCTTGGTAGCTAGCCGGTGAGTACGGGTCGGTCCACAGGGATTTTGTGTATTTTCTATTTGTTCTAACGAGTTAATTCCAAATGGTGTTGGATTGATTATCACTAAAAACTGAAATGAGTTTGATTAAAATCTTGCTAAGGTTAGGTTTAGGTTAAGTTTGGAAACTCAATAAGTCTCACCGCTTTCTCTGCCCTAATTAAGATCTGTTTAGGTATTAAGGTAATAATTAATAAAGTGAATTAGTACCATCGGGAAGAAGCCTAGGTTTCTTCCTTTAGGTCCTTGTCCGTCCTTTCTTAACTCTTACCCTAACCTCCATGGAAAACATACACAACCGGTCTTTTAAACTACGGTATCACCGCTACATCGTGGGATAGGGTGCCGTAGTGAGCGGTGTGTGTACGTATGCATAGAGTCCTATTAAAGTGTATAACGGGCAAGAGATTTTCATCTCTCAAACCTTTCCTATTCTTAACCCTAACAAGTGAGGAACTACTCACTCATTAGGGAATTAAAAGATTTCATTTTTTAATGATTTTTTTTAATAACCTAATTCTCTAATCTACGGCAGATAAATAAAGTTATACTAGGGCAGAAAGAAAAATTAACTAGGGCATAGAAATGAAAAACTTACTTTATTTGATGCTCTCTTCAAACATTACAGGAATTGAAATTCTGAATTTGATAAATAAAATGAGGCACAAGAAGAGGCATACCTCAAAAAAAGGTTTATGGTTTCTATTTATAGATCATAGAAACCCTAGGGTTACATTCGATTCATATATGCATTTACAAATTTACCCTAAGAAGCCTAGTCAACGCACCGCCACCAGAGTTGAATTTTTCACCGACACGTGTTCACTATGGCCGTGGAACCGCAGCCAAAAGCCCTTTTTGGCCTTGGATCCGTGGCCATATGGTAGGGTCTTGGGCTGCATTTTTCTGGACTTCTTCTGGTTGCATTTGGCCACTAGTTTCTTCACTTGGTTTCTTAGATTGTCTTCTAGTTTCTTCCAGAATTCCACAGTGCATAATGTCGTGGACTTTTATCCTTTGCTTCGTGTCGAAGTCTTGAGCCTTGCGCTACCTTTGTGCTTTGTAAAATTGTCTATTGATCTTCGTTTATTCTTCAAACTGTAAGCATGATCAAGATTCTTCCATTTGTTGGTCGTAGTCTCACTTTTGTATTGTCTTTTCATCATTTTCACTGTTTTTGTTCCGAGAACCTGTAACCTGCAACTATGTAGCAGACATGGATCAAAAGCACCTGTTTATTTGTAAAATGAATAAGAATGGGGAATATAATAATGCAAAATTATGATATGAACACCACCCTCCTTACGAGTGGCGATTCATTACGAACTAACGGACGAAGATAATGCTCATATTCGGCTTGAGGAGCTCGACGCCCTTGACGAAACCCGGCTCATGGCGCAAAAAAACTTGGAAGCTTACAAAGCAAAGATGACGCGCTCATACAAGAGATTGACTAGGCCGAGAACATTCTACCAAGGCGAACTCGTGCTAGTGGTCAAGAGACCTATGATCCCCAATCGTGCCAAAGGGGGGAAATTCGAGCCGAACTATGAAGGCTCGTACATCATAGATAAAGTCTACCAGGGTGGGGCTTACTTGCTCATGGATATGCATGGCGAAAGATCCTTCAGGCCAATAAATGACCATTTTTTGAAGAAGTACTACGCCTGACCGAGACGTCTAAAAACTACTACGGACCGCAGCATCCCAAGGCTGACGCAAAAAAAAAACAAAACGGTACATCCATAAGCGAGACGGGCACCGATGAAATCCCGAAAGGGCTCCATGAGTAAAAAAAGCAGGACTACCGGCGAGTTTGTGAAAACCCGAAAGGGCGCAATCTCGTTAAAGGACATTTGTAAGGTCCTCTCGACCCTGTAAGGAGAAAATACCTGCGTGAGATCCTTACGACTCACAAGGGAGCAACACACTTAGGAATCCCCACGATTCCTAAGGAGAAAATACACTTACGAAATCCTTATGACTCGTAAGGAGAATTCCCATTTGAGACCCTCACGGCTCATAGGATTCAAAAACCTTAAGCTACAGGGATCTGAACCTGTTCTTAAGCCGTCATACACCCCGATTTTGCCCTACAAGCGGTTCAATGCTAACCCTTGTATACAATCCATGCGCACGAATAAACATTTCCTTAACAGAGTCCCACCACTGACGAGGGATATCTTCATATGGCGAACGACACTTGTAAGTCCTCTCGACTTATAACGAGAAAGCACTCTTGTGAGATCCTTACGACTTATAAGAGACCATACACTTAAGAATCCTCCCGATTCTTAAGGAGAAAACGTACTTACGAGATCCTCACGACTCGTAGGGAGAAACACCTTTATGAGACCCTTACGGCTCATTAAGTCAAAAGCCTTAGTCGACAGGATCCTAACCCTGTTTGGTAAGCCACCTTCGTTTGAATCGACAAAGGCAGATGATGATTCGCTCCTAGCAATGTCCCAGTTGTAGCGATGTTGATGCCTAAATCGGTATCAAATCCCAAGTCCTTTCACGACAAATGATGATTCGCTCCTGGCAATATTCCAGTCGCAGCGATGCTGATGCTAAGACTGGCATCAGATTCCAAACTCAATACTCGCAACAAAAATCAGTGAGCCAAAAATTCATATAAAATAGCCGAAATGATTGGGTAACTCGTAATAAAAAACAGCGAGTAAAAAGAAAAAATAGCCAAAATGATTGGGCACCGATAAAAATAGCCGAAATGATTGGGCAATCGCGACTTTCGTGATATAAAGCTGAAATGATAGAGTATCGCTGGAAAAACAAAAAAAAATATATGAAATGAAAATTTTACCCTACATGTGAGATCACATCGATCTCTGTATACAATCCAGGGGCACAAATAAAGAGGGAACTATATCATCCCACCAGGCTCCATCAGAAAGAGAGCCAAGTCTCGACAGCAACATCTACAGCCTAGAGATCAATAACAACGTTCTTCCTTCAGCAGGATGCAGACACGACATCAACAAAGCGGAGCCACGACATACCCCTAGCTCTAAATCTCTACAGTTCACAGACAACTTAGAGACCACCTCGACATTCGTCTCGTTACAGCAGACGCAACGTCAGCAAAGCAGAGCCACGGCAGAGTCCCTAGTTCCAGATCTCGACGGTTCACAGAAAACCTAGAGACTACCTCGACATTCGTCTCGTTATAGCAGATGCAACATCAGAAAAGCGGAGCCACGGTATACCCATAGTTCCAAATCTCGACGGTTCACAGACAACCTAGAGACCACCTTGACATTCGTCTCGTTACAGCAGACGCAACGTCAGCAAAGCGGAGCCACGATAAAGTCCCTAGTTCTAAATCTCGACGGTTTACAGACAACCTAAAGACCACCTCGATATTTGTCTCGTTACAGAAGACGCAACGTCAGCAAAGCGGAGCCATGGTAGAGTCCCTAGTTCCAAATCTCGATGGTTCACAGACAACCTAGAGACCACCTCGACATTTGTCTCGTTACAGCAGACGCAACTTCAGCAAAGCGGAGCCACGGCAGAGTCCCTAGTTCTAAATCTCGACAGTTCATAGACAACCTAGAGACCACCTCGACATTCGTCTCGTTACAGCAGACGCAACATCAGCAAAGCGGAGCCACAGCAGAGTCCCTGGTTCTAAATCTCGACGGTTCACAAACAACCTAAAGACCACTTCGACATTCATCTCGTTACAGCAGACGCAACGTCAGCAAAGTGGAGCCACGGTAGAGTCCCTAGTTCCAAATCTCGACGGTTCACAGACAACCTAGAGACCACCTTGACATTCGTCTCGTTATAGCAGACGCAACGTTAGCAAAGCGGAGCCACGGCAGAGTCCCTAGTTCCAAATCTCGACGGTTCACAAACAACCTAGAGACCACCTCGACATTCGTCTCGTTACAGCAGACGCATCGTCAGCAAAGCAGAGCCACGTCATACCCCTAGCTCCAAATCTCGACGGTTCATAGATAACCTAGAGGACACCTCGACATTCGTCTCGTTACAGCAGACGCATCGTCAGCAAAGCGGAGCCACGGCAGAGTCCCTAGTTCCAAATCTCGACGGTTCACAAACAACCTAGAGACCTCCTCGACATTCGTCTCGTTACAGCAGACGCAACGTCAACAAAGCGGAGCCATGGCAAAATCCCTAGTTCCAAATCTCGATGGTTCACAAACAACCTAAAGACAACCGCGACATTCGTCTCGTTACAGTAGACGCAATGCCCGCAAAGGAAGTGAAGGCCAAATTCCTAGCTTCAGGGTCTTGACGGCAACTCAAATAAAACCCGAAAGACTATCGGAGATCATCCCACACCAGTGCGGAGTGGTTATGACTCATCGAGGCTCCTCAAACTGAGCCTAACCTCAAGTAAAAAAAGCGGTATGGCAAAATTTCTAACGCTTGCTCTTCCGACGGTCAAATTGCCTAGGAAGATTACTTGAAGACGTCTTGTCCAGCCCCCAAAGGGATCAGAGATACGACAGTCGCGAGGCTACTTTAACAACAGCATAAAGATTTTCTATCGAGGAATACATCAGCAAACGCGATGGTACGACGGACAAAACCCTAGTACCACATACCCTAACGGACCTTTGTCGTAAAGTGCAGAGGTTACCTGACATTCTTGCGAGAACTTCTCGATTCGTCTCGACTTGTGAGGAAATTAGTGTCCTTGCAAGAACTTCTCGATTCTTCTCGACTCGTGAGGAAAAGCCTTAGGCAATGGGGATAAGGACTTGTTTCCTAAGCACTGGGGCCCTGCAAGTCAGTCTAAGATGGGCGCTTGCATACTATTCATGGGACACACTCTCCGAAGCCGAACATCGACGAGGAGGGAAACAACCACTTGCGAGTTCTCTCGACTTGTAAGCGGGAGAATTCTCTTGGGAGATCCTTATGACTCTCAAGAGAAAACACACTTAGGAATCCTCACGATTCCTAAGGAGAAAATACACCTACGAGATCCTCTAGACTCGTAGGGAGAAAAATCTTTATGAGACCCTGATGGCTCATAAAATTGAAAAGTCTTAGTCGACAGAATTGAACCTGTTTCCTAAACCATCACTACCCTACGAAGAGTTCAAGATGAACTGTTACTTATCATCTACAAGCCACACTTGCCAAAATTACATGCCAGAGAAATGGAGGTGCTACTCAAGAGTGCGTAAACTGCTCTACGTCAAATCGAAATGAAAAGGCGTAACCTACGGACGTCAACCTCATACTATGAATGACAGTAAGAAGAACATTTGATTCGCATCCAGTTAAGCGTTTGAAGCATACCCATTTATTTATGTGCGGAAAAGGTTTAGTGTATAAAATAAACATGTGTAACAAAAATTGTCTATTCATACTTCAGAAAATTCTTACAGTGATGAAAACGGTAAACAAAAACATCATTAAAATATTTACAATGGTAAGACATCAAATCCAGGACCCCTCATGTTGTGGTGATTCAACTACCTGCGGGTTGAGAAATTCAAAAGTTAGGCCATCTAAAATGTTTCGGGCCTCTCGAACCATTCTCGTATGCTTCCTCTCACGATCACAAGCATCAGGGTTCTCACTGATGTCCTCCGCTCTTCGATAGGTAGCAATTATCGTCGCCTGTTGAAAAGTTTGATGCAGAATATCAACAAGATTGTCTCGCCTTTTCTTTGAGATTAGGCCCATCAGATACACTGAGTTCCCTTATCTTCAGCGTCATCCAATACTTTAAGCGGCATGCCGTCATAGAATAAAGGAAGTGCTTCCCAGATCGCTCTCACAATGAGCTTCAAAAGAGCGGAACGACGAGGAAGCAGTCGACCATTGTATTCATCAAAGCGACGCATGATTTCGGCGCACTGAGCCTTTGTAAACTCCTGGTTCTGGCAGTGTCCTAGTGCGCGCATGTCTCCATAAGAAATAATCCCGTCGAGATCATACAGATGAGCGACCATAACGTCTGAAAAGGAAAATCAGTAAGAGTTTAGTGGGAAGACTGTTTAAGAAAAAGCTTATTGAAACAGACATGGGGATTTAAACAACTCTTGATATCCTCATGGAGAAAATAAGTTCTGATTAAGAGACCCAACAAATTCAATTTTGTGCAAATAAAGGAGAAGTCCTAAAAAAGATTCTCATTTAATGAGCGACTCCTCAGGTCAAGGAGTTAAACTCCTCGTGAGCAACGCTCTGCAGACAAGAGTGACACCTGTCAAAATCAATTATGAGGGGAATAAAAAAATTCCCGAGAATTCTAAGAGCGATGTTCTGCGAAGAAGATGGAATAATCCATCAAAAACTTTTAAAAGCAAAGCTTTATTAAGTTAAAAAACTCTGAGATCTTTAAGATCTGCAAGATGAACTCTAATGGTTCTTCTTTAAAAATGGGTTAAGAGACCCTAAGAAAGATCTTTTTAGATCTATGATTTCAAAAGAGCAAACCTCTATTAACAAAACCCTAAAAAAGTTTTCTTTAGATCAATGATCTGAAAAGAGCAGGGCTCTGTTAATGGGTGAAACCCTAGATTATTAACTAATCCCTTCAAAGATTTAATCTTTACCTAAATTTTTAACAGAGTTCTGTCTCTAAGAAAATTCTTAAGAGCTATGCTCTGAAGGAGAAATAATTCTCAGAAAATAAGAAAGAAGATGAATAGAGATCATCTCAAGGGCCAAAGGCCCTATTTATAGGCACTAAGAGCCGTTTCAACTTCCAAGTTGATCGAATGGCACAGATGCTGCCACCGCTGCACTCACGTGTAAGCCACGTGAGCGCAACGGTAGGGGGGCATTTGTTTCCCTAATCAGAGCAAAGCTCTGTTCAAATTTTAAAATTTGAAATGAAGCAACGCTTAATAGCAGTGCCAGCGTTGAGAGTCAAAGACTCTGAGGCAGCGCTCACGTGCAAAGCACATGAGCGCTAGCGCTAAGAGCGCTGCATTCTAAGAAGCGCATCATGTGTAAAGCACGTGAGCGCTAGCGCTAAGAGCGATGCATTCTAAGCAGCGCACCACGTGCAAAGCACGTAAGCGCTAGCGCTAAGAGCGCTGCACTCTAAGCAAGCACCACGTGCAAAGCACATGAGCGCTAGCGACAGAACAAAATATTCTCGGCCCTTGGATCAGAGTTCCAACGAACATGATTAAAAATCATCAATTGACCAGAATAAAATTCTGTTAGGAAAACATTCCTCAGAATCTTTCCAAACAGGAAAGATTATGCTCTGAAAATCAGAGCACCGTTGGATCAATGATCCAATGGTGATTAAAAATCACCAAAATACAAAATGAATTCTGTATGGGGAATAATTTCCCAATATTGTTAAAAATAAGAAGATTGCCTTCTATAAAATAGAATCCCTAGGATCAAAGATCCAACGGTGGGGAAATCCCCAAATGAATTAGAGAAAAATTTCTTCAATCGATTCAATAAATAAGCCTTCACTATATAAAGGACCCAAGACTTCAAGTCTTGCATAGAGAGACCTCCCCATAAGCTTTCAAATTGAAAGAAGAAAAGAGAGAGAAATCCCCCCACAAGCTTTGAGAAATTTCAAAGAAAAGAGCAAGTTCTGATAAGAAGAACTTTTCTTCAAGGTAAAAACAGAGAGATAAAAAATATCTCATCAGAAAAAGAACTTAGTTCTTATGCTAGATCATAGATCTATAATAAAATTGTCTTTCACAAAAGAGATCATAACATCTTATTATAAAAAGGGGGGAGAATAATTCAATACTCTTGGGATCACGATCCATAAAGGCAAAGCCTTTCACCAAAAACATAAGAGATTGAAACATCTCCTATAAAATAAGAACTTTGTTCTTAGATCCATGAGACAAAGTCTCTTATAAGAGAGAATTTAATTCTCAGAGCGCAAAGCTGCCCAAAAAGAGCCTTAGCGCTCCAAATTTAAAGAAGCGATTCAGCGCTCCAAATCTAGCGCACAACGCTGCAGAGCCCTAGCGCTCCAATTAAAAGAAGCGCTTTAGCGTTCCAAATCTAGCGCAAAGCGCTGCAGAGTCTTAACGTTCCAAATTTAAAGAAGCGCACTGCGCTCCAAGTCAGGCGCACAGCGCTAAGCGCGCCACGTGCTCCTCATGTGTGCGCTATTTCACAAGAAGAGCTCTGCGCTCATTGACTGACGTACAGCTCCAAGCGCACCACGTGCCCCTCAAGTGTGCGCTCTTTCAAACAAGAGCGCTCTGCACTCATTTACTGGCGCTCAGCGCCAGGCGCGCCACGTGCTCCTCACGTGTGCGCTATCTCACATAAAGCGCCTTAGCGCCCTGAATCTGGTGCTCAGCGCCAAGCGCATCACGTGCTCCTCACGTGTGCGCTGAAGGAACATAAACTGTTCTATAAATAAAGCCCCAGAGCCATAATGAGCGCTCAACACTCAATAAAAGACACAAAAATTGTCAAAGCCCAAACCAATGCTCAGCATTGTTAAATGAAAAGGATTGAGCCCAATTAAATGTTTAACATTTTGACTGAGTGGACCGAGCCCAAATTGGCCAAAAATCCCTCAGTCAGATTAATTGAGCATATATGCTCATAAATCTTTGATCTTAGTCCCAAATTGGACTACAGATCTCCCAGCCAATATTGGTTCAAGGGTACATCTCTTCACTCCTCTGATATTTTTCGTTGTAATCCTTCAACGTCTTCAGAGAGGTGACGGGTCCCGACAACCAGACATTCCACGGACTGTGGGGTCCTTAAACTCATGGACTATGGCGTCCTTAAAATTTACGGACTGTGGGGTCCTTAAACTCATGGACTATGATGTCCTTAAACTTTACAGACTATGATGTCTCTAAACTACCATGGACTGTGAGGTCCTTAAACTCATAGACTATGATGTCTTTAAACTTTATAGACTATGACGTCTTTAAACTGGACCGCAATGTCCCTAAACTAAAACAATAGAGTCCAAATGCTCTTTTGTTGGATTTAAATGGTCATGTTAAGTTGATCTTAGTATAAAATTAGACTAACGTATCCTCAACAAACGTTTAAGTTGATCTTAGTCTCAAATGAGATTAACGCATCCTTAAACCCAAACCAAAACCCAAATCTAAGAAAATACGGATTTGGACTAATCCACGCCCTACGGGTGACGGCATAAATTAGTCTCCGTATACAATCCACGGGCAACCAAAAATAAAATAAACATACACGACACGAAGTGACCATATAGAGAAGGAGAAAGTGGTTACCGCGATGCGGTAGCGTAATTAACTGCAGGGGCTTACGCCTGCAGGGAAGAGCGTCCCCACAATCAAAACCCCCTCAAACGAGGGGGAATCTGATGAAGTCTGCTACAACGGCTGCATCCGTCTAAACCTCCGATATCGGTGCCATAAATCAACTTGGTATCTTCGGAGAGGTGGACGGATAAACCCAAATAGCATATGCCCCTAAATTCAGGCAAGACGTTTGTCTTCCCGGTATTCAGCGGGGAACAGATACCTCTTAGAAAAAGTGGAGAATTCAATTCTCAAAGGAGCTTAGTTCTCTATAGAAGCTTAGTGCTCCAAGTTAGGGCCATAGCTGCCCCCACATATGCGCAAGCGCCATGTGCGCTATGTGCAACACACGTGCACCTGCCACGTGCGCACCACGTGCGAGGATTCAATCCTCAAATGAGCTTAGTGCTCCAAGTTAGGGCCATAGCAGCCCCCAATAATGCGCATATGCGCTATGTGCAACGCACGTGCGCCCGCCATGTGTGCACCACGTGCGAAGATTCAATTCTTAAAGGAGCTTAGTTCTCCAAGTTATGGCCATAGCTTCCCCCCATAATGCACATATGCGCATGTTCCATGTGCGCTACGTGCAAACATGTGCACCCAACACGTGCGATGCAAGTGCGCCCAACACGTGCGACGCACGTGAGCCCAACACCTGCGACGCACGTGAGCCCAACACGTGCGACGCACATGCGCTAACGCAAAGAAACCTTTTTCAGCAGCGAGAAGCTTAAGCTCCAGCCTGTTCTTCCCCTCTTGATGAGTGGAACATGGTTAAAAGGGTATATCCTTCCACACCTTCGATATATGGCGCTATAATCTCTCAGTGTCGTCGGAGAGGTGGTGGGTCCGACCAATGATCCTTCTCTCCAAAAAAAAGAAAGAGAGAGAGAGAAACCTCCCTATAAGTTTCAAGTTCTCAGAAAAGAAAAAAAGAAGAGCAAGATCTAAAAAGAAGAACCTTCTTCTAGGTGAATAAAAAGAATAGAGATCATAATATCTTCTCCATATTTGAGAGTTTAACTCTCACATCATAAGAACTTAGTTCTTTTTCTATATCACAGATCTATAAGACAAAGTCTTTCACAAAAACAGAAGAGACCATATCATCTCCTCATAAAAGAAGAACTTAGTTCTTAGATCTACGAGTCAAAGTCTCTTATAAACGAGAACTTAATTCTCAGAGTACAGAATTGATCAGAACTGCCAAAGAAGCGCTTTAGTGCTCCCAGTCTGGCGCTCAGCTCTAAGTGCTCCACGTGCTCCTCACGTGGGCGCTATTTTATAAGAAGCGCCTTACCGCTCCAAGTCTGGCGCTCAGCGCCCAGCGCTCCATACGCTATTTTATAAGAAGCGTCTTAGCGCTCCAAGTCTGGCGCTCAGCGCCAAGCGCTCCACGTGCTACTCACGTGGGCGCTATTTTAAAAGAAGCGCCTTAGCGCTCCAAATCTGGCGCTCAGTGCCCAGCGCTCCATGCGCTCCTCACGTGGGCGCTATTTTAAAAGAAGCGCCTTAGCGCTCCAAGTCAGGCGCTCAGTACCCAGTGCTTCACGCGCTCCTCACGGGGGCGCTATTTTAAAAGAAGCGCTTAAGCGCTCCAAGTCTGGCGCTCAGTGCCCAGCGCTTCACGCGCTCCTCATATGGGCGCTATTTTAAAAGAAGCGCCTTAGCGCTCCAAGTCCGGAGCTCAGCGCTAAGCGCTCCACGCGCTCCTCACGTGGGCGCTGAGGAAACATAAAGCGCTCTGTACATAAAGCGCTCTGCACCGTAAAAAGTGTTCAACACTCAATAAAAGACAAAAAGGAAAAGGGGTGTCAGAACCCAAATCAATGCTCAGCATTATTGAACAAAAAGGGCTGGGCCCAAACAAATGTTCAACATTTTATTCAAAACTGAGTGGACTGAGTCCAAACAAATGTTCAACATTTTATTCAAAAATGAGTGGACAGAGCCTAAGTTGGCCACAAGTCCCTAATTTAGATTAACCGAGCCCATGTGCTCACAATCCTTTTAATTGGTCTTGGTCCAAGACCTGACTATAAATCTGCCAACCAATATTGGTTCAAGGGTAAATCTCTTCACACCTCTGATATGTGTCGTTGTAATTCTTCAACGTCTTCAGAGAGGTGACGGGTCCCGACAACCAGAAACTCTATAGACCACGATGTCTTTAAACCCCATAGACTATGATGTCTTTAAACCTTACAGACTACGATGTCTTTAAACCAGACTACGATGTCTTTAAACCAGACTATGATGTCTTTAAACCATACAGACTATGATGTCTCTAAACCTTACGGACTATGAGGTCCTTAAACTCCATGGACAACGATGTCCTTAAACCCAATAGACCGCGATGTCCCTATAAACTAAAGAAAATCCTGTTGAGTAGATCTTAGTTTGAAATTAGACTAACGTATCCTCAACAAACGTTTGAGTTGATCTTAATCTAAAACAAGATTAACGATCCTTAAGCCAACCCAAACCCAAATCTAAGACAATACAGATTTGGACTAATCCACGCCCTACGGGTGACAACATAAATTAGTCTCCGTATACAATCCACGGGCAACCAAAAATAAAACAAATACACACGACACAAAGTGACTATCTGGAGAAAGAGAAAGTGGTTACCGCGATGCGGTAGCATAATTAACTGCAGGGGCTTGCGCCTGCAGGGAAGAGCATCCCCACAATCAAAAACCCCTTGTAAACGAGGGGGAATCTGACGAAGGCTGCTACCACGGCCGTATCTGTCTAAATCTCTGATATATGGTTCCATAGATCAACTTGACATCTTCGGAGAGGTGGACGGATAAAACCCAAATAGCATCTGCCCCCAAAATTCAGGCCGGACGTCCCAATGTCCCGGTCGCGTCTTTTGGCGGAGAACGGATTCTGACACGCCCGGTGGGACCTTTTCCTCTTTCCACTCCACACTTCCAGTGTCGTGTTTTTTTGCGATCAAATAATCGCGGTATGTATGTTTGTGGTTGCCCTTGGGTGATGGGATACTGAAGCCAGTGTTTCGTCTCTATGAAGAATGGCATTTGCTTCTACCCTAGCAACTCAGGCTCTGTCATATCTGGTGGAGTCAAGTATATGCCACTTGCAACCTCAAATCTCTGCAATCCGGCTCTTCAAGAAATCAACGGGCATCTCTTTGGGTTGATACTCCCACCTCCCACCCTTGGTGCCTCAACGCCGATGGAGGAAGCCCAGAGGAAGTCTGTCTTCCACAGGCTGGTTCCCCAAGCTGCAGCTTTGCCGATGGAATCAGTCCTCAAACAACTGGCATCTGCCAAGGACCAAGGTCGATGCAGGGGGCAGAATATTCAAGCTCCTAAAGGAAACAGGGGGCAGGCTCAACAAAATTCTGAGGCTAATCAAATCCTGGCCATAAGAAATGGTCGACGTCAATATCGGCATCATACAAAATAAGCTGGGGGCAGTTCTCCGTATGGTCCTGTTTCAACCCCAGTGGTGAATGTTATTCCATCCGGGAACAACTTCAAACTGTTACGAAGGGTCAGACAAAATTCTCCTACCACAATATTGAAGAAATCTCCGCAGCCCATGGAGATCCCATGAGAGCAGAAACCAGTTCGCTCCTTAAAGCAACTTTCCTCATCTATATATAAAGTGTGGAAGCAGATGAAGGTCTCTGTCGTCAACCGTGGCTCTTCCCTTAGATGTCAGCCAAATTCTGATAAATCCTCTTTCAAATACAAGGGGACTCATCCCAAGATGGATCCTGATATAGCGGTTCCTCCCAAAACCAAAGCGGCTTTTCACAAAAAAAAGATGCCCAATAAAGCTCAAGTGCCCGAAGAAAACTCCAAAGGCCAAAAGCTCCAAACACCCCAAGCCTGGGGGTATGGTAGTTCACATAGTCTATGTGGTGAATTCCAAAAACGAAATTCGAGCTTCTACTAGTCACCGATCTCAAACTCGGTCCTTAACAAAAGTTCAACTGCAACGTGAAAATCTACAGGAGATACTTGCTCAGGCGGCATCACTCGCTAATCCATCGTCTAAGGCATATCCCGAAGACGCACTTGGATAAAGAACATAGCACGAGTTGGATATTGAGTTCCTAAATTACGCTATCAAAAAGAAAGATGAAGAAGTGACAGAAATGTCCGGAACGACGGTTCAATCGGAACCACAAGCATGTGAACTGCCGGTAGTCGCTCTTAAAGACAAGGGTGAAATTTCAAATCCTCTACGAGTCTCATCAACGGCCGAAGAGGAAATAATTCCAAAAGCAAAGCTGGGCACATATATCGCTCAGGAAGTCAAAACTCACTATGCCAGTGAAGCCTCAAATAGGCCAATCAAGACTGGTTGACCGTATCCGGCGTGCTACGATCAAATACAGTACCCGCCAGAATATATACTTCTGACTCCACATATGCAAAGGAACCGGGAATTCTCTGTTCCCGCCAAAAATTTCTGCGCAAAAGAGCCTAAGGTATCAAATGGTAGTGATACGCTTAAGAAAATGCGAACCAGTATTTTCCGGGCTGCATTTTGACAAACACCCAAATAAGAAATAGCTAAATTATGATGGTATCGAAAGCGTTTTGAAAAATCCTTCGATTTGATATATTATGGGCCTCATAATTCATCCGGGATCAAAAGTTATGAGGCATCACGTGCCTACACGTGATCGGGGGTCACGTGCCGACACGTGATGGGTTCCCAAGTTCTCTGGCTAATAAGAATTAAATTCTAACAATGGGGTCACATGCCAACACGTGATGGGCCTTTAAAAACCTACTGAAGATAATTAAAAGCGTAATAAAACAGCATGGAGAGACCCCAAAGGGGCATCACGTGCTCACACGTGACCAAGGGTCACGTGCTGACACGTGATAATTCCTGAGTTTTGTAAAACAACAAAATTAAATTCTGGTTAAAATCTTATTCAGTGGGTCATGTGCTAACACATGATAGGCTCTTAAACCTTCTGAATTAATAGAATTAAATTCTAATTAAGGGAAATTAAAATCCTAATATTTCCTTAAATCTTTCCAAACAAAAAAGGATCGTGCTCTGTAAAATAGAGCACCGTTGGATTAAAATTCCAATGGTGATTAAAAATCACCAATTTATAGAAAGATTCTATGCAAGGAAAGATTTCCCTGAAATTCCCCAAGAATAACAGACATAATATCTTTTGGATTAAAAATCTAATGGTGAATAAAATTCACTGAGTGATCTAAAAGATCATATTGGTTACAAAAACCAAAATCTTTCAATGAAAGATTCATTAAACAAATTGATTCTTTTCTTTCTCCTATAAATAGGAGCCAAGAAGAGAAGAGAAGGGATCCTGAGAATTTTGATTTTTCTGGAGAAAAACAATAACAGAGAGAAAAGAAAGGAGAATTTAATTCTCAAGAGAGAAAAGAAGTTCTTTTCAGAGAAAAGAAACCCTAGGTGAGAAAGGGGAAAAGGATCTAAGCTCCATAAAATAAAAGACAATTTTATTCTCAAGTTTAAGAGTTTAACTCTTCTGAAGAAGAACTTAGTTCTTCCTTTGGTTGAAGATCTGCAGAAGCAGATCTCCCTACAAGTTGAGAATTTAATTCTCATCGGGGAGATTCTGCCATGCAGATCCAAGATCTAGAGGGAGAATCTGAGTTTAAGAAATTTAATTTCCCTAAATTCATAGGAATTCAATTCCTCCAAATAAAACTAGGGTTTAACCCTATATGAGAATTTAATTCTCCCAAATTCACAGAAATTTAATTCCTCCAAATAAAACTAGGGTTCAACCCTGCATGAGAATTTAATTCTCTCAATTTCATAGAAATTTAATTCCTCCAAATAAAACTAGGGTTCGGCCCTGCATAAGAATTTAATTCTTCCCCATACGTAGGAATTTAATTCCTCTAAAACAGAACTAGGGTTTAACCCTACATAAGAATTTAATTCTTCCATATACAAAGGAATTTAATTCCTCTACAACAGAATTAGGGTTTAACCCTACAGAGAATTTAATTCTTAAAACAAGAGACTTAAAGCTCTCCATACACGTAAAGAGCTTGGTCTTGTGGTAACACGTGACCCCCATTCTCAATGAGCAGAAAAGAGAGAACAAGACTAGGTCACTTGCCCCCACGTGACCCATTAACGGACCCCTCAAAATAAGAAGGAATTAGCCCAGAGGCAATGCCTCACGTGCTCCCACGCGACCTTCAAAACAAAGAGAATAAAGGCAAAGGCAGTACTGATTTTGGGTGCTCTCACGTGTCCTCACGTGACCCCTAATAAACACTTTAATAATCAATACATGGATATCCATCACGTGCCAGCACGTGATGGCTAGAAGATCAGAAGTGTTTAACACTTATTTGCAGATTTGAGAATAAAATAAAGGAGGTTTGGCCCAATTTTCAGGCGCCTCACGTGACCACCCCACTTTTAGTGTTTAACACTATTTTGAGCATTTTGTCCCCAGTGTTTAACACTGTTTTAAAGCGCATCACGTGGGAACACGTGATCGCCAAATATGTGCTAGTTTTTAACAACCAATCTTAGCCCAAATTGGCCAAGCTTTCCAGAGGCAAGCCTTTCCTTCAACTGAAGCTCAAAATTGATCATTTCATGTGATATGCAGAGTAAAGCCCAGAGCTATAATGAGGGGTTTAGTGCTCAGCCAAAGACAAAATGTTGTCAGAGCCCACAAATCCTTGCCTAGCATTGCTAAATAAAGAAGAATTGAACCCAAATAAATGTTCAACTTTCTTAAACTTAATTGGACTTAGTCCAAGTTGGCCATAAGTCCTTAATTCAGATTTAACTGAGCTCATGTGCTCATAATCTAATTGATTGATTTTAGTCCCAAATTGGACTACAGATTTCCCAATCAACATTGGTTTAAGGGTACATCTCTTCACTCCTTTGATATTTGTCGTTGTAATCCTTTAACGTCTTCAGAGAGGTAACGGGTCCCGATAACCAATCACTACATGGACTGTGGGGTCCTTAAACTTATGGGCTATGATGTCCTTAAACTTTATAGACTATGACGTTTTTAAACTACGGACTGTGGGGTCCTTTAAACCCATGGAGTATGATGTCCTTAACCTTGGACTGTGGGGTCCTTTAAACCCACGGTCTATGATGTCCTTAACCTCGGACTGTGGGGTCCTTTTAAACCCACGGACTATGATGTCCTTAACCTTGGACCGTAATGTCCTTAAACTAATGTTGGACCGTAATGTCCTTAAACTAATTATTGACCGCAATGTCCCTAAACTAAACAACAGAGCCCAAATGCTCTTTTGTTGGATCTAAACGATCCCGTTAAGTTGATCTTAGTCTAAAATTAAACTAACGTATCCTTAACATACGTTTAAGTTGATCTTAGTCTCAAATGAGACTAACGTATCCTTAAACCCAACCCCTAAACCCAAATATAAGAAAATACGGATTTGGAGTAATCCACGCCCTATGGGCGACAACATAAATTAGTCTCCGTATACAATCCACGGGCAACCAAAAACAAAATAAACACCCACGACACGAAATGACCATCTGGAGAAGGAGAAAGTTGTTACCGCTATGCGGTAGCGTAATTAACTGCAGGGGCTTGCGCCTGCAGGGAAGAGCGTCTCCACAATCAAAACCCCCTCAAAGAGGGGGAATCTGACGAAGTCTGCTACATCGGCGGCATCCGTTTAAACCTTCAATACATGGTGTCATAAATCAACTTGGCATTTTCGGAGAGGTAGACGGATAGCACGAATTAGCATCTACCCCCAAATTCAGGCAAGACGAACCTATACGGTTCCGTCTCTGTGTTTCGGAGGAGAACATCCTCACTTGCACATCGCGCGATTTAAATCCATGTGCGGTAACACTGGAGAGAATGATATATTTCTCTTCTCACAGTTCGTCAGCTGTCTGGCGTGCATTGCCTTCGAATGGTATGCGGAACTCCCAAATGACTCCGTGAGTACCTTCGACGAGATGGATATGCTTGCTCCCCTCCGAAAGGCGGCGCACAAGACTGCGATGTCCTGGCACTGAGATTCGGGGCAGATGCTATTTGGTTTTATCTGTCTACCTCTCCGAAGATGCCAAGTTGATTTATGGCACTGTGTATCGGAGGTTTAGACGGATGCGGCCGATGTAGCAAACTTCGTCAGATTCCCCCTCAGGGTGAGGGGTTTTTGATTGTGGGGACGCTCTTCCCTGTAGGCGCAAGCCCCTGCAGTTAATTACGCTACCGCGTCGCGGTAACAACTTTCTCCTTCTCCAGAATTTCACTTCGTGTCGTGGGTGTTTGTTTTGTTCGTGGTTGCCCGTGGATTGTATACGGAGACTGAGTAATGCCGTCGCCCGTAGGACGTGGATTAGTCCAAATCCGTATTTACTTAGATTTGGGTTTGGTGTTTTTAGTTTAAGGATGCATTAGCCGCGTTGCGGCTAAGATCAACTTAAACGTTCGTTAAGGATATGTTAGTCCGGTTTGAGACTAAGATCAACTTAACGGGATCGTTTAGATCCGACAAAAGAGCGTTTGGGCTCTATTGTTCCAGTTTAGGGACATAGTGGTCCAACATTCCCATTTTGGGGGCGGATATTGGTTTAAGGACGCATAAGTCTATGAGTTTAAGGACCCCACAGTTCGTATTAATGTGTGGTTGTCAGGACCCGTCACCTCTCTGACGACGTTGAAGGATTACAACGACAAATATCAGAGGAGTTCAGAGATGTACCCTTGAACCAAAGTTGGTTGAGAGATCTATAGTCCAATTTGGGACTAAAGTTTGTTTGAAGGTTTGATTTAAGGACACGTTAGCCATATTTGAGGCTAAGATCAACTTAATCGTTTGTTAAGGATACGTTAGTCCAATTTGAGACTAAGATCAACTTAACGGGATCGTTTAGATCCGACAAAAGAGCGTTTGGGCTCTATTGTTCCAGTTTAGGGACATGGTGGTCCATGTTCCAGTTTAGGGACATGGTGGTCCATGTTCCAGTTTAGGGACGTGGTGGTCCGATATTAGTTTAGGGACGTTTCGGTCCGATATTAGTTTAGGGACGTTTCGGTCCGATAATAGTTTAGGGACGTTTCGGTCCGCGAGTTTAAGGACCCCGCCGTCCATATAGTATGTGGTCGTTGGGACCCGTCACCTCTCTGACGTCATTGAAGGATTACAACGACAGGTGTCAGAGGAGTTCGGAGATGTACCCTCGAACCGGTAGTAAATTGATTTAAGAGAGCAATCTTGCCCAGTCAATTTAATTTAAGGACTGACGGCCAAAATTGGGCTAAGTCCAATTGAAAATGTTCAACATTTTATTTGCTTTTGCATTGCATTTCTTTTTTTTATTTTTATTTGGGCTTTTCCCAGAAAGGATGCAGAGCATCAATTTGTTTTGGGCTCTGTTCTTTTAGGAATGATGCAAGGCATCAATTTTATTTGGGCTCTGCCCTTGTATAAAGGATGCAAAGCATCAATTTATTTGGGCTCTGCCCATTTATTGCCTTGCAATTTATTTTGGCCTGTTAGATCATTTTAATTTGGGCCTGGCCCTTTTAGGAAATGCATTGCATTTGTCAGGCGCTTTGCGCCAATCAGAGAGCGCAAGCGCAGTTTGCAAGTGCAAGGCACTATGATTTAAGAATCTTTTAGATTTAAGAACCAATGGTTCATAAAAGGAGTGCAAAACACTATTCGTTTCCTTGATCTAATTTAGATCAAAGAAAAAACAAGTTTTTCTTTTTATTTCAGGAACCAAAGGTTCATAAAAAGTGCAAAGCACTGTTAAATTTTTTGATCTAATTTAGATCAAAGAAAAAGATAAGTTTTTTTCTTATCTTAAAGAACCAAAGGTTCATGAACAAGTGCAAAGCACTATTTTTATTTTATCCCTTTATTTAGTTCTGTTTAAAGATCCATGATCTTGTTTTTAGATCACTGATCTGTTCATAAGAGAATTTTCTCTTCTTTCAAAGGTTTTTACCTTCTGTTGTTCTTGAGGGGTTCTCGAGAATTCTCTTCTCTTTTTTTTTTTGAAAGATGTTCATCCTCTTTGAATTGAGACCTAGGGTCCTTTTTATAGTGCCCAAAAATTAGTTAAATTTGTTAAAGAGATCCTTTTCTGAGTGATTTGGGGAATTTTCCCCACCGTTGGATCTTTGATCCAAAGCCCCCTGCTTTACAGAAGAAAATCTTCTTGTTTTAATAAGAACAGAAAAGATTTATTCTGTTTTGCGCAACTCCCCCAGCGCGTGACACGTGTCACGCAGCGCAGCGCTTGCGCAGCTGTGCTTGCGGTTGTGCTTGCGCAACTGCGCAGACACGTGTCGCGCAGCGCAGCGCTTGCGCAGCTGTGTTTGCGCAACTGCGCAGACACGTGTCGCGCAGCGCAACTGCGCAGACACGTGTCGCGCAGCGCAGCGCTTGCACAGCTGTGCAGACACGTGTCGCGCAGCGCAGCACAGTTGTGTTTGCGCAACTGCGCAGATGCGCAAGTGCTTGCGCAGTTGTGTGTGCGCAACTGCGCAGACACGTGTCGCGCAGCGCAGCGCTTGCGCAGTTGTGCTTGCGCAACAGCGCAGACACGTGTCGCGCAGCGCAGCGCTTGCGCAACTGAACGTTGCTTCTTTTACTTTTTGTTTTTTAAGAGAGCCTTGCTCTGATTGGACGCACCGCCTTGGGCGTTGCGCTGTCGTATCAACTTCTGACACATGGCGCGTTGCGCGCAGCGCACAGTATTTGAAGCGTTGCTTCAAAATTTGAAAATTTGAATTTTAACAGAGCCTTGCTCTGATTGGGGAAACAAATGCCCCCCCACCGTTGCGCTCACGTGGCGCGCACGTGAGTGCAGCGGTGGCAAAATCTCAGCCTTTGGATCAACTGATAAGTTGAAGGGGCGCAGGCGCCTATAAATAGGACCCTTGGTCCTTTAATTTCTTTACCACTTCAAGAAATTTGACTCAGAGCCTTGCTCTTGCTTAAGAACTCTCAGAGCCTTGCTCTTGCTTCTTCCCAAGAATTTTAAAGTTCAAAACTTAGAATCACTCTAGGTAAGAAAATTAAATTAATTTTAAATTAAATTTTAATTCACAGAGCCTTGCTCTTATAGATCTTTGATCTAAAGAAAACCCCTTTGGGGTTTCTCACCAGAGCCTTGCTCTCAAAAACTTACAGATCCACAGAGATCTTGTCCATGGGTTTTAACCCATGAACAGAGCCTTGCTCTTGGACCAAATGTAGATCTTTTTAGATCTGAAAAATGAAAAAAAAAAAATCTTTTTTTTATAAGTTTCCATGGATTTCTCAATATTCCAAAATTTTAATTCTTTTAAGTGTGTTAAAAAATTTTTTTTTTTTTGATGGATCTTTCCATTATTACCAAAGAGCTATGCTCTTTTGAGGAATCTTGTTCCCCTGAGACCAGAGTTTGACAAATGTCACTCTGTGACAGAGCTTTGCTCTAAAAGAGGAGATTTTCTCCTTGTCTCTAGGGATTTCCCATCAATGAGGATATTCTTTTGTGGAACTTTTTCCATGAATTGACAGTCTCATGATGGGATTGTCTTATTAAATGATGCACCGTCATCCAGATTTTGTGGGTCCCCCTTTGGTCCCCTACCCACTGCATCACAGTGTAGAGTAAGATTTTAAAATGCCAAGCGTTAGAACACTAAACGGTTATTTTTGTCTTTCCACAGGAAATATGTCTGACGATTTGTCTTTCCCCTTTGTTCGCTCGGAAGGAAGGTTCCCTCATTCGCCAGTGGACTGGGTGGCGCTCGCTCTTATTAAGGATCATGACCCCGAGTGCAAAAAACTTCAACTGTGGGGGAGGTGGTACAGTCAGATCATCCAGGGTCGCCGCAGTTTCAGTTTTGCCACACCGTCTGAACCCATAACTCCAATCCGCTATGCGGACGAACCCCCCGGCGAAGTATGCCGTGGAGGTTAAAAATTGGAATTCGGATGACCTCCTTCAACCCGCAATTGGTGCTATTCCCGTGCAGCCGCCGCCGGCAATAGATATTTTAGGAAGGCGAATCTGTCAGGGTGAAGCACGCCCTTGGGGACAGGCCTATAATATTGGATTGGTGCCGCGACCGCCCGCCGGATACTTGCAGTGGGCTCGATACATCTTATCGGCGAAAAGGACTCATCTAATGAAGATTGGGTTGTATTCAGCCATCTACGTCTCGCTCTTCGAGTATCCCTCTCCTCCAACGTGGTGGATCAAAGCCTTCATTGAACAATGGAATATCCCTACCCACACTTTCCTGATGGCGGATAGGGAGGTCTCAATTTCCTTGGAGGAGTTTGCCGAGCTCTCGGGTTTACCGATGAGAGGGGAGCATTACGAGGAGTTGCTACCTCCTGACGAATACGTCTTTGTCACCAAGCCGCTGGTGTTTGACCTAACTCCGGAAAACGCCGTCCAGCATCAGTATCTGGGCCTGGTGAAGATGTTGGAAATCTACGAAGGACTCCATCTGGAATTGGGCAACCGGGGCGTCAGTTTCGCAGATTTTATTGCCCGCTTCATTCGCCCGGAGCTCCTATCAGAGCGGAGTGAGAAGTTTGCTCAGCTCGATGACCCTTTCGGCTTCGGCTTAGACCGCCGACCTGTATCGGAGAATGATCAAAGGGATTTTTATCTCCCCGGCGCTGCCGTCGTCCCTTTCTCAGAAATTGCCGTCTCGGGCATGGATGAGGAGACCTTTTTTATTGGGTTCTTGGGTTTGTGGCTATGCAGCTTTGCGCTCCCCATGCACCCGCGTCACATGCGGCCCTCCGTCTTTTACCCAGCGCATCGGATGATGGCTGGTTTACAGTTATCGGTAGGAGTCACCGGGCTGGCCTACCTTTATAAAGGACTTAGCGTAGCGGCGGACGCTAGTGAGCCGGGGATACAGCCCGCTAACTTCCCGACCTATTATTTCACCTCCTGGATGGAAATGCATGTGCAAGGGGTGTTCGGTGTCCATAAGATTCCTCCGTTCTTCGAGAAATGCAGACTCCCGAGAGTCATGCGGTTGGTCGGTGCTTCAATTGTGTTTGCATCCCCACGGGAGTCTAGGGTGCTGCTCCTTCGTTCATATCTGGTCGGAGCGAAGATTTCCTTTGTGGATAAGGTTATAACCATAGGCTCAGAGACTGCTAAGTCAGTAGTGCCACTGCACGATGATTTCAAGGACGGGGCTTCCGTATTGAAGGCTCGGGAAATCTTCCACCTCTACTCCATTCGCCCAGGCTATCTAGTGTTTAGGCAGAATGAGACCGCACTTTTCATGAGGTACAACCCGCACCGGTTTGCTCAGCAATCGAGCTATAACCAAAGGATCCCGATGGAAGCTTTCTTGGAAAAGCCTGTGGTCAGCCGAGAGGGGATGAAGAACGCAATGCACCATTTCACACGGCTTAACACGGGTTCCTATTTCTTCATTAGTGAACCCAGCTGTGTCCCTAAGATGCTTAACACGTACGTGGCTTGGTATGCACATGCGATGGGCCCAATTATCTTAACGGAGAAGCGTATACTGGTTGACCGTAGGGGTGCGCCTCTTGGCGGTGATCGCAAGGCCCCCTTGCAGCCAAGGATCCCGGTCATTCCTCCGTTGAAAGATGCCGGAGTCGACCGACCATACGTGTTGAGCCCCCCGCGTGGATTGCCGCTGTCTGCTACGGTGAATGCACCACAGGCGCCCCGTGTTCCCATGAAGACGGTTGATGTAACATCGCCAGAGTCCGGCGCAGGAGCGGATATCGGGACCCGTCGCCCTAAGGTGACTGCCAAGCGCAAATCAATTCTAGGTGCATCTAAAGCTGGCGGGCAAAAGAAGAAGAAGTCGATTCTTTCTCACGACGCAATCCTCAATTTAGAGTCTGAGGCCCCTCTTACCAAAGGAATAAGTGAATATGGCAGCAATAAGGGCTTCTTAGTAGACCCTGCAGACACCAATTTGGCGGCCGCTATTGCAGCTTCTGAGCGATCAGCAAGGCTCGAAGCGATGTTAAGCAAACTTACGGAGTCAGGTGATCATTAGCCGCTTTCCTCATCAGTTCATCGCATTTTTTTAATCATTATTCTTGACTAATACTTTTCCCATTTTCATCAGGTGTCTCTACTGAAGAAGCTATTGCTGCCTCTTTGAAAACTTTCCAAGAGGAGGAGGAGAAACGTGCTCTGGCAGGCGTTGGTGCGTCCCACCCCCTTTTCTTCTATAAGAAAAAAATTGTTATCTCTTCTGATGGTCAACCTAACCTTCTTCCTTTGTTTCTTTATAGGAGCTATATCAGTTGATGCGGGGATCCTCCTCGAGCCTGTTACTGAAGTCCCGGTCTCATCGGGGCTGCTGCAAGAGCCTCGACTTGACAAAACGATGAGGGATGCCCTGAAAAACTTGGAGGCATCCCTACTCACAGACGAAGACACCTCGATGAGAGAGGCTCTGGTGAGGTCCGTCTCAACGGCCCAGGAGGAGAGAAAGCGGCTGAGGCGCGAGGCGAAGGCGCGCCGGACTGCTTT
The DNA here is from genome assembly GCA_030015575.1 of Agapanthus africanus. Classification (NCBI taxonomy): domain Eukaryota; kingdom Viridiplantae; phylum Streptophyta; class Magnoliopsida; order Asparagales; family Amaryllidaceae; genus Agapanthus; species Agapanthus africanus. The sequence continues at coordinate 399,850,397 of CM057347.1, forward strand.
GGCTATGGGAGCGGGCCCAAGCACCGTCCCTCGGGCAGATACTCCTTCCGGAGAGGCCCCTGTCGCCCTATCCACTGCTCGCAGACAAGTGGCGCGCGCCATTCGAAGCGCAAATGATAAGTCCACTTCAGGTAACATTTCTTTCAAAATTTTTATTGTGAGAGTTATAATGCCGACGGTTCTTATATCTATTATTTTGCAGGGCCAAGTCCGACCGAGGGTGAGGCGGAGACCGTTGAACCCAGAGGAACAGAGGAGGCGGTGCCTGTCGAACTCGAGCCGACAGTGGGCAACATCGTGAGGCAATGGAGCCTGGTGCGAAGGTTGAGGGGCCAATAGCCGAGAAGGTCGTTGATGTCGAGCCTGAAGTGGCGGCAGATGAAACGATCATTACAACTGAGTCCGGGGTGATGGCGGACGAGGCACTTGAGGCTGGAGACCTCGTGATGATGGCAGATGAGCTGATGGAGACAGCGGAGCCTGAGGAAGTAGCGGGTGAGATGGGCACGACTCTTGGGGAAGAGTCAGCCGCTTCCTTCCAAGAGTCCGGCAACGCTCCCATCATTGCCCTCCCCGTCTACGATCTTCTGCCGTCTCCTAGTCGCGCGAGCACGACGACGGTCCCTATCGAGTCGGGTGATGAGGTTACGGGTGGTGGCCTCATGTCGATGGAGGAGGGAATTGCCTTAGTTTCGGCTGGCAGCTCATCGGGTACTCTTCGAGTTACCATCATTCCCTCTTTTTTTTACATATCTTGCGATCTTTTCTAACAATTCTGTCTTTGTTTTTAACGCAGGCGCGGCTAACGCCGATGCTCCATTGCTCGAAGGAGCACCGTCAATTACTGCCTTGGCGGTGGTCACCTCCCAGCCTTCCCTTGTGCCATCACGGATGTTGGAAGGTATGGATTTGCGATTCATTAGTTTATCTTTTAACCGCATAACTTATGTACTAACGCCGTACCACTGTGTCTTTTCAGGAGTGCTTTTTGATCATCTATATCAAGTGTTGCTTCCACACTTCTCCTTCCCATCCGAACTCGCTTCTTCCTCTAGTGGTGCCGGTGAGTATACTTCCACTTTGATGTCTTTATTTCCCCCCCTTTTTAGCAATGGGATGATTTCTGACCCTTCCTCTTCCTTATTGTAGCGCCACGAATTGAAGGAGGGGGCGCAAGACCTGCCACACCACCGGCCCTTCCAGCTTTACCATCTGTTGCAGCTGGTATAGTAAATTTCCTTTTTGATGATTCTTTAACATCTCTTGAACCATCGTTTAACCATGTTTTGTTTTGTAGCTATCGTTCCGGCTCCGATCCCTCTTGAGTCTCGTGTCCTTTCACCGGCAGGCCCTTTCTTGAAACGTCCATCTTCAAAGGGTGCCGTGATGAGTTTGGGCATGCTGAGCGGGTATATCGAAGAGCTTAACGCGAACACTCTCCCTTCTGCCGTAGATTTCGCTGTGGAAGTTAACCCAATGTTGGCGGCGCTCGTAAACTTTCACAATGAAGGTGTCGTCGAATCTTGGGTTAACCACTGCAGGGAGGTCGAGGCCTGCCTACATCGGAGTCGACGCGTCCTTCTCCTGAAGTTTTGGCCATAAGCACCCAACGGACAGCTTGGTTCGAGCAAAGCACTTCTTATTTCCGTCATTTGGAGCAAGAAGCAGCTTTACGGTTGAAGGAACGTCAGGAATCTTCAAGCGCAGCTGCTCGCCTACGCGCTGAAGTTAGGGCGAATGCTGCTGAGGTGAAAGTCGTCTTTGAAGGACTTCTGGAGCGTGTTTCTAATGGGCTAGCACTGAAGCGGAAGCCTGATGCCGCCGAGCGTGATGCCCGAGGCCGTGAAGCAGCTCAGCAGGTCGTTGGGGAACATCTTGCCTCCTTCATGCAGCAGCGGGCTCAAGTAGAGGCCGAACTGGTGATGGCGGCTAATCAAGAGAAGGCATGGAAGGAAGTACGCGAGCAATTGATAGAGCTATTCAAGAGGCTTCCTTCTCAGTAACTCTCTTTGCATCGTTTTTAAAATAAAAAAAAATGTATATGCATATTTTTTATTCTTTAGCACAATGTATCTTGTACTCAATCAAGTCTATGAATAAAAGATACACATTTTTTTTGTAACGTCTTGTGTCATTTCTCCTCCCTTTTCTTTCTTTTGTTATCAGCATGCCACCTCAGCAAACATGGTTAACGGATGATTAGAATGAGTATCCTGACTTTCTCAAGAAATAGCGATGGCTTAGGTCGCAGGTTCAGATCTGCTGCCTAAGACTTTTCAACTCTATAAGTCGTGAGGGTCTCATAGAGAATTTTCTCCCTACGGATCGAGAGGATCTCGTAGGTGGGTTTTCTCCTTAGGAATCGTGAGGATTCCTAAGTGTGGTTTTCTCTTATAAGTCGTAAGGATCCTACAAGAGAGTTTTTCCCTCTTACGAGTCGAGAGGACTCGCAAGCGGTTGTTTCCCTCCTTGTCGAAGTTCGATGTTGGAGAGTGAGACCCGTGGATGGTATGCAAGAGACCGTTTTGGGCCAACTTGCAGGGTCCCAGTGCTTAGGAAACATGCTTCTTTTATGCCCACTGCCTAAGGCTTTATCTCACGAGTCGAGCCGCCTCAACAATTTTTTCCGCAAGTCGAGACGAATCGAGCGTTTCTCGCAAGAACATCTTAACGTCCCATTTAACCTCTGCTCTTTACGACAGAAGCCCGTTAAGGTTGGTGATACTTAGGGTTTTGGCCATCGTACCGTCGCATAAGCTGATATAGTCCTCGATAGGCAATCGTGCTGTTCGAGTAGCCCTGCGACTGCCGTGTCTCTGATCCTTTCGGGGGCTGGACAAGACGTCTTCAAGCAATCCTCCTTGGCAGTTTGACCGTCGGAAGAGCAAGCGTTAGGAATTTGCCATGTCGCTTTTTACTTGAGGTTAGGCTTATTTTGGTGAGCCCCGATGAGTCATAACCACTCCGCGCTGGTGTGGGGATGATCTCCGATAGTCTTTCGGGCTTTATATGAGTTGCTGTCAAGACCCTGAAGCTAGGAATTTGGCCTTTGCTTCGTTTGCTGGCATTGCGTCTGCTGTATCGAGACGAATGTTGCGGTGGGAACTAGGGATTTTGCCGTGGCTCCGTTTGTTTGATGACGTTGCGTCTGCTGTGTCGAGACGAACGTTGGGGTGACATCTCGTCTGCTGTATCAAGACGGACGTCTAGATTGTCTCTAGGTTGCTGGTGAACCGCCGAGGTTTGGAACTAGGGATTTTGCCGTGGCTCCATTCGTTTAATGACGTTGCGCCTGCTATGTCGAGACGAACGTTGGGGTGACATCTCGTCTACTGTATCGAGACGGACGTCGAGGTTGTCTCTAGGTTGCTGGTGAACCGCCGAGGTTTGGAACTAGGGATTTTGCCGTGGCTCCATTCGTTTAATGATGTTGCGCCTGCTGTGTCGAGACGAATGTTGGGGTGACATCTCGTCTACTGTATCGAGACGGACGTTGAGGTTGTCTCTCGGTTGCTGGTGAACCGTCGAGGTTTGGAACTAGGGATTTTGCCGTGGCTCCGTTTGTTTGATTGTCGCGTCCGAATCCCGCTGGAGGAAGAAAACTGGGGTGACAACTCGTCTACTGTATCGAAACGAATGTCGAGGTGGAGCTGGAATTTTGCCGTGGCTCCGTTTGTTTGATTGTCGCGTCCGAATCCCGTTGGAGGAAGAACGCTGGGGTGACAACTCGTCTACTGTATCGAAACGAATGTCGAGGTGGAGCTGGAATTTTGCCGTGGCTCCGCTTTGTTTCGACCATGGGGTCTTTTGTTAACTTTGCATGTACACCCTGTTGGACTGCGAAGGAACGCCGTTGTTGACATTGCGACTGCTGTAACGAGACGAATGCTAAGGTGGAGTTGGGATTTTGCCGTTACTCCGCTTCGTTTCGACCGTGAGGTCTTTTGTTGACGTTGCATCTGCCTCCAGCTGGACTGTGGAGGAACGCTGTTGTTGACATTGCGTCTACTGTATCGAGACGAATGCTGAGGTGAAGCTGGGGTTTTGCCATCGCTCCGCTTTGTTTCGACCGTGAGGTCTTTTGTTGACGTCATGTCTGCATCTAGTTGGAGTGAGGAGAAACGCCGTTGGTGATCTCTAAGTTGTCGATGTTGACGTCGAGACCCTGAAGCTCGGGATCTTCGTTTGCTTCATTTGTTGACATCGTGTCTGTAATATTGCGACAAATGTCGAGATGGTCTCTAGGTTGTCTATGAATCGTCGAGATTTGGCTTCGCTTTCTGATGGAGCCTGTTGGGAAGGTATGGTTCCCTCTTTATCTGTGCCCCTGAATTGTATACAGGGATCGATGTGATTTCACCTGTAGGGCAAAAAGTTTCATTCTTTCATTTTTTTTATTCTTTCCACGATGCTCTATCATTTCAGCTTTTATATCGCGAAGGTCGCGATTGCCCAATCATTTCGGCTATTTTTCGCGGTGCCCAATCATTTCGGCTGTTTACTTTATTTTTACTCGCTGCTTTTTATTGCGAGTTGCCCAATTATTTCGGCTATTTCGCATGCATACATTTTACTTGCTGCTTTTTATTGCAAGTTGCCCCATCATTTCGGCTATTTCGTATGTATGTGCGGCTTACTGGCTTTTCGCCGTAAACCTGAAATTAGACACCGATTTCGGCATCAGCACCGCTACAACTGGGATATGGCCAGGAGCGAATCATCACCTGCCTTTGTCGATGTCAAACAAAGGTGGCTCAGCGACCAGGGTTAAGGTCTTGTCGGCTAAGGCTGTTGACTTCATGAGCCGTAAGGGTCTCACAAAGGTATTTCTCCCTACAACTTTCGATATTGCCCTACAAATGGTCCTATATTGGCCCTTGTATACAATCCACGGGCGCGAATAAACATTTCCCTAACCAAGTCCCATCCGTGACTGGGGATATGTCCACACGGTGAACAACCCTTGTGAGTCCTCCCGACTCATAAGGAGAAAACCCTTTTGTAAGATCCTTACGACTTACAAGAGAACATGCACTTAGGAATCCTCACGATTCCCAAGGAGAAAACATACCTACAAGATCCTCACGACTTGTAGGGAGAAATACCTTTGTGAGACCCTTACGGCTCATGAAGTCAAAAGCCTTAGCCGACAGGACCTTTAACCCTGTTTACTAAGCCACCTTTGTTCAACATCGACAAAGGCAAATGATGATTCGCTCCTGGCAATATCTCAGTTGCAGCGATGCTGATGCCTAAACCGGTATCAAATTCCAAGCCCTTTCAAGGCAAATGATGATTCGCTCCTGGCAATATTCTAGTCGCAGCGATGCTGATGCCAAAATTGGTATCAGATCCCAAATCCCCTACTCGAAAAAAATTCAGCGAGCCAAAAAAAAAAACGCATACGAAATAGCCGAAATGTTGGGGCAACTTGCAATAAAAAGCAGCAAGTAAAAATCTATGCATGCAAAATAACCGAAATGATTGGGCAATTCGCAATAAAAAACAGCGAGTAAAAAAAAAAATAATAATAAAAAAATAATAATAATAAACAGCCGAAATGATTGGGCAACTCGCAATAAAAAGCAGCGAGTAAAAAGAAAAAATAGCCGAAATGATTGGGCACCGCGAAAAATAGCCGAAATGATTGGGCAATCGTGATTTTCGCGATATAAAAAGCTGAAATGATAGAGCATCGCGGAAAGAATAAAAAAAATGAAAGAATGAAACTTTTTGCCCTACAGGTGAAATCACATCGATCCCTGTATACAATCCAGGGGCACGGATAAAGAGGGGACCATACCTTCCCAACAGGCTCCATCAGAAAGCGAAGCCAAATCTCGACGGTTCATAGACAACCTAGAGACAATCTCGACATTTGTCGCAATATTACAGACACGATGTCAACAAAGGAAGCAAACGAAGATCCCGAGCTTCAAGGTCTCGACGTCAACATCGACAACTTAGAGATCACCAACGGCGTTTTTCCTCACTCCAACTAGATGCAGACATGACGTCAACAACCGACCTCAGAATCGCAACGAAACGGAACCATGGCAAAGTCTCTAGTTCCAAATCTCAATGGCCACATCTGCAGCCCGAAGACCAACAACGGTGGGCCTCCTCATTCCAGCATGACACAGATGTTACACCATCAAGCGGAGCGACGGCAAAATCCCAGCTCCACCTCAGCATTTGTCTCAATACAGCAGACGAGATGTCAACAATGGCGTTCCTCTGCAGTCCAGCAGGATGCAGATGCAACGTCAACAAAAGACCTCACGGTCGAAACAAAGCCGAGCGACGGCAAAATCCCAGCTCCACCTCAACATTCGTCTCGATACAGTAGGCGAGATGTCAACAATGGCATTCCTTCGCAGTCCAATAGGATGTAGAAGCAACATCAACAAAAGACCTCATGGTCGAAACAAAGCGGAGTGACGGCAAAATCCCAGCTCCACCTCAGCATTCGTCTCGATACAGCAGACACAGTCAAAGCAAACGAAGCGAAGGCCAAATTCCTAGCTTCATGCGTCTTAATGGCAAGTCATATAAAGCCTGAAAGACAATCGGAGATTATCTCGCACCAGTGCGGAGTGGTCACCACCTCGACGTTCGTCTCGATACAGCAGACGCAACATCACCAAAAGGAGCCACGGCAAAATCCCTAGTTCCAAACCTCAACGGTTCAGCAGCAACCTATAGACAACCTCGACATCCATCTCAATACAGCAGACGAGATGTCACCCCAACGTTCGTCTCGACATAGCAGACGCAACATCATCAAACAAACAGAGCCACGGCAAAATTCCAGCTCCACCTCGACGTTCGTTTCGATATAGTAGACGAGTTGTCACCCCAGCGTTCTTCCTCCAGCGAAATTCGGACGCGACAATCAAACAAACGGAGCCACGACAAAATCCCTAGTTCCAAACCTCGACGGTTCATCAGCAAACTAAAAACAACCGCGACATTCGTCTCGATACAGCAGACGCGATGCCAGCAAAGCGAAGCAAAGGCTAAATTCCTAGCTTCAGGGTCTTGACGGCAACTCATATAAAGCCCGAAAGACTATCGGAGATCATCCCCACACCAGCGCGGAGTGGTTATGACTCATCGGGGCTCGCCAAAATGAGCCTAACCTCAAGTAAAAAGCGGCATGGCAAATTCCTAACGCTTGCTCTTCCGACGGTCAAACTGCCTAGGAAGATTGCTTGAAGACGTCTTGTCCAACCCCCGAAGGGATCAGAGACACGGCAGTCGCAGGGCTACTCGAACAGCACGATTGCCTATCGAGGACTATATTGGCTTATGCGACGGTACGATGGCCAAAACCCTAAGTACCATCGACCTTAACGGGCTTCTGTCGTAAAGAGCAGAGGTTAAATGCGACGTTAAGATGTTCTTGCGAGAAACGCTCGAGTCGTCTCGACTTATGAAAAAATTGTCGAGGCGGCTCGACTCGTGAGATAAAGCCTTAGGCAGTGGGCATAAAAGAAGCCTGTTTCCTAAGCACCGGGACCCTGCAAGTTGGCCCAAAACGGTCTCTTGCATACCATCCACGGGTCTCACTCTCCAACATCGAACTTCGACAAGGAGGGAAACAACCGCTTACAAGTCCTCTCGACTCGTAAGAGGGAAAAATTCTCTTGTAGGATCCTTACGATTTACAAGAGAAAACCACACTTAGGAATCCTCACGATTCCTAAGGAGAAAAACCCACCTACGAGATCCTCTCGATCCGTAGGGAGAAAAGTCTCTATGAGACCCTCACGGCTTATAGAGTTGAAAAGTCTTAGGCAGCAGATCTGAACCTGCGGCCTAAGCCATCGCTATCTCTTGGATAAATCTAGATGCTTACTCTGTTATCTATCGACCTTGCTTATTAACACAGCATACCGAGAATAAGAGAAGAAAGCGACGGAAAGAGCATCTGATCTACATTTGATCAAGCATTTGAGACAGGTTCATTCATGCAAAAGATTCAGAACAAAAGATAAGACAGGCTAAGAAAAACAAAAATTCTCATTAATATTTCCCGAAGTTCTTACAATCATAAAAGAGATAAACTAAAAATATTATTACAACGGTATAACCTCAGATCCGGGGCACGGATTGAGGAATTCAAAAGTAAGGCCATCCAGAGTTCTTCTGGCCTTTCTAATTATTCTTATGCGCAGCCTCTCGCGCTCCTCCGTGTCAAGATCATCGGCAAGCCCTCCCGGCCTTCGATAAGCAGTAACTATCGTCGTCTGCTGGAAGATTTGATGTACAATGTCAATGAGGCTGTCTCGCCATTTTTTCGAGATCGGCCCCATCAGGTACACTGAATGCACCTTGTCCTCGGCATTGTCCAGCGCATTGAGTGGTAGGTCTTCGTGAAGACCCGGAAGTGCTCTCCATATTGCCCCCAGCACAACTTTCAAAAGAGCCGAACGACGGGGTAGCAGCCAACCACCGCTTGCGTTCAGACGACCCATGACCTCTGCACATTGAGCGTCTGTAAACTCCTGGTTTTGTTGACGACCCTGTGCGCGGATATCGTCATAGGTGATGAACTCGTGCAAACTGTATAGATGCACCGCCATTATGCCTGGAGGAATACCACAGGAAGATTAGCGATAAAAAAAAATAATAATGTACATAGAGGGCTAAATTCCTAGAGAGCAAAGCTCTGTTCAGGGATTAAAACCAATGAACAAAAGCTCAATGAAACCCCAATGGGGAGCTCTTTAGATCAAAAGATCTGTGAGAGCAAAGCTCTTTGACTGAGATTAATTTAAATTAAGTTGATTTATACCTAAAGTTTCTAACTTTGAAAATGAGCAAAGCTCTGCTAGTGATCAAAAGATCTGTGGGAGCAAAGCTCTTTGATTGAGATTAATTTAAATTAATTTGATTTATATCAATTTTACCTAAAGTTTTTTCTAAAAACTTTGGAAAGAAGAGCAAAGCTCTAGAGTTCTTGAAGGCAAGAGCAAAGGTCTGAAGTTTTTTGAAAATAAGAATCTGAAAGATGATAAGCATCTGTGGGGGACCGAAGGTCCTATTTATAGGCATCAAGTGCCTCTTTGACTTCCAAAAATCGTCACGGCGGTTGGAATTCCGCCACCGTTGCGCTCACGTTTGGGGCCACGTAAGCACAACGGTGGGGGGGCATTTGTTTACCCCAATCAGAGCAAACCTCTATTCAAAATCCGAGGTGGGAGATGAAGCAACGCTTCATCTTCCCCCAATCAGAGCAAAGCTCTGCTTTGAAAATTTAAAATTTAATAAATGAAGCAACGCTTCAGTATATTTGCGCTGCGCAACACACCACCTGTCAGGCGCAGATGCATCAGCGCAGCGCCCAAGGCGGCACGCCCAATCAGAGCAAAGCTCTATTTAAATGAAGCAACGCTTCAGCTGCGCAAGCACTGCGCTGCGCGACACGTGTCAGCGCGGATGCGCTAGCGCAGCTGCGCTGCGCTGTGCGCTGCGCGACACGTGTCAGCGCGGATTTGCAAACGCAGCTGCGCTGCGCTTTGCGCTGCGCGACACGTGTCAGCGCAGTTGCGCTGCGCTGTGCGCTGAGCGACACGTGTCACGCGCTGGGGCATCTGCGCCAAACAGAATTAAAATATTCAAGAAATCTTTTCTGTTCTTGTTAAAACAAGAAGATTTTCTTCTGCAAAGCAGAAGCGCTTGGATCAAAAATCCAACGGTGGGGAAAATTCCCCAAATCACTCAGAGAAAGATCTCTTTAACAAATTTAACTAATTTATGGGCACTATAAAAAGGACCCCAGACCTCAATTAAAAGGGATCAATATCTTTCTAAATAAAAAAAAGAGAGAGAAAGAGGACTCTGAAGAGCTCCTTAAGAACAAAAAAGGTAAAAAACCTTTGAAAGAAGAGAAAATTCTCTTAAAAACAAGATCATTGATCTTTAAACATAACTAAATAAAATAAATAAATAAAATAAAAAATAGTTCTTTGCACTTTTTCATGAACCTTTGGTTCTTTAAGATAAGAAAAAAAAACTTATCTTTTCCTTTGATCTAAATTAGATCAAGGAATCCAACAGTGCTCTGCACTTCTGTTCTTGAATCTAAAAGATTCTTAGTACTTTGCATTTCCAAACTGCGCTGTTGCGCCCTTGAGAGATCGCCACGTGTCAGCTACAGAACAATTTGCGCTATGCGCTCTTAAAATAGAGCTTTGCTCTCTGTAATTGGCGCAACTCACCAGAGCGCGCCACGTGTCAGTAGCGCAACAGCGTAGCGCACTATCGCAGCGCACTGCGCTATTGCGCTTGTGCTCACCAGAGCGCGCCACGTGTCAGTAGCGCAACAGCGCAGCGCACTAGCACAGCGCACTGCGCTATTGCGCTTGCGCTCACCAGAGCGCAACACGTGTCAGCCATAAAACCACTTGCGCTATGCACTCTTGAAACAGAGCTCTGCTCTCTAGAATTAGCGCAACTCACCAGAGCGCGCCACGTGTCTGCAGCGCAACAGCGCAGCGTACTGCGCTATTGCGCTTGCGCTCACCAGAGCGTGACACGTGTCACCACCATATGAGTTTGCGCTCAATACTTAGCGCAAAGCGCCTGACAAGTCACGTGGGGCATTGTCAGAGTATCTAATGCTCTGCATTGTTAAAGTAAAGGGACAGAGCCCAATAAAAAGGCCTAACAGGCCTAATAAAAAAATGCTATGCATTTTAAAAGGGGGGCAAAGCCCAAACAAAAAAATAGATGCTCTGCATCATTTATAAAAGGGCAAAGCCCAACCAAAACAAGAATAATGCAGTGCATTACTAAAAAGGGGTGAAGCCCCAGCACCAGCCAAAGACAAAAAATGTTGAAACTGGACTTAACCCAATTTTGGCCATAAGTCCTTAAATTAAATTGACTGAGCAAGATTGCTCTTTTAAATCAATTCACTTCGGTTCGAGGGTACATCTCCGAACTCCTCTGACACACGTCGTTGTAATCATTCAACGTCGTCAGAGAGGTGACGGGTCCCGACGACCACACGCATCAATATGGACTGCGGGGTCCTTAAACTCGTGGACCGAGACGTCCTTAAACTAATATCGGACCGAGACGTCCTTAAACTAATATCGGACCGAGACGTCCTTAAACTAATATCGGACCGAGACGTCCCTAAACTAATATCGGACCTAAAACTAATATCGGACCGAGACGTCCTTAAACTAATATCGGACCGAGACGTCCCTAAACTAATATCGGACCGAGACGTCCTTAAACTAATATCGGACCGAAACGTCCCTAAACTGGAATACGGACCGAAATGTCCCTAAACTAATGATGGACCACCACGTCCTTAAACTGGCGATGGACCATCATGTCCCTAAACTGGAACTTGGACCACTACGTCCCTAAACTGGCGACGGACCGAAACGTCCCTAAACTAATATCGGACCACCACGTCCCTAAACTGGAATATGGACCACCACGTCCCTAAACTGGCACAATAGAGCCCAAATGCTCTTTTGTCGGATCTAAACGGTCCCGTTAAGTTGATCTTAGTCTCAAACTGGACTAACGTATCCTTAACAAACGTTTGAGTTGATCTTAGCCTCAAAAATGGCTAACGTATCCTCCAAACAGACTTTAGTCCCAAATTGGACTATGAATCTCCCAAATTGGAACAATAGAGCCCAAACGCTCTTTTGTCGGATCTAAACGATCACGTTAAGTTGATCTTAGTCTCAAACAGGACTATCGTATCCTTAACGAACGTTTAAGTTGATCTTAGCCGCAACGCGACTAATGCATCCTTAAACTAAAAACACCAAACCCAAATCTAAGTAAATACGGATTTGGACTAATCCACGTCCTACGGGCGACGACATTACTCAGTCTCCGTATACAATCCACGGGCAACCACGAACAAAACAAACACCCACGACACGAAGTGAAATTCTGGAGAAGGAGAAACTTGTTACCGCGACGCGGTAGCGTAATTAACTGCAGGGGCTTGCGCCTGCAGGGAAAAGCGTCCCCACAATCAAAAACCCCTCAAGCGAGGGGGAATCTGACGAAGTCTGCTACATCGGCCGCATCCGTCTAAACCTCCGATACAAGGTGCCATAAATCAACTTGGCATCTTCGGAGAGGTAGACGGATAAAACCAAATAGCATCTGCCCCGAATCTCAGCGTCAGGACATCGCAGTCCTGTGCGCCACCTTTCGGAGGGGAACAGGGCCCATAAGTCACTCCTCCAGTAATGACGGAGTGAGAGTTGTTGCTGCAGGCGATGCAGTTCGAAGCCATTGATCTTCTGTTTTCTGCACGGAGCAAGACACCAAATCTTAGTACCTTGAATCCACAGGAAACCACAGTAAACCACGATTCGTTCGCGAACACGACACATGAAGTGTGGAGTGGAAAGTGGAAAAGGTCCCACCGGGCGTGCCAGAATCTGTTCCCCTCCGAAAGGCGGCGCACAAGACTGCGATGTCCTGGCACTGAGATTCGGGGCAGATACTATTTGGTTTTATCCGTCTACCTCTCCGAAGATGCCAAGTTGATTTATGGCACTGTGTATCGGAGGTTTAGACGGATGCGGCCGATGTAGCAAACTTCGTCAGATTCCCCCTCAGGGTGAGGGGTTTTTGATTGTGGGGACGCTCTTCCCTGCAGGCGTAATCCCCTGCAGTTAATTACGCTACCGCGTCGCGATAACAACTTTCTCCTTCTCCAGAATTTCACTTCGTATCGTGGTTGTTTGTTTTGTTCGTGGTTGCCCGTGGATTGTATACGGAGACTGAGTAATGCCGTCGCCCGTAGGACGTGGATTAGTCCAAATCCGTATTTACTTAGATTTGGGTTTGGTGTTTTTAGTTTAAGGATGCATTAGTCGCGTTGCGGCTAAGATCAACTTAAACGTTCGTTAAGGATACGTTAGTCCGGTTTGAGACTAAGATCAACTTAACGGGATCGTTTAGATCCGACAAAAGAGCGTTTGGGCTCTATTGTTCCAGTTTAGGGACATAGTGGTCCAACATTCCCATTTTGGGGGCGGATATTGGTTTAAGGATGCATAAGTCCATGAGTTTAAGGACCCCACAGTCCGTATTAATGTGTGGTTGTCAGGACCCGTCACCTCTCTGACGACGTTGAAGGATTACAACGACAAATATCAGAGGAGTTCAGAGATGTACCCTTGAACCAAAGTTGGTTGAGAGATCTATAGTCCAATTTGGGACTAAAGTTTGTTTGAAGGTTTGATTTAAGGACACGTTAGCCATATTTGAGGCTAAGATCAACTTAATCGTTTGTTAAGGATACGTTAGTCCAATTTAAGACTAAGATCAACTTAACGGGATCGTTTAGATCCGACAAAAGAGCGTTTGGGCTCTATTGTTCCAGTTTAGGGACATGGTGGTCCATGTTCCAGTTTAGGGACATGGTGGTCCATGCTCCAGTTTAGGGACATGGTGGTCCGATATTAGTTTAGGGACGTTTCGGTCCGATATTAGTTTAAGGACGTTTCGGTCCGCGAGTTTAAGGACCCCGCTGTCCATATAGTATGTGGTCGTTGGGACCCGTTACCTCTCTGACGTCATTGAAGGATTACAACGACAGGTGTCAGAGGAGTTCGGAGATGTACCCTCGAACCGGTAGTAAATTGATTTAAGAGAGCAATCTTGCTCAGTCAATTTAATTTAAGGACTTATGGCCAAAATTAGGCTAAGTCCAATTGAAAATGTTCAACATTTTATTTGCTTTTGCATTGCATTTCTTTTTTTTATTTTTATTTGGGCTTTGCCCAGAAAGGATGCAGAGCATCAATTTGTTTTGGACTCTGTTCTTTTAGGAATGATGCAAGGCATCAATTTTATTTGGGCTCTGCCCTTATATAAAGGATGCAAAGCATCAATTTATTTGGGCTCTGCCCATTTATTGCCTTGCAATTTATTTTGGCCTGTTAGGTCATTTTGATTTGGGCCTGGCCCTTTTAGGAAATGCATTGCATTTGTCAGGCGCTTTGCGCCAATCAGAGAGCGCAAGCGCAGTTTGCAAGTGCAAGGCACTATGATTTAAGAATCTTTTAGATTCAAGAACCAATGGTTCATAAAAGGAGTGCAAAACACTATTCGTTTCCTTGATCTAATTTAGATCAAAGAAAAAACAAGTTTTTCTTTTTATTTCAGGAACCAAAGGTTCATAAAAAGTGCAAAGCACTGTTAAATTTTTTGATCTAATTTAGATCAAAGAAAAAGATAAGTTTTTTTCTTATCTTAAAGAACCAAAGGTTCATGAACAAGTGCAAAGCACTATTTTTATTTTATCCCTTTATTTAGTTCTGTTTAAAGATCTATGATCTTGTTTTTAGATCACTGATCTGTTCATAAGAGAATTTTCTCTTCTTTCAAAGGTTTTTACCTTCTGTTGTTCTTGAGGAGTTCTCGAGAATTCTTTTCTCTTTTTTTTTTGAAAGATGTTCATCCTCTTTGAATTGAGGCCTAGGGTCCTTTTTATAGTGCCCAAAAATTAGTTAAATTTGTTAAAGAGATCCTTCTCTGAGTGATTTGGGGAATTTTCCCCACTGTTGGATCTTTGATCCAAAGGCCCCTGCTTTACAGAAGAAAATCTTCTTGTTTTAACAAGAACAGAAAAGATTTATTCTGTTTTGCGCAACTCCCCCAGCGCATGACACGTGTCGCGCAGCGCAGCGCAGCGCAGTTGTGTTTGCGCAACTGCGCAGATACGTGTCGCGCAGCGCAGCGCTTGCGCAGTTGTGCGTGCGCAGTTGTGTTTGCGCAACTGCGCAGACACGTGTCGCGCAGCGCAGCGCTTGCGCAGTTGTGCTTGCGCAATAGCGCAGACACGTATCGCGCAGCGCAGCGCTTGCGCAACTGAATGTTGCTTCTTTTACTTTTTGTTTTTTAAGAGAGCCTTGCTCTGATTGGATGCACCGCCTTGGGCGTTGCGCTGTCGTATCAACTTCTGACACATGGCGCGTTGCGCGCAGCGCACAGTATTTGAAGCGTTGCTTCAAAATTTGAAAATTTGAATTTAAACAGAGCCTTGCTCTGATTGGGGAAACAATGCTCTTCTATCAGGGATTTGCTAATGAGAACAAACATACTACCGTGACGGCGCTGGTCAACGAAAGGGTTAGACCAAGTAAGACTTGGGTTCAAATGTGTTACTCGATGGCGAAATCTCTGGTCAAATACAAGCAACGCATCGATGAAGTTGCAGCTATTGGAATGCTCATAGCCACCCTTGACCCAAATTCAAAGGCGTCCTCGTATATGGCCCTCTTCAAGCCGACGACCTTTCAAGAACTCATGGATAAAATGGCTCGATTGGATCAATTGGGTCAAGACTCTTTCTCACCCAATGATGATGAGTGAAAACCAGAGGCAAGATGGCGTTTGTTGTTAGTTATATGTATGCCCTAGAGGCCATTGCTATACATAGGATATATATTGCAGTGGATGCTGGGACATATATAGGGAGGACTTTCTCGCTCGACATGATAGTATGCTATCTGGTTACTCTTTACCTTAACATGTACACTGATTGTCTCTCTGTTACATGTTGGTAAAGCCCTTAGGATGTGTACTTGACTACCTGGACTATGATGCGGATCATACTAGTGGGGACATGGTAGTCCATAAGTGCATCCTTCAAAGTCCCTAGTCGTGGGTGTATCGAGACAAGGCATCGATATACCAGAGTAGACTAGCGTATACCTTCTTGACCCATACAGATGGGCGATGGATGATCCCATATCCATTGGTGTTTGACATCAGAGATGATATACGGGTGCTCAGTAGAGACTGGGTACACTGGACGGACTCGCCAAGAACTCCCAGATGGTATTATACCTTACGTCAGATGGCAGTTCTCTGGTGACACTGGTACAGAGTAGTCTGTTGACCCAAGATCGTCATAGAGTCTTGTGTGGTTCCCACCGTGCTTTGATTTCCATCTTACCACGTCCAAGAGAGCGTGCAAAACGGTGGTTTTTGGGTACAGTCCCGAGTCACATGGAGGCAATGAGCGATAGGAGGGGATTCGTCTCTCCCGGTATAGGGAGTTAATGTTGCGCTTTGTTCGATTGGCTATAACCGGAAATCCCTGGCCAGGGTTGCTGAGATTTACTGGTAAGTGTTACCAGTAGTTTCTCGAATTGTTATAGACCTCATATCGACACGACTTATCGAGCTATTGGGGTCTGACGTTTACCACCCCTAGGCGAGATATGCGACATATCAGACGACGAGACCGGACTGTACGGTAAGTGTTACTGGTTGGATTCACAGGAGTGTGAGCGGGCTTGCTCGTCGATCTTCTGATCGCTCAATACCCGGGTGGCCGTTACGTTTAGCAGATCGCTTGCGGCTTGTGGGTGTTTGATATGATCATCACCTGCTGCCGGCGTATTGACGAGTCTTTAGAGTCCTACACAGAGGTTTCCTGGCTCAAGCGAAACGAAATAGGAGCGCATATGAGATATGTGCGGGACCGAGAATAATGCGTGTATGTGATACCGTATTTCATTCTCGCGTTGAATGTGTCGAGTGGTTGTATGTGATATAACCTAGTTATCGAATCAAGGATTGATTCGATAAATCGATACATTGTATACTAGTCGGTTGTGTGCGACATGACCGGATCATTGAATCAAGTGTTGATTTAATGATTTAATGCATAATTATATATTTGATATATTACTTTGCATTAACTAGTATTGGTTCACTTTAAATGGATTTTCTCACTTGAAGTTCACAAGTTGTATATGTGATATACTTTTGTGCACTTGATTGTATCATGTTTGATGATACATGCTTACTTGAGTTTGTGTAAAGATTAAACCATGGTTATTTAAATGGTTAGGGTTTTGTTTTTCATTTTCTTATTCATTTATTTATTTGTTTATTCATTTTGGAAAATGATAAGCATAAAGAGAAAATGGTGGCTAACCTTGTTTATTGTTGAAGCTTCTTGAAGCTTTGACTTAGTGACCATTTTGTCTCATGCTTAACCCTAACCATTTCACATAACCCTAGTCTATTCTCTACACTTGACCATGGTTGGATTATGATAAGTATTCTCATTATTTTCTTTTTGAGAATGAACTTATCATAATATCTTCTTCTTCTTCTTCTTGAAGAAGAAACCTTCCTCCATCAATGGCAACTCTTGAAAATGAGTGAGAAATCCAATTCTAAAGTGAACCCACTTCCTATTTCTTCATCCTCTACCTCTTGCCAAGTAGTAGAGTGTGTTTTCTTCACAAGTTTCATGACTTGGTGAAGTGGGAGCTTGATCTTGTGATGCCTCGACGTAGATCATCTTCGGCACGAAGCCGACGACCTTGCCCGCCCATTTCTCCGATGAAGCCGACGCTAGAGCCCGGGTTTCTATTTGGACAGCGAGGAGACTTCATTGCGGAGCTATGGAGGTGGAGGACCGGATCTACAAAGGTTGTATTTCCGTTCTCTTAGTAAAGTAGTTTACTAGTTCTAGTTTCGCCTAGACCTCTAGTAAACGATCCGTAGTCTAGGGTTTCTCGGCACCCCTAAATTTTGAAATTGGCATGGTTGATTCCTTGTGAGACCTCTTGAGCGTGCCTAGGAACCCTACATTTGTCGCCTACGCTCAACAAAAATAAATGGTTCTGAAGCAACCTGTCGCCAAAATAGTGACGGCGTGGATACTCGTTCCCCCTGAGATATACACATAGGCATATTCCTCACTGGCGGAAGAATCCCTATGTGGGATGGTCTTTTCATCTCAAAAGACAGAAAGGATATTAAAGGGCCTACAAATAGGTCCCACAATCTAGTGGAATGCCTAGCTAAAAAAACGGTATGTCCACAAGCAAAATAAGCACGGATGAAAACCCGAAAGGGCGCCGTGAGTAAAAACAGCAGGATTGCCGGCGAGCTTCTGAAAACCCGGAAGGGCGCAATCTCGTTAAAAAAAAGGGTACGTCCGCAAGAAATATGGGCATGGATGAAATCCCGAAAGGGCGCCGTGAGTAAGAACAGCAGGACTGCCGGTGAGCTTGTGAAAGCCCAGAAATGCGCAACCTCGTTAAAGTAAATGCACTTATGAGATCCTCACGACTCGTGAGGAGAATCCCCCTATGAGACCCTCACAGCTCATAGGATTCAAAAGCTTTAAGATACAGGGACCTGAACCTATTCTTAAGCCGTCATATCTCTCAAATTGCCCTATAGGCGGTCTATATTGACCCCTGTATACAATCCAGGGGCACGAATAAATATTTCTTTGCCAAGTTTTACAAATGGCAAGAAATGTCCCCATATGGTGAATAACATTTGTAAGTCCTCTCGACTTATAAGGAGAAAATACTCTTATGAGATCCTTACGACTTATAAGAGGAAACACCACTTAGAAGTTCTTACGACTTCTAAAGAGAACATACACCTACGAGATCCTCACGACTCGTAGGGAGAAATAACTTTGTGAAACCCTTACGGCTCATAAAGTCAAAAGTCTTAGTCGACAGGATCCTAACCATGTCTACTAAGCCACCTTTTTCCAAATCGACAGAGGAAAATGATGAGTCGCTCCTGGCAATATTCCAGTTGTAGCGATACTGATGCCTAAACAGGTGTCAAAGACTAAGTCAACCTCTCCGGCAAGTGTCGTCCCTACAACCATCTAATAAAGAAGGGGACCCCATTCGTCTGGGATCGTAAATGCCAGGGTGCACCGAATGAAATCAAGCAATACCCGCAGAATCCGCCGGTACTGACCGCTCCGGTCAAGGGAAAGCCCCTCATCCTATACACAACAGCCCTTGAAGGTTCTTTAGGCGCGCTATGGGCACAGGAGAATGATCAAGGGAAAGTGAGAGCCCTCTACTATTTGAGTCGGGTTCTCCTGGGGGCAGAAAACAACTACTCCCCTATCGAAAAACATTGCTTGGCGTTAATCTTCGCTATAGCGAAGCTTCGCCATTATGCTTTGGTGCATGAGGTCCATCTCATATCAAAGGTGGACCCTCTCAAGTATTTGATGTCAAGAGCCATACTAACTGGACGGCTCGCTAAATGAGCCCTACTCTTAATGGAATTCTCGATAACATACTGATCTCTCAAGGCAGTGAAAGGCCAAGCCATCGCCGACTTCCTCGCTGAGCATCCGATACCTGCCGATTCACCCCTAAATTGTGAATTGCCGGATGAGCATGTGTTTGACACGATCGACAGGGAGAAGGGTGGGAGTGATACCCGATGGAAACTCTATTTTGATAGGGCATCTTCCATGAAGAGGAGAAAGCACACCACCCTTATAATCAAATCGGAGGTAGGCCCTATCTTTGTGACTCCGCAAAGAGGGATAATGCGCTTTTCCTTTTCCTTAACAGAGCCGAGGACAAATAATGAAGCGGAATATGAGGCTTTGATAGAAGGTCTTGAGATCGCTGTCGACATGGGAATCGAAAATCTCCTTATATACGGAGACTCCCAGCTGGTCGTTAGTCAAGGAAACGATGACTATCAAACGTGCAAATCAGAATTGGTAAAGTATGGCGAGAGAGTGAAAAAATTGCTGACTCAAATCCCTTCCTACGTCCTAGAAAACATACCGCGTACGGAAAATAGTAAGGCGGATGCATTAGCAAAACTCGCTAAAGAACTGGCTGAAGAAAACCTTGATGACGTAAGGATCGTTGTACAAAGCCGTCGGGTTCTTGCACCAGCGGAAATATCTCCGGAGTCGTTTGAAGAAAGGGAAGCGACCAAGCAAACAGCCCTACAAATAGGGGACCAAGAAAAGGCTAAGGATTGGAGAAAAGTCTTTACAGACTACTTCAAATCCTGTCAAATGCCGGAAGATGCATCCTCAAAACATCAACTCATGAAACGAGCTCTGTCTTTCGCCTTCGTCAATGATACTCTATATAAGAGATTGTTTGATTCTCTATGGCTGAAATGCCCGGGACCGGAAGAAGCAAGAAGAGTCATCCAAGAAACTCACGACGGACTCTGCGGTTCTCATCAAGACGGGCCAAAGATGAAGCTGAAGATCAAAAGGATGGGCTACTATTGGCCCACGATGATTCATGATTGTCTCGAATACGCAAAGCAGTGTCATTCGTGCCAAATTCTTGGAGACTTCATCCACCAGCATCCAAACCCGCTACACCCAACGGTGGCTAGCTGGCCGTTTGAAATATGGGGAACCGACATAATTGGTCCCATCGAACTAGCGTCATCCAGAGGACATCGGTTCATATTGTTGGATATAGTACCCTCAGAGTCAATTATTGGATCACAGGCACGTGATTGCAATGATTGAGGGAGGACCTATACCGGTAGGACAGTCTTACCCAAGATGATAGTATGCTATCTGGTTTATCTTTATCATCGTGTACTGCTTTAGGTAACCTTACAAGTTACTACTGCGCATTGATAGAGCCCTTAGGATTCTTGCTTGACGGCCAGCAGTATGATGGCGGTCATGTACGTGGGAGCTGGGGTCTATAAGCACATCCTTAAAAGGTGCATAGTCGTGGGAGTTTTCGAGACAGGGCATCGATACTCCATAGTAGACTAGTGTATACAGTCGAGACCCCGACGATGGGCGGTGTCCGGTCTCCAAGCCACTGGTGTCAGTTGGTTCACCTAAGATGTATACAGGTGCTCATTGGGTTATGAGTACACCGGACAGGACTCGCCGGGAACATGCTAGTTGGTATTATACCTGATGTCAGATAGCAGTTCCCTAGTGATATGTGTACAGGTTAGTTCATCGACCTGAGATCGTCATTTGTCTCGTGTGAGTTCCCACTGTACTTTGATTACTACCCTACCATGGCTTAAAGGAGTCATGCAAACAGGTTTTAGTTGGGTACAGTCTCGAGCCACATGGAGGCAGTGAGCGGATCGGCAGGGGTTTCGTCTCTCCCGGTATTGGGGGTAAGATCGCGCTGTGTCTAGGAGAGCCATTACACGAAGTCCTTGGCCAAGGCAGGAGATTTACTGGTAGGTATTCCAGTAGTATCTCAGGGTGTTCTGGGCTACACTTTGACACGACTTATACCGCTTTTGGGGGTCTGACTTTTACCAACCCCCTAGGCCCGCCATGCGATGCTCATAGACGAATGGACCAGACTGT
Organism: Agapanthus africanus; assembly: GCA_030015575.1. NCBI lineage: Eukaryota > Viridiplantae > Streptophyta > Magnoliopsida > Asparagales > Amaryllidaceae > Agapanthus > Agapanthus africanus. Next base: position 399,871,521 of record CM057347.1, read on the forward strand.
ACGGATATTGTTACTGACAGGCTCAGTAGGGTGTCAGGATGAGTTTGCTCATCGACCTCCCTTTTGGTCAATACCTGGTAGCCCGTCACGTACGGCTAATACCTCTGACGTGCTATGGTTAAAGACACAACCAAAGTATTGACGAGTCTTTAGAGTCCCCCACAAACAGTTTCTCATGTTTCGGGCGAAACATTGTAGAGGCCGTATGGATTTATGGCAGGGTTCGAACGTACGCGTGCACTTGTGCACGTGTCATGGTTCAAACGGATAATACTAGCGGGCTTTGGTTTAAGCCGGATCCCAGTATTATACTGTGTAGATTTTGTCTTATTGCATTTGTATTCGGTCGGAATAAAAATGCGGGTATGTATATACAGTCGCGGGGTTATCCTGTAATTTTTTACCGGATCGCTTTTTGAAGTTGCCAGCTTGCTTTCTCTTTTTGGCCAAATTCCTTTTCTATTATTTTTTGGCTAAATTTTCCTTGGAGGGTTCTTTTTGCAAATGTGCAATTAGTAAATGGAGGGTGTTTTTTGTGGTGCTATGGCTCCAGGACCTTTGTTGCATGCTTCTTGATGGTTCTAGCATCTTTTGATTCCTTTTGCTTGCTTTTATTGTGATGGGATTTGAGATAGACCTTGGTGTGACAATATTTCCTCATTATCACCACACTTTGCTTACACTCACCTCTCTTCACTACCTCCCTCTCTCTATTATGGCCGGCCACTACATTTTTGGGTGAGCCACAATTTTGTGTGAGGTTCTTGTATCTCATTTCATTCATGCAACAAAGATTAGCTCCATTTCAAAGTTCATTTTCATCTTCCCTCCTTTGAGGCAACTTCAATTAACCCTTGAGGCAAAGCGTTCTACACTTAGTCTACAGCAATCTTGGACACGTCGACTAGCAAACTTTGTGTCTGAGTTACCTCGGTTCAGAGGTGGGAGCCCGTAAAAAGACTTCTCGATGTGGTGCCCTTCCGACGAGGAGATCGAGACCGGAGATGCCGCGAGGAGCTTGGAATGGTGGCCAAAGGCCGAAGGACACGGATCGATCGGTATAGCTTTCCAACCCTCTCTCTAGATGGCTAGTTGTAGGTTAATGGTTCGATCCGGGTTTTAAGCATACGATAGCTCCGATTTTCAAGTTATGAAAAAGTTTTCGTTTCCGCATTTTGGCCTCGGACAGACGGCCAGGGAGCTACCGTAGACTTACATGGTATCAGAGCCACGCCATTAACCTTTACTAGTTTGCTCTAACGTGTTTAGAACTTCGATCGAACGAAAATTTCAAAAACTGCATTTCCAATTTATCAGTTTCTGTCGAATTATTTTTGTGGTCTAAAAATTATTTGGAGTATTGCAGAAATATGTGCAGGGTTTTTTAAGAGAACTGAGAAAATTTGGTAGGCTGATTTCACTGTAGCGCGGCGGATCCGCGGCCGTACCAACGTTTTGGCCGCGGATATGCCGCCGTACTGTAGCCACAGTGCATGAAATTTTCTGAGGTGGTCTCTGACTTGGAAATGTGGTTTCTGGTATTTTTTGTTTGGGCCCTGATTTGTTTGAGTACTGGGAATTGTGCTTGAGGCCCACTTCAGGAAATTTTGTCGATCGAAAATTTTAAACATATTAGTTCACAGTATTTACATTATATCTGCGACCGTGAATGTCATTTGATCGGTAAATCCTGTCTAATTGCTATAGTTCTTTTAGACGGATTTGCGAACGTGACATTCACGTTGATATTCTGTGTTGTGCTGTGATGTTGCGGATTTGTCGTGGTGGATAGTCTGGTTGCAATGGTAGTACAGTTTGGTTGTATATGTACATTTGATATTGCGGGGCGAGCGTCCGACATGTAGACTGCCGTTACTGCCTGTTTGTATACTATTCTTTTAGGGCACGACCGGGCTGAGGTCGATGTACCCGTTGTATATTTTACTTTCTGTACTAGGATTACCCCACGGTGGGGTGCACGGATAGCCGGGTTCTAGAGGGCAACGGGCCCGCATCTCATGGCTTTGAGACGGAGGGGGCTTTACTCTAGAATTGGCGGCTATTCGCCGCACTCGTTGGGGGTATAGGTTGACCCAAGGAGGGGTGCACAAGTTGCCGGATTCCGTGAAGTGCTGGGTGGTCAATTCACTTTGTTGAAGGGGGTTGCCTCGCTTCAGGTTTTGGCGGGTAACTTGCCGCGCCCGTAGGGGTCTAGGATTTCATTGCACAGGCTATCCACACGACCAGGGGAACGTCGGGTTTCAGTAGCAGCTTTATGAAACTCGGGGATCCCAGATTATCTGTATTGTTCTGTGATGCTTATTACATTTCTGTGATGTTGCATTTTATCACGCCTTGAGCAAATATTATATATTGATATATTTACTAGTAGATGTTGTATATGTTTTGCATCCGCGCTAGTCCAGTCCCCGCTCTTTCGTTAGTTAAGTAACCTGACGGGTGATGACGGGACCCAGTGGCGAATGCGGATGGCATATACGTACATCATATTTTCGTTCTTTTGTGGTGTGATCAATTGATGGGACTGCGTTGATTCGGATCAATGCAAGCTAAACAAACCTGTTTGATATTGTTGGAACATTTTTCAAAAAGCTGTTATTGCAAGGACGTTCTCTTTTGTTTTGCACAGTGGTATTCGGTTATGAATATCCAGCACCTCAGTCGACGAGGCAAGGGCCGAGATCCCTTCACCGGGAGTGACCCCTTGGACAAAAGCTTACGTCAGGGTAATAACTTCACTATAGTCGATTACTTTTTTGCTTTGCATCGTGGTATTCAGTTGGAATATCCTGCACCTCATTCTACGGGGAAAGAGCCGAGATCCCTTCACCGGGAGTGAGCTCTTTAGCAAAGGTTTTCGCCACTATATTTTTATAAAAAGCTATCCGGTTCCTTCGACAATATCAAGTTCATTACGTTAAAGGTTTTTCGCCAAAAACCATTCGTAGCCCTTCGTCATTTCAGACGGGTAGCACTTAGTATTCATGCTATGTTTGTTGGCCTTCGTCAAGGCATAGTGTATGGCAGCTATTTGTTACCTTTTTGCTGCATAGATAGATGCGTTGGTTTGGGACAGTCGTATAGCCTTGTTGGCCTTCGTCAAGGGCTTGTACGGGTGGGTTCAAATTAACCTGGACAATGACGGGTAGAACTTGACATGTGACTTATGATTTGTTGACCTTCGTCAAGGTCATAAGAGCATGGGGTAAAAATCACATCGGGAGTTTCTAAAGAAACTGAAACTTACCAGATATGCGCATACCTTCTGGAGTGTGATAACGTGAGTGGATTCCATCACGTTATCATGCGATGATAGTTGGATCCTGATTCCCACTGATGAGTTGGTTTACTCCTCGGGTGATTCCGACTAATTCTTTTTTCAGGTTTGGAAGAGAATTTGAGGTTACAGTGGGAGGTTACCTGATTAGATAAATCAATAACCATTCGGATCTAGGCTAGAGTGCACACAGAGTGTTTCTTTTCTCTCTCTCTTTCGCAGCGACTATGGCCCGACCCTTGACTATGACTCAGTGACCAAATTGACCGAACCTTCTTAAAAACACTGGCTTTTGGATTGTCAAAGTTGCATCCTCATTGTCATTTCTACTTTTACCCTTTTTCTCCAGAACACCCCGTATTACTACGAATATCCACTTCCATTGGATAAAACCATCGTTGGTTATATACGAACTCGAAGGAACTTGTTCCAGATTCAAGGATGGTTTCCGGTTCTGGAGAAAACGAATAGGACTATTCAGTTGTCTTTTCCTTTTACCTTCTCTCAGGTTGCGAGTGCTCCTTGGATTAGGGGATAGTACACCTGTTACGCTACTTGGATAGTCTTCTTCCAAACCATAGGCAGGTGCCGAACGGTGGGGAATGAAGAAAACCAATTATCTTAACGATGGTGTACAGAAGGTATTAAGTAAAGACAAATAAAGGGATTAGAAAGAGGGCAAAGTAAATTACAACTGCTATTCACGACCAAACCAAGTATTTCTTCGCCAATCCTACATCACCTTTGTATTTCTCCAGAATACTCCGTATCACTACGAAGATCCATAGTTTATTGGATACTCCATCGTATGGTTATATACGAACTCGAAGGAACTTATTCCAGTTCGGGGATGGATTCTGGTTCAGGAGAAATAGGAATAAGGTTTATTCAGTTGTCTTTTATCTTTACCTTCTCTTGCGTTGCGAGTGCTCCTAGGATTAGGACAGTACACCTATTACGCTTATTGGATAGTCTTCTTCCAAACCAGAGGCTGGTGCCGAACGGTAGGGAAGGAAGAAAACCATTTAGCCTAAGGGGGTGTACAGAAGGTAATGACTAAAAACATATGAAGGGATTTGGAGAGATGGCAAAGAAATATACGGTTTACAGTTGTGAATATGGATAATGGAAGAGGCATTACTAGGAATACCCGGATACCCCTACGAAACATTTCAATGTTTCAGTTTCACTGTGTACTGTTAAAAGAAAACTGATTTCCCAATTAGCCCTTGCTCCAGGGTATGTATTTACCAGGTATGATTCTTACATCTATATGGTTTTACAGATGATGAGTGGGAGTAAGTTATTGGGAATTAGGTGATTGTCCTCATTATATCGGGATTCATTGTAATTGGTGATATTTGAGAAAATCACCTGGGTTGTTTGCCGGACGGCAAATATTTGGTTTTGAATATCCGTTGTTATGCACCAATTTCAAATTGATATATCTGTACGTTTATTTTTATAAAGTGAGATATAAATTTTTGAAATTATGTCCATGACATTTACCTATATCAGTTGATGGTTAGGTAAGGAGCATTAAACAGCGGTGTAATTCTTCATAACCATAATACAGTTTTCATCCTACGACGCACAGGGTTTGAGTTATTCAACTCAGGGGACATATACAGAGTATTGTATGTTGTCCAGTGTCCATGAGGACAGAGGGGTTGGTGCTCGTACTATATTCTGTTTACTTGTGACTTCTCTAGTTCTTAGACATGTGTTTCGTAGAAATACAAGGTCCAAGTTTTAAGAAGTTATAGATATAAGAGTAAAGTAGAGAACTAGATGTTGCAAGTATCGGGATTTTTCAAGGTGATCGAAGATGTAGATACTTGTGTATAGTATTCAGTTGATAGTAATGGTTTTAAGAGAACTTGCTTCTCTTTCAGGTTACTCATAATTGGAAGCACTCCTAAGTTGAGTAATGCTGATCGGCCTCTCTCCATTTAGTTGACATGCACTAGAGACAGCTGCATGATTTGAATCTGGTTCCAATTAAATCAGTGCCTCTGTTTCTATATTGGATATAGAACGGTTCATATCTTAACGATGTTAAGGTACGGGGAGTTTTCCGGCTTATGCTTAAAACCAGAATCTGGATAACTCAAGGCACGTTTCCGTAATGGCTGTTTGTGGGTTGACCCGGGCTATAACGAGGGTTGACTTTCTACCATCTGGAATATCAATAGTGATATTGTTCTTGACTCGCCACAGTTTTAGTAAAATGGATTTTTTCAGAAAACAGTAGTGGGAGTATGGTAGAACTGGAAGTAATTCCAGAACCGCAAACGATTGCTGAAAATTTGATAAGAACCTAAAGATTTAATCTAATTTGACATTCCATTTGCCACTCCGCAGATATGGTGGGTAACCTCAGGCACTCGAGAGGTACTTCAGTATGCTCAAAGACGGTGACATGGAGGTTCTTGTTTACCCAGACTTGCCGATGCTGTTATTCCAGACTGTGAGACCCGGCAGGAGGATGAGTATAACGTCGTTCTGAATAGCTTTAGAAGTGCATGTGTATATGACTCTGCTGGAGAGTTGTCGTAGTCAGTGGGAGCAGCGGAAGCATTGTGGACAAGTAGCTTATGTCTATTTATGGACTAAAGCAGATATAGCGGAGATAGATCATCTATTTCTGATATGACAGTCATAGGTTTGACTTCATCAGAATAGGAGATGGATCTGTTAAGGAGGTGGTAGGGTGTGATGTCCTGGTATTTGGATGGCATACACAGAGTAGGAAGTGAAGTTCCTATACTACGATCGGTTATACTTTGGTTGTCACACAGTGGTTTCTCCACATAGGACTTGGATATTATATCAGACATTCTGGTCACTAGATCTATAGTTTTAGATCTAGATTTGGGTGGTTTCCCAATCTGGGTACTTAGACAGCATTCTAATAGTGTTTTAGAATGGATGACTCCTGGCACGGTAGTGTACCAGCAGGAGATGGAGTCACCCTCTCTAAAGGCGTCTTACAGACTAAAGAGGAGAGGGATGTACACGATCGGCAGATTATTTGCTTAGGCAATTGAGTTGATCATGAAATGTCAAGTACCACACCAGATGTTGTTTTTGCACTAGATGCAATAAGTTGATATTGATCCAATCCTGGAGAAACATTCGGAAGCAGTTTTAGAATATAAGTGGATGTTCTAGGGATATGATAACGACAGCCTCATTCGGGAGACAATTATCATTCCAGGCTTCCAAGGTGACCTGGATGACAGATTGACTGTCAGAGTTATAGTTTTCCCTCTGACGAGGGGCAGTGTTTTGGACAGGTGATCCAAGTGGACACTGAGGGAGGCATGACGCATGATACTGATTAAGTTCAGTTGACGATACAGTCTAAGAAGTTTGGATTTGGAGTTCATTTATGAACTAGGTCCCATCAGACATCCAAACATATTCTAAGACAGATGTTGCTCATTTCGGGAGATAGCTTTCTCCGCGAACTTGAGATAAAGAGAGACATAGAAATAAACATCAGGGTGGATCAACTCACTGAGGCTATTCCTCGAACGCAATAGTTTCGCAAACGGGTTTTGTGAAATTGATTAGTAGAGGAGTTGGGTGTTCGGTATCACACGGGCTGTGAGTATGCGATATCGCAATAATTAGCCTTGAGTGCAAGTGGGAGATTGTTGGATATAGTGCCCTCAGAGTCAATTATTGGATCACAGGCACGTGATTGCAATGATTGAGGGAGGACCTATACCGGTAGGACAGTCTTACTCAAGATGATAGTATGCTATCTGGTTTAGCTTTATCATCGTATACTGCTTTAGGCGACCTTACAGGTCACTATTGCGCGTTGATAGAGCCCTTAGGATTCTTTCTTGACGGCCAGCAGTATGATGGCGATCATATACGTGGGAACTGGGGTCTATAAGCACATCCTTAAAAGGTCCCTAGTCGTGGGAGTTTTTGAGATAGGGCATCGATACTCCAGAGTAGACTAGTGTATACAGTCGAGACCCCGACGAGTGGCGGTGGCCGGTCTCACAAGCCACTGGTGTCAGTTGGTTCACCTAAGATGTATACAGGTGCTTATTGGGTTATGAGTACACCGGACAGGACTCGCCAGGAACATGCTAGTTGGTATTATACCTGACGTCAGATAGCAGTTCCCTGGTGACATGTGTACGGATTAGTTCATCGACCTGAGATCGTCATTTGTCTCGTGTGAGTTCCCCTTGTACTTTGATTACTACCCTACCACGGCTCAAAGGAGTCGTGCAAAATGGTTTTAGTTGGGTACAGTCCCGAGCCACATGGAGGCAGTGAGCGGATTGGCAGGGGTTTCGTCTCTCCCGGTATTGGGGGTGAGATCGTGCTGTGTCTAGGAGAGCCATTACATGAAGTCCTTGGCCAAGGCGGGAGATTTACTGGTAGGTATTCCAGTAGTATCTCAGGGTGTTCTGGGCTACACTCCGACATGACTTATACCGCTTTTGGGGGTCTGACTTTTACCAACCTTCTAGGCCCGCCATGCGATGCTCATAGACGAACAGACCAGACTGTACGAATATTATCACTGACAGGCTCAGTAGGGTGTCAGGATGAGTTCGCTCATCGACCTCCCTTTTGGTCAATACCTGGTAGCCCGTCACGTACGGCTAATATCTCTGACGTGCTAGTGGTTAAATCCACAGCCAAAATATTGACGAGTCTTTAGAGTCCCCCAGAAACAGTTTCTCAAGTTTCGGATGAAACGTTGTAGAGGCCGTATGGATTTATGGCAGGGTTCGAACGTACGCGTGCACTTGTGCACGTGTCATGGTTCGGACAGATTATACTAGCGGGCTTTGGTTTAAGCCGGATCCTAGTAGTATACTGTGTAGATTTTGTCTCATTGCATTTGTATTCGGTCGGAATACAAATGCGGGTATGTATATACAGTCGTGGGGTTATCCTGTAATTTGTTACCGGATCGCTTTTTGAAGTTGCCAGCTTGCTTTCTCTTTTTGGCCAAATTCCTTTTCTATTGTTCTTTGGCTAAATTTTCCTTGGAGGGTTCTTTTTGCAAATGTGCAATTAGTAAATGGAGGGTGTTTTTTGTGGTGCCGGGGCTCCAGGACCTTTGTTGCATGCTTCTTGATGGTTCTAGCATCTTTTGATTCCTTTTGCTTGCTTTTATTGTGATGGGATTTGAGATAGACCTTGGTGTGACAATATTTCCTCATTATCACCACACTTTGCTTACACTCACCTCCCTTCATTACCTCCCTCTCTCTATTATGGCCGGCTACTACATTTTTGGGTGAGCCACAATTTTGTGTGAGGTTTTTGTATCTCATTTCATTCATGCAACAAAGATTAGCTCCATTTCAAAGTTCATTTTCATCTTCCCTCCTTTGAGGCAACTTCAATTAACCCTTGAGGCAAAGCGTTCTACACTTAGTCTACAGCAATCTTGGACACGTCGACTAGCAAACTTCATGTCCGAGTTGCCTCGGTTCAGAGGTAGGAGCCCGTAAAAAGTCTTCTTGATGTGGTGCCCTTCCGACGAGGAGATCGAGACCGGAGATGCCGCGAGGAGCTTGGGATGGTGGCCAAAGACCGAAGGACACGGATCGATCGGTATAGCTTTCCAACCCTCTCTCTAGATAGCTAGTTGTAGGTTAATGGTTTGATCCGGGTTTTAAGCATACGATAGCGCCGATTTTCAAGTTATGAAAAAGTTTTCGTTTCCGCATTTTGGCCTCGGACAGACGGCCGGGGCGCTACCGTAGACTTACACATATTGGCAACAACCGATTATTTCTCCAAGTGGGCAGAAGCAGTACCGCTAAGAGAAGTGAAGACGGAGAACATCCTTCATTTCTTCAAGACACGCGTCATCTATCGGTTCGGCACTCCACGACGGATTATCTCCGATAACGGGCCGACCTACAGAAGTCACCAAATCAACCGCTTCGCACAGCAACATAATATAGAAAGGAGATACTCTTCGGTCTATAATCTCTGAGGTAACGGTCTAGCTGAGACTTTCAACAAAACCTTGACAAAGATTATAAAGAAGACGGTGTCCAAAAATAAAAAGGACTGGAATGAGAGACTGCATGAAGCTCTGTAGGCTTATCGGACCACGTTCAAAACGGCCACAAACACGACGCCGTATGCATTGGTATTCGGCGCTGAAACAGTACTCCCCTTGGAGATAGAGCTACCCTCTCTACGAGTGGCGGTTCATTATGAGCTAATAGACGAAGAGAATGCTCATCTTCGAATTGAGGAGCTCGATGCCCTCGATGAAACTCGTCTCATGGCGCAGCAAAACCTAGAGGCTTACAAAGCAAAGATGACGCGTTCATACGAGAGATTGACTAGGCCGAGAACATTTCGCCAAGGCGAACTCGTGCTAGTGGTCAAGAGACCTATGATCCCCAATCGTGCCAAACGAGGGAAATTCGAGCCGAACTATGAGGGCCCGTACATCATAGACAAAGTCTACTAAGGTGGGGCTTACTTGCTTATGGATATACATGGCGAAAGGCCCTTCAGGCCAATAAACGGCCGGTTCCTGAAAAAATACTACGCCTAACGAGTCACGGCCTAGGCCAACGATTGATGACGACGCCTATGTCCGCTTTCTATCTTCCCAAGCCCAAACTCTATAAGTAGTATCCAGCGAAAACTTGCCTCAAAATAGCTGCAGACCGAAATGTCCCTAAACTAACAATGGACCGCAATGTACTGAAACTAACTACGGACTGAAACGTCTTTAAACTACTACAAACCGCAGCATCCTAGGGCTGACACAAAAAAAACGGTACGTCCATAAGCAAAATGGGCACGGATGAAAACCCGAAAGGGCTCTGCGAGTAAAAACGGTAGGGCTACCGGCGAGTCTGTGAAAACCCGAAAGGGCGCAGACTCATGTAAAAGAAAAGCAAAAACGGTACGTCAATAAGCAATATGTGCACGGATGAAAACCCGAAAGGGCTCTGGGAGTAAAAACAACAGGGCTACCGGCGAGTCTGTGAAAACCTGAAAGGGCGCAGACTCGTAAAAAATTTGTGCACACTTGAAAGGTCCCGTGAGATCCTTACGACTCACAAGGGAGCAACACACTTAGGGATCCTCACGATTCCTGAGGAGAAATTACACTTACGAGATCCTCACGACTCGTAAGAAGAACCCTCTTATGAGATACCCATGGCTCATAAGATTCAAAAGTCTTAGGCTATAGGGATCTGAACTTGTTCTTAAGCCATCACTTTTCCCAGACTGCCCTACAGGTGTGTCCATATTGACCCCTGTAAACAATCCACGGGCACAAATAAACGTCTCCCCCACCAAGTTCCACCAATGGCATGAGATGTCCTTATGTGGTGAACAACACTTGTAAGTCCTCTCGACTTATAAGGAGAAAACACTCTTGTAAGATCTTTACGACTTATAAGAGAACACACTTAAGAATCCTCATGATTCTTAAGGAGAAAACGCACCTACGAGATCCTCACGACTCGTAAGGAGAAACATCTTTATGAGACCCTAACGGCTCATGAAGTCAAAAGCCTTAGTCGACATGATTCTAACCCTGTTTGCTAAGCCATCTTTGTTTAAATCGACAAAGGCAAATGATGATTCGCTCCTGGCAATATCTCAGTTGTAGCGATGCTGATGCCTAAATCGGTATCAAATTCCAAGTCCGATCACGGCAAATGATGATTCGCTCATGGCAACATTCCAGTCACAGCGATGCTGATGCTAAGATTGGTATCAGATCTTGAGTTTCATACTCAAAAAAATGCATATGAAATAGCCGAAATGTTTGGGCAACTCGCAATAAAAATCAGCGAGTAAAATATATGCATACAAAAATAGACGAAATGATTAGGCAACTCGCAATAAAAAGCAGCAAGTAAAAAGAAAAATAGCCGAAATGATTGCGCACCACGAAAAATAGTCGAAATGATTAGGCAATCGCGACTTTCACGATATAAAAAGCTAAAATGATAGAGCATCGTGGAAAGAAATAAAAAATGAAAGAATAAAACTTTTTCCCTGCAGGTAAGTCCATACTGACCTCTGTATATAATCCATAGGCATAAACAAAAAGGGAACCACATGTCCCAACAAACTCTGTCAAAGGAAAAGTCAGATCTCGACAGCAACATCTGCATCCCAAAAGACAAACAACGGTGTTCCTCCTCATGCCAACAGGGCACGGACGCGACACAACGAAACGGAGCCATGGCAAAGTCTCTAGTTCCAAATCTCAACGGCAATATCTACAACCTAAAGATCAGCAACGACATTCTTCCTCATTCCAGTAGGGCACGGACGCGACACAACGAAATGGAGCCATGGCAAAGTTCCTAGTTCCAAATCTCAACGGCAATATCTACAGCTTAAAAATCAGTAACGGCGTTCCTCCTCATTCCAGCAGGATACGGATGCGACGTCACCAATCGGAGCCACGACAAAGTCCCTAGTTCCAAGACTCTACGGTTCACAGATAACCTAAAGTCAACCAATGACCCCGTCTCGGAAATACGTCATCCAATGACCCCGTCGGGGAAATACGTCATCCAATGACCTCGTCGCGGAAATACGTCAGCAGATGACCCCGTCTCGGAAATACGTCATCCAATGACCCCTTCGCGGAAATACGTCAGCAAATGACCCTGTCGCGGAAATACGTCAGCCAATGACCTCCATCTCGGAAATACGTCAGCAAATGATCCCGTCGCGGAAACCCGTCAGCAAATGACCCCGTCTTGGAAATACATCATCCGATGACCCCATCGCGGAAATACGTCAGCAAATGACCCCGTCTTCGAAATACGTCATCCGATGACCCCGTCGCGGAAATACATCATCTAATGACCCCGTCTCGGAAACACGTCAGCAAACAACCTCCGTCTCGGAAATACGTCAGCAAACGACCTCTATCTCGGAAATACGTCAGCCAATGACCTCGTCTCGGAAATACGTCAGCCAGTGACCTCCGTCGCGGATACACGTCAGCCAGTGACCCCAGTCGTGGGAATACATCATCCAATGATCCCGTCGCGGAAATACGTCAGCAAACGACCTCCGTCTCAGAAATACGTCAGCAAATGACCCCGTCTCGGAAATACGTGATCCAATGACCCCGTCGCGGAAATACGTCAGCAAACGACCTCCGTCGCGGAAATACGTCAGCAATCGACCTCCGTCTCGGAAATACGTCAGCCAATGACCCCGTCGCGGAAATACGTCAGCCAATGACCCCGTCTCGGAAACACGTCAGCCGGTGACCTCCGTCGCGGAAACACGTCAGCCAGTGACCCCCGTCGCGGAAATACGTCATCCAATGACCCCGTCTCGGAAATACGTCAGCAATGACCCCATTGCGGAAATACGTCAGCAAAGGATCCCGTTGCGGAAATACGTCAGCAAACGACCTCCGTAGAGGAAATACGCCAGCAAACGACCTCCGTAGCGGAAATACGTCAGCAAACGACCTCCGTAGCGGAAATACGTCGGCAAACGACCTCCGTCTCGGAAATACGTCAGCCAATGACCCCGTCTCAGAAATACGTCAGCCAATGACCCCATCGCGGAAACACGTCAGCCAATGACCCTGTCTCGGAAACACTTCAGCCAATGACCCCGTCTCGGAAACACGTCAGCCAATGACCCCGTCTCGGAAAAACGTCAGACGGTGACCTCCGTCGCGGAAAAACGTCAGCCAGTGACCTCCATCTCAGAAATACGTCAGCCATTGACCTCCGTCACAGAAACACGTCATCCAATGAACCCGTCGCGGAAATACGTCAGCAAATGACCCCGTCGCGGAAACATGTCAGCAAGTGACCCTACCTCGGAAATACGTCAACCAATGACCTCCTCGTTGGAACAGTGCTTCGACTCGGAAACAAGTCAACACACCAACCACTTACGAGTCCTCTCGACTTGTAAGGGAGAAAATTCTCTTGTGAGATCCTAACGACTCTTAAGAGAAAACACACTAAGGAATCCTCACGATTCCTAGGGAGAAATTAAACCTACGAGATCTTGTCGACTCGTAGGGAGAAAAGTCCTAATGAGACCCTCACGGCTCATAAAGTTGGAAAGTCTTAGGCGGCAGATCCAAACCTATTTCCTAAGCCATCGCTGCCCTGCAAGGAGGTCAAGATGGACTATTGTATACCATCTACGGGCCACATTTGCCAAAATTACATGCCACTAAAATGAAGAAGCTACTTACGGGTCCTCACGATTCATAAGGAAAAAATACCTGAGCGAGATCCTTATGACTCACGGAGGCGATGGAAACTTAGAAATCCTCACGATTTCTAGAGAGAATATGCTCCTATGAGATCCTCTCGACTCATAGGGAGAAAAAAAACCTTCTTGAGACCCTTACGGCTCATGAAGATGAAAAAAGTCTTAGGCTACAAGGATCCTAAACTTGTCTTCTAAGCCCTAAATTCAATGGCCATGCATAACTCTGCACTACGTCACCTACGTACATACTTACGTGGGACAAGTAGTGGGGGGAATTTGTTCCCGCCAAAATTTTCTGCGCAAAAGAGCCCAAGGTATCAAATGACAGCGATACGCTTAAGAAAATGCAAAGCAGTATTTTTCGGACTGTATTTTGACAAACTCCCGAATGAGAACCAACTAAATTCCGATGGTGTCGAAAGAGTCTCGACAAATCCTTCGATTTGATATATTATAGGCCTCATAATTCATCCGGGATAAAAAATTATGAGCAAATGTGCTATGCATTTGTAATCTAAGTAATGCCCTACTATATGGGAGATATATTTTTAGTCCCACATCGGGAAAAAGAGAGATCTCTTCTCTACCACTCCTATACAAATAAGAGGGGATACCTCTTAGAAAAAATGGAGAATTCAATTCTCAAAGGATCTTAGTTCTCCATAGGAGCTTAGTACTCCAAGTTAGGGCCATAGTTGCCTCCCCATAATGCGCATATACGCAAGCGCCATGTGCACTACGTGCAACGCACGTTCACCCACCACGTACGCACCATGTGCAACGCATGTGCGCACCACGTGCGAGAATTTAATTCTCAAAGGAGCTTAGTGCTCCAAGTTAGGGCCATAGCTGCCCCCCATAATGCGTATATGCACAAGTGCCATGTGCGCTACATGCAACGCACGTGCGCCCGCCACGTGCTCACAACGTGCAACGCACGTGCGCACCACGTGTGAGAATTCAATCCTCAAAGTAGCTTAGTTCTCCAAGTTAGGGCCATTGCTGCCCCCCTATAATGCGCATATGCACAAGCTCCATGTGCGCCACGTGCAAACATGTACGCCACGTGCAAACATGTGCGCCCAACACGTGCGACGCATGTGCGGGAACGAAAAAGCCTTTTTTCAGCAGCGAAAAGCTTAAGCTCCATCCTATTCTTCCCCCCTGATGAATGGGACATGGTTCAAAGGGTACATCCCTCCACACCTTCGATATATGGCGTTGTAATCTCTCAGTGTCGTCGGAGAGGTGGTGGGTCCCAACGACCAATAATCTTCTTTCCGAGAGAGAGAGAGAGAGAGAGAGAGAGAGACCTCCCTATAAGTTTCAAGTTCTCAGAAAAGAAAAAGAGAAGAGCAAGCTCTAAGAAGAAGAACCTTCTTCAAGGTGAATAAAAAGAAGAGAGATCATAACATCTCCTCCATATTTGAGAGTTTAACTCTCACATCATAAGAACTTAGTTCTTTTTCTAGATCACAGATCTATAAGACAAAATCTTTCACAAAAGCAGAAGAGACCATAGCATCTCCTCATAAAAGAAGAACTTAGTTCTTAGATCTACGAGACAAAGTCTCTTATAAACGGGAACTTAATTCTCAGAGCACAGAATTGATCAGAACTTCCAAAAAAGCGCTTTAGTGCTCACAGTCTGGCGCTCAGCGCTCAGCGCTCCACGTGCTCATCACGTGGGCGCTATTTTATAAGAAGCGCCTTAGCGCTCCAAGTCTGGCGCTCAGCGCCCAGCGCTCCACGCGCTATTTTATAAGAAGCGCCTTAGCGCTCCAAGTCTGGCGCTCAGCACCAAGCGCTCCACGTGCTCCTCACATGGGCGTTATTTTAAAAGAAGCGCCTTAGCGCTCCAAGTCTAGCGCTCTGTGCCTAGCGCTCCTAGCGCTCCTCACGTGGGCGCTATTTTAAAAGAAGCCCCTTAGCGTTCCAAGTCTGGCGCTCAGTGCCCAGCGCTCCACACGCTCCTCACGGGGGCGCAATTTTAAAAGAAGTGCTCCAAGTCTGGTGCTCAGTGCCCAGCGCTCCACGCGCTCCTCACGTGGGCGCTATTTTAAAAGAAGTGCTTTAACGCTCCAAGTCTGGCGCTCAGCGCCAAGCGCTCCATGCGCTCCTCATGTGGGCACTGAGGAAACATTGTAAGTCGATGTTCAACACCCCAATACTTATGGGGAAGCGGAAATATGAATAACAATCTTGTTCTATGATTAAACATCGAATAACCGTATGAATCGTTTGCTAAATAATTTTTAACAAAAGCTATAGAGTTCTAAACTACTATGTTAAGAGATAATACCAAACGGTTCTAGTCCTTCGTCTTAATGTTATCTACGGCCTCTTTGGATCTCCACGTCCTCTTCGGCTTTCTTCCATGATAGACGATCCACCCGAGAACCCTAATCCAAGCTATAACCTCTAAACTTGAGGTTACTTAGTTTCTCTAGTTGCTAAATAGAGTAATGTAGAGATAGGTTATAGAGTAATTAGTCTTTTCTAATCCTTGTTCTCAACTCATGAGGGTAGGATTAGGGTTTAGTGAAGGAGAGAGAACTTGAAGAGAGAGAGTGAGAAGATGATAATGATAATTATCATAATAATGAAAAAGCTTCTTACTAGATATATGAAACATAATGAATTAAAAGAAAATGAATAATATGAGATTATTCATCATGTTTCAATAATGCAAGTGGGTGATTCATCATGTGAGTCATTAAGCATTTAATGATGCATTAATGACATGATGAATCACAAACAATGAGTCACTAATTCATTAAATGATAATGCCACCTCTCCCTCCAAGTCATCACCTTCTAGAAGCTTCTCGGAAAATTACGAGAACGCCCCTCCCATCCGTGAAAACACGGAAAAACTTTAGACTGTACAAATCCAATAACCTGATACTAGAATCTGGCTTAAACCAAAGCCAGCTAGTAAAAACTGTCCGAATGTCGTACGTGCGTTCAAACACGTATGCGTCCGAACCTTTGTCGTAAAACCATACGACCTCTATATCTTTTCGCCTGGGTTTGGGAAATCTTTGTGTGGGACTCTAAAGACTCGACTACTACGCTGGCAGTGGGTTTAACCACAGACCGCAAGCGGCACTAGCTGTACGTAACGGTCCCCAGGTAGTTGTCGATAAGAAAGCTGATGAGGTAACCCATCTGAAATCCTACTGAGCCTGTCCGTGACAATATCCGCGCAGTCCGGTCTGTTCGTCTAAGAGTATCGCATGTATGGTCTAGGGAGGTGGTGGACGTCAGACCCCTAATAACCGTACAAGTCGTGTCGGTACGGCTCTATCACCATCCGAGAATCTACTGACCAATCTATCAGTAATTCTCAATCAGCCCTGGCCAGGGACTTATAGTAATGACCAACCGACCACAGTGCGATATCAACTCCCTATACCGGGAGAGACGAATCCCTAACAGTCGCTCACTGCCTCCACGTGGCTCGGGACTGTGCCCAACTAAAACCTATTTGCACGACTCCTTTGAGCCGTGGTAGGGTAATAATCAAAGCACAGTGGAAACTCACACGAGACAAATGATGACTTTAAGTCAACAGACTATCTGCACACATGTCATCTGAGAACTGCTATCTGACGTTAGGTATAATACCATCCAGTCAGTTCTCGGCGAGTCCTGTCCGGTGTACTCACACCCAGTGAGCATCTGTATACAATATTAGGTGCACACCACCAATGGCTGCGGGACCAATCCATCGCCCCTCGTCAGGGTCTAGATATGTATACACTAGTCTACTCCGGAGTATCGATGCCCAGTTTCGATACTCCTGCGACTAGGGACATCTAAGGATGTGCCTATTGACTATCCAGCTCCCACTAATATGACTGCCACCACAACGCCGGTAGTCAGGCAAACACCCTATGGGCTTTATCAACATGAATATATAAATGAATACAACACAAAATATATCATATGTTAAGATAAAGACAAACCAAATAGCGCACTATCATATCAAGCAAGACTGTCATGTACATACATATCCCAAGCTTCCTATACAATGTAGGCCTCTAGGGCATATATATCCAACAAACATAAAGCGCTCTGTACATAAAGCGCTCTACGCCGTAAAAAGTGTTCAACACTCAATAAAAGACAAAAAGGAAAAGGGATGTCAGAACCCAAATCAATGCTCAGCATTGTTGAACAAAAAGGGCTGGGCCTAAAAAATGCTCAACATTTTATTCAAAACTGAGTGGACTGAGTCCAAACAAATGTTCAACATTTTATTCAAAAATGAGTGGACAGAGCCTAAGTTGGCCACAAGTCCTTAATTCTGATTAACCGAGCCCATGTGCTCACAATCCTTTTAATTGGTCTTGGTCCCAGACCTGACTATAGATCTGCCAACCAATATTGGTTCAAGGGTAAATCTCTTCACACCTCTGATATGCGTCGTTGTAATTCTTCAACGTCTTCAGAGAGGGGGCGGGTCCCGACAACCAGAAACTCTATAGACTACGATGTCTTTAAACCCCATAGACCATGATGTCTTTAAACCTTACAGACTACGATGTCTTTAAACCAGACTATGATGTCTTTAAACCATACAGACTATGATGTCTCTAAACCTTACGGACTATGAGGTCCTTAAACTCCATGGACTATGATGTCCTTAAACCCAATGGACCGCGATGTCCCTATAAACTAAAGAAAATCTTGTTGAGTAGATCTTAGTTTGAAATTAGACTAACGTATTCTCAACAAACGTTTGAGTTGATTTTAATCTAAAACAAGATTAACGATCCTTAAACCAACCCAAACCCAAATCTAAGACAATACGGATTTGGACTAATTTACGCCCTATGGGCGACAACATAAATTAGTCTCCGTATACAATCCACAGGAAATAAAAAATAAAACAAACACACACGACACGAAGTAACCATCTGGAGAAGGAGAAAGTGGTTATCGCGATGCGGTTGCGTAATTAACTGCAGGGGCTTGCGCCTGCAGGGAAGAGCGTCTCCACAATCAAAAACCCCACGTAAACGAGGGGGAATCTGATGAAGTCTGCTACCACGGCCGCATCTGTCTAAACCTCCGATATACGGTGCCATAAATTAACTTGGCATCTTCGGAGAGGTGGACGAATAAAACCCAAATAGCATCTGCCCCCAAAATTCAGGCCGGACGTCCCAACGTCTCGGTCGCGTCTTTCGGCGGAGAACAAGTGTATTGGAGAGGTAGCTTATCGATTGTCTTTACAACCATCCTTGGAGGGTGTTCATAACGTGTTTCATGTATCTCAACTTCGCAAGTATGTTCGAGATGAGACACACATCCTTGATCATTCGGAACTGACAGTGAGAGAAGATTTGGCTTATGAAGAGTAACCGATGGCTATTGTGGATCGACGAGAAAATGCCCTCAAGAATAAAGTAATCCCTTTAGTACTCATTTCGTAGGAGAATCGTTCGCATGGAGAATTTACTTGGGAACGTGAAGATGAGATTCAACAAAAATTTCCACATCTTTTTCCTTAGATTCGTATTGCTCTTTTCTTTTCCTGTTTCGTGAATTTCGAGAACGAAATTCTTTTGCGGTTGGGTATAATGTAACACCCAAGCATGTTCATACGACACTAATCGGTATTTTAAATCTTGCTTTTTATTTATTTATTTATTTATTTGGGTTGCGATTGATTTGGATAGTAGGAATGGTTATCTGACCTCACCGGCATGTGTGAAACCCATTATGGTTATATTTTATTAATATTTATCTGTAAACTAAATCCATGCGAATTTAGTGTAATATATATATATATATATATGTATATATATATATATAATCTAAATCATATGCTTATATCTTCTGGTAGCCACACGTTAAAGATAATTTATATTTATTAACTGCCATCATATACTTAAGCATCCCATATTTTATTTTGACTTTTATCTATTACGCTTAAATCTAATAGAATCTGGATACCAAATATTTATTAGATTCAAACATATTTAAATCCTTTTAAAATCTTAAATAAGGGGTATGAGATATTTAAATAATATTCTTGCATTATGCTTAAACAGGCTATGTATATGTATTATTTTTCCAAAATATATTTTTGTGAGATTTTGGTGGAGACGGAGTGTAGTTTAATATTATTTTTAGTACTATTAAATTATAATGTATATTTATAACCTAATATAAACTATACACACACACACACACACTTTACATTTTATAAAACAGAAAACTTTCTCTCTCTCTACCTCATCATTTCTCTCTCTCTTTCCACATAACATATCGCTTTCTCTCTCCCCTTTAACTAAATCTCTCCCTCATCAATTTATATATTCTTTTTTTTCGTTCTTCAAACTCACACCCATTCTAGCCGACGCAACTCCAGCCGTATCCTACAACCTTAACCGAGCTATCAAAATTTGGTGTTGATTTGTATAGAACGTCGTGTTGCTTCCGTTCATCGCGTTTGTTTCGAGACAAGTTTACAACATACTACTTGCTATGATTTACGCAATTTACTTATATGTCATTGTATTATTATTATTATCATCATCATCATCATCACACAACTATATCTATATAATTTATACACCATAGTTATTTAACGTTAATCAGTTTTATAATATACAGTGTATGCAAGTTTACAATTTGCGACATGTTATAATTATATTTATAAATATATATATCGTCGTAATATTTCTTATTATTATCATTATACCGATTATATCTATATAATCCGTATATCATTAATTAGTTTATAATCTGCATTTTATAATGTTATACAAAATATAGTTTGAAACTATTATAGTTTACACATGAAACATTGTCGTCAAGCGGATACGACAAATCTGGAATTTACTGTACACCTTACATTATAAAATTCATTATAAATCATAGAAAAATCATAAGCAAATTTTCTTTAGTTCGTTACGAAGCTAACTCAGAATACTATAATCCTGTGAAATATTTACTTGCAAAATAAATTATTTAAATAATGTAAACCATAAATGAAAGTACCTCTGAACTGCTGTCTAGGGATATTCCAGCTACAAATATTCAACTTCGAACGCTCATAACTTTTTGCAGGAACCTAAGATACTTTAACTTATAAAAATAAAAACTTTAATGAATTAGTTTTGTTTTGGTATATGACACGTCCCTTTTGGACGACGTTTGTTATTTTTAAGGTAATTTACAAATCAGGGTGATGCTGAATTTCTAAACCGAACTTTCTTATGCATGGTTAATCAACATCACTTTTATAGTTATTAATCGGGTTGAATATGCTATCCCTATTAATGTTATTACCTTGGTCTTGTACATGATATGATTACGTTATTCTCGACATGCTTGTAATCTGCCAGACTGTACTATTTTTGTTATTATGTTAATACCTGACATGTGCGCGACACGTTTCTTGCCATTGCCATTACTATATTGTTTATACCTGTTACCTGAATAACTGCCAACGCCAACAATACTGTATTGTTATCCTGATTGACCTGACTTGTTATCTTACTAGACAAGACCTGTACACGATTGTTTCTGTGTTGGCATTAGGTAGACATTCTGTTGATACCTAACTTGAAGAAACCTGGGCGAAAGGGGAAATCAAGAATCTAACCAAAACGTAACCCAAAAAGATATTGTTGTTTGCCGTGATCCCGGACATGAACGAAATAACCATTGTTTATTGTACCGTGGTCCCGTGGAGAATGAACGGGATATATTGTACCGTGGTCCCGTGGGGAATGAACGTGATATATTCTGTTGAGTTACGATGAGGATTACATTAATTAGTTTCAAATACCGTCAGAATAGATAACCCATAAATACAGATTTTAGGATACACGTAACATACCTATAGCATGCTGTTATAATATCTATGATTGTTTGTTTATACTTATACCTTATTTTTCATGTGATATCCTGTATAGCACACTGTTCTGGTTATTACTATTATCATGATATTTATGACGCACTAACGTTTGGGTTTTGCATGGCCCAGACACTTGACTTAGCACGTGAGTACATCGACAGGACTACCGAGCAGTGAGGACCATCTCACTGATATAGCTCTTATTGATGGTTAGTTATTTTTTGGATCTTTATTGCTTCCGCTACTATTTCCTGTTATCATTTGTGGCTATTGGACATGTTTAGAGATAGACAGTTATATTATTGCTCTTGATTAATGATAGACAGCCATAATGTGACTATGAGAGGATATTTCCTTACTGTAGGTAGCATATCTGGCTTTGTTACGTTCCCGATTTTATGTATTTTGGAAAGCGGTGCGTGACAACTTTCCTCTTGTCGTCGTTTAGCTTTTTCACTAGGATTACACTGATGCCCAGTGTGAGGAGGTTCTGGTCTAAATAGGGGGACATGTAATAACGGTTCTTTCACTGCGCTCCCCCTACTTCACATCATCTTCCTTACCATTCACAATGATATTCCATCATATTTTGCAGCTATGACTCCCGAGATGTTGAAAGACGCGGAGGAGAAGATCATGTTCATTTATGGGGCTAGTCTGATAATGGCATGGTTGAGGGATCGTTCCCTCAGAATTTTGCGACACATTTATTAACAGCAGTGTTTTCATATCCCACTATGTGCGGTGTTTTTGGAAGATCGGAGGTGTTTCGTTTGGAACGCCTACATACGACTATGTTGTTGAAAGCAGACGTGCGACAGGAGTTGCTCGAGAATAGTATTGTTCATCCTCGTCTTTTAGAAAATGTATCCTGAACTCTATTAGTAAATAAACAAAGTGTTTTTTTCTTGGGCGACGTCTTTTTTCGTTTCAACAAAAGTTTTTTACATACATATGTAGAGTGTTTATTGTCACCATGTTGAGATGGATACACTCGTGTGTCAGGCATGTACAGATTCCCCCTACCCATGATAGACACGGGTTTATTGATTATAGAATTCTAATCTCCAGCAGCCGTGGACAAAACTGTCGTTAATTACCCCTCGCTTTGACGCGAGAGAACCTCCGATGGGTCATGCGTATCATGTGGACTTATTCTGTAATATCTGCGTTGTGCTTGAAGATAATTTTAGGCCTCTTGAATATATCGGGGGTTATCACACAAGGTTCCCGCTGCTCAGTCAATGGGCTGGGGGTCAAGGAGGCTAGTAGTTCCCTTACGGGGCTCGGGACAGCGCCCCGAAACAAAAAAAAAAGATTTCAACGGGGAGAGAGAGAAAGAGAAAGAGAAAGAGGCGGCCTTCCGAGTTCGGGAAGCCTTCCTGAAGGCGGAAGCCCCAATTTAGGGAGGGGTCCCGTCAGCGGGAGCCCCAATTTGAGAGGGTCCCGACAGCGGAAGGATCCCTTTTAGGGGAGGGGTCCTGAAAGCGGTGACCAGAGAGTGTTCCGAAGAGGGGATCCCTTGAGGGGTCCTGAAGCGAGGATCCGGGAGGGGTCCCGAAGAGGGGATCCCTTATGAGGGATTCTGGAGGTGGTGACCCGGGAGGAGGTCAAAAGTCGGGGACCCGGGAGGGGTCCCGGAGGCGGGGACCCGGGAGGGGGATCCCGAAGGCGGGGATACGAGAGGGGTCCCAAAGAGGGGATCCCTTGATGGGGATCCTGGAGGCGGGGACCCGGGAGGGGTCCTAAAGACGGGGACCCGGTAAGCGTCTCAAAGAGGGGATCCTGAAGACAAGACCCTGTTTACTGCCGAAAACAGAGACGAACTGGGGTTGATCGTCTTGCCTGAATTTAGGGGCAGATACTATTTGGGCATATCCATCCACCTCTCCGAAAATACCAAGTTGATTTATGGCACCGTATATCGGAGGTTTGGATAGATGCGACCGTTGTAGCAGACTTTATCAGATTCCCCCTTATTTATGTGGGGTTTTTGATTGTGAGGACGCTCTTTCCTACAGGCGCAAGCCCCTGCTGTTAATTACGTTATCGCGTTGCGATGACCACTTTCTTCTTCTCCAGTAGTTCATTTCGTGTCTGTTCCCTTATAAAAAAGGGATGAGGGAAAGTTCCTCACCAAAACAGCCCCGCGTGCAATTAAAACAATTGCTAGGCTAAAACAACCCCACGTGTCTAACACGTGAGTGGCTATATGCAACGCATATAGGCACAACAATTAAAACAATTGCTAGGCTAAAACAACCCCACGTGTTTAACATGTGAATGCCTATATGCAACGTATATAGGTACAACAATTAAAACAATTGCCAAGCTAATAAGCCCCACGTGTTTAATACGTGAAGGCATTTCCCTACTTAACAAGGAACCGTTGGATCAAAGATCAAATGATGATAGAATTAAATTCTATTGAAATTTTAAATGGGAAATGATATTTTCTGTTAAACAGAAAGATGGCGGATCAAAGATCTCATGAGTTGGAAAATATTTTTCATCTCTCTAAGCACCCTTGGATGAAAAATCCAACGGTGATTAAAAATTACCAATCTACAGAATAAATTCTGTACAGGAAAATATTTTCCTAATATTGTTTAAGAAACAAGAAAATATGTTATGTAAGATAGAAACCCTTGGATCAAAGATCCAACAGCGGGTAAAACCCCAAAATCAATTGGAGTCCCTCAATGAGAGATTTCCAAAAAAACTAATTAACAAACTTTTCTCCACTATATAAAGAACCCAAGACTTCAAGTTAAAAAAAAGGAGAACAGAGAGAGAAACATACAAAAAAAGAGAAAAATGAGAAAAAGAGAATTCAATTCTCTAAAAGAAGAAGATTCTCTTCTTAAACAAAAAAACCTGGTAAGAAGAAAATACAAAGATTATCCTATCCTTCTTCGCCTCTTTAAGGGTTTAATCCTTCAAAAAAAAGTTAGTTCTTCCTCTAGTTGAGATCTGCAGAAACAGATCTTCTCACAAGTTGAGAATTTAATTCTCATCGGGGAGATTCTGTTATGCAGATTCAAAACTTAGGGAAAAGAACTAAGTTCAAAAAATTTAATTCTTACAAAGTATATAGGAATTTAATTCCTATGATAAAACCAGGGTTTGACCCTGTAAAAAGAATTTAATTCTTATAAAAAAAAGACTTGAAATTCTCTAAACTCAGATCCCAGTATCGTTAATATAAGATCAAAATCTTCATGCACATAGAAGGAAAGACTGGTGATTCATTAGTATTCAACACTATAAAGAAATCTCACGTGTTTTCCCACGTGAGCACCTCTGATGAACAAAAAAGAATGGCTGAGACTGAGTCACGTGTTTCCTCACGTGAGCACCTCTGATGAACAAAAAGGAATGGCTGAGACTGAGTCACGTGTTTCCCACGCGAGCGCCTAAAAGAAGAGTAAGAAGTGCTTCTTAGGGCAGTCACGTGTTTTCCACGCGACCCCCAATCAAGTGCTTAGCACTTATATGAAGGAGGAAATAAAATCCAGAAAACAGCTCCCACTTTGGAGCACCTCACATGTCCGCACGTGAGCACCACAGGGCCCAAGTGCTTAGCACTTATAAAAGAAGAGGGAAGTAAAACCCAAAAAGGCAGTGCCCAACTTTGGGGCGTCTCACGTGCTCACACGTGAGTGCCACAAGAATTAAGTGTTTAACACTTATATGTAAACGAGGACTTGAACCCAATGACCAACGCCAGCTTTAAGGTGCCTTACGTGCCACACGTGAGGACCACAAGAATTCAGTGTTTAATACTGCTTTAGAACTTCACGTGGGAACACGTGAGTGCTGAACGTATACTAGTGCTTAACACTATGGGAAGTCAACTCCAGCCTCAAGTTGGCTAAGTTTTCTTGAAATTAAAACATCTTTGATCTTCAATCAATCGAGCTCCCCGTGCTCATGTCTTCCTAAACTGATCCTAGTCCCAAACATGACTAATGATCTTGAGATGGATATTCATCCCATATTTTCCCTCAATCTGGAAATTGGTTCAAGGGTACATCTTTCCACACCTCTGATACATGTCATTATGATTCTTCAACATCTTCAGAGAGGTGGAGGGTCCCAACAACCAACAACTCTTTGGTGTACTCCCAAACCGATGAGCACATCCCAATACGGACCGCAACGTCCTTAAACTAGCCACGGACTGAAATGTCCTTAAACTAATGACGGACCGAAACGTCCTTAAACTAAAGCAATAGAGCCCAAATGTTCTTTTGTTGGGTCTGAATGATCCCAAAATCCTGTTGAGTAGATCTTAGTCTCAAATTGGACTAATGTATCATCAACAAACATTAAAGTTGATCTTAATCTCAAACGAGATTAATGATCCCTAAATAAAACCAAACCCAAATCTAAGAATATACGGATTTTGACTAATCCACGCTCTACGGGCGACAACATAAATTAGTCTCTATATCCAATCCACGGGCAACAAAAAATAAAACAAACACACACGACACGAAGTTAACTTTCGGAGCAGGAGAAAGTGGTTATCGCGATGCAATAACGTAATTAACTGCAGGGGCTTACGCCTGCAAGGAAGAGCGTCCCCACAATAAAAAAAACCCTCACAACGAGGGGGAATCTGACGAAGTCTGCTACAACGGCCGTATCCGTCTAAACCTCCGATACACGGTGCCATAAATCAACTTGGCATCTTCGGAGAGGTGGACGGATAAACCCAAATAGCATCTGCCCCCAAATTCAGGCAAGACGATCCATCCCAGTTTCGTCTCCATTTTCGGCGGTAAACAGATTCTGGCATGTCCGGTGAGACCTTTTCCTCTTTCCACTCCACACTTCGTGTGTCGCGTTTGTGAACAAATCGCAGTTTTTCTATAGTTGCCCTTGGATTCGAGGTACTAAGATTTGATGTTTTGCTCCTATGTAGAAAGAAGAAGTGAACATCAATGGCTTTTAGCTGCACCAACTGCAACAGCAATTCTAGCTCCGCTCTGACTGGAGGAGTGACTTACGGGCCCCAAGCGGCCTCCATCTTTGCAATGCCAGTGGAGCAGGTGACTCAAGCCACCACTGGACTATTCTTTGGGACCATGATCTCGCCAGCAAGCTTCAGTGCCCCAGCGCCATCACAGGAAGCTCCAATGAAGTCGGTCTTTGATCGACTTGCAGCCACCACGGCCCCTCTCAACGGGTCGTCCAAGTCTTCCACCTCGATCTTCAATAGACTGAGACAAAGCTCCAGTGGGCCAGCAAAGAGGCTCGCAATACCTGAAGGGGTTGTCCCGAAACGGATATCCATTCCAGCTCCGGCAGGAGAAGTCGTCAAAGGGGCTTCTCCTACTAAAGGATCGGTCTTTGCAAGATTGGCTGTTCTAATTCCTGCTATGGGTGAAGTCATCAAAAAAGCTTTCCCTATCAGAAAGTCGGCCTTCGAAAGATTGATCGTCCCTGTTCCCTGATAAAATATTAGGAAATTCCCTAATGAGGTATCACGTGCTCACATATGACCAACGGTCATGTGCTGACACGTGATAGGTTCTTGTGATCTCTACTTTATAGAATTAAATTCTAGTCAAATAAAAATATTACAAAACAACTAAGGAAAGACCCCAATGGAGCATCACGTGCTCACACGTGACCATGGGTCACGTGTAGACACGTGATGGACTCTTAAGCCCTCCAAAATAATGAATAGAATTAAATTCTAACTAGACAAGGTCACGTGTCCACACGTGATAAGTGTTTAAAATCTCCCTGGAAAGAATTAAAAATAAAATAAAATATCAGGAAATACCTCAATGAGGTATCACGTGCTCACACGTGACCAAGGGTCACGTGTTGACACGCGATAGATTCCTGTGATCTCTACTTTATAGAATTAAATTCTAATCAAACAAAATGTAACAAAACAGCTAAGGAAAGAACCCAATAGGGCATCACGTGCTCACACGTGACCAAGGGTCACGTGCTGACACGTGATGGTCTCTTTGCTCTGTTAAAAAGCAGAATTAAATTCTGAATAAAAGAGGGTCACGTGCGGATACGTGATGGTTTCTTAGCTCTGTTAAAAGGCAAAATTAAATTCTGAATGAAAGAGGGTCACGTGTCAATACGTGACAAGTCCCTCAGCTCCTTAATTGATAGAATTAAATTATCAAAAATTGGGATTACGTACCAACACGTGATGGGCTTTGAAAGCCTTCTGAATTAATAAAATTAAATTCTAATTAAGGGAAATCAAAGGCCCTAACTGGAAAAATA
This sequence comes from Agapanthus africanus, assembly GCA_030015575.1. Lineage (NCBI taxonomy): Eukaryota > Viridiplantae > Streptophyta > Magnoliopsida > Asparagales > Amaryllidaceae > Agapanthus > Agapanthus africanus. The sequence continues at coordinate 399,899,203 of CM057347.1, forward strand.
TTTCTCTAAATCTTTCCAAACAAAAAAGATTGTGCTCTGTAAAGTGGAGCACCATTGGATTAAAAATCCAATGGTGATTAAAAATCACCAATTTATGGAAAGATTTTACATAAGGAAAGATTTCCCTAAAATTCACCAAGAATAACAAACAGAATATCTTTTGGATTAAAAATCCAATGGTGAATAAAATTCACTGAGATCATGTTAGTTACAAAAAACAAACAAAATCTTTCAATGAAAGATTCACTAAACAAATTGATTCTTTTCCTTCTCCTATAAATAGGAGTCAAGAAGAGAAGAGGAGGTGGATTTTTTTGGATCTTGGAACTTTGATTTTCTGAAGAAAAAACAACAACAGAGAGAAAAGAGAAGAGAATTTAATTCTCAAGAGAGAAAAGAAGTTCCTTTCAAAAAAAAGAAACCCTAGGTGAGAAAGGGAAAAGAGATATAAGCTCCATAAAATAAAAGAGAATTTAGTTCTCAATTTAAGAGTTTAACTCTTCTGAATAAGAACTTAGTTCTTCCTTTGGTTGAAGGTCTGCAGAAATAGATCTCCCCACAGGTTGAGAATTTAATTCTCATCGGGAAGATTCTTCCATGCAGATCCAAAACTTAGAGGGAGAATTTAAGTTTAAGTAATTTAATTCTCCCAAATTCATAGGAAATTAATTCCTCCAAATAAAACTAGGGTTTAACCCTATATGAGAATTTAATTCTCCAAAATTCATAAGAATTTAATTCCTCAGAACAGAACTAGGGTTTAACCCTATATGAGAATTTAATTCTCCTAAATTCATAGGAATTTAATTCCTCAGAACAGAACTAGGGTTTAACCCTACATAAGAATTTAATTCTTCCATATACATAGGAATTTTTTTCCTCTAAAATAGAATTAGGGTTTAACCCTACAGAGAATTTAATTCTTAAAAACAAGAGACTCAAAGCTCTCCATACACGTAAAGAACTGGGTCACGTGGTAACACGTGACCCCCATCCTCAATGATCAGAAAAGAAAGAACAAAACTAGGTCACGTGTTCCCACGTGACCCCTAAAACAGATCCCTCAAAATGAGAAAGAAAAACTTGGAGGCAATGCCCTACGTGACCCTCAAAATAAAGAGAACAAAGCCAAAGGTAGAATCAATTTTGGACGCCCTACGTGTCCCCACGTGACCCCTTAATAAATACTTTAATAATAAATACATGGATACCCATCACGTGCCAACACGTGATGGCCTGAAGACCAAAAGTGTTTAACACTTATTTGCAGATTTGAGGGTAAAATAAAGGAGGTTTGGCGCAATTCTCAGGCGCCTCACGTGAGCACTCCATTTTTAGTGTTTAACACTATTTTAAGCATTTCAGTCTTAGTGTTTAACACTATATTTTTTATGCATCACGTAGAAGCACGTGATAGCTGGATATACTCTAGTGTTTAACACTATATCCAAGCCAATCTTAGCTTGAACTAGCCAAGTTTTCCAGAGACAAGACACCCCTTTGACTGAGCTTCAAATGCTTTCTTGTCTTCCAAGATTGATCACCTCAGATGCATATGAGTGCTTAGCACTCAATAAAAGACAAAATATGGTCAGAACCCAGACCCGTGCTTAGCATTGCTAAATAAAGAGGGGTCAAGCCCAGACAAATGTTCAACATTTTAAACCAAAATGGACTTAGCCTAAGTTGGCCATAAGTCCATAATTCAGATTAACTGAGCCCATGTGCTCATAATCTAATTAATTGATCTTAGTCCCAAATTGGACTACAGATTTCCCAATCAACTTTGGTTCAAGGGTACATCTCTTCACTCCTCTGATATTTATCGTTGTAATCCTTCATCATCTTCAGAGAGGTGACGGGTCCCGATAACCAATCACTCCTCGGACTGTGGGGTCCTTAAACCCATGGACTATGATGTCCTTAACCTCGGACTGTGGGGTCCCTTTAAACCCACGGACTATGATGTCCTTAACCTCGGACTGTGGGGTCCCTTTAAACCCACGGACTATGATGTGCTTAACCTTGGACCGTAATGTCCTTAAACTAATTGACCGCAATGTCTCTAAACTAAACAATAGAGCCCAAATGCTCTCTTGTTGGATCTAAATGATCCCGTTAAGTTGATCTTAGTCTAAAATTAGACTAATGTATCCTTAACAAACGTTTAAGTTGATCTTTGTCTCAAATGAGACTAACGTATCCTTAAACCCAACCCCAAACCCAAATCTAAGAAGATACGGATTTGGACTAATCCACGTCCTACGGGCGACAACATAAATTAGTCTCCGTATATAATTCACGGGCAACCAAAAAACAAAACAAACACACACGACACGAAATGACCATCTGAAGAAGGAGAAAGTTTTTACCGCGATGCAGTAGCGTAATTAACTGCAGGGGGTTGCGCCTGCAGGGAAGAGAGTCCCCACAATCAAAAACCCCTCAAACGAGGGGGAATCGGACGAAGTCTGCTACAACGGCCGCATCCGTCTAAACCTTCGATACATGGTGCCATAAATCAACTTGGCATCTTCGGAGAGGTGGACGGATAGCACCAATTAGCATCTGCCCCCAAATTCAGGCAAGTCGAACCTACGCGGTCGCGTCTCTGTGTTTTGGCGGAGAACAGATTCTGGCACGCCCGGTGGGACCTTTTCCTCTTTCCACTCCACACTTCGTGTGTCGTGTTTTTCCCGTGATCAGATAATCGCGGTGTGTATGTTTTTGGTTGCCCTTAGCGGAGCGGATACTGAAGCCGGAATTTCGTCTCTATAAAGAATGGCGTTTGCTCCCACCCTAGAAACTCAGGCTCTATCATATCCGGTGGAGTCAAGTATGGGCAACTTGCAGCCTCAAATCTCTATAATCTGGCTCTTCAAGAAATCAACGGGCTTCTTTTTGGGTCAATACTCCTACCTCCCACCCTCGGTGCCTCAACGTCGAAAGAGGAAGCCCAGAAGAAATCTGTCTTCTACAGGCTGTTTCCCCAAGAAGCAGCTTTGCCAACAGAATCGGTCCTCAAACAACTGGCACATGCCAAGGACCAAGGTCGACGCAGGGGGCAGAATATTCAAGCTCTCAAAGGAAACAGGGGGCAGGCTCGGCAAAATCCTGAAGCTAATCAAATCTTGGCCGTAAGAAATGGTCAACGTCAATATTGGCATCATACAAAATGAGCTGGGGGCAGTTCTCCATATGGTTATGTTTCAACCTCAGTGGTGAATGTTGTTTCAACCAGGAACAGCTTCAAATTGGTGTGAAGGGTCAGATAAAATTTTCCTACCGCAATCTCTGCAGTCCATGGAGATCCCACGAGAGCAGAAACCAGTTCGCTCCCTGAAGTAACTTTCCTCATCTATATATAAAGTACGGAAGCGAGTGAAGGTCTCTGTCGTCAACCGCGGATCTTCCCCTAAACGTCAGCCAAACTCTGACAAATCCTCTTTCAAATATATGGGGACTCATCCTAAGACGGATCCTGATACAGCGGTTCCTCCTAAAACCAAAGCGGCTTTTCACAAAAAAAAAAAAGAAAGGCCCAATAAAGCTCAAGTGCCCGAAGCAAACTCCAAAGGCCAAAACTCCAAATGCCCCAAAGCTGGGGGCATGGTAGTTCACATAGTCTATGTGGTGAATTCCAAAGACAAAGTTTGAGCTTCTACTAGTCACCGACCTCAAACTTGGTCCTTAACAAAAGTTCAACTGTAATGTGAAAAGCTGCAGGAGATGCTTGCTCAGGCGGCAGCAAACGCTAATCCATCGTCTAAGGCAAATCCCGAAGACGCACCTGGAGAAAGAATAGAGAAGGGGTCGGATATTGATTTCCTAAAGTGCGCTCTGAAGAAGGGAGATGCAGAAGCGGCAGAAATGTCCACTAAAATGAACCAGATGGCCCTTCTGATTCAGAATATAGCTGGAATGATGGTTCGATCGGAATCACAAGCGAATGAACTGCCGGTAGTCACTCTTAAAGACAAGGGTGACATTTCAAATACTCTACGAGTCTCATCAACAGCCGAAGAGGAAATGTTCTCAAAAGCAAAGCTGAATGAACATGCCGCTCAGCAAATCAAGACTCATTACTCCAGTGAAGCCGCAAATAGATCAATCAAGAACGGTAGACCGTATCCGACATGGTACGATCAAATACAGTACCTGCCAGAGTACACACTTCCAACGTGCCACATGTATAAAGGAACTGGGAATCCTCGCCAGCACATTGTGTGATTTGAACCCATGTGCGGCAATAATGATATACTTCTCGTATGACAGTTCTTCGGCTGTCTGGAGGGCATTGCCTTCGAATGGTATGCGGAACTCCCAAATGACTCCATGAATACCTTCGACGAAATGGAGATGCCCTCCTGTCAGAGATTCGCTGGTGTGAATAAACGCACTACCGTGACGGCACTGGTCAACGAAAGGATTAGACCGAATGAGACTTGGGTTCAATGTGTTACCCGATGGCGAAATCTCTGGTCAAATACAAGCAACGCATCGATGAATTTGCAGCCATAGGAATGATCATAACCACCCTTCACCCAAATTCAAAGGCGCCCTCGTATATGGCCCTCTTCAAGCCGACCGCCTTCCAAGAGCTCATGGATAAAATGACTCGATTAGATCAGATGAGTCAAGACCCTTCATCATCTGACGAAGATGAATGAAAAGCGGAGGTAAGGTGGTATTTGTCGCCGACGCTAAAAAAAATGAGCGACTTTGAAGCAATCTGTCACCAAAATAGCGACAGCGTGGGTACTCGTTCTCCCCGAGGTATACACAGGGGGCATATTTCTCACTGGAGGAAGAATCTCTCCGTAAGGTGGTCATTTCTTCTCAAAAGAATAGAAAGGATATCAAGGGGCTTACAAACGAGTCCTGCAGTCAAGTGGAATATCCCACTTGAAACCCCCCCAAAAAAGGTATGTCCACAAGCAAAATGGGCACGGATGAGAACCCGAAAAGGCTCCATGAGTAAAAATAGCAGGACTACCGGCGATGTTTGTGAAAACCCGAAAGGGCGCAGACTTGTTAAAAAAAATGGTACGTCCATAAGCAGAATGAGCACGGATGAAAACCCGAAAGGGCTTCGTGAGTAAAAACAGCAGGGCTACCGGCGAGTTTGTGAAAACCCGAAAGGGCGCAATCTCGTTAAAAGACACTTACAAGGTCCCCTCGACCTTGTTAGGAGAAAACTACCTGCGTGAGATCCTTACAACTCATGAAGGGAAACAACACACTTAGGAATCCTCACGATTCCTAAGGAGAAAATACACTTACGAGATCCTCACGACTCGTAAGGAGAATTCCCCCTATGAGACTCTCACGGCTCATAGGATTCAAAAGCCTTAAGCTACAGGGATCTGAACCTGTTCTTAAGCCATCACAATCCCCAGATCGCCCTATGATTTAGAGAGATTTTGTGATCAAAGAATTAATTACCGCAATCAAGAACGGCGTCGCTTAGTAGCTAGCCGGTGAGTACGGGTCGGTCCACAGGGATTTTGTGTATTCTCAATTTGTTCTAACGAGTTAATTCCAATTGGGGTTGGATTGATTATCACTAAAAACTAAGGTTGATATAGACTAGGATTAAAACCTTGCTAGGGTTAGGTTTAGGTTAAGTTTGGAAAGTCATATTCCTCACTGCTTTCTATGCCCTAATTAAGATCTATTAGGAGTTATGGTAATAATTAATAAAGTGGATTAGTACCATCGGGAAGAAACTAGGTTTCTTCCTCTAGGTTCTTGTCCTTCCTTTCTTAATTCTTACCCTAACCTCCATGGAAAACATATACAACCGGTCTTTTAAACTACGGTATCACCGCTACCTCGTGGGATAGGGTGCCGTACTGAGCGGTGTGTGTATGTATGCATGGAGTCCTATAAAAATATGTGATGGGCAAGAAAGGGATGAGAGATTTTCATCTCTCAAACCTCTCCTATTCTTAACCCTAACAAGGGGGGATCTACTCACTCATTACGGAAATAATTAAAAGTGCTAAACTAATTAACTAGGACAGATAATAAAATCTATAATAGGGCAGAAAGGAATTTAAGAACTAGGGCATATAAATAAAAATCTTACTTTATTTGATGGCTCTCTTCAAACATTTACACCGAATTAAAATTCTGAATAGATGAATAAAAAGAGGCATACCTCAAAGAGAGCTTTAGGATTTCTATTTATAGAGCATAGAAACCCTAGGGTTACAATCGATTCATATCTGCATTTACAAATATACCCTAAGAAGACTAGTCAACGCACCGCCACACCGTCACAGAGTTTTCACCGACACGGGCTCCTTATGGCCGCGGAACTGTGGCCAAAACCCATGTTTGGCCGCGGATCCACGGCCATATGGTGGCTTCATGGACTGCACTTTTTAGGGCTGATTCTGGTTGCATTTTGCTTCTCGTTTCTTCACTTGGTTTCTCAGACTGTCTTTTAGATTTCTTCCAGATTTCCATAGTGAATAATGTCGTGGACTTTACCGTTTGCTTCGTGTCGAAGTCTTGAACCTTGCACTGCCTTTGTACTTTGTGAACTTATTCATTGATCTTCATTGTCGCTCAAACTGTAGGCATGATCAAGATTCTTCCATTTTTCGGTCGTAGTCTCACTTTTGTATCGTCTTTTCATCATTTTCACTGTTTTTGTTCCGAGAACCTGTAACCTACAACTATGTAGCAGACATGGATCAAAAGCACATGTTTATTTGTAAAATGAATAAGAATGGGGAATATAATAATGCAAAATTATGGTATGAACAAATACCCCTAAACTTATCTTTTGCTCGTCCTCGGGCAAACCTAGTTTTATTCTTGAAAAAGACCTAGCCTCACTTTTGCAGGGAAACGCGATTGCACTGAGCTCGTGCAATAAGCCGTTAAACCTCTAGGTGTCCCTAGTAGGAGGAGTGTTGTCTCCTGAGGGTTTTCAGCGTATACTACCCACAAAATCCTATCAATTCGGCCTATTGACTTTTATTCTCCAATTAGGTTTTCTAACAAGAAACTCTATTATCTTCAACCCAGAAATTATCAACCCGTATTTTTCACGCTTCCTTATCATTTGACTTAAGATTATATATGTTCTTGTAAATTTACTTAGCTTTTAACATCTTTTAAGTTTTCCTTCTATGGTTCTATCTCAACTTAGGAATTTTTATCATCTCTTATTAAAGATATAAGTCATATTTTTCATTCCTATCTCTTATCTAAACCCCAATCACATACCCCTACGTGTGTGTATATATCACCCATACACTTGGAAATTCAAATCAAGCTATTATACTCTTGTCCATCGTCCAAAGTAATTTTCAATTAGTGAATTTTTGGATGAAATTTGCTTACACATTCTTCATGTGACCGTTAATACTTCTTGAGGTACCAACGACCGATTACAAAATGTGTTTGCACATTAAGGCGTAATTCCTAGTCTTGTAACACCTAAGGCTTATAGCAGTGACTCCCAAACCAGTTGGTCTAAGGCACTAGGTGATAAAGCACCCTCGCTAAATATTTTTTCTATTTATGCAGCCTTAAGTAATTACAAAAACCAGTGTTCATTTTTTTTATCTTTTTATTCACACCTGTATTTTTTTATTTTTCTTCGTACTAAGGACTTTAGACTAGAGCATTTCAAGGACTCTTCTACTATTCTAAGTTTCAAGGTTCGTGTTTGTGCAATTTGTAGGATATATATTTTCAGAATTTAGACTTAATCTTAGGGATTATTTTTCAGACTTATACTTTAATAAAAATATCAATACTTTTCTCTTGTTTTAACTTAGCCCAAGAAGTCAACTCGAAATTTGCCTATTTCTAAATAAACTATAAAGACATATACTTTCTACCGTTAAATTTTAAGAAAGGTTGTTTTTAGGGTTTTTAATTTACTAAGTCTAAGGTCTAGTTGTTCCTAGCTAGTTAACCTATTTGTCAAACTCAAGTCAATTAAGGCCAAAATTGAATGTTTTAATTTTTATAATTTTTCAAAATTTTCAGTTTTTATGGGTTTTAAAATAAGTATGCAAATGCAAAAATATACATATGATTGCGAAGGAAGAAAACTTACCGAGCATACCCCCAAACTTAAACTCGACAGTGTCCTCACTGTCAGGCTACACCAAGATGGTCAAAATTGTCGGAACTCCCCTGTTTAATTTTTTTATATATATTTTTTATATTGTTAAAAGAAAAACAAATTATATATACAAAAAGGCCCCCCCAAACTTAAGTGAGACAGCGTTTCCTCTGCTTAAACATCAAAGTTCACAGTTAAGGAGGAGAAAAACACAATATCAAGCTATACAAGGCCTTACACAGGCCAAAGGTTATCACCAACCATTCAAAAATTTTATCGTTATAATGGTGTGGTTGGTGGAAGAATGGAGTGTAGAGAAAAGAAATGAGAAACACACGAGACCGTATGGGAAGAAAGGTGGATTATGGTCTCGGTATATTAGGAGAGGAATGGCGGAAAAGAGAAAGAAGTGTAGTACGAACTTGAGAGTGTAAATTTAGTGAATAAATTAGCACAAATTGTGATGACCGATGTGTTAAAAGCGATTGTGCTAATCTACCAACACGTCAAGAAATGGGATCAAATCCCTCAAGATTCGCAAGAAAACATGGGTACAATGAACTTGGTAAAACCATCCATTGAAAATGGAAGCGTGACGAATTCTTGCGCGGTCGAAATGATAGAAAGGACGAAGGGGAGTGATTTAGGGATAGTCTTATTCTCACCTAAGTAAGTGTATGTAAGGTGATACGGCAACAGTTCGAGTTCGAGTTTCAGAGGTGAAACAATCGAAGGTGAAATTGGTAAAACTATCTCGAACTCGAAGGATTCCATCAATGGTTTGAAATGACTGTAAGCAACCGAGTCTGATGGTTCAACTAACTCATCTGAAAATTCAAAGGACTCAAACTCGGGCGGTGAGTCTTCAAAATCGTCCACAAAAGTGAAACACTCGTAATCGATTTCGGTTGTGAGAACTGGGTCAGATTTAAGGAGGAACGCACTAGTGGCGTCAAAACTGCTGTGATTGAACAGAAAATTTTCAAGATCACAGTCCTCCTGCGTGATCTCTTGCACGGGCGGAACGATGGAAAGGATGAAGGGGGTGATTTAGAAAGTATAACAGTTAAAGGTTCAGGAGGATGAATTGGAAAATCCGACACATCAAACAAAACTGGTTCATCCTCAATGCTATCCTCAATACTCTCCTCAATACTATCCTTATTACTCTCCGCAATACTATCCTCATAATTCTCCTTAAAAGTTATCTCATCCATGCAATTATCATCAAAATCAAGACGCATATGAAGTTCGGAAGAAACAGTTAATGACTCGGGATGATGAATTGGAGAGAAAAATTCAGTCAAATCTGCGGGTTCATCATCCAAAATATTCCCTGCGTCAATATCCTCAATCAAGTGAAAATCAATTTTTTTAGACACCTCATCAAAAGAATGGATATTTATCAATTCAGGTTCTAAATTGGAGGTGTAGAGATCGAAAGGATCGGTGATGGTTTCACTTGAAAGGGACCCTTCACAATCTGGCAAATCAAGCACTACAAAGTCGCACAACTCATTAAACGTTTTATTTTCGACTGGGGGATCATTTGGGACACTTGTTTGAAAACTGGAGTTGTGGGATTCAATTGGTGATGGGTAAGTTTGATTTGGAAGGGTGCACAGCTCACTCTCTCCACTCAAATTCTCAATCTGTCCAACCGCCTCATCATACATTGGAAGATTTGGAGTTAGTTGGAAACTAGCTACCGGTTCACTAGGTTGTCTTGATGAATTAAGGGCGGCAATGGACGCATCCAAATTCCTCATCTGTTGGTTTGTTGCTATAATATAAGCTTTCAACGACTGTTCCAGACTGGACATGGGTTGTGAAGGGGTTTCAGTAAAAAATTCAAAGTTGTTAGGATACTGGAAACTCCCAAATGGTTGTGTAGAAGCAATGTCTAGGGAAGGTGTGAAAGTCGGGTAGGACTGGTAGGAATTGAATGGTTGGAGGAGTAGGATTAACATTTGGATAAAAAGGTGAATGGACTTGTTGATCCCAAGAACTGGAAGTGTTGAAAGGAGTGAAAGATCGGTTACGAGATTGTTCAATATGGTCAGCAATAGACATGGGTTTCGGAGTTACAACAGGACTAGAAAAAGGAGTATCAACGTACGAAGGTGGTGAAGGTTGAAATTGTCGATACAAAGTGGATTGCGGGGTCGAACTGTTTCTCCTAGACTCTTCTATTCGATCTTTCAAAGAAATTTTGGGCATGGAGGGGTCGTCCGTAATTTGACCAAAACAATTCGCGTATGAAGCAATGTTTGGATGAGGGTACCAAAGTTCGGCAAGAGTTTTGGGAGGTGGGATACACATAATATAAGAAAGAAAAAAGAATGTGGGGGTGCAAGTGGGGTGCAATGGATTTCTTAGCGACAAGTGGCAAGTTTTTAAAAAATTTCCGTTTTGTGTTTTTTTTATAAGGAGCTTTTTGCAAAAAGATTTTCGATAAAAGGCTTAGATACACGTTCAATCAATCACAAATGCACAATCAAGCCTAAATCTAGGGTCACCTAGATCAGCTAGACAGCTCCTAACCATTACAAAGGGCCAGATGTAAGGACCTCAAACCGTCTCTTCACCGCTAATTGTGGCCAGGTAAGCACAAGTAGAGAAAGGAGGGATCCGCTGACGAATCACCGTGAGACGGGCCTTTTAAAGTTACCTTTCCCTACCTGTCTAGCCTAGGCACCACAAAGTCAGGTTAGGATCAACGGTCGATGCCTACAACTAGTCCTTTGTCCTATTGAGCGTGAAGTCCTTAGGGTTGAGTCTAATCTTTTTTAATTAACTTGATGGCCAATGCAATATGCTTTATGTGATTTTTGGGGTCCTGGGAAGGGTGATGAAATCCCCACCCAATCTGGATTGGTGTTCAAGCCCCTTAAAGTTAATTTAAAATATGCAAAGTGGTAGACAAAATCACTTGCAAACAATTTTTTTTTAGCGCGGCGCAAAGAATCCTGCACAAGATCAAGTTATTGGAGAAGGGGAGAATTTTTTTTGGCGGAAAGAATCCTGCAGGAAATTTTTACAGAGGAGATATCAAGGTGTTCAGAAAAGAAAAGGGGGGCTTACAGAGAGGATTTGGTCTGCTGACGTCAGCAGACAGCGGCGGTTCCGCAGCGCAAAGTGGTCTTCGGCGGCGGTTCCGCGGTTGGATATGTGTTTCAGTTCCCGAGACTTCTTCTGCTCCTCTGGTCTGATTTTTCTCTGTTGTTCAGATCTAGGGTTTTCTGTTTTGCGCTCTGGATTTTTCCAGATCTGAATTTGTTCTTCGATCCTGCACAATTCAAATGAAAACACCCTTCACAAAACAACAAGATGATAAATTTTTTTAATATTTTTTTTATTTTTTTTAATTTTTATGAATTTTATGATTTTATATTAACCCGAAATTGCAAAAAGAAAATACTACGCTATCCCCGGCAACGGCGCCATTTGATTTAGAGAGATTTTGTGATCAAAGAATTAATTACCGTAATCAAGAACGGCGTCGCTTGGTAGCTAGCCGGTGAGTACGGGTCGGTCCACAGGGATTTTGTGTATTCTCAATTTGTTCTAACGAGTTAATTCCAATTGGGGTTGGATTGATTATCACTAAAAACTAAGGTTGATCTAGACTAGGATTAAAACCTTGCAAGGGTTAGGTTTAGGTTAAGTTTGGAAAGTCAATATTCCTCACTGCTTTCTATGCCCTAATTAAGATCTATTAGGAGTTATGGTAATAATTAATAAAGTGGATTAGTACCATCGGGAAGAAACTAGGTTTCTTGCTCTAGGTTCTTGTCCTTCATTTCTTAATTCTTACCCTAACCTCCATGGAAAACATATACTACCGGTCTTTTAAACTACGGTATCACCGCTACCTCGTGGGATAGGGTGCCTTAGTGAGCGGTGTGTGTATGTATGCATGGAGTCCTATAAAAATATGTGATGGGCAAGAAAGGGATGAGAGATTTTCATCTCTCAAACCTCTCCTATTCTTAACCCTAACAGGGGAGGATCTACTCACTCATTAGGGAAATAATTAAAAGTGCTAAACTAATTAACTAGAGCATATAATAAAATCTATAATAGGGCAGAAAGGAATTTAAGAACTAGGGCATAGAAATAAAAATCTTACTTTATTTGATGGCTCTCTTCAAACATTTACACCGAATTAAAATTCTGAATAGATGAATAAAAAAAGGCATACCTCAAAGAGAGGTTTAGGATTTCTATTTATAGAGCATAGAAACCCTAGGGTTACAATCGATTCACATCTGCATTTACAAATATACCCTAAGAAGACTAGTCAATACACCGCCACACCGTCACAGAGTTTGCACCGACACGGACTCCTTATGGCCGCGGAACCGCGGCCATATATTGGCTTCATGGACTGCACTTTTTAGGGCTGATTCTGGTTGCATTTTTCTTCTCGTTTCTTCATTTGGTTTCTCAGACTGTCTTCTAGATTTCTTCAAGATTTCCACAGTGAATAATGTAATGGACTTTACCGTTTGCTTCGTGTCGAAGTCTTGAACCTTGCACTGCCTTTGTACTTTGTGAACTTGTTCATTGATCTTCATTGTCCCTCAAACTGTAGGCATGATCAAGATTCTTCCATTTGTCGGTCGTAGTCTCACTTTTGTGTCGTCTTTTCATTGTTTTTGTTCTGAGAACCTGTAACCTGCAACTATGTAGCAGACATGAATCAAAAGCACCTGTTTATTTGTAAAATGAATAAGAATGGGGAATATAATAATGCAAAATTATAGTATGAACACCCTACAAGCGGTTCAATGCTGACCCTTGTATACAATCCACGGGCACGAATAAACATTTCCCTAACAAAGTCCCATCCATGACTAGGGATATGTTCACACGGTGAACAAACACTTGTAGGTCCTCTCGACTAGCAAGGAGAAGATACTCTTGTAAGATCCTTACGACTTATAAGAGACTACACACTTAGGAATCCTCACGATTCCTAAGGAGAAAACGCACCTACAAGATCCTCACGACTTGTAGGGAGAAATACCTTTATGAGACCCTCACGGCTCATGAAGTCAAAAGCCTTAGTCGACAGGATCTTAACCTTGTTTGCTAATCCTCCTTTGTTCGACATCGACAGAGGCAAATGATGATTCGCTCCTGGCAATATCCCAGTTGTAGCGGTGCTGATGCCGGAATCGATGTCTAATTCCAAGCTTGCAACAAGAAGTCGGCGAGCCACACATGCATACAAAATAGCCGAAATGATAGGGCAACTTGCAACAAAATCAGCAAGTAAAAATGTATGCATGCAAAATAGCCGAAATGATTGGGCAACTCGCAATAAAAAGCAGCGAGTAAATAAATACAAAATAACCGAAATGATTGGACACCGCGAAAAATAGCCGAAATGATTGGGCAATTTCCACTTTCGCGATATAAAAGCTGAAATGATAGAGCATCGCGGAAAGAAATATAAAACGAAACCTTTTGCCCTACAGGTGATATCACATTAATCCTTGAATACAATTCAGGGGCGCAAACAAAGAAGGAATCACACCTTCCCTCCCCAGGCTCCATCAGAAGAAGAAGCTAAATCTCGACAGTTCACAGACAACCTCGAGATCGTCTCAACATTCATCTCATTTCAACAGACACAACATCAACAAAACGGAACCGCGACAGTTCCCAGTTCCATGACTCGGCGGTGCACAGATGACCGAAAGTCAAACCCCGACTCCGTGAAATGCGGATAAAGTCAAAAATTCCTGGTCCTCGCAGAACAAGGCTATGACCCCGTGGGAAACGTCAAGAGTGGAGCCTGGTCCTTGCAAAACACGGCTATGATCCCGTGTGAAGCATCCAAAGAAAAATTCTTGGTTATGTGGAACGCGTCTTATGTCAATCCTGACCCCGTGGGAAACATCCAGAGTAGATCCTGGTCCTCACAGAACACGGCTATGACCCCGTGGGAAGCATCCAGAGCGGAGCCTGGTCCTCGCAGAACACGGCTATGACCTCGTGGGAAGCATCCAGAGAAAATTCCTGGTTACGTGGAACGTGGCTTATGTCAATCCTGACTCCGTGGGAAACGTCCAGAGCGGATCCTGGTCCTCGCAGAACACGGCTATGACCCCGTGGGAAGCATCCAGAGTGGAGCCTGGTCCTCGCAGAACACGGCTATGACCTCGTGGGAAGCATCCAGAGCAAAATTCCTGGTTACGTGGAACGCGGCTTATGTCAATCCTGACCCCGTGGGAAACGTCCAGAACGGAGCCTGGTCCTTGCAGAACATGGCTATGACCCCGTGGGAAGCATCCAGAACGGAGCCTGGTCCTTGCAGAACATGGCTATGACCCCGTGGGAAGCTTCCAGAGTAAAATTCCTGGTTACGTGGAACGCGGCTTATGTCAATCCTGACCCCGTGGGAAACGTCCAGAGCGGAGCCTGGTCCTCGCAGAACATGGCCATGACCCCGTGGGAAGCATCCAGAGCAAATTCCTGGTTACGTGGAACGCGGCTTATGTCAATCCTGACCCCGTGGGAAACGTCCAAAGCGGAGCCTGGTCCTCGCAGAACACGGCTATGACCCTGTGGGAAGCATCCAGAGAAAAATTTCTGGTTACGTGGAACGCGGCTTATGTCAATCCTGACCCAGTGGGAAACGTCTAGAGTGGAGCTTGGTCCTCGCAGAACACGGCTATGACCCCGTGGGAAGCATCCAGAGCAAATTCCTTGTTACGTGGAACGCGGCTTATGTCAATCCTGACCCCATGGGAAACGTCCAGAGCGGAGCCTGGTCCTCGCAGAATACGGATATGACCCGGTGGGAAGCATCCAGAGAAAATTCCTGGTTATGTGGAACGCGGCTTATGTCAATCCTGACCCCGTGGGAAAAGTCGAAAGTGGAGCCTGGTCCTCCCAGAACACGGCTATGACCCCATGAGAAGCATTCAGAGCAAAATTCCTGGTTACGTGGAACGCGGCTTATGTCAATCCTGACCCCGTGGGAAACGTCCAGAGCGGATCCTGGTCTTCGCAGAACACGGCTATGACCCCGTGGGAAGCATCCAGAGCGGAGCCTGGTCCTCACAGAACACAGCTATGACCCCGTGGGAAGCATCCGGAGCAAAATTCCTGGTTGCGTGGAACGCGGCTTATGTCAATCCTGACCCCGTGGGTAACGTCCAGAGCAGAGCCTGGTCCTCACAGAACACGGCTATGACCCCGTGGGAAGCATCCAGAGCAAAATTCCTGGTTACGTGGAACGCGACTTATGTCAGTCCTGACCTCGTAGGAAACGTCCAGAGCGGATCCTGGTCCTCGCAGAACACGGCTATGACCCCGTGGGAAGCATCCAGAGTAGTGCCTGGTCCTCGCAGAACACGGCTATGACTCGTAGGAAGCATCCAGAGCAAATTCCTGGTTACGTGGAACACGGCTTAAGTCAATCCTGACCCCATTGGGAAACGTCCAGAGCGGAGCCTGGTCCTCGCAGAACACGCCTACGACCCCGTGGGAAGCATCCAGAGCAAATTCCTGGTTACGTGGAACGCGGCTTATGTTAATCCTGACCCCGTGGGAAACGTCCAGAGCGGAGCCTGGTCCTCGCAGAACACGGCTATGACCCTGTGGGAAGCATCCAGAGCAAAATTCCTGGTTACGTGGAACGCGGCTTATGTCAATCCTGACCCCGTAGGAAACGTCCAGATTGGATCCTGGTCCTCCCAGAACACGGCTATGACCCCGTGGGAAGCATCCAGAGCGGAGCCTGGTCCTCGCAGAACACGGCTATGACCCTGTGGGAAGCATCTAGAGCAAATTCCCGGTTACGTGGAACGCGGCTTAAGTCAATCCCGACCCTGTGGGAAACATCCAGAGCGGAGCCAGGTCCTTGCAGAACACGGCTATGACCCCGTAAGAAGCATCCAGAGCAACTCCTGATTCCGTGAAATACGGATAATGGCAACCTCACCCATCACTTACGGGTCCTTACGACTCATAAGGGAGCAAACTCTTTTGCGAGATCCTTACGACTCTCAGAAGAAAACGCACTTAGGAATCCTCACGATTCCTAAGGAGAAGTTACACTTACGGGATCCTCTCGACCTGTAGGGAGAAAATTCTTTATGAGACCCTCACGGCTCATAAAGTTGAAAAAGTCTTAGGAGGCAGATCTTAACCCTGAATCCTAAGCCATCGCTGTCCTACAAAGAAATCAAAATAGATCATCCACAGAATGCACTTACTAAAAGGGACACATCATCATGAAGCAAAATATGTCTTTTATTCATGAATCAAAATGAATACAAAGTACAACTTGTGAAAGAATAAAAGAAAATATACTCTCATTCAGGAGTATGTACAAGAGAAGAATAATATATATATATATATATATATATATATATATATATATATATATACAATTCTTCAAGTCGTCGGGCGATTTAGTAGATTTGCCAGTTCAACCCTTTTTCGCTGGCCCTCGGCTTCATGATTTAGTATCGTCAAAAGACGGGCCTCCGCTTAAGCCTGTTGGGCCTGGTACGAGGTAAGCCGGCTTTCAACCTCTTTTTTAGTAACCTTATGGGCTTCGACCATTTCACGAGTAAACACGGCAGCCATATCATTGGCTACCACCTCCTTGATAGCCTTTTGAAGCACTCGCCAAAGTTCATATGCTTTAGTGGTCTTAGCCGTAAGGTTGGCTTGAAGCTCCCTCGGCGCTTTGGAAGCCAGCTCCCTCTCCGAAAACTTGCGGCTGAGCCTTTTCTCGCATGATATCATGTTTGCAGCACACCGCTCAATCAGCCCCCGTAAGCTCGCCTTCGCGGCCACAACCTCCGAAGGAAGGCGTGTACATTCAAGAACATGCAAGCAAGCCTCCACCTGCCGACAAAACTCAACCCAGACTTGTACCAATGTTTCACTATAGTAGGTGGCAAGAAAGGGAAGAGAGCCGTTAGCTTCAGCGGCAAACGCTTCGGCCGTGATTAGACTGCCAGCGTGAAGGTCCTCAATCAGGGATGAAAGGGAGTGGAGGCTTAGCTTTGCCATCCGTTCCGAGGCACGTAGAGCGTAAAGGCCGGGTGGCATGAAGATTCGAGACTCCAGCATGGTTAGAACTGGTAAAGCTGTTCAGATTTATAAACAGTCAGTGAAACTTATAGGCAAAGAACAAATGGAACGACGTTGAGACTCTACTTACCCACAATCATGCAAGAGGGGTCTAAAAGGCTTCTCAGGCCCGTCAAGAATTTCAACCTCGTCATCAGCTTCCAGAACTGTAGAAGACATCAATTTCATTATATGATATAATAATAACACGGTGAGAAGAGGGCAAAAAACACTGACCTTGCCCGGAAGAGAGGACGATAGGTTGAGGAGATATCGCCTGCGGAGCGGCCATCTCCAACAGGCGCTGAAAAGACTTCCTGGGAGACAGATCGGCAATAGACGTCGCCAATCCATGCAATTCTGAAAAGACATAAAGGTTCAGATAATGGAAGAGATTATTAATGTAAAATATAGAAGGCTACCTTCGATGCTTCTCCCATTATGGGCTGGAGGGATAGCAGCTTCAGCGGCCTTCTCCGTGCCCCCAAGCACATCATTGGGGACGTGGGCCAGTGTAACAACTTCCGAGTGAGGAGCAGTGGCTGCCACTGCAGGCTCCAGCGGAAGGACAGTAGCCTTGACTACCTGTCCCCTAAGCTCCAGGCCGCCCCCAGAAAGATCCATCGGATCGGCGACCAACAGAGATGTCTTTCCCGGGGGAGCAAGCGCTTGGGCAGCGAGAGTCACCAAAGGAGGCCCCATTGCAGGAGCAGCAGTTGCATCGACCCCCTCCACACTGATTAGTGTTTCATTGGGGATACTAACAGAGTCTACAGTCAAAGCGCGACTCGAATTCAGATTCTCCACCATCGCCGAAATCCCTGCAAAGTTTGCATGAAGATATATATATATATATATATATATATATATATATATATATATATATATATGTATACGAGCAATACAAAATATTACAAGGAAATACATGAACATACCAATGCGAAAGGGAGCCTCTAATATGGCTTGTTCTAGCCGACGCTCCTTCCTGAGGAGATATGCTCGCTGAGGTTCGAGAGTAGACTCGTGACCACCAGTCCACAATGAAAGTGTGTCCTCAGCGTCGGCCGAAACACCCTGTTTAAGGGCCCTCTCACCCCATTCTTCTAAAGAGCCTATGAATAGCCGTCGTATCGAGGGAGGGTCTTCATAAAAAATGACGACAGGGTAAGGCCTCTTTAGGATCCTTACGTTCTCGGATTCGTCTTGCGAACGTCTTATATCCTCAGCCAATTGTGCGGCTTCCTCGGCAGATGAACCTGGGAAAAGTAGACCACCATCCGATTCTTGCATGGCTAGTGGTTCATCTTGAAGAATAGGCTCAGACTCTATTAAAGAGTCGAGCAGATTGGTGACCATCCTCCTCCGCCTCTTGGGCCCAGAACTAACCGCTGAAGACGATCGTTTCCTTCCCCGTGGAGCTTTGGTACGGCGTTGACCCACTTCGCCTTCAATGTCCTCACTTGGCGGTGCTACCGATGACGACACGGCCATTGTTGACGCCGCGGCCGATGACACTGCTACTGGAACCCTATTAGCCCTTGATTGAGCCCGAGTACGAAATGGCATACCAGTTGTGGGAGTTAAGTCCACTTCCGCCGCCTCCGTAATAAGCACGACGCTGGAATCCCTCAAGGGAGGGCGAACCGTTGCACGCGGTTGCGGCGGAACTCCCGTGGCTTGGATCGGAGTAGGAGCCCTATATCCAAGAAGCACCCTCCTCTCCTCAGCAATAATTGGACTGACCCGGTGGAGATACCAGCCCGTGAAAGACTCCACACACCGAGGAATATGATCAGCTTCAGGAATCATGAAGCAGGAACCAGTGTTCAGCCGCATGAAGTGGTGAGCGGCGTCACGAACAACTTCTGGCGATGGGCTAGGCGCCACTGTAAACGCCTTGAAGGGGACGCCCTTGTCATATCCAAGTTGCCGAGCAAAGCGGTGTGGGTTGTACCTCATAAAAAGGGTCGCACCGTTCTGACGAAATACCAGATAACCTGGTCTAATCGAATACAGGTGCATGTCTTCCCTGGGCTTCAGAGAAGGTACCCCCTCTTTCGACATGTCGCAGAGCTGTTGAACCGGTCCTAAGGGAGCAGAAAGAACGCGGTCGTTGAATACCATCCCGCCTGTGTTGGCATAGGGATTGACCAGTACGCCAATAGCCCCAGACTGAGTCGGGTCAGGAGCAGAAGCGTCCACCAGCCGCATGAGTCGCAGAAATGTATAAGTGTCATAAAATTTGGGTCTTTGGTGCGCGGCAAATGCCCCCAGCACGTGCATCTCAATCCAGGACGTAAAATAATGAAGAGAGAAATTTATCACATCTACGCCTGGAGTTGAGGTATTGGCCACGGCGCCTAACCCATGATATAGATGCGCTAGCCCTGCAATGCCCACAGCTAGTCGCGTTCCCTCAGCAATGCGATGAGCAGGGTAGATAACTGAGGCTCTCATGAAACGGCGATGCATGGGAATGGCAAACCACCTAAGCCAAACACTGATGAAGCCCACAAAGATAGTTTCCTCATCCATACCAGGAGCTGCAATCGACTCGAAAGATACCGCTGACATGATGGGAATGTAGTACTGCAGTAAGTCTTCTTCTTTAGTCGGTCGCTTATTTAAACCGAACCCAAAGGGGTCGTTAATGTTCGCGAACTTCGGAGCCGTCTTTGATAGGAATCTTCGCGAAGGAAGCAAGCGATAAAACTTTTAAAAGTGACGCCCTGCTCCTCTGACTCTGTGAATAGTTTGTCAAAAATACTTAGGGTCTTGATCAAACTTGAACGTTTGTAGCGAACGGCGTTCTCGGTCGACAGGCCATCAAGCATGGCAGGCACGGTTTCGAAGACATACTCATCGGGAGGCAATAATTCTTCATAAAGTGTCCCCCTGACCGGCAACCCTGAGATCTCGCGAAATTCTTCTAGAGAAATTGAAACTTCGCGGTCCCCTAGAAAGAAGGTGTTGGTGGTAAGGTTCCATAAATTATGTTCTTTCAGCGTTTTCTTGCTTAAAAATTGGTTCAAGAAGACCTTAACCCACCAGACATGGGGAGACTGATAGTGGAAAAGAGACGCATATATCGCCTGATAAAATCCGACCCTCTGCAGTCGCGCACGATAGGCGGACAGGATATAACGGGCCCAGAGAAGGTAGCCCGTGGGATGTCGAGGGGTAAGCCCTATCTTATAAATATGTCCCCAAGACTGGGCTTCGCCCTGGCAAATGCGGCGCCCTAAAATGTCGAGGGCCGGCACAGGATGGTTCGGAATACCAGTTGTTGAAGGCTCATGCCATCCCATAGGGGTCCAGTTCAGTATCTCCACAGTAAAGGCGGTCCGTGGAGGATCCATCGGCAAAAACGGACAGGTAGGCTCCGTCGGTATCTCGCAAAGAAAACTGCGGCGACCGCGGATGATGTGACCGTACCAGGTCCCCCATAAAAGTAGATTGGTGCAATTCGGGTCATGAGCCCTGATCATCGCCATCACCTCTTCGTTAGACAGTGACTGAGGAAAGGTAGCCTCCGAGCGAGTGAAAGGGAAGTATGGAACATAAGGCATTGTGCCTGAAATAAAAAAAGGGGGAAACTGTTAAGCGAAGACAACACGTGTATATATATTTATATATATACATATTTGTAAATGCATATATAAAAAGACGGTGGAAGAAAGCAACAGAGGACTTATTCTATGAGACCATTGGTTACAAAACGCATGGGTCCCACAAAATCAAGATGGCGGCTTACTAATGATGAGGCAAGGCAATCACTATGAGAACAAAAGGAAAATTCTCAATAACAGTGGATTTCAAATGACCCTACACATTTCCCAAAAAAGAAATCCATCTTGGACTCTGCAAAAATCAAGCAGAACAAGGGAATGAAATTCCCAGAAAAACCCTACTGCAAATCTTTTCTTTTGTTGCAAAGAAACAACTCAGGGCACGAAAACCCCAAGAAGTTCTCTGGGAAGAACTAAGTTCTTCAGAGGAATTAAATTCCTTTTGAACAGGGGGAATTAAATTCCCAGAAATGTTTTTCAGAGCCAAAGCTCTTTGGAATGGAATTAAATTCCAGAGAAAAGACAAGCATCGCCATCGATCCCTGAAGATCAGAGAAACCCTAAAAGGTCTATTCTTTAAAGATTAAATGGTTTTCTTTTTAAAGA
Source organism: Agapanthus africanus (assembly GCA_030015575.1). Classification (NCBI taxonomy): domain Eukaryota; kingdom Viridiplantae; phylum Streptophyta; class Magnoliopsida; order Asparagales; family Amaryllidaceae; genus Agapanthus; species Agapanthus africanus. The sequence continues at coordinate 399,920,572 of CM057347.1, forward strand.
ATTTAAAAAAAATGGGTTCTTGTTAAAGGAAAAAACCCTTGGTATGGATTTAAAATCCAACGAAGATTTCTGCAAAAGTTCTTCAGCCGTTCAAGATCATAACCTGAGAAAAGGGAATCTTTTAACAGAGTTAAACTCTGGAAATTTTCAAAACAGAGAACTAAGCTCTGGGAGAGAGAATTAAATTCTCAAGGAAAAAGCAAGTAAGGAAGAAGATGAACAAAGTGGAGGCGCTTCTGAAGGGACTCTTGCATTTATAGGATGTGATGGGGAACGGTTCATCTCCCCTATTTTCTAGACAGATCTAACGGTCACAAAGGAGACAGCGTTGCACTCACGTGCAAACACGTGAGAACAACGCTGTGGGGGCATTTGTTCCCTGATAAAATATTAGGAAATTCCCCAATGAGGTATCATGTGCTCACACGTGACCAAGGGTCACGTGCTGACACGTGACAGGTTCCTGTGATATCTACTTTATAGAATTAAATTCTAGTCAAATAAAAATGCAACAAAACAGCTAAGGAAAGACCCCAATGGGGCATCACGTGTAGACACGTGATGGGCTCTTAAGCCCTCCAAAATAATGAATTGAATTAAATTCTAACTAGACAGGAGTCATGTGTCCACGTGTGATAAGTCTTTAAACCCCCTGGAAAGAATTAAAAATAAAATAAAATATCAGGAAATACCTCAATGAGGTATCATGTGCTCACACGTGACCAAAGGTCACGTGTTGACACGTGATAGATTTATATGATCTCTACTTTATAGAATTAAGTTCTAATCAAACAAAATGTAACAAAACAGCTAAGGAAAGACCCCAATGGGGCATCACGTGCGCACACGTGACCAAGGGTCACGTGCTGACACGTGATGGTCCCTTAGCTCTGTTAAAAGGCAGAATTAAATTCTGAATAAAAGAGGGTCACGTGCGGACACGTGATGGTCCTATAGCTCTGTTAAAAGGTAGAATTAAATTCTGAAGGAAAGAGGGTCATGTGTCAATACGTGACAGGTCCCTCAGCTCTATAATTGATAGAATTAAATTATCAAAAATTGGGATCGCGTGCCAACACGCGATGGGCTTTGAAAGCCTTCTGAATTAATAAAATTAAATTCTAATTAAGGGAAATCAAAGACCCTAACTGGGAAAGTATTTCTCTAAATCTTTCCAAACAAAAAAGATTGTGCTCTGTAAAGTGGAGCACCGTTGGATTAAAAATCCAATGGTGATTAAAAATCACCAATTTATGGAAAGATTTTACACAAGGAAAGATTTCCCTAAAATTCACCAAGAATAACAAACAGAATATCTTTTGGATTAAAAATCTAATGGTGAATAAAATTCACTGAGATCATGTTAGTTACGAAAAACAAACAAAATCTTTCAATGAAAAATTCACTAAACAAATTGATTCTTTTCCTTCTCCTATAAATAGGAGCCAAGAAGAGAAGAAGAGATGGATTTTTTTGGATCTTGGAACTTTGATTTTCTGAAGAAAAACAACAACAGAGAGAAAATAGAAGAGAATTTAATTCTCAAGAAAGAAAAGAAGTTCCTTTCAAAGAAAAGAAACCCTAGGTGAGAAAGGGGAAAGAGATCTAAACTCCATAAAATAAAAGAGAATTTATTTCTCAATTTAAGAGTTTAACTCTTCTGAATAAGAACTTAGTTCTTCCTTTGGTTGAAGGTCTGCAGAAACAGATCTCCCCACAGGTTGAGAATTTAATTCTCATTGGGGAGATTCTGCCATGCAGATCCAAAACTTAGAGGGAGAATTTAAGTTTAAGGAATTTAATTCCCCTAAATTCATAGGAATTTAATTCTTCCAAATAAAACTAGGGTTTAACCCTATATGAGAATTTAATTCTCCTAAATTCATAAAAATTTAATTCCTCAGAACAGAACTGGGGTTTAACCCTATATGAGAATTTAATTCTCCCAAATTCATAGGAATTTAATTCCTCATAACAGAACTAGGGTTTAACCCTATATGAGAATTTAATTCTCCCAAATTCATAGGAATTTAATTCCTCAGAACAGAACTAGGGTTTAACCTTACATAAGAATTTAATTCTTCCATATACATAGGAATTTAATTACTCTAAAATAGAATTAGGGTTTAACCCTACAGAGAATTTAATTCTTAAAAACAAGAGACTCAAAGCTCTCCATACACGTAAAGAACTGGGTCACGTGGTAACACGTGACCCCCATCTTCAATGATCAGAAAGAAAGAACAAAACTAGGTCACGTATTCCCACGTGACCCCTAAAACAGATCCCTCAAAATGAGAAAGAAAAACTTGGAGGCAATGCCCCACGTGCTCCCACGTGACCCTCAAAATAAAGGGAACAAAGCCAAAGGCAGAATCAATTTTGGGCGCCCTCACATATCCCCATGTGACCCCTTAATAAACACTTTAATAATCAATACATGGATACCCATCACGTGCCAACACGTGATGGCCTGAAGACCAAAAGTGTTTAACACTTATTTGCATATTTGAGGGTAAAATAAAGGAGGTTTGGCCTAATTCTCAGGCGCCTCACGTGAGCGCTCCACTTTTAGTGTTTAACACTATTTTAAGCATTTCAGTCTTAGTGTTTAACACTATATTTGTGATGCATCACGTGGAAGCACGTGATAGCCGGATATACTCTAGTGTTTAACACTATATCCAAGCCAATCTTAGCTTGAACTAGCCAAGTTTTCCAGAGACAAGACTCCCCTTTGACTGAGCTTCAAATACTTTCTTGTCTTCCAAGATTGATCACCTCAGATGCATATGAGTACTCAGCACTCAATAAAAGACAAAATATGGTCAGAACCCAGACCCGTGCTTAGCATTGCTAAATAAGAGGGGTCAAGCCCAGACAAATGCTCAACATTTTAAACCAAAATGGACTTAGCCCAAGTTGGCCATAAGTCCTTAATTCAGATTAACTGAGCCCGTGTGCTCATAATCTAATTAATTGATCTTAGTCCCAAATTGGACTACAAATTTCCCAATCAACATTGGTTCAAGGGTACATCTCTTCACTCCTCTGATATTTGTCGTTGTAATCCTTCATCGTCTTCAGAGAGGTGACGGGTCCCGATAACCAATCACTCCTCGGACTGTGGGGTCCTTAAACCCATGGACTATGATGTCCTTAACCTCGGACTGTGGGGTCCCTTTAAACCCACGGACTATGATGTCCTTAACCTCGGACTGTGGGGTCCCTTTAAACCCACGGACTATGATGTACTTAATGTGGGGTCCCTTTAAACCCACGGACTATGATGTCCTTAAGCTTGGACCGTAATGTCCTTAAACTAATTGACCGCAATGTCTCTAAACTAAACAATAGAGCCCAAATGCTCTCTTGTTGGATCTAAATGATCCTGTTAAGTTGATCTTAGTCTAAAATTAGACTAACGTATCCTTAACAAACGTTTTAGTTGATCTTAGTCTCAAATGAGACTAACGTATCCTTAAACCCAACCCCAAACCCAAATCTAAGAAAATACGGATTTGGACTAATCCACGTCCTACGGGCGACAACATAAATCAGTCTCCATATACAATCCACGACTACCAAAAAACAAAACAAACACATATGACACGAAGTGACCATCTGGAGAAGGAGAAAGTTGTTATCGCGATGCGGTAGCATAATTAACTGCAGGGGCTTGCGCCTGCAGGGAAGAGCGTCCCCACAATCAAAAACCCCTCAAACGAGGGGGAATCGGACGAAATCTGCTAAAACGGCCGCATCCGTCTAAACCTTCGATACACGGTGCTATAAATCAACTTGGCATCTTCGGAGAGGTGGACAGATAGCACCAATTAGCATCTGCCCCCAAATTCAGGCAAGACAAACCTACGCGGTCACGTCTCTGTGTTTCGGCGGAGAACAGTCCCCTCTCAACAGACGTCAGTCTTCAACAGGCCGGCACCAGCAGTAGCCCTTCATCAAAGCAAGGGGCTAGAAGAAGCCGCTCCTACAACTGAGGCAATCCCATCTGCAAGGCATGCTCGACGTCGCCACTGGAGCCGAGTGAGGAAAACTGGGGGAAACTATCCCTCTGGACTTACTCCACCAGCTCCAATGGTGGAAGTTGACGTTGCTGTTCCAACTGGGAACAGCTTTGAACTGCTAGGGAGGGTGTGAAAGAACTCTCCAACCGCGGTGCTGAAGAAATCGCCCCTACATGTTGAAAACATGGTACAGACAAAGCCGGAGCAGCCCCCTCAGGGGCTATCCTCCTGAATCCATAGAGTTTGGCGGAAAGTCCAGGATTCTGTGATCAACAAGAACTACTCTCGTCGACCGGAGAAAATGAAAGTTCGACAAGAGGACAATTATCCCTCTAGAACGCAACTAGGGACTTCTCAGGCGCCTGTTACAATAGCCCCTCCGACCTCAACCTCCCACAAAAGGAGAAGGCTGGAGAAAACCCCACTGCCTGCAGCAAATCCCAAGGGTGCTGGATCCAAACACCCTAAGTCTGGGGGCATGATCGTGCACACGGTGTATATGGCTTCCGGGAAAGAGAAAATCCATATTTCCATGGGTCATCGACCACTTACGCGGTCGGTGACAAAAGCTCAAGAGCAACAACAAAAGCTCCAGGAGTTGCTGATGAAAATGGCCGCACTCACTGGGCAAAAAGAAAGCCCGGAATCGACGTCTGAACAATGCCAGGAGTAGGAGACTGATACAGAATTTCTACGAATGGTTCTCGAAAAGAAGGATAAGGAGACCGCAGAACAGGCTGCTAATATAAAGCAGATGGCGCTTCTGTTCCAAGACATGGTTAGGATGATGGTCCAGCCGGAACCTCCAGCCGAAGACCCTCCGATAATTATCGAGGACGACAGAGAGGAAATATCAAATCCTCTTCCGGCTTTATCAGCGGCCAGGGAGGAAACGATCTCCAAAGCTGCCTTCGATGACTACATAGCTCAACAAATACGGGCTCATCAAGCGAGTTAAGCGGCTGGCCAAGTCGTCAGAATTGGGCGGCCTTATCAAGGCTGGTACGATCAAATTAAGTACCCGTCAGGATATACGATCCCTAAGTTCCATGTGTATAAGGGGACGGGCAATCCACACCAATACATTTCTTAATTTAGAGCTTTGTGCGGTAATACTGGAGGCGACGACAAACGGCTGCTTCGCCAGTTTGTTGGCAGCTTGTCGGAGACATCATTTGAATGGTACTCAGAGCTCCCAAATGACTCCATCAAAACATTCGCAGAAATGAAGCTACTATTCACACAGCGGTTCGCAAACGCAAGAGAACGCACCCCGTTCATGGCATTAATCAATGCCAGGATGAAGCCAAGAGAAACCTGGGTTCAGTACGCGATCAGGTGGCGGAGCTTATGGTCGAAATGCAAACAACGCATAAAAGAAGCTCCTGCCGTGGGCATGTTTGTAGAGACCCTTGATATAACACCCTAGTTCATTTATACCAGTTCTATTTTGAGTATTTCTTTATTTATGGTATTTTCTTGATTTACTGTGTTTTGGGTTCAAATAGTGTATTTGACATCTGTATTTGCATCCGACTCGACCCGTTTGCTGGAAACCCGTCTTGATTCCTGTTTATGATTTATCCCGGCTTGTTTGTGGATCCGTGCACTTTCTTTTTGTATATACTGCATACTGGCATTTTATCTGGCATCCGTATTTTTCAATATAACATATAAAGTCTAATAAAATATTTTAAATTATATATAGCATAGTCTGCATGATACCCCTAACCCTGTCGTAGCATCCGCGCAGCTTGTTCGCGTCTCGTTCAGTGAAACAGACTCGTTTGGATGGCTACGTGCACGTGCGTGCATCCGTTCTTGGGGGTATGTATTTTCGTTATCCGGATATCCAATTTTAGTTTTGGTTGACACACATGTTATCCGTATTTTCAAACCATAATTTTAGATATGATCCGGGCGTATTTTGGACTAATTTTGTATTAACCAAAATCTCAAAATTAAAAAATATATATATATAATATACTTAACTGTTTACATATTTTAACCTTATATATTTTATTAACAAAAAAAAATATTTTTTCCTATCAATTCCTAACATCCTCGCTCCCCCTCTCTCTAAATAATCTTTAAAATCCTAACCATCACCCAATGAGATCTCACCTGCCCCTCTCTCTCTTTCTCTTCTCATTATATATATAATATATATATAATTTTTTAAACCCCATAAACAAAAAACACCACGTCTCTTTCTCTCCTCCTTCATCCCATTTTCTTTTTTCCCGCCTTCTTCTTCATGGACGCACTCGAACCCCCTCCTCTTGACCCCCGCCGACGTCCGTTCTCATCGCCATCGACCTCTACGTCGCCGCCAGCACCACCTATACCTCCTTCTCTTCTTCTTCCTCCCCCACTATCCTTTCCCAACGTGAACCCATTGCCTATGACCCACGCCTGTGCGTCGCGCTCGTCCCTCGCCGCCTCACGCCGTCACTGCCTAACCCACATCGTCGACCTCCTCTTCTCACCTCCCCGACCTCCTCAACATCATCCCCTCCTCCTCTCCTAACACTGTGACGACCCAAGAAAACCCAACACTTATCACCGCGTCGTCACCTCTCTCCTCGCCGGTGATCCGTCGTCGTATCCACCGGCCCCTCGCCTCTCCCACTCCCTCTTCTTCCCATACCCTAACTCCCTGCACATCCCGACAGCACACCTGCACTGAACCGACCCAAACAACCTAACCTGCAACCCATACCCCTCGCCTACACCTACGTCTCCCCTTGCCGCCGATCTCCTTCGTTGGACTCGTCACCACCACCATCACCTTTCCTCCTCCTCACCAACACCCCCAAGCCAACCCCGTGCTCCTCCCCTGCACACCCCGACGAGAAACCTGCACTCTAAGAACCCAGCACCCACTGCCTTCCCCTGAACCCTCACCGGAGCTCAGACCCCCGTCGGCCTTAACCCCTCCCCACCTTCTCTGACTACAGAGCACCCAATCCCAGACCAACTTCTTCTTCTCCTTTCTTCTTTTTCTTTTCTTGATTTCTTGATTCCATTTCCGGTGATCACCGCCGGAGCCGTGACGCCGCCGCCGATCCAGGAAACCCTGTGGACATCCTCAGCCAGCGTGGTTACCTTCTTGCTTTGCATGGACCTGTCTCGTGTGCCGTGTGTGCATTGCGACGTTTACCCGACGTCGGGCACTGTGTTTACACCCCGTCGTGAGATCCATTCAGGCAAGTTTATCTTGATACATGCTATAATACTTATCTTGCATCCATATGAATAAAAATATTACATGTTGATTGAATTGTATATCCATATTAAAGTTTTACTGTTTTCGGATACCCGTATACATCCATATCATTTAAAAATATATATAGCTGCATCTGTAGATCATATTAATTCATATTACTGTTATACTGACACCCCATACTAGATAATGTGCATCCCACATAGTCTTGGAGATGTAGTTGTAACCCCTGATAGTTATTTATGCATCCAAGCTTTATTGTGTATCCATACCATTAATTCTGCATACCTAGTTGCATGCCATATTACATTAACTCATATTATTATTCCATTAGTACCCCATACTTGATAATGTGCATCCAACATGGTCATGATGTAACCCCTGATAGATATTTGTGCATCCATGCTTTTACTGTACATCCGTAATTTTACCCCGATTCAATACTTGCTACATTTTACTGTTGGGCACCCATGTGATACACTGTACACTACTTGACATAACCTGATATACCACTACTTGACATGTTACCTGATCCTGTTTCTAATACCAACAATCCTGACTTGTTGTCCTGATGGACGTTATTGTTGTCTGTATAGACAAAACCTGCATCTGCTTGATCCGGTGTTGGCATTAGATATTGATTGGCAATACCCGACTCGAACACATAACTTGGGGGTATGGGGAAATCAAGAATGTAACCGAACGTAACTCAAAGGGCTATTATATATTGTTTGCCGTTTTTCCGGGCGTTACGGAATATATTGTTTGCCGTTTTTCCGGGCGTTACGGAATAATCACCGATAGGTGAGGATTACATTAATTGATTTCGAAGACATTAGAATAGATAACCCAGTAGCACACTTCAGATTATTACTGCACGTCACATATACTGTTACACTTCACTTTTCCATATTCGTGTTACTGTTATACTTGTATTACTGTTTATAATTCATGCCTGCATATCTTGTTACCCCTGATTATATTACTGTTGATATTATGACGCACTGACGTCTGGGTTTTGCATGGCCCAGATCCTTTATCTCTGTCGCAGGCCGTTCAGGAGTATTTCAGCCAACAGGCCGAGCAGTGAGGATCCTGTTAGTAGCTAGTTAGTTTGGTTTTCTTTCATCATTTTCATTTCCTGATGTGAGCCCGTATTTGGGACGCACTTTCCAGATTGTTATTGCTATTTGGATCTATTACTTCCACATATTATTTCTTGACTCGTTTATTCTGGTATAGGGACATGTACTAGATAGTTTATTTTATTTCTACTGTTCTTGATATCTTGTAGACAGTCGTAATGTGACTGTGGAGGGATGTTTCCTAGCCACAGGAAGCATATTTGGCTCTGTCACGTGCTGATCTTAGCGCACTCTGGGAAGCGGGGCGTGACACTTGATCCTCAGGCGACTATATCCCAATTTATGATGTTCTTCAAGCCGACCACCTTCCAGGCCTTGATCGACAAGCTGGCCCAAATGGACCAGATGGGCCATAGGCCGTCCTTTTCAAAAACGGATCCCCGGAATGAAAAGGGCAAAGAGAAAGTGACCTTCGTTGCCAACACTCAACAACAATCAATTGACCCAAAACTGGTCGCTCACCAAAGCAACGCACCCGTGCCAATCCCTCGAAGAGATGCTAGGACGTGCTTACTCATTCCCCCGTGATAAAACGAGAAGACTATTCGAACTGGCAGTGCGCAACATACTTATCACTCTGCCGGATCCGAGACGCCCACTGCAGCCTGGTGACGTCAACGGTCCCAACTACTGCTCCTATCACAGAGTAGTGAGCCACCAAATCGAGGATTACTACGTATTCAAGAACTGGGTCGAGGATCAGTACCGTCAAGGGAAATTCACGCTGTCCGAGAACTGGAGGGTGAACTCGCCACAGAGGCATACTCTTTAAAAGGTAGACACGCCGGGGGCATCATGCTCGTTTGTAGAAGAAGCTCTTTGGGAAGTGGTCCTTTCAGCTAAAACTAAAAGAATACTGAAGGATCTTCCAGCACGTCCGGCGATCAAATGGAAAAGCCCATTGGAGCCCGAGATCATTGAGGGGATGCTTAAGCCATGCCCAACACCGAAAACTGGTAACGATGGGCAAGACCTCCAAGCCAAGCCTTCGAAGTCTTCGAAGAAAAAGAAGAAGACCAAGAAGCCCGTGCAGCCTGATGACAAGCGCACGGACCTGCAAAAATACATCGATGCAATGGAGGAATACAACCAAAAGGTGCGGACCCCAGTCACATTCGAAGAGTTTCTCAACCATGTACTTAAGAATGGAGATAGTGGCGATGATGAAGGAAATGGCTCGTCGGGAGGAACCGATGATTATGTAGCAAGTTGCTACATGGTTTCTCATTCGTTGTTAAATGATGAAGATCTTCGATGACCTCATATACGAGATTGTCGAATGTTATATCGACGATCTCGTGGTGAAAAGCAAATCATACAAAGAGCACCGGGAGCATTTGAAAATAGTGTTCCAACATCTTCAGAAATATAATCTGAAGATGAACCATTTGAAATGCGCGTTTGGTGTCTCCTCAGGCAAATTCCTAGGATTCATCGTACGACACGTAGACATCGAAATAGACCCATCAAAGATCAAGGCAATTATGGAAATGCCCTCGCCGAGAACTCTCAAGCAACTGTGGTCTCTCCAAGGAAGGCTCGCGTATATCCGACGGTTCATAACTAACCACTCCGGAAAATGCCACCCCTACAGCCATCTAATGAAGAAGGGGACCCTGTTCATTTGGAATCGTAAATGCCAATATGCACTGGACGAAATCAAGCAATACCAGCAGAACCCGCCGGTACTGACCACTCCGGTCAAGGGAATGCCCTTCATCCTGTACACAATAGCCCTTGAAGGTTCTTTAAACGCTCTATGGGCATAGGAGAACGACCAGGGGAAGGAGAGAGCTCTCTACTATTTGAATCGAGTTCTTCTGGGGGCAGAAAACAACTACAGTGTGCGAATCAGGACAGATTCTGTCCAGATTCGTCGCTTAATATTGTAATGCAGTTTTATATATTTTACGTCAATTTTCAGTAAAAACTTAAAACTAAGAAAATCTAGATATTTCGATATAGATATTCAAAATATCTAAAAACACTTAATTTGGATCAACGATTACAGAGTTATGGTCTCTCGAAAAAGACCCTTATAGGCAGTTTTCTGGTTTTAAAAACAGTGAATACAAAATTTTGTAACCCCTAAACCGTTATTCGGTTTGATATGAAATCTTTTACTGTAGTATCTATTATTTTATCCTAATATTCCAAGAATTTTCAGAAGTGAAAATTAATTTATAAAAATTATTTTAAAAATAAAGGTTTTGTAAGATCGTATTTGAAAATGATAAATCGATGGTATTTATTTATAATTTTGTTTTCTTATATGCAAAAATAAATATAAATAATTAAAATTTCAGCGATAAATAACATGAATTAACATATGTGAAGAAAACATATGATCCAGTCATGATTAACCGTCTAAAACAATAATACTTAATATGTTATCAACCATTGCATGCAAGATTTTATAACCAAACATGTATGCTTTATTTCAATCATTTTTTAACTTTACAAAAAAACTTTATCATGGGACTAACTAGTTATCTTAATATTTGGCATGATGGAGACATGGTAAGGGGATGAATTTCAAGTAGAGAAAAAGAGGAGGAGAGGGGACTTACGGGTTGTGTAAGTCGGTATAACAACCGGCTCACCGTTTAGATAAAATTCTCAACCGAGTCTTTGAAGCTTGATAGAACCGGTGCTTCTCCAAACTCAAGGGAAAAGAGATTTTATTTTTAGAATTGATCAAAAGAAAATGGCTAAGGTGAGATGAAGAAGAGATGAAGAGATATTTGTATCAAAAGAAAATTGAAACTCTTCATAATAATTTTACTTAATTATAATCTATAACCCTCCTAATTATATTAGGAGTTAAAAGAAAGATGAAATGAAAGGTCACATTTGTAGCTTATGAGAATGATGAAAAGTGATAAAAAAAAATAATTGCAAGAATGAGGATTTGAACATGTGACCTATCCAATAACAATGCAATGACTTAACCAATGAGTTATAAGATTGTTCATGCACATATTTAATAAGAATTAAATATATATTGTTGCTTAAAAAGAAAGTGGGCTTTTAGGCTCATAGTTTTATAAAAGAAAATGAAAATCAGATTGGATTTGGGTTATGGGCTGGGTCAGGTCTTGCGTTTTATTTGAAATAGGTTAAAATTTAGTTTAAAGAAATGAGTTTGGGAAAAATAGATGGAATAATAAAATAATATATTTAATAGAAAATAAAATATACGGAAAAATACTAAGAATAAATAAATACAATATTTTACTAAAGAAAGAAAACACGAAGGTATAGTAATATTGGGGTCGTTACATTCTACCCTCCTTAAAAATAATTTCGTCCTCGAAATTACTCAAAATGGATATTGCAATAAGGTACTGGAAAGTTAAGGATGATGTCGTCTTCGAGCTTCGTCGATCAATGCTCTAACTAATTGAACTGATTGGCCTATGAGATACAAGTAAAAAGGGTGAACAAAAGTTAAGAATTCAAAAGTCGAGAGATGGACTTCAAGGAAGCCGAAGGTGAAATTCAAGATGAATTCAAGGAATATTGAAGGATTCAAAAGAAAAGCTGAATGTAATTGTAGGTTTTTTTTTATCACCCTATTGAGATGGGAATACGCGCGCGCTTGTCAGGCGCGTTACAGATTTCCCCTGCCTAGGATAGGCTGGGGGTTTATTAATTATGGGGATCCGAATCTCCGGCAGCCGCGGACTAAGCTGCCGTTAATTACCCCTCGCCTTTGGAGCGAGGGAACCTTCGATTAACGGGTTAAACTGGTCATGCGAACTCAATGTGTAGTGTTGTGTTTTGAAAGGGTTTTGGATATATCGGGACCTCGCAGAGTTTTTACGGGGGTCCCGCTACCCGGATAGCGGGCTGGGGCTCAAGGGGGCTAGCAGCCCCCTAGCGGGGTGCGGGGCAGCGCCCCGTTAGAAATTTTTTCTAACGGGGGACAGTGTTGTAGAGTATGTGTGTGTGTGTGTGTGTATGTATATATACATATATATATATGTGTGTGTGTGTGTGAGTGTGAGTGTGTGTGTGTGTGTGTGTGTGTGTAAGGGAAAAGGCATCCAAAGGATGTATGGGAGAAAGCGCCAGTGCCTCACGTGCGTGGCACGCGAGCGCTTGAGCGCTCGGGCGCTGGCGTTATCGCCTTAGGCGCGAGCGCTTTGGGCACCAGGGCGCTAGCGCTTTGGGCGATAGAGCCTCACGTGCCAGGAACGTAGGCGCTCGGGCGCTAGCGCCATACGTGCCAAGCACGTGGGCGCTCGGGCGCTAGCGCCACACGTGCCAAGCACATGGGCGCTCGGGCGCTTGGGCGCTCGCGCTTTGGGCACTTGGGCGCTAGCTCCACACGTGCCAAGCACGTGGGCGCCCGGGCGCTAGCGCCTCACTTGCTAAGCACGTGGGTGCTCAGGCGCTCGCGCTTTGGGCGCCAGCGCCTCACGTGCCAAACACATGGGCGCTCGGGCGCTGGGCAGCAAAAGGGACTTGGTCCCTACACTGGGAGTTGTACTCTCAGAAAGAAATACTTATTTGTGTGTGTGTGTGTGTGTGTGTGTGTGAGGAGTTAAACTCCTAAGATATTTTTGAAGCTGATGAAGGGGCTTCTCCCCTTAAGCCCTAGATCTTCCCCAAAGTGGGGTCTTTGGAGATGGGTCTCCTTCTTCCTCCTTTGTTGGCTGGCTCTTGAAGAACAAGAGGTATGAGATTTAAAAATCTCCCATTTTTAAGATCTAATGGAAGATCTGGGCTCCCCTTTGTGGGTTTTGTGGTGAAAAACTATTTAGTTTTGGAAAAGAAAGAGTAAAGCTCTTGATTTAATTGGAAAAAAAGAGAAGAAGGTTTAGAACCTTGAGAAAGGAGAAGGAGGCACATAAAACCCTAGATTTTTTTAGAGAATCAAAAGTATATTATATATTTTCATCATGTTGCCTTATATAGGCTTACACATTTACATATAACCCCTTGGGCTTTACAAAATGGCATTTTGCCCATACCATATCTCATGTGCTATTTCTTTTTGCACATAAGCCATGGGCTTTACAAAAATTTGGCTTTATACCCATTCATGCATAAAAATTACATCAAAATTTATTTATTACATGATTTTTTATTTCAGCATGGGGGAGGTCGGCCGCTTCATGTTCGGGCTCGACTCGGGCATAGGCCCACTTGCTTGGGTTTGGGCCCGCTTACTTGGGGTTGACCTTGACTTTGACCCGGCCAACTGAGGTGCAAATTTTGACCCCAACAGTAATAATTGGATTTCATAATTCTTGTATTATATTACTTACGATGTTCATGCAGAACTGACCTGCATGGGCCGCCAATAAAACCTGTCACGCCCCGCTTCCCAAAAGAGCGGTAACGGTATGTGACAAGCCAGCGACATATTTATTCTGAGAAGGTCATTTCTCAAAACAAATACGCTAAGCGTATATAAGCAATATAAAATAACAAGAAAATACATGATAATGAAAATCCAAATTTATATATTTAAATTCCCAACTTTCATAAGTTTCAAACTGAATACATGATATCTGAAAACAAAGATGTATAAAAGAAAGTGCCTAAATAAGTAACATACAGGAAATAAAAGCTGAAAAGAAAGAATTAGTAGTCGGTCTGCTCCGCAAGCTAAGAGTAATCCTCCTGACTCGGCTCGATCTCCTCAAACTCTAGATTATCTGACGAGCATTCCAAGGAAACAAAGAAATGGGCGGAATGCCCGTCAGCGAACTTACGCTCGGTAAGTTCCCAAGAAAGGTAGGATGTGAAAGTATATAAATGAATATGCAAGGTGACATGTGATATAGTATGAATGGAAATAAAACATGAACAAGTATAAAATGGTAATGTTAATGTCAACTATGTAAGCATGGAAATATAACATGAGCATAGTAAACAAGTATAGCATGACTGTAGAATGTAGGCATAGTGAACATGAAGTAAATATAAGTGTCCTAAAAGGTCTCTAAAAGGGTAAAAGTAATTAACGTGAGTTCAAGTGTGAATGTCAATCAATCTCAAGAGTATTCTCGAACCCAAGGCTATCGTCCACGGGTAAGGAATCACGGGCCCAAAATAGCGGGACATCAATTGTTATCGAAGTATTTCAAACCCAACAGGCTATCATCCAGGGACTTGGAAACACGGGCCCTCATTCGTGAATTCATGATTTGTACCGTTTCAGCCCGGTACCACAACAATATGATTTGTACCGTTTCAGCCTAGTACCACAGCAATATGATTTGTACCGTTTCAGCCCGGTACCACAGCAACATGATTTGTATTAATGGGACTCATGAGATTCCGTTGGATTCATACTCAAACTACCCCCAACACCCCGTGTATGTCAGTCTATGATTAATGTTATGAGTCTTGATCGAATCCATAAATACAAAAGGTGATGTATGAGCATCATTTCGAATAGCGGAGCATGATTCTAGGGATCGGAGCATCATTCCGAAGAGCAGAGCATGATTCCAGGGATCGGAGCATCATTCCGAAAAGCCGGAGCATAATTCCGAGGATCGGAGCATAATTCTGAGGAGCGGATCATGATTCAAGGGATCGGAGCATCATTCCGAAGAGCGGAGCATGATTCCAGGGATCGGAACATCATTCCGAAGAGCAACAGACATTCTGACCGAAGCATAATTTCGATGCAGAGGTTGATTCCCAGGCGAAGCATAATTCCGACAGGGAAGGTAAATACTCCGAGGCGAAGCATGATTTCGACATGGGGTACATTCTGAGACGGAGCATGATTCCGGCACAGAGCTTGTTGGCTGACTTGATTCCGAGACGAAGCATAGTTTCGACAGGGAAGGCAGGTACACCGAGGCGAAGCATGATTTCGACACGGGGTGCACATTCTGAGACGAAGCATGATTCCGACGCAGAGCTTGCTGGTTGACATGATTCCGAGGCGGAGCATAATTCCGACGAGGAGGTCGTTGGTTGATCCCGAGCCGAAGAATAATTCCGACAGGGAAGGCAGATACACCGAGGTGAAGCTTGATTTCGATGCGGGGTACACTCTGAGACGAAGTATGACTCCGACGCAGAGCTGGTTGGTTGATTTGATTCCGAGGCGGAGCATAATTCCAGCGGGAAGGTAGATATCCCGAGGCGAAGCATGATTTCGACACGGGGTAAATTCTGGGATGGAGCATGATTCCACCGCAGAGGTTGTTGGTTTGATTTGATTTAGGTTGATATCAGTATTGCTACGCTGGAATATTGTACCAGGAGCGAATCATCATCTGTCATGAAAGGATTTGAGGATTTGGTTTTGGTTTGGCATCAGCATCGCTATACTGGAATATGGTACCATGAGCGAATCAAAATTTGCGTTTCCCTGTTAGGAAGTGATGTCTTAGGAGACAGGTTTGGATCCTTATCACCTAAGGCTTTTCAATTTTATAAGCCGTAAGGGTCCCATAAAAGCATTTTCTCCCTACGAGTCGTAAGGATCCCGTAGGTGTATTTTCTCCTTAGGAGTCATGGGAACTCCTAAGTGTGTTGCTCCTTTATGAGTCGTAAGGATCTCACTCGGGAATTTTCTCCTCACAATGTTGAGAGGACTTTGCGAGTGCATTTCATCTTTTTTCACGAGTTTTCACCCTTTCGGGTTTTCACAAACTCGCCGGCAGTCCTGCTGTTTTTACTCACGGAGCCCTTTCGGGTTTTCATCCGTGCTCATTTTGCTTGTGGACATACCTTTTTTTTTCTTTTTCTTTTTTGAATCTTCACCGCCGGTGGGAATTTGAATGTGGTCTCGCCGGTAGGACTTGGGAGAGATTGGAATCGTTTTACGCCCTTGGATTGTATACGGTTTTGCAGGATGTATGATCCAAACCGTAGGGCCGGAAAAATTTCGGGACTTTGTTGGTGTCTGCATCGCTGCACTGGAATATGGTACCAGGAGCGACTCATCATTCGCCGTCGGGGTATGGGATTTGGTTTTTAGTTGGCGTCTGCATCGCTGCACTGGAATATGGTACCAGGAGAGACTCCTCATTCGCCATTGCCTATTGGGAAGCGATGGCTTAGGAGATAGGTTTAGATCCCTATCACCTAAGGCTTTTCAATTTTATGGGCCGTAAAGGTCCCATAAAAGCATTTTCTTCCTACGAGTCGTAAGGATCCCGTAGGTGCATTTTCTCCTTAGGAGTCGTGAGGACCCCCAAGTGTGTTTTCCCTTTGTAAGTCGTAAGGATCCCACGAAGGTTTGTTCTCCTCATGTATCGTGAGGACACATGAGTGGGTCTTCCTAATGGACCATAATTCCAAGGGCGGAGACCGGCCGCTGGACTGGTGATTGCGGTAGGGTATGGGTATGATGAGAATTATTTAAGCCCTTGGATTGTATATGGTAGTCAACTTGGGGACCAACCGTAAGGCTGGAAGAATTTTGGGAAATTGTATTTTGGTTGGCGTCTTCATCGCTGCACTGGAATATGGTACCAGGAGCGACTCATCATTCGCCGTTGGGATTTGAGTTTCGGACAGCGTCTGCATCGCTGCACTAGAACATGGTACCAGGAGCAACTCATCATTCGCCATTGGGACATTCAGAGTTTGGTTGGCGTCTGCATCGCTGCACTAAAATATGGTACCAGGAGCGACTCATCGTTCGCCGCTTTGGGATTTAGAATTTGGTCGGCGTCTGCATCGCTGCATTAGAATATGGTACTAGGAGCGACTCATCATTCGTCATTTTTTATTATTATTATTTTTTTATTTACCGCGATTGCTCTATCATTTCATCTTTTCTTATCGCGAAGGTCGCGATTGCCCTATCATTTCGGCTTTTTATTATTATATATTTTTTTTACTTACACTTTTTTTTTATTTACACATTTTTTATTTACACATTTTCTTTTACATTCCCAGTTTAACGACTTAGAGGTCGACTGTTCCCAGTTTAATGACGTGGTGGTCGATTGTTTTCAGAGAAAGACAGATATCTGAGAGAATCAATTTCATGAAGAACTTCGGTCTCCGTTTGTATGAAATTGGCGGCCGCGGCTTGACTGTTTGTTAACACGCCTTTGGACAGTTCTATCTCTCCTGCCTTGTATTGCTTTTCGACCCAATCTTTGAAGACGAAGCAGTCCTCAATGGCATGACCTATCACTCTGTGATAGGGGCAGAATTTAAGGTCATTGGTCATATTCGCTTCCTGCGGTCTTTTTGACTCTGGCAGTTGTAGACCGTTCCTCAGGGCGTCTTTGAATATTTTACGGATTTTGTCCCTTCTGAAGGAATAGACCTTATCCAGCTTCTCTTTTAGTGGAGATTCTCCCCCCTCTCCGAACACTGGCTTTCGAGGCTGGTTGGCATTAGGCCCACTCAACCCTTGCTTATTTCGGTTAGCCGAGGCATTGAAAGATTCAGAATCGTCGGAATTTCCGCCTTTGCAATTATCGTCCTTTCGGTTTCTCCAGGACCTATTGTTATTTTGGGAATCCGAGGAGAACTCCTGCTTTGAGCGCTCCAGCATATGAACTTTCCTAGTCAGCTCTTGGAATGTTTTGAGACCCGCGGTACATAGAAACGGGGCCATCCAATTGTTGAGATTTCCGACAAGGAGACTGACAGATTGGTCCTGCTCTATCGGCGGTTCATATTTGACGGAGTGATTGCGCCATCGAGTTATAAAATCCGTGCTGCTTTCGTTGTTCTTTGGCTTGGTCATTACGAGGTCGGCAATGGTGATCTTATCGCTGACACTCATGAACCTTTGTCAGAACAAAGATTCCAATTGGACGAAAGTTGTGACGGAGCCATCCGGTATACTCGCGTACCAGTCGAAAGCAACATCGGTCAAGTTATTAACGAACTGGCGGAGGAGAAGCACATCATTGCCCCCGGTATTCCCGCATGAGGCTTTGAAGTGGTTGATGTGCTGATTTGCATTTCCCATCCCATCAAATTTTCCGAATTTAGGGATGACATAGCCGCTGGGAAATTCTACCAGATCATACTGAGCAGGATATGGTCTCCCGCTACTGCTAACATCTTTTTGCGCTCCGTCTTCAGCTACCAATGTTTTGACTTTGTTGGCAACCAAATCCATGATTTGATCTTGAGTCAGCGGGCTACTGTCATCGGTAGCCAAGACATTTCCCGAGATAGGATGCGACTGATTTTCATGCGGTCCGCCCACTTTTGGATTTGAGGGAATAGGCGTCGGCTGTCTCGGGACACCGTTTTCCGGTTCATAAGCAGAGCCCTGTGCTTGATTGGGTGGCTGAGAGGCAAGTTGGGCCGTAATCTATAAGACGACATTTGTCAAGTCGTCGATCATTGAGTAGAGCTTGGCCATATCCTTGTCTTTGCTTCTGAGCTGTTTTCGGAGCTCTTGGAGAAGTTGCTGCTCTATGGTCTTAGGATGGAAAGTTGGCTCATCTTCGCTTTCCGAGCCTGACTCCTCATGAACTGAGGGCTCTCTCTGCCTATCAGCCTCACTGGGAGGATTTTCATCACCCTCCGGAGGATGCTGGTCTTGAGAAGTGACAGCTATATTCACACCAGGTTGGATTTGAGATGTGGCGGCCACATCCTTGCTTTTGCTGCGAAGGTTGTCGCTGGGATGCATGCCCACCATGTAGACGGTGTGGATAACACATTCAGCCATCCTTTCATCACTGGCAGCTGGTTTCGCGGAGCGGTCCGGGCTTTGGAAATTCACAAATTTTATGTAACAACCCTAATTTTCCTATACAAATTTTTTTCAAATATTTTTTTCAAAATCCATAAAGGGGTATTTATTGCCTGAGCACAAGACTTAAATAATTAATAAGCAATTTAATTACAACAAGGAGCTTGTAGCTCATTGGTAATACCTTGCACTGCTGAACCAAGCCACCAGAGTTCAAATCCCATACCCCCACATTATTTTTAATATTATTTTGTTTTAAATTTTATAGAAGCCCAACAGTCCACACACAATAACTCCCAAATTTCCCACTACACCCACTAACCTAAATACACCAGAGGCCCCACCTGACGACCTCCCACCTCCTGCCACCCTGACTCGGCTCGACTCGGGCCGGCTCCGCCGGCAGGACTCGGCCGGACGGCTGAGTCACCAACTAAAATATTGTGTCTTTTCCTCTACCCTACCTCCCTGCACACTCTAATTTATGAGCTCGGTTCCAGAGACACATTTATACCCTATTTAATTCATTTTTAATGATTTTCACACATTTTTACAATTTTTAATTAAAAACCTTACACCTACCCTAACCCTAGCCTAACCCTATAAATACACCCCTACCCCCTACCCTCTCACCCCAAAATTCTGAGCCCACTCTCTCAAAATTCCAAGAATCGTGTGTACTTTGAAAACGAGCGAATGACGAAGCTCCGACGAAATCTACGGCGAACTTCCGACGATCGTTTTAGGAACTACCGGCGACGACGCAACACATCGGCGATTCCCCTACATCCATTTTACTCTCTTGTGTGACCTAAAACCCATAAGTCCCTTTTCTATCTCTCTTTTCTATTCTAAAAATACGAAATTACAAAACCCGACGGAATCGGCACAAATCCGATTTCCGATTCGGTTTTCTTATAAACTTCACTTCTCGTTATTTCAATCATGCTTAAACACTCTCATGTTGACTATTAAACACTAATAAACTAAATTGATCATGTTTAAATTCATAAAATGATAGCTATTTCCATTTATCGTATTTTTCACTTAAATACCACATTATTTCAATTATACATTTAACTCCATTAAACTTACTATACGTTTAAGTAGATCACGAGGTAACGACCTACCTCCTCACACACTCATATGCAAACATAACACGATATCTCGAGAACTTAGAATAAGGGAAAACAAACATTTTCATTTAAATACCCTTTACTTAATAAAAACCAATTCCAAAAGATTTAGTATTGATATATCTTTATAAATAAATAACTTTTGGACTAATAAAAAATATCTAGACTCAGCCAATTAAGGACTGTCACATTCATTAGGACAGAGCAAGATTGTGGGCATTCAGTCGTTTATATAAACCTGACTTTGTGGTGCCTAGGCTAGACAAGTGAGAAAGGTAATTTTAAAAAGCTCGTCTCACGGCGATTCGTGAGCGGATCCCTCCTTTTTTCACTTGTACTTACCTGGCCACAATTGGCGGTGAAGAGGCGATTTGAGAGATATCTCACAACTTGTCTCCAACTAGGAACAATCTAAACCATAGAATACTGGAAATCGACATCTTTTGCAAATAAATACCATGAACTTAATAAAACCATTTTTCTTTAAAGATTAGTATTTAAACAAATCTTTGCAAAGCGCCGCTACAACCCACTTTGGGGAACCCGTTCGGGATGGTGCGGATTATCGCACATTCTCGGGCTTAGTAGTGCGAGATGCAGAACTCCGCAAGGAGCATTCGGTCTCGAAAGATTTAAATACGACATCTTAAGAAAAATGAGATTTCTAGATTATATTAAATATATAAAAATTTATTTTCATATAAATATATGTATATGTAACTCCAAAATACCTACTTTGAATTATTATGAATATTCAACCTTTTTCTAAAAATGGCACAAGAATCGGTTTACACTAAAATACCATGAATTCCATTTAAACAATATTTACACATAAATACCTTTATTTATGGAATTAGGTTATTCTCATTAGAAATATCACTAATATAAAATCTATAATTATTACAACTCTAAAGACGATAATAATTACTTAGGATTTATCTTGAAAACTATATAAAAATATTTTTACATAAAACCCCCTCAAGTTTTATAAATTACTCTAAGGACCCTAGTAAATATAGGTTTAAGAAATAATCAAGACTTCGATTTACATTTATAATTGTTTGACTCGGGTTTGAGTCTGATTATATCTGACTTGAATATGATTCAAGTACAATCTACAATCTACAATATTCCAATTCAATATGAACACATGAATCCATGAATCCAGTTATCAATCTATACAACTTGACTGAATCAAACCATGGATATACATCCATTATCCAGTTATTCCATTTACATGATTATGCAGTTACAACCATTTACTGATATCATGTTTTTAGTCAGTCATCCAACTATACAATACAATACAACAATACAATCAAAACACTACGGGGTTTAAGGGGTAGACTGGTACGGAATATGTTAAAGCTGGCACGAGGTGGTCACTTAAGACGTAATTATATCCATGCCATTGTTCCGTGGTATTATCAACGGAGCCTTGTACTACGGGTTACCAAAGTCTCCGGTGTAAGTGGGACTCCTCTCGTATACACTGGCATCTGTACCAAGCTACAAACAACAGCGTTAATACAACATTATAACAATATAATACAACTTTAAAAGATACCTCCTTATTTTCTACTTTCCTCTTATCTTCGGGACTTACCGAGCGACCTGTTCGCTGACGACGTTCTCTTTCTTTCTTCTTTGAATGTCGTCAGGTGATCTGGACATATCAGAGATCGAGCCCACTGCTGAAGACTTGGACCAGTTCAGTGAAGACCCCGAGCTCTAGTCATTGTACACTTTCCATTCAGTACTTTCATTTCGGTTATGCCATTGTTTAGGCATTGCTTTTTATTCAGTTGTATTTACTTTCCATGTATTGTACAAAAAGAATGTGAATAAATAAAGTTGTTGTTTTATTATATCTTGTCTCCTATGCATTTAATTTTATATTGCTTAGATACGCTTAGCGTATTTACTTCATAGTAAATACGTAGCAGACCAGTCCCGTCCCCTTCGCCGTATACCGGGAAGCGGGGCGTGACATTTTAACATAGAAGGAGCCCTAGCCCTTTTGTTGGCTCTGTATTTGAGCCGCTTCTGCCTCAGCTTCTCTGTCTTGAGCGCTTGGTAGGCTTCTGCTCTTCGGGAAGCCGCTATAGGCCAAGTGATGGGGAGGCTTGAGAAGACATCCGCCCGCATGTCCGTCGAAGGTATCACCTGGGCTTGCCCGTGATGTCTGGCAACCTCTTTTGTTCTGACGACTTTGGCCCCAGCTGGGGCAATGGAAAGCCGTTCAGACACCGATTTGCGTTTGGGTTTGGGCGCCTTCGAGACCACCACATTTGGCCTCTTGCCTTTCGAGGCCGGTTTGTCGATTACCGGAGCTTGAGGTGCAGGGTGGCATTAGCCGAGACAAACAGAATAGACCCAAATTGTAGCAGCGGTTCTTCACACCGTCGTCCGAGACTTGCCGGGAGGATCGTCCTGGCGTCTATCTTCATCGTGTAGGAGACGGAAGCTAAGTTCATCTTTCGAGACATTGTTGAAAATTGATTGCTTGAAAACCTGCATGAAAAAGTATTATTTTAGTATAAATATAGATATGTATATTGGTTGAGTTCGCATGGATATTTAACCCGAAATATGGGAGGAGAGATAGGTCCCACCGGGCGTGCCAGAATCTGTAGGGTGTTTTTCGTCACCCTATTGAGATGGGAATACGCGCGCGCTTGTCAGGCGCATTACAGATTCCCCCTGTCTAGGGTAGGCTGGGGTTTATTGATTGTGGGGATCCGAATCTCTGGCAGCCGTGGACTAAACTGTCGTTAATTACCCCTCGCCTTTGGAGCGAGAGAACCTTCGATTAACGGGTTAAACTGGTCATGCGAACTCAATGTGCAGTGTTGTGTTTTGAAGGGGTTTTGGATATATTGGGGGGCCCGCAGAGTTTTTACGAGAGTCCCGCTACCCGGATAGCGGGCTGGGCCTCAAGGAGGCTAGCAGCCTCCTTGCGGGGTACGGGACAGTGCCCCATTAGAAATTTTTTCTAACGGGGGACAGTGTTGTAGAGTGTGTGTGTGTAAGGGGAAAAGGCATCCAAAGGATGCGTGGGAGAAAGCGTCAGTGCCTCACGTGCGTGGCACGCGGCCGCTCGGGCGCTGGCGCTTCGCCTTGGGCGCGAGCGCTTTGGGCGCCAGGGTGCTAGCACCT
This sequence comes from Agapanthus africanus, assembly GCA_030015575.1. Lineage (NCBI taxonomy): Eukaryota > Viridiplantae > Streptophyta > Magnoliopsida > Asparagales > Amaryllidaceae > Agapanthus > Agapanthus africanus. The sequence continues at coordinate 399,943,920 of CM057347.1, forward strand.
CACGTGCCAGGCACGTGGGCGCTCGGATGCTAGCGCTTTGGGTGCTAGCGCCTCACGTGCCAGGCACGTGGGCGCCCGGGCGCTAGCGCCACGCGTGCCAGGCACGTGGGCGTCCGGGCGCTAGCGCTTTGGGTGCTAGCTCAACACGTGCCAGGCACGTGGGCGCCCGGGCGCTAGCACTTTGGGCGCTAGCGCCTCACATGCCAAACATATGGACGCTCGGGCGCTGGGCGGCAAAAGAGACTTAGTCCTTGCACTGGGAGTTGTACTCCCAGAAAAAAATACTTATTATTTTATGTGTGTGTGTGTGTGTGTGTGTATAAGGAGTTAAACTCCTAAGATATTTTTGAAGCTGATGAAGGGGCTTCTCCTCTTGAGCCCTGGATCTTTCCCAAAGTGGGGTCTTTGGAGATGGGTCTCCTTCTTCCTCCTTTGTTGGCCGGCTCTTGAAGAACAAGAGGTATGAGATTTAAAAATCTCCCCTTTTTGAGATCTAATGGAAGATCCGGGCTCCTCTTTATGGGTTTTGTGGTGAAAACTATTTAGTTTTGGAAAAGGAAGAGTAAAACTCTTGATTTAATTGAAAAAAAAGGAAGAAGATTTAGAACCTTGAGGAAAGAGAAGGAGACACAAAGAACCCTAGATTTTTTTAGAGAATGAAAAGTATATTAGATATTTTTATCATGTTGCCTTATATAGGCTTACACATTTACTTATAGCCCCTTGGGCTTTACAAAATGACATTTTGTCCATCCCATCTCTCATGTGCTATTTCTTTTTGCACATAAGCCACGGGCTTTACAAAAATTTGGCTTTATGCCCATTCACGCATAAAAATTACATCAAAATTTATTTATCACATGATTTTTTATTCCAGCATGGGGGAGGCCGGCCGCTTCATGTTCGGGCTCGACTCGGGCGTGGGCCCACTTGTTTGGGTTTGGGCCCGCTTACTTGGGGTTGACCTTGACTTTGACCCGGGCAACTGGGGTGCAAATTTTGACCCCAACAGTAATAATTGTATTTCATAATTTTTGTATTATATTACTTACAATGTTCATGCAGAACTGACCTGCATGGGCCACCAATAAAACCTGTCACGCCCCGCTTCCCAAAAGAGCGGTAACGGTATGTGACAAGCCCGCGACGTATTTATTCTGAGAAGGTCATTTCTCGAAACAAATACGCTAAGTGTATATAAGTAATATAAAATGACAAGAAAAGACATGATAATGAAAATCCAACTTTATATATTTAAATTCCCAACTTTCACAAGTTTCAAACTGAATACATGATATCTGAAAACAAAAATGTATAAAAGAAAGTGCCTAAACAGGTAACATACAGGAAATAAAAGCTGAAAAGAAAGAACTAGTAGTCGGTCTGCTCCGCAAGCTAAGAGTAATTCTCCTGACTCGGCTCGATCTCCTCAAACTCTAGATTATCTCACGAGCATTCCAAGGAAACAAAGAAATGGGCGGAATGCCCGTCAGCGAACTTACGCTCGGTAAGTCCCTAAGAAAGGTAGGATGTGAAAGTATATAAATGAATATGCAAGGTGACATGTGATATAGTATGAATGGAAATAAAACATGAACAAGTATAACATGGTAATGTTAATGTCAACTATGTAAGCATAGCAATATAACATGAGCATAGTAAACAAGTATAGCATGACCGTATAGTGTAGGTATAGTGAACATGAAGTAAATATAAGTGTCCTAAAAGGTCTCTAAAAGGGTAAAAGTAACTAACGTGAGTTCAAGTGTGAATGTCAATCAATCTCAAGAGTATTCTCGAACCAAAGGCTATCGTCCAGGGATAAGGAATCACGGGCCCAAAATAGCGGGACATCAATTGTTATCGAAGTATTCCAAACCCAACAGGCTATCATCCAGGGGCTTGGAAACACGGGCCCTCATTCGTGAATTCATGATTTGTACCATTTCAGCCCGGTACCACAACAACATGATTTGTACTGTTTTAGCCTGGTACCACAGCAATATGATTTGTAACGTTTCAGCCCGGTACCATAGCAACATGATTTGTATTAATGGGACTCATGAGATTCCGTTGGATTCATACTCAAACTACCCCCAACACCCCGTGTATATTAATCTATGATTAATGTTATGAGTCTTGATCGAATCCATAAATACAAAAGGTGATGTATGACATCAAGTTTTTAAGATTGAGTTCATGTAGTCATGTCAAGTGCAAGTCATTCCAATTGTATTCATAGTTTGAGTCAAGTTGGTTCAAGTGTACATATTGAGTTCAAGTATTCATGATTGAGTCGTGTCAAGATCAAATCAATTCTAACATGTAATGATTTAATCATAAGTCATATAAATAAAAATAAATAAGTAATCGCATAACATGATATGAGATAAGTATACAAGTAACGTCGAAAACAATGTTGTAAATATGTGATATGTATGGCTAGTTAATCAAGTCATTTGAAAGCAGAATATAAACGAAAACATAGACTTAAGTTTTATGCACACTTAAGTTCTAGCCTCGCCTAAATACGACTACCGGTTTGGGAGATATACATGTTTTCGTATCGTCGTGCAAAACAGATCAGAATCTGTTCAGCACCGTCACACATTTTTAAAACGCAGTTTGAGTTAATTTCTATCGGATTTCAGGTTACAAAAATTATTATAAAATTATAGGTCTTTCATAGTACTTATCCAAAACACTAAAATTCACGTGATTTGGATTTCTGAAGTTCTAATTATGATCGTTTTAACATTAGCGTTTAAAACCGAAATTCAGATTTCTGGACAACAACTATATGTTATATTGCAAAGCCTATATCGGATTGTTTCATGCGTTTCTAAGTAATATAATATACAAGAAATTATATTTCTATCAATTTTGCATCTACACATCAAAAGTTTTTCATGAACGGACATCGGGAGTTCGAGTTATGTCCTATTTAAAAACAGTGCGCGAATCAGGACAGATTCTGTCCAGATTCGTCGCTTAATATTATAACGCAGTTTTCTATATTGTACGTCGATTTTCGGAAAAAACTTAAAACTAAGAAAATCTATATATTTTGATATAGATGTTCAAAACATCTGAAAATACTTAATTTGGATCAACAATTACAGAGTTATGGTCTTTCAAAAAAGACCCTTATTGGCAGTTTTCTGATTTTAAAAACAGTGAATAAAAAATTATGCAACTCCTAAACCGTTTTTCGATTTGATATGAAATTTTTTACCGTATATTTGGAATTCTATTTATTATTTCATCATAATGTTCCAAGAATTTCCAGAAGTGAAAATTAATTTATAAAATTTATTTTAAAGATAAAGGTTTTGTAAGATCGTATTTGAAAATGATAAATCTACAGTGTTTATTCATAATTTTGTTTTCTTATATGCAAAAATAAATATAAATAATTAAAATTTCAGAGATAAATAACATGAATTAACATATATGAAGAAAACATATCATCCGGTTATGATTAACCGTCTAAAATAATAATACTTAATATGTTATCAACCATTACATGCAAGATTTTATAACTAAACATATATGCTTTATTTCAATCATTTTTTAATTTAACAAAAAAACTTTATCATAGGACTAACTAGTTATATCAAGATTTGGCATGATGGAAGCATGGTAAGGGGATGAATTTCAAGTAGATAAAAGGAGGATGAGAGGGGACTTACGGGTTGTGTGAGTCGGTATAATAACCGGCTCACCGTTTAGATAAAATCCTCAACCGGGTTTTTGGAACTTAATGGAACCGGTGTTTCTCCAAGCTCAAGGGAAAAAAGATTTTATTTTATTTTTAGAATTGATCAAAAGAAAATGGCTAAGGTGGGATGAAGAAGAGATGAAGAGATATTTGTATTAAAAGAAAATTAAAACTCTTCATAATAATTTTACTTAATTATAATTTATAACCCTCCTAATTATGTTGCGAGTTAAAAGGAAGATAAAATGAAAGGTCTCATTTGTAGGTTACGAGAAGGATGAAAATTGATAAAAATAATAATAATAATAATTGCAAGAATGAGAATTTGAACATGTGACCTATGGAATAACAATGCAAGAATTTAACCAATGAGCTAGAAAGTTGTTCATCCACATATTTAATAAGAATTAAATATATACTGTTGCTTAAAAAGAAAGTGGGCTTTTAGGCTCATAGTTTTATAAAAAAAATGAAAATCAGATTGGATTTGGGTTATGGGCTGGGTCAAGTCTTGCGTTTTATTTGAAATAGGTTAAAATTTAGTTTAAAGAAATGAGTTTGGGAAAAATAGATGGAATAATAAAATAATATTTTTAATGGAAAACGAAATATACGGAAAAACATTAAGAATAAATAAATACAATATTTTACGAAAGGAAGAAAACACAAAAGTAGATTAATATTGGGGTCCTTACAGGGAGCACGTGAGGCGCTGCCTCATTAGGTTTGAACAAAACTTAGCTCTTATTATTGTGTTTAATTAATAGGGAAACAAACCTCTCTAAGGAGGTTCCACAGAAAGGAGATCCCTTTGAGGGGGATCTCGAAGATGAACACGAGTATGTCCAGTGTTCACGTTTTAATGGGGGAACATGGGGTGCGGCGTATGTTCCATGGATCTCTTGGCAGATCCGGCGGCGAGGGGATCTCATAGGGTGAAAGTTATGAGCTTTCACCTCCAAAGTCATTTATTTTGTGAATTTTGATGGTGAAACGCATGGGTTTCACCATGATTCATTATCCATGGTGTTTGCCTGAGATGAAAACCATGGGCTTTCACCCCAAAAGATCTTTTTTTCTCTTCCTTAGATTTGATGATGAAAGGCAATGTTTTTCTTTACTTTTTGGTAGTAGATTAGTTTTATTTAAGGATTTTTTTATAGAAGAAAAGAACTCTCTTTTTTGAGTTTTCTAGAAAAAGAAGATGAAGAAGAAAGATCCTTGCCTCTTTCTTGATGGTGACTCAAAACCCTAACAAATTTGTGCGATGAGAAAAACTTATTCATTTCTTCATATGATGGGTTTAAATACCCTTACACATTTGCATATTAGCTCTTGGGATTTACGAAATTGGTTTTTTACCTATTTTTCCTACATTATTCCTACTTATTATATAATATATTTATTTATTACGTTTTAATTCTTTTCTTAGCATTGGGCCAGCCCTCATGGTTGAGCTTGGACCGGTCTGGACCGGACTTGGGCCCACTTGGCTTGGGTTTAGGTTTGGGCCTACTTGATTTGGATTCGAATTTCAGCCTAAGCCCACTTAGCTTGGATTTGAGCATCGGCCCGCACCTAATTTTTGGATCTTGACTTTCACTCTTTTTTTTTACCTTTCCATTTCGGCCGTGGGATATAATTTTTGACCTTAACAGCATATAGTTTTAAAGTTATAACAACTCGACGACTGAAATAAGTCCCCATGCTTATGCATATCTATATATTTTCAAACAACATGATTTTGTAAACATGCACAATTTAGGATGTATTCATTAACTTAATCAAACGGATTGTTCGATCGGAGGTCCTACAAAAAGTTCATGAATTTTAAAAACAGGAACCCCCGTCCTGTTGGATAAAAACTTGTTTCCTAATTTGAATATTTTATAGGGTTAATTACATAAAACCCTATTTAGGTTAATATCGTATAATTAAGACATGCACCCTCAGATTATACGTGTTTCATGCTTAGTGGATAGACTCCCAAGTAATATTTGCAAAAGAATCTACGAATATTACCAGTCCATGATAGGTATATGTAAATAATTGCTGGCTCGAATGATAAAACATTATATATACAGTGCGGATCCGTTAGGACGGATTTGTGTTTTTCAAATTCACGAATTTTTCGTGTGACCTCATTTCAACGATCCACTCCATCTAATGTGTTCTACACGTCATAGATAGTCTATGGAAGAAAAATCATATCAAATGAAAGTGTTTTACATATGCAAAACCTTATTTAAAAATTTTAAAAACTGCACGGCTGAAATAAATCCACACATTTTGCACATGCAAAACACTTCAATTCAAGATGATTTTTCATCCATACACTATCTAGGACATGTAGAACACCTTAGACAGAGTGGATCGTTGAAAGGAGGTCACATAAAAAAATTCATGAATTTGAAAAAACACGAACCAGCCCTAACGGATCCGCACTATATATATAGGGGGATAATGGAGGAAAGATGCTATAGGAGGGAATTTTCTTCTATGACGTTGAAAAAATATAATATCCAAGATTTTTTTCAACGATCGGACCCATCATCATTATCTTTATCATGTAAGATGTGATTACATCAAATTTCATATGATTCTATCACTTTTTCACCGTTGATTTATTCGGTGCAAAATTAATGGTTTACCGACAATAAAACTCTTTTACATTGTTAATTCAACGGTGAAAAGGTAGTGGAATCACATGAAATTTGGTGTATCCACATCTTACATGATAAAGAAGATGATGGATGTCGATCGTCGAAAAAAATCGTGGAGGATATAGGTATTTGACGCCACCTAACAGAAAAGCCTCATAGGGCCTCTTTTTTTCATTATTCTCGTGTGTGTGTACGGATGGGGAGAGAGGGGGGGATAATGGAGGAAATGTACCATAGGAGGGAATTTCCTCTTATAGCGTCAAAAAAATACATCCCCATAATGGCATCCATCATCTCTATCTTTATGATCTAAGATGTGGGTACACCAAATTTCATGTGATTCCATCACTTTTTCATCGATGATTTAGTCGATGCAAAATTAATGGTTTACCGACAATAGAATTTTTTACATTGTAATTCAATAGTGCAAAATTGGTGGAATCACATGAAATTTGGTGTATCCACATCTTGCATGATAAAGACGATGATGGATGCCGATCGTCAAAAAAATCATGAAGAACATAGATTTTTGACGTCACCTAACGAAAATTCCTCATAGAGCCCTCTTTTATTCATATATATATATATATGAGAATAATAAAGAAAAGAGACCCTAGATGTCTTTTTCGCTAGGTGGCGTCAAAAATCTACACCCACCAAGATTTTTTTTTGAAGATCGGCATTGATCATCTTCATCTTTATTTTCTAAACAGTGGACACACTAAATTTAATATGATTCTACCACTTTTTCACCGTTGATTTAGCAAGGTAAAACGTTCTATTGTCGGTAAACCGTTAATTTTGCACCCACGAAGTCAACAGTGAAAAAGTGATAAAATCATATAAAATTTGGTATATTCATATCTTGGATGAAAAAGATGAAGATGAATGACGATCATCCAAAAAAATCTTGAAGAATGTTTTTTTCCGACGCTGTAGGAGGAAATTCTCTCATATGGCACCTTTCTCATATATATGTGTGTGTGTGTGTGTGAGAAATGTGCCATAGGAGGGAATTTTCTCCTATTGCGTCGAAAAAATACACCCTCCACCATTTTCACGACAATCGACCCCTATCATCTTCATCTTTATCATCTAAAATGTGAATTCACCGAATTTCATATGATTCTATAACTTTTTCACCGTTGATTTAGTAGGAGGAAAATTAACGGTTTACCAACAATAGAACATTTTACATTACTAATTCAACAATGAAAAAGTGGTAAAATCATAAGAAAATTTGTGTATATGATGATGATGGATACCGATCGTTGAACAGAATGTTGGAAGGTATAGTTTTTCGCCTTGAAAAAGTGGTAAAATCATAAGAAAATTGGTGTATATGATGATGATGGATGACGATCGTTGAACAAAATGTTGGAAGGTATAGTTTTTCGCCGCCGCCTAACGAAAAACCCTCCTAGGGTTTCTTTTCATCATTATTCTCATATATATATATATATATGGTGTAACTTATTGCACATTTATATATCCATAATTATCTTATTTTGCCTATTTAATACTACTCCTGATATATTTATTAATAAATGCATGTTATAGGGTCTAAAGGGCAAAAGTACAGAAAAAGCGTATTACGTGCGTTGATGTAGACAAATTAATGATGAAACTGATATAAGGATGGAGCCAATGAACCAACCAGCGAGCCAAAATAATCAATTGATTAAACCAAGTCATCACACCAAAGCGGGGCCTAAACGGAATTGGATGTTCGGTTTTAGCCGAATCTGGAGTAGTTTGACCGTACTATTATTGAATTAGAACTTGGAATTTTTAGGATTTCTGGATGTTTCGAAAAGATTTCTTTCCATCCCTTATAATCGGCCATAGAGCTTATAAATACTGTTGTATAATTATTTAGGGTATCATCCCCTCTTTTTTAGGAGGATCAAAGTTTGTAAGTTTATTTCTTAACTTTTATAATGAATTTCTTTTCTACTATTTTTTTCTCCTTGTGCCAACAGGAAGTAATTTCTATCTATGGTTTAATTTAGATGATTCTAGTTATATGATTGGTGTATTTTTTCATCGATCTATTTTTTTTTTCTTAATTATGAATAATTTATGATAAAGAGAGATTCTTTTTTATGTTATTCTGATAAACTAAATAAATCAATAAATAATTGACAACCATAAGGTTTATTTAGGGAAAGATAGTATCATCGATAAACTAGTTAATTTAATAATTAATTGACGCCCATGAAAATCATCTAAGAAAGATAAAGTTCGTATTTTTATTGTCCATGTTTGATCTAGTTAATCTAAGATTAGATTAGGCTTTGCCGATAAAGTAAGGTAAGCTTGTGATTGACAACCACTAAGTTTACTAAGTAGAAGGAAAAATTTAATTAATTCCTTATTAATTAGAATTTGTTTTTTATATTTGTTTCTTGATGATATTTGTAAATTGATAGGGTATTGCCATGATCGTATGAATTATACTTTCTATATGATTGATAATTTATTGCGATGTACGTATGTTTTATACTTTCTTATAATTGATAGATAATTAATTTTAAAATGGAAATCAAGAAAAGGAAATATATTATTTAAAACAGTATGATTAGACAAGATGATTCTAAAACCTAGAATTTTCTTTATCCTTGAAATCTATTTAATCTTTCTTTTTTACTTTCTTTTTAATTATTGCTTTTCATTATTATAACTCTCTAAATCAAAAACCTATTTTTAATTCACTAGAATTGATTAGGATTGCTCTCTTCCCTGTGGATCAATTCACAAGTACTGCATTGATGACCGTGCACTTACGGTATAAATTTAAGACTAGAGAAATCACTCTCACACACACGTATAATGAATAAAAGAGGCCTTACGAGTCTTTTGAGTTAGGCGGCGTCAAAAATCTATATCCTCCATCAATTTATTCGATGATCGGCACACATCATTATTGTTTGTATCATCTAAGACGTGCATCCATCAAGTTTCATATGATTCTGCTACTTTTTCACTGTTGAATTAGTAATGTAAAAAAATTTATTGTCGGTAAATCGTTAATTTTGTACCCACTAAATCAACGTACAAAAGGTGGTTGAATCATATGAAATTTAGTATATCTACATCTTAGATGATATAGATGGAGATGATGGATGCCGATCGTCGAAAAAATCATTAAGGATGTATTTTTTCGACGCCATAAGAGGAAATCCCCTCTGATGGCACCTTTCTTCCGTTATCCCCCTCTCTTTCTACACACACCTGCTAAAACATATAATAAAATATTACTAATTTTATAAAAGGTTTTTTAACTAAAAAGCCTTCTCATACTACGCTAATTACTAAAAATCCCTCTCATACTTTGTATTTTCTTTTAAAAAAACCAAACATTTAAATTGCACTAAATAGCTCCTCTAATTGGCCAAAAAGATAATTTTTTGGGTATTTTCCATTACTCCATTAGAGGACTAACGGTGAGTATTGAAATAGGGTCTCAAAACCCCCTGCCACTTTTCTTCTCCCAAAATTCCTAATTTTTTTCCTTAAATTGGTTTTAGAATTAGTTTTCGATCAATGATCTCGTAAATTGATCTTAGAAATTGGCTTGTCTTTCTCAATTCCTCCAACAACAAGCTTGTCGACTGCCATTATCCATTAATTGCAAGTTTCGAGATAATGGCCAAACTCATTCGAAATGAGAGTGATTTTATAATTGTTTTTGTTAGGGATATGTATGCCCTAGAGGCCATTATTGTATGATATAATAGATACTTGGACATATATACAGAGGACTTTCTTGCTCGACATGATAGTATGCTATCTGGTTGCATTTATCTTAATATGTTCACTGATATTATTATAATGTCTCTCATATACATGTTGATAAATCCCTTAGGATGTTGGCTTGACTACCAGGACTATGATGCGGATCATACTACTGGGACCTGGGTAGTCCACAAGCACATCTTTCAATTGTTCCTAATCGAGGGAAGATTGAGATAATGCATCGATATTCCAAAGTAGACTAGTGTGTATGTTTCTTAAACCTGTATAGGGCGATAGTTGATCCCATATCCATTGGTGTTTGATATCAAAGATTGTACACAGGTGCTCATTAGAGAATGGGTACACCGAACAGGACTCACCGAGAACTCCAAGATGGTACTATACCTATCGTCAGATAGCAGTTCTCTGGTGACACTGGTGCAGGTTAGTCTGTAGATCCGAGATCGTCATAGAGTTATGTGGCTCCCACTGTGCTTTGATTTCCTTCCTACCACGGCTCAAAGGAGTCGTGCAAACAGGTGGATTTTCGGTACAGTCCCGAATCATATGGAGGCAATGAGCGATAGGAGAGGTTTCGTCTCTCCCGGTATAGGGAGTTAATGTTGCGCTATGCTCGATTAGCTATAACAGGAAGTCACTGGCCAGGGCTGTTGATGAGATTTACCAGTAAGAGTTATCAGTAGTTTCTCGTACCGTTATAGGCCACACATCGGCATGAGTTATCAAATTATTGGTGTCTGAAGATTCCACCCCCAGACTCGATATGCGACATATCAGACGAAGAGACCGGACTGTACGGTAAGTGTTACTTATAGGCTTCATGGGAGTTTGGACAAGCTTGCTTGTTGATCTTCTATTCGCTTAATACCTGGGTAGCCGTTACGTCCAACTAGTACCGCTGACGGCTTGTGGGTAACTGATGTGATCGTTACCTACTGCTGGCGTATTGACGAGTCTTTAGAGTCTCACACAGAAGTTTCCTGGTTCAAGCGAAAAGAAATAGGGCATATATGCTGATATATGCGGGGGGCCTGATTAAATATGAGTATGTGATACTGTTTTCTAATCTGGTGGTAATCTGATATCAATTAGGTTATATATGATATAACCAGATTATTGAATTAAGTGTTGATTTGATAATGTGATATACAGATAAATGATATTAGTCGGTTATATGTGATATAACCGGATTATTAAATTAAGTGTTGATTTAATAATATGATGTATATTTATCTTTGATATAATTATACATTAACTAATATTATTGCTAAATAATTATTTACTTAATATATATATGTGATATATATATAATGAAGCATGGTTGAAATTTCTATTTTTGGAAAATAGAAAATGAAGTGGGAAATGAGGAGCATGGGTGAAGCATGGCTTCTTATATTTGTTTATTCATTTGCTTTAACTATTGAACCATGGGAGCAATTTTTAATTGCTAGATATTGTATGTTTCAATAATTAAAGAGATGAGGTGAAGCCATTCTTCACATCACTTGTTCATTTTTCTTCACATGAGACTTGAGCTCATATGACGAGTTCTCCTCTTTAGCTCTCTCCACCTTCTTCACTTAATTCCACTTCCAAGCTCAATCCCTCACATGAGTTGTGGACCCTTGAGCTTGTGAGAACCCTAGTGAGCAAACAATACCCCTACTTCACCATCCTACACTAGATTAGTATTTTGGTGTAGTGTGTTTCCTTCACTAAAGAGTTTAGTGAAGAGGTAGCTTGGATTAGCGAAGTTTCGGGTGGACCATTTTCGGCACGAAATCGCAAAGGAAGATTGATCCAATTTCAAGTGGAGCCTAATGGAGTCGCGTGGACTATTATATGGAGCTTGAGAAGAGAAGGACACGGACTACAAAGGTTGCAGCATCTTTCTCTTAGTGTAAAGTTTTTGTTATATCATAGTTAAACCCTAATCATCTAGTTTCGATTCTTGTTTAGTGTTAATTAGCACTCCGAAATTTTAATAATGATATGCTTGATGCTAGTAAAATCCAGTGGTGGTGCTAACAAATACTTTCATGGTATCAGAGCCAAGCTAGAAGATTAAATAATATTAGTTAGAATTACGAAACCGAAACAACTCCGAAAATCGTAATCTAAAACCCGATTCTCTGTCGTTTTTATAACGTTCTCTAAATTTTTTTTAAACAATTGCAGAGACTTATTTATCATATATCTAGAACACCCCAAAAATTTGAGGCAAAACACAACTTTTTTGGCCGGCCACATACCCTAAAAAACCGGCCTCACCCGTTTCACTGTAGCAAAAGACCTCGAATTTTTTTTGGTGTTTTGATATCTAGGTTTAGGGTTTTATGTTATTGTTTGATTTTTCCAAGGTTACATGTGATGTTATCTTTGTGTTAAGGCAATTCGGAGTGTTTCGTAGTCGTGTTTTAATATCGTTTCGGGTTTAAGTTTGATATATGATACAATATTTAGAATCCACAATAAATTAGTTTTGTGAAAACTAGTTTGTAATTCTAAATCTAGCAATTTAGTCTCTGTTGATCGATTGCCACAGAGTTTTGATTCGGATCAAAACTCCGTCGCAATCACGTATAGTACGCGATCGACAGTCAGGAATCTTGTTGAATTATCCGACTGCTTATTGAAAAGAGTTTTCAGTTTAAGACTAAAATGCAAGGTTTATAGGGTTAGGCATGAAATTCGGAATATGAGATATTCCGGGTTTATGATGTCTATGGATTTTGCGGATTCTAAATATTGTAGTTTTTCATTTCTTTTCTGCGATCATAAATGTAATATGTGTATATCCCCGATCTCGTTGCTATATGTCAACGGAATTTGGGATACGCATATTTATTTACGTTAATGATATGTGATGTTATGTGTTGCCGTGATATGTTATATTGGTTCATCGTGATTGAATAGCCGGAGTTTTTACGTGAGATGAAAGTTTTTCAATTTTCATTCATGTAAAAATTGTATGTAATATTCTTTTATTGGGACACTTCCGGCTTGAGGATGATTTCACCATTGATATATATTATTTACTTTTCTGCATTAGGATAGATCCAAGGCGAGGAGTACAAGTAACCGGGTTCTAGAGTCCAGTGGGGGACCATCTCGAGGAGTCGAGACCGGGTCTCCTAACTCTAGAATTAGCAGGGTTGATTGCCGCTCTCGTAGAGGTCTAAGGATGTGGGTTTGGCTATTCATCATGACCGTGGAATCCGTGTTTTTTTCATTATTGGTTTAATTTAAAACACGGACCTCCTAATATATCCAATATTTCATATGTTGACTTATGATGTTTGGTTCTGTGATGTGATTATATAACTGCGTGAGACGAATGCTATATATATATATATATATATATATATATATATATATATAAACGTTGCTTATGTTTTGCACCCGTGCCAGTCCAGCCCCCGCTCTACCGTTAGTTAAGTAACCCAACGGTGCATGACGGGGCCCCATGGCGAATGCGGATGGTATAAGCGTACGTTCTATTTTTGTTTCATTTTCTGTAATGTTTAGGGAAACATTAAATGATGGGAATTCATTAATGAGATTAATGAAAAGAAAAGAAACCTAAAGATGTTGTAAAATCAAAAGTTTTTAAAAAGGTAGCTCTAGTTCTTGCTTTGCATAGTAGTATTCTTTGATGAATATCCAGCACCTCATTCGATGAGGAAAGAGCCGAGATCCCTTCATCGGGAGTGACCTCTTTAGCAAAACTAGTAAATGCTACAACCCACTCGATTTTGTTTTTATAGCTTCTCTAGTTCTTGCTTTGCAAAGTGGTATTCCTTAATGAATATCCAGCACTTCATTCGATGATGAAAGAGCCGAGATCCCTTCACCGGGAGTGACCACTTTACCGAAATGAGCAAAAGCTACAAAAAATATTCATTTTCAAATCACTAGATTCTACAACGATATCAAGTTGTTTATGCTAAAGGTTTTCTTAAAAACCAACGTAACCCTCCATCATTTCAGATAAGTGCTATTTAGTATTCGTGCTGCGTTTGTTGGCCTCCGTCAAGCCGTAGTGTGCGGTAGCTGATTAGTGCTTATCTGTAGCATGTGATGCGATTGGATTAGGGTAGTCGTGCGACTTTGTTGGCCTCCGTTAAGAGTCGTGCGGGTGGGTTTTAATTCAATCAAGAAATAAACGGGTTGAACTTGACTAGCGGCCTATGATTTGTTAGCCTCCGTCAAGATCATAGGAAGCTAGAGGTAAAAACAATATTAGGAATTTCAAGTGTTGAAATTTGCAATGAGATTGCATACCTTCTATATGATAGTTGGATCCCGATACCCACGCGAGTAAGAGTTACTTGTTCATATCAGAATGTTGCATTTTATACCGCCCATTCTTATGCTCGTGGGTTTATAGGTAGGTGCTTGTAATCCGTGTTTGTTACATATTTACAGAATACAGGTTTCCAGTACAAATATTGCAAATCAAGACAAAATCTCCACAGTTACACCAAATACAGAACATCTGTCACAGCAGATAAAAGCCGGGTTCCGGTCATCCATATCCGTCCAGTGCCGAGTACCAGTTCCAGAGACAAGACATATGACAGTGGTCATTCGTGTCTCAGACATGCACAGAGCACGAGAGGGGCTGCACAAGAATCAATGGGTGCGCGGAGCTCGAGAGAGATAAAGTCAAAAGTAAAGAAAAGAAAGCAATCTTGGACTAAGGAAATCTGCAGATATTCTGGAAGACTTTTGTGCAGTTTAAAGTTGGCAAACACAAAGACAAATGAAACCAGGGAAGCACACAAATTTCGAGGACCCAACTCACCTATACGGCCGCGGATCCGCGGCCAATAGGGGGTATTGGCCGCGGAACCGCGGCTATGTGGGCGCCTCACTCTGTCGTTTTCTGGGGGCTTTCTTGTGACTTCCAGTAGGGCCATATTCTTGCCCTAGGTTTCCAGTTCCCTTCCTATAAATACCCCAGATCTGAGCTAAGCCAAGGGGTATTGGCCGCGGAAATCTTGGACTAAGGAAATCTGCAGATATTCTGGAAGACTTTTGTGCAGTTTAAAGTTGGCAAACACAAAGACAAATGGAACCAGGGAAGCACACAAATTTCAAGGACCCAACTCACCTATACGGCCGCGGATCCGCGGCCAATAGGGGGTATTGGCCGCGGAACCGCGGCCATGTGGGCGCCTCACTCTGTCGTTTTCTGGGGGCTTTCTTGTGACTTCCAGTAGGGCCATATTCTTGCCCTAGGTTTCCAGTTCCCTTCCTATAAATACCCCAGATCTGAGCTAAGCCAAGGGGTCCAATTCTAAGTTCATTCTTTGTTCCTCTTTTGTAGTTTTTTGTGTAGTTCTTCTTCTTCTTCTTTATTCTTTCTCCATGAAAATTGTAGTGAGAGCTTTTTGAGTGGAAGATCAATGAAGATGAAGGTTTTTGTATCATTCTCTTTTCTTTAGTTTTCCCTTGAGATTTTAGCTTCCTCTTAATCTTTCAACCTCTTCATTGAGCTTGAATGGTTAAGGGTTAGTTATTGATCTCAAAGGTCGTATTTTCTTATGGAATTAGCACTTCATTTCACATGCGTTCTCTACCCTTCTCTTGATCTTGCAACCTCTTAATTGAGCTTGCAAGTTTAAGGGTTGGCTATTGATCCCATGCTTGTCTTGAGTTCTAGTTTCTTGTTCTTTTTATCGCTTTTTATTACTTACTTATTATTATCTTGCTTTACTTTCTTGCAATTTATATTCATGCACTTAATTACTTGTAATCTTTTCTTTTCTTTGTTCTTTTATTTTGCTCTCTTTTTGGTTCCTTTTGTGAATGAATGTAATTATCGTTGTTAAGAATAAATACGGTATTGTAAGTTAAGATTTTCTTTTCTCATTTCCTTTTCCCGTTATTTTCCATTGAACTCCGCCCGAACCATATGCAAGCGCTCCGTTAGGCACCCTACCCTGACAAGGTAGCGGTGATTCCTAACCGCGACCGGTTGCGTTCGGTTTGGCCGGAGGCGAAAGCAAGAGACAAAAACGGAAGGACAAGGGTAAATAAGCCGGATTCCACGAATACCGCGCTTAAATCCCCTAATCCACGTTGTTGCCGATTGCTCTAGCTTCAATCGGTCAAGACTCGGCTCAAAGGTTTTGAGTACGGATATCTTTAGCTTACACTTTCGTATATTTTCTTAACAACTTCATACTTGCAAATAAATACACATAGGTTAGCTTGAACAAACTCATACTCATTCTTTATTGACTCGTCTAAAACAAGAAAGGACATCCAACCATCTCCCTGTGGATTTGACCCGTGCTCAACCGGCTAGCTGCATAGCGACACCGTCTTGATTGCGGTTAAACTTTAATTCTTCCAATCAAATGGCGCCGTTGCCGGGGAGACGGTAGCGTATTTTCTTTCTTGTTATTCGGGTTAATATTCTTTTTGTATATATAAAAAAAAAATCTTTTTGTTATTTTTGATCATTTTTGTGGGCAAGTGTGCAGATTTTTGCAGATTTGCAAACTGCAATTGTGGGGGGCAAAGTGTACATTCAAGGCTACGGTGATTGCAAAGTACAGTGCCAAAGATCCGGGTAGTTTGACCCGCGCAAGCGAACTTTTCAAGCTTACCGGATTTGATTCAACGGGGGTTTCCTAACCCAAAAACTTAACGGTACGTACTTTACTAACACCTTCCTCTCAAATCCGACGCATCCAATATACTATTCTCTGCAGGATTCTTTGCAAGTTCGCTAACAAACGCTAAAAATTGACTAACCCGTATTTGTTGCAGTGCCGCGCTTAAACTAAAAAACGATTTTTTGATTCTTTATAGAATTTTGATTGAATTGCGCATTGCATCAATTAATACGGACTTAAGGACAAGCGAACCCCACAATATACGGTAAAGAATTTCATCACCTTTTCCGTGGCCCACAAATCACGAACTTGAGCATAACGTTTACCCGCACAAATTTTAAAAGAAATTAGACTTTAAGCCTTAAGGACTTCGCGCTCACTAGGAGAAGTTAACTGTGTTTAGAACCTCGCTTAACGGTATATTGTTTACGGGGTGTCTAGGAAAGTGTTAACGGCGCAACCGCCAAAAGAGAAAGGGTTATTTAATTAAGGAACTTCGCGAAAGCGTTGGAAAACCTCCCCTTATCTCTGCACTTACCTGGCCTCGTGATCAGTGTATCTTGAGCCCGTTTCTCGACACAGTTTTACTTCGACAATCAAGTTCTGGAGCAGGTCTAGTTGACCTAGGTGAACCCTAGAACGATTAGGTGTGTGGTATTTTTTGTGTCGTGATTGTTTTTGTCCATATTCTTTTTTATTCTTTTGTTAATAGCTAAAAAATATATATATATATATATAAAAATCCACATTCTTTTTCCTTCCTTTTCACTTCCTTTCTTTCTTTCTCTCTTCATATCATGGGTACCCCACCTCGAAAAACTCTTGCCAAACTTTGGTACCCACAACCAGACATAACTTCCTACGGTTCTTGCTTTGGCCGAACTTCGAATGATCCATCCTTGCCCAAAATTTCATTGAGAGATCGGATAGACGCGTCTAGGACAAACACTTGCACTCCGCATTCCACTTTGTATCAACCTTTTCAACCTCCCGCACCCGCTTATGTTGATACCCCTTTTGCAAGTCATCCTTTGTCCATCGCTGAACGTATTGAACAATCCCGTAGCCGATCTTTCACTCCTTTCACCACTTCAAATTCTGGAGATCAACAATTTCATTCACCTTCTTATCCAACTGTTGATCCTACCCCTGTCCAACCATTCAATTCCTACCAGTCCTACCCAACTTTTGTACCTTCTCTAGACATTGCTTCTACACAGCCTTTTGGGAGTTTTCAGTATCCAAACAACTTTGAATCTTTTACTGAAACCCCTTCACAACCAATGTCTAGTCTAGAACAGTCCTTGGAAGACTTTAGGGTAGCGTCAAGCCAACAGATGATGGATTTGAATGCGTCCATGGCCGCTCTCATACAACCTACTGACCCGGTAGCTAGTTTCCAGCTAGCTCCAAATTTTCCAATGTATGATGAGGCGGTAGGACAGGCTGAGAATTTGAGTGGAGAAAGTGAGCTGTATACCCTTCCAAATCAAACTTACCCGTCTCAAATTGAATCCCACAACTCCTGTGTTGAAAGTCTATCAAGTGTCCCAAATGAATTATCAGTTGAAGATAGAATGTTTAATGAGTTGTGCGACTTCGTAGTGTTTGATTTACCTGATTGTGAAGGGTCCCTTCCAAGTGAAACAACACCCAAACCTTTTGACCTCTACACCTCCACTTTAGAACCTGAATCGATTGATATCCATGCTTTTGTTGAGGTATCAGAGAATTTTGATTTTCACTTGATTGAGGATATTGACGCTGGGAATATTTTGGATGATGAACCCGTAGATTTGGCTGAGTTTGTCTCTTCAATTCATCATCCCGAGTCATTAAATGTTTTTCCCGAACAACATATGCGTCTGGACTTTGATGAAATATGCATGGATGAGCTTAACTTTGAGGAGAATTTTGAGGATATTTTTGAGGATGAAACAGTTCTAGATGATGAGTCAGATTTTCCAATTCATCCTGTTCCTTTCACTGACTGTGTACACCCTCCAGAACCCTTAACCAATACCCTTCCTCAACCACTTCCCTCCATCCTTTCCATCGTTCCGACCTTGCAAGAACCCGTACCATTTTCACTTCCTGTGTCTGGTTTACCGAGTTCGGCGTACCCATGGGTTCTTACGAATCTTGAGGGATTTGACCCAATCTCTCGCCGGGTTAATAGATTAGCAAAATCGCTGTTTACACATCGCTCATCACAAATTGTGCTAATCTATTCACTCCATTTCCTCCCTCAAGTTCGTATTCCACTTCTTTTTCCCTTCCGTCATTCTTCTTCCTCTCATATACCGAGACCGTATCCCGCTTCTCTCCGCATACGGTCTCGCGTATTCTCCATTTCTTTCCTCTTCACCTTCTTTCACCAGCCACTGCTTTATCACGATAAGATCTTTCAATGGTTGGTACTAACATTTGGTCTGTGTAAGGCCTTGTATAGCTTGATACTGTTCTTTCCCCCCTAAACCTGAACTTCAACGCCTAACAGTGGAAACACTGTTTTACTTAAGTTTGGGGGGAACACCTTTTTTGTTTATATTTTTGGTTTTTCTTTTTGTATATAATTTGTTTTTAGGGGGAGCGCCGATAATTTTGACCCTCTTGGTATAGCCTGACAGTGAGGGCACTGTCAAGTTTAAGTTTGGGGGTGTGCTCGGTAAGCTTTCTTCCTTCGCATTCATTTGTATATTTTGCATTTGCATACCTTATTAAAAACCCACAAAAATCAAAAAATTTCCAAAAAATATAAAAACTTTGTCGTCAAGTTAGCTAATAGGGTAACTTAGATCTTTATTCCGAAAGTTTAGTTGATATGATAGAAATAACTAAATTCTAGGCTTAGGAATTGAAAACCCTAAAAACAACCCTCATTCTGTCTAACTTTGGTAAGTATACGTCCTTACAGTTTTTTTGAGAAATAGGTAATCTTGAGTTCAGTTCTTGAGTTAAGTCAAGATAAAGGGAAAGTATTGATGCTTTACTGGAGGATAAGTCTGAAAAATAGTTTCTTTTCTTGAGTTCAAATTTAGAAAGTATATACCCTACAACTGCACCTATACGTACCTTGAAACTTGGGATAGTAGAGGATACCTAGAAATACTCTTGCCTGAAAGCTTAGTATGAAAGAAAAAACGGTATTTAAAGCTAAACACCAAAAGAGCATGTTGAAAAATATATCCGGTCTTGAAAAAGAAAAAAGAAAAAGAAAGAAAAAGAAAAAGAAAAATAGAATAAAGTCAAGACCTGGAAACTGCTATTTACGCTTTAATGTTCACACATTCAGTAATCGGCCGTTAGTGCCTCAAGAAGCATCAATAGTCGCATGAAAGGTGTGTGAGCAAATCCGTCCATCCTTAATGAAAAGAAGTAGTATTAGGTATTAGGGCATGGGTATTATAGCTTGAATTGAATTCTTGAGTGTAGGGGTGCAAATACACACACACGTAGGGGTATACAATCGATGTTTGGATGAAAGATAGAAATAAAGAATAAGACTTGTGTTTTCTGTAAAGTTGATAAAAATCCCTGATTTGAGACCGCGCTTTAGAAGGAAAACTCAGGTGAACCGACATCTTTCTAAACTTTTTTGGAACGTATATGATCTAAGGTTAAATAGATAGAAGGTGTGAAAAATAAGGGTTGAATATTCCTAACTTAGGATGATAGAGTTTCTAACGTAAATACTAAACTATAGGAGTAGAATCGATGTTAACTTATGACACTAGCTTGACGGGATTTTGTGGGTAGTATCCGCTGAAAACCCTCAGGAGACAACACTCCTCCTACTAGGGACACCTAGAGGTTTAACGACTTGTTGCACATGCTCAGTGCAATCGCGTTCCCTGCGAAAGTGCGGTTAGGATTTTATTTTTGTGAATAATTGGTTTTGCTCGGGACGAGCAAAAGTTAAGTTTGGGGGTATTTGTTCATACCAGAATATTGCATTTTATACCGCCCATTCTTATGCTCGTGTGTTTATAGGTAGGTGCTTGTAATCCGTGTTTGTTACATATTTACAGAATACAGGTTTCCAGTACAAATATTGCAAATCAAGACAAAATCTCCACAGTTACACCAAATACAGAACATCTGTCACAGCAGATAAAAGCTGGGTTCCGGTCATCCATATCCGTCCAGTGCCGAGTACCAGTTCCAGAGACAAGACATATGACAGTGGTCATTCGTGTCTCAGACATGCACAGAGCACGAGAGGGGCTGCACAAGAATCAATGGGTGCGCGGAGCTCGAGGGAGATAAAGTCAAAAGTAAAGAAAAGAAAGCAATCTTGGACTAAGGAAATCTGCAGATATTCTGGAAGACTTTTGTGCAGTTTAAAGTTGGCAAACACAAAGACAAATGGAACCAGGGAAGCACACAAATTTCGAGGACCCAACTCACCTATACGGCCGCGGATCCGCGGCCAATAGGGGGTATTGGCCGCGGAACCGCGGCCATGTGGGCGCCTCACTCTATCGTTTTCTGGGGGCTTTCTTGTGACTTCCAGTAGGGCCATATTCTTGCCCTAGGTTTCCAGTTCCCTTCCTATAAATACCCCAGATCTGAGCTAAGCCAAGGGGTCCAATTCTAAGTTCATTCTTTGTTCCTCTTTTGTAGTTTTTTGTGTAGTTCGTCTTCTTCTTCTTCATTCTTTCTCCATGAAAATTGTAGTGAGAGCTTTTTGAGTGGAAGATCAATGAAGATGAAGGTTTTTGTATCATTCTCTTTTCTTTAGTTTCCCCTTGAGATTTTTGCTTCCTCTTAATCTTTCAACCTCTTCATTGAGCTTGAATGGTTAAGGGTTAGTTATTGATCTCAAAGGTCGTATTTTCTTATGGAATTAGCACTTCATTTCACATGCGTTCTCTACCCTTCTCTTGATCTTGCAACCTCTTAATTGAGCTTGCAAGTTTAAGGGTTGGCTATTGATCCCATGCTTGTCTTGAGTTCTAGTTTCTTGTTCTTTTTATCGCTTTTTATTACTTTGCTTATTATTATCTTGCTTTACTTTCTTGCAATTTATATTCATGCACTTAATTACTTGTAATCTTTTCTTTTCTTTGTTCTTTTATTTTGCTCTCTTTTTGGTTCCTTTTGTGAATGAATGTAATTATCGTTGTTAAGAATAAATACGGTATTGTAAGTTAAGATTTTCTTTTCTCATTTCCTTTTCCCGTTATTTTCCATTGAACTCCGCCCGAACCATACGCAAGCGCTCCGTTAGGCACCCTACCCTGACAAGGTAGCGGTGATTCCTAACCGCGACCGGTTGCGTTCGGTTTGGCCGGAGGCGAAAGCAAGAGACAAGAACGGAAGGACAAGGGTAAATAAGCCGGATTCCACGAATACCGCGCTTAAATCCCCTAATCCACGTTGTTGCCGATTGCTCTAGCTTCAATCGGTCAAGACTCGGCTCAAAGGTTTTGAGTACGAATATCTTTAGCTTACACTTTCGTATATTTTCTTAACAACTTCATACTTGCAAATAAATACACATAGGTTAGCTTGAACAAACTCATACTCATTCTTTATTGACTCGTCTAAAACTAGAAAGGACATACAACCATCTCCCTGTGGATTTGACCCGTGCTCAACCGGCTAGCTGCATAGCGACACCGTCTTGATTGCGGTTAAACTTTAATTCTTCTAATCATTACTCCTGAGAGAGTTTTCCACTTTACAATTAGTCGATCGATTAGGTGTCTAAGAAAGGTGTTAACGGGGTGATGCCCATGCGGAAATGAGGTTATCTAATTATTTCTATGCGAATGCATGGGGAGACTCTCTCGGAGTACTGTTCATATCAGATTTTTGCATTTTTATACCGCCCAATTTTTATCACATTGCTTATCGGTAGGTACTCTTGAGCCGTGTTTGCTAGTCAATTGCAGGATACAGGTTCTCGGATCTAAACAGTGAAATTGATGGAAAAGCACGACAAATTCCGGATTACTGCCAACCACAGATAAAACACGGGTCTCCGCTCTCTATCCGTATGTTGCCGCACACCAGTTTAAGGGACAAAATGGCAAATCAATGTCATTTTCATGCACAAAGCTCAATAGCAACACAAGATCCAACATATCTACGCGGAGCTCAAGAAAAATCATGGAAAAAGATCCACATCACATCACCTTTTGATCAACAGAAATTCTGGAAAAATTGTGAAGAAATTCTGAGAAAAAACATATACCAGACTGAAGGGCACTGCAAACCAGGAGAAGCCACCAAAATTGAAGACCTAAATCCCCAATAGGGCCGCGGAACCGCGGCCTAAGCATACTTAGGCCGCGGAACCGCGGCCGTACGGCCTCCTCAGGTGCTGATGTTTCAGGGGTAGTTTGGACTTTTCATGAAGAGGCAGAATTTTGCCCTAGGTTTCTAGTTCCCTGCCTATAAATAGTCCAGAACTTGTCAAAGCCAAGTGTGCTTATTCTTGTAGTTAGATTTTAGAATACATGTTGTTTTTCTTCTTCCTCTTCTCATCTCTTCTCCATTAAAACCTCGTAGTGAGCTTTTGTGAGTGAAGTGATGAATAAAGAGTTCTTTTTGTTATCATGCTTGTCTTATTGTTAATTATAATTGCTTGTATTTTCATTTGCTAATCTAGTTGTTGTTATTTGTTGTTTGTTTCTTTCTTGTTCTTTTTTCTTTATCCTTAAAACAACAATGATGCTTAAGCTTGATCCTTGCCAAAGTGAGGTCTCAAATAGCTAGTTGTAATCTTCTAACCTCTTTCTTTCTATCTTCCTCCTTTGTTTTATTTTCCTTTTTCTTGTAATGGATGAGTAGTTTTCTCACTTGTTAGGGTAGGATAAGGAAAGTTTGAGAGAAGGAAATCTCTCTCACTCTTTTCTTGCCCAACATCTTAATTCGGACTCCCGTTAATTGAACCACAATTCGCTCCCTACGGCACCCTATCCTACATGATAGCGGTGATTCCTTAGTGAGACCGGTTGTGGTTGAATTAACCGGAGGTTAAGGCTAAGAGCCAAGAACGGACAGACAAGCACCAAAAGGAATAACTTAAGCGTTGAAAAGCCTAGCTTATACTCGCAAGTTCCTTCCTAGTCGTGCTAATCCCCATTGTTGCTGATTACCGTAACACCGATATTAAGAGTGGCAATGAAAGAAGTGAGCGACTCCTAACTCAAACTAACCTAATCCTAACCCTAACAAGATCTCTTTATATATCATTTTAGCACATAAGTAATCTGAAAACAAACCTGAACATTTGGACTTAACTCGTTAAAGTACATAGAAAAAGATTCCCATCTCCCTGCGGACGACCCATACTCAACCGGCTAGCTATAAGCGAAACCGTCTTGATTGCGGTAATAAACTCAGCACGCAAAAATTCCACCAATCAAGTACCAATACCTTCCTGGCTGAACGATTGGCGAACTTGTAGGGTGTAATTAATCCCAGCTAATTTTACCTTTTAGAGTTTGAAGGAAGATTTGATAAAAACGGTGGGAGCCATCCTGATTAGATAAAATAATAACCAATCTAATATTGCAAAGAGCGCACGCAAAAGTGATTATCCTTTTATCTCTCTCTCCTGGTAGCGACCAATGACACGCCTTAATCAAGATAATAATATGGATAGATTGACCGAACCCACTTATTATACTGGACTGGGTTCCACACTATCTTATGACTATCATAAGTCTGAGCAAGGAATAGGGGAATATCCGAATTCTCAGGCCACCCGAACGAAGAAGGAGCATGTTGATGCATCCTCTTCGGGTGTGTTCATAACCGAGAACTGTTTCTCAGTTTGCTGTACGTCCTGGGTATTGGATACCAGATTAGGATCCCACGTATGTAATTTGTTACATGGGCTAAAAAGAGGTAGAGAACTGGGAAAAGATAATATGTTCCTCAGAGAAGGGAATGGTGCAATTGTTGTAGCCAGGGCAGTTGGCGAATATCACGTTGTATTACCAAGTGGTAATACAATGATTCTAAGCGACTGTTATTTCGTATCAAAAATATTGTGAATGTTTTCCTAAATCAAGTGTTGATTGAGTATGGTATGTTGTATAACGGTATATGCGTTCTAAATCACAACACAGTTCTAAGTATACAGAACACACACAAGAGGAGCAGTTCAGAAATGAACGAAGCCCTCTTGTGGTATTGTAGACTAGGTCATATTAATACGACAAGACTGACTAAGATTGCATAAGGATGGATATTTGAATCTGTTCGAATTTTCATCTTATGAAACTTGTCAGTCATGTCTCAAAGGCAAGATGATCAAAATTCCGTTTACTAGACATGGAGAAAGAGCTACTGAACTCTTGGGACTTATACATAGTGATGTATGCGGTCCTATGTCTACATATGCCAGGAATGGTTCCTCGTACTTTATTACATTTACCGATGATCTTTCATGATTCGGACATGTGTTCCTGTTAAAACACAAGTCTGAATCTTTTGAGAAATTCAAGAAATATAAGTGCGAAGTAGAGAACCAAACGGGTAAAAGTATTAACCCTTCGATCTGATCGAGGAGGAGAATACTTAAGCACGGAGTTCCGAGATTGTTTAAAAGAGAATGGGATTCTCTCTCAGCTTACACCTCCATATACACCACAACACAATGGAGTTTCGAAACGGAGGAATCACACCCTATTAGATATGGTGCGCTCTATGATATGAGTAATGCTGATTTGCCTATTTCGTTTTGGGGTTATGCACTTGAGATAGCTGCATACCTATTGAATAGAGTTTCAACCAAATCCGTTGCCTACCAGTCTATATGAGATATGGAATGGGAAGAGACCATGTGTTAAATGAATTAAGATATGGGGTTGTCCGACTTATGATAAAAATCAAAATCCTGACAAGCTTGAGGCAAGATCTGTTTTGTGCAAGTTTGTGGGATATCCAAAGGATTCATATGGTAATATTTTCTACTATACTGAGGAACAAAAAGTGTTTGTTTCTCAACAAACCACCTTTTTAGAAAGGAATTTCTTGTAAAAGAAATTAGTGGTAATGAGGTAGAACTGGAAGAAGTTCCAGCAACACAAACTATAACTGACGATTTGGTAGAATCAGAGGATTTAATACTCCCCGACGAATATCAACCACTCCGCAGATCTAGTAAGGTTTCTCATCCACCGGAGAGATACTACGGTTTTCTCATAGACGGTGGGAGCGAGAATTGCATCATGGAAGATGATGACCCAACTAGTTTCGAGCAGGCCATCACAAGTGGAGATTCTGTGAAATGGCTGGATGCTATGCGATCTAAGATGGAATCCATGTATACCAACAAAGTATGGACTTTAGAAGTTACTCCTGAAGACGTAAAACCCATCGGGAGCAAGTGGATCTTTAAGAAGAAATTTGGTGTAGATGGAAAAGTTGAGACTTTCAAAACTAGACTTGTAGCAAAAGGTTTTCGTCAACGACCAGGTGTCGACTATAATGAAACCTTTTCTCCTGTCACTATGCTTAAGTCCATCAGGATCCTACCTGCCATTGCTACATACCTGTGACTACGAAATCTAGCAGATGGACTTCAAAACTGCTTTTCTAAATGGTGATTTAGAACAGAGCATGTACATGCCACATCCCGAGAGCTTCATAGACAGTGGGAGCAGCGGAAGCGTGTGCAAGCTGCTTAAATCAATCTACGGATTAAAGCAGGTATCACGGAGCTGGAACATCTGTTTCGATGAAACTATCAAAGATTTTGGTTTCATCAAAAATGTAGATGGACCATATATATATAAGAAGATAGTAGAGAGTAAGGTTGTATTTCTCGTATTGTATGTGGATGACATACTCTTGATAGGAAATGTTGTTCCTATGCTACACTCTGTCAAACTCTTCTTATCACAAAAGTTCTCCATAAAAGATCTTAGTGATACCTCCTACATCCTGGGGATAAATATCTACAGAGATAGATCTAGACGGATGTTGGGATTGTCCAAATTCAGGTACATAGACACCATACTAAAGAGGTTTAGTATGGAAGATTTAAAGAGATTTAGTATGGAAGATTCTAAGCGTGGTAATTTACCCGCTTATTCAGGAATCACTCTCTCTAAAGAGATGTCTCCCAAGACTGATTTGGAGAGGGCTCGCATGCAAGTGATACCCTATGCTTCGGCAGTCGGGTCTATCATGTATGCGATGTTATGTACCAGACCATATATAGCTTACTCACTAGGTGTAGTGAGTAGGTATCAATCAGATCTGGGGAAGAAACACTGGACAACTGTGAAGAACATTTTTAAGTACTTGAGAAAAACTAAAGAGATGTTCTTGGTGTATGGTAACAGTGAATTTCAGGTGAAGTCGTTTACCGATTCGAGCTTCCAGAGTGATAAGGACGACAGTAAGTCGGTCTTGGGTTTTGTCTTCACCCTCAATTGAGGGGCGATATGTTGGAAGAGTTCCAAGCAAGATATCGTAGCAGACTCGACGATGGATGCTGAATACATCGCTGCCAACGAGGCTGTCTGGATAAAGAAGTTCATAGCTGAACTTTGTGTGGTTCCATCCATTGAGCATTCAATATCTGTGTATTTTGATAACAATGGAGCTGTGGTTTTGGCTAAAGAACCCCGGTCCCATCAGAGATCCAGACATATTCTTAGACGGTATCACCTGATCAGGAAGATAGTAGATCGCCGGGAGATCGAGGTCAGGAGAGTTGACACGAAGGATAATACAGCGGATCCACTCATGAAGGCCCTCCCCCAGATGCAATACGAGAGACTTTTTGGGATGTTGGGTATGAGATACTACAACAACTGGCCTTAGTGCAAGTGGGAGATTGTTAGGAATATATATGCCCTAGAGGCCATTATTGATGATATAGTGGATGCTTGGACATATATATAAAGGACTTTCTTGTTCGACATGATAGTATACTATCTGGTTTCCTTTATCTTAACATGTTCACTGGTATTATTATACCGTCTCTCATATACATGTTGATAAAGCCCTTAAGATGTTGGCTTGACTACCAGGACTATGATGCGGATCATACTACTGGGACCTGGGTAGTCCACAAGCACATCCTTCAATTGTTCCTAGTCGAGGGAATATCGAGACAGGGTATCGATATTCCAGAGTAGACTAGTGTGTACATTTCTTAACCCTGTATGGGGCGATAGTTGATCCTATACCCATTGGTGTTTGACATCAAAGATTGTACACATGTGCTCATTAGAGAATGGGTACACTGAACATGACTCGCCGAGAATTCCTAGATGGTACTATACCTATCGTCAGATAACAGTTCTCTGGTGACACCGGTACAGATTAGTCTGTAGACCCGAGATCGTCATAGAGTCTTATGTGGTTCCCACTGTATTTTGATTTCCTCCCTACCACGGCTTAAAGGAGTGGTTCAAACAGGTGGATTTTGGGTACAGTCCCGAGTCACATGGAGGCAATGAGCGATAGGAGGGGTTTCGTCTCTCCCGGTATAGGGAGTTGATGTTGCGCTATTCTCAATTGGCTATAACAGGAAGTCCCTGGCCAGGGCTATTGATGAGATTTACTAGTAAGAGTTATCAATAGTTTCTCCTACCGTTATAGGTCACACATCGGCATGACTTATTAAGTTATTGGGGTCTGACGATTTCACTTCCAGACTCGATATGCTACATATCAGACGAAGAGACCAGACTGTACGGTAAGTGTTACTTATAGGCATCATGGGAGTTTGGACAAGCTTGCCTGTTGATCTTCTATTCGCTCAATACATGGGTAGCCGTTACGTCCAGCTAGTACTACTGACGGCTTGTGGGTATTGATGTGATCATTACCTACTGCTGGCGTATTGACGAGTCTTTAGAGTCCCATACAGAAGTTTCCTGGTTCAAGCGAAAAGAAGTAGGGCACATATGCTGATATGTGCGGGGGGGCTGATTAAATATGAGTATGTGATACCGTATTCTAATCTGGCAGTAATCTGATATCAATTAGGTTATATGTGATATAACCAGATTATTGAATCAAGTGTTGATTTGATAATGTGATATACAGATAAATGATATTAGTCGGTTATATATGATATAACCGGATTATTAAATCAAGTGTTGATTTAATAATATGATGTATATTTATATTTGATATAATTATACATTAACTAATATTATTGCTCACTAATTATTTACTTAATATGTGTGTGTGTGTGTGTGTGATATATGAGGCATGGTTGAAATTTCTATTTTGGAAAATAGAAAATGAGGTGGAAAATGAGGAGGATGGGTGAAGCATGGTTTTTAATATTTGTTTATTCATTTGCTTTAACTATTGAAGCATGGGAGCAATTTTTAATTGCTAGATATTGTATGCTTCAATAATTAAAGAGATGAGGTGAAGCCATTCTTCACATCACTTTTTCAATTTTCTTCACATGAGACTTGAGCTCATATGATGAGTTCTCCTCTCTAGCTCTCTCCATCTTCTTCATCTCTACCTCCAAGCTCAATCCCTCACATGAGTTGTAAACCCTTGAACTTGTGAGAACCCTAGTAAGAAAACAACACCCCTACTTCACCATCCTACACTAGATTAGCATTTTGGTGCAGTGTGTTTCCTTCACTAAAGAGTTTAGTGAAGACATAGCTTGGATTAGCGAAGCTTCGGATGGATCATTTTCGGCACGAAGATCGCAAAGGAAGCTCGATCCAACTTCAAGTGGAGTCGCGTGGACTACTATACGGAGCTTGAGAAGAGAAGGATACGGTCTACAAATGTTGTAATCTCTTTCTCTTAGTGTAAAGTTTTTGTTATACCATAGTTAAACCCTAATTATCTAGTTTCCATTCTTATTTTGTATTAATTAGCTTCCCGAAATTTTAATAATGACATGCTTAATACTAGTAAAATCCAGTGATGGTGGCTAACAAACACTTTCATTTAAATACTAATTTTCAACTAAGTAAGGAGGTGAGTTATTTTTATGGAAGAGAGACTTACTTAAGTATCTAGAAGCTAAGAGTGATACTCAAGCTCAAGCTACAGCTCTATCTTGTTAACGAGACTTTAATTTTGAATGGAAAACCAGGGAGTGGGATTTTTTAGTGTAATTTAAATGTATGGGGGTCTTTTAAATAAATACGGAAAATAGAAAAACCCTTTAGTAATTAGAGTAGTATGAATGGGCTTTTTAGTAAAATGCCCATTATATAATTATGGTTGCATCAATCTTTGTTGACTAACATTTCATAGTTGATTGGCACGGGCATATAATTGCTAATGCTGCAATTACTTCAAATAATGATCTTTAGGGTGCTTTATTTTATTAAGCTATTATTTTCTTTTAACTATAAGACTAACCCACGCACACAGCGCGCACACGCACGAGGGGACCCACGAATTTGCCCTTAAAAACGTTAAATAGTGATCACTTCATCTTCCGATGATCAAACCCCACACATTCTCCCCGGCCGGCCATAAAGGGAAGCGTCATACCAACTGAGCTACTGCTCATCGGTTATTAGATTATTCTTGAAATTTTCTTTTCTTTTGTGATTTATTAATGTGGTATATATATCTATCTACTCCTATTGGTTTCTCATCCCCATTCATGCAACCAATAACCCTCATCCTGTCTTTTTTTCTCCTCCTTAGCTCTGTTAAGGGATCGTGTGTGATGTGTGTAAGGATTTGACTTATACAGGGGTTCCGAAAAATAAAATTAAAGCCCCATAAATTCTCTATCACGACAGTCAACAATCAATAGCCCAAAACAAACTCGCTCTTCAACACAACACCATGAATTTAACCATACTCACCATAACTCTTCTCTTCTCCTTCACAAACCAAACACAAATAATGGCTGATTCTCATCCCCGAAAAGGCTTCAGCCTTGAACTAATCCAGCTCAACTTAATCCACTCCCCTCTTTATCATGCTAAGCTAACCTCAACAGAAAGAACAAAGAGACTAATGTAGCACTCAAAATACCATATCGAGCCGCAAGATACAAACATTTGGCCTATCATTGTGCGTGATAATTATAATAAATATCTTTATACGGCGAAAGTCAGGGATGGAAGCTTATAGACGACCTTCATCTTGTGTTGCTGGTAGCAGTCTTGTTTGGACGTAGTGTACATGTGAGTCGTGTGGGTATCCTGTTTTCCTCAGGATAGGCCTAAGTTCAAGTCAGCTCCATCGATAAATTTTTGGCCGATTCCGTGTACTCACCCCTCTATGTGTGCCGCCATCCTAACAATGCAAAGACGGTCAATGATTATTTTCACAAAATCATCATTGGTATGTTAAGCATGTAAGTACATATATGTATGCAAGTATTCGCGGTCATGCTTTAGTAAATAATACTACTTTTTTCATATAATTTTAAAAGGATATATGTAAAAGCTTAATTAGTAGGAAAAGCACCAAATCATCTTACGCTTTCAATATTCTTCTAATACCATTTTAAAACCAATTAGAAAAAAAATATCATGGTGGAGAACTAGAATTTGCAATAAAAGGCAAGAAAAAGTGGTACTATTTTTTTCATCAACTATGAAGACAAACACATAACACCTTCACTATACGTTGCCAATGAGCACTTTACCTTTACTTCAAGAACCTAGGGTTTGGTTGTTTCTCATGTAAGCAGAACTAAAAGGTTTGCATCAAGGAAGTTGAATCATCGGAATGGATTTCAAAGAAGGCTCCTTCATAATGCAGCTAGCCAACCATATAGAGGACCATCACCGCTTCTCCTAATTGTTTCTTGGTGACACCAACACAATTAGTTATCTACATTTTGGAGAAAACATCATACAAATATTTATATACATAATGTAAAGTAATAGAAGAGTGACATATTTTCTCTATTTCCCAAATTGCTCATGCTTAATTATTTGCTTCGGCAAATGTAATCATGAGCATGCAATAACACATAATGTAAACTATTTATTTTTCTAATCGAAGGCCATCTTTGAAGGAGATCGTGGTCAACATATACGAAGAGGGCAATCTCACAGAGGCGATCGAGGGCGACTTGTGAGGGCGGTCTCAGGTGAAGGCGACCTAGGGTGATCTTCGACGGCGATTAGGGTTCTCGAGAACTCGTTCTAGGGTAAAGACGATAGGGCAAGATTCGATCGTTTTCCGGCGAGGGTTCTCGACTGCGGCGATGGATAAGGTGAAATCGACAGCGAGGTTGGTCGATCGTGATAGTGGGTCGAGTAGGGAGGGAAGGAATCCTCGAAATAGGTCGTGATCAAGATCAACGGCAAGAGTCAATCGATACGGGCGAGAGGAGTTGGTCAGAGGGCGGTCAAAAGCGAGTGATCGGTCTTCTCCTTTGAGGGGGAGGTCCAGGACGAGGGAGAGGTAGCAGGGGGATCGGAGGATGGAGGTGACCGGTTTGATGGGGGATCGTGGGCTCCCGGTCGTGATAGAGGTCGACATGAAGAGAGGCCTGGGAACAGCAGCGGAGATGGTCGGGATAAGGGTTGGGTTGTTGATGGCCTTAGTGGGGACGGAGACATTCGTGGGGACGGCGGAATGTTTAATTGTGGAGATGGACGCGGAGACGAAGAGGGTTATGATGGTGGCCGAGGTGTTAGGGGATGCGGCTATGCTGGGGTCGGTGGCCGTGGAGGAAACGTTGCTGGTGAAGGAGGCCGTGGCTTACGGGTTTATGGTCATGAAGGAGGCCGTGGCTTACGGGTTTATGGTCATGAAGGAGGCCGGAGTTTGAGTGGTGGTGGAGTGGCAAATGGTGGAGGAAGAGCGGGTCCTGGTGAGGGACATAAATATAGGGTTGTTTATTGCTGAAGACTGGACTGAGATGCGGAGATGTCTAATGTGAATTTGGGGACAGATGTTATATATATGGAACATATCTATCCATCTCTCCGAAGATGCCAAGTTAACTTATCAGATTCCCTCAAATAAGGGCTTTTTGATTGTGGGGACGCTCTTCCCTGCAGGTGTAAGCCCCTACGGTTAATTACGTTATCGTATTGCGATAACAACTTTCGTCTACTTTAGGTAGATCACTTCGTATCGTGTTATATATATATATATATATATATATATATATATATATATATATATATATATATATATATATATAATTTATATTAGGGTTGTCCTTGGATTGTATACGAAGACTAATTTTGTCACCCGTAGGGTGCGGATTAGTCCAAACCTGTAAATCATATCTTGCGTGAACTTAGGACGCAGATCTTATATAAATGAGGTCTATAAGTACAGGGGTTTAAGGATCATTAACCTAGTTTTAGATTAAAATCGACTTTAAATGCATATAAGGAACATTAATCTAGTTTTATGTTAAAGTTGACTTGAAATATGTATGATTAATTGATTTTCCTTTGAAAATCAAAGAAATTTGAAACTTCAGAGAGTCGGTCTAATCTTAGACTAAATGTGGGGCCTTATTACTCAACAGTGCTAAGCACTAGGCCATGGTTTATTTTGGGCTTTACATAACCCAACAGTGTTAGCACTAGGCCCAGAAGCTTAAGCTTCAGAGAAATATCTTAACCAATATTAGGCTAAGAAACATGCATATAAAACTTGGGCACATGTATATGTGGTCCCCATAACCACTGGCGCTTATGATGATGGCGCTTGCCACATGGCGCTTTGCCATTAGCTCAGGAATCCTTATAATTAGGTCGTTGGCGTTTTTAACTTAAGTTCTTATGTTGCATATGTCACTGGCGCTTCTGCCGCATGGCGCATGTACCCTTTGGTGCATCTGTTTTTGATTCATGCCCACGGACGCTTATGGATTCATATCCTCTCATCATATTAGCCTTTAGTACTTCTACCATTGGCGCTTGCCATGTGGTGCATGCCCATTAGCGCATCTGCCTCTGGCGCATACCCACAGGTGCTTATATGGATCTGGCGCTTAAAGACGTAAGTTTTAAATCTCTGGACATGGACTTAAATCCCATAACCGTTGGCGCATCTGCCTTTGGTTATGTACATCATTGAAACTTAAGTTTCACAAAGCCTAAGCCTTTTCTAATAGCAATGTTTCCATTAACGATCATTAAGATTATTATTTTAATGATCTGGGATCTCTCGATCATTATGCATTCTTTTAGTCATCTCATGACCTTGATGTTCATCATATTTTTATGAAGAGGGTTCGATTCCTTTCTCAAACTCTAGATCTTAAGGTCAAAACAATTCCTTTATGAAACTTAAGTTTCTTATGAAAAGGGAACGATCCTGATTTAGAGATCATAAGATCTGAGAAAGAACTTAAGTTCTATGTATATCAATGAAGGTTAACCTTCTTATTAATGAATTCTGAGTTTCCAATATGGAGATTGATCTCCTAATTACATCGGTTGTATAAGGAGAAAAAGGAAGAAGAAACTCAACGGTAGAGAACTTAAGTTCTTTTTGAAATACGATGAGATTGGTGATCTCTTTTGGATGTGTGTGCATGATCTCTATCTGATCGATGATCTTTTTCCTTCTTTTTTTAAAATTTTGACCTCTACTGTCGCTTATATAAGGTGTGAATATTTTTGGGCAAGTAGAGACAATCTCTTTTTGAGATTTCTCTGATTGATCTTAAGATCAAATCTGGGTGCTTAAACACCGTTGGATTATGGATCCAACGGTTATCTGTTGATATGATTAATATCTTTCTTGTTCAGATAAGATATTCCATTGATTCTTTTGGTTTAAAAGAATATATGAAAAGAGCTAATATCAGCTCGGGTGCTTAAGCGCCGTTGGATTATGGATCCAAGGATTAATGTTAACCAATATCATTTTGTGAAATCAATTTTCTGTTATTGATTTTGATCTTTCTTGATTTAGAAAGATATAGAAAATATTTTCTCAAAATAGCTTAAGCTGTTTGATTATATCAATTAACAATGATATCTTTCTGTTTTAAGAAAGATTTTCGAATCTTAAGTTTCTGTTGACATATTTTTCTTGTTTAAGAAAGATATGGGAAGTTAACTTCCAAATATAGCCTAATCAATATGAAGCAAGGGCTTCAGATATTATCAGCGCCATATCAACTTGGCGTATGTCCATGTGAATTGCACATGGAGGAGCGCCAAGAGTCTTCTGGCGCTTGGAATTGAGTCCAACTCTACCCAATTTCATCGGTGATTTGATTTGATTTGATTTGATTTTAATTGATACATATCAATTAAGGTGGTTGGTTAAATCAATTTCATTTTATTGAACTTGATTTTTCTTGTTTTAGAAAGATAGAGAAAATATTTTCTCAAAATAGCTTAAGTTATTCAATTTTATAATATCTTTTTGTTTTAAAAAAGGTTTTAAAAAAGGTATGGTAAGTTAACCTCCTAATATAGCATGAGCTATATAAAGCTAGGGCTTCAGATATTATCAGCACGAGATCAACTTGGCGCATGTCTACGTGAGTTGCATGTGGAGGAGCGCCAAGAGTCTTCTAGCGCTTGGACTTGAGCTCATTCTAACCAATTTTATTGGTGGGAACAGGGGTTGACATTGAAAATGATAAAGAACGTGGCGGTCAAGGTGATGGTGTTGGAGGATCGATGAAGTTCGTGGAGGTAGTTCATGCTAGGGGAGGAAGGATGGCTATTGGGGGAGGTCTTCATGTTGCTGGTCAGCGCGATCGGAGGAGTGGGGTTGAGCGGGGTGAGGGTGATGGTGGTTTAGATGGGCGAGATGCCGGCAGGGGTTTTGATGGTGGAAGCAGTAGTGACGGGAGTAGGGATGGTGGACGTGTTGCTGACAGGTATATTGAGGGGTATGATTCAGGTAATCAGGAACGAAGTGGTAAGGGACGTAATGTTGGATATAGTGCCCTCTAAGTCAATTATTAGATCGCAGGTACGTGATTGCAATGATTGAGGGAGGACCTATACCGATAAACAGTCTTACTTGAGATGATAGTATGCTATCTGGTCTGTCTTTATCATCATATATAGATGTTGATAGAGCCCATAGGATTCTTGATTGACTACCAGCAGTATGATGGCGATCATATAAGTGGGGGCTGGGGTCTATAAGCATATCCTTAAAGTGTCCCTAGTCGTAGGAGTTTCGAGACAGGGCATCGATACTCCAGAGTAGACTAGTGTATACAGTCGAGATCCCGACGAGGGGCGGTGGCCGGTCTCACAAGCCACTGGTGTCAGATGGATCACCTAAGATGTATACAGGTGCTCATTGGGATATGAGTACACCGGACAGGACTCGCCGGGAACATGCTAGTTGGTATTATACATATCGTCAGATAGCAGTTCCCTGGTGACATGTGTACAGGTTAGTTCATCGACCTGAGATCGTCATTTGTCTCATGTGAGTTCCCACTGTGCTTTGATTTATACCCTACCACGGGTCAAAGGAGTCGTGCAAACAGGTATATTTTGGGTATAGTCCCGAGCCACATTGGAGGCAAGTGAGCGGATCGGCAGGGGATTCGTCTCTCCCTGTATTGGGGGTGAGATCGCGCTGTGTTTAGGAGAGCCATTACATGAAATCCCTGGCCAGGGTAATCGAGATATACTGGTAGGTATACCAGTAGTATCTCAGGATGTTCTGGGCTGCTCTCTGACACGACTTATGCAGCTATTGGGGGTCTGACGTTTACCGACCCCCTAGGCCTAATATGCGATACTCATAGACGAACGTTCCGGACTGTACGGATATTGTCACTGTCAGGCTCAGTAGGGTTTATAGATGAGTTCGCTCGTCAGCTTCCCTTCCAATCAATACATAGGCAAACCATTATGTACAGCTAGTACCTCTGACGTCCTAGTGGTTATACCCAGTGTCATTGTATTGATGAGTCATTAGAGTCCCCCACAGACACTTTCCCAAGTTCCGGCGAAATATTGTAGATGCCGTATGGGTTTATGGCAGGGTTCGGAAAAAGCACGTGCGTTTTCGCACGTGTCATTTTTCGGGCAGATAATACTGGTAGGCTTTAGTTTAAGCCGGATCCCAGTATTATACTGTGTAGATATAATATATTTGTCTCAGTTGCATTTATATTCGGTCGTAATATAAATACGGGTATGTTTATACTGTTACGGGGTTATCCTGAAATTCGTTTCAGGATCACTTTTGGAAGTTGCCAGTTTCCAGTTTTCTATCAGCCGTATTTAGCATTCGGTTAAATGCGGATTTATCCTTTCGTCTTTTGGATGAGTCATGGTTCTAGAAGATTCTAGAAATGGTGACTAGGATTAGTGACTCATCATTTGCATTAATTGTGAGGTGAGGTGTTAAGTGAGGTGGATTAATCATTTATTGTGTTCACACTTTGTGTTCACACTAGATATTTCTCTTACACTCACCCTCCTCTCCTACACTCACCTCCCTCATCTATTTATGGTGGCCAGCCCCCTCTGTGTGAGATTTGATTCATTCATTTTTGGCAAAAGACTATGATAGTTTAGTGTATGGAAATTTCATTTAGTTCCATTTCCATTCACCCGATTCCAAATGGCAACTTCTATTAACCGTTCGTCCATAGCCTTGGACGTAACGAGACAAAGTATTCTACTCATTCTCTACTTCATCTTGGTCGTCTCTTTTAGCAAACTTGACGACCGAGTTGCCTCGGTTCAGAGGCGGGAGCCCGTTTAAAGATACGTCGACGTGGTGCCACCTGGACGACGAGACTGGAGTTCAGAAGATCGAAGCCGCCGCAACAAAGCGTGGGATGATGGTTAAAGACCGAAGGACTCGGATCGTTCGGTATAACAATTCTACCCTCTTTACAATTTGTTAGTTTAGCTTTAATAGATAATCCGGGAGAAAGTACGCGATAGCGCCAGTCGTAAATGTTTTGTTCCGCATATTGGCGTCTGTTAGACGGCCGGGGCACTGCCGCGGACTTACAGTGGTATCAGAGCCTCACCATTAAGCTATACTAACTTGTGCTAACGCGTTTAAAAGATTGATCGAACGGAATTTTCAAGACTACATTTTTCTGTACCCACAGTTTCTGTCGATTTTAAATCTGTTCTAAAATTCATTTTGAGCATTCCAGAAAAACAAATAGGGTTTTTGAAGAATATTGTGCAAATTTGGTCGCCTGATCCCTTAGAACCACCGCGGGACCACGGTCAAACCTAGGGTTTGACCGCGCATCCGCGGCGGTTTAATGGGATTAGTGACCCAAATTTGTACATGGGCTTCTTTACTGGGAATTGTGGTTTCTGGTACTATTAATTTGGGCCCATATTTTATTACTGTACAGCAGATGCTTGTGGGGCCCACTTCGGAAAATTTAGTCGATCGAAATTTTAAACTTGTTAGTTTACAGTACTTTCATTATATCTCCGATCGGGAATGTCATTTGATCAATAAACCGCATCTAATTGCTATAGTTCTTTTAGACGGGTTTGCGAACGTGACATTCGCGTTGATGTTCTGTGTTGTGCTATGATGTTGCGGATTTGTCGTGGTAGATAGCAGTGTGCAATGGTAGTGCTGTTCGGATTTATTTGTACATTTGATATTGCGGGGCGAGCGTCCAACATGTGGACTGCCTGTTTGTATATTATTCTTTTGGGGCACGACCAGGTTGCGGTAGATGTACCCGTTGTACATATTTTTATTTCTGTACTAGGTTTATCCCGCGAAGGAGTGCATGAATAGCCGGGTTCTGGAGGGCAACGGGTCCGTATCTCATGGCTTTGAGAGGCAAAGGGATCTCACTCTAGAATTGGCAGACTATTCGCCGCACTCGTAGGGGGTACAGGTTGACCCAAGGAGGGGTGCTCAATTTACCGGATTCCGTGAAGTGCCGGGTGTTCCATTCACTATGTTGTGGGGACTACCTCGCTTCAGGTTTTGGCGGGTAACTTGCCGCACCTGTAGGGGTCTAGGTTTCATTGCACGGGCTATCCACACGACCAGGGGAACGTCAGGTTTCAGCAGCGGCTCTGTGAAACCCGGGGATCCCAGATTATCTGTATTGTTCTGTGATGCTTATTACTTTTCTGTAATGTTGCATATTATCACGCCTGGAGCGATTATTGTATATTAGTATATATACTATTAGATGTTGTATATGTTTTACACCCGCGCTAGTCCAGCCCCCGCTCTGTCGTTAGTTAAGTAACCTAACGGGTGATGACGGGACCCAGTGGCGAATGCGGATGGCATATACGTACATTTTATTTTCGTTCTTTTCTGGTGTGATTGATTGATGGGACTGCGTTGATTCTTATCAATGCAAGATAAAACAAACCTATATTTGATGTTGTTGGAATAAATTTTAAAAGGGAGTTATTACAAAGACGTTTCCTTTTGTTTTGCATAGCGGTATTCAGTTAGAATATCCTGCACCTCATTCGACGAGGCAAGGGCCGAGATCCCTTCACCGGAAGTGACCCCTTGGGCAGAAGTTTGCGTCAGGGTAATAACTTCTATATACTCGATTACAAGTTGCTATGCATCGCGGTATTCAGTTGGAATATCCTGCACCTCATTCCACGAGGAAAGAGCCGAGATCCCTTCACCGGGAGTGACTTCTTTAGCAAAATGTTTTCGCTACTATATTTTTTATAAAATTCTATCAAGTTCCTTCAACGAGATTAAGTTCATTACGTTAAAGGTTTTTCGCCAAAAACCAGCCGTAATCCTCCGTCGTTTCTTATGGATGGTCAGTAGTATTCAAGCTATGTTTGTTGGCCTACGTCAAGGCGTAGTATTTGGTAGCTGCTGGGTATTCATTTGTTGCATAGATAGATGCATTAGTTTAAGTCAGACGTACAGCCTTGTTGGCCTACGTCAAGGGCATGTACGATGACTTAAATTAATCAGGACAACGACGGGTAGAACTTGACATGTTGCTTATGATTTGTTGGCCTACGTCAAGGTCATAAGAGCATGGGATAAAAATTATATCGGGAGTTTCAAACATACAAGAAACTTGCCAGACTTGCGCATACCTTCTGGAGTGTGTTAACTTGAGTGGCTTCCATCAAGTTATCATGCGATGATAGTTGGATCCCGATTCTCACTGATGAGTTGGTTTACTCTTCGGGTGACCCCGACTAATTCTTCTTTTTGGTTTGGAGGAGAATTTGAGATTACAGTGGAAGTTTTCCTTATTAGATGAAATGATGACCATTCTGATCTAGGTTAGAGTGCACGCAGAGTGTTTCTTTTCTCTCTCTCTCTTTGGCAGCGACCTTTGACCGACCCTAGACTATAACTCAATGACCAAGTTGACCGAACCTTCTTAATATACTGGCTTTTGGATTGTCTATAGTTGCATAAGTCATTACCGCTCCTTCTTTTATCCTTTGTATTTCTCAGAACACCCCGTATTACTACGGACATCCACTTCCATTAGATAGATCCATCGTATGGTTATATACGAACTCGAAGGGATTTCTTCGAGGATGGATCCAGGTTCAGGAGAAATAGAATTGGTTTATTCAGTTGTCTTTTATTATCGCCTTCTCTCAGGTTGTGAGGGCTCCTAGGTTTAGGAGAGTACACCTATTACACTTATTGGATAGTCTTATTCCAAACCATAGGCAGGTGCCGAAAGGTAGGGAATGAAGAAAACCAATTAGCCTAAGCCGGGTGTACAGAAGGTAATAAATAAAGACAAAATAAAGGGATTAGAAAGAGGGCAAAGTAAATTGCGACTGCTATCATTCACGACCAAACCACGTATTTCATCGCCACTCCTACTTCACCTTTTATTTCTCCAGAACAACCCGTATCACTACGAATGTCCAATTCCATTGGATAAATCCATCGTATGGTTATATACGAACTCGAAGGATATTTTTTCAAGGATGGATTCCGGTTCAGGAGAAATAGGAATAAGGTTTATTCAGTTGTCTTTTATCATCACCTTCTTTCAAGTTGCGAGTACTCCTAGGTTTAGGAGGGTACACCTATTATGCTTACTGGATATTCTTCTTCTAAACCATTGGCTGGTGCCGAACGGTAGGGAAGGAAGAAAACCATTTAGCCTAATGATGGTGTACAGAAGGTAACGACTAAAGACAAATAAAGGGAATTGGAAAGATGGCAGGGAAATATACGGTTAAAGTCATGAATTGGATTATGGAAGAGACATTACTAAGAATACCAGGACACCCCTTCGAAACATTTTCATGTTTCAGTTACACTGTGCATTGTTAATTGAAATCTGATTTCCCGATTAGATACTTACTCCAGGGTATGTATTTACCAGGTATGATTCTTATATCTGTATGATTTTACAAATGTTGAGTGGGAGCAAGTTATTGGGAATTAGGTGATCATCCTCATTATATCAGAATTCATTGTAATTGGTGATATTTGAGGAAATCGCCTGGGGACAGTTTTCAACCTACGACGCACAGGTTTTGAGTTATTCAAACTCAGCCGACTTATACAGAGTATTGTATGTTGTCCAGTGTCCATCAGGACAAAGGGGTTGGTCCTCGTACTATATTCTATTTACTTGTGACTTCTCTAGTTTTTAGACAAGTGTTTCGTAGAAATACAATGTCTAAGTTTTGAGAAGTTGTGAGTATAAGAATAGAGTAGAGAACCAGATATCGCAAGTATCGGGATTCTTCAAAGAGATTGAAGATGTAGATTCTTGTGAATGGTATTCAGTTGGTAGTAATGGTTTTGAGAAATTTGTTTCTCTTTCAGGTTACTCATAATTGGATGCATTCCTAAGTTGAGTAATGCCGATTAGCCTCTCTCCATTAAAGTTGATATGCACTGGAGACAGCTGCAGGATTTGAATCTGGTTCCAATTAAATAAGTGCCTATGTTTCTATATTGGATATAGATTGCTTTATATCTTAACGATGTTAAGGTAAGGGGAGTTGTCCAGCTTATGCTTAAAAACAGACACTGGAAAACTCAAGGCACGTTTCTGTAATGGCAGTTTGTGGGTTGACCCTAGCTTTGACGAGGGTTGATTTTCTACCATCTGGAATATCAATAGTGATATTGTTCTTGACTCGCCACAGTTTTATTAAAATGGATTTCTTCAGAAAACAGTAGTGGGAGTATGGTAGAACTGGAAGTGATTCCAGAACCGCAAACGATTACGGAAAGTTTAATAGGACCTATATATTCAAATCAGGTTTGACATTCAAATAGCCACTCCGCAGATATGGTGGGTAACCTCAGACACCCGAGAGGTACTCCGGTAGCCTCAAGGAAGGTGGCAGGAAGGTTCTTGTTTACCCAAACTTGACACTGCTGTTGTTCCAGACTATGAGACCTGGCAGGAGGATATGTATAGAGTCGTTCTAAACTAGTTTTAGAAATGTACGTATATATTATTCTGCCAGAGGGTTGTCATAGTCAGTGGGAGCAGCAGAAGCATAGTGGGCAAGTAGCTTATGTCTATTTATAGACTTGAGCAATTATAGCGGAGATAGATCATCTAATTTTGATGTGACAGTCATGGGTTTGACTTCATCAGAATAGGGGATGGATCTGTTAAGAAGGTAGTAGGGTGTGATGTCTTGGTATTTGGATGACATACA
Organism: Agapanthus africanus; assembly: GCA_030015575.1. Classification (NCBI taxonomy): domain Eukaryota; kingdom Viridiplantae; phylum Streptophyta; class Magnoliopsida; order Asparagales; family Amaryllidaceae; genus Agapanthus; species Agapanthus africanus. The sequence continues at coordinate 399,986,176 of CM057347.1, forward strand.
CAGAGTAGGAAGTAAAATTTCTATACTACGATCGGTTGTACTGTGGTCGTCACACAGTTGTTTCTCCACAAAGGATATGGATATAATATCTGACATTCTGGTTACTAGATCTATGGTTTTAGATCTAGATTTGGGCAGTTTCCCAATATGGGTACTTTGACAGTATTCTAATAGTATTTTAGAATAGTTGACTCCTGGCATGGTGGTATACCTGCAGGTGATGGAGTCACCCTCTCTAAAGGTGTCTTACAGACTAATGGGGAGAGGGACGTACATGATTGACAGATCACTTGCTTGGGCAATTGAGTCAATCGTGAAATGTCAAGTACCACACCAGATGTCGTTATTCCACAAGATGCGATAAGTTTATATTAATCTAATCCTGAAGAAACATACGGAAGCAGTTTTAGAACATAAGTGAATATTCTACGGATTAGATGACGGCAGCCTCCTTCGGGAGACGGTTATTCCAAGCTTCACAGGTGACCTGGATGACAGAGCGATTGTCAGAGTTATAGTTTTCCCTCAGACGAGGGACAGTATTATGGACAGATGGTCCAAGGGGATACTGTGGGAGGCATGGTGCTAGACACTGATTAGTTTCAGTGATTGATACAGTCTAAGAAGTTTGGATTTGGAGTTCATTTATGAACTAGGTCCCATCAGATATCCAGACATATTCTAAGACATGTATTACTCAACTCAGGAGATGGTTTTCTCCGCAAGGTTGAGATATAAAGAGATACAGAAAGAAACACCGAAGCGGATCCACTCACTGAGGCTATTTCTCGAACACAATAGTTTTGCAAATGAGCTTTATGAAACTGATTAGTAGAGGAGTTGGATGCTCGGTATCACACGAGCTGTGAGTACATGACATCGCAATAATTAGCCTTAAGTGCAAGTGGGAGATTGTTGGATATAGTGCCCTCTAAGTCAATTATTGGATCGCAGGTACGTGATTGCAATGATTGAGGGAGGACCTATACCGATAAACAGTCTTACTTGAGATGATAGTATGCTATCTGGTCTGTCTTTATTATCATATATAGATGTTGATAGAGCCCATAGGATTCTTGATTGACTACCAGCAGTATGATGGCGATCATATAAGTGGGAGCTGGGGTCTATAAGCATATCCTTAAAGTGTCCCTAGTCGTAGGAGTTTCGAGACAGGGCATCGATACTCCAGAGTAGACTAGTGTATACAGTCGAGACCCCGACAGGGGCGGTGGCCGGTCTCACAAGCCACTGGTGTCAGATGGATCACCTAAGATGTATACATGTGCTCATTGGGATATGAGTACACCGGACAGGACTCGCCGGGAACATGCTAGTTGGTATTATACATATCGTCAGATAGCAGTTCCCTGGTGACATGTGTACAGGTTAGTTCATCGACCTGAGGTCGTCATTTGTCTCGTGTGAGTTCCCACTGTGCTTTGATTTATACCCTACCACGGGTCAAAGGAGTCGTGCAAACAGGTATATTTTGGGTACAGTCCCGAGCCACATTGGAGGCAAGTGAGCGGATCGACAGGGGATTCGTCTCTCCCTGTATTGGGGGTGAGATCGCGCTGTGTTTAGGAGAGCCATTACACGAAATCCCTGGCCAGGGTAATCGAGATATACTGGTAGGTATACCGGTAGTATCTCAGGGTGTTCTGGGCTGCTCTCTGACACGACTTATGCAGCTATTGGGGGTCTGACGTTTACCGACCCTCTAGGCCTAATATGCGATACTCATAGACGAACGTTCCGGACTGTACAGATATTGTCACTGTCAGGCTCAGTAGGGTTTATAGATGAGTTCGCTCGTCAGCTTCCCTTCCAATCAATACATAGGCAAACCGTTACGTACAGCTAGTACCTCTGACGTGCTAGTGGTTATACCCAGTGCCATTGTATTGATGAGTCATTAGAGTCCCCCACAGACACTTTCCCAAGTTCCGGCGAAACGTTGTAGATGTCGTATGGGTTTATGGGAGGGGTTCGGAAAAAGCACGTGCGTTTTCGCACGTGTCATTTTTCGGGCAGATAATACTGGTAGGCTTCAGTTTAAGCCGGATCCCAGTATTATACTGTGTAGATATAATATATTTGTCTCAGTTGCATTTATATTCGGTCGTAATATAAATGCGGGTATGTTTATACTGTTACGGGGTTATCCTGAAATTCGTTTCAGGATCACTTTTGGAAGTTGCCAGTTTCCAGTTTTCTATCAGCCGTATTTAGCATTCGGTTAAATGCGGATTTATCCTTTCGTCTTTTGGATGAGTTATAGTTCTAGAAGATTCTAGAAATGGTGACTAGGATTAGTGACTCGTCATTTGGATTAATTGTGAGGTGAGGTGTTAAGTGAGGTGGATTAATCATTTATTGTGTTCACACTTTGTGTTACACTAGATATTTCTCTTACACTCACCCTCCCCTCTCCTACACTCACCTCCCTCATCTATTTATGGTGGCCGGCCCCCTCTGTGTGAGATTTGATTCATTCATTTTTGGCAAAAGACTATGATAGTTTAGTGTATGGAAATTTCATTTAGTTCCATTTCCATTCACCCGATTCCAAATGGCAACTTCTATTAACCGTTCATCCATAGCCTTGGACGTAACGAGATAAAGTATTCTACTCATTCTCTACTTCATCTTGGTCGTCTCTTTTAGCAAACTTGATGACCGAGTTGCCTCGGTTCAAAGGCGGGAGCCCGTTTAAAGATACGTCGACGTGGTGCCACCTGGACGACGAGACTGGAGTTTCAGAAGATCGAAGCCGCCGCAACAAAGCGTGGGATGATGGTTAAAGACCGAAGGACTCGGATCGTTCGGTATAACAATTCTACCATCTTTACAATTTGTTAGTTTAGCTTTAATGGACGATCCGGGAGAAAGTACGCGATAGCGCCAGTCATAAAAGTTTTGTTCCGCATATTGGCGTCTGTTAGACGGCCGGGGCGCTGCCGCGGACTTACACGTAATGTTGGTGGAGGCTGTGAAGGTGGGATTGCTCTCGGGGACGTTCTCTTTGGTGATGGCTATATTGGCGATGGTAGGAGAGGCATAAAAGGGTATGTTGCTAGTGGTGTACTTGCAGAAGCCCGAGGCCGTGACAGTGAGAGGCGTGAGGGTAGTCACAAGGGTTCTCGTCGAGATGGCTTCCGCGATGGAGAACAGTTTGTGGGTAGGCGTGAGCTTCTTAATTTTGGGACACGGGCTGTTAATGGGGTGTCTTCGAGGCAAGGCGGTGGCAGGGAGAAGGTTGGTGGTGGAATGTGGATTCGAGGGAAGAAGTATGCTAAGGATGAAGTCATTACAGTGGTGGAGGAGGCGGCAAGCCGGAGATTAGTTAGAGAAAGAGATCCAGAGAGTTTAGTGGGTGTTAGACTGATTGATCAAGATGGTTGGAATCGATCTCCGGTTGACATAAGAAATGAGACCAATGCGGTGAGGTCTTTTAATGGTCCGGATCGGCCCAAATCATCTGATCACATGACTACGGTCGGTATCCTCCAGATATCCGCCGTGTCAAATATCACCGGTCGGTAGTGGTCCCCTGCCAAGCTCAACATCTCTCTATATGGTCTTCTTGCCTCGCGGTACCTTACCGGGTCTACTATGTACCCGCAGATGGTGCATCCCCCTCATCGAATCGAGTATGTGTACACACGTGGCTCAAGAACCGGGAAAACTCATGGTGAACGTCACACACATCATATCACGAGAAACCGTATTTTCTTTTAAGAAAAAATATAATCATGAGTTTACAAGTATCACTTGCGGTTTCCCCAAATCCAGAAATCATATGAACACGGAAATCTCCAAAAGAATCACAATCTTGAGTATATAATGAGGTAGTAAATACCGACGTAAAGCCAATGATCAGCGCATAACTAGAATGTATGGATGCAAATGCATGTGATATCTAAAAAGAAATACAATGTCTACACTAGCATTTAAGATCATGAATGTAAGACAATACAACTTTTACAGATTGTCAAATTATATGAATGAGATAAAGGTTCTCTAGTGTGTACGTGGCATGGCAATTACCGATGATGATGTGTGTGAGCCGGCAAGCAAGTATGCGTGCAACATACGCATCATCGGTAATGGTGCTGGTGTCCTAACAGACGAGCTCATAGTAGTTAAAGAAAACACATGTATAAATGCAATGCAAAGATAACAACATGAGTATAACGGAAAATGAATAGTAAACACAACATTATAGAATATACATATCTGAATACGAGTCATACAGTTTTAGTGTTTGAAATAGTACGAATCATGGTTTTTAGGAAAGTAGGGGCTACGGTTTTTTTGAGAAAAGATATGTCCTTTTAAAATCCGTAGCATCCCTCGGATTATCTTTTGAAAATACTCATGATTCGTTAGTTTTGAAAATAGGTATGACTCGAGCCTAGTCTAGCATCTACCTAAACAACTAAAAGAATAAACTAAGAAATGAGTCGAAAGGTAATAAGAAATCTATATTATCCCGAGCTGATATATCTAGTAGTCGGCGATCCATCCTCATATCATCACGTACGGTAATAATACATCGTACAATATTTTCGAGTCAAGAGTGCGAATCAATCATCATATACAACTCGTATGATAAATCCATCGTATAGCATCCTCAAAAATTGAGGTATGGGTCACATATCATATATATATCATCAGTCGTACGGTATCATCATCGTACAATATCAATATCAAGGGGTACGGATCTAAAGTCTCAGACAAATCTATTATTTCTTCAAGTCACATGCTATCGCATGTTTGAATGCATCACTACTAAAATAGGAGGTTGCCCCTACGGATAACAACATCCGTAGGGGCAGATAACGTTTGGCCCTACGGATTAATCCGTAGAGCCAAACGGTTGCCCATACGGTCCTTACATATTTATTTAAAAATTATTAAATCTTAAATTGTTGTTTGCCCCTACGGAGCCGCAAACCAAGAACCTACGAACTTATCCGTAGAGGCATCTAAATAGGGATTTATGTAAAAAGGCAGATCGATCCCTACGCTGATTATCTTTTATTTTCTCATCACTGTGCGCGAACCCAAATCCCAAACCCTCGTTCCCGCCGATCGTGGTTCTCGTCGTCGCCGTTCTCGTCGTCGCCAGCACCGGCCGATTCGTCGTCGCCACCGCCTGCTTCTTCCTCATCTCCGTTCGTCGTCGCCACCTCCTGCTACTTCCTCATCTCCGTTCGTTGTCGCCACCGATTCGTCGTCGCCACCGCCTGCACAGGTTAGGAAATCTTCAATTAAACAAATTTTTGATTGTTTTAGGGCTATGGTTCATGGTTTGGGTACCGATGAGGCATCGGTTGGGGTTAGCGTTTGGGTTAGGGCTGGGGCTGGGGGGCTGCAGTTGCGGTTGGGGTGGGGGTCGGCAGGGGGTTGCAGTTGGGGTTGGGCTTGGGGTTAGGGTTAGAGTTGGGGTTCGGCTGGGGCTGGGGCTGGGGCTGGTGGTAGGGTTTTCCCTGAAACAATCCCTTTGTACTCATTTCTCAATTTAAAAAAAGAAGGGTAACATTTTTTGGAGAAGAAACCTTAATCCTACGTTCGAAGAAAATCGGGCACTAGCCTTCTTTCTTCCATCTCTTCCTAATCTTCTTGTTTCGCACTCTCCATCCTACAATAGGCACAATCCCTAATATATTTTAGACAGGCTTCCTAAAATTTGTTGAATAAACCATAGTTTTGTGTTTTGGATATTCTTTGTTGTTATCTCTTGATTAAATTAAGATTTATCATAATCTTTTTTTTAATGAAAAAAGATAGTTTTTCTCTAAATTGGATCAAATATATAATGATTATGATATAAGTGAATTATTTTATATTTTATTTCGTATGGTTGTTCTCTAAATTGGATCAAATTGATTATCATCATACAATAGATATTAATTATTTTAGATTTTATTTAATATCGTAAATGAATCAAACAAATTAAGAATCTTTAAAATTCTATTTAAGATCATTGTCAAAAGTGACAAAGGAACGATATGATTTTTGTAAAAATCGATTGCAATATCTCATTGCTATCAAAGTTTTCAATGACTTCATTTAGATTCATGAATTATTTTATATTTAATTATTCGAAACCTGGGGTTAGGATTGGGGTTGGGGTTGGGGTTAGAAACTGGATGCTGTTACCGCAATAGATTGCAAAGGCTGATATTTTGCCAGTGAGATTACAAAATTAGGTAATACATCTTTGACATAGTCCAAAAACAAAAGAAGCGATGTTGGAAAGCTATAACTGAGCGAGCTAGACACTGTTAAGAAGTTGAAGTTTCAAGAATTATAAAATATATTTGTGGAGCTTAATGTATGTATATGCTACCTGCCTTTATCTTAGCATATCTTACATGTTGTTTTTCCGTCGTTAATCGTAAGAATTGAATTAGGAATCTAGGATGATGCAACTTAAGTTGCTTTATCTACTTTTATCATATGATTTTGGAAATAAATTTGAACATAGGATTATGACATTCTTTCTTTTTCTTTTCGTTATAACCTTTAACTGATTTTAGCAATAAAATGTCCTTTAAACAAGAGAAGCCAATGTCTTGTCAAGAAATTTGACTTTCTTAATTGTTTTAAACTTATCTATTGATGTATGCTTGGTATTGTAGGCAGAACTTTACAGGGTGAGGAAACCATTTGATAAACCTGAGCCATTATATTTAGAAGCCATAACTATTCTGCAGGAAGTGTTTGGTTCTGATGACGTACGGTGTGTATATTATTTCAGTTGAAATTTATTTTATTTTCTAACCTTGTAGACATGTATGCTTAGTAAGTAACTAATGTTAAATCTAATAATTTGTATAAATAGTTATTAATGAAGTTCAGTGAAAGGTCTTTAAGCCTTTTTGACTTTTTTTTAATGATATATACTTACATTATATGTGTAGAACAGATATAGTAATTCTGTTTTTTAATATATGATTTTATGTATTTTTACCTTTTTAGTCATCTAAATTGGATGATGGACACATTTGTCATTCTTTAAGGTTTCTTGCTTTTGCAGAGTAGAGGCTGCTTTACACAACCTAGGGCAATTTTACCTTGTCCAGCGAAAACTTGAGCAGGCTCAGAAGTGCTATGAGGTATAAGTTCTTTCGAAGCACTTTTTTCTTTATGAATTTTTTTATTTTAATAATATTTTTTCCATGAACCATGATACTTGATATGATAGTTGTTAGTAATAAAGCATAAATTTCAAGGCAAGGTTCTCAGAACTCTAATGTTGTATTTCGATAGATTTATATCTAAGCTTTAAGGCAACCAACTTTCATCTTTTATGGGCTATTTCTCATCTCCTTCCCCCAAAAGAAAACCCCTCTACTTCTATGTCTTCCCCTCCATTTCATATTTCCAGGTTCTCCCAAAAGAAATTACAATAACATGTCACATCTTCCTTAAGCAGCATAAGTTAATTGTTTATTTATCTATCAATTCCTATGTGATAATCTGTTCTATTGTCTTTCTGTTTCTTTTGGCAGCGTGCTCTAAAGGTATGAAACAATGCTTGAATTCTTTGTCTTTCATCTCCGATATGGTGGTTCTTTTCCTTTTATTGCTATATGCTGTTTATGTTTTGCGTAGATAGAAGGACATGTTCTGGGCTATGGTGTGCTTATACAATGTATTATCTTAAGAAGGGTAATACCGTGTTTTTCTAATATGGATAATTTATCATTGTTAATCCATCTTCCTGAAAACGGTTTATACGGAGGAAGTATATTTCATGGTACTTGAGAAAAATATATGTTGAAGTCAAAAGTTATCAAGATTTAAATGCTCCGCTTATAGTCTTCCAAGATATTTTATATTCCAAGGCAAGGTGACAATAATTGCATGCTTGTGCACTATTTGGTATGTAGATTCAAGGTTGTGCATGGCTACGACCCTTTCTTATGGTTTCTTATCATAATTTTCTGTACACTTGTAGTTTATAAAGACAGTTAGATCATATCACTATACGAAATATTGTATTGTGTTCTATTGTGTATGGTGGATCACACACTAGAAACTAAGACATTGCATGCCTGTGCACGTTTTGGTATATTCCTCGATACGTGAAACAAATTTGATTTAATAAGGGAAAACTTAAAATAACAACCTTTATACTAAAAAAATTAAATATGCTATTACTTAGTAGTTTATGGTTTTCAGATGCAAAATCCATTTGAGAAATACTTTTCCTACCCACTATTAATCCATATTCTCAATATAGTAATCATAACCTACACTTTATATGATACAGTCTAACATGGACCATGAGTACGTCAGGGTTAAGGACTGGATGTATGTGAATTGGCAACAACGTATGCAACCTAAGTTTGTCACTGGAGTTTCTGCTTTCATTGAATTTGCACGCGCACATAATAAGAAGGAGAAGACAGTAATGTGGCAGAAGAAGAAGGAGAAGATAGTAATGTGGCAGAAGAAGAAGAAAATGACATTCCTTGTTCTCTGTTTCAGCATCAATCTTCTGATATGAACTAATGATGGCTTTCACATTGGCTTTTCCTTTTAGAGACTTCTTAGTGTCCAATGGAAAGTATACATCAGATTTGTGCAGGTCAGGTTCTTCTATGATTTTCAAGAGTTTCAACTGATTTTTTAAATTACACCCTTGTTGGGTGATACTTTTACCACTTCTCACTGCAGGTGCGTTCTCTAATATCCATTTTGAATGTAATATTATAGATATTCATGCCCGTTTATGTCAAAATTACTTATATTGTCAATGTTTGATTGTCTAGTTGTTGGTGATGCGTCCATATCAGAGACAGAGGCCACTCCCGCTCCTCCAGGTATGTTTATATATCATATAGTGTATGTATATTGATTTAGAATGCCATATCATAAATATACACACATTCCTTTTGCTCTTACTTAGATAGTAATTTTTATTATTGTCTACCTGTAGGTGGTGACAGTAGTTGACAATAAAATTTGTCATCCTAGAAACTATGATTTTTATATGTGCTCGCATGCGGGAATGATTGTAAGTCGTGGACCTGGACAATAAATTCTGATTTGGTATTTGTTTGAAATCAAATTGAATACTATATAATTGATAAGTTTGTTATATTTGTATTTAGTTTGGAATTAACACAATATTTATTCACGCAGCATGCACTTATGAGAAATAGGGCACCACGCGTCCAACTCATTATCATGTGCTGCTTGATGAGATTAGATTTGCGCCTGATGATCTACAAGAGCTTGTTCACTCCCTGTCTTATGTGTTAGCAGCGCTATATGCGAGTTTATCTTGTTAATATGTATGTACTGAAATTAATTAATATTATTCTAATTTTGATACATGCAGATACCAGTCCTCATGCCGAGAGGTTCGGCCGGTATATGGGGGATGAGAGCCGGCTTGTGAAGAACTATCCACTTCACGTTGAGTGGGGCGAGCAGCACCGGCGCTCATTCGCCCTCTTCTTTGATCAGGCTCGGGTATTAGCATATATTTTCATTTGTGATATAATGCAATATTAAGAGTTATTTTCTAATATATCTAATATTAAGAGTTATTTTCTAATATTGCAGACAGCTCAGACCCTGGCGCAAGGTGGTACACCGAGCGTGCTGTCCGCATATCTTGCCGTCCACGGCACCTCGACATATCCCGCCACGGGCGAGCTTCGATATCCCGACGTCTCTACCCAGGAGTATTGCGTAAGTGTTAATATTTATTCAACCCATATTTGAAATTTTAATTTTGGAAGGTTCAAATTTAAATTTTATACTTATACTTTACTGCTTAATGTGGGTGTAGGAGCGGGTGGTTGAGCAGGCCGAGGCCTCGGGGATCGATTTTAACGGACAGAGCGATCCGAGGATGCTGACCCCAGTCCTGGACGCCGCACACGGACGACACCACGGAGGTTGGGAGAGAGGCCGTGGACTGGGCCCTAGCAGGGCCCATATGAGGCTGGACTCCACCCCGGCGGTTACTTCCTCCGTCTCCAGTGAGCGACGTGTCTAGCAGGAACTGGAGAGCTTGAAGGCTACCGTTCAGGAGTTGAAGGAGATGCTGGTATGTATACTACTTAATAGTAAAATATCATGTCATATTATAGATATCAACATATCCAATATTAGTACGTAGCCTGAGCTTATTTGGTTGTAGACTTAGGTTTGATTAATCATACATACATATCTAATTAAAATAAACTACGGTTTTCCAAACTAGATATCCAAATGGGGTTTCGAAATAACTTGATAATGATAAGAATTCGAATATTACACAGTTCTTACACGCTTATTACACACGTTAGGTCCAGACGCGACGGGGTACATCGGCCGAGCCTCCACATGCATCTCCTTCGGACGCGGCTCCGCAAGCCACTACATCGGCTGCGGTTCCGCAGACAGCTCCTATAGCTCCACCGCACGCTCAGACTCCCGCAGCCGCGGCTCCACAAGCCACTGCCTCGACGGCGGCTGCGCAGACCATATCGCCAGCTCCACAGCCCGCTCAGACTCCCGCACGCGCCGAATTGCATGGTTTATTGACCGAGGAGCAGGCGCGCCAGATTCTAGCATTTATCAGAGGTGAAGCTGGACCGAGCTAGGGTAGCTTTTTTATTCTTATTTTTTGAAACATTTATTTATTTATATGATACATATTGTACTACATTTTGAAACATTTTGGACGATATTGATATTGGTTTATATTTATATCATATTCAGTTTTTGGGTTTCTTTTGTATATTATATGCGTGAGATGTGATTATGAATACTGCGATATATGTTGTGTGATGATTAATTTTATATTTGATTGATGTATATATTATTGTGCACAGGGCGGGAAAAAATCAGGCAGCCCTTTTTAAAAAAAATACAGATAATGTGTACCTACGGATTAATCCGTAGGTACACATGTTGCCCCTACGGCTATATCCGTAGGCGCAAAATATCTGCAGTAACTGATATTTCCCCCCTGATCTCAGTACCAGGGGGGTTGGGAGTGCCCCTACGGACATATCCGTAGGGGCCATTGCTTCGCCCCTACGGAGTTATCCGTAGGGGCCAAATATCAGAAATCCTGATATTTTGCCCCTACGGATAAGTACCTACGTAGGTATCCGTAGGGGATAGGACGTGGCCCTATGGCTATATCCGTAGGTACAGTTAATATATTTAAGAAAACCGTAAATATTATAACTTTTTTTACCCTACGGCCTACTCCGTAGGTGAAACAGGACCTACACAGAAATCCGTAGGGGCAAGATTTTGTCCGTAAGGGCAAGTTCAGGGCTTTAACTTGCACCTGCGGCCTTTGCACCTACGGGGTTTTTTTTCGCCCCTACGCACATCTCCGTAGGGGCAGTGGGTTGCCCCTACCGATAAATCTGTAGGGGCAACCCTTATTTGTAGTAGTGCATACCGTGTTGGCTATAGTGCGCTCAAGGCAATTATCATAGTCGCAGGCAGGTGATTATGATGATTGAGGGAGGACCTATACCGGTAAAACAGTCTTACTCGAGATGATAGTATGCTATCTGGTTTGTCTTTATCATCATGTACAGCATTAGATGGCATTACAGATCACTATTACATGTTGATAAAGCTCATAGGATTCTTGCTTGACTACCAGCAGTATGATGGCGATCATATACATGGGAGCTGGGTGGTCTATAAGCATATCCTTAAATGTCCCTAGTCGAGAGAGTTTCGAGACTGGGCATCGATACTCCAGAGTAGACTAGTATATACTGATCGAGACCCCGACGAGGGGTGGTGGTCGGTCTCACAAGCCATTGGTGTCAATTTGTTCACCTAAGATGTATACAGGTGCTCATTGGGTTATGAGTACACCGGACGGACTCGCCGGGAACATGCTAGTCGGTATTATACCTATTGTCATATAGCAGTTCCCAAGTGACATGTGTACATGTTAGTCTATCGACCTGAGATCGTCATTTGTCTCGTGTGAGTTCCCCCTGTGCTTTGATTACTACCCTACCACGGCTCAAAGGAGTCGTGCAAACAGGTTTTAGTTGGGTACAGTTCCGAGCCACATGGAGGCAGTGAGCAGATCATCGAGGGATTCTTCTCTCCCATTATTAGGGGTTGATGTCGCAGTTGTGCACGGGTAGCCATCACCAGAAATCCTTGACCAAGGTAGTCAAGAATTACTGATCTAGGATTGGTAGTTTCTCAAGTGGTGATGGGCTTCATACCGACACTAAATGTCGTGTTATTACGGGTCTGACTTTATCCACCCCCTAGACTCGATATGCGATACTCATAAACGAACGGACCGGACTGTACGGATATTTTCACTGTCAGGCTCAGTAGGGATTTCAGGATGAGTTTGCTCATCGGCCTCCCTTTCGCTCAATACCTGGGTAGCCGTTACGTAAAGCTAGTGCCGCTGACGTGCTTATGGTTAAACCCACTGCCAACGTATTGACGAGTCTTTAGAGTCCCACACAGAGGATTTCCCTGCTTCGGGCGAAACGATGTAGAGGCCGTATGGTTTTACGACAGGGTTCGATCACATACATGTACTTGTGCACGGATGATGTTCGGACGGATAATACTAGTGGGCTTTGGTTTAAGCCGGATCCTGGTATTATATTTGTTAGATTATTTTCGTCTCTTTGTATTCGTATTCTTCGGAATACGAATGCGGGTATATATATACGGTTGAAGGGTATTCTTGTAATTTATTACAAGATTACTTTTAGAAGATTACACCTCATCATGGTTTAGACCTTCTTGGATTAAAAGGTTATTGAGGTGTAGGATGAGATGTTTATTGCATTTTAGTGGCATGGCTAATTAGTGGTCCATGGTTACTATTTTAGCATGCTTAGGGTTTTTGTTTGTTGTGAGATTGTTTTTTGACTTGAGATGTTTTTGTTGACTCTAGATATCTTGGAAACTTGACATATTTATTGTGATAGCTCCATTATTTCTTATCAACACACTCAACACACAAAACAACAAGCCATTATTCGTTTCTTTTTCTCTTTCTTGAGTTGCTCTCAACACCTCATTCTCATGGCATCTTCTTCTTCCTTTAGCTCCATCCAAATCCTCTCATGAGTTGAGAATCCTTGGATGTCTTGAGACAAATTAATCCTTCATCACTCTCTACTTCATCTACGGTATCTAGAGTAGTGATCTAGGTTCCCTAGTTGCCTCGGATATGAGGTTGTAGCTCGTTGCATAGACTCTCAGGTGGATCATCTTCGATGGAGGGAGACCGGAGATCAAGCTTGATCAAGGAAGCCCCTAGAAGCTTGGGATGATGGTTGAAGACCGAAGGACACGGATCTATTCGGTATAAGCATTCTAAATCCTTTGCATGTTTTGTTATTTAGGGCTTATGGGTAGATCCGGGTAATTGGTTGTGGTAGCGCCAAGTTTTATAAATTTTTATTCCGCATTTGGTCATGGATTGATGGCCGGGACGCTGCCGTAACCCAACATATCGTCCAACAATCCTGTTTCCTGATTTAAAATCAGGAAAGCCTACAGAAGAGGCATCACGTGCTAACACGTGACCAGCGGTCGCGTGTTGGCACATGACATTTAAAAGCGGCTTCAAAGGCACATCAGTTCCCTGATCAAATCAAGGAAAAGGCTTCAGAAGAGGTCACGTGCTCACACGTGGCCAGGGGTCACGTGTTGGCACGTGACATTTAAAAGCAGCGGACTCATTCTCTGATTAAATCAAGAAAAAGGCTCCAGACGAGGGTCACATGCTCACACGTGACCAGGGGTCACGTGGTGGCACGTGACGGCTAAGCAGCGGAAGAAGGCAGAGCGCAAAAAGAAGAAGAGGGCTCATTCCAAGGGGGTCACATGCCCACACGTGACCAGGGGTCACGTGGCCACACGTGACCGGCTTTCAAAGCCTATTTATTTAACAGAATCAAATTCTGAAGGGATCACTCAAATCTTTCCAAAGGAAAATGATTATTTGGAACCGATTGAATTAAAAATTTAAAGGTGATTAAATATCACCTATCTATGGAAAAATCTTGAATTTGCAAAGATTTCCCCTTAAAATCTAACCAAAATAACAAAGGAAAATCTCTGGATTTAAAATCCAATGGTGAATAAAATTCACCTAATAATCCAAAGGCCTAAAAGAATGGTGAATACAAATCAAATCTCTCGATGAAAGATTCATCAAAAACTAATTGATTCTGCTGCTTCTCCTATAAATAGGAGCCAAGAGACACACAAAGGGATATATATGCAGAGGGATCGATAACATAGAGAAAAGAGAGAGCCTTGATACTTTGGAGGAATTTGGATCTTCTACAAAAGAAAAGCTTGGGTAAGAAAGGGAAGGCCTTAAAAGAGAATTTAATTCTCAACAGAGTTTAACTCTGATATTAAACAGAAGAACATAGTTCTCTCTTTAGTGGAGGATCTGTAAAGTGCACATCTCCCATTGAATTGAGAATTTAATTCTCATTGGGTTGAGATCCTGCCATGCAGATCCGAAGCATAGAGAGGGAATGAAAGCTTGAGAATTTAATTCTCACAGAACTATAGGAATTTAATTCCTTTAAAATAAAATTAGGGTTTAACCCTATGTTATGGGAATTTAATCAGGGTTTAACCCTAGTTAAGAACTTAGTTCTGTTAAAATAACAGGAATTTAATTCCCTTAAGAAAGAAGAAATTAGGGTTTCACCCTATGACAGAATCTCATTCCTCAGAATAATTCTCTAAAAGAGAGTGGGAACTTAATTTCTTAAAGCAGTTATTAGGGTTTAACCCTATGATAGAATGCAGTTCTTCACATATATGAGGAATTTAATTCCTACAGAAAATTCAGAGTTCAACTCTATCACAGAATATAAATCTTCAGAAGGAAATAGGAATTTAATTCCCCAAGAAATTATTGTTAGGGTTCAACCCTGCGAAGAATTTAATTCTTAAAGGGATTAACAGATCTTCCATAAAACATACAAAGAGGTAGGGTCACGTGCTACCACGTGACCCCCGAAAAGATCCACAGAAAAGGGCCCTTTGAGGCAGTACCTCACGTGGCCCACGTGACCCTTGGCGGAAGCTTTAACATACAAGCACCAAGATGCCCATCACGTGACAGCATGTGATGCTCTAAAGTATTCAATGCTTTTGACAGAATAAAATAAAGGGAGGGTGCCCTCACGTGTTACCACGTGACCCCTCTTGCCTTAGTGTTTAACACTAAATTGGAACCCCTGAGCCCAGTGTTAAACAATGTTTTGCCTTAGTGTTCAACACTAATTAAAGAGCTTCCTTGCAGTGTTTAACACTGAATTTCTTAGTGTTTAACACTAAACTAAATCTCTGTTGACAGAGTTTAACATTAATTTTCTTAGTGTTCGACACCAAATTAAAATCTCTGCCACCAGTGTTTAGCATTGATTATCTTAGTGTTTAACACTAATTTGAGATCCCTGTTGCTAGTGTCTAACACTGACTTGCCCTAGTGTTTAACACTAATTTTAACCCCCTGTTGCTAGCGTTTAACACTAATTTCAGCCCAATTGGCTAAATATCCAGAGGCAAAGCCTCTCCTCTAATGGACCAACAGAGGGCCAATATCCAAAACATGATTGGACTTAGCCCAAGATGGCCATAAGTCCTCAATTCAAATTCAACTGAGCCAACGGGCTCATAATATAATTAATTGGTCTTGGTTCCAAATTGGGCCAAAGATTATTTAATCTACCTCGGTTCAAGGGTACATCTCTTCAATCCTTTGATACGTGGCGTTGTAATTCCTCAACGTCTTCAAAGAGGTGACGGGTCCCGATGACCACATATTGATACGGACTGTGGAGTCCCTAAATCCACGGACTATGAGGTCCTTAACCTTGACCGTGATGTCTTAAAACTAACATCGGATTGTGGAGTCCCTAAATCCACGGACTATGAGGTCCTTAACCTTGACCGTGATGTCTTAAAACTAACATCGGATTGTGGAGTCCCTAAATCCACGGACTATGAGGTCCTTAACCTTGACCGGGATGTCTTAAAACTAACTACGGACTGTGGAGTCTTTAAATCCACGGACTATGAGGACCTTAACCTTGACCGCAACGTCTTAAAACTAACATTAGACCGCAATGTCCTTAAACTACCCATGGACCGCAATGTCCTTAAACTACCTATGGACCGCAATGTCATTAAACTACCTACCGACCGTAATGTCACTAAACTAAACAACAGAGCCCTCCCTTTTATTGCTCTCTTGTTGGATCTAAACGATCCCGTTAGGTTGATCTTAATCTAAAAACTAGACTAACGTATCCTTAACAAACGTTTAAGTCGATCTTAGTCTCAAATGAGGCTAACGTATCCTTAAACCCAAACCCCCAAACCCAAATCTAAGATAATACGGATTTGGACTAGTCCACGCCCTACGGGCGACGACATAACTCAGTCTCCGTATACAATCCACGGGCAACTAAACATAAAATAAACACACACGACACGAAGTGACCATCTGAAGAAGGAGAAAGTGGTTACCGCGATGCGGTAGCGTAATTAACTGCAGGGGCTTGTGCCTGCAGGGAAGAGCGTCCCCACAATCAAAAAACCCCTCAAGCGAGGAGGAATCTGACGAAGTCTGCTACATCGGACGCATCCGTTTAAACCTTCGATATACGGTGCCATAAATCAACTTGGCATCTTCGGAGAGGTAGACGGATAGCACCAATTAGCATCTGCCCCGAGCCTCAAGCGAGACGACCACGCGTCGCGCCGTCGTTCGGAGGGGAACAGATTCTGGCACGCCCGGTGGGACCTTTTCCTCTTTCCACTCCACACTTCGTGTGTCGTGATTCGCGAACCAATCGCGGTTCGCTAATGGTTGCCTTTGGGTTTCAAGGTACTAAGACTTGGCGTCTTGCTTATTGCAGAAAGCAAAGAATCGATGGCTTCTATTTGTGCGAAATGCTCCAATTGCTCGGACTGCAATTGCAACCAACGCTCTGCCTCGCCAGGAGGTATGGCCTACGGACCCCAAGCTGCTTCGCTATTCACAATGCCCATGGAACAAGTCACGCGAGCCACCACAGGATTGTTTTTTGGGACCATGCTCCCGCCGACAAGCTTCACCGCTCCGGTGCTGACAAAAGAAGCTCCCAAGAAGTCGGTCTTTGATCGTCTTACCCCTGCCACGGCCCCTCTCAACGGGTCGCCCAACACCAGCGCCTCGGTCTTCTCTAGATTGGGCCAGAACTCCTATGGACCCGCAATGGGGCCTACAATCCCAGAGTAGGCTGCTTCTAAGAAAGTGACCAGTCCTGCTCCTGAAGTCGTCAAGGCGGCTTCCCCTGCCAAAAAGTCGGTCTTTACAAGATTGACGGCTCCAGCTCCAGCTCTTGCTACCCAAAGGACATCGGTCTTTGACAGGCTGACACCAGCAGCGACCCCCCACCTACACAGGGGGCAAGACG
Source organism: Agapanthus africanus (assembly GCA_030015575.1). Classification (NCBI taxonomy): domain Eukaryota; kingdom Viridiplantae; phylum Streptophyta; class Magnoliopsida; order Asparagales; family Amaryllidaceae; genus Agapanthus; species Agapanthus africanus. The sequence goes on from CM057347.1 coordinate 400,003,644, forward strand.
AGGTTATCGCCCTCACCAAGCCGGTTCCATCAGCACGACGCGCTCGACGTCGTTACTGGCACCGAATGAGGATGGCTGGGGGCAACTCTCCCTCTGGGCTAACTCCACCAGCCCCGATGGCAGAAGTTAATGCTGCTGTTCCGACTGGGAACAGCTTTGAGATGCTAAATAAGGTGCGTAGGAATTCTCCTACCGCGGCGCTAAAGAAATCTCCCCATCCGCTGAAAAGATCTATAGAAGTAAAAACAGAACAGCCCCAATCTCCTCAACGGCTGTCCTCCCGAATCTATAAAGTCTGGCGGCAGGCCCGAGACTCGATGATCGATCCAAACTTCTCCCGCCAGCACAAGAAGCTGAAAATCCAACAGGAAACCAGTCACCAGGCTAAGCCACGAAAAGCTGTCTGGGTGCCCACCTCAACGGCCCCCTCAACTTCCACTACTCATAAAAAGAGGAGGCCGGAGAAGATCCTCGGGCCTGCAATGAGAGCTAAAAGCGCTGAACCCAGACGCCCTAAGCCTGGGGGCAGGATGGTCCATACTGTATACATGGCGTCGGGGAAGGAAGACAGCCGTGCGTCTACAGGCCATAGACCGCTTACACGGTCAGTAACCAAAGCTCAGGAGCAACAGCAAAAGCTCCAGGAAATGATGATTGCAATGGCCGCGCTTACTAGGCCGAAAGAAAGCCTCGAGGCTTCCTCGGATCAGCAACAAGAACAGGAAACCGACGCCGAGTTCCTCCGGAGGATGTTGGAAAAGAAGGATAAAGAGGCTGCGGAACAAGCGGCCAATATAAAGCAGATAGCCCACTTATTCCAAGACATGGTTGGGATGATGATCCAACAAGATCCTCCCGCTGAAGATCCCCCGACCATACTTGAAGACGATAGGGAAGAAACGTCGAATCCTCCGCCGGCCCTCTCAACGGCCAAGGAGGAGACAATCTCTAAGGCTGACTTGGACGACTATATAGCCCAGCAAATCCGGGTTCATCATGCGACTGGGGCAGCTGGTCAAGTCGTAAAAACGGGACGGCCGTATCCAAGCTGGTATGACCAAATCAAATATCCGCCGGGTTATACAATACCAAAATTCCACGTGTATAAGGGGACCGGCAATCCCCATCAACATGTTGCCCAGTTCAGGGCCCTTTGCGGTAACACCGGCAGTGATGATAAACTGTTGCTTCGCCAGTTCGTGGGCAGCTTATCAGAAACAGCGTTCGAATGGTATTCGGAACTCCCGAACGATTCTATCAAGACGTTCGCTGAAATGGAGTTGCTATTTACTCAGCGGTTTGCGAGCGCCAGCGAACGCACTCCAATAACGGCATTGATTAATGCCAGGGTAAAACCAGGCTAAACATGGGTTCAATACGCTATACGATGGCGGAACTTGTGGTCGAAATGCGAGCAACGCATTGAGGAAGCGCCCGCGGTGGGCATGTTCGTGGGAACCCTAGACCCTCACGCAACTATCTCCCAGTTTATGATGTTCTTTAAGCCAACCACATTCCAGGCTCTAATCGACAAGTTGGCCCAGATGGACCAAATGGGTCACAGACCGTCTCCCCCGAAGCCCGAGCCTCGGAGTGACAAGGGTAAAGGAAAGGCAACCTTCGTCGCGAATGCCCAACAGCAACCCAATGCCCCAAAGCTGGCGGATCAATTGGAAGAAAGACGCCGGTATTATAATGAGAAAATGAAGCGTCCCTACTCGTTCCCACGGGACAAGACGAAACGGTTATTCAAGCTGGCAGTATGCAACAGACTTATAAACCTGCCAAATCCAAGGCGACCGCCACAACCCATTGAGGTGAATAACCCTAACTATTGCCCTTACCATCAAACGGTAAGTCATCCGATTGAGGATTGCTTCGTCTTCAAAGGATGGATTGAAGATCAATACCTCCAGGGGAAGTTTGCGCTGTCCGAAAAGTGGAAGGTGAACCCACCACAACCGCATACTCCTAAGAAAGCAGATACACCGGGGGCAACCTGTTCCTTTATTGAGGAAGCTCCATGGGAGGTCGTGCTGTCAACTAAAACCAAAAGAATGCTGAAAGACCTTCATGCGTTCCCGGCAGTCGAATGGAAGGACCCGCTGGAACCCCAGATCATTGAAGGAATGCTGAGGCCGCGCCCAACTACAAAAAGCGGTGGTGATGGCCCAAGTACTCATGCCTTACCGTCAAAATCTTCGAAGAAAAAGAAGAAGAAATCTAAGAAGCCCGTGAAGCCTGGAGACAAGCGTACGAACTTGCAGAAGCAAATCGACGCGCTGGAAGAGTACAATCAAAAGGCGCGAACTCCTGTCACGCTGCAAGAGTTCCTCAACCACATCTTTCAAGAGGAAGATGATGGAGAGAGTTCGTCGGATGAATCCGAGGGATATGTGGCGAGTTGTAACGTAATCTCCCACTCGTATACCGACGATGAAAAAACTCCTAGCACTAAGAAACTGGGGACAGAGCCTGAACCAGAGCTTGTGTGGCCAACAGATGAAATGATCGACGCCTTTCTAGACGAGATTCTTCTGAAGAGTAAAGCGGATCAGGAGGGTGAGATGGCCGCATCGGAAGGAGCCAAACGCAGGCGACCAAACGAAAGTGTTGAAGTACTCCCGCCAGATCGAAAGGCATCCGAGGCAGACAAAAAGATATTCAAGACGAGGAAAAGGTTTGCCAAAGCCATGTCAATGGGAATGAAGCTACCACCCTCGGAAGAAAACACGCTCAATGGGGCGGAGAAGCACCCTAATTATTGCGCATATCATCGGAAAATTTCACACCCTACGGAGGAGTGCGACGCCTTTAGGATATGGTGGCAGGGATATGTTGCTCATCGGCAACATTTTAAGCGCATGAAATGCAAGACTCGTCGGGAACGAAGAAGTACTGCCGACGGGCACAACAGAACTACTGGCAACTGTTACATGGTTAACGCCGGAGGGTCACAAGTTCTCACCTTTGGGAGCGACTCTGATGAAGAAATGGCTCTGGGCCCTCTCTTTAAAGAATCCGTTTTAGGGAAAGAGGAAGAACCAGAAGCCTGCGAAAACATTCAGCTGTGCAATCGTACGCTCCCGGAAAAGAATCTCGGGCCCGCAAATAGAAAAGATAAGGGAAAGGAAAAGGTCACTGAGGATATCACTTTAGATGACCAAGTCATGAAAGAGCTGACTACCAAGGACCCTCCCAGGAAGGGTAAGGTGGACTACAACATCCTAGCGCACCTAAGGAAGCTACCTTCTCAACTCAGCATTCTTGATGCCCTCCTATTATCAAAAGAAGCGCGAGATTCACTAATTAAGGCATTACAAGAACCCGAGCAATTCCAAGCCTTCCTCGCCGCGGAAAGGATGAAGGATGAACTGGAAGAAGTGCATACGGCCGACATCACTTTCGGTGATGAAGACTTCCTCCTCGGGACATGCGACCACAATCGTCCCCTATATGTCTCTGGATACTGCCATGATATCAAGATAGGCAAGATCCTGGTAGATAATGGATCCTCCGTCAATCTCCTTAACGTTCGGGTGTTAAAGGAAATTTGCATGAGCGCGCAGCACCTCGCTCGTGACAAAATTACCATCTCTGGTTTCGACTCCCAATCGTCACGGACTCTCGGATCCGTAATATTGACATTACACTTCGGACTGCTCGTCACGGACATCAAGTTTCACGTCATTGACGCCAAAACCTGCTACAACGCCTTGCTCGGTCGTCCTTGGTTACACGAGTACAACATCATCCCTTCTACACAGCATCAGTGTATGAAGTACTTTAAGGACGGTTTCGAGTATACCGTAACCGGTGAGCTGAACCCATTCTCCGTGAACGAAGTCCGCAAGTACGAAGATGCAAAGTATTTTTTTGCCAGACTTCGAAGATACAGAAAAGAGTCGCAAGCCGGAGAACAAAGTCGCTGCCACCATCCCTGTTTTCGGGAGCGATACCGAAGAAGAAGAAGAGATAGTTTATACTGGGCCGTCTCGACGTATCAACCCAGGACCGTCCGCCCCCATGTTGATCTTCGGAAGTGACTCGGAAGATGAAGTTAATGCCGTGTTCTCCAGTCAGCCGTCAATACAGGCATCCCCTAGTGATGATCAGAGTTTGCAAATCACCATGGTGCCGCGGAAACACTACAAGGATCTTGACGCACTTCAAGCTCACAATGTGCAGGACCTGCAGACGTTTTACGTCCCTCCCAGGCGAAAGGGTGAAAAGGTGATCCTATTCTACCAATCCGCAGAGACGAGAGTGGAGAAAGAGATATGGCATGGCACGGACGCTACACTCGACAGGCTCCAACCCATCCGTTTGCCCCAATATTACACAAATGGACTAAAGAGGCTATTGAAGCGCTAAGGAGTACCCTTAAAACAGACTGTTCGACAAGCTCGGTTCTACAACAAGATTTGGAATGTCCCTGGGACTCAGCGCAAATTGCCCAACGGGAGAATGGGAACGCTTGGGCTTGGATATATGAGATCCGAGAAACGGGAGCGAGCCCACGGCAGCTACGCCATATATAACTTCGATGAGGAGGAAAACGCCCTGTCCAGCAATGCCAACCCTTCATCAAAACTAGATCCCGCAATCGAAGTGCCGAGTCCGTCATTTGAAGAACAAGCGGACAAGCTTATCAGGAAAGCGGGTCAAAATGCTCGGGAAGACCACAACCGCGAGATGGCCATCTACGAGAAGGCCAGGACGCAACGTCTGTTTCAACAGGCTGCAAAAGACAAAGATGCTCCTCCCTGTCAACCCGTTGTACAAAAGGCCCGACGCAGAGGCAGAAATAAATTAAGAAGTGGAAAGAAGAGCCGACAACAACGACGCAGGATTAGAGAGTTACGTGATCGAGTATTGCGTGGCCCGGATTTGTCCCTCATGAAGAAGATGAGTCGAGCGTATTCCTTCCCCCGAGACAAGACGAAGAAGTTACTTGAGCTCGCTATAAAACATCAAATGATCGCACTTCCGGAGTCTAAGCACCCTGAGCAAGTTAACGAGGTTTCTTATCCAGGCTATTGCTCTTATCACCGAGCCATAGGACACCCTATCGAAGACTACATCACCTTCAAGAACTGGGTCGAAGACCAGTACCAACAAGGCAGATTTGCTTTATCCAGCAACTGGAGGGTAACGCCGCCACAAAAGCACGAACCCAAAGCCGCAAAAGCAGAACCAGATCCACATCAATCTTGGAAGCGGATTCGCACCTGTTACACGATTACAATATTAAAAGAAGAGCCCAAAGACATAGATGAGCTCCCTTGGTGCTTCGAAAACAATGACAATGAGGTAATCTCAGAATTTCCACCGGCTCCGAAAGAACTGGAAGATGGCATACATACTACTGCAGATAACCTCAAGAAGATTGAGTTGGGATCGGCAGACGATCCGCGACCAACATTCGTCAGTGAGTGGCTATCTGAAGAAAGGGTGGCTGCATTAAAGGACGTGCTTCTACAGCATAAAGATTGCTTCGCGTGGAACTATTCCGAGATGCCGGGATTAGATCTGGAGATTGCTGTGCATAAATTAGCAATATCCCCGGATATCAATCCAGTCAAACAGGCGCCGAGAAGGATGCGGCTCGAGCTTGAAATGAGCATCAACGCCGAAGTCAAGAAGCTGATCGATTCTGGATTTATCCAAGAAGTCCAATATCCTGACTGGATTGCCAACATCGTCCCGGTAATGAAGAAAAATGGGACGGTGCGCATATGCTTGGATTTCAGGGATCTCAATAAAGCCTGCCCGAAGGACGATTTCCCAGTACCGGTAACCGAGCTAATGATAGATAACACGTCCACTCATGAGGTTTTCTCCTTTATGGACGGTTCATCAGGGTACAATCAGATAAAGATGCATCCTGAAGACCAGAAGCACACCGCTTTCCGGACCCCTTTGGGTATATTCTGCTACAAGGTTATGCCCTTTGGTCTCAAGAACGCCGGTGCTACCTATCAAAGGGCCATGACAAAGATCTTCGATGATCTCATACATGACATCGTCGAGTGCTATATTGATGACCTCATAGTGAAGAGTATGTCATACGAAGAGCATTTAGAGCATCTGAAGACTGTATTTCAATGCCTTCGGCAATATAATTTGAAGATGAATCCCCTCAAATGCGCGTTCGGAGTCTCCTCGGGTAAATTCCTGGTATTCATCATCCGACACCGAGGTATCGAAATAGATCCATCTAAGATCAAGGCGATCATGGAAATGCCTCCGCCAAGAACCTACAAACAGTTGCGGTCTCTCCAAGGGAAGCTCGCATACATCCGGCGGTTTATCGCCAATCTTTCAGGCAAGTGCCGTCCTTACAACCACCTGATGAAGAAGGGAACTCCATTCGTTTGGGATCGCAAATGCCAAGGCGCACTGGACGAGATCAAGCAGTACCTGCAGAACCCTCCAGTCTTGGCTGCGCCGGTCAAGGGAAAGCCTCTCATTCTTTATACAACTGCCCTAGAAAGTTCTTTAGGCGCATTATGGGCGCAAGAGAATGACCAAGGAAAAGAAAGGGCACTCTACTACTTAAGTCGAGTTCTGCTGGGGGCAGAAAGCAATTACTCTCCCACTGAAAAACACTGCCTGGCGTTGATCTTTGCGATAACAAAGCTCAGGCATTATGCATTGGCGCACGAAGTCCATCTCATCTCGAAGGTGGACCCTCTTAAATATTTGATGTCAAAGGCTATATTGACGGGTCGACTCGCTAAATGGGCTCTACTCTTGATGGAGTTCTCGATAACGTATCGACCTCTCAAGGCAGTGAAAGGCCAGGCCATTGCCGACTTCCTTGCTGAGCATCCAGTACCTGCTGGTTCTCCTCTAAACTGCGATTTGCCGGACGAACATGCATTTGATGCGATCAGCGGCGGTGATACCCGATGGGAACTCTATTTTGATGGGGCATCTTCCATGAAGAAGCGCAAACAATGTACCCCCATAATCAAATCGAGAGTAGGCCTTATCTTTGTAACCCCACAAGGAGGGATAATGCGCTTTGCTTTCTCCTTAACGGAATCGAGGACGAACAATGAAGCCGAATACGAAGCTTTGATAGCGGGCCTCGAGATCTCCATTGACATGGGAATTGAAGACCTCCTTATATACAAGGATTCTCAACTGGTCGTTAGTCAAGTAAATGGTGACTACCAAACGTGCAAACCGGAGTTGGTGAAGTACGGCGAAAAGGTGCAACAACTATTGACCCAAATTCCCTCCTACACTTTGGAAAGCATACCACGTGCGGAAAATAGCAAAGCAGACGCGCTAGTTAAGCTCGCTAAAGAACTGGCTGACGAGAACCTCGATGACGTCAAAATCATGGTACAAAGCCGTCGAGTGCTCGCCCCAGCAGAAATATCTCCCGAATCATACGAAGAAAAAGGAGCGACTGAGCAGACAACCCTACAAATAAAAGACCGTGAGAAGTCTGAGGACTGGAGGGAAGTCTTCATAGACTACTTTAAGTCCCACCGAATCCCCGAAGAAGCGTCCTGATCAGTCGAAAATATTGTATATTTTAGCCGGCAATTTCCCCATCTTTTGCACTCATTTAGAAGTGTACGGTAGTCGTATTTCACATATTAGCAAATCTATCACAGATTATAAGATTACAGGTATTAGACCTTAAAACCGGCATTTCTAGGGAAATTGACTGCATTGCATGGCATCGCAATATTTCTATATGTCGCAACCCGTGTTCCAAAGTCTGTGCAGGAAAAGGAAAGCTTGCTCGAACATTACACCGCTCAAAAGATACGTCAACTCACTAATTTCAGATCTGGTATCAATCAAAAGGAGCAATCACAATTCAGCATATCAGAAAAAGCCCTAAACAGCAGTACAAGACCACTCCAGAAAGCACACAGCCCAAGCCCATTAAAGAGCCGCGGATCCGCGGCAATGGCTTGCTTGTGCCGCGGATCCGCGGCCTATTGGTAACATCATCATCTCAATTTTGGTCTACAATGTTTCAGTAAGGGCCCACTGTTCAGAAATGCACTCCAACTTCCAGAAGATTCCAGGGATTTCTACCAGATCAGCAAACACTTTGATCCACATTAAACTAGCCTATCATTCTAGAACTTTCCCCCTAAACCCTAGCTTAAACCCTAAGCTAGCTCCTAACAAACTCTTTCTAGAAACTCCTCAACAAACTTTTGGAGGGAATTGCCATTTCAAACCTAAACCTAGGGTTTAGGTGCTCTATAAATAAGACCCTAGACTCATTGTAAAGAGGAATTCAACCTTGGGAATTATTCATCCAATTAGTGAATCTATCCCCAATCTATCTCTCTCTTCATCTTCTTCTTCCACAAGTCTAGTGACAAGGCTTGTGTGAAACCCTAACCCTAATTCCAACTCAAAAAGCCAAGATCCCGAGTACCCATTAAGCAAGAAGCCCTACAACCTTTAGGAGCGGAGCCGATCTTCAACGGAGCAAGCGATCCGAGCCGATCCACGACTCATGAAGCCGAGCGACGCCCGATCAACAATCTAGATTCTTCTTCTTGTAGTTCTTGAAGCAAATGTAATCAAAATTGTTGAGATAAATAAAGGTGATATTCTTTTATCTTGTTTTCTTTAAATTCTGCAGCATGCTATCTTTACAATTCGTAAATCTTTTCTGTGTGGTGATATGTGAATAAAACTCCGCTCGTCGAGGAGTCGAGACGGTCAATAGAATGATGATGTAAAATAGCTTTAATCGATTCTTGATTCCTACAAGTTTTGTAAACCTTAGCAAGTTCAAGAACCGACAACCCATTTCGTTACGATACTTTCTTGAATGATATCGCTCGAAATTGGGGAGTTACGATCGTTTCTTGAAATTGCTAGAGGCTAGAATGTGAATGATATCGACAACAGAACAAGGGATAAGATGAAACCCTAGTTTCACGAGAAAACCCTAACTCTTGTCGATGATCATCGATCTAGTATCAATCCTTCGAAGGACAAGAACACGATATCTTTAGATTACATCACGTCTATCGATCCGATCGATTCCTACGAGCCTCTCTTAGATTCTTGACTGTTGATTGGAAAAATATCATCGATACACCGATTCTTGATTGTTTATCTTTTTCTTGATTCTTGAATAGAATAGTGACACTTGAAAATCAATACTCTTGAATCATGTTTTCGTTTATCGTTACTTAACTTTTCAATTCAAACATATCAAAGATATAAATGAATCGTGCAATCCCTGTGGACGATCCGCACTCACTCATTAACTACAGCTGACACCGTAGTTTGATTGCGGTCAAAATATTTTTTGGTTGTGAAGTTCTTTATAAATTTTCTGAATACCGACACAAGAACAGTTTCAATCAAATGGTACCTTTTTAGGAGACCTTTTGAATTGATTCATATTACACAACGGAAAAACGATCAATCACGTCCTCAAGACATCAGCTCATGAAACGAGCTCTATCTTTCGCTTTCGTCAATGATACTCTGTATAAGAGGTCGTTTGATTCTCTGTGGCTGAGATGTTTAGGACCTGACGAAGCAGAAAGAGTCGTTCAAGAGGTTCATGACGGAATCTGTGGTTCTCATCAAGCAGGCCCGAAGATGAAGTTAAAAATTAAACGGATGGGTTACTACTGGCCCATGATGATCCAAGATTGCCTCGAATATGCGAAGCAATGCCACTCATGCCAAATCCACGCGGATTTCATCCACCAGCATCCGAATCCACTACATCCGATGGTGGCTAGCTGGCCATTCGAAATATGGGGGACTGACATAGTCGGCCCCATCGAACCAGCATCGTCCCGGGGACATCGTTTCATCCTGGCGACAACTGATTACTTCTCCAAATGAGCAGAAGCAGTACCGCTGAGGGAAGTGAAGACGGAGAATATCCTCCACTTCTTCAAGATGCACGTCATCTATCGGTTTGGAACTCCACGGTGGATTATCTCCGATAACGGACCAGCCTACAGAAGCCATAAGATTAGCCGCTTCGTGCAGCAGCACAATATAGACTGGAGATATTCTTCAGTTTACAATCCACGAGCTAACGGTCTGGCCGAGGCCTTCAATAAGACCTTGACAAAGATCATAAAAAAGACGGTGTCCCAAAATAAGAAAGACTGGCACGAGAGGCTGCAAGAGGCCCTTTGGGCCTATCGAACTACGTTCAAGACGGCCACGAACACAACGCCGTACGCGTTGGTATTTGGGACGGAAGCAGTGCTCCCCCTCGAGATAGAGTTACCCTCTCTACGAGTGGCAGTCCACTACGAGCTGATGGACAAAGAAAATGCTCACCTTCGGCTTGAGGAGCTTGATGCCCTCGATGAAACCCGGCTCATAGCGCAACAAAATCAAGAGGCCTACAAAGCAAAGATGACGCGCTCGTACGAAAGATTGACCAGGTCGAGGACATTCCGCCAAGGCGAACTCGTACTAGTGGTCAAAAGACCTATGATCCCCAATCATGCCAAGCGGGGAAAATTTGAGCCAAACTATGAAGGCCCGTACATCATAGACAAGGTCTACCAGGGTAGAGCCTATCTACTCATGGACATGCACGGTGAAAGGCCTTTCAAGCCAATAAACGGCCTCTTCCTAAAAAAATACTTCGCTTAATGAGCCACAGCCTGGGTCAATGATAGATGACGACGAATATGTCCGCTCGCTATCTTCCTAAACTCAGACTTTATAAGCATTAGCCGGCCTTCCCCTGAATGGACCGAAACGTCCTTAAACTAACGATGGACCGAAACATCCTTAAACTAACGACGGACCGAAACGTCCTTAAACTAACGACGGACCGAAACGTCCTTAAACTAACGACGGACCGAAACGTCCCTAAACTACTACCGCAGCATCCTTAGGCTGACGAGATGAAAAAAAAAAGAGAAAGAAAATATATATATAAAAAAATAATTAAAAAAAACGGTATGTCCATAAGCAAAATGGGCACGGATGAAAACTCGAAAGGGCTCCGTGAGTAAAAACAGCAGGGCTACCGGCAAGTGTTCGTGAAAACCGGAAAGGGCGCGACCTTGTAAAAAAAAAGAGAAAAAGAATAAAAAGAACGGTATGTCCATAAGCAAAAGGGGCACGGATGAAAACCCGAAAGGGCTCCGTGAATAAAAACAGCAGGACTACCGGCGAGTGTTTGTGAAAACCCGAAAGGGCGCAACCTCGTTATAAGACACTTACAAGATCCTCTCGACCTTGTAAGGAGAAACCACCCGCGTGGGATCCTTACGACTCACAAGGGAACGACACACTTAGGGATCCCCATGATTCCTAAGGAGAAAATACACTTGCGAGATCCCCACGACTCGTAAGGAGAATTCTCTTATGGGACCCTCATGGCTTATGAGATTTGAAAGTCTTAAGTTACAGAAACCTAAACCTGTTCTTAAGCAAATCCCCCACAATCTTCGATATTGCCCTACAAGCGGCTCAATACTGACCCTTGTATACAATCCATGGGCGCGAATAAACATTTCCCCAGTAAAGTCCCACCCGTGACTAGGGATATGTCCATATAGTGAGCAACCCTTGTAGGTCCTCTCGACCTATAAGGAGAAAGCCCTCTTGTAAGATCCTTACGACTTGCAGAGGAACACACACTTAGGAATCCTCACGATTCCTAGGGAGAAAATACACCTACAAGATCTTAACGACTTGTAGGGAGAAATACCTTTGTGAGACCCTTACGGCTCATGAAGTCAAAAGCCTTAGTCGACAGGACCCTAACCCTGTTTGCTAAGCCACCTTTGTTCAACATCGACAGAGGCAAATGATGATTCGCTCCTGGCAATATCCCAGTGGTAGCGATGCTGATGCCGAAAGAGGCGTCTAAAACCCAAGCTTGCAGCGAAAAGGCTAGCAAGCCACACATACCTACAAAATAGCCGAAATAATGGGGCGACTCGCAATAAAAAGCAGCGAGTAGAAAATAAATAAATAGCCGAAATGATTGGGCACCGCGAAAAATAGCCGAAATGATGGGGCAATCGCGACCTTCGCGATATAAAAGCTGAAATGATAGAGCATCGCGTAAAGGGAAATAAAATAAAAAAAGAGAGATTTAATTTATGCCCTACAGGTGATGTTCCATCATACCCTGTATACAATCCAAGGGCGTAAACAAAAAAGGGATCATACTTCTCCTCCAAGTTTCATCATAAGAAGAAGCAAAATCTCGACGGGCTGCGAATGACTTAGAGATCATCTCAGCACTCGTCTCGTAACAACGGACACAACTCTAAGCTAAGCAGAACAGCGGCAACTCCCAGTTCCATGGCCCGGTGATATACATATCGCCAACAGTCAAACCTCCATCCCGTGAAATGCGGATACAATCAGCAAAATTCCTGGTTACGCGGAACGCGGATAACGTTACTCTTTGACCCCGCGGAAAACGTCCAGAGCGGATCCTGGTCCTCGCGGAGCACGGCAGTAAACCCATGTGAAGCATCCAGAGCGGAGCCTAGTCCTCGCCGAACACGGCAGTGAACCCGTGTGAAGCATCTAGTGCAAAATTCCTGGTTACGTGGAACGCGGATAACGTCACTCTTTGACCCCGTGGAAAACGTCCAGAGCGGATCCTGGTCCTCGCGGAGCACGGCAGTGAACCCGTGTGAAGCATCCAGAGCGAAGCCTAGTCCTTGCCGAGCACGGCAGTGAACCCGTGTGAAGCATCTAGTGCAAAATTCCTGGTTACGTAGAACGCGGATAACGTCACTCTTTGACCCCGTGGAAAACGTCCAGAGCAGATCCTGGTCCTCACAGAGCACGGCAGTGAACCCGTATGAAGCATCCAGAGCGGAGCCTAGTCCTCGCCGAGCACGGCAGTGAACCCGTGTGAAGCATCTAGTGCAAAATTCCTGGTTACGTGGAACGCGGATAACGTCACTCTTTGACCCCGTGGAAAACGCCCAGAGCGGAGCCTGGTCCTCGCAGAGCACGGCAGTGAACCCGTGTGAAGCATCCAGAGCAAACACCGGACTGTGGAGTCCCTAAATCCACGGACTATGATGTCCTTAACCTCGACCGTAACATCTTAAAACTAACAATCAACCACCCCGATTCCCTACGGATTCTGCCTTGGTTTAAGGGTACATCTCTTCACTCCTTTGATACGTGGCGTTGTAATTCCTCAACGTCTTCAAAGAGCTGACGGGTCCCTGCAACCAAACATCGGACTGTGGAGTCCTTAAATCCACGAACTATGTGGTCCTTAACCTTGACCGTGATGTCTTAAAACTAACATCGGACTGTGGAGTCCCTAAATCCACGGACTATGCGGTCCTTAACCTTGACCATGATGTCTTAAAACTAACATCGGACTGTGGAGTCCCTAAATCCACGGACTATGAGGTCTTTATCCTTAACCGTGATGTCTTAAAACTAACATCGGACTGTGGAGTCCCTAAATCCACGGACTATGAGGTCCTTAACCTTGACCGTGATGACTTAAAACCAACATCGGACTGTGGAGCCCCTAAATCCACGGACTATGAGGTCCTTAACCTTGACCGTGATGTCTTAAAACTAACATCGGACTGTGGAGTCCCTAAATCCACGGACTATGAGGTCCTTTACCTTGACCGTGATGTCTTAAAACTAACATCGGACTATGGAGTCCCTACATCCACGGACTATGAGGTCCTTAACCTTGACCGTGATGTCTTAAAACTAACATCGGACTGTGGAGTCCCTAAATCCACGGACTATGAGGTCCTTAATCTTGACCGTGATGTCTTAAAACTAACATCGGACTGTGGAGTCCTTAAATCCGCGGACTATGAGGTCCTTAACCTTGACCGTAATGTCTTAAAACTAACATCGGACTGTGGAGTCCTTAAATCCACGGACTATGAGGTCCTTAACCTTGACCGCGACGTCTTTAAACTACGATGCCTCGAGAAACCCGTGAATCCGTGAAACACGAATAAGGGTGACCACATCCGGCACTTGCAGGTCCTCACGACCTGTAAAGAAGAAAAACTCTTTTGTGAGATCCTTACGACTCTCAAGGGACAACCCGCATAAGAATCCTCACGATTCTTAAGAAGAACTTATACCTATGGGGTCCTCTCGACCCATGGGGAGAAAAACTCTTTATGAGACCCTCGTGGCTCATAAAGTGCAAAAGTCTTAGGAAGCAGATCTTAACCCTGAATCCTAAGCTATCGCTGCCCTGCAAGGAGATCAAGATAAATTGTCCGCAAAACACATTCAACAAAAAGGAGACGCATCATTGAGAAGAAAAATGTATCTTTTATTCATAAACCAAAATGGATACAAAGTACAATTCATGAAAAAACAAAAGAAAATACTCTCGTCTATGAGTATATACAGGAAGGCAGGCAAAGATACAAATGTTTCAAGCCGGCGGGCGATTTAGCAGCTTGGCCAGCTCATCCTGCTTCTGTCGGGCCACGGCCTCATGATTTAAGATCGCCAAAAGGCGGGCCTCCGCCTGAGCTTGCTGGGCCTGATATGAAGCAAGCCGAGCTTCAAGCTCCTTCTCGGTGGCCTTATGAGCCTCGACCCTCTCACGAGTGAACGTGACAGCTTTATCAAGAGTCACCACCTCCCTGATAGATTCTTGAAGCACCCGCCAGAGCTCATACGCTTTGTTGACCTTGGTAGTAAGACTCGCCTGAAGCTCGCTCAGCGCCTTAGAAGCCAACTCCCTCTCCGAGAATTTACGGCTGAGCCTCATCTCGCATGACGTCATATTTGCCGCGCACAGCGCTATCAGCCCCCGCAAGTCCGCCTTTACAGCCATGACCTCCGAGGAAAGACGGGAACATTCAAGTGCGTGCAAGCAAGCCTCCACCTGCCGACAGAACCCCACCCAGACTCGCACCACCTCTTCGCTATGATAGGTGGCAAGAAAAGGAAGAGAACTGTTAGCCTCGGCAGCAAATGCTTTGGCTGTGGTTGCACTGCCAGCACGAAGCTCCTCGATCAAAGACGACAGGGAGACAAGGCTTAATTAGGCCAAGCGTTCTGAAGCCCGCAAAGCATAAGGGCCGGGCGGCATCATGATGCGCGATTCCAACGCCATGGAGATTGGCAGGGCTGTTCAAATATGAAAGATGTTAATAAAATTCTTAAGCACAGAACAAACAGGATTATGATGAAATGTCGCTTACCGATAGTCATGCAAGTAGGAGCTGAAGGTTCCCCTGGCCCTTCAACGACCTCGACCTCATCGTCAGCTTCCAAAACTATATAAGAGACATCAACGTCATTTCGCAAAAAAAATGGCAACAATGCTATAATAAAAAAATGGCGAATGACGCTAACCCTGCCCGGAGGAAAGGACAATGCGCTGAGGGGAGATCGCCTGCGGAGCTGCCATCTCCAATAAACGCTGAAATGACTGCCGAGGCGACAGATCAGCGATAGTGGCCGCCAAACCGCGCAATTCTGGGAAAGATAGAAGAGTTTAGACCATGGAAGGGTTGCTAAGTTAAAATGCAAAGGGTTACCTTCAACACTTCTCCCGTTCTGAGTCGGGGGGATAGCGGCTTCGACAGCCTCTGCCGGAACCTCGGGCTCCAACAGAGGGTGGGTAGTCCCCACTACCTCCATCTCAGCCTCTGGGCCGCCTTCGGGAAGAGCCGTTGGAGCAGCAACCTCCTCCAAAGGAGCCTCCCCCAAAGGAGCAAGCACTCCCTGACCAAGAACCGCCGCTGGAGGCTCTACCATGATGGGAGCAGCCTCATCAGCCCCCTCCACATCGAGCGAGGCTTCATCGAGAATTTCGGTGGGCTTTAGCTTTAATGAGCCCGTAGAGAGCTCCCCCAGTGTCGAAGATTCTGCACGATTCAAATAAGAATAAGGATACATATGCACGGGCATAAATAATTTGAAGAACTACAAAAAGAACCACAACGTACCGATGCGCAAAGAAGCCCTCAATATGGCTTCTTCAAGCCGCTGCTCCTTCTCAAGGAGGTGGGCTCGCCGGGGTTCAAAGGTAGACTCATGGCCGCCGGTCCATAAAGAAAGTGCGTCCGCTGCATCTTCTGAAGCGGCCTGCTTCAGAGTCCTTTCCCCCCATTCCTCCAAAGGACCGATAAATCGCCGCCGAATCCACGAAGGGTCTTCGTAAAAAATTACAGTGGGATAGGACTTCTTCGAAACCCTGGCATTATAAGACACGTCTTTGGAACGCCATATGGCCTCAGCCAACTGTGCGGCCTCCTCATCGGCCGAACTCGGGAAGAGAAGTCCAGCGTCTGACTCTTGCAGGGCCAATGGTTCGTCTTCAAGAATAGGCTCAGACTCCGCCAAAGAATCGAGCAGGTTGGTGGCCGCTTTCCTCCGCCGCTTAGACCCAGAGCCGGTCGCCGAGGATGACCGCTTCCTCCCTCGCGAAGCCTTAGGGCGGCGCCGGCCCACATCGCCCTCGACACCCTCATCCCTATTACTCTCGCTCAGTGCCACAACCGAGGATGACACCGCCATTGTCGACGCCACGGGGGGCGGTGCCGCCACCGGCGGTGGTGCTGCTATTGGGGCCCGTCTACCCCGCGATCAGGAACCCAAGGGCATACCAGCTGTTGGAGTAAGGTCTACCCCTGACTCCCCCGGAATGAGCGCGGTGCCAATCTCCCTCAGAGGGAAGCGGACCGGAGCCCTCGGTCGCAACTTAGCTCCCAGAGCCTGAGGAGGGGCATCATGACCAAGAAGCACCCTTCTTTCCTTAAGAATAATCGGGTTCACCCGATGGAGATACCATCCCGTAAACGCCCCCACACACCGGGGCGTATGCTCAGCTTCAGGGATCATAAAATTGGAGCCGGTGTTCAACCTCATGAAATGATGTGCGGCATCGCGAACCGCATCAAGTGAAGGGACCGGCGCAACGATGAAAGCTTCAAAGGGAACGCCCTGGTCGTATCCAAGCTGTCGGGCGAATCGATGCGGGTTGTACCGCATGAAAAGGGCCGCACTGTCCTGGCGAAGCACCAAGTAGCCCGGTCTAATTGTATACAAGTGCACGGCCTCTCGGGGCTTCAAAGAAGGTGCGTTGTCTTTCGACTGGTCCCAGAGTTGTTGAACTGGACCTGAGGGAGTAGACAAGACCCGATCATTAAAAAACAGCCCGCCAGCGGCAGCGTAAGGAGAAATCAGTACCCGAATAGCCCCAAATTGGGTCGGGTCGGCGGCAGAAGCATCCACTAATCGCATAAGTCGTGGGAAGGGGTAAGCATCGTAAAATGAGGGCCTCTCATGCATGGCAAAAGCCCCCAACACGTGCATTTCGATCCAGGACGTGAAATAATGAAGCGAAAAGTTTACTACATCCACGCCGGGAGTAGAGGTATTAGCTGCGGTGCCTAACCCATGATAAAGATGCGCCAGCGCCGGGATGCCGATAGCCAATCGCGTCCCCTCAACAATACGATGAGCCGGGTAGATAACCGAAGCTCTCATAAAGCGACGATGCATGGGAATGACAAACCAACTGAGCCAGACACTAACAAACCCCATGAAGAACGTCTCCTCGTCCATGCCGGGAGCAGCAATGGATTCAAATGACGTCGGCGACATAATAGGGATGTAGTACTGGGGTAGATCCGATTCAGTGGTCGGCAGCTTCTTCGGACCAAACCTAAAGGGGTCTCTAATGTTGGAAAACTTCGGAGCTGTCTTCGACACGACGTCCTCACGAAGGAAACAAGCAATGAAGCTCTTGAAAGTAACACCCTGCTCTTCAGATTCGGTGAACAATCGGTCGAAGATACCTGGCGCCTTGATCAAACTGGGACGCTTGTGGCGGACAGCGTTCTCAACAGACAAGCCGTCAACCGGTGCAGGCTCAGGCTCGAAGACATACTCGTCAGGAGGAAACAACTCCTCATACAGTGCACCCCTGATTGGCAATCCCGAGATTTCATAAAATTCTGCCAGAGAAATCGAAACCTCGCGATCTCCTAAAATAAAAGTGTTGGTGGGGAGATTCCATTGATTCAAGAATGCCCTAACCCACCAGACGTGCGGGGACTTATAATGGAAGAGTGACACGTATATTGCTTGATAAAGCCCGACCTTCTGCAGTCGCGCACGATGGGCAGAAAGGATATAGCGAGCCCAGAGGAGGTAGCCCGTAGGGTGTCGAGGAGTGAGCCCTATCTTATAAATTTGCCCCCACGGGTGGGCCTCACCCTGGCAAATACGCCACCCCAAGATATCTATAGCCGGGATCGGATGGTTCGGGATACCGGTCGTCGAAGGCTCGAGTCTCCCCATTGGATTCCAGTTGGGCATTTCCACAGCAAAAACCGTTCTCGGAGGGTCCATCGGTAAGAATGGGAAAGTGGGCTCTGTCGGTACTGCGCAAAGGAAACTCCGGCGACCCTGGATAATATGACTGTACCAAGATCCCTATTGAAGTAAGTTGGTGCAGTTCGGGTCATGAGCCCGGATCATCGCCATCTCTTCCTCATCAGATGGTGACTGAGGAAAAGCAGCCTCCGAGCGAATGAAGGGAAAGCATGGAACAGAAGCCATCGCACCTGAAATCCAATAAAAGAAGACTGTCAAAAACAAAGCTAGCAATATATATACATACATGAACATGAAGACTAGCTGAAGAAAGCAACAGCAGACTCTTTTATGGGGCCATTGGTTACAGAACAACATGGGCCCCACAGAATCAGGATGACGGCTCATTAATAATGAGACCAAGTAGTTATAACAAAACAGAGGGAATATCCTCATTAAATAAAGAATGGGTTTCAAGTAACCCTACACATTCCCCCTAGAAGACAAATCTGTCTCGGGCTCTACAACAGATCCAACAGGATCAAAGGAATTAAATTCCCACAGAAGACATCATTACGAAGTTCCTGTTTCATTAATTACAGAATGACAACCTAGGGTAAGGAGACCCTAAGAAGCCCCTATGAGGAAGAACTTAGTTCTTCACAGGAATTGAATTCCTTTTGGAAAAGGGAATTAAATTCCCCAAAAAGCCTTCTCTGTGAACGGAGTTAAACTCCATGGATTCGAACTGTCATCATCATCTCCTTGGAGGATCAGATAAACCCTAAAAGAGATTTACTGCTGAAGATTAATTGGTTTCATGGGTTCATGTTTAAAGGGTAAAAACCCTTATTTTGGATTTAAAATCCAGAGGAATGTGAAAGTTCATCGTTTGTTCAAGGACATTACCTGAGGAAAAGAATTCTTTTCGAACAGAGTTAAACTCTGAAAATTGTTTCAAGGCAGAGAACTAAGCTCTGGAAGAAGAGAATTAAATTCTCAGAAAAAGTTTGCAAGGAGGAAGATAAGTAAAGTGGAGGCTCTTCTGAAATGACCCCAATATTTATAGGAGGTGATGGAAACGCTTCATCTCCCCAAATCTCTAGAGGAATCCAACGGTCGCAAAAGGTGACAGCGTTGCACTCACGTGCAGACACGTGAGAACAACGCTGTGAGGGCATTTGTTTCCTGATTTAAAATCAGAAAAGCCTACAGAAGAGACATCTCGTGCTAACACGTGACCAGCGGTCACGTGTTGGCACATGACATTTAAAAGCGGCTTCAAAGGCACATCAGTTCCCTGATCAAATCAAGGAAAAGGCTTCAGAAGAGGTCACGTGCTCACACGTGGCCAGGGGTCACGTGTTGGCACGTGACATTTAAAAGCAGCGGACTCATTCTCTGATTAAATCAAGAAAAAGGCTCCATACAAGGGTCACGTGTTCACACGTGACCAGGGGTCACGTGGTGGCACGTGACGGCTAAGCAGCGGAAGAAGGCAGAGCGCAAAAAGAAGAAGAGGGCTCATTCCAAGGGGGTCACGTGGCCACACGTGACCGGCTTTCAAAGCCTATTTATTTAACAGAATCAAATTCTGAAGGGATCACACAAATCTTTCCAAAGGAAAATGATTATTTGGAACCGATTGAATTAAAAATTTAAAGGTGATTAAATATCACCTATCTATGGAAAAATCTTGAATTTGGAAAGATTTCCCCTTAAAATCTAACCAAAATAACAAAGGTAAATCTCTGGATTTAAAATCCAATGGTGAATAAAATTCACCTAATAATCCAAAGGCCTAAACGAATGGTGAATACAAATCAAATCTCTCGATGAAAGATTCATCAAAAACTAATTGATTCTGCTGCTTCTCCTATAAATAGGAGCCAAGAGACACACAGAGGGATATATATGCAGAGGGATCGATAACATAGAGAAAAGAGAGAGCCTTGATACTTTGGAGGAATTTGGATCTTCTGCAAAAGAAAAGCTTAGGTAAGAAAGGGAAGGCCTTAAAAGAGAATTTAATTCTCAACAGAGTTTAACTCTGATATTAAACAGAAGAACATAGTTCTCTCTTTAGTGGAGGATCTGTAAAGTGGACATCTCCCCTTGAATTGAGAATTTAATTCTCATTGGGTTGAGATCCTGCCATGCAGATCCAAAGCATAGAGAGGGAATGAAAGCTTGAGAATTTAATTCTCACAGAACTATAGGAATTTAATTCCTTTAAAATAAAATTAGGGTTTAACCCTATGTTATGGGAATTTAATCAGGGTTTAACCCTAGTTAAGAACTTAGTTCTGTTAAAATAACAGGAATTTAATTCCCTTAAGAAAGAAGAAATTAGGGTTTCACCCTATGACAGAATCTCATTCCTCAGAATAATTCTCTAAAAGAGAGTGGGAACTTAATTCCTTAAAGCTGTTATTAGGGTTTAACCCTATGATAGAATGCAGTTCTTCACATATATGAGGAATTTAATTCCTACAGAAAATTCAGAGTTCAACTCTATCACAGAATATAAATCTTCAGAAGGAAATAGGAATTTAATTCCCCAAGAAATTATTGTTAGGGTTCAACCCTGCGAAGAATTTAATTCTTAAAGGGATTAACGGATCTTCCATAAAACATACAAAGAGGTAGGGTCACGTGCTACCACGTGACCCCCGAAAAGATCCACAGAAAAGGGTCTTTTGAGGCAGTGCCTCACGTGGCCCACGTGACCCTTGGCGGAAGCTTTAACATACAAGCACCAAGATGCCCATCACGTGACAGCATGTGATGCTCCAAAGTATTCAATGCTTTTGACAGAATAAAATAAAGGGAGGGTGCCCTCACGTGTTACCACGTGACCCCTCTTGCCTTAGTGTTTAACACTAAATTGGAACCCCTGAGCCCAGTGTTAAACACTGTTTTGCCTTAGTGTTCAACACTAATTAAAGAGCTTCCTTGCAGTGTTTAACACTGAATTTCTTAGTGTTTAACACTAAATTAAATCTCTGTTGACAGAGTTTAACATTAATTTTCTTAGTGTTCGACACCAAATTAAAATCTCTGCCACCAGTGTTTAGCATTGATTATCTTAGTGTTTAACACTAATTTGAGATCCCTGTTGCTAGTGTCTAACACTGACTTGCCCTAGTGTTTAACACTAATTTTAACCCCCTGTTGCTAGCATTTAACACTAATTTCAGCCCAATTGGCTAAATATCCAGAGGCAAAGCCTCTCCTCTAATGGACCAACAGAGGGCCAATATCCTAAACATGATTGGACTTAGCCCAAGCTGGCCATAAGTCCTCAATTCAAATTCAACTGAGCCAATGGGCTCATAATATAATTAATTGGTCTTGGTTCCAAATTGGGCCAAAGATTATTTAATCTACCTCGGTTCAAGGGTACATCTCTTCACTCCTTTGATACGTAGCGTTGTAATTTCTCAACGTCTTCAAAGAGGTGACGGGTCCCGATGACCACATATTGATACGGACTGTGGAGTCCCTAAATCCACGGACTATGAGGTCCTTAACCTTGACCGTGATGTCTTAAAACTAACATCGGATTGTGGAGTCCCTAAATCCACGGACTATGAGGTCCTTAACCTTGACCGTGATGTCTTGAAACTAACATCGGATTATGGAGTCCCTAAATCCATGGACTATGAGGTCCTTAATCTTGACCGGGATGTCTTAAAACTAACTATGGACTGTGGAGTCTTTAAATCCACGGACTATGAGGTCCTTAACCTTGACCGCAACGTCTTAAAACTAACATTGGACCGCAATGTCCTTAAACTACCCATGGACCGCAATGTCCTTAAACTACCTACCGACCGTAATGTCATTAAACTAAACAACAGAGCCCCCCCTTTTATTGCTCTCTTGTTGGATCTAAACGATCCCGTTAGGTTGATCTTAGTCTAAAAACTAGACTAACGTATCCTAAACAAACGTTTAAGTCAATCTTAGTCTCAAATGAGGCTAACGTATCCTTAAACCCAAACCCCCAAACCCAAATCTAAGATAATACGGATTTGGACTAGTCCACGCCCTACGGGAGACGACATAACTCAGTCTCCGTATACAATCCACGGGCAACTAAACATAAAATAAACACACACGACACGAAGTGACCATCTGGAGAAGGAGAAAGTGGTTACCGCGATGCGGTAGTGTAATTAACTGCAGGGGCTTGCGCCTGCAGGGAAAAGCGTCCCCACAATCAAAAAACCCATCAAGCGAGGGGGAATCTGACGAAGTCTGCTACATCGGACGCATCCGTTTAAACCTTCGATATACGGTGCCATAAATCAACTTGGCATCTTCGAAGAGGTAGACGGATAGCACCAATTAGCATCTGTCCCGAGCCTCAGGCGAGACGACCATGCGTCGCGCCGTCATTCGGAGGGGAACAGATTCTTTATTACATCATATCATATACGGTGTCTCGACTCAATCACATATCATAACCTCAGGGCATCATGCCCGATCATATCGACTCATATCCATGTAACATATAGTATCCTCATCTCACGTGTATGTGTATATATATATATAAGAACAAACACGCACACACACACACATACGCATATACACACATCAATGTATACCAAGTGTATATGCGTGCGCGCGCAACAACATATCACCTAAGGTTCACGGCAAGGTAAAAAGGCTAAGGATATAGCTTTCTACAACTACACATAACTATCCTATAGTCTCCTAGGATTCTACTTGCTAAGTATCCGAAACTCATGTCAACATAAAATATATATATTTATATAACCCTAAGCTACGGTTGCGGGGGTGCTATACGCCATCCACCCGACTTCCCCCGTAGATATACATCTACTCACCTTGATCCTCACTTTCCGAAGTCGATGACGCCACGCTCTCCCTTGTCATACGAATTCCACTCGGAGGTACCTACATATCACAACACATCGTATCGCATCAAAATCCGATTCAAAAACCGACACGACACGAGAAGTGCTCATAGGTTAGAACATATAGCCTACGCATGCAAAAACAATCATAAAACCCTCGTCATTGACGTACAAACGTCCAATGATCAAACCAACAATCCAATACCAAAATCCATGTTTTAGAAATCAGAAAACCATTGATAAAATCAACTCAAAAGCTCCCAGATTTTGCCTCAGGTAATTTGGGACAAAACAAACAATACAGTGGCTAAGTTATGAGGAATGTGTGCTACATGCCAAAATCCAACATCAAAAAATTTGGCCGGCCATAATGCTACAGTAACAGCCCCCATTGGCCCCATCTTAGAATTTTTGTTTCGTTCTTCTGTGGTGGTCTTCTATTGGTCTAACTAGGTCTCTGGGGTTGTTTGATTTTCCTATGAACGCCCCAGTTTGCTCAAGATTCCTTGTAGGCATCAAAAATCCAAGAAAACCGACATCGGAACAATTTCAGTTCAGGGTCTTGGGGTTTTACCTTGAGTATGATCCAATAAACCAACACTACAGGGGTCTAAAAACTCAACTAAACCTCAATAACACCTTCACCCATCAATAAATCACCTAACCTTCAACTAGGAATTTTCAAAGATCACCAAACCTCACAAGTTTAACTCTTAACTACATTAAAATATTATAACACTAAAATCTTAACCAAAAGTGAAGGGTTATACCTCATTTGGCAACTAGAGAAAAACCCTAGATGTTCCTAAGTGCTCAAAGTCTTGACTTGGTGCCTCCATAAGGTTTGTAGTGAGTTTGTGCACATTTTTTGTGAAGGGATTATAGGTTTTCGTTTGAGTTTTTGGTGGTGGCCATGGATAGTAGTGAGGAGGTGATGGAGGATGAAGGAGAAGAAGGAAGGAGATGAAGAAAAATGAAGATAATGAAGGGGTGGTGAATTGTGTAGAAGGTTGTAGAATCTCTCTCTCCCCCTCTCCCTCTCACCCAACATACCCTCATGTCCCCACCCTCTCATCTAAATATCTTCTCTTTTTTCTGTTTCTTTTCTTTTCAAATCAAAACAAAACAATATAAATACAAATGAAGCATGGTTCAAGAATATGTAACAAGTGCTTTGCAACATGACATGGTGCATGTCATATGCATAATCAAGCGTAATACATAATTAGTACATATTAATCAGGTTTAGTAATAAACTCGTATACAAGTAATTGCATAAATATTATAAAATATCCAAATCAACTTAACACCTTCAAAACCAATAATTCATATTAATATTCCAAATATTTTCCAATTATCGGTATATAATTATACCGTTTCATTAAAACTAATATTTATTACTTTAATTATTTAAATTCCTAAAAATAATATTTTATTTTCTGAAATGTTAAGATCTTCCCCCTTAAATAAATTCGGACTCCGAATTTAAATCTAAATCCCCTAAAATACTTAAAATAGTTCAATCAATAAATCAAATCAACGGGGCTCCGGGTATCATGAATACATAAAACATATCATAATGCGTCGTATGCACATGAAAACGAGTGTAAGACTCAAACTCAAAACTCCATCAAGCGCCACACAATCATTGGAGTTACGAGGAGAATACAATAGTCAAAACCAATAAGAAGATCAAACATGATATAATCAAAACTATAACATATATATAGCACGCATAGTAGTGAAATCGTCAAAATGTCCAAATAGAAATGCAAGCCAACCCCCTTTTTTTTCAAATCGCCGTGCGATGCGCGTATCACGGCACAAGTAGCGGCCGTTCATTATAAGGAAAATGCTATATATATATATATATATATATATATATATATATATATATATATATCCCTTGTTTAACATACACGTTCCGCCCTTTGAAAATACCTTGGGAAGGGTTTTCTGGTAATTTCTTATGTCACTCACGGACACGTAGGAAAATAGTGAGACTATAGCTCCTTTTTGAAAACCCCTTTCGTAAATATCGATGCATGCAAAAATACTCAGGTACTGTTCTCAGACTAGTCATACTCGGCTACTAAACCAAATAGTAAATATCGTAAAACATACTGCTCCAAAGGAAATCAATCCCAAAAATATATACAAGAATGCCACATGCGTCTGGTGCACACGAAAATCGAAATCAAAAACAGTGCCATGAATGTGCACAGAAACAAAACTTAAGTGCAACGGGTGTGCACGAAAACATTTTTCAAGTGCAATGGGTGTGCCTGACAACAATATCCAGTGTATCTGATGTGCACAAAGTCGCATCAAGAGCGCCAAGTGTGCGCAAGAATCTAAATCAAGTGTGTCAGGTCCGCACAACAGCATCTAGTGCAACAAGATGCACGATAACGAAAATCAAGTGCACAAGGTACACGAAAACATCTGTCGAATATCAACATCGAAATTAGCGGTATACGACATTCACTATATCAAATCAAGTATACCGCGGTATATGAACTCGTAAACGTGTGCAGCTGCGTGCACAAAACCATATCAATACTGAAAGTGCTCGTAAACCACCTCGAATGCATAAGTCCAAATCATGTGCATACTGTATGCATGAAATCAAAATCAAGCGCAATTGGGTATGCACAAAAACGAAAATCAGTACAACTGATACACGAAAATACGAATCAAGTGCAGTTATGGTGCACATAAGAAATATCAATCATGAAACGAAATCCTCAAAATGCCATAATCAAAAATGACGGAAACGTGATATCCGAATCACCAAGTCGCAAATCATAAATAATTGTCGTCGATGTGCCCCTCCTTCAAAATCAAAAGGTGTCGGTGCATCCAAGGATGGCAGAGCAAGAATATCCACTTACCTTTTGCCCACGGTCTGGCGTCCTCTGTCCTTAGATCCTCTTTTATTTCTACGGTTTACCAGTTATACGCCTCTTTGGCTCTACAGCCCGATTCTGGCGCTTCTCTGAAGATCTATTAACCAATTAACATGGTCACTCATAACATATCTCGTCAACGATAGCAATCTCTGCAGGACTGTTCGAAAGTTGGCACCCTTTACTTAATCCATTTCTTATTCCAGAATAGCTACATTCTCTTCGTGACCTTCTTCTGGAATTATGGCTGCATTTAACACCTCTGCATAGGCATCCAGTCTCTGATGTAAACGGAGTGAAACGTCATATCGTCAAGATCTCGTACGAACCTTTTGCTCTGCTTTTCTTCAATATGGACCAATTCGGAATCATCTCTTCATAGCTGTGTGGACTGTGCTCTAAATGGTCGCACTCATAACTAGAGTCTCCTTTCCAAAACTACGAACTCGGCATCTCAATATCCTGTAGTAGGCATCTGGCCAATTACATTCTGGGGAACTCGTCCAAATCATCGGAGTAATGCGCCTTCGCTCGTCCTTTCTCGATCGACTCACAACATGTATGTGTGGGGTCTTCTTCTAGCTGAAGTTAGTCAATTTGATAATCTCGCATCGGAGTATCCAAACGAACAACATGTTCCAGTCGTTTATCCAAGGATGACTAGCGATCCTCTATCATGTCCCCATGTATAAACTCCTGCTACATTAGCTTCATAAATCTGTAGGCGATATCTTGTCAAACTCAGCGACAGCTGGCTCATCTATCTGCACGGTAGATAACGCCTCAATCTTCTGAAGTAGATAGTAAGCTATTAGTCTTCACAATCTGGTTGGCCTCTAATAATGGCCCAATTATCTGGTGTAGATCTCGAACGCTCGCGTCAATGAGAAAATATAGTAAACGATATATAAAAACGCTCATGTCAATGGAAAACATCATGGTCAGTCCTCGTCCCTGACAAGCTCATGCTGACCGCATCTCTAGCCGCAGCTCTCTCTGCTCGTATAACCACGGTAACGGAAACCACAATCCGATATCAATGGGGATAGATCATAGGAATGAATAGAAATACAATGCATAAGAAATGTACATCCTAAGGCTTCTTAAGCGGAGTAGCGTATCGTAAGTATGCCGCGAAACATACACACGGTACGTCACTCTACTTAAGTCACCTACTCCATCAACCAAGATCAACCTATGCGACGAAAGTTCGGGTCTAATACCCCCTCGGCCAAGTCTAAGTTCCGTAAGGTCAAGCCTAGGTTCCGAATATATATACGCCCTAGACTCCGCATAGTCAAACCTAGACTCGAACCAAGGTTAAACTTAACGCTCTGATACCAACTTTGTCACGACCTGGAAAAGGCACGTGACTGGCACTTGAATCACGTGATATGGTGAATGTCATATGCATAATTAAGCCTAATGCATAATTAGTACATATTAATCAGGTTTAGTAATAAACTCGTATACAAGTAATTGTATAAATATTATAAAATATCCAAATCAACTTAACACCTTCAAAACCAATAATTCATATTAGTATTCCAAATATTTTCCAATTATCGGTATATAATTATACCGTTTCATTAAAACTAATTCTCATGCTTTTAAAATATTCATAATATTTATTACTTTAATTATTTAAATTCCCAAAAATAATATTTTATTTTCTGAAATGTTACGGTGCTGATTGCTGGAAGAGTTTTAAAGTGTTTTTCTTTGTGGAGAAGGGTTCGTCAATTACAAGAATACTGGCGGTGAACTTCAAGGAGGCGGAAGTCAGTAGAGATGTGTAAGGCTTGGGAATGAGATTAGGGCTAGAAGTACCATGAAGCCCAAGGGAGGAAGATACCAGGAGATAGCCCATTCAAGTGAAGACTTCTCAGGTATGGGTGGAGGTCGGTAAACCCTCAACCTCAACGCCATTCGGGCGCGATAATAAGGTTACGAATCGAGAGGAGGATACAAGCTTCAAGGAGAATATGGTCTTGAGAGATGCCAGCAATATGAGTTTGCAGGGAGATGGTGCTTATCGATCGATGCTTCTTAGAGAGCTAGGTGAGAACAAGACAAGACCTGTTTCAGATATTGTTGGAAATCAAAATGTTGTGAAAGAGGCTGCAGTGGAGGTTGGCCATCAAGGGGAATTAAAGCGCAAGCGGAATTCAAAATAGCTAGAGGCGGAGCAATATACAAAAGAAGCAGACAAGGAGGATACGGATTCAGCTGAACGGGTTTCTTATAGTGCGGATGATGCTCGTTTGCAATCATTAAGTAAGGAAGTGCCGGATATGAGAGTTGATGACGGGAAATAAGGAAGAATGAACAGGTTGAAGATAGAGACACAGACGACAAAATTAAGGACATAGTTACTGAGAATCTTGAAGATATATTCTCGGTAGACTTGGACACTTTTATAAGGTAGGGGATAGAGAAAACGGTAGCCAAGGCGATAGCAAAAGGATGTGCGTTTTAGGAACATGGTACTAATCCGACGGCTGGTCAAATAGGAGATAATTTAGCTGGACCTATTAATGATAAAGAAAAGGACGATTTGGTAGGGGGTGGAATGGAAGCTGAGTCTGTTCAAGAAGATAATGCCGTTAGAGAGAGTAGGAGGAGCAAAAGACTAGAGGAAAGAAAGCGTTTTGCGATAGGAGCCAAATCAGTGAAGTGTTCAAAGGCTATTTCAAGGGCAAAGAACAATGCAACGTCCTCATGTATACATTCAAATTCTTATGCGATTTTTAGTAATATCCCAGATGAGAAATTTTTAGAAATATCAGAGGCTATTAAGGTGGACATGGGTCAATCTATTGATCTTATAGATAGAAACCTGGAAGTTGCTCGGTCTTTAGAACTGGATAGGTGTATCCTATAGGTTCCTTTTCAGAATGAGGGGGGCACGCTGAGTGGGGATGGGGAGAAGATGATTTCTCAAGGTTAGCTTTGCGTAGGTATCCAGGCTGTGGGGTAGGGGGTCTTTTTTTCTTTGTTTGAGACGAGCTGTCTTTTTTGGAATATGTGTGGGATAGGGTTGGACTCTAAACGAAGAATGCTTAGGGATGTCATTAGAAAATATGCTTTTTCTTACTTAGGTTTTTCTGAGACCAAACTATGTAACCGTCGTCTAGATTGCGTAATAGTTTAGGTAGAGGAAGCGATGTCAAATGGGTGGTTAAGAAGGTGGAGGGTGCTCGTGGAGGGATCTTGCTAAGGATTCAGGGAGATATCTTGGAGATTGTGGATTCCATCATTGGATCCTTTTCAATTATTGTAGTGGCTAAAAAAAGCAGGTCGGATGGGTGCAGATGATTACTGTGGTATATGACCTGACTAAGAGAGAATCGTGCGAAGAATTCTGGGATGAGTTAGGCCAGATAAAGAACAGATGGGGAGTGCCATGGATGGTTGGAGGGGACATTAATGTAGTTCATTTTGCGGATGAGAGAGTAAGGACTTTGAATGATTCCAGTAACAGACCGCTATTTAACCAAACGATTAATCAGCTTACTCTTCTATATATTCCAGTAAAGGATAGGAAATTCACATGGTCAAATCATAATCATAGGGTACGTTTGGCGAATCTTGACAGAATTCTTGTGTTTTTGGATTGGGAGACTCATTATCCTCTTACTTTTGCAAGGATGGAGGCGAAAACAACCTCTGACCATGTACCTATCGTACTATTTGATGAGAATGATGACAAAAGGCCAAGTACAAAAAAGTTTCGGTTTGAAAAAAGATGGTTGGAAGATCTGACTGTTCATGATATCATCAAGAAGAGCTGGGTGTGTCCTACGAATTCTGTAGACATCGCAAGTATCTTGACGGTTAAATTGAGAAGGCTTAGACGAGTTTTGAAGAAGTGGGACAAGAAACAAAGGGCATTGGAAAGACAAAGAAAGGAAGAATTTATAGGATTTATCAAAGAGATGGAGAAGAGGGAGGAATATCAAGACCTAACTCTGAGAGAGCATGGTTGTCTTCAATCATGGAGGGTGGAGTTAAAAGAGATTTATGTGACCGAGAAGTTGGATTGGAGTCAAAGAGCAAATGAGGATTGGTTAAAGGAAGGAGACAGAAAAACAAGCTATTTTCACAGGATAGCGAATATGAAAAGAAGGTCTAACCATATTCACGTTATCGAGGAAGATAGAGAGCGGTTTACAGATGAGGAAAACTTAAGAAGGGTAGCATTGGGTTTTTATACGAAGCTAATGGGCACAATGAAGAAGGATAGATGGATGATGATGAACGATTTTTGGAATGATGGGAAGAGGCTCATAGATGGACAGAGAGAAGAGTTGGACACAGGATTCTTAGAAGATAATGTTAAAGCAGCGGTTTGGGAGATGAGAGCAGATAAGGCACCTGGACCAGATGGATTCCCAATTTTTTAGATATTGTGAAAGAGGATATTTTGATATTGTTTATGGCGATGGATGAGAATAGACTTAATTTGGATCGCCTTAATTGCTTGACTGTGGTTCTTATTCCAAAGAAAAGCAAGGCTAGGTGTCTTAAGGAATACCGACCGATAAGCTTAGCAAATTGTGCATGTAAGATTAGTTCGAAGGTCTTGGCGAATCAGTTGAGAAAGGTTTTGGAAGATATCACCAATGATACGCAACGGCTTTATGGCAGAATGGTACATCATGGACGGGATAGCTATAGCTAATGAAGTCATTCAATATTCCTGAAGGGGAGGAAAAGAAGGATACATCCTTAAATTAGATTTTGAGAAAGCTTATGACATGGTGGACTGGAGATGTATTTTGGAGTGTCTAGAGCTTTAAGGATTCTTCCCAAAATGGAAGCTTTGGATTAATTTGTGGTTATCCTCCACATCTGCCAATATCTGCATAAATGGAGAAGGCACGAATGAGTTTTGGTGTAGGCATGGCCTGCGCCAAGGGGATCCACTTTCATCGCTTATTTTTATCTTAGTGGCGGATGGGCTTGCACACATGATTCAAAGAAGAAGAAACAAGGGGTTATTGGAGGGAATGGGTCCAGGAGGCACAAGAACAGAGATTATAAACTTGCAATATGAGGATGATACATTGCTATTTGGTAGGCTGTGTGAGAACCAGGCTGCCATAATCAAATGGGTCCTTTATTCCTTTGAACTTTGGTCAGGACTGAGCATCAATTTTCCTAAAAGCTCGGTGGTGTGCTTAGGAGAAAGATCAAACTGGGAGGAGTGTCTTATATCCATTTTTAACTGCAAAGCGGAAGACTTTCCGGTTAAGTATTTAGGGCTACCTCTACGGCCTGGAACGTTGAAGAAGTCAGACCGGTTGCCAATGATTGATAGGTTGCAAAATCGATTGGAGGGCTAGGAGGATCGGTGTCTTTCAATAGGTGGGAAAGTGACTTTGCTAAATTCGGTGTTGTTGGCTGTCCCACAATATTATATGGAATTTTACTTGCTACCAGGTTGGGTGATTAAAAGGATTGATCAGATTCAACCAAATTTTTAATGGAGAGGAGCATCATTGGAGGAGCGAAGAAAACCTGGTTAGATGGGGGAAGGTCTGTAGACCGAAAGAAGGAGGCTTGGGTGTAAATAATATTAAGGAAATGAATAGAGCACTGCTAGGTAAGTGGTGGTGGAGGTGGATGGCAGGTAACGGGAAGGGATGGGTGGCTAATATCAATACAGCTTATGGTAATAAGTTTGGGGCTATAGACGCACCAAATAAGAAAACGTCAACAACATCTTCTTTCCTTAAGGGTATTATGTCGGTTAAGGATTCCTTTTTCAAAGGTATCTCTTATACGATAGGGAATGGTAGCTCAGTTAACTTCTGGCAAGATTATTGGTATGGAGATATCATTTTGCAGGAGAGATTCCTTTTGCTTTTTGAGCTCGCAAAGTATAAGGAGGCGTCAGTTCTTAGTCAATGGAAAGTAGTTAAGTGGTGGCCAAGACTTCAGAGAGCGTTAACGAGAGGGGAGAGGAGACATCGACACATGTTGATTGATTATCTGGAGTCATAGAAACTGATGGATAGAGAAAGTCTGGATAACGCGGAATGGAAATGGTCAATGATTAAGGATTTTTCGGTTAAGTTCTTTTATAATATTTTGAACTACGGAGGGATAGTGTCTATAAATGATAAGAGGATTTGGAAGTTCCCTGTGCTGTTAAAGGTTCGTATCTTCTTATGGTTGGCGTCCAATAATACGACCTTGATGAGAGACAATCTATGCAAGCGGAGTGGGTAGGGCCATCGTGTTGCGGTGTTTATGAGGCACAACCAGAATCAGTGAACCATTTATTTCTTTTTCGTTCAGTTGCTAGGAGTGTTTGGAATAAGTTTTTGACTGGGTTAGGATTTTCTTCTCTCATGCAACTTTGGTGATTTATGGACTTATGGGGGCATTGGGTTTGATAGAGAGAAATTAGAGGGTGATAGATTATGGTTTCTGCCGTGTGTTGGAATATTTGGTTAGAGTGGAATAATAGAATTTTTTAAAATATTAAGAAATCTAATCTAAGTATTCAAAGCACGACTGAAGCAACCATTAAATTCTGGACAGGTGGTGCGAAAAAGAGGACAAAGAAAAAGGCAAGGACCGAGGCACAGGACGAGAGATCAGTAGCTGGTTTAGGGCCTTCAGCTTCCAACATGGACAGGGACAGATCGGTGCGACCAGGAGGAGGACAACGTTGATCGCTAATAGTTACGAAGGAAGGTTTAAGGGAGATGATGGCCTTTTAGTTTTTAGTATTTAGAAATAAAAATTGTATTTCTTTTTTAGGGAATGTGTAATCCTCTGTTTTTTTTGGTTTTTTTTATGTTTTCTCTCTTCGGACGTTCTTTGATATTATTTCGTTAAATCGTCGTTTAATAAAACGCGGAGGCAATTTGCTTTCATTTTAATTCAAAAAAAACAACACATATTTTGTTTACAATAATTCAATCTATATATGCTCATCTTCATGTTTCAAACACCATAGTCATGAATAAGGATAATAATTTATATCAAACTATGTGTAGTGAAGTGAAAGAACATGGCAAACAAACAAATGAATTTAATATGTGCAGTGAAGCAAGCATAGAATTTCAACAAGCATACTATTTGTTGATGTAAAAATGACATTTAATTTCATGTTTCAATCACCATAGTCATCAATAAGGATAATAATTTATGTCAAACTATGTGTAGTGAAGCGAAAAAACATTGCAAACAAAAAAATGAATTTAAAATGTGCAGTGAAGCAAGCATAGAATTTCAACAAGCATACTATTTGTTGAAGTAAAAATGATCTTCAATTTTATGTTTCAACCACCATAGTCATCAATAAGGACAATAATTTATGTCAAACTATGTGTAGTGAAGTGAAAGAACATTGCAAACAAACAAATGAATTTAAAATGTGCAGTGAAGCAAGCATAAAATATCAACAAGCATACTATTTGTTGATGTAAAAATGACCTTCAATTTCATATTTCAACCACCATGGTCATCAATAAGGACAATAATTTATGTCAAACTATGTGTAGTGAAGCGAAAGAAAATTGCAAATAAACAAATGAATTTAAAATATGCAGTGAAGCAAACATAGAATTTCAACAAGCATACTATTTGTTGATGTAAAAATGATCTTCAATTTCATGTTTCAACCATCATAGTCATCAATAAGAACAATAATTTATGCCAAACTATGTGTAGTGAAGTGAAAGAACATTGCAAACAAACAAATGCATTTAATATGTGCAGTGAAGCAAGCATAGAATTTCAATAAGGGCAATAATTTATGTTAAACTATGTGTAGTGAAGTGAAAGAACAATGCAAACAAATAAATGAATTTAATATGTGCAGTAAAGCAAGCATAGAATTTCAACAAGCATACTATTTGTTAATGTAAAAATGAACTTCACTGCAACATATAATTCTGATATGTCATGTGCTGCATTTAAGATATTGGATGACTTTACCCAGCCTTCTACAACAACTACTACTTTTTCATCCTTATAAATAGCTTGTCGATCCTTGCATCGACCACAACAATCAATCTAAGAAAATGTCAGTTAACGGAGAGATTGTAAGTTATTATTCTTATCATGTACATTTATCTATATATTAACAAAATTACATTACTTATGTTTTCAATTTCTAGCAATGCTTTAAAATCTCAACAATTACAGGATGAGCTATCATTTTTCTTGTCATTGTGGATTGATGTATTCAACCAGTCTCGCCAGTGTGGATGGATGGCGAAAGACGGATAGCGGATGGTGTGCTTACGGGAGAGCGGAAGGCGACAAGGGGGGAGGTCGGCGTCAGATGGTCAACGGACTATCGAAGGCCAGCTAGTTGGTCAGCGTGGGATGGCGGGGCGATGACTAGGCTGCGATAGGCAGGCGGAGACAGTTGTGGCAAATTTTGTGTTAGGTGGGAATAATTAGGGATAATTTTGTAATAGGCGGTGACATGGGTGAGAATAAGATTCCTATGTTTGGGGTATTAGATTACCATGCTAATCTTATATTCCCGGAAATATTTTTTACATTAAAACAAACTTGGTAATATTTCATAGGAATCTAGGATTGCTACTTACCAAACACATCTTAATTGGGTTATTAATTACTACTTTGCATGACTTCTCTATTCGAACTAACAATAAAATTCTTAAATTTTATTTAGAATAGAAATATATCTTATAATATCTTCAACTGTTTTGAATGATTGAGTATGATTTATCTGGTTTTGGAATTAAAGTATGTAGTACAAATATAATTCAAATTCACATTGAAGTAGTTTTCATCATCTCATGGCTCTTAATTTATGATTTTCCGTGCATAGCGCTGGTGCATTGCTAATAATATATAAAGCTATTTGAAAGAATATTCTTTGAAATATCTTTTATCTAGTTTGGACTTTAATAGAAAAGTTGTTATCTAACCCCTATTTAATTCGGACCCCTTCTTCCTTTCTATTTTTTCTCTCGCTCTTTAGGTTTTATTGGGCTAATGTTAAAAAAATCATTGTGTGCTATAACATGCAAAATATTGAAAAATAAAAAGAAAATAGAGTTAAAAATTTCTCTATTTTCGTTCAGTATTGTTGGATATGCATGCATTAGAGGCCTATATTGTATAGGATGTTAGGGATATATATGTATAGGACAACCTTTCTCAGTTGTATATAGTATATTATTTGATTTGTATTTATCTTGATGTGTATATTTCTTTCTATTGATGCTTAATATTGCTTGCACATATTGATAAAGACTCAATACAACAGTATACTATTATGGTTTGACTTTATCTTAACATGTGCATATGTTATACTTGATATAATATATAGCGGTTACATGTTGATAAAGCCCGTAGGATTTTGCTTGACTACCAGTATTATGATGACGATCATACTTGTGGAAGCTGGATAGTCCATAAGCACATCCTTAAAGGTCCCAAGTCGCAGGAGTATCGAGACCGGGTATCGATACTCTAGAGTAGACTTGTGTATACGTTTCTAGACACCGACGAAGGGCGATGGTTGGTCCCACAGCCATTGGTATGATCACCCAAGATTGTATATATGTGCTCACTAGGGGTGAGTACACTGGACGGACTCACTAAGAACCTCTAGATGGTATTATACCTATCGTCGGATAGCGGCTCTCAG
This sequence comes from Agapanthus africanus, assembly GCA_030015575.1. Lineage (NCBI taxonomy): Eukaryota > Viridiplantae > Streptophyta > Magnoliopsida > Asparagales > Amaryllidaceae > Agapanthus > Agapanthus africanus. Next base: position 400,039,379 of record CM057347.1, read on the forward strand.
GTGACATGAGTACATGTTAGTGTTTGGACCGGAGATCATCATTTGTCTCATGTGAGTTCCCACTGTGCTTTGACCACTATCCTACCACGGCTCTACTGAGTCATGCAAACGGGTTTTGGTTGGGTACAATTCCGAGTCATATGGAGGCAGTGAGTAATTGTCAGAGATTCTTCTCTCCCGGTATTGGGAGTCGATATCACACTGTGTCCGGTTGGTCAGAACTATAAGACCTTGGCCAAGGCAGTTGAGATTTACTGGTGGTCAGATCAGTAGTTTATCAGATTGGTCCTGAGCCAAATCGACATGACTTATCGGGTCAGTAGGGGTCTGACGTTTACCAACCCCTAGACCCGGTATGCGATACTCTTAAACGAAGAGACCGGACTGTACGGAGATTGTCACGGATAGGCTCGGTAAGGGTTCGGATGAGCTTGCTCGTCGGCCTTCTTTACGACAGGTACCTGGGTAGCCGTTACGTATAGCTAGTGCCGCTGACGTGCTTGTAGTTAAACCCACTGCCAGCGTACTATCATGTTTTTAGAGTCCCACACAGAGGGTTTCTCTGGTTCAGTCGAAACGATGTGGTGGTCGTATATTTATACATGTAGGGTTTCGATCGAATGATAATACTAGCCGGCTTAAAATTAAGCCAGATTTGATTTGATAATTTACATATACACATTTCTATGTGTATATTCTAGTGTCATCTAGGTTTTCGATCGAGCAGGGTTCCGATCGAATGATAATACTAGCCGGCTTAGAATTAAGCCGGATTATTAAATCATGTATTGATTTAATAATTTACGTGTACATATTTCGATATGTATATTCTAGTATTATCCAGATTTTTGACCGGACGGTTGATAATACTGGCGGGCTTAGGATTAAGCCGGTTCATTAAATCGGATATTGATTTAATGCTAATATTATTTTAGTGATATTATTCTATCTCTTGGGTATTCGTATTTTGGTACGAATACGGGTATATATATACGGTAGAAAGTATTTTGTATTTATACAAAATATCTTCTAGAAGATGACACCTCGTCATGCTTATTTTTCTATTTCTTGAAAATAGAAAATAAGGCGGTAAAGGGCGGCATGGATGAAGCATGGCTATGGCATTAATTGCAAACACTATTGGAGTATGGTTGTGTTTTTTAAATAAAAGAAAAATACTTCATACAAAATTACTTAGTCATTCTTCTTCTCAAGTGAGGATCATTCTTTACTTGCCTTTCTCTTTCATCTTTGAGAGCTCACTCTCATCTCCAAACCCTACCATTCTCATGTGTTGAGAGACAAGGGTTTTGAAGTAGAAAATTACCACTAAACATCACCACATCAACTAAGCAAGTTAGATTAGCAAACTAATTTACCTAGTTTATTTTTTTAGAGGTAGGAGCTTGGATCAAGGACCTTCAGGTGAATCATCTAGGATCAAGAATGCCGGAGAACAAGGTTGATCCAGGAGACCTCAAGGAGCCGGAGAAGAGGAGTGAAGACCCGAAGGACACGTGCTTTAGGTATAACTTCTCATCACAGTAGCTAGATCTCTTTAGCTAAGCTAGTTTCGACATTTGGTTTGATTTTAGGTAGTGTTTTCTAGCGTCGGATTTTTTAAAAGTCAAAGTTTTTCATTCCGCAATGACCGTGGACAGCGACCAGGGCGCTAGGAAACCCAACATGGTATCAGAGCCGGTCCATAAACCTTAACTAGCTAGTTTGCACTAATTTAGAACTTCGATCGACAAAATTATCCGAATCACATCTCTAAAAACTTGCTCGCTATTCGAATTTCAAGGTTGTTCAAAAAATATTTTAAGTCATATTAAAATTATGTGCAGGCGATTTTAGAGCCAAGAAAAATTTTTGAGCTCCTAATCACCAAATTGGACCACTAATCTGCCGCCAAATAGGTCATTTGGCCGCGGATCGTTGGCCTAATTGTGTCTACGTTGCTCCAAATTTTTTCAGGGGTTCGAGTTCATGGAAATGTGATTTTTGGTATGTTCGGTTTTTACCCAAATTTGTTTATGTGCTGGTTTGCACATAGGGGGAAATGCGGAAAGTTTTAATAATCGAAATTCTAAATTCTTGCTTTTCTGTGTATTTGTTTCTGCGACCGTGAATATCATTGCGCGGTATATTCCGACTGATTGCTATATGTACAATCGGACGGGTTTACGAACATGATATTCGCGTTGATGTTCTGTGTTACACTAATGTTATGGATGGATTATCGTGGTGGATAGCCTATAGTGCAATGGTAGATGTACAGTGTTGATTCATTTGTATATTCATTATTGCGGGGCGAGCGTCCGACATGTGGACTGCCGTTTCTGCCAGATTGTATATTCTTTTATTGGGGCACGGCCGGATTGAGGTTGATGTTACCGTATGCATATATGTTTTTCTTTTCTGTAGTAGGATTACCCCGCAGAGGGGTGCTTGAATAGCCGGGTTTTAGAGGGAAATGGGCCCGCATCTCATGGTGTTGAGACAGAGGGGGGCTTACTCTAAAATTGGCGGGCTATTCGCCGCACTCGTAGGGGGTATAGGATGACCCACGGAGGGGTGCTCAAGTTACCGGATTCCGTGAAGTGCTAGGTGGCCCATTCACTTTGTTGATTGGGGTTGCCTCACTTCCGGGATCGGCGGGTAAATTGCCACACTCGTAAGGATCTAGGTTTTTCATTGCACAGGCTATCCACACGACCGGGAAATGTCGAGTTTCATTTGCGGCTCAAATGAAATCCAGGGCTCCTAAATTATCCGCTATTCTATACTGCTTATTGATGTTCTGTGATGTTGCTTATATCATGCCTGGGATGAATGGTTATATATATATTTATATATACTAGTAGATGTTGTATATGTTTTGCATCCGTGCTAGTCCTACCCCCGCTCTGCCGATAGTTAAGTAACCTAACGGTGCATGACGTGGCCCGTGACGAATGCGGATGGTATTTACGTATATTTTATTTTTCGTTCTTTTCCGGTGTGATAGTTTTTAATTGATGGGACCGTATTAATTTTACTTAATGCAAAAAAAAAGAAAACTAAAAGATGTTGTTGGAACAAATTTTGAAAAACTATAGTCATACTCTTTCGGTTTGCATAGTGGTATTCGGTTAGGAATATCCAGCACCTTATTCGAGGAGGCAAGAGCCTAGATCCCTTTACGGGGAGTGACCTCTTTGAGCAAAAGTTTATATTACTATAAATTACTCGGTTTTCTTCAAAACCACTAGTTTTCAAAAGCGGAGCCTAAACCCTCCTTTTCAAAACTACACGGTTCCTTCAACGATATCAAGTTCATTACATTAAGGGTTTTTCGCCAAAAACCAGCCGTAGGCCTCCGTCATTTCCTATGAGTAGTACTCGGTATTCATGCTGCGTTTGTTGACCTTATCAAGGCGTAGTGTACGGTAGCTGAGTGGTGCTTGTTTGTAGCATATGATACGATTAGCTAGGACAGTCACATAACCTTGTTGACCTTGTCAAGGGCTTATGCGGGTGGGTCTAGGGTAATCAAGATAATGACGGGTTGAACTTGACCAGCGACTTATGGTTTGTTGACCTTGTCAAGGTCGTAGGTCGTTAGGGGAAAAAACCACATCGGGGATTTCAAATATACAGGAAACTTGCTGGTGTTGCATACCTTCTGAAGAGTGTGGTAACTGGAGTGGCTTCCATCTAGGTTATCATGAAATGATGGTTGGATCCTGATCCCTTTGATGAGTAAGATTACTCTTGGGAGATATTTTTCACTTCATAATTAGCTAACCTATTAGGTGTCTAGAAAAGTGTTAACGGGGCTACGCCTCTGCGGAAACAAGGTTTATTTTAATTAGGTCCGTGCGAGAGCACGGAGAAACTCCCTCGGAGTACCAACACTCACCTGGCTGAACGGTTAGTGAACTTGTAAGGTGCGAATGATCCCAACCAGTTTTCCTTTTAAAGGTTTGAAGAAAAATTCGAAGAAACAGTGGTAGTCATCCTGATTAGATAAACTAATAACCAATCTGATCTTGCAAGAGTGCATGCTGAGTGTTTCTTTTCTCTCTCTCTCCAGGTAGCAACTATTTCACGCCCTAATCAAGATAATAAAATGTTTGACTTGACCGAACCAGCTTATTACACTGGGCTGGGGAACATCGGTCCGGCTCTAACTTGTGACAACTGTCATGAGTATGGGCAAGGGAAAGAGGACTGTAAGGAATTCCAAATAACTTTATTGAAGGAGAAGCATTCTAATGCATTTTCTTCGGGTGTATTTGTTATTGAAAACTGCTTTTCGGTCAACCCCACCTCCTAGGTACTAGATACCGGGTCGGATCTCATATCTGTAATTTATTACAAAAATTGAGAAAAAGTAGAATGGTTAGACCGGATGATATGTCCCTGAGAGTAGGAAACGGAGTACAAGTTGATACTACCGCCGTCGGTGAATATCACTTAGTATTGCCAAGTGGCAATACTATGATTTTGAACAATTGCTATTATATACCTTCCATGCTTTGCAACATCATATCAGTTTCTTTACTTGATAAAGATGAATATAACTTTATTCTAAATAGAATTATCATGAATATTTACCTTAATTAGGTATTGGTTGCAGAAGGTATACTGTGTAATGGTATCTACGTTCTAAATCAAAACACAATTTTCAATATACAAAACACACGCAAGAGGAAAAGTTCAGATACGAACGAAACTTACTTGTGGTATTGTAGACTTGGCCATATCGGTGAGAAAAGATTAAGTTGCATAAGGATGGATATTTGAATACGTTCGAATTTTCATCTTATGAAACTTGTCGGTCTTGTCTCAAAGGAAAGATGACCAAATCTCCGTTCAACGCACACAGAGAAAGAGCTACAGAGCTCTTGGGACTCATACACAGTGATGTATGTGGTTCGATGTCTATACATACGAAGGGTGGGTTCTCGTACTTCATCACATTCACTGACGATCTCTCTAGGTTCGGATATGTGTATCTTTTGAAATATAAATCTAAAACTTTTGAGAAATTTAAAGAATATAAGAACGAAGTAGAGAACCAGACTAGAAAAAGTATCAAGATCCTTCGATCTGATCGAGAAGGGGAGTACTTGAGTACGAAATTCCGTGTTTCTAAAAGAGAATGGTATTCTCTCTCAGCTTACTCATCCATACACACCACAGCACAATGGTGTATCGGAGCGGAGGAACCGTACCTTTTTGGACATGGTTTGCTCCATGATGAGTAGTGCTGATCTGCCTATTTCATTCTGGGGATATGCACTTCAAACAGCGGCATGCCTGTTGAATCATGTTCCGTCCAAATCAGTGCCTAAAACACCATTCGAAATATGAAATGGAAAGAGACCATATCATAAAAGATTTAAGATATGGGGTTGTCCGGCTTATGTTAAAAAGCATAATCCGGACAAACTAGAGGTACGGTCAGTTCTATATAAGTTTATGGGATATCCAAGGAATGGTTATGGATATCTGTTCTTCTACACCGAGGAACAGAAAGTGTTTGTTGCTCAGCACGCTGTTTTTTCAGAAATGGAATTTCTTGCAAAGGAAATTAGTGAGAGTACGGTAGAACTGGAAGAAATTCTGGAACTACAAATTGAAACTGAAGATTTGGTGGAACCAGAGGATTCAATAATTCCGGACGAACCTCAGCCACTCCGCAAATCTAGTAGGATTTCTCATCCGCCCGAAAGATACTACGGTTTTCTCATAGATGGGGATCGAGAGGATTGCATCTTGGAAGAAAATGATTCTACTAGTTATAAGCAGGCCATTAATAGTAGGGACTCTGTAAAATGGCTTGAAGCTATGCAATCCGAAATGGAGTCCATGTACACCAACAAAGTTTGGACTTTGGATGTTGCTCCTCCTGGGGTAAAATCCGTTGGATGCAAATGGGTCTTCAAAAAGAAGATTGGTACAGATGGACAGGTGGAAGGCTATAAGGCTAGACTTGTTGCAAAAGGTTTTCGTCAAAGACGGGGAGTGGACTATGACGGAACCTTTTCTCCAGTGGCTATGCTGAAATCCATTCGGATCCTACTTGCCATTGCTGTCTACCATGACTATGATATCTGGCAGATGGATGTTAAAACGGCTTTTCTAAATGGAAGTTTAGAAAAGTGCGTTTATATGGATCAGCCGGAGGGATTCGTAGACAGTGGGAGCAGCGAAAAGGTGTGCAAGTTGATTAATTCCATTTATGGATTGAAGCAAGCGTCGCGGAGCTAGAACATCTATTTTGATGAGACAGTCAAGCAATTTGTCTTCATCAAAAAATGAGAATGAGCCATATATCTATAAGAAAATTGTAGGGAGAACTGTTGTATTCCTCGTCTTGTACGTGGATGACATTCTATTGATAGCAAATGACATTCCTATGCTGCAATCGGTCAAGCTGTTCTTATCACAAAAGTTCTCCATGAAGGACCTAGGTGATACCTCCAGCATTCTGAGGATTAAGATCTACAAAGATAGATCCAAGAGATTGTTGGGACTTTCACAGTCCAGGCACATAGAGACCATACTAAAAAGATTTAGTATGGAAGATTCCAAGCGCGGTAATATACCCGCATTGCACAGAATCACCCTCTCCAAAGAGATGTCTTCCAAGACCGATGAGGAGAGGGTTCGCATGAGCACTATACCCTACGCTTTGGCGATAAGATCTATAATATATGCGATGCTGTGTACCAGACCAGATGTAGCATACGCGCTTAGCGTGGTGAGCCGGTATCAGTCGAACCCGGATGAGAATCATTGGAAAGCTATGAAGAACATTCTCAAGTACCTGAGAAGGACTAAGGAGATGTTCTTGATATACGATAATGGAGACCTTCAGGTCGAGTCCTTTACCGACTCAAGCTTCCAAAGTGACAAGGATGACAACAAGTTTGTCTCGGGTTTTGTGTTTACCCTCAATGGAGGGGCGGTGTGTTAGAAGAGCTCCAACTAAGACACCGTCGCAAACTCGACGATGGAGGCTGAATATATTGCTGCGAACGATGCCGCAAAAGAAACGGTCTAGATGAAGAAGTTCATTACTGAACTTGAGATGGTTCCATCCATTGTTATTCTAATACCTTTGTATTGCAGTAACAATGGGGCTATAACTTTAGTGAAGGAACTACGGTCCCATCAGAAGTCCAGACACATCTTGAGGCGGTATCACCTGATCAGGGAGATCGTAGATCGTCGGAAGATCGAGGTCCGGAGAGTAGATACGAAAGACAACACGGCGGATCCATTTACTAAGGCCCTCCCTCAAGCGCAGTTTGACCGACTTTTTGAGATGTTGGGTATGCGGTACGCCAACAATTGGCCCAAGAGCAGATATTGGGTATTCGGTACGCCAATTACAGGCCTTAGTGCAAGTGGGAGATTGTTGGATATGTATGCCCTAGAGGCATGTATTGTATAGGATGGTAATGATATGTATGTACATGACAATCTTGCTCAGTTGTATATAGTATATTATTTGAGTTGTTTTTATCTTGATGTGTGTATTTATTTCTATTGATGTTTAATATTACTTGCACATATTGATAAAGACTCAATACAGTAGTATACTATTATAGTTTGACTTTATCTTAACATGTGCATATGTTATACTTGATATAACATATGTCGGTTACATGTTGATAAAGCCCGTAGGATTTTGCTTGACTACCAGCGTTATGATGGCGATTATACTTATAGGAGTTGGGTAGTCCATAAGTACATCCTTAAAAGTCCCAAGTCGCAGGAGTATTGAGACCAGGCATCAATACTCCAGAATAGACTTGTGTATACGTTTCTAGACCCCGACGAGGGACGGTGGTTGGTCCCACAGCCATTGGTGTGATCATCTAAGATTGTATACAGGTGCTCACTGGGGATGAGTACACTGGACGGACTCGCCGAGAACCTCTAGATGGTATTATACCTATCGTCGGATAGCGATTCTCAGGTGACATGAGTATATGTTAGTCTTTGGACCTGAGATCATCATTTATCTTGTGTGAGTTTCCACTGTGTTTTAACCACTACCCTACCACGGCTCTACCGAGTCATACAAACAGGTTTTGGTTGGGTACAGTCCCGAGCCACATGGAGGCAGTGAGTGATTGTCAGGGATTCGTCTCTCCCGGTATTGGGAGTTAATACCGCACTGTGTCCGGTTGGCCAGAACCATAAGACCTTGGCCAAGTGTCACGCCCCATTTCCCATTAGACGAAAACGGTGACGTGGCAAGCCCGCAACGTATTTACTTAGAAAATAAATACGTTAAGCGTAATTAAGCAATATATAAAAATGAACAAGAATGACAAGAGAATAAAAATGAAATAGCAAATTTATTTACATTCAACTTTACATACAATTGTTTGAAATTAAAAGGTACAATGAACAAAGCAATGTCTAAACAATGGCATACAAAAAGTAAGTGCAGAGGAACTAGTAGTCAGGTTGTGCCACAAGCTAGTCCAAGTCCTCCTGACTCGGCTCAATCTCTTCAGTGACCGGTCCTCCTGACGAGTTCCAAAGAAAGAAACAGAAAGGAATGTCGTCAGCGAACTAATGCTCGGTAAGTCCCAAAAGAAGAAAGAGAAGATAGTATATAAAATAAAATGAACAGGTAAATTGTATATGATTGATTATTGGTATATGATAGTTATTCTAATGTGGTTGTTTGTAGTTTGGTAAAGAAGATATTCATGTATACGAGAGGAGTCCATCTTACCCCGTGGACTATGGTAACATGTAGTACAAGGCCCTGTCATAACCTATGGGACAACGACACGAGAATTCATGTAAGTGTCTTTTAAGTGACCTCTCGTGCCACGATATACGTTCCGTACCAATCTGCCCCTTTTATCCCCGTGTAATGTATTGTATAGATTATGTTTACACGTCTTGCCGGAACCATGGATACAAAATGATCAGGTATTCATGTTCAGGATATAATCATGTATTCAACTAGTCATGTCAAGTTATAACCATAGTTCGGTTAAGTCAAGTCAAGTATACATGTTTGATGTTGACGTTTGAGTTCGAGTATTCATGTTCATGATCAAGTATTCATATTTGATTTTGGATTCAGGTTTGAATTGGACTCAGACTGAATCAGACACTTGTACCTATTTAACTCTGAAATTCTTAGGTTCGGGAGTCATCGGCAACTGCTGCACATGGACGACGGGATTTGTGTCTTTTTCCAAGGCAATTGCCATTGATAACTCCTGTTAAGTTTTCTAACCTGAATTGGCAAGCACTCACTTTCTCCGGCTCTCTGGGGCTCAAGAGAATTGATCCCGCTTAAACCTATATTTACTAAAATTCTTAAATATTGTTTTTATATATCTCGAGGGGTTTTTATGAAAAATATTTTAATATAGTTAAAAAGTAAACCTCGAGGGTGATTGGTATTATTTAGGGTTTTCATGAGCATGGATTTTAAGTATTGGGGTATTTTAGTGATAATTACTTAGCTTTGGAAAGTTTATGGTATTTTATTGAAAAACTTGCCTTTTTGGTATCTTGATGGTATTTTATTGGCATTTGTTAATCTTTCGTTTTTTAGAAAAATATAGGTTCATTATATTTTGAAAATATGGATTTATAATTTGATATAATTTAAAAAATAGTTTTATTTAGAAATTCGTTTTTCTTAAAAACCGTATTTATATCCTTTCGAGATCGAATGCTCCATGAGGAGGTCTGCATCTCGCTCTACTATCCTCAGGATGTGCGATAATCCGTACCATCCATTAGCGGGTCTCCTAAAGGGGGTTGTAGATGCATAATTGTAAAGGAGTATGAAATACTGTTTTAAAAGAAACCCGGTTTTAAATTATATGGTATTTTATTGTAAATACTATCTTCAAACCAAAAATACATGCAATTAGGTATCGCTCTATGAAACCAAGTGTGCATGTAGGGTAATTCGTTACCCCGTGAAGTTTTTCTAAAGGTATTTTTAACGATTAGTCGAAAAGGTTTGATAACAAAGTTTAAGGTACTTTAATGTAAAAGTTCAATTATGGTTGTTTCACATGAAATTCTTGGTTAAACTTGATTCTAAACATTAGTATTAAGATTACAAGTGAAGTGGTAAAAATTGGTTTGACCAAACGATCAAAGAAAATGGAGTTATAAGTTTTAGAAAAGATGATATCGGTAATAACTCCACTTTTACCGATATTTGATTTAAAATGAGTATCAATGAAAAGGGGGAGAATTGGGAGGGACTTACGATTTGAATACGTGAAAGGAAGAGTTAGGAAGGAGAGGGATGCTTCGGGGCGTCGCGGGAGCTCCAGAATTGGTTTCGATTTTCGCCGGAACCAACTTGCTCGCTAACTTCACTTTACTCCACTTGCACTTAGGAACTTTTTTAGAGAGTTTTGGCTAGAATTTTCAGAATGGTACTGAGCCAAATTGTGGGGTGGTATTTATAGTGGAGAATTAGGGTTTGGGAATTAAAATTGTGGATTAAGAAGTATTAAAATTGTGTTAATTGGTGAATTGAAGGGTTTCTGTTTGATTCCAGGGAAATCAAACAGTGCAGAGGGGTTAAGGGTAGCTGAAGAGACGAATGTGCAAAGCACGGGGAAAAATGGGCTCATCTTAGCCGTCGCCGCCGGCCCCTATGCCAATTTGGCCGATCGATCTTGAGGCTCTGGCCTCGAGATTCGTGCCATCTGATCAACCCTCTGTTTACTCCATTTTCCACATGTTTGATTTTTCTGAACTTTTCATTTCCTCGTGTATTGCACGTGCAATTTTTTGGGCTTCCAAAAAGTTAAAAAGAAAAATCAGAAAAAATAATTGTGTCTGATGGGAATCGAACACACAGGCTACGTCACAGCAGTGCAGGGGCTTTACCAGTGAGCTATAAGTTGCTTCTTACTTTTATTTAACAAAAGTAACTTATAACTCAAACTTAGGCTGTAAAACTCATTTCTTGTATATTAACAGAAAATTTTCCGTACAAAAATTTCAGAGTCGTTACACCAAGGCAGTTGAGATTTACTGGTGATTAGATCAGTAGTTTCTCGGATTGGTCCCGAACAAAATCGACACGACTTATCGGGTCAATAGAGGTCTGACATTTACCATCTCCTAGACCCAGTATACGATACTCTTAGACGAAAAGACCGGACTGTACGGAGATTGTCACGGATAGGCTCGGTAGAGGTTCGGATGAGCTTGCTCGTTGGCCTTCATTTCAACAGGTACCTGGGTAGCCGTTACGTACAGCTAGTGCCGCTGACGTGCTTGTGGTTAAACCCACTGCCAACGTACTATCGTGTCTTTAGAGTCCTATACAGAAGGTTCCTCTGGTTCAGGAGAAACGATGTGGTGGCCGTATGTTTATACATGCAGGGTTTCGATCGAATGATAATATTAGCTAGCTTAGGATTAAGCCAGATTATTGGATCAGGTATTGATTTGATAATTTACTTATACACATTTTGATATGTATATTCTAGTGTCATCTAGGTTTTCGATCGAGCAGCGTTCCAATCGAATGATAATACTAGCCGGTTTAGGATTAACCCGGATTATTAAATTAGGTATTGATTTAATAATTTATGTGTACATATTTCGATATGTATATTCTAGTGTTATCTAGATTTTCGATCGGAAGGTTGATAATACTGGCGGGCTTAGGATTAAGCCGGTTCATTAAATCGGATATTGATTTAATACTAGTATTATTTTAGTGGTATTATTCTATCTCTTGGGTATTCGTATTTTGGTACGAATACGGGTATGTATATACAGTAGAAAGTATTTTGTATTTATACAAAATACTTTCTAAAATATGACTGTAATGATTCTAAAATCTTGTACGGAAATTTTACTGTTAATATACAAGAAATGAGTTTACAGCCCGAGTTTGAGTTATAAGTCAATTTTGTTAAATAACAATAAGAAATAACTTGTAGCTCACTGGTAAAGCCTTACACTGCTGTGACGTAGCCCATGTGTTCGATTCCCATCAGACACTATTTTTTTTTGAATTTTTCTTTTAATTTTTGGAGGTCCAAAAGATTGCACGTGCAATACACAGGGAAATGAAAAGTTCAGAAAATCAAACATGTGCAAAATAGTTTAAACACAGACAAATACACGTGGCACGAATCTCGACATCCAAAACCCTTAATCGACCGGCGGATATTGCATTCGGGCCGGCACCGACGGTTGATTTGAAGCCAATGATGCTCGGGCTTTGCACACACACCTCTTCACCTACCCCTAACTCCCCTGCACTGTTTGATTTCCCTGCAATCAAACAGGGACCTTTCAATTCACAATTTATCGCAATTTTAATATTTTTTAATCCGCCATTTTAATTCCAAAACCCTAATTCTCACTATAAATACCATCCCCTATCTTGGCTCAGCACCATTCTGAAAATTATAACAAAATTCTCTCAAAAAGTTCCTATGTACAAGTGGAGTAAAGAAGAGTTAGCGGGCAAGCAACTTCTGGTGAAGATTAAAGCAAATTCTGACGCTCCCGCAATGCTACGAAGCTCATCCCCTCTTCTTCAACCTCTCTGAGTTTTCTAAATCATAATTTTTTTCTAAATCTCTTCCTTTCTATTGAAAATCCTAATCAAATTTATATCGGTAAAAATAGAGTTAATACCGACATCTTCCTTTCTAAAACATTTAACTCCCTTTTCCTTTACAATTTATTCAACCTGTTTTGACTATATCACTTGTAACCTTAAATCTTAATGTTTAGAATCAGATTTCATCAAAATTTCTCATGTGAAACAACAATAGTAGAACTTTTTCGTTAAAATACCTTGAACTTTATAAACACCTGTTTTAGTATTTGTTAAAACAATACTTTAAGAAAACTTCACGGGGTAACGACCTACCCTACATACACACTTGGTTTCATAACACGATACTCATTGTATGTATTTTCGTTTCGAAGAATAATATTACGATAAAATACCTCATAACTTTAAAAACCGTATTTTTTTAAAAGCGGTATTTCGTATCCTTTGCGATTACGCATCTACAATCCTCTTTAGGGGACCCGCTAATGGATGGTGCGGATTATTTCACATCCTTGGGCTAGTAGAGTGAGATGCAGACCTCCTCACGGAGCATTCGATCTCGAAAGGATTTAAATACGGTTTTTAAGAAATACGAATTTTCTAAATAAAATAAAATTATTTTTAAAAAAATAAAATTATATAAAATTATAAATGCATATTTTCAAAATATAATAAACCTATATTTTTCAAAAAAGGAAAAGATTAACAAATGTCAATAAAATGCCATCAAGATACCAAAAAGGCAAGTTTTACAATAAAATACCATGAAATTTCCAAGCTAAGTACTTATCACTAAAATACCCCAAATACTTAAAATCCATGCTCATGACAACCTCAAATAATACTAATCACTCTCGAGATTTATTTTTAAACTATATTAAAATAATTTTTCATAAAACCCCTCGAGATATATAAAACAATATTTAAGGACTTTTATAAATATAGGTTTAAGCTGGATCAATTCTCTTGAGCCCAAGAGAGCCGAAGAAAGTGAGTTCTTGCCTATTTAAAGTAAACAATCTAACGAAGTTATCAATGGTAATTGTCTTGGAAAAAGACACAAATCCTGTCGTCCAAGTGCAGCAGTTACCGATAACTCCCGAACCTAATTCAAGAGCTAAATCTGTTTATAAGTGTCTGACTCAGTCTGAGTCTATTTTAAATCTGAAACCAAAACCAAGCATGAATACTTGATCATGAACATGAATACTCTAATCCAAACATGAATATCAAACATGTATACTTGACCTGACTTCACCGAACCATGGTTATAACTTGACTTGACTACTTGAATACTTGATTACATTCTGAATATGAATACTTGAAAAATTTGTATCCATAGTTTCGGCAAGACTTGTAATTATAATCTATACAATACATTACGCAGGGATAAAGAGATAGATTGGTACGGAACGTATATCGTGGCACGAGAGGTCACTTAAAAGACACCTATATGAATTCTCGTGACGTTGTCCCATGGGTTATGACGGGGCCTTATACTACATGTTACCATAGTCCACGGGGTAAGATGGACTCCTCTCGTATACATGAATACCTTATGTATCAAGCTACAAACAACCACGTCATAATAACCATCATATACCTGTACAACTTACCTGTTCATTCACATTACTCCTTATATTCTCTTTCTTCTTTTGAGACTTACCGAGCGTTAGTTCGCTAACGACATTCCTTTCTATTTTTTTCTTTGGAATGTTCGTCAGGAGGACAGGACTCTCAAGAGATCAAGCCTAACCAGGAGGACTTGGACCAGCTTGAGACACAGCCTGACTTCTAGTTCCTTTTACATTTATTTCTTGTATGCCATTATTTAGGCACTGCTTATTATTATTGTATCTTTTCATTTTCAAACAGTTGTATGTAAAGATGAATGTAAATAAAGTTGTTGTATATTTTAATACTCTTGTCATTCTTGTACATGTTATATATTAGTTAATTACGCTTAACGTATTTATTTCTTAGTACATACGTTGTGGCCTGTCACGTCATCGTTTCCGTCTACTGGGAAGCGGGGCGTGGCAATGACATCTCATCATGTTTATTTTTCTATTTCTTGAAAATAGAAAACGAGGTGGTAAAAGGAGGCATGGATGAAGCATAGCTATGTCATTAATTGTAAACACTATTGGAGTATGGTTGTGTTTTTTAAATAAAGAAAAAATACTTCAAACAAAATTACTTAACCATTCTTCTTCTCAAGTGAGAATCATTCTTTACTTGCCTTTCTCTTTCATCTTTGAGAGCTCACTCTCATCTCCAAACCCTACCATTCTCATGTGTAAAGAGATTGTAAAAAGATAAGGGTTTTGAGGTAGAAAATTATCACTAAACATCACCACATCAACTGAGCAAGCTAGATTAGCAAACTAGTTTGCCTAGTTTACTTCTTTTAGAGGTAGGAGCTTAGATCAAGGACCTTCAGGTGGATCATCTATGATCAAGAATGCCGGAGACCAAGGTTGATCCAGGAGACCTCAAGGAGCCGGAAAAGAGGAGTGAAGACCCGAAGGACACGTGACTTAGGTATAACTTCTCATCACAGTAGCTAGATCTCTTTAGCTAGCTAGTTTCGATATTTGGTTTGATTCTAGGTAGTGTTTTCTAGCGCCGGATTTTTTAAAAGCCAAAGTTTTTCGTTCCGCAACGGCCGCGGACAACGTCCAGGATGCTAAGAAACCCAACGAAGTATTGTATAAGTGATTTAGAAGAAAAAACCCAAAGAAAACAGAAAATTACGACATAATGTCGCTATTTTCATGTGCGATAGCATTTAAAATATTAAAATATTGAAGAAAACAGGAAATTTTGACATGTATAATACTGAAAAAAGAAAGAGAATAAGATACTTTGAGACTTTTGAAAATTTCATACTAATCTTATGCATGTAAAATATAGAAACGGAACAAAACGGAAATATTTTGAAAATTCCGCGACTTTCGTATGCAAGCAAGCAAAATATTTACAAAACCAAGAAAAATAGGAAATTCTTGAGATTTTTGAAGAATTTGCTACTTTGGTAAGTCACAAGCAAAATATAGGAAAACCAAAGAAAACATAATATTTTGATTTTGGAAATTAAGCGATTTTTGTGTAGTGTACTACAGTGTACAAAATACTGAAAAATTAAATAAATTTGGAATATTTTTAAATTTCATGATTTTTATGTGTTATTAAGGGTTCCGGTCATCTAGAATCTCAGTCATTCGGACCAAATGTCATTGTTTTTTAGGTTTTTCATATCAATCGGCAATCTTTTTCTTTTAGTTCAAACGGCGTTTTGTTTCCTTAGTATACAGAAGTTCTCCAAGAGTATGAATAAATAAAATATTAAAAAATCGAAGAAAACAAAAAATTCCGAGACCTGAGATTTTATGATTTTTGTGTGCTATATATAGTATGAAAAATAATGGAAAAAAGAAGAAAACAGATTTATTTTTAGATTTTTGAAAAATTTACGATTTTCATGTGATATAATGCAAAATAATGAAGAAAGCATAAAATCTTTTATCCTTCTGAAAATTTTTATTGCAAATAAAATATTGAAAAACCGAAGAAAATATAAATTTTTTGAGAGTTTTGAAAATATTACATTTTTCATGCTCTCTATATATTAAACAAAATAATATAAAAATGAAGATAACAGAAAATTTTCATATTTTTGAAAAAAATCTAGATTTTCGTATGTTATATAGCATACAAAAAATTTATAAAACCGAAAGAAACAAAAAAAAATTGAGACTTCAAGAAATTATCCATTTTCTTGGGCTATAAGAAAAACGCAAACACTTGGTGACTTTACATTGATTAACTCTATATAAAAAAATACTCATTCTGGATAAGTCACAGAATGAAAAGTTATTTCTATGACGGCCGTATAGAGACAGAAGAGAGAAGAAATATAAATACGGGCCCTACACACTACCCAAGGTTGTCCGATATCCCCCAACCAGGTGTGTGTAACTGATCCACAGAATGTAAGAAATTGAGAACTCTGGAAAACCAAATGCAATAGCCTCACTTAAATTCCACCCCTCTAAAAGAAACTAACTTTATCTTGTAATATATTCTTTAGGCACATCGACCATTAAAATGACAGGTTTCGATTTTTTTGACTTTGCAAATTATCACAGTCCTCAAATGAACAATCTCTATTTCTTTTTTCAATTGCAAAAGAAGTTTATGCCCTTTACTATGGCACTTTGAAACCAGAATAAGCACAGCAACATTGCCCACTTAAAACACATAATGGCTACCATAAATCCCTCAAAGACATTTCAGACCTTGAATTATAGACAAAATATATACTAAGAAATTGTATACTTGATCCTATAAACATCCAGACTTGAAACTAGCAATAACAATTTCAATTTCATAATACAAAACATAAAAACTTCAATTTCATGATACACCTTTTGCAACCAGAATAACTATACCATCTTGAACATTTCATTCAGTCCATGAATTATATACACTTTAACTATATATACTAAATTTTCTAAACATCCATACTTCCTAAATATAAATATAAAAGAAACCAGCAGTAGCAGTCATACCCCTTTACACCTCTATTTCCACTGCATCATCTTTTTACAATTCTATGTACATATATAAACATCACTTAGATCAAAGATCCATACCAAGGTCCATGAACACTCCCCGAAACAAGCACAACAGTTAGCAACACCTTTGTCGCTTTCACCACTTGGTCCGAAAGCATCGCGGCCCCAACTCTTTTAAGCGTGGCTTCCGCCATCTTCCTGCCTTTATCTCCGCTGCCTCCGAGCATGAGCGCTCGTGCTGCGAGGTAAATGGCACGAGAGACCTTCACAAAGACCGCATCGTTGCTCTGTAAGCTCTTTGTGAGGACTCGAGCAATCATTTCCTTTCTATTTTGAAGCATTGGGTCTGATGAAGACAACCCTGCAATTGTGTTTATGATCTCCTCGATGCTTACATTGGGGACTGTATTCAAAAGCTTGACAAGCCTTTTATAAGAGTCAGAGATGGTGTTTTCTAGCTCCGATGGAGAGAGAGCAGAGTTTTCGGTGAGAAGGATTTGCCTGAGCACCAACATGCTGCATATTTTTGAAAGAACCAAGAAATATTAGGCCAACATGTGGTGCTTTCTGGAAAATATTAGGACATGAGGTACTTTTTAACAAGTATTAGACCTATATGCGGTAACTTAAATGGTGTGCTTCCATACATATCTTTTAAGACCGAAGAATTTGAGAGATTTCTTAAATTGTTTACTTGCAAGTTTTACTGTAAATAACTCAAATGATTGTCTTGAGTAGAATTTGAGAGTTTTCTGAGTTATACCGAGTGAGCAATATGGGTGTTGTGCTAATAAATCGCCTAATAGGCACAAATTGGGTCAACTGCAGGAGAATTTTGTGCAACTAACCCTTTAATGAATATATGCAAATGCTGGCAAAGAGGGAAATTTAATATGGATAAAAGAAATTCAAATTATGCAATTTTCAAGCTATATTTTGTTGCTCCTCCTATGTGAAAGATGACTAGAGTAGAGTAACTGTGATCTTCATTGCAGGTGATTATTTCTCATCCTATGAGCTAAAAGGATAGCATGTTAATTGTTTCTAAACCTCTCAAAACAAAAATCTAGACCATCTCGCTAAACTGATTTCCTTCAAGTTACACCCAAAAGCTATAGAAAGATGAAATATAAGAAATGCAAGCACTTCACCTTGTTGAGATAACGATGATTTGTTGTAACTGGCTCTGCACGAATCTCAATCTTAAAACATTCAGTTCAAGAGTCTCTGGAACTGTCTCCATAGTCAATCCCTCTATCCCACTTGCAAGTTTTAGCATGCCAAGTCTCAGCAACAAGTCGAGTTTTTCTCCTGTGCACTCTGGTTGTTCTTCATCACCTGCTCAGAAAAGAAGATAATATAATGGTGCACTTTGTAAACATGGTAATGTTCTTATAATACATCAGGTTTGTAGAATATTTGTTAGTTTTCAGCCATGATTTTAAATTTAAAAAAAAACATACATTTTCGTGCACTTTGAAAACCAATAGTATTTTTAACAATTTCTACTCGTATGCAAACCCCAAGATTTGCAATTCAGACCTCAAACTAATCTCATGGACCTGTTATGGGATGCAACTTGGCTATTAATAAGGGTTGATCACAAAAATGCAAAAAATGGACATGTTGCAGATAATTATTTTTTCAATGTCATTAAAAAAAAACCTTATAAATTTTTTTTCAATGTCGTATTTTAAGATAGTTCTCTAAATGCATGATGCTCAAACAAATTTATTGTTTTAACTATTCATAATCAGGTTCAGTTTCACATGCAACTGCAATGCACACATCACAGATCTAGTATAAAGGGTTTTAAAATCTAAAATCTTGAAACATTTTTTTCACAAATCAGCCGATTGTAAATAAAAATCAACCACAATGCAGTAATAAAGTAATCTACATCCAAATATGCAGCAAAGGGTGCACACCTGAATCATGAGATCTGCTATTTCGTGCGAGGCTAATGCCGCTACCAGTCCTAAGGGCAGTGCCAATAGGAAAACCCTGAAAACAAAATGTCTTAGTGGTCCGCTACTTCGAATCCAAACCAAACACCATAAGGTAAAAAAATCAAGAACATGGATCTAAAAAGAGAGCTTACATGATTTATGGTGAGAGACACAGAATCATTATGTTCATTCCACTCTTCTTCTGAAGTGCTAAGTAATGATGATATCCATTGAGCTGTTAGTGGGAGTGAGACGCGAGCACCGGAGGGAGGCCCATATCGACCAGCAAATGCCTTTTGCAAGTACTCCAATCCTGCGGATCCTTTTATAAATGGTTCCAGCATTTGTATCCGTGCTTTGCTAATTTCTGTCTTTAGAGCCTGACAATCCAAAAGGTAAGAATTAAGAATGGTTTGCTATGGTGTTTATAGAGTGAAAATCGTGTTTATGAGGATTATTTTATGAGTGAAAGAGGTCGGGTTACAGTTTTTCGAGGGTAGGGGTTCTTGAAGGATTTTGGCACGTATGATACAGAAAATTTATATAGTGCCCGTCACATAAGAGGCACCATACGTAAACTCAACTCACAACACTCTCCAAAATATGTACAATAGCTTCAATTTGCAAAAAAGAAAAAGAAAAAAAACATGATGTGCCAAGAATAGGAGAAATCTAAAGGTAAACATCGTTTGATAGACAAATACACATACCAATTGTTAACACATGTATTCCTAAAACAGCAACTAAAATAGAAGCTGAATTCAAAAGAATTAAAATGTAATTTGAAAAAGAAAAAATACCTGTATCTCCTCCAGAACAAAGTGCAGCCCCTTGATTGTGGCAATAACAAATGACTTCTTCCCATTGTCATCGGAGTGAGCAATGCATGCCAATTCCTTCAATAATTTATCATGGGCCTTTTTCATCTCAACTTCTTTTGCTGGGGCAGATAACTTCTGCAACATGCTCAGTGCGTACTCCAATATCCTTCCAAGATATTTCATGTCCTGAGTGCCTGATTTGAGTAACTTGAATAGCGAAAAGTAAAAAAACAAAGGAAACTGTTAATAAATAAACCAAAATACTGATAATTCACAAACTAGTTCACTTGTCAAAAGTTGGCATGGAGAGTGATTGTTCCAACTCGCACTGATATAGATACATTAGCATACCATTATTTTGTTCGAAGTTCTATCTTTGGAAATCTGTCCAAAAAGCATAAACAGCCCATATCAGGCCATCCTGGTAAGATGTACTCCTAATTTACCTTTTTTAAAGATATGTTATTTGGTCACAACTGTGAGGCCAAAAAATTAGTTAAATGGTCCCAAAATCATGTATTCTGAAGTAATGTACAGAATGCACAAACATTTATGCAACACACGTATAAAAAGGAAAAGGGGGGGGAGGGGGGGGGGACAGAATGTGCCTCCTGATGTAAGTAATTTGAGCAAAGACACATATTGCCAAAAAGGCACTAGCACGCAAGTTATAGTGGCTTTACCTGAGAAAGGATGTCAATATCGATACTATCAAGAATTTCTTGCTTCCAGCTTTGAGGTGCCATGCCGCCTAGTTCGTCCCTCACCTCCTTCACAAGACCCAATATTCGACTAAAATCAAGTGGGTCTTCCTTCATGGAATCCATGATTGCATCCCAAAATGCCTTCTTCATGGCCTCGTTGACCTTTGCCTGCCGGAAGGCCAAGATAGGAGTGAGTAAAATCAAGTGCAATCAGTCAAACCAACACTCTGCTTATCATTTTTATTACACAAGGGGTTTATAAGCAGGGATTCTTAGTCGCAAGTTGGCATATATTTTATAGACACTTCCCCCAAATGATAACATGAACTTTCAAGATGAAGGAATAATACAATGAACTTTCAGAGTATCAAATCACCCCCCGACGGTGTTAACGGAAAATTAAAAAATGACCATATACCCCATAATAAAAAAAAGACAATATTGCAAAAAAAATAGGGAGGGGTATTATGGTCATTTTATAATTTTCTGTTAACACCGTTAGGGGGTGTTTTGATACTCTCAAAGTTAATGGTATCAATCCATCATTTTGAAAGTTCATGGTAGCATTTGGGGAAAGTCCTATAGTTCATGATAGCAAGTTGAAATTTAGCCTATTTTTTTATATCAACCAGTCAAAATATGCTTTGATACGGCCTATAGTGACCTATCAAGATAGGATTAGGTTCTATCTTCCTATAAGCAGGGAGTAAACTTGGCCAGGAATTGGCATATATATAAGTAGATGAGATACTAAATGTCTGTCTTTGCTAGAAATCACAAAAAAACATACCATAAACTACAACTTCACTGATTAAACCTAGAAGTGAACTAAGTCAACTAACCTTGATGTTGGTCCCTTCAGTATCAACCAATGAACTCTGACCACCATGGACAATCTCGTTCACCAAAATTTCATTCTCTGTTGGCAGCTGTTTGCCATTTGCAATGCTTAATTGACCGTCTAATCCTTGGGATGTTGATCCAATATCAGGTGATGAGGAAGATGCACTGCCAAACAAAGTCCGGACCACATTTTTGGACCTCCCACTGTTTTCAACAACAGGTACAGATTCCAAAGGTTCCACTGAAGAAGTGGACAGTGATGGAGATGGTACATGAGCAACAGAGCCTGCCAAAGGAGTCCCATTATCCTTTGCTTCAAAGAATTTGGCTCTCGTATCTAATAAAGCACACTCCATACGTTCAATTCCTGCACTGCCACTTAGATGTTGCACTTTCTCTCTCAGAAGTTTCTGGTCTTCGATTACCTAACACCACCACGAAACAAGTACATTGCTGGTTTCAGTTAGCAAAAAACGAAAATCCCCTTGGACAAAATTAAGATGCATGCACAATAAAAGGCTGTTTTTTGGAATTTCCGATTTACTTTGTGTGTGTCGATAAAACAAGCCATTATTAAGTTGATGAGATACAAAATGAACAAAACTGTACAAGAAGTAAATAACAGGAGAAATGTGTGCGAGTGTAATTCTATGTTCCTGTGAGTTTTGAATCTCGACATATCCTCACTTCTTTTCTAGAAGTCTTTCAAACCATATTATTGCTATAAGATTCAAACTTGAAGCAATGCACCAATTTGTATATTTGTATATTTGGCATGCACGAATCTATGCAAACTTGCATCCTATGACTAAAATCCACCATTACCCTGCTTCCATATAGTTCCATGCATGCACATTTGCAACTAAATAGAGAATCTCAAGAAAAGGATCATCATGGAAACTTAGGTTCCAAATAAATTTATTTTGTCCTTCTTATATATAGCATGGCTACCGTCTAAGGTTGGAACTAGGAGGGCCAGAGACTTAAAGAGGTTTTATACTAAAGAATACAAAGCGCCAAGTCCTTACGACCAGCTGAAACCCACTAAGCATATGTGATTGCAAAAATATTATAATTGTTATACCTGACAGAAGATCCCCCCCCCCCCCCCAAATTTTATTTGTCAGGCTATCATATATATTTAAAATACCTTAGTTTTCATGAACTATTATAAAAATTTATGTTTCAGTTTCCTACTCATCCTGCTTTAACTACTAACTCAACATATAGGACAATCAATTAGCTATACTCGCTTGGAATGTACAGAAAATACGATGTCATGGAAAGCAGAATCCTACTCATACTGCTTTGCCTGCTACCACAACATATGGGACAAGCACTTGGCTATATCAATTCGGAATGGATAGAAAATATGATGTCACAGGAAGCAGAAATGGCTTTCTTTCAACCTTCTATTTTGAAATGTTGTCGCGGTACCCACATTGTGAGTTCCAAAGGAAGATTCAATAAGCATACCCCTCCAAGGCATTTGATATCCAAAACCAGAAATTTCCTTCTTGAAGGCAGTTTCAGTTGACAGATTTAATAGAGAGGATGAAGAGCAAGGCACAAACCGAAAAATGAAGATATGACAATAGACAAATGGCTTCTAAGGGATACATGTGGAGAATATGGTGATCCTACATATACTTAAAAAGAAGAAATAATAAAAAAAAAATTATCTTCGATGAGACTGAACTATTCATAATAATAGAGCAATTTTGTGGGGGGTTGGAGAAAAATAGAAAAATGGGTAGATAAACAAACCTGTTTCTGAACAGCTCTCATATCATGAGTGAGATCACATGTTTGCCCTTCAGATGTTAGCTTGCACGTCTGCATCATGGAAAGCTCAAGTTGGCAGGCGGCTCTAACAAGATCATCTTCCAGCGATCTTGCATCTTTGACCTTCCATACCACAAAGCAATATAGATAAGAACGCCATGCAGTGTCAAAAGCTGATAGCTGGCTTCTGAAGGAGCATTGACGACTATTGCCATCGTCAGACATAAAATCTGATGCAGATTGCCTCTTAGATCGACCATTCAATATAATTTTCATCAACAGCTCAAATTCCTCAACAAATTTTGCAGCTGACTCTCTAAGTGACGCCTCACGCTCACCATGTCCACTGAAAACAGCATATGGATGGCCAAGTATCATGTATGCACATAATACCACTCTCGCTGGATATCTTGAACCTTTACTTGCTTCAGGACTTTTGTGTTCGATAGTGGATCCTCTTTTTGTCGACCCTCTGGTGGTTCTTGTTGTTTTTGCTCTACTAGGGGGGGTTCTTTTGCTTGGACTAGCTAGGCGCTTTAGCAGATGATCTATGTTTTCTGGGCTTGATGAACTTGATGACTGAGAGAGGAAGAAACGGATTTCCAACCGGTCGAGCAAAGCTTTTACTGTCTGAAGGGTTGTGGCTGACTCCATACGGAGAGCAAGTTGTTCAAATGGCAGAGACTTAGCATTTTTCTCATTGATCCCCAGTGCCTCGTACGATTTAGCCAAATCAAATGTAGTCCTCCTAGATCTCACAAACTGCCTCCAGCACCTACACATGCTTATGAACATGAAAAACCTAGATTTCTTCCGGAGAAAAGAAATGTAGTAGCTCAACAAGAAGAAATATTACCTTGCTAATTTTCTTGCAAGATAATCACCGTGTTTATTGGGAGCAGTGCGAGCAGAGTTGTGAGGGCTTCCTCTCTGTCTCAAATACTCTGCCCTCTGTCGTTTTGCCTGTCAATCAATAAGAATTATAAGAACAAGACTATTCAATTTCATCTATTACATTCCTCACCATAACATAGTTTAGGCCCATTCAGCTCACATAATAACCACTTCCACGACTGTTAAAAGAAGCCATCTTTTTCTGTATTTAATCATTTTATCCAGATCAGAGCATGCAATTATAAATTTACACTACTACAGATATGGGTTTTGGTAATGGAGATTTGGTAACCGTTACAGCCGTTACCTAATTTATGGTAACGGTTTAACGGTTTTGGTAACTGTTTGAACCGTTGCCAAATCAAATAAGTGGCGGGCCCCACAATGCACTGAAGATAAAATCCCAATAGTCTTCCCAATATTCATCGATCCCCCCCCAAATTTTCATTGCGAGCGCCAAAACCCTTCGTCACCTCGGCCGCCGCTGCCTCCTCTCATCGCCTCCATGACCTGTCCACCTTCGAAGCCCTCACCGCATATCTCCTCCGTGGTCGAGCCCGGCACGAAGCCCTGAGCCGTGGATCGAAGCCAAGCAACGATCGAAGCACTAGCCATCGCTGGAGCTCGCCGGAGCGGGGTAGTCATCGTTGCTGAAGTTGTCACCTCCGTCGTCGCTAATCAGGCAAATTTTAATTTTATTTTATTTTGGTTTAATTAATTATATTTTCCCCTAAATTAAATTAAATTTTGTTCAATTGGTGTTGTGAGTGTTGATTTTTTTAGTGTTGTTTGTTGGTGAAGTGGTAAGTTGAATTGATGTTGGTGGTGATGTTTTGTTGGTGTTATTTTTGTTGGTGTTGTTTGTTGGTGGTGTTGATGTTGGGGGTGATGTTGTAGCTAGGGGAGAGTTAAGGTTTGGGTTGAGGGTGGGGCCGGTTAGGATTAGGTTTAGGGTTTGGGTTGGGGGTTAGGATTAGGGATAGGACTAAGTGTCAGGGTATTTTAGTGTAAAATTACAACAATAGTAGTTAAGGGTATTTTAGTGAAATTGCAACAATAGTTAAGGGTATTTTAGTGTAAAAATGTAAAATTGAGCAAATGAGGATTTTAAGTAAAAATTTTAAAGTAGTTTAGTGGAAAACCAACAATAGCTAAGGGTATTTTAGTGAAATTTATAACAATTTAGATAATTTAAGAAGATGAATTGTTTATTTAAATTTGTTTATGCAGTTTAGTGAAAAACCAACAACAGTTAAGGGTATCTTAGTGAAAAGTAACAGTTATGGGTATTTTTGTGAAAAGCGCGCACGCACACACTTAGACATATACACACAAACACACACATATACACACAAACACGCACACGCACAGTCACTCACACACACAAGGCCAAACTTTAATTTATCATCATTCTCCTCTACATTAAACTCTTGTCAAATCCCACCCTAAAACCAACCCTGAATCCAAAATATCAAATTTTATTGAGAAAACCCTATATCCAAAATATTAAACTTGATTAAGATAACCGTTAACTTTACCCTAAACCAAAAATTTCGAAATCTTGAAATTGATACGTAAACGTAAAACTAATTCAAATTAAATCTTAAACTAAATGTATGATATTCGATAATAATATGAAATTTTCATATTCCCATCGATAATCATATATGAAAATGAAAAAGTGATTTAGTTCCCATTTATCGGTTAATATACGTTCGATATTCGCCGTGACATAAAACTACACGAAGATCGTTAAATATCGAACGGTATCGTTCGGTTCTAACAACCGTCGTGTAGTCTATGTGACGAGAATATTCGATCGTATGAAAACCGATAGATTTGGCCTATGTGGATAAGTTAGGAATGTATAAAGCAAACACATGTATTCACTTGTGTATTTCATTCGTTTTGAGATATTTCGTCGGTACCTTTCCGCTGGTTCTCCGTATACAACGATAGATTAGATGTTCGTTTCAATGCTGTTTGACAACATTGAAATGATCATCTTTTCTATTACTGTGTACTCGGAGCGGGGAGGTTCTGCCGTAATTTTCTCGAAACGAACGAAAGCACAAGTGAATGGGTGTATACTTTATACATTCTTAATGGGATAAGTGTTTTACCCCCGACAGCCGCTACCCTCGATATCCAATATAGAACATTTAATATCATCTTTCTTGGAAGAAGAATCCAACTCTCTAACTATGAGTATTTGCTTTCGGTCCTTGATAATCTTTATAGCTAAATCTTCAATTGAAAATTAAATTAACCAAGTCGTTAATTAAACCTAGTACTAGCGCTTCTTAGTATCCCGTCTATCGCGTATCTATCAAGAAATCTTAATCTGATGAGTCTTGTCTATAGGAACCTTACTTCATCCGGACTGTTCCAATATGGCATTCCCGTACCTCCACGACAAGAGTTGGATGCATGTCGACGTTCTCTCGAGAGCCAACGAATTTTTCCTTAACGGTGTTTACTTTTTCACCGATTTTGCCTACACACATCTTAGGTTATCGAAAAAGTACGAAATCAATCGTCTCTAAGTGTATGAACATAAGATTGCTTAAGAAGTCGGATGTTGAGTTACACATCTTTAAAAACGGCTTCGTTAGAAATTACACTAAGTGGAAACTTCACAGAGAAAAAGAAGTCGTTCTAACGGAAGATGAGATATGGCTAGTGCAAGAGACGGAAAACGAATGCATCGAAACGGAAACCGCAAAGTGGCAATAGACAGTAGAAGAAGAGAAAGAGAAATAGCAGTTTGAAGAAGATGAAGCCGTCAAAGAAGATGTATTCGCACCGATCGATAATATGGATGGGCTTATAAATACCACTGGACTTCCTTATAATACGGAAAGTATTAAACCCTCGTTATTGGAGAAGTACAAGGCCGACTCTAGAATCCCGCCATATCCAAATTGCAAAGGGTTTTCAAAACTGTTCTTTTTCGTACGTCTCTTTCAGATCAAGTGTAAGAATAGATAGGATAACTAATTTTTTACCAATCTCCTAGAATTACTAAAGAAAGCTTTTCCTGACAGAAACGAAGTGTCACCGAGCTGGTACGAGACGCAAAAGATAATCACAAATATCGGCCCGAAGTATTATAAGATACATGCATGCAAGAATGATTGCGTTTTGTTTCAGAATAAACACGCCACTCAGAAACTGCCCCGTGTGCGTGACCAGACGATTCAAGCCTAAGAAAGACCCTCAGTCGAGTGATGTACCCGTGAATTTTTTTCGTCATTTACCATTAATACTTAGCCTGGAACGGTTATTTATGTGTGAAAAGACGGTGTCCGAAATGCAGTGACACCATAAAGCATCGTGAAGAGGGAAAAATGAGTCATCACAGAGATTCAATATCGTGGAAAGTTTGAGATGAAAAACATGTTTCATTCAGCACGGACCCTCATAACGTGAGGCTGGAAATTGCAAGTGACGGTTTTAGTCCATTTTGGATGGTTCGCGGCGGGCGTACTCACAGTACTTGGCCCGTTGTGGTGACTATATACAACATACCGCCATGGAGGGTTATGACGCAGTTTTATTATACGTTGGCGCTTTTAATCGACGGTCTCTCGTCTCCTGAGAAAAACATCGACGTATATCTTCAACCCTTAATCGATGAGTTAAAGTTGTATGGGAACCTGACGTGAGAACCGATGATGCAGATGGTAAACAACTTTTTCATATGCGGGCTGTTTCGTTGTGGATAATTAATGATTTTCCTACCTACGTGTAACATTTTCAAAAATATAAAATATTAATTTTGGGAATTTTTATAATTTAATATTATTTTATTGATTATTTTAATATTAAATGCAAATAAATAGGAAAAATGTTAGAAAAAATTATGAAAAATTATGGAAAATTCTAAAATAGGGTAAATTAGTGGATTATGGCATTTTTAAGTTTTTATGATTAGTTTGACAATAATTTAGTGCTAATCGCGATTAAAATCGCTAATCGGGTTTTTTGGCAATTTTGTGCAAAACTTGCACATATCACTTTTTCTACACTTGTGCATTTTTCTAGCCATGGTTTTCTTTTGGGATTACTATTGATGTGAGAAGGTTTGGATTTTAAAAGAAAAGGAAAAGAAAGGAAAATATAATGATGAGGGTAGGTGAGAGAGAGAGGTGGACTTTGACTTAGCATACTTAGCCATTCTCCTCGTTTTCTGTGCACAGCCCCTGTTCCTCTAGTGTTGACCCAGGGTACTTCTAGTTTTGACAGATTCTATCTAGGGTGAAATCTGGGACATATATCCTAAGTTGCTATTTTGGATTCGTGTTTCCGTATTCCGTATTTTTGATTCTGAAATGGTGGAATGTGTTTTGCCTCGACTAATTGTCGTTTATACGACGATGTAGAGGATTTATTGATGGTTTTGAAGGCGTGCCATAGGTTCTCACCTATAGGCCCCCTTATCGTATCGTTTTGGATTTCATGCGCCGTTTTAGATTGGATTTGGTTTTAATACGCATATACGATATTTTGATGTGTAGGTACCCATGAAGACTTCGGACGACAAGCAAATACGTGGTGACGTCCGCAATTGGTGATGCAAGGTGAGTAGATTATATCTACAGGGGGAAGTCGGGTGGATGGCGTATAGCACCCCCGCAGTCCGTAGATAGATTACTATGTAGTTTATTGTGATATTAGGTGTATTGTGGATAATGTAGGGTTAGAAGTGACTAGTGTAGTTCATAGTCGCGAACCCTAGGGTAGAATTACACCTACACACACACCCTTGCTTATCACTTGTACTTGCACTGTGATTGATGATATGTGATGACTTTGGAGATGAGTCGATGATGTGGGCTGGGTGCCCTGAGATCGGTGATTTTATACGATTCATATGTGGGATATGACTTGTGATTCTTGCGGGCTTGGGATATGTGTTTACCCCCGCATGCATACTTACTGAGGTTACCGTTTTGTACTAGACATAGAGTAGTACTCCAGACTATATGATCTGACGATGGTGATATCTGTTATGTGATGAGACAGTGAGATACTGACCCCTACCCAGCTATGGGGATGCCGTACGATGATTTACCGTACGAGCCGATATTGATGATAGATCCGCACTCATAACTCGATGATATCTTATGATATGACATTGAGGCGAGATCACCGACTATATACTTTTATACATGTATCGACTCAGATTTAGGTGGTTTCCACACCTACCCCTCCTGATTGACCGGATACTTAGATGTAGTTTGCATAGTAGATACTTCACTGTGGTGTTGACTACTAGATATCTGCATTTTCCTGCTATTCGCATTGCTGGCATATGTTCATTGTTATATTATTATCATGCTGTTAGGACACCAGCACCATTATCGATGATGCGTATGTTTCACGTACACTATTTGCCGGCTCACACACTTCATCATCGATAATTGCCATGCCACTACACTGTAGTACTGTTGCATTCATGATATGATTACTGCTTGGCATATTGTACACATGTACCTGTACACAAACATAGATGATTCTGACTTGATTGAGATTGAGGACCGCAAGATATTCTTTAAACTGATTCATTCTAAAGGAGCGGTTCCTCCCGACATATGTACATTACTATTCCATGTTGCATGATTTCCGATATGATTATCTCTCTTTACATGTCGCATACATCATGGATTGATTGCATAGCACATTGCATTGGATTTACTTCTTGATGTGGATTTTCATGTGATTTCTGATTTTGAGGACCGTGGGATTATTTA
Source organism: Agapanthus africanus (assembly GCA_030015575.1). Lineage (NCBI taxonomy): Eukaryota > Viridiplantae > Streptophyta > Magnoliopsida > Asparagales > Amaryllidaceae > Agapanthus > Agapanthus africanus. Next base: position 400,069,300 of record CM057347.1, read on the forward strand.
AGAAAAGATGTTCTTTTATGAAAACCCGGTACCTCGTGATATGATATTTGGGTGCGTCCACCACGCGTTTTCTCGGTGCTGAGACGTGTGCTTGAAACCCGATTCGAGGAGTGATGATCCGTTTGCGGGTTCGTGGTGGGCCCGGTATGGTTCCCCTCGGCGAGATGATCGATGGGTTATGCCGATTGAGCCTGGAGGCGGGCGAGTACCTACCGGTGATTGTATTTGAGCTCGGCGGATATCCGGGGGATACCGCCTGGAGTCGAGAGATGGGCGTACTGCCGGGGGCCGACGGGCCGCTACCGCAGACGGAGCCCAGAGATGGACATGGGTTGACTCGTGCTGCCGGGGCCGAGGGCCGATACCGCAGACGGAGCCCCATATGGATGAGGATTTACGTGTCGATGCTTGGCACGGGTTTCATGATGTTTTCCATGATATTGTTTATATCCTCATACTTGCATACATGATGCTTACTGTCAGTGGGTGACAGATGGACGGGTTCCACATATATACAGACATGGATCATATACAGACTGGATTTACACTTGTCATACTTCATTTGTATATATAACAGGGTATGAGGGCGCTGTTATATATACCCTTACACCAATATTAGTGGTATGGGACGCTAATATATGTGTGTTGATATCATTGATATTTCATCATACTTACCTCATGCAGGCATACCTTACACTGATGACATGTTATTACCTGAGTACCTGGCACTACATACATGATTAGATGTTACCTTGCCACCTTATTACACTCAGATGCACTCTTGTGGATTGTATTACTGATCGTTGACTTAGGTTTATGTCTTGCATTCGGTTTCTGCTTGTAGATATTTCTATTCACGAGTTGGCAACTCACCCCCGTTGTGCCACAGTCCTTGCAGGTTCTGCCGTACAGGTTTCATTGCGGCATTTCTGGCACACTACCTTCTTGCGGGTGATTTGCTTTGGTAGGTGGATTCTTTCGCATCAAGAATCACCATTTTATTCATGTATTTCATTGTATCTAGAAATTGTCCATCAACCAAAAACTTGTATATTCTTTCAGACTTAGAGACAGTGTGGTATTATTCGACCTTAGAGTCGCGCTTAGTAGTATTGCGGTTTTCTTGCTGCTTTTTGAGCTTTCCTTGATTTTGATCCTCGCCACTTGGCGTTGTATATTATCATATCATCGTGTGGTTGTGACCGTCGATTGACGAAGAGCTAGCTCCCGCTTGGGGATGCCTTTATCATTTTATATATTGTTATTCATGTTGTACCCCATTCGGGGCCAGTTTTACAAGAGAAACTCTGCCGAAAATTTTAGAAAAGACTGTACGGTTTTCAAATGCACATTCGGCTTAGTTATTTAAAAACCTTGATTTCAAACATGTTTTTCTTTACTTCTTTAAACCAGTTTTCTTTACTTATTCTCAAAAATGGTTTTAGATTTCTGGGCTTTTGGCTTACTTGGATCAGATGGAGTCCTATAGACTTCATATGGTTCAAGGGCCAGTCACGTGCTCTTTCGGGTCGTGACAAAGTTGGTATCAGAGCGCTAGGTTGACCTTGGTTCGAGTCTAAGTTTGACTATGTGGAGCCTAGGGAGTTGTTTATATACGGAACTTAGGCTTGACCTTACGGAACTTAGACTTGGTCGAGGGGGTGTAAACCCGAACTTTCGTCGTTTTAGGATGACCCTTGGTTGATGGATTTGGTGACTAAAGTAGAGTGACGTACCGTTGGTATGTTCCGCGGCATACTTACGACACGCCACTCCGCTTAAGGAACCTTAGGATGTACATACTTTCGAGATCAGTGATTCTCTTTATATCCAGGATTATTCATCCATTTGAGATCCCCGATTCTATTAGTTTCATGATCATACCTTCATTGATACTGTTCCTTCCCATGATCATGTATCCACTTTGGATCTGTTGTTTCCCTTCTTGCCACTGATGTGCTCTCTTTGATACTCGATTGAGATTCCTGTCACCGTGTTTGAGCGCAGTTTGGGCTGCTGCTAGGGTTACGGCCGGTGTGAGCTCGTTTGGTACGAGGGCCGACCTTTGTGTTTTCTGGTGACATGGGAACGTCTCGAGTTAGTGTTGGTGATTGCGACCTCTAGTGGAGGCGAGTGCTTGGTCTTGCACCGGATGATCGGGCCTTTGTTAGAGCTGCCAGTTGAGAGAGGACTGTTGATGTACAGCATACCTCAGAGATGGTGATGTCGCCTACCGTGCAGACAGATGGACCAGCTGTCGCTGAGATTGACAGGGTGTTGCTTTCGGAGCTTACGAGCTGAGATTGCCGGAGCTTTCACGCAGTTATGCGACAGATGATAGCTAGTCTACCCGATTTGAGAGACGAAGGTGATTCGTCCGATTTTGCGCCAGAGCGGGCCCAGTTGAGTTGAAGATTTCCAGTGTGGAGAGTCTTACTCAGATCTAGAGCAGGCTGATTCAGAGATGACCGCTTATGTATTGCCTTTCCTGGAGGATTGAGGCGTTGTTCGGCGTACAGGCATATGAGCCAGTTGTTGCTGCAAATGATGAGATATCGCCCAGATGATTGGAGCTACTGCAGCATGAGCATGTTCTTAGAGAGATGATAGCGAGTTGCTAGTCACCGAGGATGGATGACTAGGACGCGTGGTGAGTTCGCTTACCCCGATGCGAGGTCATCAGGTGGATTGATTCCAGCTAGAGACGACTTCACGCAGATTCGTTGAGAGTCGATTGAGACGATCGAATGTCAGGAGCCTATTTTCCAAGTTTAAAGTATACGGAAAGACATGCAGGTGATTCTATGGACCCTCTAGAAGAATGAAACCCTAACTCGACTTAATGACCGTGTGACAGCCTTGGAACCTTAGGGTTTACGGCGGTTCCGCGGCGCCATTAGTGAGGCTTGGGTTTGCCCTTCTACGGCTGGACCACCGACGCTGTGGCATGTACTCGATACTATTAAACTGTACCCGAGATGTGAGCTCTTGGGGGATTATGAGGATCTGACGAGTCGATCGGATGGTTCGACATCTTTCGGATATCGTGATGGGACACTGCTTGGGAGACTCCAGGTGCGAGCATAGCCGTCGGAGCGCAGTTCGTGCAGCCATGATGAGACGAGTCCGAATCAGTCGACACTGATGCAGAGTGAAGAAAAGAGTTCGCAAGATATTTCGACGAGATGACGTCCCACTCCGCCGACATCAGAGATGTTATACGCACCCAGAGGCGTGGTATATGGATATACCTTCCAGAAAGAAGCGCGATAGGTATGCAGCCGTTCCGGAATAAGCTTTAGCTTCAGCATTGGATGATGACTTCCGGGCATTTCGGCAGGATTGAGATTTGAGAAAGGAACCTCGGCAGGACCTTTCTGGAGTACGATACGAGAAGACCTAGACCAGGAGTGGTCGTGTTGCGCACACCCAGCAGGCCAGAGTTCGGCATTGTCGACGAGGTAGTTGACCAAGTTCGGATAAAGGAACTTACCCAGATGTGTTGCGAATGGATCAAGGACGGACGAGTGATGAGTATTCCTCCGATGGTTGGGACGTGTTCCCGAGGACCAGTTCGGCCTGACATCTGCTACAGAATGATGAAGCTACAGAGTACGCGATTTCGAGTCCGTGTGAGAGACTTCAGATTGACCGTGGCCGAGAGCAGTGCAGTGTATAGTAGCTTGGCGTGACGTCATAGTGGACGACGATGGAGACAAGTGGAACCAGAGGTTCGTGTGAGACACTGACGAGCTGTCATTGCTTCCTGTCGAAACTAGAGACCTGATATGCTTACAGAAACGTTGGGATGTGACCAATTTCCGAGAAATGTTGTGCTGAGGACACAGATGTCTTTCCAGCGAGAAGAGATAGTACAAGAGAGCCAGCCTCTGTACAGATCGGCATAGGCATGATTGGAAGAGACCTTGAGCAGGATTCCTTCCAGGACATTGCTGCAATGATGTTTGCACCCAGGATCAGATGTGTGACGTGCATTCAGATAGCCAGAGACCGACGTCAGTGATATGCTGCCTTACGAGTGGTCGTGAGGTTTGACCGAGAGGTGACCAGAAAAGTGCCAGAACGGAATCGTCCCCGTTAGCACACCTGACAGGGCCGATGAGCCGATTGACCGCGTGATAGGTAATCCGCAGAGAAGATAAGGACCTAGAGAGTCAGAAGACGCCAGACCGTGAGCAAGAGGCAGGTAGATATCCTGCGCTGCTAGCAGTGGATTACACTGACTCCTTCTCGACCTTGAAGGAGAAACTACCGAAGACGGTATTTATGATTTGTGATTTTGTGATTCGATTATCATGTATCCGTCATTTTGGATTTCGGTATTTTGGGCGTTCTATTTGCATGATCTAGTTTTGGTGACTGAGTTTCATGATATTGGTTTCATGCACCCACTGGATATTTATATATTTTGCGCAGAGTTTTCATGCATTTTAGTGTTAGGCTTTGATTCGTGCACGCTGATGCACACGGTTGTGAGATTTTCCTTGCGGTACCCTGATTTTGGTTTGAGCCGCATTATATCGTTGATTTTGACCCGGATTTTGATGGTTGATTTTTGCACTCCGTGCTGGCGATGTGCTTTACGCCTGTTCGGTGTTTGCTATTGGATTTCGTGATTTCCGTGCATGTTGAGTGCGCAGGGTTTAGATTTTCATTCGTGCACGATGGATGCACCGGTTTGGATTTTCGCGCATGTTGGGCGCATGCTTTTAGATACGATTTTGGTGCACGCCAGATGCGCTAAATCGGGATTCTTCGTGCATGTCACATGCACCTGATTTATTTTGCTGTCAGGCACATACGATGCCCATGACAGATGCTTCGTGCACACCCGTTGCACTTGGATGTTGTTTTGTGCACCTGTTTAGCACATATATGGATTTTTTTTTGATTTCAGTGCGCACCAGACGCACAGGATGGTGTTATGTTTAGATTGGATGTCTACATGTGTAGTTCCGATCCATATCATATCGGTTTTGTATTGGATTTGACATTGTGTTTTTTTTTACATTGACTCCGATGATTGCGGGATGCTTGACGGAGTTTTGTTTTCGAGTTATCTGCTCAGTACCCTTGCGCATGCATTGCGCTGTGACGTTCTATGTGTTGATGATTTCGGATCCCCGACGACTTTGGTTTATTACTGAGATGTTTTTGTATCTGGGGGTTTAAATTTAAAATTCGGGGACCGAATTTCTTTAAGGGGGGTAGATTGTAACATTTTCAAAAATATAAAATATTAATTTTGGGAATTTTTATAATTTAATATTATTTTATTGATTATTTTAATATTAAATGCAAATAAATAGGAAAAATGTTAGAAAAAATTATGAAAAATTATGGAAAATTCTAAAATAGGGTAAATTAGTGGATTATGGCATTTTTAAGTTTTTATGATTAGTTTGACAATAATTTAGTGCTAATCGCGATTAAAATCGCTAATCGGGTTTTTTGGCAATTTTGTGCAAAACTTGCACATATCACTTTTTCTACACTTGTGCATTTTTCTAGCCATGGTTTTCTTTTGGGATTACTATTGATGTGAGAAGGTTTGGATTTTAAAAGAAAAGGAAAAGAAAGGAAAATATAATGATGAGGGTAGGTGAGAGAGAGAGGTGGACTTTGACTTAGCATACTTAGCCATTCTCCTCGTTTTCTGTGCACAGCCCCTGTTCCTCTAGTGTTGACCCAGGGTACTTCTAGTTTTGACAGATTCTATCTAGGGTGAAATCTGGGACATATATCCTAAGTTGCTATTTTGGATTCGTGTTTCCGTATTCCGTATTTTTTGATTCTGAAATGGTGGAATGTGTTTTGCCTCGACTAATTGTCGTTTATACGACGATGTAGAGGATTTATTGATGGTTTTGAAGGCGTGCCATAGGTTCTCACCTATAGGCCCCCTTATCGTATCGTTTTGGATTTCATGCGCCGTTTTAGATTGGATTTGGTTTTAATACGCATATACGATATTTTGATGTGTAGGTACCCATGAAGACTTCGGACGACAAGCAAATACGTGGTGACGTCCGCAATTGGTGATGCAAGGTGAGTAGATTATATCTACAGGGGGAAGTCGGGTGGATGGCGTATAGCACCCCCGCAGTCCGTAGATAGATTACTATGTAGTTTATTGTGATATTAGGTGTATTGTGGATAATGTAGGGTTAGAAGTGACTAGTGTAGTTCATAGTCGCGAACCCTAGGGTAGAATTACACCTACACACACACCCTTGCTTATCACTTGTACTTGCACTGTGATTGATGATATGTGATGACTTTGGAGATGAGTCGATGATGTGGGCTGGGTGCCCTGAGATCGGTGATTTTATACGATTCATATGTGGGATATGACTTGTGATTCTTGCGGGCTTGGGATATGTGTTTACCCCCGCATGCATACTTACTGAGGTTACCGTTTTGTACTAGACATAGAGTAGTACTCCAGACTATATGATCTGACGATGGTGATATCTGTTATGTGATGAGACAGTGAGATACTGACCCCTACCCAGCTATGGGGATGCCGTACGATGATTTACCGTACGAGCCGATATTGATGATAGATCCGCACTCATAACTCGATGATATCTTATGATATGACATTGAGGCGAGATCACCGACTATATACTTTTATACATGTATCGACTCAGATTTAGGTGGTTTCCACACCTACCCCTCCTGATTGACCGGATACTTAGATGTAGTTTGCATAGTAGATACTTCACTGTGGTGTTGACTACTAGATATCTGCATTTTCCTGCTATTCGCATTGCTGGCATATGTTCATTGTTATATTATTATCATGCTGTTAGGACACCAGCACCATTATCGATGATGCGTATGTTTCACGTACACTATTTGCCGGCTCACACACTTCATCATCGATAATTGCCATGCCACTACACTGTAGTACTGTTGCATTCATGATATGATTACTGCTTGGCATATTGTACACATGTACCTGTACACAAACATAGATGATTCTGACTTGATTGAGATTGAGGACCGCAAGATATTCTTTAAACTGATTCATTCTAAAGGAGCGGTTCCTCCCGACATATGTACATTACTATTCCATGTTGCATGATTTCCGATATGATTATCTCTCTTTACATGTCGCATACATCATGGATTGATTGCATAGCACATTGCATTGGATTTACTTCTTGATGTGGATTTTCATGTGATTTCTGATTTTGAGGACCGTGGGATTATTTAAGAAAAGATGTTCTTTTATGAAAACCCGGTACCTCGTGATATGATATTTGGGTGCGTCCACCACGCGTTTTCTCGGTGCTGAGACGTGTGCTTGAAACCCGATTCGAGGAGTGATGATCCGTTTGCGGGTTCGTGGTGGGCCCGGTATGGTTCCCCTCGGCGAGATGATCGATGGGTTATGCCGATTGAGCCTGGAGGCGGGCGAGTACCTACCGGTGATTGTATTTGAGCTCGGCGGATATCCGGGGGATACCGCCTGGAGTCGAGAGATGGGCGTACTGCCGGGGGCCGACGGGCCGCTACCGCAGACGGAGCCCAGAGATGGACATGGGTTGACTCGTGCTGCCGGGGCCGAGGGCCGATACCGCAGACGGAGCCCCATATGGATGAGGATTTACGTGTCGATGCTTGGCACGGGTTTCATGATGTTTTCCATGATATTGTTTATATCCTCATACTTGCATACATGATGCTTACTGTCAGTGGGTGACAGATGGACGGGTTCCACATATATACAGACATGGATCATATACAGACTGGATTTACACTTGTCATACTTCATTTGTATATATAACAGGGTATGAGGGCGCTGTTATATATACCCTTACACCAATATTAGTGGTATGGGACGCTAATATATGTGTGTTGATATCATTGATATTTCATCATACTTACCTCATGCAGGCATACCTTACACTGATGACATGTTATTACCTGAGTACCTGGCACTACATACATGATTAGATGTTACCTTGCCACCTTATTACACTCAGATGCACTCTTGTGGATTGTATTACTGATCGTTGACTTAGGTTTATGTCTTGCATTCGGTTTCTGCTTGTAGATATTTCTATTCACGAGTTGGCAACTCACCCCCGTTGTGCCACAGTCCTTGCAGGTTCTGCCGTACAGGTTTCATTGCGGCATTTCTGGCACACTACCTTCTTGCGGGTGATTTGCTTTGGTAGGTGGATTCTTTCGCATCAAGAATCACCATTTTATTCATGTATTTCATTGTATCTAGAAATTGTCCATCAACCAAAAACTTGTATATTCTTTCAGACTTAGAGACAGTGTGGTATTATTCGACCTTAGAGTCGCGCTTAGTAGTATTGCGGTTTTCTTGCTGCTTTTTGAGCTTTCCTTGATTTTGATCCTCGCCACTTGGCGTTGTATATTATCATATCATCGTGTGGTTGTGACCGTCGATTGACGAAGAGCTAGCTCCCGCTTGGGGATGCCTTTATCATTTTATATATTGTTATTCATGTTGTACCCCATTCGGGGCCAGTTTTACAAGAGAAACTCTGCCGAAAATTTTAGAAAAGACTGTACGGTTTTCAAATGCACATTCGGCTTAGTTATTTAAAAACCTTGATTTCAAACATGTTTTTCTTTACTTCTTTAAACCAGTTTTCTTTACTTATTCTCAAAAATGGTTTTAGATTTCTGGGCTTTTGGCTTACTTGGATCAGATGGAGTCCTATAGACTTCATATGGTTCAAGGGCCAGTCACGTGCTCTTTCGGGTCGTGACACTACGGCATACTGTTAGGATGGGCAACTCAAGGTAAGCTTGCGTGCCCCTGTTGTCATATTCATACGAGTGCCGTAAGCTTTAAGTTTAGTGGGAAAGAGTAGTTTATGGGTCACCGATGTTTCTTGTCTATAACTCAAAGATTCAGAAAGAATAAAAAATTATTCAACGGCAAGACGAAAACAGGTCGGCCTCCTAAACTATTGTCCGGTAACGACATATTGCAACAATGGAGAGATTATCAAAATGTCACATTCGGAAAGAAACAATACAAAGATGCAATGCCATGCCCAACCGGTAACCGGAAGAAACTAAGTGGTTTATTTCAACTTCCGTACTAGTCCGATCTACCGCTGCGCCACAATTTAGATGTCATGCATATCGAGAAAGGTGTCTCTGAACACACCATTAATCTTCTGCAGTGTAAGGATGGAAAAACGAACGACAATCTCAACGCCCGTCATGATTTAACGGATTTGAATGGTTTGTTCATTAAGGAAGAATTGCATTCTCGGCCTGTGGCTGGTAAATCGAGTTAATTACGAGATCACATCGGCAATCTATAACCTAAACAAAGAGAAGCGGCGGTTCCAGCGGATGTTGAAAGAATTGAAAGTCTCCGATAGTTTCTCATCAAATATTTCCAAACAGGTACAAGTAGAAAACGAAAAAATCGTAGGACTCAAGAGCCACAACTACCACATGTTGATGCAACATTTTCTTCCTTTATACCTCAGAGCATCGGTAAAATCCGAAATTGGTCTTGTTCTTAATGACTTTTGTACGTATTTTCGCCAATTGTGTTCCAAAAACGTGGACTCAATGAGATAGCAGAGCTCGAAAAAGATATTCTTTTGATCCTCTGCAGGCTCGAAAATATCTTTCCACCTTTTTCTACATTATTGTTCACATGTCCGTCCATTTGGTAACCGAGGTCGAGATTGACAGTACGGTGTATTACCGTTGGATGTACCCCATCGAGAGGTATGAAAATGTTTATTATTATTCATTTAAATTGCAAAACATTATCGTGAATTATTAATATCTATTATTTTCAACAGATATCTATTAACTTTAAAAAACTATATCCGCAACCAGTATCGTTCTGAAGGTTCGATTGCGGAAAGTTATCTCTTGGAAGAAATCACGTCTTTCTGTGCTTGTTTCCTGAACGACGATATCAAGACGAAGCTGAACAAACCGCCGCGTGTTCCTGACGGTCCAATTGGAGCAGGAAAGCTAAAAAACATGTCTTACGATCTCATTGGCGGTTTACATGCATTCATCTTGCTAAACAGAAAATGTTTTGCTAAATATACGGAGTAAGTTTTTCTAATTTCATCCATTTAAACCATTTGAAATTAAATATAATCTAACTGATATAACTGTAAATTAACGAACAGAGCGCACAAAACTATACTCAAGAGATCGAATCCTAAGACGTGGTCGGATGATAGAATCGAAGAAGAACAAAGACGCACTTTCGTCGCTTGGTGTAGAGAAGTCGATGGACAAATAAATCGTGGGGAGCATATTGATAGAGAGGTTCAGGACCTTTTAATCAGTCCATCGAATGCAGTTATGTTCTACAACGGGTATTGGGTTTCCGGATACAAATTTGAGATCAAAATGACTGAACGTATTAAAGCTACGCAAAATAACGGTGTCGGAACCTCTGATTACAGAGGAAATCCCTACTACGGTGTTCTTGAGCAGTTTATAGCAGTCTCATACAAGTATAAGGCTATCCCCTATTTTATATTCCAATGTCGATGGTACGATACCAAGTCTGAACAGGGTATGAAGATCGATGAATACAAACTCATTTTGGTAAACACCAAATGGACAGCCTACGAATACGATAACTTTATCTTCCCTCAGTGGCAACACAAATATATTATTCTCGGGACTTGAAGAAAGTTGACTGGAGTGTAATTTGTCATTGGAAATCAAGAGATTATTATAATATGCCGACGTTGACCAACTCTAAAGATGAGAGTGACGAGGAAGAGACGAAAACACGTCTCAGTCCTTCTATTGAACGTATCAACGATCCAAACTATTCTGTACCGTCCAATACGTTAGCAAGACGTGACGTCGACCAATTGATCGTCACTGATCAAGATTTCGATAATCCACATAATGAATCTTCAGCTAATGTATCGAACAAATGTACTAGGTAATGAAATTGAACTAAATGTTTTAAATTGTATAATGATTATAAGTAAATTTTTAATATTTGGATAAATATGTAGGGTCTGGTAGGAGCTGTGGCACAGGCTCCAAACGTCATAAGAAAAAACATCTAGACCAGATTAGCGGGAGCTCAATAGCAGCAGCGCCAATCCCTACCCACGCCCCCGTACTAGCTCCCCAGCAGCCCCAGTAGGCCCTACCAGCGCCACAGAGCCCAGCACCGACTAGACGGCGTCGGTTCGCAACAAGGAGAACCGAAACAATGGCGTCAGAAACCACGATGTCCCGAGCCAAGAAAAGTGCTCCCAGGCTAGCACTCAGCACCACGTTTAAGAATATATGATTTCTTTGTCGCAAATTACTTATTAAAATAAATCATAATTTTATCGCATAAACGAAAAGACCCCGCCTACTATGATGCTGCCAAAGGATGGTCCGCGTTACACAGGGACACGGACGAGTACACGGTAAGTTTCATATAATTAAGTCAGTCCTGTATTTTAAGTTAACATATATATATATATATATATATATATTCTTTACAGACCCAATTCCAGAAGAGGACGGACGCCTTGGGATTTGCCCCCGACGACCTGATTACCGCCATTGTCCCCATCCTAGATTTTCTATCCAGCGGACATCACGGTAGCTTTGAGCGCGGAGTTGGTCCCGGGATCCACCAACACTTTGCTAGACGTGCGTCCGTCCACGAGTACACCGTGACCCTGACGCAGGCGGATGCGGCGGAGGAGATCTGTTAGCTCCGCGACCAGGTGGCGCAGTATCAGCACAAGCATCGGCAGACGCGGAAGCAGCTACAGAACCTTACGGCGGAGGTCCGAGATCTGAGGCAGTCGCATGCCGAGTCCATCCGTCAGACCATACGGGAGGAGCTAGGGAGTTTCTTCATGCCACTGAACGATGGAGGTGGATCGTCCCATGGATTATAAATTTATTTTTTTGTTGATACAAACATTTGTTTGTCGGTTGATTTGGTGATTCTATGGATTGTATATATTTTATGTTTGTTATTGCTTGCGATTCGATTAATATTACTTGTTGCTTATTATAACGGCGTGAGATTTGATATTCTGAATATTATTATCTGTTGATGTTTGTGATAGAAAGCATCGTGCGTGGGGCGCGGAATTTTCTGTTTTAAAAAAAATTAGCTCTTCAGTGGTAACGGCTATAACCGTGACCACTTCCCTATGGTCACGGGTATAACCGTTACCATAGGGGGCATCAGCTAACTGATACCTGAAAGACATCAACTATCAGTTAGCTTATAAGATATGGTAACGGTGAAACCCGTTACCATATCTTTCTAATTGTAACGATTTAAACCGTTACCTTTTCAAATGGTAACGGTTATTACTGTTACCACAGATGTAGGTCCCATCCAGGATTGGTTCAATATTCTGAACCAATATTGGTAACACCTTCTCTATGGTAACGTATAAAACCGTTGGCATATTTATCTATCGTAACGGTTTAATTCGTTACCGCACCTATGGTTACGGAACTTTGGGTAACGGGTCTGTAGCGGTCAAAACCGTGACCTAAACTGGTTATGGTAACAGATAAAACTGTTACCAGAGGAGGGATCTGTAGTAGTGTTAAGGGTAAATTGTCAAAAAAAAACACACTTTTTTTCTGTTGTCAGCTCCGGGCCTCGAAACATTAGTCAAAAACCCCCTAAAAAAGTTTTTCGTTGTCAAGAAACCCTTTACCTGAGATATCTAGTAGTTGCCGCTATATCTAGTTTCCTGCGATATCTAACCAGTAGCCCGCGACTACATGTAATATCTAAACCTCTACCTGCGATATCTAAATAGATTGTATGAATTAGTTAGATATAGCAGGTTACTACCATGTAGATACTGCTGAAAAAATTTCCAGGGATTTTTGACTATTGTTTTGAGGACGGGGGTTTTGACAACAGAAAAAAGTGCTCGGGTTTTTTTGACAATTTACCCAAAGTTTAATTCAGGTGCCTCACCAAAATGAATAAATGCATAAAACATCATTCTTATCTTAGAACATGCTTTACAACACTCATGCATGAACACTAAACTGGTTTACGCACAGGCTAAGACAACAAGAGGGGGAGGGGGAGGCATTTGCTTACCCTCTGAAGCCGATTTTCCAACTGTTCTTTCATTCTTCTCCTCTCATGTTCTCTTTGATGGTACACAGTTTTCGCTGCTCGACGTACTTGAATTACTCTATCATGAACTCTTGTTTTCTCTTCCTCCAACAATCTCATCCGCTTCTTTTCAGCAGCAACACGCTTCTGAAAAATTGCAGATTGGACGCATTCTTTGTACTTGTTCTCACGAGCCATTCTCTGCATCAACGACCTAGCTGTTCTCTCCTGGGCTGCTGCCCGCCTCTGCATGTGATCCTTCAAAAGGCGCATCCGATTCGCCTCAGCCTGCTGCACACGAGATTTAACTCTCGTGCCCAGTTCTTCACGCTCCTTCTCATACCGAATCTCTACACCAGTTTTAGCTGCTTGACGGAGTTCGTCCAGCTTAGCTAATCGCATTTGAGCTTTTGCCAGAAGGCTTTGCCTGCAATTTGGGGAAAAAAGGACATTACAAAAGCACCAGAAACTATAAGGAAAATTTCCAATTTCCAATTTACATTGTTCAATTAATCTGACGACTTTATTCGCACTTAATTGATATATGAATAGATCTTAAGTCAGATTATGTCATGGGCATCTTCAAATGACAGAAAAAGAGAATAGATCTTATATTATTAATTCTATGATAACAAGCTATATAATTAATGGCACCAAGTGCAATCAATCAAACTCCTCCACTCATATCCTAGACAGTATTGAAATGCTTTCTCTCTCAGAATGAATGTAATAAAAGCACCATCATCGATATACAGAATTTACAGGTTAGAATTTTTATATTATTCTGAAGATTTTATTCACACTAATTTGAGAACAATGTGCACAGAACTTCGAAGTTATGACAGAGTTATTTCAAGGGTGTTTTCAAGAGATATAAAAAAGAAAAGCTATAAAAAAGAGAATAGAGCTTCATCGTTATTTATTCTAAGATTTAATAAATAAAAAAGTTATACAGCTACTGGCACCAAGTGTAATCATTCAAAACTCCTCAAACAACATGTGATTAACTGTAAGAAGCAATGTAAAGGTGCCATATTTAGCATTATCTAAACTTCACTGCTTATATCTCAATCCAGCAACAATTTTAACAATGATATTTGAATTGCAACATTTGTTAAAAAGTAACATAAGCTTTCTAAAAAGATGTTTGCTTCGGAAAAAGGTGGTGCACAGCACCAAAAAAAGGCAGATAGAGAATGATTAATAAAGTATTAAAAGGAACAGTAATCAGAAAAGTAAATACCTTTTCTGTTCAGCTGCATAAAGCTTTGCTTCAAGACGCTGACCAAGATCCTCCTCTTGCGAGGACCATGACGGGCTCCGTGGCTTCGGCCTTGCCTTGCTTGATAACCATTCATGAAATTGCTGTCCATAAAATCATATTAGTGATATTCATATTCAAATATCAAAATAGCTAGTAATTATTTATGAAAATATTATCCAGGTGTTACAAACAAAAAACAGAAAAAAAAAATTGCACAAGAGGATTGCCAATAACAATGAAAATAAGCCCTCAATAACAGCTCTACTCTAACCAGAACAAACAACAGAGCAGACAAATAACTGGACAAATTTCAAGCTTAACAATATTTTTAAGCTCCAGACATTATTTTTTTCCTCCCTCAAAGAAGCCCTGAGCATACCCAAACAGGAAATTACAAAGTTTGTGATTTGACAGCAACGCATAAAGCTCCCCAGAAGAAAATGTATCATTACAAAAGAAAATTTAATGCTAATATATTCTCGTTAACAAACTATTATATGAAATGGTAAGTTAACAGTTACCTTTTCTCTACTTTGATTTTCCTTTTCCTTTTTTCTAGTGTCAGTTACAGTTAAAATCATAGCAGAAGTTGGAAGAAAATGACATATCTGACAATAAGAAACTCCAAGGCAAATAAAAAGTTCGGAAAAAAGAGCCATAATGGACTAAAGTTAAATCACAAGTAATATGTTATTATAGTTTTTCATATTTCATATAAAAGGGATATGTAGGATAAAAGTTCACAAATGGGAAATTCAGACTCTAAATTCTTAAGAATCAATCTGCAGAAACTAAATATTATCACCCCAACAACGAGATAAAACTTTAAAGTTATACGCACTTAAACAGTTGAAACTAAAATTAGTATACCTGAGATGTATCAAGTTATATGAGCTAAGAATTTCACGAATAAGAAATTCAGAACTTTGAAGTCTTAAGAATCAATTTGCAGGAATTAATTATTATCATGCGCCAAGGTCAATAGAAACTATAGCCCTAATAAATTCTTTGGACTAAATTTACACTGAGAACTAGTCCTAATGTTTCACAGTAGTCGTCTTTGTTTGCTCTCTTTTTCCCTTAAATAACTTCTCCCATTAGAATATCAAGAAACATATTTACCCCGTACTTATAAAATAAATGCCCTTTGAATATGGAATTCCGAATCTACCCCTAAAATTACTGAAGTTATAGACTTTCTTTATGCTTATTCAAGTTTCAGGCAAGAATTGAATGGTTAAATTACGGATTTCACATCCATGACCCAAGAGTTAAGCTTTTCCTCATAATTCTGCAAGAGGGAGAGAAAAAAAACTAGCATTGTGATACGGAGGGAGAATTAAATATCTATCCACAATAAAATTAAATGGGTAAAATCTCAACAGAAGAGTTTCATGTTCCTACGATTAAAACCACTAATAAAATATAATATTTAACAAATAAACAAAGCTAGAGGGTCTCACCGGTCACTAAGAAGAACAATTCAGGGTTCTGGGTTAAGAATACGTTTACAATAATCAAGTAATTTCAGTTCGGTAAATAAATTCAAAATTTCCAAAGGGAATAAATAATATTTTTCTTCAAATAAAGTGGGGAACTTTTTTGTCTTAATTCATATTATCAAGAGTAATACAGTATAATGATAAAAAGAATAGAAAATTAAAAGACAAAAAAAAACCACATAGTCCAAAGTTTAAAAATACAAATTTCTGCAGAATCACATGTCAACATGCATCATTAGATTCAATTATATAGAAAAATCTAATAGTTTATGAAAGCGCGAGATTTTGCAGACTCAAAACAACAATTACCAAATACAAACCTCAAAAGAATCACTGCTCCAACAAAAAATCGCTCACCTTTCCCAAATAAGAAAGAAAAAGGAGCTAAACTTAGCTGTACGGTCCAAAACCTCTTCTTTAATTCAAATTGACACCAACAAAGTATTCTATTAACAACTAAACTTAGCTTAGCTGTATAATCTCTAATAATAATAATCTAAAGGTAATCATAAAATTAGTCACAAATTCCCCAAAAAAAATCCAAACCGCGAAAGATAAAAACATTTTCCCTTCAAACAAAACTGGATCGAATTCAAATCGTAAATAAAGAAACAATTCAATAAAAAAAATCAACAATTTCGACAGTAAAAAAAAACCCAATCTTTCCCCAAAAAAGATAAGAAAAAGAAAGATCGATAGATACCTGTCGTCTAAGATCGGCTTCTTTAAGCTTCGCCTCGATCTCCTCGACGCTCGACGGCGGGCTCGCGCTCTTCGCTTCTAGAAGCCTCCTCCTTATTCTCCGCGGTATCTTCACCGGCGTCGAATCGCCGGCGGGGAACTCCAAGGCGACGGCGGTAACCGCACCGCCGCTCTCAGGCGACTCCGCTTCCATCGATCCCAAACCCGAAACGATCGATAGGATCCGAACCCGAAAATGTTTTTAGAGAGAGAATTTGAGTGAGATTTTAGAGAGAGAGGAAAGGAGAAAGAAAGCACGTTTCTTTTCGTTTATTATGGGGGGTTTCTTTTTCTTTTTATGTTTATTTATAGGTGCTTTTTTGTAAATGTTGCTTGGTGGCGTTGACGCCGTTAGATGGAATCTTCTGCAAACTTCTTTTCTTATTAGGCAAACTTTTTAGGGGCTGACGAAAATGCCCTTGACGTATCTATTTTGGATATCTAATCTAGATCATGTAAAGATGTCATTCCATTTTGATGGAGTGCCTAATATATAGGTGAAGCATTTTAGGTATTACAGCAACTTAGTCGATACCAAGAAATTTATTGTGCTATAGATGATATGCATGTCCACGCCATTAGCTTGAGTTGAAGACGATAAGCAACGACAAAATTTGAACCTCAAGTAGTTAGATCTAGTTGGTATATGTTATAGTAGCATGCTATTTGAGGCATGTTGATGGAGCTCCTTTTCGGGCTTCCGTCAGATGTTGTCTTCCGTTGATCTCGAGGTGAACTTGGTTGATTGTCCTTCGGTGCGTGTGGGTCTCAATGGGTTTTGAGAGGAGAAGGTTGGGTGAGGAGACTGTCGCCGAGTACCTGCAAAGAAGTCCCGAGGTGGTTTGGTACCACCGAGGACCTTCCGACGCTCAAGTTAGTGATGAGATCCGAGCAGAGTAACGGCGTAAAGTGTAAAGAATGGCCTACCTGACCCCTCCGTCATGGGAGTTTATATAGCGGTGGTGACACGAATTAGCGGGTGCGAGAATCTCGCCGGCAGTTATGCTCCTGTTGTCACGCCGGCGTAGAGAGCGGATCGCACATTAATGGGAATCGCGGTGGCGTGGAACGTGGGATGTTGCTGGCGTAGAATCCGTGCATGGCGAGATTCGCGGAGCGGCGGTTATGCCCGCGAGTGGTGGAGTTGTTCGGAGGGCCGAGGGAGACGGCCTCGGCAGGGAGCTCGGGGACGAGCAGGGAGGCCGAGGATCTTGGTCCTATGGCGGCTCGGGGCGAGATGAATGGTCGAGGAGGCTGATTTTCAGAGGGCCCCGAGGCGGGCCAGTTTGTGCTTGCAGGTCGGGCTCCGGGTGGCCTCGTCGGTCCCTGCGGCCCCTTTCCTCTGAGTCCTGAAACACGTCATCTGCCACGTGTCCTAATCTCGGAGGTCGCCAATATCGAGCATTATCATTAGCCCCCCACTCTTATCCCGACCAGATATTGGTCCGGGCAGGAGTGGACTGCCGGGCCTCCTGAGGCGAGATCCCTCCTACGGTTTCGTCGGGGCGAGCCTTCGGTCCATTGGTCGTCTTTCATGCTAGCAAAACGAGGCGGGGTCTCCGCACCTTAAAGGGGGTGTGTCGGTTTGAGCGCTATGTGACTGAAGCAATGGTCCACGTGTCGAAGGGTGACTAGCCGATGTGACGTAAGTGGGCCGACACGTAGGTCGATCGAGGCCGCCGATCGTGAGGAGTCGTTTCGGCGGGAGTTGACGGGCGCCGTTGGATACGGCGATAAAACGGTGGCGGGGCCCGCCCCAGGGCCCCCAACCTTTCATCTCTTTCCTTCCTTGAGTCGCTATCGCCCGGCGTTCTTCCTCCTTCGCGAGACATGGTTCATTCCCATTTTTCAGGAGGCTCGCACCGGGGGGAAGCCAGTGGCGTGGCTGAGCCCCCGGCTAACTTGCGCCCTCCGCCTGATTCTCCACTGACGGCCGGGCCGTCCATCTCGTCAGCAGCATCTGGGAGCTTTTCTGGCGGCGGCCGGAGTCGTCAGCCGTCACCCGAGTCTCAGATTGGTGACGGGAGGAAGGGCGAGGGCCGGCCCCCTTCTAAGAGGAAAATGACGGTTTCTTGCGCGCCGCCGTCGAAGGCCCCCGAAGGGATTCCCGTGCGGGAAGGGGGCTTCGTCTTCGCTGTTCCGTCTGGGCTTTTCGTTGCCACTGGTCTGCTCGCCGGGATCGAGGAATCGGCCGGGGGAAGGCTCCCGCATGGCTCCTTGAGGGATCAATTGGAGGCCATGGCCCAGGGGGCGGTCCAGGTATGAATCCTCCTGCGCGCATTCGCCTTGGTACGCCTTTCCTTGGTTTCTCATTGGCTTTCTGTCAGGTTCTTCAGCACTGCGCCCTCGTCGTTCGCATGGAGGCCGAGGGAGCGTTCCACGCCCCGAGGCCAGTGGGGGCATTTCCTTCGGAGATCGAGATCTTGCAACGTGACCTGCGCCGGGAGAGGGATAAGGCTAACGTCGTGGCTGGCCGGGCGGAGGCCGCGGAGCTCGCCAACTCGGCGGCTCGGGGTGCCCTTCGCCGTCTGAACGCGTCACTCCGGGTCGCTGATAAGAAGCTGGCGGACCTGGCCGGATTCTTTGCGGCATTGGAGAAGGAGAGGGACGCCAGCAGGGGGGTGCTGAGTCGGCGCTGCTGAGGGCTCAGGTTGCCGAGGCTCGGGCTAAGAAAGCTGTGGCCGAATACAAGGCGTCGGAGCAGTTTTACGCCGAGCTCGGGGAGTATTCTGCCGTTGCGTGGAATAAGGCTCTGGACGCCGTGAAGGAACAGCTTCCCGAGTTCGACGATGTTGAACTCCGCGCTCGGGTCCCGCTTCCGCTGAGGTCTCCGGCGAGGGATGACGAGGGGTGCCTGGCGCGCCCTTGGTGGCAAAGTCTTCGGTGGTAGGGCCTTAGGCCGTGACGCTGACGGCGAAGTGGCCGAAATGAGCCTCCGGGCAGTATGTAGGGTTGGGGGGCCCCAGAATACCCTTTGTAAAGATCTTGATTTTGGCAATAAAAGCAAAAAAGAACCCTTAATTCGTCGGTTTGTGTCCCCCCTTTTTTCTTCTCTTTTTTGTGTGAAGGACGTTCATAGGATGCCCTTGTTTGTATTGATGTGTTTCCGTGTAAGTTTGGCCATATGTTCGGCGATCTCCTGTCGAGTTTGCCAGCCGGCGAGGACGCCAAGCGCTGCCGTGGAGGTATCCTTGTGTACCCGCCAGGTTGATGGGAGATCGCTCAGATTTGGATGAACCATCCGTAGTTTCTGATGAGCAAGGTAACTGCTCGGTTGCCCCTTGCGAGGGCACTTGATCCTTCAGGACGGTGGTAGGAAGCTACCAGCCATCGACGGTTAGGCAAGGACCCGACCGCTTCGGGGAGGAATTTTGATCCTCAGCGTGTGGCAGGGAAGCTGCCCGCTGGGGATAGCCGAGCGAGGGAACCTCGGGCTCGGCCGCCTCTGGGAGGGCTTTCAGATCCTTCACGATTGGGACCGAACAGGGTTACTGCCCAGTGCCTCTTGGCGAGGACTTTGATCCCTGTCGGTTGTGGTAGGAAGCTACCAGCCGGGGATAGCCGAGCGAGGACCCGACTGCCTCTGGGAGGACTTTGGCCCTTGGCACGAGGAAAGCTATAAGGCTGTAGGAAGCCACCAAGGACCCTTGGCCGGGCAGGGTTACTGCCCGGTGCCTCTTGGCGAGTGCTTTTGTCCTGAAAGATAGCCGAGTGAGGGAACCTCTGGCCTCGGCTGCCTCTGGGAGGGCTTTTTGATCCCCGTCGTTGTGGCAGGGAAGCTGCCCACGGGGGATAGCCGAGCGAGGGAACCTCGGGCCTCGACTGCCTCTGGGAGGGCTTTTCGATCCCCGGCGTTGTGGCAGGGAAGCTGCCCGTAGGGGATAGCCGAGCGAGGGAACCTCGGGCTCGGCTGCCTCTGAGAGGGCTTTCGGTTCCTGGCGCCGTGGCAGGGGAGCTGCCCGCTGGAGATAGCCGAGTGAGGGAACCTCGGGCCCGACCATCTATGGGGGACCCTTCTCGTTGTACAGGGGGAACCCTACCGGGAAGGAAGGTTCGAAAGTTTCTTTATTCGCATAGATAGGAATTTTATACAACGTCGTACATCATCATCTCAAAGGGAGATTTCGAGCGGTGGCCGGGGCACGGCGTTTTGCTAGTTTTGACTTCATAGGTATAGCTTGAGCTTCTCCGCGTTGTAAGGCCGAGGTAGCTTCCGTCCGTCCACATCTTGCAGGCGGTAGGCTCCGCCGGGGAGCGCTTCGTAGACGAGGAAGGGACCCTCCCACTTTGGGGAGAACTTATGAAGCCTGCCTTGGTCGATGAACTCGTTCCGCCGTAGAACTAGGTCCCCGGCCTTGAAGGATCGGTGCTTTACCCGAGCGTTATAGTACCGGGCCGTTTGCTGTTGGTAGGCGGCGGCTCTGATCTGGGCCCGATCCCTTTTCTCCAACAATACGTCGAGGTTGGTTCGTAGTGCCATGGTGTTTACTTCATCGTCAAAGTGCTCGACTCGGTGGCTGGGTAGCCCGATCTCTGCTGGGACCATTGCTTCGGTCCCGTAGCAGAGGCTGAAAGGGGTCTCCCCGGTAGGAGTCTTTTTCGACGTGCGCAGGGCCTATAAGACCCGGGGTATTCCTCGACCCAACTGCCTTGCCTCCCTTCCAGGCGGGTTCGGAGGCCCCTGAGGACGTCCCGGTTAGCGACCTCGGCCTGCCCGTTACATTGGGGGTGAGCGACCGTGGCAAACTTCATGAGGATGTGGTATTCTTTGCAGAAGTCCCTTACATTCTCGTTCTCGAAGTTCGTCCCGTGGTCGGTGATGATGCACCTTGGGATCCCGAACCGGTGAATCAGGTTGTTTTGGAGGAACTTGATGGTTGTGGCGCCGTCCGGTTTCTTGATGGGAACGGCCTCGATCCATTTGGTGAAATAGTCCACCGCGACGAGGACGTACTTATGTCCGCCAGTCCCTGTGGGAAACTGGCCGACCATATCCAATCCCCATTGGGCGAATGGCTACGGGGATGCCAGGGCCGTTAGCTCGGTAGCTGGGAGGCGGGAGATACTGCCGTGGAGTTGGCAGCTCTTACACCTCCTGACCAGTTCAGGGCGTCTTCGTGCATGGTGGGCCAATAGTACCCCTGGAGTAGTGCCTTTTCGGTCAAGGTTTGAGTCCCCTGGTGTGCGCCGCCTACCCCTTCATAGATTTCCCGCAGGACGTAGTCAGCCTCGTGGGGGTCAACGCACCGGAGCAGGGGCTGAGTGAAGGCCTTCTTGTAGAGGTTCCTGTTGCTCCAGACGAAGTGGGTGGCTCTGGCCCGGAGGCGGCGGGCGGCTGCCCTGTCTTCCGGGAGCGTGCCGTCTTTCAGAAACTCCATGAGGGGCTTCCTCCAATCTGGGTCATTCTCCTGTGTTGCGTACACTTGTAGCGTCGCCGCCTCGTCTTCAACGCTGGGTCGGGCCAAGGTTTCGAAGAGTATTGAGCGCCTGTTGCTGGCCGAGTATGATGAAGCCAACTTGCTCAGTGCGTCTGCTTGAGTATTCATTTGTCTGGGTATTTGTTCCACCTGGATTTCGTCGAAGTTTCTTCGGAGCTTTCTTACCTCGTCTAGGTATTTCATCATTAGGGGCTTCCGAGCCTCGAAGCGGCCGGTTACTTAGTCGACGACCAGGGCCGAGTCGCTGCAGACTCGGACGACCTTTAGCCCCAGCCCGACGGCCATGCGCAGTCCAGCTAGGAGGGCTTCATACTCCGCTGCGTTGTTTGATGCTTTGAAACCGAGCCTCAAGGAATACTCCATCTCGGCTTCGTTCGGGCCTCGGATAATGAGGCCGGCACCGCAGCCTTCCGCGAGGTTACCACGAGGGCCAGGACGATCTTTTCTATGGCGGGGTATCTCGTCTCCACGTCTTTGAATACATGGCTCACATAATACACTGGCCTCTGCACCCCCTCGGCCTCTCGGACGAGCACCGACCCTGCTGCTTGGTCGGATACCGCCAGGTATAGCGACAGCTCGTCCCCTTCCACGGGCCGGGTGAGTAGGGGTGGCGTTGCGAGGTGCCTCTTCAGCTGGTCGAAGGCGGCTTGGCAATCCTCCGACCACTCGAACCTCGGGATTTTCCTCAGCGCCTTGAAGAACGGGAGGTACTTCTCCCCCGACCTGGACATGAAACGGCTCAGAGCGGCGATTCGCCCTGTGAGCCGCATGATTTCGACGTTGGTCCGGGGTGCAGTCATGTTCAGGATGGCGTCGATCTTCTCCGGGTTAGCTTCAATCCCGCAGTGAGTGACCATGAACCCGAGGAATTTCCCTCCGGTCACTCCAAACACGCACTTGGCGGGGTTCAGCTTCATGTTGAACTTGCGGAGCACCTCGAACGCCTCGCCCAGGTCCTTGACATGGTCGGCCGATGGGACGGACTTGACGAGCATGTCGTCGACGTAGACCTCCATGTTTCTACCGATCTGCGGCTTGAACATGCGGTTGACCAGCCTCTGGTATGTAGCCCCGGCATTCTTGAGGCCGAAGGGCATCACCCTGTAACAGTACACCCCCCGGTCCGTCGTGAAAGCGGTCATGTCTTCGTCGTCAGGGTTCATGCGGATTTGGTTGTTGCCGGAGAAAGCGTCCATGAAGCTCAGGAGCTCGTGCCCGGCCGAGCTGTCGACGAGCTGGTCTATGCGGGGAAGCGGGAAGTTGTCCTTCGGGCAGGCCTTGTTGAGGTCGGTGAATTCGAAGCACATACGCCACTTCCCACTCGATTTCTTGACCAGGACAACGTTGGCCAGCCATTCCGAGTAGGGCACGTTCTTGATGAAGTTGACGGCGAGGAGTCGGTCAACTTCTTCCTCGATGGCATTTTGTTTGACCGGGGCGAAGCTTCTCTTTTTCTGCCTGACGGGTCGGGCCGCATGATCCACCCCGAGCTTGTGGGAGATGATTTTGGGGTCGATCCCAGGCATGTCGGCTGGGGCCCAGGCGAAGACGTCGGAATTGCTCCGTAGGAACCCGGTCAGGTCATCCCGCTGGGTTCTCGTCAGGAGTGACCCGACCTAGACGGTCTTCCCTGGGTCTCCTTCCGCTAAGGGCACCTCAGTCAGCGGCTCGATCGGTGCCCCACGGACCTCCTTTCGCTCGTCCCTGGTGTCTAGGGAGCCCTCCATGTCGTCGCATGCATCGGCGCTATCAGCGTGCTGCTCGGGGGAACATGCCTTTGCCAGACCCACCTCCGCGAGCCGTTGGCTCCCGTAGGCCCTGCCCACCCCACCTTGGTCGAGGGGGAATTTTATCGCCAGGTGGTACGTCGAGATCTGGGCCTGGAGGGAGTTCAGAGTCGGCCGACCGAGGAGGACGTTGTATGCCGAGGGGACCCTAGCCACAATAAAGTCTACCGGCAGCGTGCGCGTGTGGCCGGGCTCCCCGATCGTGAACTGCAGGGTGACCACTCCTTGCGCCGGGACGGAGTGGTTGGTGAATCCCGAGAGGACGTGGGAGGTCGGCCTCAAGTCCGCTGGGGCCAGCCTCATCCGCAGAAAGCAGTCGTGGAAGAGGATGTCCGCCGAGCTTCCTGAATCGATGAGTATTCGGTAGACCTCGTATCGGTGGATTCGCGCTACGATCACCAGTGGGTCGCTGTGGGGCACAGATATGCCGTGGAGATCCTCATCTCCAAAGGTGATGGGCTCCCGGCCCCTAGCTCTTTTGGTCGGGCAGCCGTCGGAGAGCATAGGGTGGTAGCCTGTGGGGAGGCCGAAGACTTCGGGAGAGGGTCCGCCCATGCCCCCGTTGCGAGGGGGGCGGTAGCGGGCGTTTGGATCCTTAGGGGAGTCGGTTGCCATCCGGGCGGAGATCGGAAGGCCAACTTCGTATTTTGGGGAGTTATTCTTCCCACAGACGGCGCCAACTGATGGAGCTCCTTTTCGGGCCTCCGTCAGATGTTGTCTTCCGTTGATTTCGAGATGAACTTGGTTAATTGTCCTTCGGTGCGTGTGGGTCTCAATGGGTTTTGAGAGGAGAAGGTTGGATGAGGAGGCTGTCGCCGAGTACCTGCAAAGAAGTCCCGAGGTGGTTTAGTACCACCGAGGACCCTCCGACGCTCAAGTTAGTGATGAGATCCGAGCAGAGTAACGGCGTAAAGTGTAAAGAATGGCCTACCTGACCCCTCCGTGATGGGGGTTTATATAGCGGTGGTGACACGCATCAGCGGGCGCGAGAATCTCGCCGGCAGTTATGCTCCCGTCGTCACGCCGGCGTAGAGAGTGGATCGCCCATTAATGGGGATCGTGGTGGCGTGGAACGTGGGATGTTGCTGGGGTAGAATCCACGCATGGCGAGATTCGCGGAGCGGCGGTTACGCCCGTGAGTGGTGGAGTTGGTCGGAGGGCCGAGGGAGACGGCCTCGGCAGGGAGCTCGGGGGCGAGCAGGGAGGCCGAGGAGTCTTGATCCTATGGCGGCTCGGGGCGAGCTGAATGGCCGAGGAGGCTGATTTTCAGAGGGCCCCGAGGCGGGCCAGTTTGTGCTTGCAGGTCGGGCTCCGGGTGGCCTCGTCGGCCCCTGAGGGCCCTTTCCTCTGAGTCCCGAAACACGTCATCTGCCACGTGTCCTGATCTTGGAGGTCGCCAATATCGAGCATTATCACATGTAGACCCAAAAATGGTCAGGGTTTGCCCGTCTAACCAAAAACAATGGGGTAAGACACCCATGTTTTAACCCCATTAGGTTTTCACAACGCACATTGAGGGATTATAGTGTGGTGCGAACCTAATGACCCATAAATTGCTAAGGCAACATGATACACACACGCTAGTTTTTGTAGGATTGGTAAGCTCCATTAAATCAAATATCGGTCATATCGGAACCCCTCATGATACGATAAAACCGATAAAATTTCGCCGATATAGCAATGTCAGTCGATATTTTGGTCGTATATGACATATGTGGCACCTAACCGATACGATTTCGATATCCGATATTTAAAAGCTTGATAAGCTCTTTATTATTAAAACAAAATCGATTATTTCGTACTTGAAATATGGTGTAAGGTTCTTGGGGTACACACATATCTAGTTGCACATGATTATTTATTTTGAAAAGTTTTGATTTCCGTTGTTTATAAGAACATAGCTGTGTGACTTATAACCTAAATATTAGTTTTGACAAGATAAGAAAATGCAAACATAAATGTAGAATCATTTTTTTAAAATGTTATGGATGATTAACTTATTTATTTCGATCGATTTTTTAAAAATAAATTATAGATGTAGTCTAATTGATTAATGTGATAAGTAATTAATTTCAGATATCCAAATAAATTGAAAATTAGTTTCAAAAACTTAAAATAAAAATTTCATGTAATTGGGTTATATATAGAGCTAGTTATCTTACATCATCATAACTGATTTTATTAAACAATTATTATATATATATATTATTTTGTACTCTTATAAACAAATTGATGAAATTTTTGGTCCATCATATCTCGGCTAATTTTTTATCTCAATTAAAATTATTTTTGTAAATAATACTTTACATTTTATTTGAAATAATTGTAAGTCCACGGTAGCGCCGCGGCCGTCTAACAGACGCCAAATGCGGAACAAAAACTTTTTACAACTGGCGCTATCACGTACTATAACCCGGATCTGCCATTAAAGCTAAACTAACAAACTACAAAGTGGGTAGAAGAGTTATACCGAACGATCCGAATCCTTCGGTCTTCAACCATCATCCCACGCTTTGTTGCGGCTGCTCCGATCTCCTGAATCTCCAGTTTTCTCGTCTAGGTGGCACCACGTCGACGGATCTTTAAACGGGCTCCCGACTCTGAACCGAGGCAACTCGATCATCAAGTTTGCCAAAAGAGATGACCAATATTGATGTAGAGAATGAGTAAAACACTTTGTCTCGTTACGTCCAAGACTATGGACGAACGGTTAATGAAGTTGCCTTTTGGATTCAACTGAAATGAGAAATGAATATCTTAAATTTCCATGAAGCCAAAACCCTAATCTTTTTGAATCAACAACCATCATCTCATCATAGAAGAGGGGCCGGCCACTTATAGGTGAGGGAGAGGTGAGTGTAGGAGGGGGAAGGTAACCACAACCATTAATGAAGAGAATGAGTCACTAAGACACCTAGTATGAACTCATTGAATGAACTAATGATTCATAACACATAGTCATCAACTCATAAATGCTCTATTAATGCACTAAGCCACCTCACCATCCTAGTCACCATCCTAGTCACCATCTAGAAGCTTCCACACTCATCTCAAGAAAAGATAAATCCGCATTTAACCGAATGTTAAATACGGCTGATAGAAAACTGGAAACTGGCAACTTCCAAAAGTGATCCTGAAACGAATTTCAGGATAACCCCGTATCAGTATAAACATACCCGTATTTATATTACGACCGAATACAAATGCATCTGAGACAAAGATATTATATCTACACAGCATAATACTCGGATCCGGCTTAAACCAAAGCCGACCAGTATTATCTGCCCGAAAAACAACATGTGCGAAAACGCACGTACATTTTCCGAACCTTGCCATAAACCCATATGGCCTCTACAACCTTTCGCCCGAACTTGGGAAAGTGTCTGTGGGGAACTCTAATGACTCATCAACACACTGGCACTGGGTATAACCCTTAGCACGTCAGAGGTATAAGCTATACATAACGGTTTGCCTATGTATTGATTGGAAGGGAAGCTGACGAGCGAACTCATCCATAAACCCTACTGAGCCTGACAGTGACAATATACATACAGTCCGGTCCGTTCGTCTAAAGAGTATCGCATATCGAGTCTAGGGGGTGGATAAAGTCAGACCCCCTAATAACGCGATAAATCGTGTCGGCATGAAGCCCATCACCACCTGAGAAACTACTGATCCAAATCAGTAATTCTCCACCACCTCGACCGAGGATTTCTAGTGATGGCCACCCGTGCACTGCGCGACATCAACCCCCAATACCGGGAGAGACGAATCTCCGACGATCCGCTCACTGCCTCCATGTGGCTCGGGACTGTACCCAACTAAAACCTGTTTGCACAACTCCTTTGAGCGTGGTAGGGTAGTAATCTAAGCACAGTGGGAACTCACATGAGACAAATGACGATCTCAGGTTGACAAACTAACCTGTACACATGTCACCAGGGAACTGCTATCTGACGATATGTATAATACCAACTAGCATATTCCCGGCGAGTCATGTCCGGTGTACCCATAACCCAATGAGCACCTGTATACATCTTAGGTGAACCAACTGACACTAATGGCTTGTGAGACCGGCCATCGCCCCTCGTCGGGGTCTTGACTGTATACACTAGTCTACTCTGGAGTATCGATGCCCTGTCTCGAAACTCCTACGACTAGGGACACTTTAAGGATGCGCTTACAGACCCCAGCTCCCACGTATATGATCGCCATCATACTGCTGGTAGTCAAGCAAGAATCCTATGGGCTCTATCATCATGCAATAGTGAACTAAAGCATGTATACGATGATAAAAACAAACCAGATAGTATACTATCATCTCGAGCAAGACTGTCATATCGGTATAGGTCCTGCCTCAATCATTGCAATCACGTACCTGCGATCCAATAATTGATTTTGAGGGCACTATCTCCAACAATAATCATATGTAATCTATCATATCAATGTATCAATTTAAAATTCAAAATCAAACCCTATTTTTCTAGAGTGGTTTATTGAATTATAAATTGAATTAGTTGATTTTTTATTTAGGGTATTTTTATATCCCTAATTAAATTCCCTCTTATTTTCAAAAGTCTCTATTTAATCTTCATATTTTATATTTCTCTCTCAAATTTATTAGATATTCCATATTTCTTCTTTTAAATTTTTTCATCCAAAAATTAACCCGGTTTTATGTGAACTGTGGATACTGTTTATCAAACTATTATCATCAATCCATAAAATGCTATAGAGAAATCATAATTTCATTTAAAAAGCAAAATTACCTTGTGTAATAGAAAGTTAATTTTTAGATGGAAACTGTAGAAAGGAAAAATATGAAATAAGGAGAAATTTAGAAAAAACAAAATTAGAGTGAGTGTTTTAAAAATAAGAGAGAATTTAAGGAGGGATATAAAAATAACCTTTTTATTTATTAATTTCTTATCTCTTTTTTCCTTTTTTATTTTTTTTATAGCTATCTATCTACTTGTATTTACCGATCTACTAACTATTATAATGTCAAAGGAGAGGTGTAGGAAGAACTGAAAAATAACTTTCTAATTTGCTACCACCTAAACAATAATGACTGATTCCCCATTTTAGGACCTCCAATTCTTGAACGTTAAAACAAATGGTAGGTTTAGACAAAACAAGTTATTTAGTATTTTAAAAATTGACTACAAGGTCCTGGGTTCGAGACTTCCGGTAATGTAAGCACGTACCATTAATTACAATTGTTTATAGGCGCCCTCGAGGCAATTATTGTAATTGAAAGAGGACCTATACGAGAGAACAATCTTACTCGAGATGATAGTATACTATCCGGTTTATCTTTATCTTTCATGTGATGCATTTTATTCACTATCACGTATCGTTTAGATATGAGATAAAACCCTAGGATTTTGCTTCACTACCAGGACGATGATGGAGATCATACTAGTAGGGCATGGGTAGTTGATGAGCACATCCTTAAATGTCCATAGTCGTAGGAGTATCGAGACTGGACATCGGTACTCTAGTTTAGACTAGTGTGTACGTTTCCTGATCCGGTTGGAGGGCGATAGCTGATCCTGCATCTATTGATATTTGACATCGAGAATTGTATATAGGTGCTCAATGGATGAGTTATACTGGATAGACTCACCGAGAACTCCTAATTATTAATATACCAATATCAGGTAGCAGTTCTCTTGTGACATATGTACATGGTAGTCCCCTGGACTTGAGATTGCTAAAGTATCTTGTGTGTGTTCTCACTATACTTAGAATTCTACCTTACCATGGCTCAAAAGTGTTGTGCAAACAGGTTTTTGTTGGGTATAGTCCCAAATCACGTGGAGGCAGCGAGCGGTCTAGGGGATTCGTTTATCCCGGTATAGGGAATTGATGTCGCGCTGTGCAGAACATGGCTACAACTACAAGTCAATGGTCATTACAGACCGATAAGTGTTATCAGTTGTATCTCCAGTTGGTTATGAGTCCTCTGTCGCATGACTTATCGAGTTATTGGGGTCTGACAGATTCCAAACCCTAGACCAGATATGCGATAATCTTAAACGAAGAGACCGGACTATACGGTAATGTCACTGATAGACTTTGCAGGGTTCAGATGAGCTTGCTCGTTGGCCTTCTTTTGTTCAATACCTGGGTGGTCGTTACGTGCAGCTGGTACCGCTGACATGCTTGTGGGCTATGGATATGATCCTAACTTACTGCCAGCGTATTATCGAGTCTTTAGAGTCTCACACAGAGATTTCCCAGCACATGCAAAATGATGTAAGGCACGTATAGGGATACGTGTAGGAGTTCGATTAAACACGTGTATTTGATACACGTATTTTAATCAGGTGTTAATTGTTATTAGCCGGTATATATATGATATAACCGGATTATTAAATCAAGTGTTGATTTAATAATTAATTATATATTTATATATTGATATATTAATTAATATCATGCTCACTTAATTATTTTCTTCTCTTATTTATATTTATAATTGATATAAATATTGTGTTATGCATGATGATACATTGAAGATGTGTGTATGAGAATTATATGGAAAATAAGCACTTATAAGTAAAAATGAGTCATAGAAATAAGAGAGTGGTAGAATACATGAGATGTTTTATTTTTGATGACTCATGGTTATGACTCATTCTTGTTTTGCTCTCATTTTTGTTTTATCCATGCTTATCTTCTACACACTCATCTCCTCCATGCATCTTCTTCTTGATTTTTCTTCAACTGAGGAAGGGAAAAGAAAATAGAAAAATTAAATAAGCTAATTATTCTACATTTCCTGCTAATCCTTCTTAGCAAAATTAGTGGGTTATTTCATTTTGATGAGATCAATTTAAAGTTAAAACTTGTGTTGGAGTTATCTCAAGATGGATCATTTTCGACGAGGAGATCATCGAGCAAGCTTGTTCCGGATTTCATATAGATTAACCGGAGTCCAAAGAGAGGTGGATAATGTGCTACAAATGTTATAGTCCGCCAACTCTTATTTTTTGCATACTAGTTTAGTGACAGGTTTAGTTTGATTCTTGGTCTGGGTTTGCTAAAATTCTCTAGATTTTTAAAATTACCGTTTCCGCCACGCTTTAAACCCTACTTTAGATGCATATCATCCCAATAGTGGTATCAGAGTCATACCAAAAGACTACAACTTGTTTTTGGCCAATTTGAAACCCAAAACTTTTGAATCAATGTGAAGTGTTCGCTTGTTTTCAAATATTGACTTAAATCGATTCTTTTTGGCTCTATTTGCCCATTCTCGGGCATTGTAGATGTGATCTAGATTAACATATACCACTGTGGAATGCTACGGAGGGGGTCAACCACACTCGGGAGCACTTTGAAGTGCTCTCGGGGGTTGATGACCTGAGAGTACCCATAAGGGTGCTCTCGGGTCTGGCATGGCCTTTGGCCACTGTAAAGGTGGCCAAAGGTCATGCTACCCCCTAGGAACGTTTCAAAATGGTATTTAATTTTTGCCCCGAGGTCCACGCGAAGTTTGGGAGCGTTTCGAGTTTGTTACGATGCGTTTCTGAGCCAAAAAGTATCGAGGTGAATAGTGTTTTCAATTTTCGAATTCTTCGCTTCGACTTAGGAAGTTGTTGGATTCGTTAGTCATTTGCGATGGTATAAACTAGATTAAAGTATTTAATATAGTTGTATCATCGGCATATGCGATACGCGCGAATTAACGGTTTTTCTATGTCGGAGTGAATAATGTTTTTTCAAGTGTTGAATTAAAGGTTTTGTCTCGATATTTTTGTGATTTGTTGGCCATGGGTGATGAGTTAAGAGGATTAAAATGTTTAATTGGTTTAACTCATTGGCGTATGCGTTCCGACGAATTGATGTGATCAATTCGACGGGGTTGCATAAGTGAGTCTGAGATGTTGGTTTGTTGGAATGCGTTGGATTGTTGCAAAATGAATAGCACCGTGCGGAAGTGTGATGTTGCGATAAGTGTTATTTCCATTCATGCTTATAGCCATCTTGTATATTCTTTTGTTCGGGATGACTTCCAACTTGTGGCCACCGTTTCCTCTTAATCTATATTTTTTGTTTCGGGACTTAGCGGTTAACATGTGGCCATAGTCACCGTTTAATATATTATTATTTTTCGGGACACGATCAGGATGCGATCGTTATCGCCGTTGTATAATACATGTTTAGAATTACCCTACGGAGAAACGCACGAGCAACCGAATTCTAGATTGCAGCGGGTGGCCATCTCAAGGAGTTGAGATTGGGTCACTCGAGTCTAAGATTGGCGGGTTGCTTGCCGCGCTTGTAGAGGGTATATAATAGACCTACGGAGGAGTGCTCAAGTCACCGGATTCGAGAAAGTGTCGGGTGGCCCCCTCATGATGATGATATTGGGTTGCATCATTTCTTGGGTTACCTTGTAGCTTGCCGCACTCGTAGGGGTCTGCTTTTGGCTACGCACAGGCTATTCACGTGACCAAGGAATGTCGCGTTTCATTTATGGCTCGAACGAAATGCGGGGTTCCTAGGTGATCCAACCATTTCTATTCTGTGATATTCATTACTTGCTTGTGATATGTTTACCTACCTGTGATGATATTTATCGCTTAGCTATAATGATGATTGTCTGCCTGCGATATTTTATATGATAATATATTGATATATATGATATATATATATATATATATGCATATGCTATATACGTTTTGCACCCGCACAAGCCGTGCCCCCGCCCTGCCGTAAGTTAAGTAACCTTACGGTGAAGACCCAGGGCCCCGTGGCGAATGCGGATAGCGTATATGTGCATCCTAGTTTTCTTTTCATATCATACTTTATCTGTAATGGTGTGAGGAGATGCTTGATAATGTGATTATCTATTTCATGGGATTGCATTGATTAGGATTAATGTAAAGATAATAAATCTAAAACACATTGAAGAAACCAAATATTAGATATTGTGGTGTTATAATCAAATCTTTTGCTTTGCATCGAGATATTCGGTTAGGAATATCCTGCACCTCATTCGACAAGAAAAGAGCATAGATCCCTTCACAGGGAGTGACCTCTTTGGCAAAATATTGTGTTACTATAAGTTTGCAAATTGAATAATCGTATCTTATTGTTTTGCACAGAGATATTCAGTTAAGAATATTCTGCACCTCATTCAATGAGGTAAGAGCCATGATTCCTTCATGGGGAATCTGCACTTAAGTAATAGTCTACGTAACTATAAATTTGCAAAACCACTCGGTTCCTTCAATGATATCAAGTTCATTACGTTAAAGGTTTTCTTCAAAATCAGCCGTAGCCATCTGTCATTTCAGAAAGTAGAGTACTTAGTATTCGTGCCACGTTTGATGACTATGTTATGGCGTAGTGTACGGTAGCTAAGTGATGTCTTCCTGTTAGCATAATGATGCGATTGGTTAGGGCGGTCGTACGATTTTATTAACTATGTTAAGGGTCATGCGGGTGGATCTAATTTAATCACGAAATGACGGGTAAAACTTGACTTGCAACTTATGATTTGTTGACTATATTAAGGTCATAAGCCGCTAGGGGTAAAAACCTATATCGGGAGTTTCAAGTGTTGAAACTTGCAATGAGATTGCATACCTTCTATGATATGGGGTGACTTGTTGACTATGTCAAGATTACTACTCCATGATAGTTTGGATCCCGATTCCCACTGTGAGTAATAGTTACTCCCGAGAAATTTTCAGATGACCCCGGCTAATTCTTCTTTTAGGATTTAAAGGAGGATTTGATGGAACAGTGGGAGCCATCCGATTGTATAAATATACTAATCTAATCTAGATTAGAGTGCATGGTGAGTGTTTCTTTTCTCTTTCTCTGGCAGCGACCTAAGACTGGCCCTAAACTAAAAACTCGTAAACCAAGTTAACCGAACCTTTTTATAATTAATGGCTTTGAAATGTCATGATTGCCCTATTTCACGACATAGTCATATATATCCTTACCTGTCATGCCCCGCTTCCCGGTGTACGGTGAAGGGGACGCGGCGAGGCCGCTACGTATTTACTCTAAAATAAACACGCTAAGCATATCTAAGCAATATAAGTAAAATGCACAAGAGATAGAGACAATAGATATAATTGAACAACAACTTTATTTATTAACATTCTTTTTACCATACAAAATACATGGAATGGAAAGCAATGCTTAAACAGTGGCATAACAGAAATGGAAAATACATAATGTAAATGTGTACAGGGAATCTAAAGCTCTGGGTCGAAAGCTAGCTAGTCCAAATCCTCGCTGGTGGGCTCGATCTCCAGTGAGTACGAATCACCAAACGACATTCCAAAGAAGAAGAAATAGAATGTCGTCAGCGAACAAATCGCTCGGTAAGTCCCAAAGAGGAGGGAGAAGTAGAATAGGCAAAGAGAGGGTATAACTATTATAATGTTGTTTGTTACGTTAACGTAGTTGTTTGTAACTTGGTACAGAAGATACCAGTGTATACGGAAGGAGTCTCCCTAGACCAGAGACTACGGTATATGGAGTACAAGGCTCCGTCGATAATACCATGGAACAACAACATGGATGTAATTACGTCTTAAGTGACCACCTCGTGCCACCTTTAACATTTTCCGTACCAGTCTACCCCTTTATAGCCCCATAGTGTTTACAGTATTGATTATACAGAATGTATTGTGTTGTAAATTGAATTGTATAGATGGATGATTTGCCGAAACCATGATATCAGTAAATGGATGTAACTAGAGAATCATGTAGATGGATGTATATCCATGGTTCGGTTCGGACAATATAGATTGATTAGATTGAACAGATTGAATATATAGATTCATAGATTCATGTTGAATTATAGTTTGTACTTGAATTATATTCAAGTCAGATTAATTATATCGAGACTCAGTCTGAGTCAGAAAATTAGAAAAGAAATTGAATCCTGAATTATGTTATGGTGCTATCGGTAACTGCTGCACATGGACGGCAGGATTTGTGTTTTTTTAAAGACAATTACCGTGTTGATAACACCGTTTGTTAAGTTGTCAACCTTAAATAGGAAAGCACCCATATCTCCGTCTCTCTGAGGCTCAAGAGATTGGTCCCGCTTAAACCTATGTTTACTAGGGTCCTTATTGTAATTTAGTATAATTTGAAGGGGTTTTATGTAAAATAATTTTGTATAATTTTCAAAATACACCTCAAGTATTTTATTATCGTCTTTTGAGTTTTCATGGATGTATATTTTATCAATATGATATTTTTAGTGAATAAAACCTAATTTCATAATATATGGTATTTATTTGTAATATTGGATTTGTATGGTATTTTCTAGTAAATGAGATGTTTTTTCTTGAATTTTGGAAATGTGGAATATTATAAATATTAAAAATAGATATTTTGATATTAATTACATATATATTTATTTATTAAAATATTAGTTTTATTTATAATAGAAATCACATTTTCTAAATAAAATTGTATTTTAAATCTTTCGAGATCGTATGCTCCTTGCGGAGGTCTGCATCTCACTCTACTAAGTCCGAGGATGTGCGATAATCCGCATCATCCTGAACAGATTCCCCGAAATGGGTTGTAGAGGCGCATTTGCAAAGATTTGTTAAAATACACATCTTGTAGAAAAATGTTTTTATAAGTCGGAGGTAGTTATGTGTAAAATCGTATTTTTTCCAAATCTATGTTCCTAAATTTCATCGTGCTATGTTCGATATGTGTGTTATATGTGTATTGTGAGGAGGTAGGTCATTACCTCGTGAGTTTTCTAAGGTAATACGGTTTAAAAAG
This sequence comes from Agapanthus africanus, assembly GCA_030015575.1. Classification (NCBI taxonomy): domain Eukaryota; kingdom Viridiplantae; phylum Streptophyta; class Magnoliopsida; order Asparagales; family Amaryllidaceae; genus Agapanthus; species Agapanthus africanus. The sequence goes on from CM057347.1 coordinate 400,104,939, forward strand.
TTTAAGTATGTCGAAATGAAATATGAAGGTATTTTAATGTAAAAATGGAATAAAACTTGCTACAGTTATTATTTTGATGTCAAACTTATTCTATTGTCTTCGTTAATGTTTAATGGTCATGACATAAGAGTTTGGTATTATTGTGTTTAAGAAAAATAGAACTTTTTAAGGAAAAACCAAATCGGAAGTCGGATTAACTCCGCTTCCATCGGGTTTTAGTTTTAAATATTTTTAGAATAGAGAAAAGAAGGCGAAGTATGGAATTACAGGTTATTAAACTATAAGAGAGAAGGAGGAAGAGGTAAGAGGTGCAGGTGCGTCGTTTCGTCGTCGGAATCTTCTCGGATCATCGTCGGAAGTTCGTCGGAGCTTCGCTCTTTTACTAACTCCACTTACACACAAAAGACTTGGGAATTTTCTTGAGAGTTTGGACAGGGATTTGTGAGTCGGGGGGGGGTGATTTGAGGGGTGGTATTTATAGGAAAATCTAGGGTTTAGGGTAGTGAAAGGATGTGATAAAAATTGTATTTAAATTTGCATTAAAAAGGATTAAAAGAGGGTATTTTAATTCTCTGGTTCATTGCAGAGAATTTAAACAGTGCAGGGGGAGTGGGGTAGGCCAAAGGTTGCAGGGAGTTCAAGAAATATTGGGATCGGGCTGAGTTAACCCGGCGGCGCCGGCCGAGTCGGGCGAGTCGCCGGCCCGAGTCGGCCCAGTCGGGCCGCGTCTCCTTGCCATGTGTCCCCTGTACTTGGTCTTGACTCGTGGACCCATTTTCTTATTCTGTAACTTATCCTATTACGTGTAGTGCATGCGTAGACTCTTGGGCTTCTAAAACATTAAAAGAATTTAAAATAAAAATAATGTGTGGCTGATGGGATTTGAACTTTGGTGCTTTGGTTCAGCAGTGCAAGGTCTTACCAATGAGCTACAAGCTCCTTCTTGTTGTTCAAAAGCAAATCAAACTTATAACTTGTGCTCAGGCTCAAGTACCCCTTTCTGTATTTTTGAGAAAAAATTATACAAAAAGTTTAGGGTTGTAATGAAACTATTAAGGCTAGACTTGTAGTAAAAAGTTTTCATCAAATACCCGTTGTGGGTTGTGATGAAACTATTATTTCAGTGTCTATGCTGAAGTCCATACGGATATAACTTGCCATTGTTGTTTTTCATGACTGTGATATCTGGCAGATGGATGACTATAATATCTTTCTAAATTGGATTTAGAAGTATACATGTATATGACTCTGCCAAAGGGTTATCTTAGTTAGTGGGAGCAGCAATAAGTATGCAAGTTGCTTAATTCTATCTTTAGACTAAAGCAGCCATAGCGGAAATCGATCATCTATTTTGATGTTATGGTCAAAATGTTTGATATCATCAAAATGAGAGATGAACCTGGTATTTGTAAAAAGATAGTAAGGAGTGTTGTCAGATTCCTCATATGTTATGTGGATGACATACTCATGATAAGAAGTGATATTCCTATGCTGCAAATCGGTAAAACAATGGTGGTCACATGTGTTTCTCTATATAGAATATGGATATCGGTCCAATTCTGGAGAAACATAGGGTAGAAGAAAAGAGCATTTGATGTTCTTGGTGTTTGGTAATGCCAGCCTCATGAAGAAAGTGGTTACCAATTCTAGCTTCCTAGGAAATATGGAAAACAGAGCGTCTGTCGCGAGTTATAAATTTACCCTCTTTTGAGGAGCGGTATATTTGAAATAGTTCTAAGTGGGATACTGAGGTAGTCATAACGCTGGATGCTGATTGTGAATCAGTAAAGGATACCGTCTGAGAATTCGCTGGATATAATTGTTCATTTATGATCATGATCTCATCTTCTGTCCAGGCAAATGCTAAGGTAGGTATCGCTCAGTTCGGGAGATATTTGATCTCCGCGAAGTTGAGAATCAGGGAGAAACAGAGAGATGCGTTGTGTCGGGTCACTCATTGAGACTAGTTCTCGAACACAGTTTATGAAACTACTCGTACAAAATTTGGGTATGAGATACCGCAATAATTGGCCTTAAATGCAAGTGGGGGATTATTGGATATATGTCACGCCCCGCTTCCCAAGATATGTAAACTACGGCACGTGACAGAGCCAATCATGCTACCTGCGACTAGGAATCATCCATCCACAGTCACATTACGGTTGTCTATAGGATATCAAAAACAGTAAAATATAAAATCTAGCTAACATATGTCCATCTGCCACAGTAAATAGAGTCAAGAAAATACATAAGCGGAAATGAATCAAGCTCCAATAAACAACATCTGAAACATATCCCAATATGGGCTCACATCAAAGAAATGAAACTATAGAAATAAACAAGCTACACATTTCTAATAATACATGTTCAATTTCTTATTGCTCGGCTTGATTTCTAAAGTACTCTTGATCAGCCTACGATAAAGGTAGAGGAACCGAGCTATGCAAAACCCAGATGTCGGTGCGTCATAATATCAAAATAACAGTGATAACCAGGATATAACGATATAAGTAAACATGAATATAAATGAATAACACAGATATGAAAAAGTGAGGTATGTGTATGTATGGGTGTATGATGTGTATTCTAAAACCGTGCTTCTAGATTATCTATTCTAAAAGTCTTTGAAATCAGCGCACCACGTGCAGAGCACGGGTGCGCTAGTGCTGAAACTAAAAGCTCCCCACGTTAGATCAAAGATCTAATAATAATGATAAATCATTAATTGATCAGAATTAAATTCTGTTAAGAAAAGATTTCTCAAAATCTTTCCAAATAACAAGATTGTGCTCTGTAAATCAGACCACCGTTGGATCAATGATCCAATGGTGATTAAAAAATCACTAAAAATACAGAACAAATTCTGTTTAGAAGATTTCCCAATCTTTGTTAAAAACAAGAAGATTGCCTTCTGTAAATCAGAAGCCCTTGGATCAAAGATCCAACGATGGGAAATTCCCCAAATCAATTGGAGAAAAGATCTCCTTAACTGATTGAACTGATCAGCTCGCCCTATATAAAGGCCCCTAGACTTCAAGTCTCATATACAGAAATAGAGAGAGAAACCTCCCCAAAAACTTTGAGAGATTCAAAGAGCAAGCTCTCGGAAGAAGATTTTTCTTCAAGGTAAAAAGATGAATGATGATGAACACAGAGATGAAATCAACTCATAATTAAAAAGAAGAATCCACTTCTTTAAGGATCATAGATCCATAAGACCTAGGTCTTCACTAAGAGATCAAAAGATCTCATCATAAAAGAAGAACATAATTCTTCTCACAGATCATAGATCCATAAGACAAATTGTCTTTCAGAGATTATTTCATCAAAAAAGGGGAGAATAATTCAGTTCTCTTAGGATCAAAGATACACAAAGGCAAAGCCTTTCACTAAAATAAGAGATTAAAAACATCTCCTACAAAATAAGAACTTTTGTTCTTAAACTCTTGAGACAAAGTCTCTTATAAGGGAGAACTTATTTCCCAGATCATAAAATTGATCAGATGCGCTCTGCTTCTGCACTTTTGGACTGGCGCTCAGCGCCAAATGCGCCACGTGTCAATCACGCCCGCGCCAATTAACAACTAGCGCTTTGCGCTCCTGAAATACCGCACTGCGCTCATGGGCTGGCGCTCAGCGCCAAGCGCACCACGTGTCACTCACGTGTGCGCTACTAAACTAAAAGCGCAATCCGCTCATGAACTAGCGCTCTGTGCTCATAAACTGGCACCATGCGCTCATCATCTGGCGCTTAGCGCCAAGCGCGACACGTGTCCTTCACGTATGCGCCACGTGGCAGAAGCGCACTGCGTTCTTTAACTGGCGCCAAGCCACCATATGCTGCGCTGATAGAACATAAATTGTTTTTTAATAAGTCCAGAGCTATGATGAATGCTCAGTATTCAATAAAAGACAAACCATTGTCAGAATGCAATCCAATGCTTAGCATTATTAAAAGGGGCCAAGCCCAAATAAATGTTCAACAGCCCAAAATAAATGTTAAACATTTTAACTTGATTGGACTTAGCCCAAGATTGGCCATAAGTCCTCAAATGCAGATTAATTGAGCCCATACGCTCATAAATCTTTTAACAGATCTTAGTTCCAAATCGGACTACAGATCTTTCAACCAAAATTGGTTCAAGGGTATATCTCTGAACCCTATGATATATGTCGTTGTAATTCTTCAACGTCTTCAGAGAGGCGACGGGTCCCGACAACCATACATTTCACAGACTATGACGTCTTTAAACTGGACTGTGGGGTCCTTAAGCCCATGGACTATGATGTCCTTAACCTCGGACTGTGGGGTCCTTTAAAACCCACGCACTATGATGTCCTTAACCTCGGACTGCGGGGTCCTTTAAAACCCACGGACTATGATGTCCTTAACCCCGGACTGTGGGGTCCTTTAAAACCAACGGACTATGATGTCCTTAACCTCGGATTGTGGGGTCTTTTAAAACCCACGGACTATGATGTCCTTAACCTCGGATGTGGGGTCCTTAAGCCTATGGACTGAGATGTCCTTAAAATAACATTGGACCACCATGTCCTTAAACTGGTAATCGACCGCAATGTCCCTAAACTAAGCAATAGAGCCCGAATGCTCTTTTGTTGGATCTAAACGATCCCGTTAAGTTGATCTTAGTCTAAAAATTAGACTAACGTATCCTTAACAAACGTTTAAGTTGATCTTAGTCTCAAATGAGACTAACGTATCCTTAAACCCAACCCCCAAACCCAAATCTATGAAATTACGGATTTGGACTAATCCACGCCCTACAGGTGATAACATACATTAGTCTCCGTATACAATCCACAGGCAACCACAAACAAAACAAACACACACGACACGAAGTGACCATCTGGAGAAGGAGAAAGTGGTTACCGCGATGTGGTAGCATAATTAACTGCAGGGGCTTGCGCCTGCAGGGAAGAGCGTCCCCACAATCAAAAACCCCTCAAATGAGGGGGAATTTGACGAAGTCTGCTACATCGGCCGTATCCGTTTAAACCTTCGATACAGGGTGTCATAAATCAACTTGGCATTTTCGGAGTGGTGGACGGATAGCAACTAGCATCTGCCCCCAAATTCAGGCGAGACGGACCTGCGCGGCCGCGTCTCCGTGTTTCGGCGGTGAACAGATTCTGGCACGTCCGGTGGGACCTTTTCCTCTTTCCACTCCACACTTCGTGCATCGTGTTCGTGAATGAATCACGGTTTGATATGGTTGCCTATGGGTTCGAGGTACTAAGATTTGGTTTTGCTCCCGTGCAGAAAACTGAACATCAATGGCCACCAACTTCTCCAGCTGCAACTGCAACTCCCATTCCACCTCATCTGGAGGAGTAACCTACGGGCCCCAGGCGGCCTCCCTGTTTAAGATGCCGGTGGAGCAAGTAACTCAGGCCACCACTGGACTATTCTTTAGGACCATGCTCCCACCCCTGAACTTCAATGCCCCGCTGCCGTTGCAGGAAGCCCCAAAGAAGTCGGTCTTTGATCGACTTACCACTGTCGCGGCCCCTCTCAACGGGTCGCCCAAATTCAATACCTCAGTTTTCAACAGACTGGGCCAGAACGCCAACAAGCATGCGATACCTGAAGCAGCCATCCCAAAGAGGATAGCCATCCCGGCTCAAGCAGGAGAAATCATCGGAGAGGCTTCTTCTGCCAAGAAGTCTGTCTTCACAAGACTAACTGTTCTGGCTCCGACTCCAGGCGAAGTCCTCAAAGCTGCTTCCCCTGCCTAGGATCTTTTTCTATCGTTGACTTGATGGACCGATTTTTCTATGAAAAATACGAACCACTAGCTAGGCTAATAGTATTAGTTCCCTTCAATCAAATCAATAAGAACGAACGGTCTGTCTTCGACAGATTGGACATTGCTTCTCAACGGACATCGGTCTTTAAGAGGCTGATGCCGGCGATAACCCGTCACCGAAACGGGGGGCATGATGAAGTCACCCCTAATGCTGAACCAACTCCATCCGCACGACATGCTCGCCATCGTCACTGGCGCCGAGTAAGGAAGGCTGGGGGCAACTCTCCTTCCGGACTGACTCCGCCAGCTCCCATGGGGGAAATCGATGCTGCTGTTTCGACTGGGAACAACTTCAAACCGCTTAGGAGGGTCCGCAAGAACTCTCTGACTGCCATGCTGAAAAGATCTCCTCCACCTGTGGAGATTGCTATAGAAAAAAAGCCGGAGCAGCCCCTTCAGCGGCTGTCCTCCGAAATTTATAAAGTCTGGCGACAGGTCCAGGAATCGGTGATTGACCAGGACTACTCTCGCCGACCAAGGAAGATTAAAGCTCGGCAAGAAAAGAGCCATCCCGTGGTTCCACAAAAGATGTCATCTGTCTGGGTGCCCGCTGCAACAGCTCCCCCAACTTCAACCGTGCACAAGAGAAGGAGGCCGGAGAAAGCCCCTGTGACCGCAGCGAACCGCAAGGACGCTGAATCTAAATGCCCGAAGTTCGGGGCATGATGGTGTATACTGTTTATATGGCTTCCGGAAAAGAGGAAAGTCGTGCTTCTACGGGTCATCGACCGCTTACCCGATCGATAACGAAGGCTCAGGAACAACAGCAGCAGAAACTTCAGGAGATGCTGACTGCGATGGCCGTACTCACTAGGCCGAAAGACAATCCGAAGACTTCAGAACGGTGTCAGGAACAAGAAACTGATGCTGATTTCCTCCGAAGAATGCTTGAGAGGAAAGAAAAAGAGGCCGCGGAGCAGGCGGCCAACATAAAACGAATGGCTCTTTTGTTCCAAGACATGGCCGGGATGATGTTACAGCCAGAACCTCCAGCTGAAGACCCCCCGATTATCGTTGAAGACGACAGAGGGGAGACATCGAACCCTCCTCAGGCTCTTTCAGCAGCCAAGGAAGAGACCATCTCCAAGGCCGCTCTCGATGATTACATTGCTCAGCAAATACGAGCTCACCAGGCGAATGAAGCGGCTGGGCAGATCGTTAAGACTGGACGACCCTATCCAGGCTGGTATGACCAAATAAGGTACCCGCCGGGATATACGATCCCCAAATTCCACTCATATAAGGGGACGGGAAATCCGCATCAGCACGTCGCTCAGTTCAGAGCCTTATGCGGTAATGCTGGAGGTGACGATAAACTTCTGCTCCGCCAATTTGTGGGTAGCTTGTCGGAAACGGCGTTTGAGTGGTATTCGGAGCTTCCCAACGACTCCGTTAAAACTTTTGCAGAGATGGAGTTGCTATTCACCCAGCGTTTTGCGAGTGCTAGTGAACGCACCCCAATAACGGCATTGATCAATGCCAGGGTAAAACCTGGAGAAACATGGGTCCGGTATGCAATACGGTGGCGAAATTTATGGTCGAAGCGCGAACAGTGCATTGAAGAAGCACCGGCAGTGGGAATGTTCGTGGGCACTCTTAACCCTTAAGCGACCATCTCACAATTCATGATGTTTTTCAAGCCGACCATGTTCCAGGCCCTGATTGACAAACTAGCTCAAATGGACCAGATGGGCCATAGGCCTTCCTCTTCGAAGCCGGAGCCGCGGAGTGAAAAAGGGAAAGGGAAAGCGACCTTCGTCGCCAATGCTCAACAACAGCCCAGTGGTCCAAAATTAATGGATCGCCTAGACGAGAGACGGCGATACTATAATGAGAAATTAAAGCGCCCTTATTCGTTTCCCCGGAACAAAACGAGAAGATTGTTTGAGCTGGCTGTGCGCAACAGGCTCATTAATTTGCCGAATCCAAAACGACCATTGCAACCCGGTGAGGCTAATAGTCCCAATTATTGCCTATACCATCAAGCGGTAAGCCATCCAATTGAAGATTTCTTCGTATTTAAAGGCTGGATCGAAGATCAATACCAACAGAGCAAGTTCGCACTGTCCGAGAATTGGAAAGTAAGCCCGCCGCAGCCGCACGCTCTCAAAAAGACGGACACGCCGGGGGCATCATGCTCTTTTTTCGAAGAAGCTCCATGGGAGGTCGCTCTTTCAGCCAAAACAAAAAGAATGCTGAAAGATCTCCAAACATGCACGGCAATCAGGTGGAATAATCCACTGGAACCCGAGATTATCGAGGGAATGCTGAAGCTGCGCCCAACTCCAAAGATTGGTGGTGATAGTCAAAGCGCTCACACCCAACCGTCAAAGTCTTCGAAAAAGAAGAAGAAGACCAAAAAGCCCGTGAAGTATGGTGACAAGCGCACGGACCTGCAAAAGCAGATTGACGCGCTGGAAAAGTATAACCAGAAGGCGCGAACTCCGGTCACACTCCATGAATTTCTCAGCCACGTCCTTGAGGACGAAGATGATGACAATGGAGAAGACTCATCGGATGAGCCTGAAGATTATGTGGTAAGCTGCCATGTGATCTCTCACTCATCGATAAACGATGAAGAAGCTCCTTAATCAGAGAAACTGGGGGCAGATCCTGAGCCGGAACTTCTAGGGCCATCAGACGAAATGATTGACGCATTCCTGAACGAAACTCTTCTGAAAAGCAAAGATGATCGGGACCGCGAGATGGCCATATTTGAAAAGGCCAAACGCCAGCGACTGGACGAAAGGGTCGAAACACTCTCACCAGATCAAAGTACATCCACCGCAAATAAAAATAGGTTCAAGACGAGGAAAAGGTTCGCCAAAGCCATATCGATGGGAATGAAGCTGCCACCCTCCGATGGAAACACTCCTGATGAAGCAGATACACATCCTAGCTACTGATTATATCATCGAAAGATTGCGCACCCCACCGAAGAGTGCAACGCTTTTAAAAACTGGTGGCAGGGATATGTTGCTCACCGACAACATTTCAAGTGGATGAAACACAAAACTCGTCGGGAGCAAAGAAACACAACCGAGGAGCGTAAAAGAACTACCGGCAGCTGTCACATGGTCGACAGTGGGGGATCGCAAGTTCTCACCTTTGGGAGCGATTTTGATGAAGAAATATCTCTTGGTCCTCTTTTCAAAGAATCCACCTCAGGAAAAGAGGAAGAACCGAAGAGCTGCGAGAACATTCAGCTGCGTAGTCGCACATTACCTGAAAAGAATCTCGGACCTACGAACAAGGAATCGAATAAAAAGAATAAGGGAAAAGAAAAGGTCTCTGAGGATATCACCCTAGATGATCAAGTCGTCAAAGAGCTGACAGCCAAGGACTCGCCAAAGAAAAACAAGGTGGATTATAACGTTTTAGCACACTTGAGAAAGATTCCTTCACAGTTGAGCATTCTTGATACCCTTCTGCTATCTAAAGAGGTGCAGGACTCCCTAATCAAGGCACTGCAAGAGCCCGAGCAATTCCAAGCTTTCCTCGCCGAAGAAAAGATGAAGGACGAGCTGGAAGAAGTGCACACAGCCGATATCACCTTCGGCGATGAAGATCTCCTCCTTGGGACATGCAAGCATAACCATCCCCTTTATGTCTCCGGATACTGTCATGATATCAAGATAGGCAAAATCCTGGTTGACAATAGGTCCTCCGTTAACCTCCTCAATGTAAGAGTGTTGAAGGAAATCTGCATGAGCGTTCAACACCTCACTCGGGACAAGATCACTATCTTCGGGTTTGACTCCCAGTCATCACGGACGCTCGAGTCTATGATACTGACGCTGCGCTTTGGGATGCTAGTCACTGACATCAAGTTTCACGTCATTGACGCTAAGACCTGCTATAACGCTTTGCTCGGCCGGCCTTGGTTACACGAGTACAACATCATTCCTTCTACACAACATCAGTGTATGAAATATTTCAAGGATGGTCTCGAGTACACCGTAACAGGGGAACTTAACCCATTCTCCGTAAACGAAGTTCCCAAATATGAGGATGCAAAGTATTTCTTGTCGGACTTTGAAGACACGGAGAGATGCTATAAACCGAAGAACAAAGCCATCACTACTATTCCGGTCTTTGGGAGTGATACCGAGGAGGAAGAAGAAATAGTTTATTCAGGGCCGCCCCAATGCAACAAGCCGGGACCGTCCACCCCTATTCTGGTCTTTGGCAACGACTCGGAAGATGAAGTCAATGCCGTATTTTCTGTTCGGCCATCAATTCAAGCCTTCGCTGATAATGATCGGAGTTTGCAAATCGCCATGGTTCCGCGAGAGCATTACAAAAAGCTCGATGCACTTAATGCCTATAATGTGCAAGAACTGCAGACGTTCTATGTCCCTCCCAGGAGAAAAGGTGAAAAGGCGATCCTATTCTACCGATCCGGGAAAACTAAAGTAGAGAAAGAAATTTGGCATGGTGCGGATTATACACTTGACAGGCTCCAGCCCATCTGTTTTCCCAGATACTACACAGACGGATTAAAAAGACTGTTGAGGCGTGATTTGTATGTCAAAAATAATTCTAAACCGCAATCAAGAACGGCGTCGCTTGGTAGCTAGCCGGTGAGTACGGGACGGTCCACAGGGATTTTATGAATTCCCTAATTGCTCTTACGAGTTAATTCCGATGGGTGTCGAATTAATTATCTCTAAAACCTAAATTGATTGATACTAAGATTATCTAGATCTAAGTCTTGCTAGGGTTAGGTCTAGGGTAAGTTGGGAGATTGAATGTTTCCTCACTGCTTTCAATGCCCTATTTTAGATCTATTAAGTGTTATGGTAATTATCAAGAAAGGGGATTAGTACCATTCGGGAAGATGTTTCTTCCTCTAGGTTCTTGTCCTTCCTTTATCGATCCTTATCCTAACCTCCATAGAAAACATACACAACCGGTCCTTTATACCACGGTATCACCGTTACCTCGAGGGATAAGGTGCCGCAGGGAACGGTGTGTGTATGTATGCATGGAGTCCTAATTATCATGTGTGATGGAGCAAGAAAGGGGTGAGAGAGCTCATTTCTCAAACCTTTCCCTAAAGCTAACCCTAACAAGCGAGGAGACTACTCGCTCATTAGGGAATTTAATGACATTCTAAATTAAAAGTAAACTAAGGCAATGGAATAAGAAAACTTACTAATTTTTATTGATGGCTCTCTCCAAACATCAACATAGTACAGATCTGAATTTATGAAATGAAAAGAGGCATACCTCAAAAGAGGTATTTGGGTTTCTATTTATAGGACATAGAAAACCCTAGGGTTACAATTGCTCGCATATATGCTTTTACAAAAATACCCCCTAAGAAAAAGACCTAGTCAACTCTCCACGCACCGCCAGCATTTAGGTAATTTTAATGCCACTACGGGTTCCGCACGGCTGCGGAACCGCGGCCGCAGGCCAGGTTTGGCCGCGGTTCTGCGGCCAAAAGAAAGGCATGGGTCTTGTGCTTTGCTGTGCTGGTTCTGGTCTTTCTCTTCTTCCTGGTTCTCTGGTTGGTTCTGCAGAATATCTTCCATGTCTCTTCCAGATCTCACAGTGAATAATTGTAGTGGACTTTTACCATTGCTTCGTGACGAAGTCTTGAATCTTGCGCTGCCTTGTATTTTGTGAACTGATCTTCGTGTAGGCTTTATCAAGATTTTCTGTTTGTTGGTCGAAGTCTCACTTTTGTATCGTCTTTTGTCTTTTTCACTGTTTTTATTCCAAGAACCTGTAACCTGCAACTAATTAGCAGACATGGGTCAAAAGCACCTGTTTATTTGTAAAATAACTAGGACTGGGGAATATAATAATGTAATATTATGGTATGAACAAATACCCCCAAACTTATCTTTTGCTCGTCCTCGAGCAAACCTAGTTTTATTCTCAACAAAAATCTAACCTCACTTTCGCAGGGAATCACGATTGCACTGAGCTCGTGCAACAAGCCGTTAAACCTCTAGGTGTCCCTAGTAGGAGAAGTGTTTTCTCCTGAGGGTTTTCAGCGGATACTATCCACAAAATCCTATCAATCTGGCCCATTGATTTTTATTCTCCAATTAGGTTTTCTAACAAGAAACTCTATTATCTTCGACTTAGAAATTATCCACCCGTATTCTTCACGCTTCCTTATTATTTAACTTAAGATTATATATGTTTTGCAGACCTACTTAGCTTTTGGTATCTCTCAAGTTTTCCTTCTAGGGTTCCATCACCACTTAGGAATTTTTATCATCTCTACTAAAGATACAAGTCCTATTCTTCATTCCTATCTCTTATCCAAATCTCAATCACATACCCCTACGTGTGTGTATATATCACCCATACACTTGGAAATTCAAATCAAGCAATCATACTCTTGTCCGTTGTCCAAAGCACTTCTTAATTGGTGAATTTTTAGATGAATTTCGCTCACACATCCTTCATGCGATCGTTAATACTTCTTGAGGTACCAACAACCGATTACAAAATGTGTATCCACATTAAAGAGTAATTCCTAGTCTTGTAACACCTAAGGATTTAGCAGTGACTCCCAAACCAGTTGGTCTAAGGCACTAGGTGATGAAGCACCCTCGCTAAATATTTTTCTATTTTTGCAGCCTTAAGTAATCACAAAAACCAGTGTTCATTTTTTTTATTATCTCTTTATTCACACTTGAATTATTTTTTATTATTTTCTTCGTACTAAGGACTTTAGACAAGATCATTTCAAGGTCTCTTCTACTATTCCAAGTTTCAAGGTTCGTGTTTGTGCAAATTGTAGGGTATACATTTTCAGAATTTAGACTTAAGTTAGGAATTATTTTTCAAACTTATATTTTAATAAAAACATCAATACTCTTCCCTTGTTTTAACTTAGCCCAAGAAGTGAACTCAAAATTTGCCTATTTCTAAATAAACTACAAAGACATATACTTTCTACCGTTAAATTTTAAGAAAGGTTATTGTTAGGGTTTTTAATTTACTAAGTCTAGATCTAGTTGTTCCTAGCTAGTTAACCTATTTGTCAAACTCAAGTCAATTATGGTCAAAATTGAATACTTTAATTTTTATAATTTTATAATTTTTTATGGGTTTTAAAATAAGTATGCAAATGCAAAAAATGTAAATATGAATGCGAAGGAAGAAGGCTTACCGAGCATACCCCCAAACTTAAACTTGACAGTGTCCTCACTGTCATGCGACACCAAGAGGGTTGAAAAGTCGGCACTCCCTTGTTTATTTTTATTATTTTTTTATTGTTAAAAGAAAAACAAAAATATATATACGGAAAGGCCCCCCCAAACTTTATTGAAACAATGTTAAACGTCATTGCCAAACTTTGCAAAGACCAAACGTCAACACCAACCAGTCGAAAAATTTATCTGTATAGAGTATCGGTTGGTGGAAGAATATGTTGTACCGATCCAAAAAGAATCGGAGAAGATAGAAGTGGTGGTATGGAAAGTGTGGAAGTGAATAGATAAGAGGTGGTGATGAATCAAAACGAGAATGGGAATGATCAGCAATCAGTGGAATATTGGCATTCTCGTAGCTTATTAAAAGAAAAGGGGGTGGTTCAACTTCTAAAGGAGGAGGTTGACTAACCACACTATCCCCAAGATATTTCTGTGGATCCTTTATCGACTTGGCATCATCCATCATATGCATATGATATTCAATTATGAAGGAACTAATCTCCTCGATGTCCGCCATAGTCTAGCCGAAAGCTTGCCGCTTATCTTGTAAGACCATTAAAAGGGCTTTCTCTTGCTCGAGGGCTAGAGAGGCCGATATGATAACGGGAAAGGTCTCATTCTCACCTAGGTAAGCATATTTAAGGTGAGACGGCAAGGGCTTTAGTTCGAGTTTCGGAGGCGAGACAATCAAAGGAAAAATTGGGGAATCTACCTCGAACTCAAAGGACTCCAACACAGGTTCGAAATCACTGCAAACAACCGATTCGGATGGTTCAACCAACTCATCCAAAAATTGAAAGGACTCATATTCGGGCGGTGAGTCGTCAAAATCATCCGAAAAAGTGAAACATTCATAATCAATATCGGTTGTGTCAACTGTGTTAGATTCAAGGAGGGACGCACTAGTGGCGTCAAAACTGTTTTCATCAAACAGAAATCTTTCAAGCTTGCAGTCCTCCTGCGTGATTTCGTGAATAGAGCAAACTTCTCGTGTACTAGTTTTAGGCACGGAGGGCAGACTTCCTAACCTGTAAATATTGAACTCACTAGATGTCTTCTCGAAGGATAGAGTCATGGAGCCATTGCGACAATTTATTACGGCATTGGAAGTGGCCAAAAATGGTCGACCGAGGATCACCGGAATTTGGTTCTGTGGGTTAGCAACAGGTTGTGTGTCCATAACAATAAAATCATTGGGAATATGAAATCCCCTACTTTGATCAACACATCCTCTAACTCACCCCTAGGATGGGCGATTGATCGATCAGCCATTTGGAGAGTACAACGAGTGGATTTCAACTCTCCAACCCCTAATTGCTCGTACACGGAGTAGGGAAGCAGGTTAACACTAGACCCAAGATCTAAAAGTGCTCGATTGATTTTCTTATCCCTAATTGTTATTGAAATCGTAGGACAGCCAGGGTCCTTTCGTTTTTGGGGTAAGGGTTGAAGTTGGTTAATAGCATTGCTCACTGCACTAGCCACTAGCACTTTCTTGGGTATTTGAGACTTTCTCTTCGAGGAGCATAAGCCCTTTAAGATTTTCGCGTACGAAGGGACTTGTTGGATTGCATCCAAGGGAGGTATATTTATGCTAACCTGTTTAAATAACTCCACAATCTTCTTCATTTATGGAGTTGGTTTATTGGGACTCAACCTGTTTGGAAATGGAGCATTTTGAAAATCAGTTGAATCCAATGTCTGTGGAGTAGAATGTGGAGTTGGAACGGATCCCAGTGTGGGTGTGTTCGTGAAGTGAGAAGTGGGTCCATTCGGATTAGAAGAAGAAGAGCCTTTTGAAGAATGAAGAATTGGCTCTAGCGGAGAAGATGAAGGTGAAGAAGAAGAAGAAGAAGGAGAACCACCGGCGGGGGTGTCATCACTAATACCCACATTATTTTGCAACACTTTTCCAGATCTCAACGTGGTCACCGCATTTACATTATGATTTTGATATTCATATGCGACATGTGCGTTGTGTGTGTGACCGGGATTTAGCAATGGTTGAGATGGAAGCTTTCCCTTTTCTCTCTCGCTCAACGCAGCAGTTAGTTGTGCAATTTGTGCCTTAATAGATTTGATGCTTTGATCATATGAAGCATTGTTGTGCACCAAAGACTGGATGGAATTTTCCAACCTTGCTGCGGATTCTGTAGATTGTTTGAGAAACGCATCTAGACTTTTTTTCTAGCGAGATAACCTTATCATCATTTGGTTGAACAAAATTGTTCGTTTGATTTGGATAAGGTTGTGGTTGGAAAGGTTGCTGGTATTGAGTTTGTTGGGGTGCTTGTTGTTGTGGAGGAGAAGGCCTTTGAAAGTTGTTGGTTCCTTGGAATTGTTGATTTTGATTCCAAGAAAAATTTGGGTGACTCCTCCAACCCGGATTATAAGTCGAAGAGTAAGGATCATTTCTTTGTCGTTGCTGAAAGGCAGCATTGACTTGATCTTGTCCTTGAACAGGTGGATTGTAAGGACACTCTTCGGTAACGTGTGATGGATCCGAACAACAAGCACAAACAGTTCGTGGGGGTAAAGCAGGGGCAGGAGAAGGCGATGAGATTTTGGTCTCAATTGCTTCTAGCTTTTTCGTAAGTGCGGCCATCTCGGCCTTCATAGCAATCGACATATCTAAGTGATGTATGCCTGCCCTAGACTGACCAATAGAAGAAGATGATGTGGTCTTGGTGCTCTCCCACTGAATTGTTTGTTCACTAAGATCCTCGAGAAACTGCCACGCTTCCTCACTAGATTTGGTTAGAAAGTGACCTTGACAAATGGTTTCTAGCAACTGCTTCGTTGCCGGGTTCAATCCCTCATATAATGTTTGGAAAAGTTGCCAATTTTCGATCCCATGGTAAGGGCATTGAACGAATAGGTCTTTGAATCTTTCAAAACACTTCCAAAATGGTTCGGAAGGAAGCTGGGAAAATTGTATAATCTCATTGCGAATTCTCGCGATCTTGTGATGAGGATAAAACTTTTTAAGAAAAGCTCTAACAAACTCGTCCCAATTTCTAATTGAATGTGATGCTGTGCTGTATAACCACTTCTCGGCTAAGTCACATAAGGTGAAAGGAATGACCCTTAGCCTTATAGCATCATCTGATAATTGGGTTGTTTTCATCATAGAGCAAACATTTTGGAATTTGTTGATAAAGATATAGGCATCTTCGGATTCCAATCCGTGAAATTTTGGCAGCATATTAATGAAGTGGGGTTTTATCTCAAAATTGTCCCTATTTGCCGGTGGGGGTGAAAGACAGGTAGGTAAGGAGGTGCGGACAGGATAAAAGAGATCCTGGAGCGCGATTCGTTGGGGCGCTTCAACAGGCGGGTGATTCTGATTATTCGCACCTAACGGAGGTGGAATCAGTCCCGTGGGTAAGGTGTTGTTGGGATTATATCCCGACATACCTTCGGAAAAAGAATTTGAAGGTGGAGGTAAGGAAGTGGAAAGAGTTTCGACTTCGGAGTCGAAAGTTTCATCGGTCGGTACCAACGAAACACGGACTAATCGGGCGCTAGTGTCCCTAGTCCAAAGTGACATACACTAAAGAGCTAGTGTAGTCAAAATGTTGAAAAACATAATGTAGGGGTAAGAAAATGTCAATGAGAAGAAAGTGTGTGGTGGTGGGGTGCACGGATTTTAAGCGACAAGTTGCAATTTTTTTTTTATAAATTTTTTTTCCTTTTTTCTTTTTCTCTTTAATTGGAACTGTTTGCAAAAAAGATTTTTGATAAAGGGCTTAGACAAAAATACAATCAACCAGAAATGCACAATCAGGCCTAGATCTAGGGTCACCTAGGTCAGCTAAACAGCTCCTAACTGTTCCAAAGGACTAGAAATAGGACCTCAAACCGCTTCTTCACCGCCAATTGCGGCCAGGTAAGTGCCAGGTGAGTGGGAGGCTCTCCACTACAAGTAGTGGCCCTAATTAAATAACCACTCACCTTAGACACACTTGCCTAGACACCACAAAGTCAGGTTAGGATTAACGGCCGATGCCTACAACTAGTCCTCTGTCCTATTGAGCGCGACGTCCTTAGGGCTGAGTCTAGTATTTTTTAATTAAAGATTGGTCAATACAAATGCCTTATGTGATTTCTGGGGTCCTGGGAAGGGTGATGAAATCCCCACCCAATCTGGATTGGTCTCAAGCCCCTTAAAGTCCGATTAAAGATATGCAAAACAGAAAAAAAATTCACTTGCAATCAATTTTTTATTTTAAGCGCGGCGCAAAGAATCCTGCACAAGATTTGTTATTGGAAGGGGGAAGATTTATTAAGCGCAAAGAATCCTGCAGAAGATTTGACAAAAGATATATCAGTATTTGCAGAGGAGGAGAAAAAAAAGATTACAACGCTTTTTCCAGAGGCTGACGTCACCCACGCGCGGCGCTTCCGCGGCCAGAAGCGACATTCGGCGGCGGTTCCGCGATTGGAGAGGCGGCGCGCTTCCTAAAAATTTTTCCCACGCGATGACGTCACAGGTAAGCCGCGGTTCCACGGTCAGAGACAAGGTACGGCGGCGGTTTCGCGGTCGGGTGGAGGGTTCAGATCCTGAGACTTTTTATGCTGTTCTGTTTTTCAAATCCCCTTCTGTTCGGATCTCCCGTTTTCTGTTTCACACTCTGGATTTTTCCAGATCCGTCGATCCTGCAAAGATTCACACAAAAATACTTCAAACAATAAATGATAAAATGTTTATAATTTTTTTATGATTTTTTAATTTAGATTAACCCGAAATTGCAAAAAGGAAATTTTTACGCCATCCCCGGCAACGGCGCCATTTGATTTGTATGTCAAAAATAATTCTAAACCACAATCAAGAATGGCGTCGCTTGGTAGCTAGTCGGTGAGTACGGGTCGGTCCACAGGGATTTTGTGAATTCTCTAATTGCTCTTACGAGTTAATTCCGATGGGTGTCGGATTGATTATCTCTAAAAGCTAAATTGATTTATACTAAGATTATCTAGATCTAAGTCTTGCTAGGGTTAGGTCTAGGGTAAGTTGGGAGATTGAATGTTTCCTCACCGCTTTCAATGCCCTATTTTAGATCTATTAGGTGTTATGGTAATTATCAAGAAAGGGGATTAGTACCATTCGGGAAGATGTTTCTTTCTCTAGGTTCTTGTCCTTCCTTTATCGATCCTTACCCTAACCTCCATGGAAAACATACACAACCGGTCCTTTATACCACGGTATCACCGTTACCTCGAGGGATAAGGTGCCGCAGGGAACGGTGTGTGCATGTATGCATGGAGTCCTAATTATCATGTGTGATGGAGCAAGAAAGGGGTGAGAGAGTTCATCTCTCAAATCTTTCCCTAAAGCTAACCCTAACAAGCGAGGAGACTACTCGCTCATTAGGGAATTTAATGACATTCTAAATTAAAAATAAACTAAGGCAATGAAATAAGAAAACTTACTAATTTTTATTGATGGCTCTCTCCAAAGATCAACACAGTACAGATCTGAATTTATGAAATGAAAAGAGGCATACCTCAAAAGAGGTATTTGGGTTTCTATTTATAGGACATAGAAAACCCTAGGGTTACAATTGACTCGCATATCTGCTTTTACAAAAAATACCCCCTAAGAAAAAGACCTAGTCAACTCTCCACGCACCGCCAGCATTTAGGTAATTTTGCTGCCACTACGGGTTCCGCACGGTCGCGGAACCAGGTTTGGCCGCGGTTCCGCGGCCAAAAAAAAGGCTTGGGTCTTGTGCTTTGCTGTGCTGGTTCTGGTCTTTCTCTTCTTCCTGGTACTCTGGTTGGTGTTGGGGTTAAAATTTGCACCCCGGTTGACCGAGTCAAAGTCGAGGTCAACCCTCAAGCTAAGTGGGCCCAAGCCCAGGTCAAGCGGGCCCATGCCCAAGTCAAGCCCGTGGCCAGCCTCCCCATGCCAACAACAAAATCATGTAATAAATAATTTTTATGTAATTTTTTATATACATGAATGTATGCAAAATGGGCATATAGCCAATATTTTGTAAGCCCGTGGCTTATGTGCAAAAATGAAATGGCACATGAGCCATGGGATGGCTAAAATGCCATTTTTGTAAAGCCCAAGGGGCTATATGTAAATATGTAAGCCTATAAAAGACAACATGATGAGTAAAAAAACAACTTTTTCATTCCCCCAAAAACTAGGGTTCTTTGTGCCTCCTGCTCCTTCTCCAAGGCTCTAAACCTTCTCAATTCTTTTGAATTAAATCAAGAGTTTTATTCTTTCTTTTCCAAAACTAAGTAGTTTTCCACCACAAACCCACAAAAGGGAACTCAGATCTCCCATCAGATCTCAAAAAGGAGTGATTTTTAAAATCTCCTACTTCTTGATCTTCAAGATCCGGCCAAACAACAGAAGGAAGAAGAAGAACCCCCTTCATCAGCTTCAAAACATCCCAGGAGTTTAACTCCATACATATATACATAACAAATATTTCCTTTCTGAAGCATAACTTCTGTTTCTTAGGCTAAAAGCCTCTTTTTCTCGCCGGCACTCATGCGCAGAGCGCCCGCATGCCGACACGTGGCGCGCTTGCGCTCAAGCGCAAGTCGCCCTGGTGCCGACACGTGGCGCGCTTGCGTTCAAACGCAAGCGCCCGAGCGCAAGTCGCCCCGGTGCCGACACGTGGCGCGCTTGCGCTCAAGCGCAAGCGCCCGGGCGCAACTCGCCCCCGTGCCGACACGTGGCGCGCTTGCGCTCAAGCGCAGAGCGCCCACGTGCCGACACGTGGCACTCTAGCGCTTGAACGCACAGCACCTAGGCGCACAGCGCCCAAGGTGCTGCCCCCACGCATCCTTTGGATGCTTTTCCCCCTTTTTTTTCCTTATGTATATATATATATATATACATATACATATGTATACATATTTGCACACACACGTGCTCCACGACACTGTCCCTGTTAGACAAAAATTTCTAACGGGGCGTTGCCCCGCACCCCGCAAGGGGGCTGCTAGCCCTCTTGACCCCCAGCCCGCTATCCGGGTAGCGGGACCCCCGTAAAAACTCTGCGTGGCTCCCGACATATCCAAAACCCCCTTTCAAAACACACCGCACATACACCGCACATTGAGTTCGCATGACCAGTTTAACCCGTCAATCGGAGGTTCCCCCGCTCCAAAGGCGAGGGGTAATTAACGGCAGCTTAGTCCGCGGCTGCCGGAGATTCGGATCCCTACAATCATTAAACCCCGCCCTACCCTAGGCAGGGGGAATCTGTAGTACGCCTGACAAGCGCGCGTGTATTCCCATCTCAATGGGGTGACGAAAAACACCCTACAGATTCTGGCACGCCCGGTGGGACCAATCTCTCCTCCCATATTTCGGGTTAAAACGTTCATGCGAACTCAATCAATATACATACCTGTATTTATACTAAAAATAATGCTTTTTCATGCAGATTTTCAAGCAATCACCTTCCGACGATGTCTTCGATGATGAACTCTGCTCCCGTCTCCTACACGATGAGGATAGACTCTAGGACGGTCCTTCCGGCCAGTCTCGGGCGACAATGGGAGGAGCCGCTGCTACCATTCGGCTCTATTATGTTCATGCCAATTGGCGCCATCCCAGCTCCTCAAGCCCCAGTGGCAGACAAACCGGTCTCGAAAGGCAGGAGACCAAATGTGGTGATCTCAAGGGCGCCCCAACCCAAACGCAAGTCGGTGTCTGAACGACTTTCCTTGGCCCCAGCTGGGGGCAAGGCCATCAACACCAACAAAGCTACAACGCGTCCCGAGCAAGCTCCGGCGGTGCTCTGGTCCACTGCTCGATCGGGTGTCTTCTTAAAGCTCCCCGCCAATGAGAAAGAGACGACTGGATATGAGGTCCAAACTGTCTACATGGTGGGCACGCGCAGCAAGAGCAAGAACGGGGCCACTACATCTCAAATCCAATCTGGCTTGAATGTGGTGGCCGCTTCCCAAGAACAGCCACCTCTGCTGGGTGATGAAGACCCTCTCGATGAGGATGATAGGCACAAAGACCCTTCGGTCCATGAGGAGTCGGGCTCGGAAAGCGAAGAAGAGCCGGCTTTCCGCCCCAGGACCGCGGAGCAAGAGCTGCTTCAAGAGCTCCGAAAGCAGCTCAGAAACAAAGACAAGGAGATGGCCAAACTCTACTCCAAAATCGATGACTTGACGAATGTCGTGATGCAGCTCACGGCCCGACTTGTCTCTCAGCCGCCCAATCAAGCGGAAGGCTCTGCTCGTGAACCGGGAAGTGGTGTCCCAAAGCAGCCGACGCCTATTCCCTCAAATCCAAAAGTGGGCGAACTACATGAAAATCAGTCGCATTCTATCTCGGGAAATGTCTTGGCTACCGATGACAGTAGCCCGCTAACTCAAGATCAAATCATGGATTTAGTTGCCAGCAAAGTCAAAACATTGGTAGACGAAGCCGAAGCGCAAAAAGATATCAGTAGTAGTGGGAGACCATATCCTGTTCAGTATGATCTGGTGGAATTCCCTAGCGGCTACGTCATCCCCAAATTCGGAAGATTCGACGGGACGGAAAATGCGAATCAGCACATCGCCCACTTCAAAGCCTCATGCGGGAACACTGGGGGCAACGATGCGCTTCTCCTGCGCCAGTTCGTTAATAGCTTGACCGATGTTGCTTTCGACTGGTACGCGAGCATACCAGATGGCTCCGTCACAACCTTTGTCCAAACGGAGTCTCTGTTTCGGCAGAGGTTCATGAGCGTCAGCGATAAGATTACCATTGCCGAGCTCGTAAGGACCAAGCCCAAGAGCGACGAAAGCAGCACGGATTTTATAACCCGATGGCGTAATATCTCCGTCAAATGCGAACCGCCGATAGAGCAGGACCAATCTGTCAGTATCCTTGTCGGAAATCTCAACAACTGGATGACCCCGTTTCTATGTACTGCGGGTCTCAAAACATTCCAAGAGCTGACCAAAAATGTCCAAACGTTAGAACGCTCAAGGCCTGAGTCCGCTCAGGATCTTCAGTTCACAAACAGACCGAAACCTTGGAGGGACGACAACCGAAAAGGCGGAAGTTCTAATATCACCGATTCTCCAAATAAGCAGAGAACAGGCAGAGCAAAAACTGACCAGTCTCGAGAGCCAACTTTGGAAGAAAGAAGAAATAAGGTCTACTCATTCCGAAGGGACAAGGTCCACAAAATTTTTAAAGATGTTCTGAAGAATGGTCTGCGGCTACCAGAACCAAGAAGGCTAAGTGAAGCGAACAGGACCGATCATCCTAACTTTTGCCCATACCACCGAGTGCTGGGGCACACTATTGAAGACTGTTGCATCTTCAAGGATTGGGTCGAGAAACAATACAAGGCGGGAGAAATATCATTGTCCCCTGGCGTGTTAACAAACAATCAAGCTGCGACCGCCAATTTCATACAAACGGGGACCGAAGTCCTTCAGGGACCTGATTCTCTCAAACACCCGCCTTTCTCTGGGAACAATCGACCACCACGTCATTAAACTGAGAACAATCGACCACCACGTCATTAAACTGGGAACAATCGACCACCACGTCATTAAACTGGGAACAATCGACCACCACGTCATTAAACTGGGAACAGTCGACCTCTAAGTCGTTAAACTGGGAATGTAAAAAAAAATATGTAAATAAACAAAAAATGTGTAAATAAAAGAAAAATAAAGAAAAGCCGAAATGATGGGGCAACTCGCAATAAAAATCAGCGAGTAAAATAAAGATGAAAATAAAGCCGAAATGATGGGGCAACTCGCAATAAAAATCAGCGAGTAAAAATAAAGATGAGAATAAAGCCGAAATGATGGGGTAACCGCGAATAAATAGCCGAAATGATAGGGCAATCGCGATCTTTGCGATAAGAAAAGCTGAAATGATAGAGCAATCGCGGTAAAACAAAACAAAAAAAAACAAAAACAAAAAAAAACAAAAAAAAAACAAGGGCGGATGATGAGTTGCTTCTGGCATTATTCCAGTACGGCAATGCAGACGCCAAACAAAAATCCAGTTTCCCAAAATTTTCCCCGCCCTACGGCTAGTCCCCAAATTGACTGCCGTATACAATCCACGGGCTCAAATAATCCCCAGCAAACACATGCCCCACCGCAACCACCAGTTACGCGGTTGGCCTCCGCCTTTGGAATTATGCTCCGTTGGGAAGACCCACTCATGTGTCCTGGCCCATGTGCTTCAGTGTTAACAACGTTGATGCCGGCCCCTATCCCAAAATTCCAAATCAATCCAATAGACCTCTAAGTCTCTAAACTGGAAACAGATGACCGCCAAGTCGTTAAACTGGAAACAACAGACCTCCAAGTCTTTAAACTGGAAACAGATGACCTCTAAGTCTTGAAACTGGAAACAACAGACCTCTAAGTCTTTAAACTGGAAACAGATGACCTCTAAGTCGTTAAACTGGAAATAGATAGACCTCTAAGTCTTTAAACTGGAAACAGACGACCTCTACGTCGTTAAACTGGAGACAGATGACCTCTACATCGTTAAACTGGAAACAATAGACCCCTAAGTCGTTAAACTGGAAACAGATGACCTCCAAGTCGTTAAACTGGAAACAGATGACCTCTACGTCGTTAAACTGGAAATAGACCTCTAAGTCTCTAAACTGGAAACAGATGACCACCAAGTCGTTAAACTGGAAACAGATGACCACCAAGTCGTTAAACTGGAAACAGATGATCTCTAAGTCGTTAAACTGGAAACATTAGACCTCTAAGTCTCTAAACTGGAAACAGATGACCACCAAGTCGTTAAACTGGAAACAACAGACCTCTAAGTCTCTAAACTGGAAACAGATGACCACCAAGTCGTTAAACTGGAAACAACAGACCTCTAAGTCTTTAAACTGGAAACAGATGACCTCTAAGTCGTTAAACTGGAAACAACAGACCTCTAAGTCTCTAAACTGGAAACAAAAGACCTCTAAGTCGTTAAACTGGGAACAGTAGACCCCTAAGTCTTTAAACTGGAAACAGAAGACCTCCAAGTCGTTAAAACTGGAAACAGAAGACCCCTACGTCGTTAAACTGGAAACAGATGACCTCCACGTCGTTAAACTGGAAACAGATGACCTCTACGTCGTTAAACTGGAAACAGATGACCACCAAGTCTTTAAACTGGAAACAGATGACCTCTAAGTCGTTAAACTGAAAACAGTCGACCTCTAAGTCATTAAACTGGGAACGAGGGAAATCCACTCATGTGTCCTCACGATACATGAGGAGAACAAACCTTTGTGGGATCCTTACGACTCACAAAGGAAAAGCACACTTAGGAGTCCTCACGACTCCTAAGGAGAACATACACCTGCGGGATCCTTACGACTCGCAGGGAGAAAATACCTTTATGGGACCCTCACGGCCCATAAAATTGAAAAGTCTTAGGTGATAGGGATCCAAACCTGTCTCCTAAGCCATCGCTCCCCAATCCCCAAGTAGCGAATGATAAGTCGCTCCTGGTACCATATTCCAGTGCAGCGATGCAGACGCCAACCAAATTCCAAATCCCAATCCCCAACGGCGAATGATGAGTTGCCCCTGGTACCATATTCCAGTGCAGCGATGCAGACGCCAACAATGTCCCAAAAATTTTCCGGCCTTACGGTCTGGATCATACATCCTGCAAAACCGTATACAATCCACGGGCGTAAAACAATCCCAATCTCTCCAAAAAAAATAATAAAATAAAAATAAAAAAAGGTATGTCCATAAGCAAAATGGACACGGATGAAAACCCGAAAGGGCTCCGTGAGTAAAAACAGCAGGACTGCCGGCGAGTATGTGAAAACCTGAAAGGGTGCAAACTCGTGAGAAAAAAGATGAAATGCACTCGCAAAGTCCTCTCGACTTTGTGAGGAGAAAATTTCCGCGTGAGATCCTTACGACTCACAAAGGAGCGACACACTTGGGAGTCCCCACGACTCCTAAGGAGAAAATACACTTACGGGATCCTTACGACCTGTAGTGAGAAAATGCTTTGTGAGACCCTTACGGCTCACAAAATTGAAAAGTCTTAGGTGATAGGGATCTAAACCTGTCTCCTAAGCCATCGTTTCCTAATAAGCAAACGCAAATGATGATTCGCTCCTAGTACCATATTCCAGTGTAGCGATGCTGATGCCAAACAAAAAAACAATTCCCAAATCCTGTCATGACAAATGATGATTCGCTCCTGGTACCATATTCCAGTGTAGCAATGCTGATGTCAACCCGGAATCAAATCAAACCAACAACCTCTGTGGCAGAATCATGCTCCATCCCAGAATTTACCCCGTGTCGAAATCATGCTTCGCCTCGGGATATCTACCTTCCGTGCCGGAATTATGCTCCGCCTCGGAATCAAATTAACCAACCAGCTCTGCGTCGGAACCATACTTCGTCTCAGAGTGTACCCCACGTCGAAATCATGCTTCGTCTAGGTGTATCTGCCTTCCCTGTCGAAATTATGCTTCGTCTCGGAATCAAATCAAACCAACAACCTCTGTGGCAGAATCATGCTCCGTCCCAGAATTTACCCCGTGTCGAAATCATGTTTCGCCTCGGGATATCTACCTTCCCTGCCGGAATTATGCTCCGCCTCGGAATCAAATCAGCCAACCAGCTCTGCGTCGGAATCAAGCTTCGTCTCAGAATGTGCACCCCGTGTCGAAATGATGCTTCGCTTCGGTGTACCTTCCTTCCCTGTTGAAATTATGCTTCGCCTCGGAATCAAATCAGCCAACCAGCTCTGCGTCGGAATCAAGCTTCGTCTCAGAATGTGCACCCCGTGTCGAAATGATGCTTCGCTTCGGTGTACCTTCCTTCCCTGTTGAAATTATGCTTCGCCTCGGAATCAAGTCAACCAGCAAGCTCTGCGTCGGAATTATGCTTCGTCTCAGAATGCACCCCGTGTCGAAATGATGCTTCGCCTCGGTGTACCTGCCTCCCCTGTCGAAATTATGTTTCGTCTCGGAATCGAGTCAGCCAACAAGCTCTGCGCCGGAATCATGCCCGTCTCAGAATATACCCCGTGTCGAAATGATGCTTCGCCTCGGAATATTTTCCTCCCTTGTCGGAATTATACTTCGCCTAGGAATCTACCTCTGCATCGAAATCATGCTTCGGTCAGAATATCTGCCGATCCTCGGAATGATGCTCCGATCTCTGGAATTATGCTCCGCCCATCGGAACGATGCTCCGATCTCTGGAATGATGCTCCGCTCTTCGGAATGATGCTCCGATCCTTGGAATCATGCTCCGCTCCTTGGAATGATGCTCCGAATCCTGGAATTATGCTCCACTCATCGGAATGATGCTCCGATCCCTGGAATCATGCTCCGCCTTTCGGAATGATGCTCCAAATCCTGGAATTATGCTCCGACCCTTCGGAATGATACTCCGATCCCTGGAATCATGCTCTGCCCTTCGGAATGATGCTCCGAATCCTGGAATTATGCTCCGCTCTTCGGAATGATGCTCCGAACCCTGGGAATGATGCTCCGCTCTTCGGAATGATGCTCCGATCCTTGGAATCATGCTCCGCTCATCGGAATGATGCTCTGATCCTTGGAATCATGCTCCGCTCATCGGAATGATGCTCCGATCCTTGGAATGATGCTCTGCCCCCGGAATGATGTTCCACTTTGAAGTCCAGCTTCAAGTTCCATCAATTTCATGCACACAACTCAAATGGGCGGTGTGCATTTATTGATGGGGGGCACTTTGTTGGGGTTAAAATTTGCACCCCGGTTGACCGAGTCAAAGTCAAGGTCAACCCCCAAGCTAGGTGGGCCCAAGCCCAGGTCAAGCGGGCCCATGCCCAAGTCAAGCCCGTGGCCATCCTCCCCATGCCAACAACAAAATCATGTAATAAATAATTTTTATGTAATTTTTTATATACATGAATGTATGCAAAATGGGCATAAAGCCAATATTTTGTAAGCCCGTGACTTATGTGCAAAAATGAAATGGCACATGAGCCATGGGATGGCTAAAATGCCATTTTTGTAAAGCCCAAGGGGCTATATGTAAATATATAAGCCTATAAAAAGCAACATGATGAATAAAAAAACAACTTTTTCATTCCCCCAAAAACTAGGGTTCTTTGTGCCTCCTGCTCCTTCTCCAAGGTTCTAAACCTTCTCAATTCTTTTGAATTAAATCAAGAGTTTTACTCTTTCTTTTCCAAAACTAAGTAGTTTTCCACCACAAAACCCACAAAAGGGAACTCAGATCTCCCATCAGATCTCAAAAAGGAGTGATTTTTAAAATCTCCTACTTCTTGATCTTCAAGATCCGGCCAAACAACAGAAGGAAGAAGAAGAACCCCCTTCATCAGCTTCAAAACATCCCAGGAGTTTAACTCCATACATATATACATAACAAATATTTCCTTTCTGAAGCATAGCTTCTGTTTCTTAGGCTAAAAGCCTCTTTTTCTTGCCGGCACTCAAGCGCAGAGCGCCCGTGTGCCGACACGTGGCGCGCTTGCGCTCAAGCGCAAGCGCCCGAGCGCAAGTCGCCCACGTGCCGACACGTGGCGCGCTTGCGCTCAAGCGCAAGCGCCCGAGCGCAAGTCGCCCCAGTGCCGACACGTGGCGCGCTTGCGCTCAAGCGCAAGCGCCCGGGCGCAACTCGCCCCCGTGCCGACACGTGGCGCGCTTGCGCTCGAGCGCAGGCGCTCGAGCGCAATTCACCCCCATGCCGACACGTGGCGCACTTGCGCTCAAGCGCCCAGCGCTCAAGCGCAGAG
This sequence comes from Agapanthus africanus, assembly GCA_030015575.1. NCBI lineage: Eukaryota > Viridiplantae > Streptophyta > Magnoliopsida > Asparagales > Amaryllidaceae > Agapanthus > Agapanthus africanus. The sequence continues at coordinate 400,132,688 of CM057347.1, forward strand.
CGCCCATGTGCCGACACGTGGCACTCTAGCGCCTGAACGCACAGCACCTAGGCGCACAGCGCCCAAGGTGCTGCCCCCACGCATCCTTTGGATGCTTTTCCCCCTTTTTTTTCCTTATGTATATATATATATACACATATACATATGTATACATATTTGCACACACACGTGCTCCACGACACTGTCCCTGTTAGAAAAAAATTTCTAACGGGGTGCTGCCCTGCACCCCGTAAGGGGGCTGCTAGCCCCCTTAACCCCCAGCCCGCTATCCGGGTAGCGGGACCCCCATAAAAACTCTGCGTGGCTCCCGACATATCCAAAACCCCCTTTCAAAACACACCGCATGTACACCGCACATTGAGTTCGCATGACCAGTTTAACCCGTCAATCGGAGGTTCTCCCGCTCCAAAGGCGAGGGGTAATTAACGGCAGCTTAGTCCGCGGCTGCCTGAGATTCGGATCCCCACAATCATTAAACCCCGGCCTACCCTAGGCAGGGGGAATCTGTAGTACGCCTGACAAGCGCGTGCGTATTCCCATCTCAATGGGGTAACGAAAAACACTCTACAGTTGGTTCTGCAGAATATCTTCCATGTCTCTTCCAGATCTCACAGTGAATAATTGTAGTGGACTTTTACCATTGCTTTGTGACTAAGTCTTGAATCTTGCGCTGCCTTGTATTTTTTGAACTGATCTTCGTGTAGGCTTTATCAAGATTCTCTGTTTGTTGGTCGAAGTCTCACTTTTGTATCGTCTTTTGTCTTTTTCACTGTTTTTATTCCAAGAACCTGTAACCTGCAACTAATTAGCAGACATGGGTCAAAAGCACCTGTTTATTTGTAAAATAACTAGGACCGGGGAATATAATAATGCAATATTATGGTATGAACAAGGCGCAAGGGCATACCTTTCAAACAGGATGCTCGACAAGCCCATTTCTATAATAGAATCTGGAACGTTCCCGGAACTCAACGGAAGTTGCCCAACGGGAGGATGGAAATAAGCCGGCTTGGGTATGTTCAATCCATGGAACGAGAGCGATTCCGTGGCTGCTACGTCATACATGATTTTGATGAAGAAGGAGATGCTCTGTGGGAAGATGCTAACCCTGAACCAAAACGAGTGCCTGTCATGAAAATGCCAAGCCCGTCGTTCGAAGAATAAATGGACAAGTTTATAAGGGAAGCGGGTCAAAAAGTTCGAGACGACCATAATCGCGAAATGGCCATCTATGAGAAAGCCAGAACGCAGCGCCTCCTTCAGCAGGCTACGGAAAATGACGATGCTCTTCGTCGCCGTCCCGTCATACAAAAGACCCGACGCAGAGGCAAAAATAAATCAAAGAACGGGATAAGCGTTCGACAGCAACAAAGCGGGACAAAGAAGCCACGCGATCAAGAATCGAGCAACCAGGATTCGTCTCTTATAAAGAAGATGGGTCGAGCATATTCTTTTCTCCAAGACAAGACACAGAAGATACTTGATCTTGTCATAAAACATCAGATGATTACCCTCCCAGAGTCCAAGCATCCCGAGCAAGCAGGCGAGGTCTCTCACTCGGATTATTGCTCCTATCACCGGGCAATAGGACATCCCCTCGAAGACTGCTTTACATTCAAAGACTGGATAGAAGACCAGTATCAGCAAGGCTGGTTCGCTCTATCCAGCAGTTGGAGGGTAACCCCACCGCAGAAACTTAAACCAAAAGCCACGAGAGCAGAGCCAGATCAACATCGGTCTTGGAAGCGATCTCGCACCTGTCACGTGATAACGATGTCAGGAGAAGAACCCGAGAATATGGATGACCTCTCTTGGTGCCTTGAAAACGATGAAGATGAGTTGATATCAGAATTTCCACTGGCGCCAAAAGAGCTGAAAGATGGGATACATACTACTGCAGATGACCTCAAAAAAATTGACTTAGGGACGATAAACGACCCACGGCCGACGTTCGTTAGTGAACTGTTGTCTGAAGAAAAGGTGGCTACGCTAAAAGACGTGCTCATGCAGTATAAAGACTGCTTCACATGGAACTATTCAGAGATGCCGGGACTCGATCCAGAGATCGCTGTGCACAAATTGGCGATATCTCCGGACATCAAGCCGATCAAACAAGCACCGAGAAGAATGCGGCTCGAGCTTGAGTTGAGCATCAATGCCGAGGTCAAGAAGCTAATCGATTCTGGCTTTATCCAAGAAGTTCAGTATCCTGAATGGATCGCCAACATCGTCCCAGTGATGAAGAAAAATAGGACGGTGCGCATATGCGTAGACTTCCGGGATCTCAACAAAGCTTGCCCGAAGGATGACTTTCCAGTACCGGTCACCGAACTGATGATAGATAACACGTCCACTCATGAGGTTTTCTCCTTCATGGACGGCTCATCAGGATACAATCAGATAAAGACGAATCCCGAAGACCAGAAGCATACCGCTTTCCGGACTTCTCTGGGCATATTCTGCTACAAGGTGATGCCCTTCGGTCTAAAGAACGCCGGTGCCACCTATCAGAGGGCCATGACGAAGATTTTCGATGACCTCATACATGAAATCGTCGAATGCTATATCGATGACCTCGTAGTTAAAAGCAAATCATACAAGGAACATTTAGAACATCTGAAGATCGTATTTCAGCGCCTTCGGAAATACAACTTGAAGATGAACCCTCTCAAATGCGCGTTCGGAGTTTCCTCGGGAAAGTTCCTAGGATTTGTCGTCCGACACCGAGGCATCAAGATAGACCCGTCGAAGATCAAGGCGATCATGGAAATGCCTCCGCCCAGGACTCTCAAGCAGTTGCGGTCTCTCCAAGGAAAACTCGCATATATCCGGCGATTCATAGCCCATCTCTCCGGCAAATGTCGTCCTTACAGTCACCTAATGAAGAAGGGAACCCCGTTCGTCTGGGATCGCAAATGCCAAAGCGCACTGGACGAAATCAAGCAATACCTACAGAATCCGCCAGTACTGACCGCTCCCGTTAAAAGAAAACCTCTCGTCCTGTATACAACAGCCCTCGAAGGTTTTCTAGGTGCATTATGGGCACAAGAGAAAGACCAAGGGAAAGAGAGAGCCCTCTACTATTTTAGTCGAGTTCTCATGTGGGCAGAAAACAATTACTCCCCATTGAAAAACACTGTCTGGCGTTGATCTTCGCGATAACGAGGCTCAGACACTATGGTTTGGAACATGAGGTCCGCCTCATAACAAAAGTGGATCCTCTCAAATACTTGATGTCGAAGGCCATATTAACGGGGCGGCTCGATAAATGGGCCCTACTCTTAATGTAATTCTCGGTGACGTACAAACCCCTCAAGGTAGTAAAAGGCCAAGCCATCGCCGACTTCCTCGCCGAGTATCCGATACCTACCGATTCTCCTTTGAACTGCGAATTACCCGACGAACACGCGTTTGACACGATCGACGGGGAGAAAAGAGAGAATGATATCCAGTGGGAACTCTATTTCGATGGAGCATCTTCCATGAAGACACGCAAAAAAGCACCCCCATACGGGGTGGGCCTCATCCTCGAGACTCCACAAGGAGGGATAATGCGCTTCGCCTTCTCCTTAACAGAACCGAGGACAAACAACTAAGCCGAATACGAAGCTTTGATAGCAGGTCTTGAGATCGCTGTCGACATGGGAATTGAAAACCTCATCATATACGGAGACTCCCAACTGGTCGTTAGCCAAGTAAACGGCGACTATCAAACGTGCAAACCAGAGCTGGTAAAGTACGGCGAGAGAGTACAGCAACTACTGACTCAAATTCCCTCATACGCCATGGAAAGTATACCGCGTGCGGAAAACAGCAAAGCGGATGCATTAGCCAAGCTCGCTAAAGAACCGGCTGACGAAAACCTCGATGACGTGAGGAACGTTGTGCAAAACCGTCGGGTTCTCGCACCGGCATAAATATCTCTGGAATCTTCCGAAGAAAAGGGAGCGACCGAGCAAGCGACCCTACAAATAAAAGACCAGGAAAAGGCTAAGGATTGGAGGGAAGTCTTTATAGATTACTTCAAATCCCGTCGAACACCTGAGGATGCGTCGTCAAGACATCAACTCATGAAACGGGCTTTATCTTTTGCCTTCGTCAATGATACTCTGTATAAAATATCATTCGACTCCCTGTGGCTAAGATGTCTGGGACCTGAAGAGGCAAGGAGAGTCGTCCAAGAAACTCACGAGGGACTCTGCGGTTCTCACCAAGTCGGGACGAAGATGAAGCTGAAGATCAAAAGGATGGGCTACTATTGGCCTACGATGATCCAGGACTGCCTTGAATACGCAAAGCAGTGCCACTCGTGCCAGATTCACGGGGACTTTATCCATCAACATCCAAATCCACTACATCCAACGGTGGCTAGCTGGCCGTTCGAAATGTGGGGAACTGACATAATCGGACCCATCGAACCAGCATCGTCCAGAGGACATCGGTTCATATTGGCAACAACCGATTAATTCTCCAAGTGGGCGGAAGCAATACCGCTAAGGGAAGTGAAGATGGAGAATATCCTGCATTTCTTCAAGACACACGTTATTTACCGGGTCGGCACTCCGCGACGGATTATCTCCGATAACGGGCCAGCCTACAGAGGCCACAAGATCAGCCGCTTCGCACAACAATATAACATAGACTGGAGATACTCATCGGTCTATAATCCCCGAGCTAACGGTCTAGCTGAGGCTTTTAACAAGACCTTGATGAAGATCGTGAAAAAGACTGTGTCTCGAAATAAGAGGGACTGGCACGAGAGACTGCATGAAGCTCTTTGGGCGTATCGAACTACGTTCAAAACAGCCACAAACACAACGCCGTATGCATTGGTATTCGGCACAGAAGCGGTACTCCCCCTTGAGATAGAGTTACCCTCTCTATGAGCTAACAGACGAAGAAAATGCTTACCTTCGGCTTGAGGAGCTCGACGCCCTTAATGAAACCCGGCTCATGGCGCAACAAAATCTGGAGGCTTATAAAGCAAAAATGACGCGCTCATATGAAAGATTGACTAGGCCGAGAACATTCCGCCAAGGCGAACTCGTGCTAGTGGTCAAGAGACCTATGATCCCCAATCGTGCCAAGCGGGAGAAATTCGAGCCAAACTATGAAGGCCCGTATATCATAGACAAAGTTTACCAGGGTGGAGCCTACCTACTCATGGACATGCATGGTGAAAGACCTTTCAGGCCAATAAACGGTCGCTTCCTGAAAAAATATTATGCTTGACGAGTCACGGCCTAGGTCAACGATGGATGACGACGCCTATGTCCGCTCGTTATCTTCCTAAGCCCAAACTCTATAAGTAGTAGCCGGCAACGGACCGAAATGTCCTAAAACTAACAACGGACCGAAATGTCCTAAAACTAACAACGGACCGAAACGTCCATAAACTAACAACGGACCGAAACGTCGTTAAACTAACGACGGACCGAAATGTCCTAAAACTAACAACGGACCGAAATGTCTTTAAACTAACGATGGACCACTATGTCTTAAAAACTGGCTATTGACCGAGACGTCGATAAACTACTACAGACCGCAGCATCCCAAGGCTGACACAAAAAAAGGTATGTCCATAAGCCAAATGGACACGGATGAAAACCCGAAAGGGCTCCGTGAGTAAAAACAGCAAGGCTACCGGCAAGTTTTGTGAAAACCCGAAAGGGCGTATTCTCGTTAAAAGACATTTGCAAGGTCCTCTCGACCCTGTAAGGAGAAACCGCATGCGTGATATCCTTACGACTCATAAGGGAACAACACACTTAGGGATCCCCACGATTTCTAAGGAGAAATTGCACTTGCGAGATCTTCACGACTCGTAAGGAGAACCCTCTTACGAGACCCTCACGGCTCATAAGATTCAAAAGCCTTAAACTACAGCGATCTGAACCTGTTCTTAAGCCATCACAACCTCCAGTGTTGCCCTACAAGTAGTTCAGTATTGACCCTTGTATACAATCCACGGGCGCGAAAAAACATTTCCCTAACAAAGTCCTACCCGCGACTAGGGATATGTCTACATGGTGAACAACCCTTGTAAGTCCTCTCGACTTATAAGGAGAAAACACTGTTGTAAGATCCTTATGACTTATAAGATAACACACACTTAGGAATCCTCACGATTCCTAAGGAGAAAACGCACCTACGTGATCCTCACGACTCGTAGGAAGAAACACCTTTATGAGACTCTTACGGCTCGTAAAGTTAAAATCCTTAGTCGACAGGATCCTAACCCTGTTTACTAAGCCATCTTTGTTCGATATCGACAGAGGCAAATGATGATTCGCTCCTGGCAATATCCCAGTTGTAGCGATGCTGATGCCTAAATCGGTATCAAATATCAAACTCGCAGCGAAAAGCCAGCAAGCCGCAAATGCATATGAAATAGCCGAAATGGTGGGGCAACTTGCAATAAAATTAGCAAGTAAAAATGTATGCATATAAAATAGCCGAAATGGTTGGGCAACTCGCAATAAAAAGCAGCGAGTAAATAAAAACAAATAGCCGAAATAATTAGGCACCGCGAAAAATAGCCGAAATGATTGGGCAATCGCGACTTTCGCGATAGAAAAGCTGAAATGATAGAGCATCGCGGAAAGAAAAATATATAAAATGAAACTTTTTGCCCTACAGGTGATATCACATCGATCCCTGTATACAATCTAGGGGCACAAACAAAGAGAGAACCATGCCTTCCCCCTAGACTCCATCCGAAAAAAGAGCCAAGTCTCGACGGTTTACAGACAGCCTGGAGATCATCTCAACATTCGTCTTATTACAACAGACGCAACATCAAGCAAAGCGGAACCGCGGCAATTCCCAGTTCCATAACTCGGCGGTGCACAGATAGCCGAGAGTCAAACCCCGACTCCGTAAAATGCGGATAAAGTCAACCTTTCCTGGTTTCGTGGAACACGGCTATGTCAATCCTGACCCCGTGGGAAGCATCCTGAGCAAATCCTGGTTTCGTGGAACACGGCCAATGTCAATCCTGACCCTGTAGGAAACGTACAGAGCGGATCCTGGTCCTCGCAGAACACGGCCTTGTCAATCCTGACCCCGTGGGAAGCATCCAGAGCAAATCCTGGTTTCGTGGAACACGACCTATGTCAATCCTGACACCATAGGAAACGTCCAGAGCAGATCCTGGTCCTCGCAGAACACGGCCTTGTCAATCCTGACCCCGTGGGAAGCATCCAGAGCAAATCCTGGTTTCGTGGAACATGGCCTATGACAATCCTGACCCTGTGGGAAACGTCCAGAGCGGATCCTGGTCCTCACAGAATACGGCCTATGTCAATCCTGACCCCATGGGAAACGTCCAGAGCGGAGCCTGGTCCTCACAGAACACGACCTTGTCAATCCTGACCCCGTGGGAAGCATCCAGAGTAAATCCTGGTTTCGTGAAACACGGCCTATGTCAATCCTGACCCTGTGGGAAACGTCCAGAGCGGATCCTGGTCCTCGCAGAACACGACCTTGTCAATCCTGACCCTGTGGGAAGCATCCAGAGCAAATCCTGGTTTCGTGGAACACGGCTTATGCCAATCCTGACCCCGTGGGAAACGTCCAGAGCGGATCCTGGTCCTCGCAGAACACGGACTTGTCAATCCTGACCCCGTGGGAAGCATCCAGAGAAAATCCTGGTTTCGTGGAACACGGCCTATGTCAATCCTGACCCCGTAGGAAACGTCCAGAGCAGATCCAGGTCCTCGCAGAACACGGCCTTGTCAATCCTGACCCCGTGGGAAGCATCCAGAGCAAATCCTGGTTTCATGGAACACGGCCTATGTCAATCCTGACCCCGTGGGAAACGTCCAGAGTGGATCCTGGTCCTAGCAGAACACGGCCTTGTCAATCCTGACCCCATGGGAAGCATCCAGAGCAAATCCTAGTTTCGTGGAACACGGCCTATGTCAATCCTGACCCCGTGGGAAACATCCAGAGCGGATCCTGGTCCTCACAGAACACGGCCTTGTCAATCCTGACCCCGTGGGAAGCATCCAGAGCAAATCCTGGTTTCGTGGAACATGGTCTATGTCAATCCTGACCCCGTAGGAAACATCCAGAGCAGATCCTGGTCCTCGCAGAATACGGCCTTGTCAGTCCTGACCCCGTGGGAAGCATCCAGAGCAAATCCTGGTTTCGTGGAACACGGCCTATGTCAATCCTGACCCCGTGGGAAACGTCCAGAGCGGATCCTGGTCCTCGCAGAACACGGCCTTGTCAATCCTGACCCCGTGGGAAGCATCCAGAGCAAATTCTGGTTTCGTGGAACACGGCCTATATCAATCCTGACCCTATGGGAAACGTCCAGAGCGGATCCTGGTCCTCGCAGAATACGGCTATATCAATCCTGACCCCGTGGGAAGCATCCAGAGCAAATCCTGGTTTCGTGGAACATGGCCTATGTTAATCCTGACCCCGTGGGAAGCGTCCAGAGCGGAACCTGGTCCTTGCGGAACACGGCTTATGTCAATCCTGACCCCGTGGAAAGCGTCCAGAACAAATCCTGGTTCCGTGGAACACGGTTAAAGTCAATCTTGACCCCGTGGGAAACGCCCAGAGCAACGCCTAACTCCGTGAAATGCAGATAATGTCAACACCATCAATCACTTATGGTTCCTCTCGACTCGTAAGAGAGAAAATTCTCTTATGAGATCCTTACGACTCTCAAGAGAAAACACACTTAAGAATCCTCACGATTCCTAAGGAGAAAATACACCTACGAGATCATCTCAACTCGTAGGGAGAAAATTCTTTATGAGACCCTCACGGCTCGTAAAGTTAAAAAGCCTTAGGCAGCAGATCTGAATCTGTTTCCTAAGCCATCACTACCTTTCGAAGATTCAAAACGGAATGTTCTCTATCATCTACACGCTACGCTTATTAGAGTAACATGCCGGCAACAAAGGAAAAAGAAAAAAGTAAGAGATGACACAAAATTGTATTGAAGAAATGTATGTTTTATTCATAAATTCAATTGGGTACAAGATACATCATATGAAAGGATAAAAGATGGATACATATTATTCAAAATTTACAAATTGGTACGAGAACAACTATTGGGAGGGAAACGTTTTCAATAGACCAATCAGTTGCTCGTGCACTCCTCTCAACCCCTTTTCACGGTCAGCTGCCGCGGCCAACTCTGCTTCAACCTGAGCTCGTTTCTGCAAGTAAGATGAAAGTTGCTCATCAATGACCCGCTGAGCTGCTGCACGACTCTGTGCATCCCGCTCAATGAGCCGTTATGGCATCCGTCATCGGTTTCTTAAGTAAAGCCTCTTTTGGCAGTGCTGAGGAGGCCGGGACTTCGATAGCCGGCCCTGGAGTCATCTCCGCGTCATCCTGCGGGATTGGCATTGTAGTCCCTGTGATCAGATGAAGAAGGAGTCAGATTACCCATAAGAAACAGGAATGGAGACGCGGTGAATCGAAATGTACCGATGCCTAAGGATGCTCGAAGTCTTTCCTCCTCCTCAAAAGTCTTGAGAGAAGCTGCGAGAGCTTCTTCAGTAGAAATGCCTGTTAAAAAAGGGAAAAGTTTCAGTTAAAACATGATGATAAAAATATGATGCAATGACGAAAGGTACAGCTGATGGTTACTTGATTGCACGAGGATGGTCAGACCCGCTTCGTGGCTTGCCAATCGCTCAGAACCTGCAATGGCAGCCGCCAGATCAGTATCATCTGGCGGCATAAATAGACCCTCGTTTGTCCCATACTCGCTCAGGCCCTCGCTATAAGGAGCATGAGGCTCCTGGCCGAGTACAACGTCTACAGAGAGAATCAACATCTTCTTCCTCTTCTGCGAGTAAGTACCCGTCGCCGCAAGCACAAGTTTACACTTGGTGGGCACCTTGGGACGACGAGTCCCGATATCCGAACCCATGCCAGACTCGGGGGAAGCTACAGTCACTGTTTCCACAGGAGCCCGGGGTATCGGTAGCTCGGGCCTGTCATGCGGGACTTCGATCGCGGCAGCTTCTCTTAAGGGGGGATGGACAATGGTCCGTCGCTTCAGAGGGACGTTTGGATCACCAGCAGGGGGTGCACCCTTGCGATCGAGCAACAATCTCTTTTCCTCCCTGATGACAGCACCCATTGCGTGTTGGTACAACGCCACATATACGTTTAGGGCCCTAGGAACATAACTTGGTTCGCTAATGAAGAAATTGGACCCTGTGTTTAGGCGCATGAAGTGGTGTAAAGCGCTCCGGATACCCTCCTCGGTATAAACTGGTTCCGCCAGGAATGCCTCGAGCGGGATACCCTGATTATAACTTGATTGCTGGGCAAAACGGTGGGGATTATATCTCATGAATAGAGCCAAATCGTTCTGCCTGAACACCAAATACCCCGGCCTGATGGAATATAGATGGAGAATTTCCCGAGCTTTCAAGGTAGAACTCTATCCTTAAAAGTTTCCCGTAACGGCTGCACCGTCTTAGCAGACTCCTTACCGATGGTCATAACCTTATCAACAAAGGTCATGTCATCCCCGAAGGTACGTGGGCGAAGGATTACACCTTGAGCCTCTTGCTAAGTTGGCTCCACAATGGAAGCGTTGACCAGCTGCATGATCCGGGGAAAATTGCAAGTTTCATAGAAATGAGGCCGCTTGTACATTCCGAAGGCACCGAGCACATGCAATTCAAGCCATGAGGTAAGATAATGCATCGGGAAGTTCACGGGCTACACCCCCGGCTGAGTGGTATCGGCCGCCAAACTAAGGCCGTGATACAAATGAGCCAGCCCGGCAATACCAACGGCAACTTGTCTCCCTTCAACCATCCGATGAGCTGGATAGAAGACTGACGGCCTCAGGTAGCGAGGGTGCATGGGAAGCGCGAACCAGCTTAATCACAAACCAAGGAACCCTAAAAAGAACGCTTCCTCATCGATACCCGGAGGAGCAATTTCTGAAAAAGGGACGATCGCGACGTTTGGAAGAAAGAATCCCTTTTAATCAGCTTCCAGTATTGGCCGGCGATCCAAGCCAAAACAGAAGGGATCGTCGAGTGTGGAAAACTTTTCACCTTGTCTCGATAAAACTTCTGGGCGAAGAAAACGGGCGATGAAATCCGCAAAGCTAACCCCATGGCTTCCAGATTCAAGAAATAGGCCTTCGTAAATGTTTAGCATCTTGATCAAGCTACGGAATCGGTGCTGAATGGAATTCTCTGGGTTTAAACCCGTCATCACCAATCGGGTAACGAAAACATATTCATCAGGGGGCAAGATCTCCTCATAATGCTCCCCTCTGATAGGCAAGCCGGAGATATCCGTAAACTCTTTCAGAGAAATGGAAACTTCCTGATCTAGCATAAGGAAGGTATGAGTTGGAACGTCCATTGTTCCAAGAAGGATTTAACCCACCATGTGGGAGGTGTGGAGTACTGGAACAGAGAAGAATAAATCGCAGGATACAACCCAAGTTTCAGCAGTTCTGACTTCTTTGCCGATAGGATATATCGGGCCCACTGCAGGTACCCAGCCGAGTGACGGGGAGTCAGACCTATATTGTAGGGCTGCCCCTAAGGGCGCGACTCACCTTAGTATATACGCCGCCCTAGAATGTCCAAAGCCATCGGAGGTTGTACAGGTATAGCAGCCATAGAGGGCTGAAGACAACCCTCTGAAGTCCAGTTAACCACCTCCACAGCATAGTTCACCGGGGGTGCGTCAGCATAGTGGATCTCCGAGATGACCTCTGAAGGTGTTGCGCAAGAGAAACTGCGTCGACCCATGATGATCTGGTTATACCATATTCCCCACAAACGAAGATTCTTGTGTTCTGGATCACGGTCTTTGATCAGCGCAATAACCTCCCGGTCTACAGACGCTTTAGGAAATCCGCCTTCTGAGCGAACGAACGGAAAGGAAGTATCGAAAGACATGTCACCCGTGCGAAAAAGGACAAAAGTCAACTGTCAGTGCTATAATTTAAACTCTGATACTTGGTACTTTAAAATTAGTACCGCACTGTAATGCAGTAAAAAGGGGACCAAAGGGGGACCCACAAAATCTAGATGACAGTTCATCATTAATAAGACAGCCTCATCATTTGATGAGGCTGTCAATTAAATGAGGAAATCCTCAAGTGATTCTCATTTAATGAGAAAACCCCTCGGGCTAAGGAGTAAATCTCCCATTGAGAGCAGTGCTCTGTGACAGAATGACACCTGTCAAGTTCTAATGATGAAGGAATAAAAGTTCCTTAAGAGCCTGGCTCTGTAAAGATGATGGAAAAACCCATCAGAAAAAATTGAAATCAATTTTTTTATATATATATGAATTAAAATTCTGAGATCTCCAAGATCTATGAACAAACTCTGTGAGTTCTTCATAAGAAATTAAAAAATCTTCGTTATTCAAAAGAGCAAAGCTCTGTTAATGGGTCAAGAAACCCTCAAAAGGTTTTCTTTAGATCTAAGATCTATGAAGAGCAAAGCTCTGTTAATGGGTAAAACCCTACTAACATTTTTTTTGATCTAAGATCTATGAAGAGTAAAGCTTTGTTAATGGGTGAAACCCTAGATTATTAAAAGTTTTAATCTTTACCTAAATTTTGACAGAGTTCTGTCCTTAAGAAAGTTCTTAAACCAAAGAGCTATGCTCTGCAAGAGAATAATAATTCTCAAAAGGAAGAAGATGAACAATATTCATCTCAGAGGGCCAAGGGTCCTATTTATAGGCATTGAAATGCCTTTTCAACTTCTGAGTTGATCCAAGGGCCCAGATGCTGCCACCGTTGCACTCACATGTGGGCCACGTGAGCGCAATAGTGGGGGGAATTTGTTTCCCCCAATAAGAGCAAAACTCTGTTTGAAATTTAAATTTTGAAATGAAGCAACGCTTCAGATGCAGTGCCAAGTGCGCTGCGCCCTAAGCAGCGCACCACGTGCAAAGCACGGATGCGCTAGCGCTAGGTGCGCTGCACTCTAAGCAGCGCACCACGTGCAGAGCACGGGTGCGCTATCGCTGGAACTAAAAGCTCCCCACCGTTAGATCAAAGACCTAATAATAATGATAAATCATTAATTGATCAGAATTAAATTCTGTTAAGAAAAGATTTCTCAAAATCTTTCCAAATAACAAGATTGTGCTATGTAAATCAGAGCACCGTTGGATCAATGATCCAATGGTGATTAAAAAATCACTAAAAATACAGAATAAATTCTGTTTAAAAGATTTCCCAATTTTTGTTAAAAACAAGAAGATTGCCTTCTGTAAATCAGAAACCCTTGGATCAAAAATCCAACGATGGGAAATTCCCCAAATCAATTGGAGAAAAGATCTCCTTAACTGATTGAACTGATCAGCTTGCCCTATATAAAGGCCCCTAGACTTCAAGTCTCATATACAGAAATAGAGAGAGAAACCTCCGCAAAAACTTTGAGAAATTCAAAGAGCAAGCTCTCAGAAAAAGATTTTTCTTCAAGGTAAAAAGATAAATGATGATGAACACAGAGATGAAATCATCTCATAATTAAAAAGAAGAATCCACTTCTTTAAGGATCATAGATCCATAAGACCGAGGTCTTTCACTAAGAGATCAAAAGATCTCATCATAAAAGAAGAACATAATTCTTTTCACAGATCATAGATCCATAAGATAAATTGTCTTTCAGAGATTATTTCATCAAAAAAATGGGAGAATAATTCAGTTCTCTTAGAATCAAAGATCCACAAAGGAAAAGCCTTTCACTAAAATAAGAGATTAAAAACATCTCCTATAAAATAAGAACTTTTGCTCTTAAAATCTTAAGACAAAGTATCTTCTAAGGGAGAACTTATTTCCCAGATCATAAAACTGATCAGATGCGCTCTGCTTCTGCGCTTTTGGACTGGCACTCAGCGCCAAATGCACCACATGTCAATCACGCCCGCGCCAATTAACAACTAGCGCTTTGCGCTCCTGAAATAGCGCACTGCGCTCATGGGTTGGCACTCAGCGCCAAGCGCACCACGTGTCACTCACGTGTGCGCCACTAAACTAAAAGCGCAATGTGCTCATGAACTAGCGCTCTGCGCTCATAAACTGGCACCATGCGCTCATCATCTGGCGCTTAGCGCCAAGCGCTACACATGTCCTTCACGTATGCGCCACGTGGCAGAAGCGCACCGCGTTCTTTAACTGGCGCAAAGCGCCAAGCGCACCATGTGTTGCGCTAATAGAACATAAATTGTTCTTTAATAAGCCTAGAGCTATGATGAATGCTCAGCATTCAATAAAAGACAAAATATTGCCAGAATGCAATCCAATGCTCAGCATTATAAAAGGGGCCAAGCCCAAATAAATGTTCAACAGCCCAAAATAAATGTTAAACATTTTAACTTGATTGGACTTAGCCCAAGATTGGCCATAAGTCCTCAAATGCAGATTAATTGAGCCCATACGCTCATAAATCTTTTAACAGATCTTAGTTCCAAATCGGACTACAGATCTTTCAACCAAAATTGGTTCAAGGGTACATCTCTGAACCCCTCTGATATATGTCGTTGTAATTCTTCAACGTGTTCAGAGAGGCGACGGGTCCCGACAACCATACATTTCACAGACTATGATGTCTTTAAACTGGACTGTGGGGTCCTTTAAACCCCACGGACTATGATGTCCTTAACCTCGGACTGTGGGGTCCTTTAAAACCCACGGACTATGATGTCCTTAATCTCGGATTGTGGGGTCCGAGATGTCCTTAAACTAACATTGGACCACCATGTCCTTAAACTGGTAATCGACCGCAATGTCCCTAAACTAAGCAATAGAGCTCGAATGCTCTTTTGTTGGATCTAAACGATCCCGTTAAGTTGATCTTAGTCTAAAAATTAGACTAACGTATCTTTAACAAACGTTTAAGTTGGTCTTAGTCTCAAATGAGACTAACGTATTCTTAAACCCAACCCCCAACCCCAAATCTAAGAAAATACGGATTTGGACTAATCCACGTCCTACGGGCGATAACATACATTAGTCTCCGTATACAATCCACGGGCAACCACAAACAAAACAAACACACACGACACGAAGTGACCATCTGGAGAAGGAGAAAGTGGTTACCTCGATGCGGTAGCGTAATTAACTGCAGGGGATTGCGCCTGCAGGGAAGAGCTGTAAGTCCATGCTACCTCTCCCGGTACTTTCGGGCATGCGGAATTTGGTGAAAAACGATTTTCTAGAGGCGGTAACATGGACTCAAAACCAGATCTTTGTTAAACTATCTACCTAACAACCTAACTAGGAGTTGTTAACTACTCGGTTAGGGGGTTATACCTTTCTTTCTTGAACTCCTTCTTCTTCATCTCTTGATGGTGTACGGATTGGCTTCACCCCATCGTCTCCTTGCGCCGAAGATCGATCCACCCGAAAGCTTCTACCTTTGGCTTCTTCTTCGAACTTTGAAGAAACTAGTTCACTTGGTTTGCTAAACCTTGTGAACTAGAGTGAGTAGAGGAGAGTGTGATGGGAGTTTCTCTATGGTTCTTGCTTCTCAACACATGAGACAAGTGAACCATAGACAAGAGAGAGAGCAAGAGGAAGAGGGTGAGAGCAAGAGAATGGGAGAGCTCAAAACCAAGAGAGAGAGAGATCATGACAGAATTTTTTTTTCTCTTTTCTCTTTCACCCTCTCATAATCCAAAAGCATCATGAGCCATAATGTTAATCAAGTATTATTATGTGATGGTTCATATCATGTCAAAGGCAATATCATTTCCATGCACTCATTTTGCAAACCACAACAAGCAAGCAAAAGTCTTTGCATGAAAATGACAACCATTGTGATGATGATAGTCAACTAGTCCAACCTAGTCAACCGGTCAACAAAGTCAACAAGTCAACAAAGTCAACCCCTCAACAACCATGTCACTATAATACTTAATTAATATTATTGCTAATTATATATATATCATATTCTCATTAGGGTTGAGGAAAAAGTCAATAGTCAACAGTCAACGGTCAACAACCCTAATGAGAATCCTCTGCCTCTGTCTCTCCGTCAACTGTGCATACACACCCGCATCCGTGTTCCGAGGAACACGAATACATACTGGAAAAAACCAATCCCAAAACGTACACTAGGATCTGGCTTAAACCAAAGCCCGCTAGTGTTAACTGTCCGGACACTGTACGTGCACAAGTGCACGGATGTGACCGGATCCTGTCGCAAAACCATGCGACTTGTCGCAAAACCATGCGACCTCTACTCTTTTGCCTGAAGGCGAATAGCTTTCTGTGTGGGACTCTAAAGACTTGAAACTATGCTGGCAGTGGGTTTAACCACAGATCGTAAGCGGCACTAGCTGTGCGTAACGGTCCCCAGGTAGATGCCGACAAGAAGACTGACGAGGTGAAACCCATCTGAACTCCTACTGAGCCTGAATGTGACAATCTCCGTACAGTCCGGTCTGTTCGTCTGATACATCGCATGGCGGGCCTAGGGGGGGTAAACGTCAGTCCCCTAATAGCGGTACAAGTCGTGTCGGAGTGAAGCCCAATACACCCTGAGATAGCACTGGAAGCCTACCAGTATATCTCGCTTGCCCTGGCCAGGGACTACTCGTGTAATGGCTCTTCTAGACACAGCGCGATGTCAACCCCCAATACCGGGAGAGACGAATCCTGTCTAACCGTCACTGCCGCCAAGTGCTTCGGGACTGCACCCAACTACTACCTGTTTGCATGACTCCTTTGAGCCGTGGTAGGGTAGTAACCAAAGTACATTGGGAACACACTCGAGGCGAAGTGACAGTGTCAAGTCAGCGGACTAAGCTGTACTCATGTCACCTGGGAACTGATAACTGACGATAGGTATAATACCAACCGGTCAGTTCCCGACGAGTCCTGTCCAGTGTACTCGTAACCTAACGAGCACCCGCATACTATCTCTAGTACGACGTACTGATGGCTGTGGGACAGACCATCTCCCACTCTGGGATGAGAAGCGCATGCGCCAGTCTACTCCGGAGTATCGATGCCCTGTCTCGATAGTCCTGCGACCAGGGACCTGCATAAGGATGTGCTTATAGATTACCCAGCCCCCACTAGTGTGACTGCCATCACAACGCTGGTAATCAAGCAAAGATCCTAAGGGCTCCACTAATGTGTATAGGTGATATACTAAAATAAACACATGTACACATTGAAGCAGAAACAAACCAAGTAGCATACTACTATTTTGAGCAAGATTGTCAATACAAGGTGAATATCCCAAGCTTCCATTAAGTAATATACATACTAGTATGATACAATAATGGCCTCTAGGGCATATACACTAACAATCTCCCACTTGCACTAAGGCCATGTACTGGCGTATCGAAGACCTATCATCTCGATCAGCCGCTCGAACTGAGTCTAGGGTAGGGCCTTCGTGAGTGGATCTGCAGTGTTATCTTCTGAATTTACTCTCTTTACCTCGATCTCCCGGCGATCAATGATCTCCCTGATCAGGTGGAACCGCCTCAAAATGTGCCTGGACTTCTGATGGGACCTGGGTTCCTTCGCTAAAGCTATAGCGCCGTTGTTGTCACAATACAGCGGTATTGGATCAACACTGGTAGGAACCACCTGAAGTTCCGTAAGGAACTTCTTCATCCAGACAGCTTCCTTTGCGGTATCGCAAGCAGCTATATAC
This sequence comes from Agapanthus africanus, assembly GCA_030015575.1. Lineage (NCBI taxonomy): Eukaryota > Viridiplantae > Streptophyta > Magnoliopsida > Asparagales > Amaryllidaceae > Agapanthus > Agapanthus africanus. Next base: position 400,150,333 of record CM057347.1, read on the forward strand.
TCCGCTTCCATAGTTGAGTCAGCAACGGTTTCCTGCTTGGAACTCTTCCAGCAAACCACCCCTCCATTGAGGGTAAAGACATAACCTGACATGGACTTGGAGTCATCCTTGTCACTCTGGAAGCTGGAGTCAGCAAAGGCCTCAATCTGGAGGTCTTTTCCGCCATACACCAAGAACATCTCCTTAGTCCTTCTCAGGTACTTGAGAATGTTCTTTACTGCTATCCAGTGTTTCTCCCCTGGGTTCGACTGATACCGGCTTACAATGCTCAATGCGTATGCTACATCTGGTCTGGTACATAACATCGCATACATAATAGAGCCTATCGCAGATGCGTAGGGTATTGATGACATGCGAGCCCTTTCCAAATCAGTCTTGGGAGACATCTCTTTGGAGAGGGTGATTCCGTGACAAGCCGGTAGATTACCGCGCTTGGAATCTTCCATACTGAATCGTTTCAGTATGGTGTCGATGTACCTTGACTGTGAAAGTCCCAACATCCTCTTAGATCTATCACGATAGATCTGGATCCCCAGAATGTAGTTGGCATCGCCCAGGTCCTTCATGGAGAACCTCTGCGACAAGAATCCTTTGACCGACTGTAGCATAGGAATATCATTTCCTATTAGGAGAATGTCATCGACGTACAAGACGAGGAATACCACATTTCTCCCTACAATCTTACTGTAAATGCATGGTTCATCTGGGTTTTTGACAAAGTCGAATTCTTTGACAGTATCATCAAAGCAGATGTTCCAACTCCGCGATGCCTGCTTAAGTCCATAGATGGACTTGAGCAACTTGCACACTTTACCGCTGCTCCCACTCTGAATGAATCCCTCTGGCTGATCCATATAGACGCACTCTTCTAAATTTCCATTTAGGAAAGCTGTCTTTACGTCCATCTGCCAGATCTCATAATCGTGGAAGGCAGCAATGGCAAGAAGGATCCGAATGGATTTAAGCATGGCTACCGGAGAAAAGGTCTCGTCATAGTCCAAACCAGGTCTTTGACGAAAACCCTTTGCAACGAGCCTAGCTTTATAGGTTTCAACCTGCCCATCTACACCAATCTTCTTTCTGAAGATCCATTTGCAGCCTACGGGTTTTACCCCTTCTGGAGCAAAGTCCAAAGTCCAAACTTTGTTGGTGTACATGGACTCCATCTCGGTCCGCATTGCATACAGCCATTTTACCGAGTCACCGCTCTGTATGGCTTGCTGGAAGCTAGTAGGCTCATCATAATTAACTGTACAATCCTCTCTATCCCCGTCTATGAGAAAACCGAAGTATCTCTCGGGCGGATGAGACCGCCTACTACTTCTGCGGAGCGGCGTAGGAATGTCCGGTTCTCCTGAAACGTCTGGTTCATCCAAGCTTTCAGTAACAGCTTGTGGTTCTGGAATTTCTTCCAGTTCTATTGCACCCCCACTTATCTGATTTTCTAAAAATTCAGTTTCCAAGAAGTGGGCGTGTGGAGAAACAAAAACTTTTTGTTCTTCTGCGGAATAGAAAAGATACCCCCTGGAGTTCTTTGGGTATCCCACAAACTTACACAGTACTGAGCGTGCTTCGAGCTTGTCCGCATGCCGCTTTTTTACAAAAGCTGGACATCCCCATACCTTAAGATACTTAAGACAGGGTTTCTTCCCACTCCACATCTGATATGGGGTGGTAGGCACAGTCTTGGTTAGAGCCTTGTTCAAGAGATATGCAGCTGCTTCTAGTGCATAACCCCAGAAAGATCGCGGTAACTCAGCCTTACTCATCATGGAACGAACCATATCCAATAGGGTCCGATTCCGCCTTTCCGATACACCGTTGTGTTGTGGTGTGTATGGAGGAGTAAGTTGAGAGAGAATTCCATTCTCTTTTAAGTAGTCCAGAAACTCGGCACTCAAGTATTCTCCACCTCGATCCGATCTAAGAATCTTGATACTTTTGCCGGTTTGTTTTTCAACTTCATTCTTGTATTCTTGAAATTTCCCAAAGGCCTCGGATTTGTGCTTCATTAAGAAGACATGTCCATACCTAGAGAAATCATCTGTGAAAGTAATGAAGTATGAATAACCACTTCGCGCATGTGTAGACATTGGACCACACACATCACTGTGTATGAGTCCCAAGAGCTTGCTCGCTCTTTCTCCGCGTCCAGTGAACGGAGTCTTTGTCATCTTTCCTATGAGACAAGATTCACAAGTGGCATAAGACTGATACTCGAACGGATTCAAGTACCCTTCTTTATGTAACTTAGTTAATCGTGTCTCATTAATGTGACCCAGTCTACAATGCCGTAAGAAAGCCTGATTTGTTTCCGGAGACTTTCTTTTAAGTGTGTTCTGGACACTGAAAATCTGAGCTTGATTTAACACGTATATTCCGTTCTGTAATGTACCTGACCCAATCAGAACTTGATTTAGGTGGATGTGTACTACATCGCTTACAAAAGTAAATTCATATCCTTCCTTAGAAAGTAAGGATACAGATATGATATTACAAGTCGCACCTGGTACATACAAACAGTTACGCAAAATCAATATCTGCCCAGTTGTCAGTCCAAGATGATATTCCCCTACGGATTCAGCATCCATGCTCATTCCGTTAGCAACCCTGAGGGTCATATCACCTTTCCTGATAACCCTACGGTTTCTCAGAGCCTGTAACGAATTACAGATATGAGATCCTGATCCGGTATCCAATACCCAGGAAGTAGGGTTAACTGACATACAGTTCTCAATTACAAACACACTCGAAGCCGAAGCCACAACATGCTTCGAATTCTGGCTACTGGCTTTGCACGCCCTGCAATCCTTCTGCCAATGTTCATTTCCGTTACAATAGGAACGTCCCTCTTTTACTACATCCAGTCCTGAAACTTTTGCCCTTGCTTTTCCTTTTTCTTCCCTGGTTTCCTTCAGGGTATAAGCAGAGGGCAGGGACTGTAGAATTAAGTCAGTACTTGAACTATTCTCCAACGTGGTCTCCAGGTCCGTGAGCTCAAAATAGCTGGCCTCTGTAAGGATGTTGTCCCCTACAGATGACCTGACAGCCAACCTCGCTTGAAGCAATTCATTCGAGGTCTCATATCTTGCGATACGAGATTGCTCTCCATATAAATCTTTGTTATGTAGGAAGATAGAAACTGAGTCCATCTTCTCGTGCTGCCTCTGGTTTGCACCATTAACTGAGGCTAACACGAGGCACTTGGCTTTCGCACAATCCTTTTCCGATGTCCTACGGATGTAAATATCCGTGACAGGGGAAACTGGACCTGAGACGGTAGGGGTATGATCAGTTAAGAGGTGTCCCAGCTTGTTATGGGCAATGGACATCTGGACAGACCTTTGCCAGTCATAACAGTCAGGTTCAGTCATTTTATTATCTAGATGTAACCTAGGTGTGGTCACTGGGTCGCTGCAATTAAGAGAGAGAGAGAAGAAAACACTCAGCATGATGCTCTTGCAAGTTTAGATTGGTTTTTTTTAATTTATCTAAACAGGATGGCTCCCACTGTCTCTCGAATCCCTCCTCAAACCATAAAGGAAGAATTAGTCGGGATTAATCTCACCATACAATACTTGCTTAACCGTTCAGCCAGGCTAGTGTCGGTACTTCGAGGGAGGTTTTCCAACGCTTTCGCGAAGTTCCTTAATTAAATAACCTCTTTTCCCTGTGGGCGTAGCCCCGCTAACACCTTTCTAGACACCTACTTGGTTTATAGCATTGATCGTTAAGTGAGAATTTTCCCGAGGAGTAGCATATACTCACAGTAGGATCGGGATCCAAATATCATTGCGTGACAAAACTGAAGGAATCCTACCAGAATCATCACACTCCAAATGGTATGCAGCGCTAGCAAGTTTCAGTTCTTTTGAAACTCCCGATGTGGATTTTTGCCCCATACTCTTATGACCTTGACGAAGGTCAACAAATCATAAGTCACATGTCAAGTTCTACCCGTCATTATCCAGGTTAATTTGAACCCACCCGTATATACCCTTGACGAAAGTCAACAAGGTAATACGACTGTCCCAAACCAACGCATCTATCTATGCTACATATGAACACCCAACAGCTACCAATCACTATGCCTTGACGAAGGTCAACAAACATAGCTTGAATACTATTGAATATTCATACGAAACGACGGAGGGCTACGAATGGTTTTGGCGAAACCTTGAACGTAGTGAACTTGATATAATCGAAGGAACGAGATAGCTTTTAGAAGGAGTGGCTCAAGCTCCGCAATTAAAAGTTGGTTTTGAAAAGAACCGAGTGGTTTTTCGAAAGTGTTCCAACGACTTTAACTTGGTTTATTTTCTTGCATTAGTTCTTTTAATGCGTGATATTCTTGCATTAGTTCTTTTAATGCGTCCCATCATTTAATCCTACCATTGCAGAAAACAACCAAAATATGACGTACGCTTATGCCATTCGCATTCGCCACGGGGCCCCGTCATTACCCGTTAGGTTACTTAACTAACGACAGAGCGGGGGCTGGGCTAGCGCGGCTGTAAAACATAAGCAACGCCTAAATAATATCATATATAGATATATTGCAATGATAGCCATTTCAGATCACAGATGAACACATTGGATATACTAGGAACCCGCAATTCGTACGAGCCTGTAACAAAAAGCAGATTACACGGTCGCGGTGAATAGCCAATACCCCACCCAAGACCCCTACGGGTGCGGCAAACTACCCGCCAAGTACCCGAAGCGAACCAACCTCCCTCAACCCCATGAGTAGGCCACTCGGCACTTCGGCATACCCGGTAGTTTGTGCACCCCCTCCATGGGTCTATCCTAGAAGCAAAAAAAGTAAAAAGAAATTATACAATGACGGCTACAACCCCGACCCGGTTGTGCGGCCACACAAATAATTATTACATCAATTTACAAATTTACATGAATTGAAAGAAAAGAAAACTCTCGTCTCACAACCCCCGGCTATTCACCCGTGACAATCCAATGAATTCATATACACATTCCAGCAACATTACAGATCACAGATTTGTATAACCCCCACTAATCGACATATAGCGATTAGCAGACGTTCAATACAAATATCACATCACAGAAATACCCGTCAGCTTAAGTCTTTAGAAACTCGATCAAAATACGGTTTTTAGAGCCCCAAAAACAAAATTTTCTTTCTGGAAAATCTGGGCTGAAAAAACTTATACCAAAATTCCCAAAATACCCCACTAAGTATACTGCAGTGAAGAAAATTCACAGAGGAGTTAAAGTGGCCGCGGAACCGCGGCAACAGCAAGTTAATGCCGCGTTTCCGCGGCGCTTTGATGAGATCACTTGACCGTTTTTCTTCAGTGCAATATAAAAACCCTGAGTCGATTTTTGAAGCATGATTTATTACTTTTACAGAACTTTGAAAATCGACAGCAAGTTTGAAATCCGAGTTCATTTCGGGACTTTTTCTCCGATCGAATTTCTAGCTACTATGTTAACATGTTAGATAGAGTTTAACCTGGCTCTGATACCACTGTAAGTCCATGCTACCTCTTCCGGTACTTTCGGGCATGCGGAATTTGGTGAAAAACGATTTTCTATAGGCGGTAACATGGACTCAAAACCGGATCTTTGTTAAACTATCTACCTAACAACCTAACTAGGAGTTGTTAACTACTCGGTTAGGGGGTTATACCTTTCTTTCTTGAACTCCTTCTTCTTCATCTCTTGATGGTGTACGGATTGGCTTCACCCCGTCGTCTTCTTGCGCCGAAGATCGATCCACCCGAAAGCTTCTACCTTTGGCTTCTTCTTCGAACTTTGAAGAAACTAGTTCACTTGGTTTGCTAAACCTTGTGAACTAGAGTGAGTAGAGGAGAGTGTGATGGGATTTTCTCTATGGTTCTTGCTTCTCAACACATGAGACAAGTGAACCATAGACAAGAGAGAGAGCAAGAGGAAGAGGGTGAGAGCAAGAGAATGGGAGAGCTCAAAACCAAGAGAGAGAGAGATCATGAAAGAATTTTTTTTTCTCTTTTCTCTTTCACCCTCTCATAATCCAAAAGCATCATGAGCCATAATGTTAATCAAGTATTATTATGTGATGGTTCATATCATGTCAAAGGCAATATCATTTCCATGCACTCATTTTGCAAACCACAACAAGCAAGCAAAAGTCTTTGCATGAAAATGACAACCATTGTGATGATGATGGTCAACTAGTCCAACCTAGTCAACCGGTCAACAAAGTCAACAAGTCAACAAAGTCAACCCCTCAACAACCATGTCACTATAATACTTAATTAATATTATTGCTAATTATATATATATCATATTCTCATTAGGGTTGAGGAAAAAGTCAATAGTCAACAGTCAACGGTCAACAACCCTAATGAGAATCCTCTGCCTCTGTCTCTCCGGCAACTGTGCATACACACCCGCATCCGTGTTCCGAGGAACACGAATACATACTGGAAAAAACCAATCCCAAAACGTACACTAGGATCTGGCTTAAACTAAAGCCCGCTAGTGTTAACTGTCCGGACACTGTACGTGCACAAGTGCACGGATGTGACCGGATCCTGTCGCAAAACCATGCGAGCTCTACTCTTTTGCCTGAAGGCGAATAGCTTTCTGTGTGGGACTCTAAAGACTCGACACTACGCTGGCAGTGGGTTTAACCACAGACCGCAAGCGGCACTAGCTGTGCGTAACGGTCCCCAGGTAGATGCCGACAAGAAGACTGACGAGGTGAAACCCATCTGAACTCCTACTGAGCCTGAATGTAACAATCTCCGTACAGTCTGGTCTGTTCGTCTGATACATCGCATGGCGGGCCTAGGGGGCGGTAAACGTCAGTCCCCTAATAGCGGTACAAGTTGTGTCGGAGTGAAGCCCAATACACCCTGAGATAGCACTGGAAGCCTACCAGTATATCTCGCTTGCCCTGGCCAGGGACTACTCGTGTAATGGCTCTCCTAGACACAGCGCGATGTCAACCCCCAATACCGGGAGAGACGAATCATGTCTAACCGTCACTGCCTCCAAGTGCTTCGGGACTGCACCCAACTACTACCTGTTTGCACGACTCTTTTGAGCCGTGGTAGGGTAGTAACCAAAGTACAGTGGGAACACACTCGAGGCGAAGTGACAGTGTCAAGTCAGCGGACTAAGCTGTACTCATGTCACCTGGAAACTGATAACTGACGATAGGTATAATACCAACCGGTCAGTTCCCGACGAGTCCTGTCCAGTGTACTCATAACCTAACGAGCACCCGCATACTATCTCTAGTACGACATACTGATGGCTGTGGGACATACCATCTCCCACTCTGGGATGAGAAGCGCATGCGCCAGTCTACTGCGGAGTATCGATGCCCTGTCTCGATAGTCCTGCGACTAGGGACCTACATAAGGATATGCTTATAGATTACCCAGCCCCCACTAGTGTGACTGCCATCACAACGCTGGTAATCAAGCAAAAATCCTAAGGGCTCCACTAATGTGTATAGGTGATATACTAAAATAAATACATGTACACATTGAAGCAGAAACAAACCAAGTAGCATACTACTATTTTGAGCAAGATTGTCAATACAAGGTGAATATCCCAAGCTTCCATTAAGTAATATACATACTAGTATGATACAGTAATGGCCTCTAGGGCATATACACTAACAAGAGCGTCCCCAGAATTAAAAAAAAACCCTCAAATGAGTAGGAATCTGACGAAGTTTGCTACATCTTCCGCATCCATTTAAACCTTCGATACAGGGTGTCATAAATCAACTTAACATCTTCGGAGAGGTGGACGAATAGCACCAATTAGCATCTGCCCCCAAATTCAGGCGAGACGGACCAGCGCGGTCGTGCTTCCGTGTTTCGGCGGGGAACAGAAGTATTAAGCAATATATCACAAGAATTATAAGAATCAGCAACTATACATTTCTTACATTTCAAATTTCTTGAATCTATCCTAATCATTCCTTTTCTATCAAGGTCATGGATTCTCCCAACAACACCAGTACCAATGTCAATGGCAACACTCCACCGCCTACTCTACCACCACCACCTACCGTTGCAGCTCCTATCAATGAGCAAACAGTAATGCTTGAGGCTATCAAGAGCCTATTGGACGGTCAACAGCAGCAGACTGCTATTTTCATGCACCGCCCCGAAACCGAGGCATCCGGAGTCAAACAATTTCGGGCACTGCATCCAAAACATTTCTCGGGAAAAGAGAGCCCACTGGAGGCGGAAGAATGGGCTCAATTGATCAAAGATAATCTGGCAGCCGCTCAAGTGCCAGATATTGCCTGGATAAAAGTTGCTAAGCTGCAACTGACAGACAATACCAGAATCTGGTGGAAGGCTGAAGAAAGCCGTCCCACCCAACCTATTGAGTGGAAGATGTTTCGCGATCTGTTCGATGCGAAGTACTTCCCTGAGAATGCCCGTTTTGATATAGAGCAACAGTTCATTCATCTACAACAAGGCTCGATGTGGGTCAGGTCTGTGGATGAATACGATACTGAGTTTACCATGCTCAGCAGGTGAGATATTGTCTCAAATTAAAATTTCTGATCTCACTCATTACACTGCTAACATAAGGTCGCAACAAGTTCGCTGTAGATTCTTACTGCTGAGATCCAGGCACGACGATTTCAATAAGGGTTGGACCGGAAAATCCAAGCTGCACTCGCTACAGGGGATTTCCCAATTCATGAACTTGCTTTGAAGGCTGCCCGATGCTATGAGGCAGTTGTGAAGAAGAAGGGCAGGCCGCAGACGGCCGGTGTGAAATGCCCTGCCACACAGATGTCAAGAGGAGCCTCTTCTAGGCCAACTTTTGCACTCAGGAGACCGGGAGGATCATTTAACCGGTCCAGTCCAGATTTCTATTTCTACTGCAAAAGAACTGGAGACCTGGTGAAGGACTGCAGGCGTGCAAATGGCCTTTGTTTGGTTTGTGGCGCATCCGCTCATGCTATAGGAGCATGTCCATATCATTTCAACACAACTCCAGCACTCAGACCCGCAATCATAGTTCCGCAGAGGCCAGCCATTCAGGCTCCTGCACCTCACCTAGCTCTCCCTGCACCAGATCCATATGGACCTCCTGCACAGCCTCAACGTCAATTCCATCAGGCACAGAGAAACGTGCCTCAATGGCAGAGAAACATGCCCTAAGGACAGAGGAATATGCCTCTAGCAAGGAGGAATGTACCACGACGTCAAGCTTTCACAATGACGGTCGAGGAGACCGAAGCCATAGGACAAGTCATCACTGGTAATTCCCAATCCTTTCAAAACTTTTCAGTCCTTATATATCAATATATTTTTCCTATATCTAAACCCAACTCACACAACTTAGGTACTATACTAGTAGCCACCTTTCCTGCACTCGCACTTTTCGACACTGGAGCGTCACACTGCTTCATGTCGCAACGATTCATGAGAACGCATGCGATTCCCATGAAGACACTCATTTCAAGATGGAATGTCAGTTCCGGGAATAGAGTATTGAAAGCAACTATGGGGTTTGATCAGTGTCCAGTTGTAGTTTGCGGACGAGAATTCTATACAAATTTCAAAGTACTGGATATCCCAAATTTTGATGTTGTGTTGGGAATGAATTGGCTGGGAGTATTCTATGCTACGATTGACTGTCGTCAAAGGAAGGTAGTATTTGAGATACCAGAACACCTAGTCTTTTATTTCAAAAGTGAAGATAGAACCTTGGAGCCAGGAAGATACCGTGGTAAACCAAAGAATGCAGAAATGTTCTCTCTACCGACAGAAGAAGAAAAGCCCGAGGTAGTTCGAGAGTTCGAGGATGTGTTCCCTGAAGACATATTAGGTTTGCCTCCCGATCGAGCTCTTAAGTTTAGTATTGATTTACAACCAGGTGCGCAACCTGTAATCAAATCTCCATACCGGTTAAGTTCAGAAGGATTGAAGGAGATCCGCATTCAGTTGGATGAACTTCTGAAGAAAGGTTGGATTTGTCCCAGTACTTCAAGATGGGGATCTCTGGTATTACTCGTGAAGAAGAAAGATGGTTCTTACAGCATGTGTGTAGATTATCGAGCTCTGAATGAGGGGACGATTAAGAACAAGTATCCACTACTGTGCATCGATGATATTTTCTATCAGCTAAGTGGGTCTTATGTATTTTCAAAACTAGATCTTCATTCGGGTTATCATCAGGTGAAGGTCAAAGAGTCCGACATTCTGAAGACGGCGTTTAGGACTCGATATGGTCATTATGAATATCTTGTAATGCCATTTGGAGTGACTAATGCACCTGCCATCTTTATGAACATGATGAACTAAGTTTTCCGAGAGTACTTAGACATGTTCGTTGTCATCTTCATCGACGACATCCTGGTGTATTCAAAGAATCGGATTTAACACGCCGAGCACTTACGGATTGTCCTGGAGACATTGCGACAACATCAGCTCTATGCCAAGTACAGCAAGTGTGAATTTTGGCTAGATCAAGTCGGATTTCTCGGACATATTGTTTCAGGCGAAGGAATCTCTGTAGATTTAGCTAAGGTGTCAGCTGTCAATGAGTGGCCGACACCAAAGACGATGAAGGATATATGAAGTTTCTTGGGATTGGCAGGATACTACCGACGATTCATTAAAGGCTTCTCAAAGATTGCAACACCCCTGACCAAGCTCACAACGTAAAGATGAAGTATCCGTGTGGTCAAAAGCCTGTGAAAAAGCTTTTATAGAACTCAAGTCAAGACTAACCTATGCTCCTATTCTTGTAATACCGGATCAATCTGAAGGATTCGTTGTGCATTGTGATGTGTCCGGTAAAGGATTAGGATGTGTTCTACACCAGCATGGAAAAATTGTAGCCTTTGCATCAAGACAACTGAAGGTTCATGAGCGCAACTATCCAATACATGATCTGGAGTTGGCAGCCGTCATCTTTGCACTTAAGATTTGGCACCACTATCTTCTGGGAGAACGAGTGGATATATACACTGATCATAAGAGTCTGAATTATGTATTTACTCAGAAGGAACTAAATATGCGGCAGAGAAGATGGCTAGAACTCATGGAGGACTTCGACATCAACCTACAATATCATCCTGGGAAGGTGAACGTAATTCCTGATGTACTTACCCGCCAGCCATTAGCAATAAACCTCACCGCTCAGTAGAAACTACAACAAGAATTGCACGGATTGGAGATCGAAGTAGTTATGCCAGGTAACGCTTCATATTTGATAAAATTACAAGTCCAATCCACTCTTATCAATCAGATTAAGGCAGCTCAAGCAAATGATGCCAAGCTACAAAAGATCTAAGAACAAGTAGAAAGTGGATTTCAAACCGACATAATCATCCACGAAGATGGATCCTTGAGATATGGAAGTCGATTATGTGTACCAGTCGGCTCTGTTCAAGAAGAGTTGATGACAAAAGTCACAGCTCTCCTTATTCTGTACACCCCGGTGGTACAAAGATATACAAGGATCTACGGCAACACTACTGGTGGTATGGAATAAAGCGCGAAGTAGCTAGAAGCGTAGCCAAGTGTTTGGTATGTCGGCAAGTGAAGGGTGAACATCACAGAACTGCTGGTCTACTTTAGCCGTTACCAATCCCAGAATGGAAATGACAGCACATTACTATGCACTTCGTGACTGCCATTCCTCACAGTACGAAGGGTAACGACGAAATATGGGTTATTATGGATCGACTCACCAAGTCGGCTCACTTTATTCCATTTCGAGTTGGCCAATCAACCGAGATGTTATTAAAGAAGTACATGGAGGTAAGCATAAATATAAAGTAAGATTTAAACTTTTAAGATATACCATATTTGATACCCATGAACTCATGCAGGAGATCGTGAGATTACATGGAGTACCTGTTTGCATCGTCTCCGATCATGATACAAGATTCCAATCACAATTTTGGCAGAGTCTGCAAGCTAGCCTGGGAATGAGTCTGAATTTCAGCACGGCTTATCATCCACAAACGGACGGACAGTCCGAGCGAACAATTCAGATTCTAGAGGACATGCTAAGAGCTTGTATGTTAGACTTTGGAGGTTCGTGGGAAGATCACCTACACCTTGTGGAGTTTTCATACAACAACGGCTATCAGACAAGCATTGGAATGGCACCATTCGCAACACTCAACGGACGGAAGTGTCGTTCACCGCTAAGTTGGGACGACATAGGAAATCATGAACTCCTTGGACCAGAGATGATCGTAGAAACTGTGGACGTAGTTCGCACGATCAGGGAAAGAATGCGTATAGCCCAAGACCGACAGAAGCATTGGGCAGATGCAAAGCGTCGGCATCTGGAGTTCCAGCCTGGAGACCATGTTTTCCTAAAGATTTCTCCAAACAGAGGAGTGATCCGTTTTGGCAAAAGGGGTAAGATAATTCCAAGATACATAGGACCGTTCGACATACTCGAACGAGTTGGAGAAGTAACATACCGTTTATCACTACCACCCTCTTTGGAAGGTGTGCACAACGTGTTCCACATATCCCAGTTACGACGATATGTGAGCGACCCCAGCCGCATACTTGATCACTCAGAGCTCACAGTACAGACTGATCTAACTTGCGAGCAACAATCAATTGTGATTCTGGACCGAAAGGTCAAGACATTACGGAACAAGGAAGTAAATTTGTTCCGAGTGATGTGGAGAAAGGATTCGCCAGGAGAATCAACATGGGAACGAGAAGAAGACATGCATGCACGATACCCTTACATCTTTGAAAATTAGTCCATATGTAATTGTAAATTTCGAGGACGAAATTTTTATAAGGATGGTAGAATGTAATGACTCTAAAATCTTTGTACGGAAATTTTCCGTTAATATACAAGAAATGAGTTTCACAGCCTGAGTTTGAGTTATAAGTTACTTTTGTTAAATAAAAGCAAGAAACAATTTGTAGCTCAGTAGTAAAACCTTTGCACTGCTGTGATGTAGCTCCGGTGTTCGATTCCCATCAGACACAATTATTTTTTTTCTGATTTTTCTTTTTAACTTTTTGGAAGCCCAAAAGGTTTCACGTGCAATACACGGGAAATGAAAAGTTCAGAAAAATCAAACATGTGGAAAATGGTGTAAATATATAGTTGATCAGATGGCACGAATCTCAAGGCCAGAACCTCAAGATCGACCGGTGGAAAGCACCCTAGGGCCGGCGGGGACGGGTGAGATGAGCCCAAATTGTCCCGTGCTCTGCACACATGACTCTTTAGCTACCTCTAATCCCTCTGTTTGATTTCCCTGCAATCAAACAGAGACCTTTCATTTCACAATTAAACACAATTTTAATATTTTTAATCCACATTTTTAATTCTCAAACCCTAATTCTCCACCATAAATACCACCCCACATCTTGGCTCAACACCATTCTGAAAATTCTAGACAAAACTCTCTAAAAAAATCATAAGTGCAAGTGGAGTAAAGTGGAGTTAGTGAGCAAGTTAGTTCCAGCGAAGATCGAAGCCAATTCCGGAGCTCCCGCGACGCCACGACGATACTCTTCCCTTCCTCACCCTTTCCTAAGCTTTCTAAACTGTAAGTCCCTCCCAATTCTTCTTATTTTCATTGATAATCATTTTAAATCAAATATCGGTAAAAGTGGAGTTATTACTGATATTATCTTTTCTAAAACTTATAACTCCATTTTCTTTTATCATTTGGTCAAACCAATTTTACCACTTCACTTTTAATTTTAATACCAATGTTTAGAATTAAGTTTAACCAAGAATCTCATGTAAAGCAGTCATAATTAAACTTTTACATTAAAATACCTTGAACTTTGTTATCACATATTTTCGACAAAATTGCTTAACAATACCTTTAGGAAAACTTTACGGGATAACGACCTACCCGACACGCACACTTGGTTTCATAGAACGATACCTAATGATATGTATTTACAATAAAATACCACATAATTCTAAAACCGAATTTCTGTTAAAGCGGTATTTCATTTCCTTTGCAATTATACATCTACAACCCTCTTTAAGAGATTCGCTAACGGATGGTGCGGATTATCGCACATTCTTAGGCTAGTAGAACGAGATGCAGACCTCCTCACGGAGCATTAGATCTAGAAAGGATTTAAATACGTTTTTAAGAAATACGAATTTTCTAAATAAAATAAAATTATTTTTAAAATTAAAATTATATAAAATTATAAATCCATATTTTCAAAATATAATAAATCTATATTTTTTCTAAAAATGAAAGATTAACAAATGCCAATAAAATGTTATCAATATACCAAAAAGGACAAGTTTTTCAGTAAAATACTATGAACTTTCAAATGCTATGTGTTTATCATTAAATACCACAATACTTAAAATCCATACTCATGAAAACCCTAAGTAATACTAGTCACCCTCGAGGTTTTATTTTTTAACTATATTAAAATATTTTTCATAAAACCCCCTCGAGATATACAAAATAACAATATTTAAGGACTTTAGTAAATATAGGTTTAAGCGGGATCAATTCTCTTGAGCCCAAGGGAGCCGGAGAAAGTGAGTGCTTGCCTATTTAAGATAGACAACCTAACGGTGTTATTAATGGCAATTTTCTTGGAAAAAGACACAAATCCTTCCGTTCATGTGCAACATTTGCCGATGACTCCCGAACCTAAGAATCCCGGAGTTTAAATCAGTTTATAAGAGTTTGAATCAGTCAGAGTCCAATTCAAACCTGAATCCAAAATCAAACAGGAATACTTGATCATGAATATGAATACTCGAATTTAAACATCAATATCAAACACGTATACTTGACTTGACTTGACCGAACCATGGTTATAACTTGACATGACTATTTGAATACTTGATTACATCCTGAACATGATTACTTGAACATTTTGTATCCATGGTTTTGGCAAGACTGGTAAACATAATCTATACAATACATTACGCGGGGATAAAGGGGTAGATAGGTACGGAACGTATATTGTGGCACGAGAGGTCACTTAAAAGAAACCTACATGAATTCTCGTGCCGTTGTCCCGTGGGTTATGACGGGGCCTTATACTACATGTTACCATAATTTACGGGGTAAGATGGACTCTTCTCGTATACATGAATACATTCTTTGCCAAACTACAAACAACCGCGTTAGAATAACTATCCTATACCAGAAATCAATCATATACAATTTACCTGTTCATCTCACTTTATATACTATATTCTCTTTCTTCTTTGGGACTTACCGAGCATTAGTTCGCCGACGACATTCCTTTCCGTTTCTTTCTTTGGAATGTTCGTCAGGAGGACCGGACCCTGAGGAGACAGAGCCGAGCCAGGAGGACTTGGACCAGCTTACTGCTAAGTCTGACTTCTAGTTCCGTTGCACTTACTTTCCTGTATGCCATTGTTTAGGCACTGCTTTACTCATTGTATCTTTTATTTTCAAATTAATGTATGTAAAGATGAATGTAAATAAAGTTGCTGTTTTATTTTAATACTCTTGTCATTCTTGTTCATTTTATATATTGTTTAATTACGCTTAACGTATTTATTTCTTAGTAAATACGTTGCGGCCTACCACGTCACCGTTTCCGTCTACTGGGAAGCGGGGCGTAACAGTAAACAAAACTGATGCCAGGATGCATATCTATCTATCTGTAATAACCATTATACGTCCATGACTATGTATGATGCAAACTAGATAACATATTGTACTAATATAATAGTGTAGTGATATCATGATGTTCCGGCATGCAATTAGATATGATATTATCAGTACGGATACGAACGGATACTGTAAAACTGTAAATCGATAATATTTGATGAATAATAAAACACATGTACTATAAATATTGATATAGTAACATAGCATGTTGCAAGTTAAAACTTGTCTGGTCGGATCTCACGTCGAGATACGGATGCTACGTTCGATGTTGGAATAACGCCGCGGTGCGACTACGCGCGCAAGACTGGACCTGGCTGAACAATGACGTATAACATGATGACTAGGCTAGACGACGACGGTGACTGGGTTGTATGGATCGTCGGCGACGCGTGCGACTCCGGCGAGACGGCCGGAAAATCAAGAAAGAAAGAAAAAAAGAAAGAATGGAAGGAAGAAGAAGAAGGAAGAATGAGGGTGGCCGCTAGTGTTTGAGTTCTGGGATAGCGAGAATAGAGACGAGGCGACGGTGAGGATGGTGGGTTGCCGTCGGCGACGAGGGGCAGAGGGTTTCTCGGGTGCTGTTGGGTTGTCGGGGTTGTGATGGTGTAGTGTTGATGGTGGTTTGTGGTGTCGGGGAGTGGAGAGGGAGGTGACGGTGGTGACGATGACGAGGTGGTGAAGTCTCCGGCGAGGGGTTGGAGTTACTGGGTCGGGGTTCGCTGCAGAGTTGTCATCGTCAGGGGTTGTGGGTTCTCAGGGAGAAGAGAAGAGGGAGACGAGGTGATGGAGGTGGTGATGATAAGGGCGAGGAGACAATGACGAGATGATTGGCGGCGAGGGATGAGGTTTCTAGGGTCGGTGTCGGGGAGGTTGCTAGGTGCTCAGGGTTGCAGGGGTCGTGGTTGGGGGTGCAAGGTGCTCAGGTATGGAGAGAGGAGGTGGAAGCGGAGGAGGTTGTGACGAGGGTGACGACGAGGTGGCGAGCACGAGCTCAAGGTCGGCGATGGCGAGGTGAGGGCTAGGGTTCTGGGTTCCTCGTCGTGAGAGGGAGAAGAAAGAGAAGAGAGAGAGGAGTGTGTTTAAATAGGGTTATATATATATATATATATATATATATATATATATATAAAGAGAGAGAGAGAGAGAGAGAGAGAGAGACAGAGGGGTAGAGAGAGAACGCGAGAAGAAAGAGAGAGGATATGAAATAATAATTATATTAGTTAAAATATATTATATGTTATATACATATAAATTAATTGTTAGTTTATGTTTTAGGAAAAATATTATAATATATATATTCTGGGTTTAAACAGCTAATATCAAAATACCCCGAATATAACCCGGGTTTCTTCTAAAAATTTAATTTTAAAATATGTAGAATATATGTAAAAATTAAAACTATAATGCAATGCCCGGTTAATAAAAATGCATACTCCTAAGTACGGATCTACGTAAATATACGTAGCGATCCAAACGAGTCTGTTTTAGCAATTAGGATAGGAACATGCTACATGGGTGCAATCATACGATATGGGGTACGATAACATGCCATGCTAGATATAAAAAATATTATTTGGTTATTATTTGTATTATTTAAAAGATATGCAGATACAAAAATATATCATGTATGTATATAGAATCTAGATGTGCATGGATTCTCTGTACTAGCAAATATATGATGTAATCTTGAACCATGATGTGTTTCAACCATGCGGGTCAGGTCAGATACTAACCATGGTTACCAAATGCATTATCCGCACCCTAAAACAATAATAATCAAGAAATTATCGCATGATTCGAAAATACCCCAATAAAATATCGTATAAATGAATTAGGGTGATACAATATAGGTGTTCTCAAGGCAATTATTGTAATTGAAGGAGAACCTATACGAGAGAACAATCTTACTCGAGATGATAGTATGCTATCTGGTTTATCTTTATTTTTCATGTGATACGTTTTATTCACTATCATGTATCGTTTAGACATGAGATAAAACCCTAGGATTTTTCTTGACTATCAGGACGGTGATGGAGATCATACTAGTAGGGCCTGGGTAATAGATAAGCACATCCTTAAATGTCCCTAGTCGTAGAAGTATCGAGACTGGGCATCAGTACTCCAGTTTAGACTAGTGTGTACGTTTCCTGACCCGATTGGAGGGCGATAACTAATCCTGCAGTTATTGGTGTTTGACATCGAGGAATATATATGTGCTCATTGGATGAGTTATACTGGATAGACTCATCGAGAACTCCTAGTTGGTAATATACCAATATCGGGTAGCAGTTCTCTTGTGACATATATACAAGGTAGTCCCTTGGACCTGAGATTGCCATAGTGTCTCATGTGTGTTCCCACTGTACTTAGACTTCTATCCTACCACGGCTCAAAGGAGTCGTGCAAACAGGTTTTTGTTGGGTATAGTCCTGAAGCACGTAGAAGCAGTGAGCGGTCGAGAGGATTCGTCTCTCCTGGTATAAGGGATTGATTTCGCACTGTGCAGGACATGACTACAACCACAAGTCGATGGCCATTGCAGTGGAGATAAACTGATAAGTGTTATCAGTTGTATCTCCAGTTGGTTATGAGTCCTCTGTCGCACGACTTATCGAGTTATTGGGGTCTGACGGATTCCAAACCCTAAATCCAATATTCAATAATTTTAGACGAACAGACCGGACTGTACGGTAATGTCACTGATAGACTTTGCAGGGTTCAGATGAGCTTGCTCATTGACCTTCTTTCGTTCAATACCTTAGTGGCCGTTACGTGCAACTGGTATCGCTGACGTGCTTGTGGGCTATGGATATGATCCTAAGCTACTGCCAGCGTATTGTCGAGTTTTTAGAGTCCTACACAGAGATTTCCCAGCACATGCGAAACGATATAGAGCACGTATAGAGATACGTGCAGGAGTTCGATTAAACACGTGTATTTGATATACGCATTTTGATCGGGTGTTAATTGATATTAGCCGGTATATATGATATAACAAGATTATTAAATCAAGTGTTGATGTAATAATTAAATATATATTTATATATTAATTAATATCATACTCACTTAATTATTTTCTCCTCTTTATTTATATTTATATTCGATATAAGTATTGTGTCATGTATGATGATACATTGGAGATGTGTATATGAGAATTATATGGAAAATGAGAACACTTATAAGTAAAAATGAGTTATAGAAATAAAAGAGTGGTAGAATACATAAGATATTTTATTTTTGATGACTCATGATTATGACTCATTCTTGTTTTGTTCTCATTTTTGTTTTAGACATGCTTATCTTCTACACACTCATCTCCTCCATACTCCATTTTCTTCCTCCTGATTTTTCTTCAAGTGAGGAAGGGAAAATAAAAGAAAAAAAATTAAGTGAGCTAATTATTCTACATGTCCTACTAATCATTCTTAGTAAGTTTAATTAGTGGGTTGCTTCATTTTGAAGAGATCAATTTGAAACTAAAACTTGTGTTGGAGTTATCTCAAGGTGGGTCATCTTTGGCGAGCAGATCATCGAGCAAGTTTGTTCCGGGTTTCGTGGAGACTAGCCGGGGTCCAAGAAGAGGTGGCTAATGCACTATAAAGGTTGTAGTCCGTCAACTCTTATTTTTTGCTTACTAGTTTAGTGGCAAGTTTAGTGGTTTGGTTTGATTCTTGATTTGGGTTTGCTAAAACTCTCAAGAGTTTTAAAAGTACCACTTCTGCCACGCTTTAAAACCAACTAGAGGTACTTAGCATCCCAACAATCACATCCTATTGTCGCAGGACACATCTGAACGGCATACCATACTAACTCGTTTCAAATCGTATCATTTTAGTGTGGGAGTTTGTATATACATTAGTGAAGTAAACACAAGTATAGGTCAAACAAAAGAATGTGTATTTTATTCATTTTGCGCAAGTCTGTATACAATTGAATGTAAATACATTGATATATGTAAAAAAATGAATGTAAGGTTACGTAGAGCTCTCATTTGAGATTTGAATGGAAATACTTGAGGGTATTTTAGTGTCAACTCAGTAAAAGCTGATGGGCACTACCCTATGTGGGGGCCACGTCACTTCATTTGAAGTACATGAAAGATACCCTAGATAGGTCCTCAACATTCCATTTGAAATGTAAGTGTCGCTTTGTTTGAAGTGTGGGTGCTACTTCATTTGAACTATAGATAACACTTCATTGAAAGTATAAGTGAAATACTTCATTTGAAGTGTAAATGAGACATCTTAGGTAGGGACCCATCATAGTGTGGGCGGGATATCTTTGGTGGGGTCCACACCGCTTCACTTGAAGTGTAGGTAGGGGTCCACACCCTGTGCGTAGAAACAAAAATATTACTATTTCAAGAAGGCCAAGTTAGGGCCTCCCGAAAGACCGGGAGAGGGTCTGATGCTACCGGGAGACCTATTTTAGGCCTCCCGGTGGCTGCAACTTAGCCAATCTAGGAACTTTTTTATAAAGTTTTCTTAAGTGAAACTCGTTTATTTGAGTTTCATGCACATACTGTGGATGCATAGCATCATTCTTAATAGTTTGTATAAAATGAACACATAGATTTGTGTTCATGGGTAAAAACATGTAATTTGAACCATGTGTAAGGGATGAATGCAGTGTTTTGGCACTGCATTCAGTGAAACAGATGTGTTTTACATATCTGTTAAGTGAATAGGGTCTTCTATCACTAGTGATCTAAGAATATGATTTCCCTATTCATGAAGATTCTGAAGACATGGCTTTTTATGGCCTAGATCATGAATGGACATGTTTTCATGTTCTAAGCATGAACAGGGTTTTCCTGTTCATAGAGACATGGTTTTTCATGTCTGAAGATGAATAGGGTTTTCCTATTCATGAAAGTTTTCATACAGAGGCATGTTTTGTGTCTCGCGGTGAAATGGATTTTCTATTCTCACAAGTTTACATAGAAAAATAAAGGGTTTTGTTCTATATTCTACAAGAAATAGCTTATCTATTTCTGTTTATGTATAAGAAATAGGATGACCTATTTCTAGAATTTGAAGAACGTGAGATGGCTCATGTTCTAGGTTCTGTTCATATTGGTTAGAACACATTTGTTGTAACAATTGCAAATCTCGTGTGCTTTTCTTTTTTAATAAAGCATCATTTCCTTTAAAACACCTGTATGTGTTGCAATTTTTTTGTGCATAGTAGATGTTGATATATATTCTTAACTAATTATAGATTTGAATTGGGTTGCTTTGGCTTTATTAGAATTCCAAAGTACCAGGCTTGATATTGGTTATTTCGTATGATAAAATATACTAAATGATATAAGTATAATAGTCATAATAATTTTAGATAATAATGGGATCTCACATCAATATGATATTTAACAAATCATATTTTTTTTAACTTTATAAATATTTTATATATTATTATGTATGTATATCCTATTGGGTAAATATTCATTTCTTTATTTCTGCCGTATATTAAAAATACCGTAATTTTAAGAAGAACGAACTTCTCTGCCTTCTCTCATCTCCAATCTATTTTTCCTCAAAAGTTAAGGATATCTTCGACAAGGAAGAAGGAGTCTCGATCCGTCGACTGTGGCCTCGAAAACAAGTTTGAGGCTAACTCTACCAGGTTGGCAACTTGATTTAGAGATCAAGTTGCAAAATAGCAAGTATCCCTATTTATTTCTTATTTTAATTAATTTAGTGTACCTTTTTATTTATAAAATTAGAATTTTTTGATCTTATGCATCTCACAAACATGCAATTGATGCAAATATTGTTCTCTGAACATTCATTACTTGCTATGTATGTGAAATTTTAATCAGAATCTATAATTTTTATTGATCTGTAATATTTTACGGAACTTTCAATGGTGGCCAATTAACATAAATATATGTGCTTATTTCTTATTTTAACTTATGTAACTTTATTACATAAGTTTATTTTGTTCTTATGCTGCCCGTAACGTACAACTGATGATTGTTCATACATTATTAGCTCTATCTATAATTTTGATCATAATCTATAGATTTTGGGTCGATTTATAACAAATTAGATTTGATATTAATTAGATAGATTAAATAACATGGATCTAGAATTTTAATATATAATCTAAACCGTTCTCCCCTTAATTTAAAATAATAGAAGAACAATACTCTACAAGTCTACACCGTTAAGCTATCCAAAGGGGCCAAAACCATATTTTTATTTTATTTAAACTAAATACATAAGTATGTAAATCTCTACTATCTTAATGCAAAAGGTAGAGTTCCTAAATTCTAAAATTGTTTATTGATATGATTAAACTCAGGCAGGAACCATTTTGAAAATTTTGCTATACGAATTTTCTTTAATTGTTCAATTACAGCATTGCGCCTTATGGTTGATTTCTTGCTCCATCTCTGAAAGGGGGCTGATGTCAGATTAAGGCATTTATCAAGGACTGATATCAATTTTTTGTTTTTTGAGAAAAATATTATTATTAAATTCTCCTGAACAAGTGATTAATTGATTTATGGATTTGGCTCTACAGGTTTGTTTTGAAAGGGCATGTTGATAAATCTTTTACTATCTTTGGAATCCAAAAAAAAAACACAAAAACATACAGTAAGATATATGCCTCCTAGTTTATACATTGTGATCCTACTACCACTACTACCACTATTATTTTCCCTCATGCTGTGAACATGTCACCGTCTTAAAATCGGTTTAGCCATTTATCTTT
Source organism: Agapanthus africanus (assembly GCA_030015575.1). Lineage (NCBI taxonomy): Eukaryota > Viridiplantae > Streptophyta > Magnoliopsida > Asparagales > Amaryllidaceae > Agapanthus > Agapanthus africanus. The sequence continues at coordinate 400,172,687 of CM057347.1, forward strand.
GCACCATTTATTTAAAAATAATAAATGTTAGGAATCTAAACATAATTGCAAAGTAAATAAAATATATAAATAGATTTAATCGTAACTGTGCATACCTGCCAATTCAAAGACCACTTTGTCGCAGTCAATTAACCGTGCATAACGTTTTCCCAAGGTTGCCTCGATTTATATAGTTTAAGCTATGTACCGTTTTTATATAAATCTGTTCATTGCTGGTTTCGTGCACTTTGTTTATACTACTATTATTCTGAATTTTGCTGTGTTATACCTATTGACACGAATCTGTCTGAACCATGAATGAATGAATACTTGGCTATTTGAATACTTCAATACTTATAGACATGAATACTAGAATACATGAACTCTTGAACCTATACACCTGACATGAACCTAAGCTATTTCAAGTATTCATAGTTTTGTGCTAGCATTTGTGACAAGCTCTAAAATTCAATAAACAATTGACACAGGGTGGGAAAGTTCGATAAATGAGCGTATTTACGTGTGATGGGGATCATACCTGATCGCCGTAGTTCCAGATATCACGGAACACTGTATTACTAATTCATGAACTTCTTGAGTTCGTGTTGCTGTTGTTCCGAGTGGAAACGGAACATATTCGTTACGTGTAAAACCCTTACTAGTAGAGCTTACAAATTTAAAACATGATAGTACAATCTAGCAGCGCCCATGTCTGAGTACTCACGTGGTACACACGTGAGCACCAGAGCAGAAAATAAGTGCTTAGCACTTCCGAATAAAGGGAAAAAGCCCATGACTGAGCCCAAATTGGTTAAGTCTCTAAAGTTTCTTGCAACCGAACCCAAATGCTCTGTCGTTGGATCTTAACTAAATTTAAGGATCCTGAAAATATATCTAAGTAGATCTTAGTCTTAAATAGGACTAAAGTATTCTTAGTTAAAATAAATTGAGCCCAAATACTCATATATTTAAGTTTGAACTTAATTTAAAAACAGATTACGGTCCTTAAATAAAACAAAATATTTTTGAATTGATGGAATACATACAACCTAAGTTCAAACCCAACAAATATACGGATTTGGACTAATCCATGCCCTACAGACGACGACATAAACTAGTCTCCGTTTACAATCCATGAGCAGCCAAAATAAAACAAAATAACACACGACACGAAGCGAACTACTGGAGAAGGAGAAAATGGTTATCGCAACGCGAAAACGTAATTAACTGCAGGAACTTGCTCCTGCAGGGAAGAGCGTCCCCGCAATAAAAAAAACCCTCACAAACGAGGGGGAATCTGATAAAGTCCGCTACATCGGTCGCATCTATCTAAACCTCTGAAATACGGTGCCATAAATCAACTTGGTATCTTTAGAGATGTGGATGGATATGTCCAAATAGCATCTGCCCCCAAATTTAGGCAGGACATTCAATCCCTGTTCGTTTCTATTTTCGGCAATAAACTGACAGGATGACCAATTCTGCTCCGGCTCCGCCAAGAACGTCCGTCTTCCATAGGTTGACACCAGGTGAAGCCCCCAAGAAACACTAGGGGCATAATGAGGGCGCCTTTAATACTAAGGCAGTTCCTACTGCAAAACATTTTCGACGTCATCATTAGCGCCGAGTAAGAGAAACTGGGGGCAACTCCCCTTCTGGACTTACCCCACCAGCTGCTATAGTGGCTATTGATACTGTTGTTCCAACAGGGAACAACTTCGAACCGCTTAGGAGGGTTCACAAAATCTCCCTAACGACGGTATTGAAAAGATCACCTCCTTCCGAAGAAGCTCCAATGCAGCCGAAACCGGAGCAGTTTAATTAGCGACTCTCCTCACAAATCCACAGAGTTTGGCGGAAAGTCCAGGAATTAGTGCTTGATGAAAACTATTCTCGTCGACCGAAAAAATCCAAGGTCCGACAAGAGAACGATTATTCTTCCTTCATACAACGGGGGACTTCTCGAAAAGAGGTGCCTACCATAACGGCTCCTCCTGCTATGACCTCTCATAAAAGAGTAAGACCGGAGAAAATTTTATCACCAGAGTCAAAACCCAAAGGCGAGAGCTCCAAATGCCCTAAGTCTGGGGGCATAACTATATACACGGTCTATATGACTAATGGTAAAGAGGAAAGCCATGCTTCTGTGAGTCACAGACCGCATACTCAGTCGTCGACGAAAGCCCAGGAGCAACAACAGAAGCTCCAAGATAAGCTTTCCAAAATGGCAGTGCTTGCCAAGCCGAAAGGAACCTAGGACAAAGAAACAGAACAGCGCCAGGAGCAAGAAACTAATACCGAGTTCTTGCGGCGGGTGCTTGAAAAGAAAGATAAGGAAGCTGTAGAGCAGGCTGCTAACATAAAGCAGATGACTCTTCTATTTCAAGATATAGTTGGGATGATGATCCAACCAGAACCACCGGCCAAAGAACCATCGGTGATTATCGGGAACGATAAAGGGGAAACGTCAAATCCTCCATAGGCCCTATCAACAGCCAAGGAGTAAACGATCTCCAAGGTAGAATTGGATGGTTATATCGCTCAGCAAATCAGAGCTCATCAGGCCAATGAAGTCACAAACCAACTCGTCAAAACTGGGTGACCATATCCAGCCTGGTACGACCAGATGAAATACCCACTGAGATATACGATCCCGAAGTTCCACGTATATAAAGGAACAAGTAATCCCCATCAACACGTCACATAGTTTAGAGCTCTGTGAGGCAATACTGGAGATGACGACAAACTGCTGCTTCGCCAATTTATCGGAAGCTTATCAGAGACGGCTTTTGAATGGCATTCGAAGCTCCCAAATGACTCCATTAAAACCTTCTCTAAAATGGAGCCTCTATTCATGCAAAGGTTCGCCAGTGCAAGTGAGCGCACTTCAATCACGACGTTTATCAATTCCAGGGTCAAGCCAGGGGAAACATAGGTCCAATATGCGATCCGGTGGCTGAACTTGTGGTCTAAATGCGAACAACGCATTGAGGAGTCTCCGGCTGTGGGGATGTTCATTGGGACCGTCGACTCGCAATCGACCATATCCCAATTCATGACCTTCTTCAAGCCCACTACGTTTCAGATGTTGATTGATAAACTGGTCCAGATGGATCAGATGGGTTATGGTCCTTCCTCTTTAAGCAAGGACCCCCGGAATAATAAGGGCAAAGAAAAAGCAGCCTTTGTTGCCAATGCACAGCAACAACAGAGCGGACTGAAAGCAGTCGTCCGCCAAAACAACACCCGTACGCGCCCGACCTTGAAAGAAATGTTAAGACATGCATATTCGTTACCTCGCGATAAGACAAGGAAATTGTTCGAGCTGGTGATGCGAAATAAGTTGGTAATATTTTCAGAACCCCGGCGACCCGCACAAACTGGTAATGTTATCAACCCTAGCTATTGCCCCTATCACTGGGTAGTGAGCCATCAAATTGAGGACTGCCATGTCTTCAAAAACTGGGTCGAAGATCAGTACTAGCAGGGGAAATTCACACTATCCGATTGTTGGAGGATAGATCCGTCCCAAAATCATGAGGTGGATACACAGGGTGTATCCTGCTCGCTCGTAGAATAAGCTCCATGGGAAATATTTCTTTCGTAAAAAACTAAAAGAATACTGAAAAATTTATAAGCATGCCCGGTGATCAAGTGGAAAAGCACGTTTGAGCCCGAGATTATGGAAGGGATGCTGAAACCGCGTCCCGCACCAAAAATTGCTGACAAGAGGACAAATTCTCTAGTCAAGCCTTCGAAGTCTTCTAAGAAAAAGAAGACGACTTAGAAGCCTGTGCAGCCCGTTGAATATGTCGACAAGCGCACAGACCTCCAAAAATATATAGACATGCTGGAAGAATACAATCAGAAAATGCGAACACTAATCATGTTCGAAGAATTCCTCAAGCATATTCTCGAGGATAAGGACAATAACGATGATGAGAAAAATGACTCATCGGAGGAAGTGGGAGAACGTGTGGAAAGCTGCCATATGGTCTCCCATTCATCCATATATGATGATGGAGCTCGGCCAGCGCCAGAAAGCGACATGGATGAACTAAAGGCAGAATCGGTATCAAAAAACCCAGAACTGCCAGAAGAAGACTCGACTGAAAGGCTGCTCAAAGAAGCCTTTCAAAAGAGTAAGGACAATCAGGAATGCGAGACGACCGTCTATAAAAAGGCCAAACGACAATGTTTGAACAAAGAAGCTGCGGTGAGGACGAGTCGTAAAGTTCTCCGGCCAAACCAAAACATACCTACAACAAATAAGAGTAGGAGTACAGCTGAGAAGCGGTTTGACAAGGCCCTATCAATGAGGATGAGGCTACCACCTCTCATGATGTACACTCCTGGGGTCCCATATTTCGATGGTGGAGGAGGACACCCAAAATATTGTGCATATCACCGAAGGATCACTCATCCCATCGAGGAATATAATGCCTTCAAGAAGTGGTGGTAAGGATATGTTTCTTATAGAAAACACTTCAAGAAAGAGAAGCGCAAAGTTCGCGCTCGTCGATGTAAGAGTGGCAAGACGATAGTGCACAAATAAACAACTGGCAGTTGTTATATTGTTAGTACCAATTCCGAAGGGAAAAACCATCGGGTTCTCCTGTTCGGGAGTGATTCTGAGGATGAAATGCCCCCTGAACCCTCTATTTGAAAGTTCCACCTTGGAGAAACAAAAGGAGGAAAAGGATTGCGAGAACATCCAGTTACGCAACCGCACACTTCCTAAAAAAAATCTCGGACCCACAAACAAGGGTTCGAATAAAAAGAACAAAGGGAATGAGAAAATGCCTGCGAAGATCATCCTTGATGAAAAGGTGGCGAAAGAGCTCACCGCAAAAGTACCGCCAAAGAAAACTAAGGTGGACTATAATGTCGTTCCACATTTGAGAAAAATGCCCTCACAATTGAGCATATTGGATGCTCTACTCTTATCCAAAGAGGCACGAGACTCTTTGATCAAGGCCTTACAAGAACTTGATCAGTTTTAAGCCTTCCTCGTAGAAGAGAAAATGAAAAATGAACTGGTAGAGGTCCACACGACTGATATTACATTCAGCGAAGATCTACTCCTCGGTACATGCGAGCATAATCGACTGCTATATGTAACCGAGTATTGCCATGACATCAAGATTAGGAAAATCCTTGTCGACAACGGGTCCTCCGTCAATCTGCTCAACATGAGAGTGCTGAAATAGATATGTATGAATGTTCAGTATCTTTCCTGAGACAAAATCATCATCTCGGGGTTTGACTCGCAGTCGTCACGAACGCTCGGGTCTGTAATATTGACACTCCGGTTCGGGTTGCTCATCATTGATATCAAATTCCATGTCATTGACACCAAGACCTGTTATAACGCTCTATTTGGCAGGCCTTGGCTACATGAGTACAACGTTATCCCTTCTACACAACATTAGTGTATGAAGTATTTCAAAGATGGCCTGGAGTACACCGTCATGGGAGAACTCAACCCTTTCTCGGTGAATGAGGTGCGAAAGTATGAAGATGCAAAATACTTTCAGCCGAATTTCGAGGATACTGAAAGGTGTCACAAGCCGGAGAATAAATAAAAATCTGTAGTCACCATCCTGGTCTTTGGAAGTGATACTGAAGGAGATGGATAAATAGTCTACTCAGGACAACCTCAAAGGGAAAATAATAAATCCAGACCGCCGACCTCTATCCTGGTCTTTGGCAGCGACTCTGAGGACGAGACTAATACAGTGTTCTCCATTCGCCCATTGATGCAGACTCTTGCCGAAGAGGATCAGAGTTTACATATTATGATGACTCTATCCCGACATTATAAGAAACTTGATGCGCTTAATACATATAGCGTATAGGAACTGGAAACTTTCTACATGCCACCTAGGCAAAAAGGTGAAAAGGCGATCCTTTTCTATAAATCTATGGAGATCAAAGCGGAAAAAGTAGTCTGGCTTGGAGCCGATCCGACTCTTGACAAGTTTCAGCCCATCCGTATGCCAAGATATTATGCAAAGGGATTAAAGAAGCTATTAAAGCATCAATGTGTGCCTTTCGAACAAACCATTCGATAAACCCAATTCTATAAATAAGATTTGGGATATTCCGGGGACTCAACGAAAAAATGCCCAACGGGAAGATGGAAACAACTGGACTGGGATATGTTTAGTCCAAGAAATGGGAGCAAATCTATAGCTGCCTCACCATAAACAGCTTGAGTGGAGAAGAAGATGCTTCGCCAAGTAGCCAAGATGCTAAATAGGAGCGAGATCCTACTCGAAGAACTCCAAGTCTGTTGCTCGAAGAACAAATTGATAAGTCAATAAAAATAGCTTGTCAAGTAAGCCGAAACAACCACAGTCACGAAATGGCTATATATAAAAAGGAAAAAGAGCAGCGTCTCAGTGAGCAATCGGTGGAATAAGTAGATCATGATACTCTCCACCCACAGCCCACTATATGCTCTCACGAAGAAAGACGCTGTTCCCCGCCGAAAACGGAGACGAGACCGCGCAGATCCGTTTTGCCTGAATTCGGGGCAGATGCTAATTGGTGCTATCTGTACACCTCTCCAAAGATACCAAGTTGATTTATGACACCGTATATCGAAGGTTTAAACGGATGCGGCCGATGTAGCAGACTTCGTCAGATTCCCCCTCGTTGAGGGGTTTTTGATTGTGGGGACGCTGTTTCCCCCAATCAGAGCAAACCTCTGTTCAAATTCCAAGACTGGAAATGAAGCGACGCTTCTGCGTCCCCAAATCAGAGCAAAACTCTGTTCAAATTCCAAGACTGTAAATGAAGCGACGCTTCTGTTTCCCCTAATCAGAGCAAAGCTCTGTTCAAGTTCCAAGACTCGAAATGAAGCGGCGCTTCTGCACCCCCCAATCAGAGCAAAGCTCTGTTTAGAAATTTAAGAGTCAAAATTGAAGCAAAGCTTCTAATCCTGCGCTCTGCGCTGCGCGCCACGTGTCTAACACAGGCGCGCTGGCGCAGTTGCGCTGCACGTTGCGCTGCTCCCCATGTGTCTGACACTGGTGTGCTAGTGCAGTTGCGCTGCGCTCTGCGCTGCGCGCCACGTATAGAGCGCGAGTGCGCTAGCGCAAGGCGCGCTGCGCGCCACGTGTCAAAACACGAATGCGCTAGCGCTAGCGCAATTGCGCTGCGCACCCAAAGTTAGAGCAAAGCTCTGTTTCCAAGATTGAAAAGCGAAGCAACGCTTCATGATTATGCAGCGCATAAACATCTTACAAAGGAATAACAAAGAATTAAAAATAAGAGAACACTTAACAGATAATAAAATACTAAATTAAAACATCTTTTTTATTATCATTATTGTTATTACATTTAAAAAAGATCACTAAATATGGGAACAGAAAGACATGGGTTCACAAAGCTAAAGAGAAGATTGTCCAGTTCCCTCTCCGTCTTCTCCACCATGTCGAAACGGCGATCCTTCCGAGGGGTATCCATCCAACGGTCGACGCCGCACTCCTCAGAGAAAGTGGTGACGACAACCCGACGAGCCCGTATCTGGCTCAGCAAGTGGATGGAGCAATCCCTCAGGGCTTGAGTGATTAAGTGCGCCTCCAAGAAGCACTCGATCTTTTCTTCGGCAGTATCCAGCATTGCCGAGGACATCTCTGCTGGAGGAGGGGGAAGATCGGCGAGCACAGACGCAAGGATCATCCGAAGCCAAATAGAGTGTGGGGAAGAGGGGACCCCACACGAGTCAAAAGATCGTGCAGCGCAGCGTCGCATTGCTCATCCGTGAAAGAAGGATCCACCAAGCGCGCAGCAAATCGAGGAACAAGGTCCTGAATAGGCACTTCCCACGGCTGTCTATGAGCATGAGGGCGGTTACAAGCCATAGTTGAGAAAGTTCGTTGGGGGATGAGAAGAGGAAGAAGCTTTGCTTCGAGTTATATAGACGAAGCACAAAAAATTTTGTGCACAATAGAACTATTTCCAAAATTGGGGAATGAAAGATTCTCGGGAATATAAGTTTGACTTAAAAGGAAGGTGAAAAGACACCTCTGTTGAAGCAACGCTTCAGACCCAGCGCTGTGCTGAAGCAACGCTTCAGACCCAGCACTATGCGCACTGCGCGCCACGTGTCAAGCACGAGTGCGCTAGCGCAGTTGCGCTGTGCTCTGCGCTGCATGCCACGTGTCCAACGTAGGTGCGCCAACGCTGGAATTAAAATTCCCACCGTTAGATCAAAAGATCTAATAATAATGATAAATCATTTATTAACCAGAATTAAATTCTGTTAAGGAAAGATTTCTCAAAATCTTTCCAAACAACAAGATTGTGCTTTAAGCACCGCTGGATAAATGATCCAATGGTAAATAATGAATTACCAAAACAGAACAAATTCTGCATAGAAAGATTTCTCAGTCTTATTGAAAAACAAGAAGATTATCTTCTGTAAAATAGAAGCCTTAGGATCAAAGATCCAACGGTGGGAAATATTCCCAAATCAATCAGAGAAAGATCTCTTCAACTGATTCAACAAATCATTTGGCCCTATATAAAGGCCCCTAGACTTCAAGTCTGAATAGACAAAAGAGCAATAGAAAAACCCTCTGCAAACTTTGAGAAGAACTCAAAAAAGAAAGAAAGGCAAGCCTTTGAAGAAAGAAGATCATTTCTTCATCTTTAAAGGTAAAAACAATTAATTCTTGAACAATAGAGATGAAAACATCTCATAAAAAGAAGAATCCTCTTCTAAAAAAATCTTAGATCTATAAAAAAGACCAAAGTCTTTTGAGTAAAAAGAAAAGATCAAGATCTAATCATAAAAAAAAAGAAGTACTTATACTTCACAGATCTTCTGATCCATAAAGGCAGAGCCTTTTATAAGAATAAGAACTTAGTTCTTAAATCTTGAGGCAAAGCCTCTTTTAAGAAGAACATAAACTTGTTCTTTGATCTTAAATTGATTAAAATGTGCTTTGTGCTACTGGAAAGTGCTTTGCACTCTTGAACTGCGCCTTTGCGCTCCTTGGATCGGCGCTCAGCGCCAAAACATGCCACGTGTCAACCACAGACACAGTTTGCGCTTTGCGCTCCTGAAATAGAGCACTGCGCTCTTGGGTTGGCGCTCAGCGCCAAACGCGCCACGTGTCATTCATCGGCGCACCCATAAACTGGCACAGCGCACTCATAAATCAAAAGCGCAATGCGCTAACAAACTAGCGCTTAGCGCTAAGCGACGCGTGTCCTCTTCATGTGCGCTAACTAACAGAAGCGCAATGTGCTCTTTAAATGGCGCAAAGCGCCTAATGTGCCATGTGGCGCACTGTCAGAACACACTCTGTCCTGATCAATGCTATGCATTCAATGAAGACAAAAAAATGTCAGAGCCCACTGCTTGGCATTACTGGAAAGGGCCGAGCCCAAATAAAGGCTTAACAATAGCCAACACAGAAATAAAATGTTAAAACAATTTTAACTGGACTTAGCCCAATTCTGGCCATAAGTCCTCAATTTAAATTGAACTGAGCACACATGCTCTTCCAATCAATTTACACCCGGTTCGAGGGTACATCTCTTCACTCCTCTGATATCTGTCGTTGTAATCCTTCAACGTCGTCAGAGAGGTGACGGGTCCCGACAACCACACATTGCTACGGACTGTGGGGTCCTTAAACTCACAGACTATGATGTCCTTAACCTCGACCGTGATATCTTAAAACTAACGTCGGACTGTGGAGTCCTTAAATCCACGGACTATGATGTCCTTAACCTCGATCGTGATGTCTTAAAACTAATATCGGACTATGGAGTCCTCAAATCCACGGACTATGATGTCCTTCACCTCGACCGTGATGTCTTAAAACTAACATCGGACTGTGAGGTCCTTAAACTCACGGACTATGATGTCCTTAACCTCGACCGTGATGTCTTAAAACTAACACCGGACTGTGAGGTCCTTAAACTCACGGTCTATGATGTTCTTAACCTCGACCGCGATGTTTTAAAACTAACATTGGACCGCAATGTCCTTAAACTAATTATCGACCGTAACGTCATTAAACTAAACAATAGAGCCCGATTGCTCTTTTGTTGGATCTAAACGATCCCGTTAAGTTGATCTTAGTCTAAAATGAGACTAACGTGTCCTTAACAAACGTTTAAGTTGATCTTAGCCTCAAATAAGGCTAACGTATCCTTAAACACAACCCCCCAAATCCAAATCTAAGAAAGATATGGATTTGGACTAATCCACGTCCTACGGGCAACAACATAACTTAGTCTCCGTATAAAATCCAAGGGCAACCGAACACAAAACAAACACCCATGACACGAAGTGACCATCTGGAGAAGGAGAAAGTTGTTACCGCGATGCGGTAGCGTAATTAACTGCAGGGGCTTGCGCCTGCAAGGAAGAGCGTCCCCACAATCAAAAACCCCTCAAGCGAGGGGGAATCTGACGAAGTCTGCTACATCGGCCGCATCCGTCTAAACCTTCGATACATGGTGCCATAAATCAACTTGGCATCTTCGGAGAGGTGGACAGATAGCACCAATTTGCATCTGCTTGAATCTCAGGTAAGACGGACCTGTGCGGTCGCGTCTCTGTGTTCGGAGGGGAACAGATTCTGGCACACCCGGAGGGACATTTTCCTCTTTCCACTCCACACTTCGTGTGTCTTGTTCGCGAACCAATCGCGGTTTGCCAATGGTTTCCCTTGGGTTTCGAGTTACTAAGATTTGGTTTCTTGCTTGGCGTAGAAAGCAAAACAGCAATGGCGTTCACCTGCTCAAAGTGTTCCACATGCAACTGCAACCCACGTCCTGCCTCAACTGGGGGCATAACCTACGGGCCCCAAGCGGCTTCCCTATTCACGATGCCCGTGGAACAAGTTACTCAAGACACTACAGGGTTGCTTTTCGGGACCATGCTCCCTCCAACGAGCTTTACCGCTCCTGTGCTGACACCGGAAGCTCCCAAGAAGTCGGTCTTTGATCGGCTTACACCTACTATGACCCCTCTCAACGGGTCGTCCAGCTCCAGCTCCTCGGTCTTCGCTAGACTGGGCAAAAATTCCTGTGGGCCCACAATGAAGCCTGCACCTCAAGAAAAGGTTATTCCGAAGAGAGTAACTAACCCTGCTTCTGAAGTCGTCAAGGCGACTTCTCCTTCCAAGGGGTCGGTCTTTACAAGACTGACTGTCCCAACTCCCACTCCCGCTCCTGCTACTCAAAGGACATCAGTTTTCAATAGGCTGACACCATCAACAGCCCCTCACCTGAACAGGGAGCAAGACAAAGCCATCCTCGTCACCGAACCAACTCCATCAGCTCAACACGCTCGACTGGCGCCAGGTAAAGAAGGCCGGGGGCAACTCCCTCTTTGGTCTAACTCCACCAGCCCCAATGGTGGAAATCAATGCTGCTGTTCCAACCGGGAACAGCTTCGAGCTGCTGAATAAGGTGCACAGGAATTCTCCCACCGCCGTACTGAAAAGATCTCCTCCTCCGGTGGAGAATGTTGCAGAAGCCAAGCCAGAACAGTCCCCTCAGCGGTTGTCCTCCAAGATCTACAAAGTCTGGCGGCAGGTTCGAAACTCAGTGGTTGATCAAGATTACCCTCGCCGACAAAAAGGGCGAAGGTTCAACAAGAAGCAAGCTATCCTGCCAAACCACGAAAAGCTATCTAGATGTCCACCGCGACAGCCCCCTCAACTTCGACCGCTCATAAGAAGAGAAGGCCGGAGAAGATCCCCATGCCTGCGACAAGTGTCAAAGGCACTGAGCCCAAACGCCCTAAGTCTGGGGGCATAACGGTCCATACTATTTACATGGCATCCGGGAAGGAGGATAGCCGCGCTTCTACGGGCCACCGACCACTCACTCGATCCATCACAAGAGCTCAGGAACAACAACAACAGAAGCTTCAGGAGATGCTGACTGCCATGGCCGCACTTACCGGGCTAAAAGAAAGCCCGGAGGCGTCATCGGAACAACGTCACGAATACGAGACTGATGCTGAATTCCTTCGGAGAATGCTCGAAAAGAAGGACAAGGAGGCTGCGGAACAAGCGGCCAATGTAAAGAAAATGGCTCTTCTGTTCCAAGACATGGTGGGTATGATGATCCAGCAGGACCCTCCAGCTGAAGATCCTCCGATTATCCTCGAAGACGACAGAGGAGAAAAACATCAAATCCACCTCCGGCTCTTTCAGCAGGCAAGGAGGAAACTATTTCCAAGTCCGCCCTGGATGATTATATCGCTCAGCAAATACGAGTTCACCAGGCGAATGAAGCGGCTGGGCAAATTGTTAGACCTGGGCGACCGTATCCAGGCAGGTATAATCAGATAAAGTACCCGCCGGGCTACACAATCCCCAAATTCCACGTATACAAGGGGACAGGCAATCCTCACCAGCACGTCGCCCAGTTCAGGGCTCTTTGTGGCAACACCGACGGCGATGATAAGCTCTTGCTCCGCCAATTCGTCGGCAGCTTATCGGAAACGGCCTTCGAGTGGTACTCCGAACTTCCAAATGATTCCGTCAAAACTTTCGCCGAAATGGAGTTGTTGTTCACTCAACGATTCGCAAGTGCTAGTGAACGCACCCCAATCACGGCACTGATCAATGCCAAGGTGAAGCCAGGCGAAACTTAGGTTCAATATGCAAACCGATGGCGAAATCTATGGTCGAAGTGCGAACAGCGCATCGAAGAAGCACCAGCGGTAGGCATGTTCGGGGCACCCTAGACCATCATGCAACTATTTCACAGTTCATGATGTTCTTCAAACCGACCACTTTTCAAGCTTTAATCGATAAGTTGGCCCAGATGGATCAGATGGGTCATAAACTGTCTCCTCTGAAGCCGGAACCACGGAACGAAAAGGCAAAGGGAAGGCGAACTTCGTTGCGAACACCCAACAGCAGCCCAGTGCTTCAAGACTAGCGGATCAATTGGAGGAGAGACGGCGATATTACAATGAGAAAATGAAGCGCCCTTACTCATTCCCGCAGGATAAAACGAAGAGGCTGTTCGAGATGGCGGTGCGCAATAGGCTTATCAATTTGCCAAATCCAAGGCGACCACTGCAACCCAACGAAGTGAATAATCCTAATTATTGCCCTTACCACCAAACGGTAAGCCACCCGATCGAGGATTGCTTCGTCTTTAAGGGATGGATCGAAAATCAGTACCTACAAGGCAAGTTTGCGCTGTCTGAGAAGTGGAAAGTAAACCCACCACAACCGCACACTCCTAAGAAGACAGACACTCCGGAGGCAACGTGCTCTTTTGTTGAAGAAGCCCCAAGGGAGGTCGTTCTTTCGGCCAAAACCAAAAAGATGCTGAATGATCTCCAGACATGCCCGGCGATCAAGTGGAAGAATCCGTTGAAACTTGAGGTCTGTTGGGGTAAAAATTTACACCCCAGTTGACGAAGTCAAAATCAAAGTCAACCCCAAGCCAGGTGGGCCCAAGCCCAGGTCAAGCGGGCCCATGCCCAAGTCAAGCCCGCAGCCAGCCTCTCCGTGCCAACAACAAAATCATGTAATAAATAATTTTTATGTAATTGTTTATGCATGAATGCAAACAAAATGGGCATAAAGCCAATATTTTGTAAGCCCATGGCTTATGTGCAAAAATGAAATGGCACATGAGCCATGTGATGGCTAAAATGCCATTTTTGTAAAGCCCAAGGGGCTATATGTAAATATGTAAGCCTATAAAAGGCAACATGATGATGAATAAAGCATACACTTTTCATTCTCACAAAAAACCTAGGGTTTGTATCTCTTTCCCTTTTCTGAAGGTCTCAAACCTTCTTCTTTCTTTTGAATTAAATCAAGAGTTTTACTCTTCCTTTTCAAAAACAAAATAGTTTTTCACCACGAAACCCACAAAGAGGAACTTGGATCTATCATCAGATCTAAAAAAGGAGAGATTTTGAGATCTCACATCTCTTGATCTTCAAGATCCAGCTAAAAGAGGAGGAAGAAGAAGAACCCCTTCCATTAACCACAAAAACACACTCAGGAGTCCAACTCCTCTCTGATTTCTCTTTCAAGAAATCTTTTTTTTAGGCTAAAAGCCTTTTTTTCTCGCCGGCGCTCAAGCGCAGAGTGCCCGCGTGCCGACACGTGGCGCGCTTGCGCTCCAGCGCAGAGCGCTCGAGCGCAGAGCGCCCACGTGCGGACACGTGGTGCGCTTGCGCTCCAGCGCAGAGCGCTCGAGCGCAGAGCGCCCACGTGCGGACACGTGGTGCGCTTGCGCTCGAGCGCAGAGCGCTCGATCGCAAAGCGCCCACGTGCGGACACGTGGCGCGCTTGCGCTCGAGCGCAAGTCGCCCCGGTGTCGACACGTGGCGCGCTTGCGCTCAAGCGCAAGCGCTCCAGCGCAAGTCGCCGCGGTTCCGACACGTGGCGCGCTTGCGCTCCAGCGCAAGCGCTCGAGAGAAAGTCGCCCCCGTGTCGACACGTGGCGCGCTTGCGCTCAAGCGCCCAGCGCTCAAGCGCAGAGCGCCCACGTGCCGACACGTGGCGCGCTTGCGCTCAAGCGCCCAGCGCTCAAGCGCAGAGCGCCCACGTGCCGACACGTGGCACTCTAGGGAGAAAATGCTTTTATGGGACCCTCACGGCCCATAAAATTGAAAAGCCTTAGGTGATAGGGATCTAAACTTATCTCATAAGTCACCAATTCCCAAATCCTTCTGGGGCAAATGATGAGTTGCTCCTGGCATTATTCCAGTGCAGCAATGCAGATGCCAAACGAAAAAAAACAAATCTAAATCCTCTCGGGGCACATGATGAGTTGCTCCTAGCATTATTCCAGTGCAGCAATGCAGATGCCAAACAAAAAAAAACCAATTCCCAAATCCTCTCGGGGAAAATGATGAGTTGCTCCTGGCATTATTCCAGTGCAGCAATGCAGATGCCAAACAAAAACCCCAATTCCCAAATCCTCTCAAAGACGGATGATGATTCGCTCCTGGTACCATATTCCAGTGTAGCGATGCTGATGTCGAATCAAATCAAACAAATCAAACCAACCAATTCCAACATCGACCTCTGCGTCAACAAGCGACACTCCGCACCGGGGAAAGTCGATCAGCGACACTGCGTGCCGGGGAAAAGTCCACCCGACACTCCGCGCCGGGGAAGAGTCGATCAGCGACACTCCATGCCGGGGAAAAGTCAACCCGACACTCCGCGCCGGGGAAAAGTCGATCAGCGACACTTCGCGCCGGGGAAAAGTCGATCAGTGACACTCCGTGCCGGGGAAAAGTCGATCAGCGACACTCCACGCCGGGGAAACGTCAACCACAGGCACTCCGTCTCGGGGAAACGTCCTACCACAGGCACTCCGTCTCAGGGAAATGTCCAACAGCAGGCACTCCGTCTCGGGGAAACGTCCTACAGCAGGCACTCCATCTCGGGGAAACGTCCAGTAGCAGGCACTCCGTCTCGGGGAAACGTCCTACAGCAGGCACTCCGTCTCGGGGATACGTCCTATACCAGGCACTCCGTCTCGGGGAAAAGTCAACCAGCGACACTCCGCGCAGGGGAAAAGTCGATCAGCGACACTCCGCGCCGGGGACACGTCAACAAGCGACACTCCGTCTCGGGGAAATGTCAAGCAGACACTCCGTCTCGGGGAAACGTCAACTAGCGACACTCCGCATCGGGGAAACGTCCAACAGCAGACACTCCGTACCGGGGAAACGTCTAACAGCAGACACTCCGTCTCGGGGAAATGTCAACCACTGACACTCCGCGCCGGGGAAAAGTCGATCAGCGACACTCCGTGCCGGGGAAAATTCGATCAGCGACACTCCGTGCCGGGGAAAAGTCGACCAGCGACACTCCGCGCTGAGGAAAAGTCGATCAGCGATACTCCGTGCCGGGGACACGTCAACAAGCGACACTCTGCATCGGGGAAACGTCAAACATAGACACTCCACATCAGGGAAACGTCCAACAGCGACACTCCGTGCCGGGGTAACGTCAAGTAGACACTCCGTGCCGGGGACACGTCAACCAGCGACACTCTGCATCGGGGAAACGTCCAACACAGACACTCCGCATCAGGGAAACGTCCAACACAGACACTCCGCATCAGGAAAACGTCCAACAAGCGACACTCTGTATCGGGGAAACGTCCAACACAGGCACTCCGTCTCGGGGAAACGTCCAACAGCGACACTCTGCATCGGGGATACGTCCTACAGCAGGCACTCCGTCTCGGGGAAACGTCCTACAACATGCACTCCGTCTCGGGGAAATGTCCTACCACAGGCACTCCGTCTCGGGGAAACGTCCTACAGCAGGCACTCCGTCTTGGGGATACGTCCTACAACAGGCACTCCGTATCGGGGAAACGTCCTACCACAGGCACTCCGTCTCGTGGAAACGTCCTACCACTGGCACTCCGTCTCGGGGATACGTCCTACAACAGGCACTCCGTCTAGGGGAAACGTCCAACAACAGGCACTCCGTCTCAGGGAAACGTCCTACAGCAGGCACTCCGTCTTGGGGATACGTCCTACCACAGGCACTCCGTCTCGGGGATACGTCCTACAGCAGGCACTCCGTCTCGGGGATACGTCCTACAGCAGGCACTCCGTCTCGGGGAAACGTCCTACCACAGGCACTCCGTCTCGGGGAAACGTCCAACAACAGGCAATCCGTCTCGGGGAAACGTCCTACAGCAGGCACTCCGTCTCGGGGAAACGTCCTACAGCAGGCACTCCGTCTCGGGGAAACGTCCGACGACAGACACTCCGTGCCAGGGACACGTCTACCAAATTACTCTGGGCCAGAGAAACGTCTACCACAGACACTCCATCTCGGAGACGGATCAAGCGCCGACCGTCCATGTCGTAAAAAGGGCAGTGCATCCCAAAAAGTGGGAACCAAAACAAGTCGCCTCCACGCAAAAGAAGATCCATCAATTTCATGCACACGACCCACATATGCAGTGTGCATTTATTGATGGGGGGAAATTTGTTGGGGTAAAAATTTACACCCCGGTTGACCAAGTCAAAATCAAAGTCAACCCCAAGCCAGGTGGGCCCAAGCCTAGGTCAAGCGGGCCCATGCCCAAGTCGAGCCCGCAGCCAGCCTCCCCGTGCCAACAACAAAATCATGTAATAAATAATTTTTATGTAATTGTTTATGCATGAATGCAAACAAAATGAGTATAAAGCCAATATTTTGTAAGCCCATGGCTTATGTGCAAAAATGAAATGGCACATGAGCCATGGGATGGCTAAAATGCCATTTTTGTAAAGCCCAAAGGGCTATATGTAAATATGTAAGCCTATAAAAGGCAACATGATGATGAATAAAGCATACACTTTTCATTCTCACAAAAAACCTAGGGTTTGTATCTCTTTCCCTTTTCTGAAGGTCTCAAACCTTCTTCTTTCTTTTGAATTAAATCAAGAGTTTTACTCTTCCTTTTCAAAAACAAAATAGTTTTTCACCACGAAACCCACAAATGGGAACTTGGATTTGTCATCAGATCTCAAAAAGGAGAGATTTTGAGATCTCACATCTCTTGATCTTCAAGATCCAGCTAACAGAGGAGGAAGAAGAAGAACCCCTTCCATTAACCACAAAAACACAATCAAGAGTCCAACTCCTCTCTGATTTCCCTTTCGAGAAATCTTTTTTTAGGCTAAAAGCCTCTTTTTATCGCCGGCGCTCAAGCGCAGACCGCCCGCGTGCCGACACGTGGCGCACTTGCGCTCAAGCGCAGAGCGCTCGAGCACAAAGCGCCCACGTGCCGACACGTGGCGCGCTTGCGCTCAAGTGCAAGCGCTCGAGCGCAAGTCGCCCCAGTGCCGACACGTGGCGTGCTTGCGCTCAAGCGCAAGTCGCCCCAGCGCAAGTCGCCCCGGTACCGACACGTGGCGCGCTTGCGTTCCAGCGCAAGCGCTCGAGCGCAAGTCGCCCTCGTGCCGACACGTGGCGCGCTTGCGCTCAAGCGCAAATCGCCCCCATGCCGACACGTGGCGCGCTTCCGCTCAAGCGCAAATCGCCCCCGTGCCGACACGTGGCACTCTAGTGCCTGAGCGCACAGCACCTAGGCGCACAGCGTCCAAGGTGCTGCCCCACGCATCCTTTGGATGCCTTTTCCCCCTCTTTTTATGTACATACATATATATATATATACATATGCATACATATGTACACATACACATACTCCACGACACTGCCCTTGTTAGAAAAAAATTTCTAACGGGGCGCTGCCCCGCACCCCGCACTCCGCAAGGGGGCTGCTAGCTCCCTTGACCCCCAGCCCGCTATCCGGGTAGCGGGACCCCCGTAAAAACTCTGCGTGGCTCCCGATATATCCAAAACCCCTTTTCAAAACACAACACACGCACACCGCATATTGAGTTCGCATGACCAGTTTAACCCGTTAATCAAAGGTTCCCTCGCCCCCAGAGGCGAGGGGTAATTAACGGCAGCTTAGTCCATGGCTGCCGGAGATTTGGATCCCCACAATCATTAAACCTCAGCCTACCCTAGGCAGGGGGAATCTGTAGTACGCCTGACAAGCGCGCGCGTATTCCCATCTCAATGGGGTGACGAAAAACACCCTACAAGGTCATCGAGGGGATGCTGAAGCCGCGCCCAACTCCAAAGATTGGTGGTGATAGCCAAAGCGCTCACACCCAGCCGCCGAAATCTTCGAAAAAGAAGAGGAAATCCAAGAAGCCCGTGAAGCCTAGTGACAAGCGCACAGACCTGCAGAAATAGATCGACGCGTTGGAAGAGTATAATCAGAAGGCGCGGAACCCAATCACGCTCCAAGAGTTTCTCGGCAACGTCCTTGAAGACGAAGAGGATGGAGAAGACTCGTCGGATGGTTCTGAGGATTATGTAGCAAGTTGCCATGTGATCTCTCATTCATCGGTAGACAATGAAGAAGCTCCCTGCACAGAGAGACTGGAGGCAGGTCCCAAGCCAGAACTTCTATGGCCGTCAGACGAAATGATCGACGCCTTTCTGAATAAGATTCATCTGGAAAGTAAAGCCAATCGGGAGCGTGAGGTGGCCATATTTGAAAGAGCCAAACGCCGACGAATAAACGAAAGAGTCGAGACACTCCCGCCAAATCAAGGAACATCCGTCGCGGATAAAAATAAGTTCAAGACGAGAAAAAAGTTTGCTAAAGCCATATCAATAGGAATGAAGCTACCACCCTCTGAAGGAAACACTCCCGGTGAAGCAGAAACACATCCTAGCTACTGCTTATATCATCGAAAGATTTCGCACCCTACTGAAGAGTGCGACGCTTTTAAAAGATGGTGGCGGGGATATATTGCTCACCGGCAACATTTTAAGCGGATGAAACGCAAAACTCGTCGGGAACAAAGAAGTGCGACCAAGGAGCATAAGAGAACTACTGGTAACTGTCGCACGATCAACACCGGGGGATCACAGGTTATCACTTTTGGGAGCGACTCTGACGAGGAAATGGCTCTAGGCCTTCTCTTTAAAGAATCCACCTTGGGGAAGGAGGAAGAACCGAAGGCCTGTGAAAACATTCAGCTGCGCAATCGCACGCTTCCGGAAAAGAATCTTGGACCCACGAGTAGAAAAGATAAGGGAAAAGAAAAGGTCTCTAAGGATATCGCCCTGGATGACCAAGTCATGAAAGAGCTGACCGCCAAGGACCCGCCAAAAAAGAGTAAGGTGGACTATAACGTTCTGGCGCACTTGAGAAAGTTGCCCTCACAACTCAGCATTCTCGACGCCATTTTACTATACAAAGAAGCGAGAGATTCATTGATCAAGACGCTACAAGACCCAGACTAATTCCAAGCCTTCCTTGCCGAAGAAAAGATGAAGGACGAGCTGGAGGAAGTGCACACAGCCGATATCACCTTCGGCGACGAAGACGTCCTCCTTGGGACGTGCGATCACAACCGTCCCCGCTATGTCTCAGGGTACTGCCTGTAGGGTTCCTAGGCACTCACAAGAGGTCTCACAAGGCATCAACTATGCCATTTTCAAAAATTATCGGTGCCGAGAAACCCTAATACGGATCGTCGACTAGAATTCTAGGCGAAACATTAAACTAGTTAACGACTTAACTAAAGGAGAGAGGCTACAATCTTTGTAGATCCGTTTCTCCACTTCCTTAGCTCCACGTAGGCGTCCTCTCGCTGTCCATCTCGAATCCCGAACTTAATCGTCGGTTTCATCGGAGAAATGGGCGAGCTCGGTCGTCGGCTTCGTGCCGAAGATGATCTACGTCGAGGCATCACAAGTTCAAGCTCTAACTTTGCCAAGTTGTGAAACTTGTGAAGAAAACACCCAAAACCACTTGGCAAGAGGTAGAGGATGAAGAAATAGGAGGTGGGTTCACTTTAGAATTGGATTTCTCACTCTTTAGCTCAAGGTGCCATTAATGGTGTCAAGCTTTTTCTTTGAAGAAGAAGAAGAAGATCAAGATAGAATATGATAAGTGTTAGATTAAAAATGAGAATAATATCATTACTTATCATATACTAACCATGGTGAAGTGTAGAGAGCAAACTAGGGTTAGGTGCATGGTTAGGTTAAGAGAAGAAAACAAAAATGGTCAATTATTCAACTCTTCATGAAGGAAACAAATAAAGCCACCATTTTTATTTTCCTTTCCAAAATGAATAATCAATATAAATAAATGAACAAGTAAATAAAACCCTAACCATTCATATAACCATGGTTTAATCTTTACACAAGCACAAGTTAACATGTATCATCAAACATGATACAAACATGTGTACACAAAAATATATCACATATACAATGTGCACATCAAGTGAGAAAATCCTTTTAAAATGAACCAATACTAGTTAATGCAAAGTAATATATCAAATATATATAATTATACATCAAATCATTAAATCAACACTTGATTCAATGATCCGTTCATGTCGCACATAACCGACTAGTATACAATGCATCGACTTATCGAATCAATCTTTGATTCGATAACTAGGTTATATCGCATATAACCAATCGAAACATTCATCGCGAGAATGGAATACGGTATCACATACACGCATTATTCTCGGTCCTGCACATATCTCATATGCGCTCCTATTTCGTTTCGCTTGAGCCAGGAAACCTCTGTGTAGGACTCTAAAGACTCGTCAATACGCCGGTAGCAGATGATGATCATATCAAGCACCCACAAGCCGCAAGCGGTCTGCTAAACGTAACGACCATCCGGGTATTGAACGATCAGAAGATCGACGAGCAAGCCCGCTCACACTCCTGTGAATCCAACCAGTAACACTTACCGTACAGTCCGGTCTGTTCGCCTGATATGTCGCATATCAAGTCTAGAGGTGGTAAACGTCAGACCCCAATAACCGATAAGTCGTGCCGATGTGTGGCTCATAACGGGTCGAGAAACTACTGGTGATACTTACCAGAAAATCTCTGATCAGCCCTGGCCAGGGACTTCCCTGTTACGGCCAATCCAGCACAGCGCAACATCAACCTCCAATACCGGGAGAGACGAAACCCCTCCTATCGCTCATTTCCTCCATGTGACTCGGGACTGTACCCAAAGACCACCGTTTTGCATGCCCTCATGGACGTGGTAAGGTGGAGATCAAAGCACAGTGGGAATCACACAAGACTCTATGACGATCTCGGGTCTACAGACTAACCTGCACAAGTGTCACCTGAGAACTGCCATCTGACGTGAGGTATAATACCATCTGGGAGTTCTCGGCGAGTCCGTCCAGTGTACCCAGTCTCCACTGAGCACCCGTATATCATCTCTGATGTCAAACACCAATGGATATGGGATCATCCATCGCCCATCTCATGGGTCGAGAAGCGTATACGCTAGTCTACTCTGGTATATCGATGCCCCGTCTCGATACACCCACGACTAGGGACCTTGAAGGATGTACCTATAGACTACCATGTCCCCACTAGTATGATCCGTATCACAGTCCAGGTAGTCAAGTACAAATCCTAAGGGCTTTACCAACATGTAACTATAAGACAGTTTAAAGAGACTAGTGTACATGTTAAGATAAAGAGTAACCAGATAGCATACTATCATATCGAGCAAGAAAGTCATCTCTATATATGTCCAAGCATCCAATATAATATACATCATCAGTACAATACTGGCCTCTAGGGCATACACACAACTAACAATCTCCCACTTGCACTAGGGCCAGCTGCTGTAGTATCGCATACCGAGCATCCCGAAGAGTCTCTCAAACTGTATCTGGGGAATGGCCTTCGTGAGTGGATCCGCCGTATTGTTCTTCGTGTCAACTCTCCTGACCTCGATCTCCCGGCGATCAACTATCTCCCGGATCAGGTGATACCGCCTCAGAATATGCCTGGATCGCTGATGGGACCTGGGTTCCTTGGCTAAAGCCACTGCTCCATTGTTATCGCAATACAAAGGTATTGGATGCTCAATGGATGGAACCACTCCAAGTTCAATAATGAACTTCTTGATCCAGACAGCCTCTTTGGCAGCATCGTTGGCAGCGATGTATTCAGCCTCCATCGTCGAGTCTGCCACGGTTTCCTGCTTGGAACTCTTCCAGCTAACCGCCCCTCCGTAAAGGGTAAAGACAAATCCCGACTGCGACTTAGAGTCGTCCTTATCACTCTGGAAGCTCGAATCGGTAAAGGACTCCACTTGGAGTTCTCCATTACCATACACCAAGAGCATCTCTTTAGTCCTTCGTAAGTACTTGAGAATGCTCTTCACAGCTGTCCAGTGACTCTCTCCAGGATCAGCTTGATACCTGCTCACTATACTTAGTGAGTATGCTACATTGGGTCTGGTACATAGCATCGCATACATGATAGAGCCTACAGCCGAAGCATAGGGTATCCCTTGCATGCGAGCTCTCTCCAAATCAGTCTTGGGAGACATCTCTTTGGAGAGAGTGACTCTAGAGATCGTGGGCAAGTTCCCACGCTTGGATTCTTCCATACTAAACCTCTTTAGTATGGTGTCAATGTACCTGGATTGGGACAATCCTAATATCCGTTTGGATCTATCTCTATAGATCCTTATTCCCAATATGCAGGAGGCATCACCAAGATCTTTCATTGAGAATCTTTGTGATAAGAAGAGCTTGACCGATTGCAGCATAGGAATATCATTTCCTATCAAGAGTATGTCGTCCACGTACAATACGAGGAAGACAACCTTACTCTCTGCCACCTTCTTGTAGATACAAGGTTCATCTGGGTTTTTGACGAAATCAAACTCGTTGATAACGACGTCAAAGCAGATGTTCCAACTCCGCGATGCTTGCTTTAATTCATAAATGGATTTAAGCAGCTTGCACACCTTCCCGCTGCTCCCACTGTCTACGAAGCCCTCTGGCTGAGTCATGTACACGCACTCTTCTAAATCACCGTTTAGAAAGGCGGTCTTAACATCCATTTGCCAGATTTCGTAGTCATGATATGTGTTGGGGTAAAAATTTACACCACGGTTGACCGAGTCAAAGTCAAGGTCAACCCCAAGCCAGGTGGGCCCAAGCCCGGGTCAAGTGGGCCCATGCCCAGGTCGAGTCCGAAACGTGAAGCGGCCGACCCTCCCCATGCTAAAATATAAATCATGTCATAAATAATTTTTATGTAATTTTTTATGCATGAATGTAAACAAAATGGGCATAAAGCCAATATTTTGTAAGCCCATGGTTTATGTGCAAAAATGAAATGGCACATGAGCCATGGGATGGCAAAATGCCATTTTGTGAAGCCCAAGGGGCTATGTGTAAAATGTATGGCCTATAAAGGCAAAGATAATGAAAATACCAAAAAAACTTTTTCTCTCTCCAAAAAAGTTTCAGATCTGAGATCTTTCTTCTTCTTCAAGGTTCCAAAACCTTCTTCTTTCTCTTGAATTAAATCAAGAGTTTTAATCTTCTTTTCATAAAACAAATTAGTTTTTCACCACAAAACCCACAAAGGGGAACTTGGATCTGTCATCAGATCTCAAAAAGGAGAGATTTTGAGATTTCACATCTCTTGATCTTCAAGATCCAGCAAGCAACAGGAGGAAGAAGAAGAACCCCTTCCATCAACCCCAAAATACATTCAGGAGTCCAACTCCTCTCTGATTTCTCTTTTGAGAAATCTTTTTTTTTGAGGCTAAAAGCCTCTTATCCTCGCTGGCGCGCAGCGCAAGTGCGCAAAGCGCCCGCGTGCCGACACGTGGCGCGCGCGCTTGCGCACCTACGTGCTTGCGCAAGTGCACAAAGCGCCCGCGTGCCGACACGTGGCGCGCGCGCTTGCGCACCTGCGCGCTTGCGCACGTGCACAAAGCGCCCGCACGTGCGCAAAGCGCCCGCGTGCCGACACGTGGCGCGCGTGCGCTTGCGCACCTGCGCGCAGCGCTCTTGCGCACCTGCGTGCTTGCGCAAGTGTGCAAAGCGCCCGCGTGCCGACACGTGGCGCGCGCGCTCTTGCGCACCTGCGCGCAGCGCTCTTGCGCAAAGCACCCACGTGCCGACACGTGGCGCGCTTGCGCCTGAGCGCACAGCACCTAAGCGTACAGCGCTCAAGGCGCTGGCCCCCACGCATCCCTTGGATGCCTTTTCCCCCTCTTTTTATTTATATACATATACATATACATATGTATACAAATTCACACATATACATACTCCGCAACATTCTCCCCCTCCAAAAAAATTTTCGGGCCGGGGCGCTACCCCGAACCCCGCAAGGGGGCTGCTAGCCCCCTTGACCCCCAGCCCGCTATCCGAGTAGCGGGACCCCCGTAAAAACTCTGCGTGGCTCCCGATATATCCAAAACCCACCTTTCAAAACAAAACACATGTACACTGCACATTGAGTTCGCATGACCAGTTTAACCCGTTAATCGGAGGTTCCCTCGCCCCAAAGGCGAGGGGTAATTAACGGCAGCTTAGTTCGCGGCTGCAGGAGATTTGGATCCCCACAATCATTAAACCCCGGCCTACCCTAGGCAGGGGGAATCTGTAGTACGCCTGACAAGCGCGCGAGTATTCCCATCTCAATGGGGTGACAAAAAACACCCTACAGGTTCTGGCACGCCCGGTGGGACCAATCTCTCCTCCCATATTTCGGGTTGAGCGTTCATGCGAACTCAATCAATATACATACCTATATTTATACTAAAAATAATGCTTTTTTCATGCAGGATTTTCAAGCGATCACCTTTCAACAATGTCTCCGAAGATGAACTCAGCTCCCGTCTCCTACACAATGAAGATAGACTCCAGGACGGTCCTCCCGGCCAGTCTCGGGCGACAATGGGAGGAGCTGCTGCTACCATTCGGCTCTATTCTGTTCATGCCAGTTGGCGCCATCCCAGCTCCTCAAGCCCCGGTGGCAGACAAACCGGTCTCGAAAGGCAGGAGACCAAATGTGGTGATCTCAAGGGCGTCCCAACCCAAACGCAAGTCGGTGTCTGAACGATTTTTCTTGGCCCCAGCTGGGTATAAGGCCATCAACACCAATAAAGCTACAACGCGTCCTGAGCAAGCTCCAGCGGTGTCCTTGACCACTGCTCGATCGGGTGTCTTCTCTAAGCTCCCCTCTGATCAACTCACAATGGCTTCCCGGGTAGCAGATGCCGGCCAAGCCTTCAAAATCGAGAAGCTGAGGGAGAAAAGGCTCAGATATAGAGCCAGCAAAAGGGCTAGGGCTACTGCCAGGCTAAACCTCGTGAGGTTCGAAGAACAGGGTTACCCCGCCAAAGATGAGGGGATGGCTGAATGTGTTATCCACACTGTCTACGTGGTGGGCACGCGCAGCAAGAGCAAGGACGGGGCTACCACATCTCAAATCCAATCTGGCTTTAATGTGGTTGCCACTTCCCAAGAACAGCCGCCTCCGCTGGATGATGAAAACCCTCTCGATGAGGCTGATAGGCAGAGAGAGCCCTCAATTCATGAGGAGTCAGGCTCAGAAAGCGAAGATGAGCCAACTTTCCGTCCTAAGACCACAGAGCAGCAACTTCTCCAAGAGCTCCGAAAATAGCTCAGAAGCAAAGATAAGGAGATGGCCAAGCTCTACTCAAAGATCGACGACTTGACAAATGTCGTCTTACGGCTTACGGCCCAACTTGCCTCTCAGCCGCCCAATCAAGCACAGGGCTCAGCTCATGAACCGGGAAACGGTGTCCCAAAGCAACCGACGCCTATTCCCTCAAATCCAAAAGTGGGCGGACCTCATGAAAGTCAATCGCATCCTATCTCAGGAAATGTCTTGGCTACCGATGGCAGTAGCCCGCTAACTCAAGATCAAATCATGGATTTGGTTGCCAGCAAAGTCAAAACATTGGTGGCCGAAGCCGAAGCGCAAAAAGATATCAGCAGTAGTGGGAGACCATATCCTGCTCAGTATGATCTGGTGGAATTTCCTAGCGGCTATGTCATCCCTAAATTCGGAAGATTCGATGGGACGGGAAATGCGAATCAACACATCGCCCACTTCAAAGCCTCTTGCGGGAATACTGGGGGTAATGATGCGCTTCTCCTCCGCCAGTTCGTTAATAGCCTGACCGATGTTGCTTTCGACTGGTACGCGAGCATACCAGATGGCTCCGTTACTACTTTCGTCCAAATGGAATCTTTGTTTCGACAAAGGTTCATGAGCGTCAGCGATAAGATCACCATTGCCGAGCTCGTAAGGACCAAGCCCAAGAACAACGAAAGCAACACGGATTTTATAACCCGATGGCGCAATCTCTCCGTCAAATGTGAACCACCGATAGAGCAGGACCAATCTGTCAGTCTCCTCGTCGGAAGTCTCAACAATTGGATGGCCCCGTTTCTATGCACCGCGGGTCTCAAAACATTCCAAGAGCTGACCAGGAAAGTTCAGATGCTGGAGCGCTCAAAGCAGGAGTCCTCCTCGGATTCCCAAAATAACAATAGGTCATGGAGAAACCGAAAGGACGATAATCGCAAAGGCGGAGATCCCGACGATTCTGAATCTTTCAATGCTTCGGCTAACCGAAATAAGCAAGGGTTGAGCGGGCCTAATGCCAACCAGCTTCGGAAGCCAATGTTCGGAGAGGGGGGAGAATCTCCACTGAAAGAGAAGCTGGATAAGGTCTATTCCTTCAGAAGGGACAAAATCCGTAAAATATTCAAAGACGCCCTGAAGAACGGTCTACAACTGCCAGAGTCAAAAAGACCGCAGGAAGCGAATAGGACCGACGACCCCAAATACTGCCCCTATCACAGAGTGATAGGCCATGCCATTGAGGACTGCTTCGTCTTCAAAGATTGGGTCGAAAAGCAATACAAGGCAGGAGAGATAGAACTGTCCAAAGGCGTGTTAACAAACAGTCAAGCTGCAACCGCCAATTTCATACAAACGGAGACCGAAGTTCTTCGTGAAACCGATTCTCTCAGGCATCTGTCTTTCTCTGAAAACAATCGACCACCACGTCATTAAACTGGGAACAATCGACCTCTAAGTCGTTAAACTGGGAATGTAAAAAAAATGTAAATAAAAAAAATGTGTAAATAAAAGAAAAATAAAGAAAAGCCGAAATGATGGGGCAACTCGCAATAAAAATCAGCGAGTAAAAATGAAAATGAAAATAAAGCCGAAATGATGGGGCAACTCGCAATAAAAATCAGCGAGTAAAAATGAAAATGAAAATAAAGCCGAAATGATGGGGCAACTCGCAATAAAAATCAGCGAGTAAAAATGAAAATGAAAATAAAGCCGAAATGATGGGGCAACTCGCAATAAAAATCAGCGAGTAAAAATGAAAATGAAAATAAAGCCGAAATGTTGGGGCAACCGCGAATAAATAGCCGAAATGATAGGGCGATCGCGACCTTCGCGATAAGAAAAGCTGAAATGATAGAGCAATAGCGGTAAAATAAAAAAAAAACAACAAAAAAAACAAAAAAAAACAAGGGCGGATGATGAGTTGCTCCTGGCATTATTCTAGTGCAGCAATGCAGACGCCAAACAAGATCCAATTTCCCAAAATTCTTTCAGCCCTACGGCCAGTCCCCAAATTGACTACCGTATACAATCCACGGGCTCAAATAATTCTCAGCATACCCATGCCCCACCGCAACCACCAGTTACGCGGCTGGTCTCCGCCTTTGAAATTATGCTTCATTGGAAAGACCCACTCATGTGTCCTCACGATGCATGAGGAGAACAAACCTTCGTGAGATCCTTACGACTCACCAAGGAAAAACACACTTAGGAGTCCTCACGACTCTTAAGGAGAAAATACACCTGCGGGATCCTTACGACTCGTAGGGAGAAAATGCTTTTATGGGACCCTCGCGGCCCATAAAATTGAAAAGTCTTAGGTGATAGGGATCCAAACCTGTCTCCTAAGCCATCGCTCCCCAATCCCCAAGTGGCGAATGATGAGTCGCTCCTGGTCCCATATTCCAGTCCAGCAATGCAGACGCCAACCAAATTCCAAATCCCAATCCCCAACGGCGAATGATGAGTCGCTCCTGGTACCATATTCCAGTATAGCGATGCAGACGCCAACCAAATTCCAAATCTCATACCAACGGCGAATGATGAGTCGCTCCTGGTACCATATTCCAGTGCAGCGATGCAGACGCCAACAAAGTCCTGAAATGTTTCTGGCCCTACGGTCTGGATCATGCATCCTGCAAAACCGTATACAATCCACGGGCGTAAAACAATCCCAATCTCTCCCAAGTCCTCCCGGGGCAAATGATGAGTTGCTCCTGGCATCATTCCAGTGCAGCAATGCTGATGCCAAACAAAAACCAATTCCCAAATCCTCTCAGGCAAATGATGAGTTGCTCCTGGCATTATTCCAGTGCAGCAATGCAGATGCCAAAACAAAAAAAATCCCCAAACCCTCTCATGACAAATGATGATTCGCTCTTGGTACCATATTCCAGTGTAGCGATACTGATGTCAACCCAAATCAAATCAACCAACAAGCTCTGCGTCGGAATCTTGCTTCGTCTCAGAATGTGCACCCCGTGTCGAAATGATGGTTCGCCTCGGTGTATCTGCCTTCCCTGTCAGAATTATGCTTCGGCTCGGAATCAACCAACGACCTCCTCGTCGGAATTATGCTCCGCCTCGGAATCAAGTCAACCAGCAAGCTCTGCGTCGGAATTAAGCTTCGTCTCAGAATGTGCACCCCGTGTCGAAATAATGGTTCGCCTCGGAGTATTTGCCTTCTCTGTCGGAATTATGCTTCGCCTGGGAATCAACCTTCGCATCGAAATTATGCTTCGGTTAGAATGTCTGTCGCCCATCGGAATGATGCTCCGAATCTTGGAATTATGCTCCGCAAATTGGAATGATGCTCCGCTCATCGGAATGATGCTCCGAATCCTGGAATTATGCTCCGCTCTTCGGAACGATGCTCCGAACCCTGGAATAATGCTCCGCCCATCGGAACGATGCTCCGATCTCTGGAATTATGCTTCCGCTCTTCGGAAAGATGCTCCGATCTCTGGAATCATACTCTGCCTTTCGGAATGATGCTCCGAACCCTGGAATCATGCTCCGCTCATCGGAATGATGCTCCGATCCCCGGAACCATGCTCCGCCCATCGGAATGATGCTCCGATCCTTGGAATCATGCTCCGCCCTTCGGAATGATGCTCCGAATCCTGGAATTATGCTCCGCTCTTCGGAACGATGCTCCGAACCCTGGAATAATGCTCCGCCCATCGGAACGATGCTCCGATCTCTGGAATTATGCTTCCGCTCTTCGGAAAGATGCTCCGATCTCTGGAATCATACTCTGCCTTTCGGAATGATGCTCCGAACCCTGGAATCATGCTCCGCTCATCGGAATGATGCTCCGATCCCCGGAACCATGCTCCGCCCATCGGAATGATGCTCCGATCCCTAGAATCATGCTCCGCTCTTCGGGACGATGCTCCGAACCCTGGAATCATGCTCCGCTCGTCGAAATGATGCTCCGATCCCCGAGAATCATGCTCCCCGGGATGATGCTTCGCCTCTGGAATGATGTTCCACCTCGAAGTTCAGCTTCAAGATCCATCAATTTCATGCACACAACTCAAATGTGCGGTGTGCATTTATTGATGGGGGGCACTTTGTTGGGGTAAAAATTTACACCACGGTTGACCGAGTCAAAGTCAAGGTCAACCCCAAGCCAGGTGGGCCCAAGCCCGGGTCAAGTGGGCCCATGCCCAGGTCGAGTCCGAAACGTGAAGCGGCCGACCCTCCCCATGCTAAAATATAAATCATGTCATAAATAATTTTTATGTAATTTTTTATGCATGATTGTAAACAAAATGGGCATAAAGCCAATATTTTGTAAGCCCATGGCTTATGTGGAAAAATGAAATGGCACATGAGCCATGGGATGGCAAAATGCCATTTTGTGAAGCCCAAGGGGCTATGTGTAAAATGTATGGCCTATAAAGGCAAAGATAATGAAAATACCAAAAAAACTTTTTCTCTCTCCAAAAAAGTTTCAGATCTGAGATCTTTCTTCTTCTTCAAGGTTCCAAAACCTTCTTCTTTCTCTTGAATTAAATCAAGAGTTTTAATCTTCTTTTCATAAAACAAATTAATTTTTCACCACAAAACCCACAAAGGGGAACTTGGATCTGTCATCAGATCTCAAAAAGGAGAGATTTTGAGATTTCATATCTCTTGATCTTCAAGATCCAGCAAGCAACAGGAGGAAGAAGAAGAACCCCTTCCATCAACCCCAAAATACATTCAGGAGTCCAACTCCTCTCTGATTTCTCTTTTGAGAAATCTTTTTTTTTGAGGCTAAAAGCCTCTTATCCTCGCCGGCGCGCAGCGCAAGTGTGCAAAGCGTCCGCGTGCCGACACGTGGCGCGCGCGCTTGCGCACCTGCGCGCTTGCGCAGGTGCGCAAAGCGTCCGCGTGCCGACACGTGGCGCGCGCGCTTGCGCAGGTGCGCAAAGCGCCCGCGTGCCGACACGTGGCGCGCGCGCGCTTGCGCACCTGCGCGCAGCGCTCTTGCGCAAAGCGCCCACGTGCCGACACGTGGCGCGCTTGCGCCTGAGCGCACAACACCTAAGCGCACAGCGCTCAAGGCGCTGGCCCCCATGCATCCCTTGGATGCCTTTTCCCCCTCTTTTTATGTACATACATATACATATACATATGTATACAAATTCACACATATACATACTCCGCAACATTCTCCCTCTCCAAAAAATTTTTCGGGCCGGGGCGCTGCCCTGAACCCCGTAAAGGGGCTGCTAGCCCCCTTGACCCCCAGCCCGCTATCCGGGTAGCGGGACCCCCGTAAAAACTCTGCGTGGCTCCCGATATATCCAAAACCCCCCTTTCAAAACAAAACACACGTACACTGCACATTGAGTTCGCATGACCAGTTTAACCCGTTAATCGGAGGTTCCCTCGCCCCAAAGGCGAGGGGTAATTAACGGCAGCTTAGTTCGCGGCTGCCGGAGATTTGGATCCCCACAATCATTAAACCCCGGCCTACCCTAGGCAGGGGGAATCTGTAGTACGCCTGACAAGCGCGCGAGTATTCCCATCTCAATGGGGTGACAAAAAACACCCTACAATATGCAGCGATGGCAAGCATGATTCGGATGGATTTAAGCATAGCCACTGGAGAAAAGGTTTCGTCATAGTTCACACCTGGTCTTTGATGAAAACCTTTTGCAACAAGTCTAGCTTTGAAAGTCTCCACTTTCCCATCTACACCAAGTTTTTTCTTGAAGATCCACTTGCTCCCAATGGGTTTTATCCCTTCAGGAGCAACATCCAAAGTCCATACTTTGTTGGTGTACATGGATTCCATCTCGGACCGCATAGCATCCAGCCATTTCACCGAGTCCTTACTCGTGATGGCCTGCTCGAAGCTAGTTGGGTCATCATCCTCCATGATGCAATCCTCGCTTCCACCATCCATGAGAAAACCGTAGTATCTCTCAGGTTGGCGAGGAACCCTACTAGATCGGCGGAGAGGCTGAGGTTCGTCGGGAGCTACTGAATCCTCTGGTTCCACTAAATCTTCAGTTTGAGTTTGTGTAGCCGGAATTTCTTCCAGTTCTACCTTATCGCTACTAATTTCTTTTGCAAGAAATTCCTTTTCCAAAAAGGTGGCATGTCGAGAAACAAACACTTTTTGTTCCTCTGTATGGTAGAAAATATATCCATGTGAATGTTTGGGATATCCCACAAACTTGCATAGAACTGACCGTGCCTCGAGTTTGTCCGGATTTTGCCTTTTGACATAGGCCGGGCAACCCCATATCTTAACTCGTTTAAGACATGGTCTCTTCCCACTCCATATCTCATATGGTGTGGTAGGTACAGATTTAGATGGAACTTGATTCAATAGGTATGCTGCTGTCTCCAGCGCATAACCCCAGAAGGAAATAGGTAACTCAGCTGTGCTCATCATAGAGCGCACCATATCTAATACGGTACGGTTCTTCCGTTCTGATACACCGTTGTGCTGTGGTGTATATGGAGGAGTCAGCTGAGAGAGAATCCCATTCTCTTTTAGGAAGTCCAGGAATTCATTGCTCAAGTATTCACCTCCTCGATCAGATCGTAGGATTTTAATACTTTTTCCGGTTTGGTTCTAAACTTCTTGTTTATATTCTCTAAATTTCTCAAAAGCTTCTGATTTGTGTTTCATCAGGAACACATACCCGAACCTAGAGAGATCGTCAGTGAATGTAATGAAGTATGAAGAACCATCCCTGGCATGTGTAGACATAGGACCGCATACATCACTATGTTTCAGTTCTAAGAGTTCAGTAACTCTTTCTCCTTGTCCCGTAAACGGAGTTTTGGTCATCTTGCCTTTGAGACATGACTGGCAAGTGTCATAAGATGAAAATTCAAACGGATTTAAATATCCATCTTTATGCAACTTAGCTAGTCGTGTCGCATTGATGTGACCCAGTCTACAATGCCACAAGAAGGATTCGTTCAGTTCAGAACTCTTCCTCTTGTGTGTGTTTGTTATGCTCAGAACTGTTGATTGATTTAGAATATAAATGCCATTGCACAACGTGCCTGATCCAACCAACTTTTGGTTACGGAAAATGTTCATAATATTGTCCTGTAATACAAAATTATATCCCTCTTTAGTCAATAAAGAAACTGATATAATGTTGCATATCAGGTTCGGCATGTAATAGCATTCGTTCAGAACCAATGTATTACCAGTCGGTAATACAAGGTGATATTCCCCGACAGTCTTAGCTGCAACAATTGCACCATTTCCAACTCTAATGTCTTTATCACCTTCCCCAAGTTCTCTACCTTTCCTGAGCCCATGTAACTGATTACATATATGGGATCCTGACCCGGTATCTAATACCCAGGACGTGGAGCAAATGGAGAAACAGTTCTCTGTAACGAACACACCCGAAGAAAATGCATCATCATGTACTTTCTTCAATCGGGTGGCATGGGAATCCTGGTATTCCCCTATATCCTGTTCATTCCTATAACTCTTATAAGAAAGAACGGGACCAACGTTCCCCAGCACAGTATAACATGCGG
Organism: Agapanthus africanus; assembly: GCA_030015575.1. NCBI lineage: Eukaryota > Viridiplantae > Streptophyta > Magnoliopsida > Asparagales > Amaryllidaceae > Agapanthus > Agapanthus africanus. The sequence goes on from CM057347.1 coordinate 400,206,166, forward strand.
GTTCAGTCAATACATCCATATTATTATCTTTATTAGGGCATGACATGGTCGCTACCTGGAGAGAGAGAGAAGAAAACACTTTAGCGTATGCTCGTGCAAGATCAGATTGGTTATTATCTTATCTAATCAGGATGGTTCCCACTGGTTTTTATCAAATCTTACTTCAAACCCTAAAAGGAAAGACTATCCGGGATTAATTACACCCTACAACTTCGTCGATCTTTCAGCCAGGCCAGTGTCGGTACTTTGAGGGAGGTCTCCCGTGCTTTCGCACGAACCTAATTAATGTAAACCTCGTTTTCCCAGAGGCGTAACCTCGTTAACACCTTTCTAGACACCTACTTGATCGGCTAATTGTAATGTGTAAAACTCTCCCAGGAGTAACTCTTACTCGCAGTGGGTATCGGGATCCAACTATCTCATAGAAGGTATGCAATCTCATTGCAAATTTCAACACTTGAAATTCCCGATAATATTTTGCCCCTAGCATCCTATGACCTTGACAAAGGCCAACAAATCATAGCATGCTAGTCAAGTTCAACCCGTCATTTCCTGATTGAATCAAACCCACCCGCACGACCCTTGACAAAGGCCAACAAGGTCGTACGACTACCCTGAAACAATCTGCATCACATGCACAAGCAGATAATCACTATTCAGCTACCGCACACTACGCCTTGACAAAGGCCAACAAACGCAGCACGAATACTAAACAGTTCTTATCTGAAATGACGGAGGGCTACGACAGGTTTTTCTGAAAACCTATTGTGTAATGAACTTGATATCGTTGTAGAATCAAATGAAGTTTTGAAATGGAGTGATTTTGAGGCTTTTCTAGTTTTGCTAAAGGGGTCACTCCCGGTGAAGGGATCGTCGGCCCTTTCCTCGTCGAATGAGGTGCTGGATATATCATATATATCGCTGTGCAAAGCAAAACTCAAAAACAATCAAAAGCAAACCGAGTATGTAGCATCTTCCAGTTATTGCTAAAGGAGTCACTCCCGGTGAAGGGATCTCGGTCCTTTCCTCATCGAATAAGGTGCAGGGTATATCATATATACCGCTATGCAAAGCAAGAACTGTAGCTACATGTTTTGTTTAAAATTTGATTCTACAACATCTTAGGTTTCTTTTCTTTCATTAATCACATTAATGAAGTCCCATCATTTAAATACCTAAACATCACAGATAAATACGACGTACACTTATGCCATCCGCATTCGCCTCGATGTCCCCTCGTGCACCGTTAGGTTAGGAAACTAACGACAGAGCAGGGCAGGGCTAGTGCGGGTGCAAAACATAAGTAACGTCTATATAATATATCATATATACTATATACTGTATCTATCATAGAACATCACATGATCACATCACAGATATCGCAGCAGAAGAAACATATGAAACATTGGATATACTAAGACGTCCGTGTTTTTAATACGAGCCAGTATAAAACACGGATTCCACGGTCGTGATGAATAGCCAATCCCATACCCCTAGACCGCTACGAGAGCGGCAAGCAACCCTACCAATTCTAGGGTTAGGAGACCGGGACTCGACTCCTCGAAATGGTCTCCCACTGAACCCTAGAACCCGGTTACTTGTGCTCACCTCCTTGGGTCTATCCTAATGCGGAAAAGTAAATAATATACAAAGGATGACATCTTCCGCAACCTGGAAGTGTCCCAATAAAAGAATATTACATACAAGTTTTTACATGAATGAAAATGAAAAACACTCATCTCACATAAAAAACCCCGGCTATTCAAACACGACAATCCAATATAACATATCCAGCAACACATAACATCACATGTCATCAACGTAAGTAAATATGCGCATCCCAATTGTCGTTGACATATAGCAACGAAACCGGCGATATCACATATTACACTTACGGTCACAGAAAAGAAAGTGTAAAACTACAACAATTGGAATCCGCAACCTCTTTAGACATCACATGCCTAATCAAATGAAATACTTAGACATCACATGCCTAACAATTATAAACCCCGTATTTTAGTCTCATTATCGAAAACTCTTTTCAATATCAAGTGAGACTAAACTGCTAGATTTATAACATTCATTCAGTTATCTCATAACTGTTTGTGAATTCCAATTATTGTATCCCATTCCGGATAAATAGAGAATATTAAACTTTCCGATCGAACATTCGAACACCCAAGTTTTCCCGAAACCGATCAACACATGAAATAAGTTCAAAGACATTCACTTCACGCCTCAGTACCAACGGTCCAGCCGTAGAAGGGTCAAGCCAACGCCTCACATGTGGCACGCCGTACTGCCCCAAACCCGAAGGTTCAAAGGGCAGTTCAAGACGGTCAAATAATCGAGTTAAGGTTTGTTGTCTTCTAGAGGGACCATCGCGTTACTTGCACTACTTAGAACGTCATTAAACTACGGAAAAATCCAACAATTGGAAATTTCCCGGCAGGGGAAAGATTGGGTATTTACATCCGGTCGAACTTTTTAACATATTCTAAAATATCCGGAAAAACACATAGACGAAGTCTGATAATCCGATCGAATCTACGAACTCCCAATACACCCCAGAAAATTCAACTCTTGAATAAATTTTTAAAAATTCCCAAAAAATCCAACACCTGAAGAAATCAGTTACTGTGCAAAAATTATATGATAATTCAATAAATTGGCCGCGGAACCGCCGCAGAAGCAAGGCTTCTGCCGCGGTTCCGCCGCACAGTAGACACTTCATTAATTAATTTTTGCACCGTAATTCATAGATTTCCCTGATGAATTTTTTAGCAATTTTTAATCTGGAAAAATCCCAGTTTTTAGAAAAAGTCCAGAGAGCATATCGGGAATTAGGGTTTCGGTTCGATCGGCTTTCAAACGTCGTCTAGACTTCGCCTAAAGCTCTAGCTAGGCTCTGATACCACTGTAGGGTTCCTATGCACTCACAAGAGGTCTCACAAGGCATCAACCATGCCATTTTCAAAAATTATCGGTGCCGAGAAACCCTAATACGGATCGTTGACTAGAATTCTAGGCGAAACATTAAACTAATTAACGACTTAACTAAAGGAGAGAGGCTACAACCTTTGTAGATCCGTTTCACCACTTCCTTAGCTCCACGTAGGCGTCCTCTCGCTGTCCATCTCGAATCCCGAACTTAATCGTCGGCTTCATCGGAGAAATGGGCGGGCTCGGTCGTCGGCTTCGTGCCGAAGATGATCTACGTCGAGGCATCACAAGTTCAAGCTCCAACTTCGCCAAGTTGTGAAACTTGTGAAGAAAACACCCAAAACCACTTGGCAAGAGGTAGAGGATGAAAAAATAGGAGGTGGGTTCACTTTAGAATTGGATTTCTCACTCTTTAGCTCAAGGTGCCATTAATGGTGTCAAGCTTTTTCTTTGAAGAAGAAGAAGAAGATCAAGATAGAATATGATAAGTGTTAGATTAAAAATGAGAATAATATCATTACTTATCATATACTAACCATGGTGAAGTGTAGAGAGCAAACTAGGGTTAGGTGCATGGTTAGGTTAAGAGAAGAAAACAAAAATGGTCAATTATTTAACTCTTCATGAAGGAAACAAATAAAGCCACCATTTTTCTTTTCCTTTCCAAAATGAATAATCAATATAAATAAATGAACAAGTAAATAAAACCCTAACCATTCATATAACCATGGTTTAATCTTTATACAAGCACAAGTTAACATGTATCATCAAACATGATACAAACATGTGTACACAAAAATATATCACATATACAATGTGCACATCAAGTGAGAAAATCCTTTTAAAATGAACCAATACTAGTTAATGCAAAGTAATATATCAAATATATATAATTATACATCAAATCATTAAATCAACACTTGATTCAATGATCCGGTCATGTCGCACATAACCGACTAGTATACAATGCATCGACATATCGAATCAATCTTTGATTCGATAACTAGGTTATATCGCATATAACCAATCGAAACATTCATCGCGAGAATGGAATACGGTATCACATACACGCATTATTCTCGGTCCTGCACATATCTCATATGCGCTCCTATTTCGTTTCGCTTGAGCCAGGAAACCTCTGTGTAGGACTCTAAAGACTTGTCAATACGCCGGTAGCAGATGATGATCATATCAAGCACCCACAAGCCGCAAGCGGTCTGCTAAACGTAACGGCCATCCGGGTATTGAACGATCAGAAGATCGACGAGCAATCCTGCTCACACTCCGGTGAATCCAACCAGTAACACTTACCGTACAGTCCGGTCTGTTCGCCTGATATGTCGCATATCAAGTCTAGGGATGGTAAACGTCAGACCCCAATAACCGATAAGTCGTGCCGATGTGAGGCTCATAACGGGTCGAGAAACTACTGGTAACACTTACCAGCAAATCTCTGATCAGCCCTGGCCAGGGACTTCCCTGTTACGGCCAATCGAGCACAGCGCAACATCAACCCCCAATACCGGGAGAGACGAAACCCCTCCTATCGCTCATTGCCTCCATGTGACTCGGGACTGTACCCAAAGACCGCCATTTTGCACGCCCTCATGGACGTGGTAAGGTGGAGATCAAAGCACAGTGGGAATCACACAAGACTCTATGACGATCTCGGGTCTACAGACTAACCTGCACAAGTGTCACCTGAGAACTGCCATCTGACGTGAGGTATAATACCATCCGGGAGTTCTCGGCGAATCCGTCCAGTGTACCCAGTCTCCACTGAGCACCCGTATATCATCTCTGATGTCAAACACCAATGGATATGGGATCATCCATCGCCCATCTCATGGGTCGAGAAGCGTATACGCTAGTCTACTCTGGTATATCGATGCCCCGTCTCGATACACCCACGACTAGGGACCTTGAAGGATGTACCTATAGACTACCATGTCCCTACTAGTATGATCCGTATCACAGTCCAGGTAGTCAAGTATAAAGCCTAAGGGCTTTACCAACATGTAACTATAAGACAGTTTAAAGAGACTAGTGTACATGTTAAGATAAAGAGTAACCAGATAGCATACTATCATATCGAGCAAGAAAGTCATCTCTATATATGTCCAAGCATCCAATATAATATACATCATCAGTACAATACTGGCCTCTAGGGCATACATACAACTAACACTGCCACGATATAAAGATATGCAAAATCCTGGTCGACAATGGGTCTTCCGTCAATCTCCTCAACGTGCGAGTGTTGAAGGAAATCTGCATGAGCGTCCAGCATCTCGCTCGTGATAAAATCACCATCTCCGGTTTTGACTCCCAGTCATCGCGGACTCTCGGGTTTGTGATATTGACATTACGATTTGGGCTGCTTGTCACGGATATTAAATTTCATGTCATTGACGCCAAGACCTACTATAACGCTTTGCTCGGCCGGCCCTGTTACACGAGTACAACATCATCCCTTCAACACAACATCAGTGTATGAAATACTTTAAGGATGGTCTTGAGTATACCGTAACATGAGAGCTGAACCCATTCTCCGTGAACGAAGTCCGGAAATGCGAAGATGCAAAATACTTCTTGCCAGATTTCGAGGACACAGAGAGATGTCGCAAGCCGGAGAACAAAGTTATCACCACCATTCCTGTCTTCGGGAGTGATACTGAGGAAGAGGAAGACATAGTTTATTCAGGCCCACCCCAGTACAACAAGCCGGGACCGTCCGCTCCTATGCTTATCTTCGGCAGCGACTCGAAAGATGAGGTCCACGCCGTATTCTCCGCTCGGCCTTCAATACAAACCTTCGCTGATGAAGAGCAAAGTTTGCAAGTTGCCATGGTTCCGCCCAAACATCATAAAGAACTAGACGCGCTTGATACCTATAGTGTGGAAGAGCTGCAGACGTTCTATGTCCCTCCCAGGCGAGAAGGTGAAAAGGCGATCCTATTCTACCGCTTCGGGGAAACCAGAATGGAGAAAGAAGTTTGGCATGGCACCGATTCTACACTCAACAGGCTCCAGTCCATCCGTTTGCCCAGATATTACACAAACGGACTAAGGAGACTCTTGAGACGCCAATGGATACCCTTCAAACAAACCGCTCGAAAAGCTAAGTTCTATGACAGGATCAGGAACGTTCCCGGAACTCAGCGCAAGTTGCCCAACGGGAGAATGGAAGCGATCAGGCTTGGATATGTTCGGTCCAAGAAACGGGAGCTACTTCGCGACTGCTATATCGTACATGACTTTGATGAAGAAGGAGATGCTCAATGGGAAAATGCTAACCCTGAATCAGAAAGATCCCCCGACGTGAAAATGCCCAGTCCGTCGTTCGAAGAACAAATGGACAAGCTTATAAGGGAAGCTGGTCAAAAAGTTCGAGACGACCATAATCGCAAAATGACCATCTACGAGAAAGCCAGGACTCAGCGCCTTCTTCAACGGGCTGCGAAAGATGAAAATGCCCCTCCCTGTCAACCTGTTGTACAAAAGGCTCGACGCAGAGGCCAAAATAAGTCAAGGAGCGGAAAAGGTGTTCAACAACGACAAAGCGGGACCAAGAAGTCACGTGATCGGGAATCGAGCGGTCCGGATTTGTCCCTTATAAAAAAGATGAGTCGAGCATACTCTTTTCCTCAAGACAAGACAAAGAAGATACTCGATCTCGCCATAAGACATCAACTGATTATAATCCCGGAGTCCAAGCACCCCGAGCAAGCAGGCGAAGTCTCTTATCCGGACTATTGCTCCTATCATAGGGCAATAAGACATCCTATTGAAGACTGCTTCACCTTCAAGAACTAGGTCGAAGATCAATATCGACAAGGCAGATTCGCTCTATCCAGCAGCTGGAGGATAACCCCGCCGCAGAAGTATGAACCCAAATCCATGAGAGTAGAACCAGATCAACATCGATCTTGGAAGCGAGCTCGTACCTGTCATATGATAACAATATCAAAAGAAGAAACCGAGAATATGGATGACCTCCCCTGGTGCTTCGAAAATGATGAGGTAATCTCAGAGTTTCCACCGGCGCCAAAAGAACTGGAGGATGGAATACATACTACTGCAGATAACCTCAAGAAAATCGATTTGGGGATGACAAGTGACCCTCGGCCGACGTTCGTCAGCGAGTTGATGTCTGAAGAAAGGGTGGCTACACTAAAGGACGTGCTTATGCAGCATAGGGATTGTTTCGCATGGAACTATTCCGAGATGCCAAGACTGGATCCAGAGATTGTTGTCCACAAACTAGCAATATCCCCGGACATTAAGCCAATCAAACAAGCACCAAGGAGAATGCGGCTTGAGCTTGAGATGAGCATCAACGCTGAGGTCAAGAAGCTAATCGACTCTGGCTTCATCCAGGAAGTACAGTATCCTGACTGGATCGCCAACATCGTCCCGGTGATGAAGAAAAATGGGACAGTGCGCATATGTGTGGACTTCCGGGATCTCAATAAAGCTTGCCCGAAGGATGACTTCCCAGTACCAGTCACCGAGCCGATGATAGATAATACGTCCACTCACGAAGTCTTCTCCTTCATGGACGGATCGTCAAGATACAATCAGATAAAGATGCATCCCGAAGACCAGAAACATACCGCTTTCCAGACCCCTTTGGGTATATTCTGCTATAAGGTAATGCCTTTCGGTCTAAAGAACGTCGGTGCTACCTATCAGAGAACCATGACGAAGATCTTCAATGATCTTATACATGAAATCGTCGAATGCTATATTGACGACCTTGTGGTGAAAAGCATATCATACGAGGAACATCTCGAGCATCTGAAGATCGTGTTTCAACGCCTTCCGCAATACAACTTGAAGATGAACCCTCTCAAATGCGCGTTTGGGGTGTCCTCAGGCAAATTCCTAGGATGCATCGTCCGACACCGAGGTATCGAGATAGATCTGTCAAAGATCAAGGCGATCATGGAGATGCCCCCGCCAAGAAATCATAAGCAATTGCGGTCTCTCCAAGGGAAGCTCGCGTATATTCGGCGATTTATAGCCAATCTCTCAGGCAAGTGCCGCCCTTACAATCACCTGATGAAGAAGGGAACCCCGTTCGTCTGGGATCAAAAATGCCAAAGCGCACTGGACGAAATCAAGCAATACCTGCAGAATACATCAATGCTAGCCGCTCCGGTCAAGGGAAAGCCTCTCATTCTTTATACAACAGCCCTCAAAGGTTCCTTAGGCGCATTATGGGCATAGGAGAACGACCAAGGGAAAGAAAGAGCTCTTTATTACTTGAGTCGAGTTCTCCTTGGGGCAGAAAGCAATTACTCTCCCATCGAAAAACACTGCCTGGCATTGATCTTCGCAATAACGAAACTCAGGCACTATGGGTTGGCGCATGAGGTCCGTCTCATATCGAAGGTGGACCCTCTCAAATATTTGATGTCAAAGGCCATATTGACAGGTCGGCTCGCTAAATGGGCCTTGCTCTTGATGGAGTTCTCAATAACTTATCAGCCTCTTAAGGCAGTGAAAGGCCAGGCCATCGCCGACTTCCTCGCTGATCATCCGATACCTGCCGATTCCCCTCTGAATTGCGAACTTTCAGACGAACATGCGTTTGATATGATCGACGGAAGTGATACCCGATGGGAACTTTATTTCAATGGAGCATCCTCCATGAAGAAGCGCAAACAAAACGCCCCCATAATTAAATTGGGGGTAGGCCTCATCTTCGTGACCCCACAAGGAGAGATAATGCGTTTCGCTTTCTCTTTAACAGAGCCGAGGACAAACAATGAAGCTGAGTATGAAGCTTTGATAGCAGGCCTCGAGATCGCCATCGATATGGGAATTGAAAACCTCCTCATATACGGAGATTCCCAACTAGTCGTTAGCCAAGTAAACAACGACTATCAAACGTGCAAACCAGAACTGGTAAAGTATGGCGAGAAAGTACATCAACTGCTGACTCAAATTCCTTCCTACACCTTGGAAAGCATACCGCGTGCGGAAAATAGCAAAGCGGATGCATTAACCAAGCTTGCCAAAGAATTGGCCGATGAGAACCTCGATGACGTAAGAATCGTGGTACAAAGCCGTCGGGTTCTTGCACCGGCGGAAATATCTCCGGAGTTGTCCGAAGAAAAAGGAGCGACTGAGCAGACGGCTATGCAAATAAAAGACCAAGAAAAGGTTGAGGATTGGAGAGAAGTCTTTATAGACTACTTCAAATCCCGTCGAACGCCTGAAGATGTGTCTTCAAAACATCAGCTCATGAAGCGAGCCCTATCTTTCGCCTTCGTCAATGATACTCTGTACAAGAGGTCATTTGATTCTTTATGGTTAAGATGCCTGGGACCTGAAGAAGCAAAAAGGGTCGTCCAAGAAACTCACGACGGACTCTGCGGTTCTCACCAAGCCGGGCCGAAGATGAAGTTGAAGATCAAACGGATAAGTTATTATTGGCCCACGATGATCCAGGACTGCCTTGAGCATGCGAAGGAATGCCACTCGTGCCAGATACATGGGGACTTTATCCATCAGCATACAAATCCATTACATCCAACGGTGGCTAGCTGGCCGTTCGAAATGTGGGGAACTGACATAATCGGCCCCATCGAGCCAGCATCGTCTAGAGGACATCGATTCATTTTGGCGACAACTGATTACTTCTCCAAATGGGCAGAAGCAGTACCGCCGAGGGATGTGAAGACGGAGAATATCCTCCATTTCTTCAAAACACACGTCATTTATTGGTTTGGCACTCCGTGACGGATTATCTCCGATAACGGACCAGCCTACAGAAGCCACAAGATCAGCCGCTTCGCACAACAGCATAACATAGACTGGAGATACTCCTCAGTTTATAATCCCCGAGCCAACGGTCTAGCTGAAGCTTTTAACAAGACCTTGACAAAGATCGTGAAAAAGACGGTGTCCCGAAATAAAAAGGACTGGCACGAGAGACTGCATGAAGCTCTCTGGGCATATTGAACTACGTTCAAGACAGCCACGAACACAACGCCGTACACGTTGGTATTCGGTACAGAAGCGGTACTCCCCATCGAGATAGAGTTACCCTCTCTACGAGTGGCAATCCATTATGAGCTAACAGACGAAGAGAATGCTCACCTTCGGCTTGAGGAGCTTGATGCCCTTGATGAAACCCGGCTCATAGTGCAACAAAATCTGGAGGCTTATAAAGCAAAGATGACGCGCTTTTACGAAAGATTGACTAGGCCGAGGACATTCCACCAAGGCGAACTCGTACTAGTGGTCAAAAGACCTATGATCCCCAATCGCGCCAAGCGGGGAAAATTCGAGCCGAACTATGAAGGCCCGTATATCATAGACAAGGTCTACCAGGGTGGAGCTTACCTACTTATGGACATGCATGGTGAAAGACCTTTCAAGCCAATAAATGGTCTCTTCCTGAAGAAGTACTACGCTTGACGAGTCACGGCCTAGGTCAATGATAGATGGCGACGACTATGTCCGCCCGCTATCTTCCTAAGCCTAAACTCTATAAGTAGTAACCGGCTTACTTTACAACGGACCGAAACGTCCTTAAAGTCTTTAAACTAACAACGGATCGAAACGTCCTTAAACTAGCAACGGACCACTATGTCCTAAAATTAGCTGTTGACCGAGATGTCGATAAACTACGGTGGATTGCAGCATCCCAAGGCTGATACAAAAAAAAAAAGAAAAAGAGAAAAACGGTATGTCCATAAGCAAAATGGGCACGGATGAAAACCCGAAAGGGCACCGTGAGTAAAAACAGCAGGGTTATCCGGCGAGTGTTTGTGAAAACCCGAAAGGGCGCAACCTCGTTAAAAGACACTTGCAAGGTCCTCTCGACCTTGTGCGGAGAAATCACCCGCGTGAGATCCTTACAACTCACAAGGGAGCAACACACTTAGGAATCCTCACGATTCCTAAGGAGAAATTACACTTACGAGATCCTCACGACTCGTAAGGAGAATCCTCTTATGAGACCCTCACGGCTCATAAGATTTGAAAGTCTTAAGTTACAGAGACCTGAACCTGTTTTAAAGCAACCCCCACAACCTACGATACTGCCCTACAAGCGGTGCAACACCGACCCTTGTATACAATCCACGGGCGCGAATAAACACCTCCCTAACAAAGTCCCATCCGTGACTAGGGATATGTTCGCACGGTGAACAACCCTTGTAAGTCCTCTCGACTTATAAGGAGAAAACTCTCTTGTAAGATCCTTACGACTTACGAGAAGCCATACACTTAGGAGTCCTCATGATTCCTAAGGAGAAAACACACCTACGAGATTCTCACGACTTGTAGGAAGAAATACCTTTATGAGACCCTTACGGCTCATGAAGTCAAAAGCGTTAGTCGACAGAATCCTAACCCTGTCTACTAAGCCACCTTTGCTCGACATCGACGAAGGCAAATGATGATTCGCTCCTGGCAATATCCCAGTTGTAGCGGTGCTGATGCCGAAATCGGTGTCTAATTCCAAGCTTGCAGCAAGAAGTGGACAAGCCATACATGCATACGAAATAGCCGAAATGATGGAGCAACTTGAAAACAAAACCAGCAAGTAAAATAAAATGTATGCATGCGAAATAGCCGAAATGATTGGGCAACTCGCAATAAAAAGCAGCGAGTAATAATAAAACAAATAGCCGAAATGATTGGGCACTGCGAAAAATAGCCGAAATGATGGGGCAATCGCGACCTTCGCGATATAAAAGATGAAATGATAGAGCATCGCAGAAAGAAATAAAATAAAAATGAAAATGAAATTTATGCCCTACAGGTGATATTACATCAATCCCTGTATACAATCCAGGGGCACAAACAAAGAAGGCATCACACTCCTCCTCCCCAGGTTTCCCCAGAAGAAGAAGCCAAATCTCGACGGCTCATAGATAGCCGGGAGAGCATCTCAACATTCGTCTCATTACAACAGACGCAACATCAAGCAAAGCGGAACATCGGCAACCCCTACTTCCATGACTCGACGGTGCACAGATAACCAAGAGTCAAATCTCGACTCCGTGAAATGCGGATAAAGTCAAAATTCCTGGTTACGTGGAACGCGGATAACGTCACTTCTGACCCCGTGGAAAACGTCCAGAGCGGATCCTGGTCCTCGCAAAGCACGGCAGTGAACCCGTGTGAAGCATCCAGAGCGGAGCCTAGTCCTCGCCGAACACGGCAGTGAACCCGTAGGAAGCATCTAGAGCAAAATTCCTGGTCACGTGGAACGCGGATAACATCACTTCTGACCTCATGGAAAACGTCCAGAGCGGATCCTGGTCCTCGCAGAGCACGACCGTGAACCCGTGTGAAGCATCCAGAGCGGAGCCTAGTCCTCGCCGAACACGGCAGTGAACCTGTGGGAAGTGTCTAGAGCAAAATTTCTGGTCATATGGAACGCGGATAACGTCACTTCTGACCCTATAGAAAACGTCCAGAGCGGATCCTGGCCCTAGCAGAGAACGGTAGTGAACCCGTGTGAAGCATCCAGAGCGGAGCCTAGTCCTTGCCGAACACAGCAGTGAACCCGTGGGAAGCATCTAGAGCAAAATTCCTGGTCATGTGGAACGCGAATAACGTCACTTCTGACCCCGTGGAAAACGTCCAGAGCGGATCCTGGTCCTCGCAGAGCACGGCAGTGAACCCGTGTGAAGCATCCAGAGCGGAGCCTAGTCCTCGCCGAACACGGCAGTGAATCCGTGGGAAGGATCTAGAGCAAAATTCCTGGTTACGTGGAACACGGATAACGTCACTTCTGACCCCGTGGAAAACGTCCAGAGCGGATCCTGGTCCTAGCAGAGCACGGCAGTGAACCCATGTGAAGCATCTAGAGCGGAGCCTAGTCCTCGCCGAACACGGCAGTGAACCCGTGGGAAGCATCTAGAGCAAAATTCCTGGCTACGTGGAGCGCGGATTATGTCACTTCTGACCCCGTGGAAAACGTCCAGAGCGGAGCCTGGTCTTCGCAGAGCACGGCAGTGAACCAGTGGGAAGCATCCAGAGCAAACAACGGATTGTGGGGTCCTTAAACCCACGGACTATGATGTCCTTAACCTTGACCGTGATGTCTTAAAACTAATAACATCTGACTGTGAGGTCCTCAAACTCATTGACTATGATGTCCTTAACCTTGACCGTGATGTCTTAAAACTAACAACATCGAACTGTGAGGTCCTTAAACTCACGGACTATGATGTCCTTAACCTTGACCGTGATGTCTTAAAACTAACAACATTGGACTGTGAGGTCTTTAAACTCACGGACTATGATGTCCTTAACCTTGACTGTGACGTCTTAAAACTAACAACATTTGACTGTGAGGTCTTTAAACTCACGGACTATGACGTCCTTAACCTCGACCGTGATGTCTTAAAACTAACAATGGACCGTGATGTCCTTAAACTAATTTTACCTTGGTTCAAGGGTACATCTCTTCATTCCTTTGACATTTGTCATTGTAATTCCTCAACGACTTCAAAGAGGTGACGGGTCCCGATAGCCACACATTTCATGGACCGTGGGGTCCTTAAATCCACGGACTATGATGTCCTTAACCTCGACCGTGATGTCTTAAAACTAACATCAGACTGTGAGGTCCTTAAACTCATGGACTATGACGTCCTTAACCTCGACCGTGATGTCTTAAAACTAACATCGGACTGTGAGGTCCTTAAACTCACGGACTATGACGTCCTTAACCTCGACCGTGATGTCTTAAAACTAACATCGGACTGAGAGGTCCTTAAACTCTCGGACTATGATGTCCTTAATCTCGACCGTGATGTCTTAAAACTAACAATGGACCGTAATGTCCTTAAACTAATTTTACCTTGGTTCAAGGGTACATCTCTTCATTCCTTTGACATTCGTCGTTGTAATTCCTCAACGACTTCAAAGAGGTGACGGGTCCCGACAACCACACATTTCACGAACCGTGGGCTCCTTAAATCCACGGACTATGATGTCCTTAACCTCGACCGTGATGTCTTAAAACTAACATCGGACTGTGAGGTCCTTAAACTCACGGACTATGACGTCCTTAACCTCGACCGTGATATCTTAAAACTAACATCGGACTGTGAAGTCATTAAACTCACGGACTATGATGTCTTTAACCTCGACCGTGATGTCTTAAAACTAACATCGGACTGTGAGGTCCTTAAACTCACGGACTATGATATCCTTAACCTTGACCGCGATGTCTTTACACTACGGTACCCTGGAAAACGTCCAGAGCGGAGCCTGGTCCTTGCCAAACACAGCAGTGAACCCATGGGAAGCATCCAGAGCAACCTTTAACTCCATGAAATGCGGATGAGGACAGTTTTACCCATCACTTGCGGGTCACAACTCGTAAGGAAGTAAATTCTCTTGTGAGATCCTTACGACTTTTAAGAGAAAACACACTTAGGAATCCTCACGATTCTTAAGGAGAAATTACACCTACGGGATCCTCTCGACCGGTAAGGAGAAAATTCTTTATGAGACCCTCACGGCTCATAAAGTTGAAAAAGTCTTAGGTGACAGATCTTAACCCTGTTTTCTAAGCTATCACCACTCTACAAAGAATCCAAGACTGACAGTTATATACTTGCTAAAATCACATAGCAACAATACAGTAAAGAGAAGAAGGCAACAAGGAGAACAACTGATCTGCATTTAATTAAGCGTTCGAGGCACACCCCATCCATGCATTAGCAAAAGATCCAGAAAATGAAATAAAACACGCTAAAATGAGAAATTTTCCATTCATATTGCAAAAAGGTTCTTACAATTATGAAAGCAATGAACAAAGACATTACTAAAGTAATTACAATGGCAAAACCTCAAATCCAGGACATGGATTGAGGAACTCAAAAGTGACCTTGTCCAGAATTTTCCAAGCCTGGCAAACCATCCTAGTGTGCTTTCTTTCGCGATCACAAGCGTCGAGATCCCCACGGATGTCCTCCACCCTCCGATAGGCAGCAAGTATGGCAGACTGTTGAAAAGCCAGGTGCAGGAGATCGACAAAATTGTCTCGCCGTCTCTTCGAGATTGGGTTTATCAGATACACCGAGTGCATCATATCTTCAGCGGCATCCAATGCTCTAAGTAGCACGCCGGTACAGAATAGAGAGAGCGCTTCCTAGATCACTCCCACAATAAGCTTCGGAAGAGGGGAACGCCGAGGAAGCAGTTGACCATTATATGCGTCAAAGCGACTCATAATTTTGGCACACTCGGCATTTGTGAATTCTCGATTCTGAGAATGGCCGAGTCGGTGGATGTCTCCGTAAGAGATAATCTCTTCGAGATCATACATGTGAGCGTCCATTACTCCTGTAAAAGAAAATCAGCAAAGATCAGCAGACAGACGGAATAAGCAATTTCTTATTCAAAATAAGCACATGGAGTTAAACTCCTCGAGAGCAATGCTCTGCAGACAGGAGTGACACATGTCAAAATTAGTTATGAAGGGAAGTTAAAGAAGGCCCCCGAGAACATTGAGAGCTTTGCTATAAGAAGATGATATAATTCATCAAAAATAAAAATTCCATCTTAAATCTGCAAGATCCATGAAAAGCTCTCAAGAGTTCTTCTATATGATTTGAAAGGAGCAAAGCTCCATTAATGAAATAAGGGATCACAAGAAAAATCCTTTTAAAGAGCAGAGCTCTATTAATAGAACCCTAATAGGGTTCTCTTTAAATCTCTTTAGACCTATGGAGCAAAGCTCTGCTAAATAAAACCCTAAATGGGTTTTCTTTAGATCAAAGATCTATAAAGAGCAAAGCTCTGTTAATGGGTAAAACCCTGGTTTATTAAAGTTTTAAACTATACCTAAGTTTTGGAAGAGTTTTACTCTTGAAAAGTTCTTAAAACTGAAGAGCAGCGCTCTGAATAAGAGAAAATTCTCAAGAAAGAGGATGAAAATCATCAAAGGGACCAAAGGTCCTATTTATAGGCATTGAGAGCCGTTTCAACTCCCCAAAAGTTGATCCAACGACTGAGATGCTACCACTGCTGCACTCACGTCTAGGTCCACGTAAGCGCAACGGTGGGGGGGGGAATTTGTTTCCCCCAATCAGAGCAAAGCTCTGTTCAAATTCCAAGACTGGAAATGAAGCGACGTTTCTGTTTCCTCCAATCAGAGTAAAGCTCTGTTCAAGTTCCAAGACTCGAAATGAAGCGACGCTTCTGCACCCCCCAATCAGAGCAAAGCTCTGTTTAGAAATTTAAGAGTCAAAATTGAAGCAATGCTTCAAATCCTGCGCTTTGCGCTGTGCGCCACGTGTCTAACACAGGCGCTGTGGCGCAGTTGCGCTGCGCGTTGCGCTGCTCGCCACGTGTCTAACACTGGTGCGTTGGCACAGTTGCGCTGCGCTCTCCGCTGCGCGCCACGTGTCGAGCGTGAGTGCACTAGCGCAAGGTGCGCTGCGCGCCACGTGTCAAAACATGAATGCGCTAGCGCTAGCGCAATTGCGCTGCGCACCCCAAGTTAGAGCAAAGCTCTGTTTCCAAGATTGAAAAGCGAAGCAACGCTTCATGATTATGCAGCGCATAAACATCATACAAAGGAATAACAAAGAATTAAAAACAAGAGAACACTTAACAGATAATAAAATACTAAATTAAAACATCTTTTTTATTATCATTATTGTTATTACATTTAAAAAAGATCACCAAATATGGGATCAGAAAGACATGGGTTCACAAAGCTAAAGAGAAGATTGTCCAGTTCCCTCTATGTCTTCTCCACCATATCGAAACGGCGATCCTCCCGAGGGGTAGCCATCCAACGGTCGACGCCGCACTCCTCAGAGAAAGTGGTGATGACAACTCGACGAGCCCGTATCTGGCTCAGCAAGTGGATGGAGCAATCCCTCAGGGCTTGAGTGATTAAGTGCGCCTCCAAGAAGCACTCGATCTTGTCTTCGGCAGTATCCAGCATTGCCGTGGACATCTCTGCTGGAGGAGGGGGAAGAGCGGCGAGCACAGACGTAAGGATCATCTGAAGCCAAATAGAGTGTGGGGGAAGAGGGGACCCCACAGGAGTCAAAAGATCGTGCAGCGCAGCGTCGCATTGCTCATCCGTGAAAGAAGGATCCACCAAGCGTGCAGCAAAGCGAGGAACAAGGTCCTGAATAGGCACTTCCCACGGCTGTCTACGAGCATGAGGGCGATTACAAGCCATAGTTGAGAAAGTTCGTTGGGGGATGAGAAGAGGAAGAAGCTTTGCTTCGAGTTATAAAGACGAAGCACATAAAATTTTGTGCACAATGGAACTATTTCCAAAATTGGGAAATGAAAGATTCTCAGGAATATAAGTTTGACTTAAAAGGAAGGTGAAAAGACACCTCTGTTGAAGCAACGCTTCAGACCCAGCGCTCTGCTGAAGCAACGCTTCAGATCCAGCGCTCTGCGCACTGCGCGCCACGTGTCAAGCACGAGTGCGCTAGCGCAGTTGCGCTGCGCTGCATGCCACGTGTCCAACGTAGGTGCGCCAACCCTGGAATTAAAATTCCCACCGTTAGATCAAAAGATCTAATAATAATGATAAATCATTTATTAACCAGAATTAAATTCTGTTAAGGAAAGATTTCTCAAAATCTTTCCAAACAACAAGATTGTGCTTTAAGCACCGCTGGATCAATGATCCAATGGTAAATAATGAATTACCAAAACAGAACAAATTCTGCATAGAAAGATTTCTCAGTCTTATTGAAAAAAAGAAGATTATCTTCTGTAAAACAGAAGCTTTAGGATCAAAGATCCAACGGTGGGAAATATTCCTAAATCAATCAGAGAAAGATCTCTTCAACTGATTCAACAAATCATTTGGTCCTATATAAAGGCCCATAGACTTCAAGTCTGAATAGATAGAACAGCAATAGAAAAACCCTCTGCAAACTTTGAGAAGAACTCAAAAAAGAAAGAAAGGCAAGCCTTTGAAGAAAGAAGATCATTTCTTCATCTTTAAAGGTAAAAACAATTAATTCTTGAACAATAGAGATGAAAACATCTCATAAAAAGTAGAATCCTCTTCTAAAAAAATCTTAGATCTATAAAAAAGACCAAGGTCTTTTGAGTAAAAAGAAAAGATCAAGATCTAATCATAAAAATAAAAGTACTTATACTTCACAGATCTTCTGATCCATAAAGGCAGAGCCTTTTATAAGAATAAGAACTTAGTTCTTAAATCATGAGGCAAAGCCTCTTTTAAGAAGAACATAAACTAGTAGTTTGATCTTAAATTGATCAAAATGTGCTTTGCGCTACTGGAAAGTGCTTTGCATTCTTGAACTGCGCCTTTGCGCTCCTTGGATCGGCGCTCAGCGCCAAAACATGCCACGTGTCAACCACAGACATAGTTTGCGCTTTGCGCTCCTGAAATAGAGCACTGCGCTCTTGGGTTGGCGCTCAGCGCCAAGCGCGCCACGTGTCATTCACTGGCACACCCATAAACTGGCGCAGCGCACTCATAAATAAAAGCGCAATAGGCAAACAAACTAGCGCTTAGCGCTAAGCGACGCGTGTCCTCTTCATGTGCGCTAACCAACAGAAGCGCAATGCGCTTTTTTAACGGCGCAAAGCGCCTGATGCGCCATGTGGCGCACTGTCAGAACACACTCTGTCCTGATGAATGCTATGCATTCAATGAAGACAAAAAAATGTCAGAGCCCACTGCTTGGAATTACTGGAAAGGGCCGAGCCCAAATAAAAGCTTAATAATAGCCATCACAGAAATAAAATGTTAAAACATTTTTAACTGGACTTAGCCCAATTCTGGCCATAAGTCCTCAATTTAAATTGAACTGAGCACACCTGCTCTTCCAATCAATTTACATCCGGTTTGATGGTACATCTCTTCACTCCTCTGATATTTGTCGTTGTAATCCTTCAACGTCGTCAGAGAGGTGACGGGTCCCGACAACCACACATTGCTACAGACTGTGGAGTCCTTAAACTCATGGACTATGATGTCCTTAACCTCGACCGTGATGTCTTAAAACTAACGTTGGACTGTGGAGTCCTTAAATCCACGGACTATGATGTCCTTAACCTCGACCGTGATGTCTTAAAACTAATATCGGACTATGGAGTCCTCAAATCCACGGACTATGATGTCCTTAACCTCGACCGTGATGTCTTAAAACTAACATCGGACTGTGAGGTCCCTAAACTCACGGACTATGATGTCCTTAACCTCGACCGTGATGTCTTAAAACTAACACCGGACTGTGAGGTCTTTAAACTTACGGACTATGATGTCCTTAACCTCGACAGCGATGTCTTAAAACTAACATTGGACCGCAATGTCCTTAAACTAATTATCGACCGCAACGTCATTAAACTAAACAATAGAGCCCGATTGCTCTTTTGTTGGATCTAAACGATCCCGTTAAGTTGATCTTAGTCTAAAATGAGACTAACGCGTCCTTAACAAACGTTTAAGTTGATCTCAGCCTCAAATACGGCTAACGTATCCTTAAACACAACCCCCCAAACCCAAATCTAAGAAAGATACGGATTTGGACTAATCCACATCCTACGGGCGACAGCATAACTTAGTCTCCGTATACAATCCACGGGCAACCGAACACAAAACAAACACCCACGACACGAAGTGACCATCTGTTGAAGGAGAAAGTTGTTACCGCGATGCGGTAGCGTAATTAACTGCAGGGGCTTGCGCCTGCAGGGAAGAGCGTCCCCACAATCAAAAACCCCTCAAGCGAGGGGGAATCTGACGAAGTCTACTACATCGGCCGCATCCGTCTAAACCTTCGATACATGGTGCCATAAATCAACTTGGCATATTCGGAGAGGTGGACGGATAGCACCGATTAGCATCTGCCCCGAATCTCAGGCAAGACGGACCTGCGCGGCCGCGTCTCTGTGTTCGGAAGGGAACAGACACTCTTCCCTGCAGGCGCAAGCCCCTGCAGTTAATTACGCTACCGCATCACGGTAACCACTTTCTCCTTCTCCATATGGTCACTTCATGTCGTGGGTGTTTGTTTTGTTTTTGGTTGCCCGTGGATTGTATACGGAGACTAATTTATGTTGTCGCCCGTAGGGCGTGGATTAGTCCAAATCCGTATCTTCTTAGATTTGGGTTTGGGGTTGGGTTTAAGGATACGTTAGTCTCATTTGAGACTAAGATCAACTTAAATGTATGTCAAGGATACGTTGGTCCAATTTCAGACTAAGATCAACTCAACAGGATCGTTTAGATCCAACAAAAGAGCATTTGGGCTCTATTGTTTACTTTAGGGACATTGCGGTCGATTACCAGTTTAAGGACATGGTAGTCTAATATTAGTTTAAGGACATTACGGTCCAATGTTATTTTAAGGAAGTCTCGGTCCATGGGCTTAAGGACCCCACAGTCCGAGGTTAAGGACATCATAGTCCATGGGTTTAAGGATCCCACAGTCCAGTTTAAAGACGTCATAGTCTATGGGTTTAAGGACCCCACAGTCCGAGGTTAAGGACATCATAGTCCGTGTGATTAAAAGGACCCTACAGTTCGAGATTAAGGACATCATAGTCCGTGGGTTTAAGGACCCCACAGTCCAAGGTTAAGGAAATCATAGTCCGTGGGTTTAAAAGGACCCCACAGTCCGAGGTTAAGGACATCATAGTCCGTGGGTTTAAGGACCCCACAGTCTAATTTAAAGACGTCATAGCCTATGAAATGTATGGTTGTCGGGACCCATCACCTCTCCGAAGACGTTGACGGATTACAACGACATATATCAGAGGGGTTCAGAGATATACCCTTGAACCAATTTTGGTTGGTTGATCTGTAGTCCAATTGAAACTAAGATCTGTTAAAAGATTCATGAGCATATGGGCTCAATTAATCTGAGTTGAGGACTTATGGCCAATCTTGGGCTAAGTCCAATCGAGTTAAAATGTTTAACATTTATCTTGGGCCGTTGAGCCTTCATTTGGGCTTGGCCCTGACAGTGTTTTTGTCTTTTATTGAATGCTAATCATTCATCATAGCTCTGGGCTTTATTAAAGAACAATTTATGTTCTATCAGCGCAACACGTGGTGCACTTGGCGCTTTGCACCAATCAAAGAGCACAGTGCACTTCTGCCGAGTAGCGCACACGTGAGGGACACGTGTCTCGCTTGGGGCTAAGCGCCAGATGATGGGCGCATTGCGCCAGTTCATGAGCGTAAAGGCTAGTTTATGAGTGCATTGCGCTATTAGTTCAGTGGCGTATACGTGAGTGACACGTAGTGCGCTTGGCGCTGAGCGCCAGCCCATGAGCGCAGTGCGCTAATTCAAAAGCGCAAAGCGCTAGCTGTTAAGTGTGCATACGTGAGGGACACGTGTCGCGCTTGGCGCTTGGCGCCAGTCCAAGAGCGCAGAAGCGCAGTTCAAGAACGCAAAGCGCATCTGATCAATTTTATGATCTGAGAAATAAATTTATCTTCTTTTAAAAGAGATTTTGTCTCAAGATCTAAGAACAACAGTTCTTATTTTGTAGGAGATGTTTCCAATCTCTTATGTCGATGAAAGGCTTTGCGTTTATAGATCTATGATCTTTAAGAGCATTGAATTATTCTCCCTCTTCTTATAATGAGATGTATTGATCTCATTTTGTAAAAGACCTTAGTCCTGTAGATCTATGATCTATGAGAAGATTTATATTCTTCTTATTATTTTATGATGGGATCTTTTGATCTCTTTTTAAAAGATATTGGTCTTTGTAGATCTATGGTCTTTTAAAGAAGTGAATTCTTCTTTTGAAATTAATTATGAGATGATTTCATCTCTCTGTTTCATCATCATTCTTTTTTACCTTGAAGAAAAATCTTCTTTCTCTGAGAGCTTGGCTCTTCTCTCAATTCTCTCAAAGTTTTATGGGGGAGGTTCCTCTCTATTCTTCTGTCTCTGAGACTTGAAGTCTAGGGGTCTTTTTATAGGGCAAGCTAATTTGTTCAATAAGTTAAGGAGATCATTTCTCCAATTGATTTGGGGATTTTCCCATCGTTGGATCTTTGATCCAAGGGCTTCTGATTTACAGAAGGTAATCTTCTTCTTTTTAACAAAGATTGGGAAATCTTCTAAACATAATTTATTCTGTATTTTTAGTGATTTTTAATCACCCTTGGATCATTGATCCAACGGTGCTCTGATTTACAGAGCATAATCTTATTGTTTGGAAAGATTTTGAAGAATATTTCCTTAACAGAATTTAATTCTGATTAATTAATGATTCATCATCATTATTATTAGTTCTTTGATCTGACGGTGGGGAGCTCTTAGTTCTAGCGCTAGCACACCCGTGCTCTGCACGTGGTGCGCTGCTCAGAGTGCAGCGCGTTTAGCGCTAGCGCATCTGTGCTTTGCACGTGGTGCGCTGCTCAGAGCACAGCGCACCTAGCGCTAGCGCATCCGTGTTTTATACGTGGTGCGCTGCTTTGAGCGCACCGCACCTAGCACTAGCGCACACGTGCTTTGCATGTGGTGCACTACTTAGGGCGCAACGCACTTGTTGCTGCTTCTGAAGCGTTGCTTCATTTCAAAATTTGAATTTTGAACAGAGCTTTGCTCTGATTGGGGGAAACAATTTCCCCCCCTCACCATTGCGCTCACGTGGCCCACATGTGAGTGCAGTGGTGGCAGCATCTGCGTCCTTAGATCAACTCAGAAATTGAAAAGGCATCTCAGTGCCTATAAATAGGACCCTTGGCCCTTAGGACGATTTCTGTTCATCTTCCTCCTTCTGAGAATTTTATTCTCTTGCAGAGTATAGCTCTTTGGCTTAAGAACTCTCTTAAGGACAGAACTCGGTCAAAATTTTTAGGTAAAGATTAAATCTTTTAATGAACCTTTTAATAATCTAGGGTTTCACCCATTAACAGAGCTTTGCTCTTCATTGATCTTTGATCTAAAGAAAACCCTTTTAGGGTTTCATCAACGGAGCTTTGCTCTCTTGAACCCATAGATCTAAAGAGATATTTTCTTGGGGTTTCTTAGTCCATGAACAGAGTTTTGCTCATAAAGAACTCTTAGAGTTTGTTCATAGATATTGAAGATCTCAGAATTTTTCATTCATATATAAAAATTGATTTCAATTTTTCTGATGGATTATTCCATCATTTTTACAGAGCAGGGCTCTTGAGGAATTTTTATTCCTTCATCATTAGAACTTGACAGGTGTCATTCTGTCACAGAGCACTGCTCTCAAGGGGAGATTTACTCCTTAGCCCGAGGGATTTCTCATTAAATTTGAATCAATTGAGGATTTCCTCATTTAATTGACAGTCTCATCAAATGATGAGGCAGTTTTATTAATGATGAACTGTCATCTAGACTTTGCGGGTCCCCTTTGGTCCCTTTTTACTGCATTGCAGTGCGCTAAGAATTTTTAAAGTACCAAGCGTCAGAATATAAATTATAGAACCGACGGTTGACTTTTGTCCTTTTTGGCGCAGGTGACATGTCTTTCGATCGTTCTTTCCCATTTGTTCGTTCAGAGGGAGGATTCCCTGAAGTGCCTGTGGACAGGGAAGTCTTAGCATTAATCAGAGATCATGATCCGGAACAAAAGAATCTTCATCTATGGGGGACATGGTATAACCAGATCATCATGGGTCGACACAGCTTCTCTTGCGCAACACCTTCAGAGGCAATCTCGGCGATTCACTATGCTGACATACCCCGGTGAACTATGCTGTGGAGGTGGTGTTCACACCATAATATTGCATTATTATATTCCTCATTCTTATTCTTTTTATAAATAAACAGGTGCTTTTGACGCATGTCTGCTACATGTTACAGGTTACAGGTTCTTAGACAGAAAATAGTGAAAACGATGTAAAGACGATGAAAAAGTGGACTTTGACCAACAAATAGAAGACTCTTGATCAAGCCTACATCAAAGATAAAATTCACAAAGTACAAGGCAATGCAAGGTCCAAGATTACAAAGCGAACGGTTAAAAGTCCACCGCAATTATTCACTGGAGATCTGGAAGAAACATAGAAGCTATTTTAATAAAGAACCAAATAATAAGGAAGCCTAAAGATCCAAGGCCCAATACTTTCTTTAAAGAGACAGAGACATAAAATTTTACCAAAGCTTGAAATCTACTTTGACTAGGTCTTCCTAAGGATATTTTGGTAAATGTAGACATGCAAATCAATTGTAACCTAGGGTTTCCTATTATCTATAAATAGGAACTCTACTCATTGTAATTTCTTATGTCTCCCTTCATTAATAAATTTCAGCATTCTTTTGGAGAGCATCATTTTTTGTAAGTTCTTTATTTTTTGCCCTACGTTAATTTTCTATTCTTGCTCTAGATAAATTTAATTCCTTGCCCTAGTTAATCTTTTATTCTTTGCTCTAAATAAATGTATTTTAATTCCCTAATGAGTGAGTAGTCTCCTCGCTTGTTAGGGTTAGATCTGGGGAAGGTTTGAGAGACGAAGATCTCTCATCCCCTTTCTTGCCCGTCATATATTTTTATAGAACTCCATGCATACCTTCTTATTCCGCTCCCTACGGCACTCTACCCACGAGGTAGCGGTGATACCGTAGTCTAAAGGCCCGGATTTTAAGGTTTTCCATGGAGGTTAGGGTAAAAATTAAGAAAGGAAGGACAAGGATCTAGAGGAAGAACAATCTTCCCAATCATCCTAATCCCTTTTATTAATATTTACCATAACACCTGATTAGATCTTCATATGGGTATAGAAAGCGGTGAGATTTATAGACTTTCCAAACTTAACCTAGAACTAACCCTAGCAAGGCTTAGATATAGATTAATTAGGTTTTTAGATTTAATAATTAATCCGAACACCCTTCGGAATTAACTCGTAAGCGCGAATCGGAAACTCACAACATCCCTGTGGACCGACCCGTACTCACCGGCTAGCTGCAAAGCGACGCCGTTCTTGATTGCGGTTACAAATATTTTTGATCTATCTTTTAGAAATCGCAAGCACGCTAAATCACTAAATCAAATGGCGCCGTTGCCGGGGATGGCGTAGAATTTTCCTTTTTGCAATTTCGGGTTAATCTAAATTTAAAAAATCATAAAAATCTAAAAAAATCCAAAAAAAATATAAAAATATATCATCTGTTATTTTTGGAAAGGGTATCTTTGTGTGAATTTTGCACGATCTACGCACAAATTCGGATCTGGAAATCTACAGAAAGCGAAACAGCAAATAAACGATCCTATCAACAGAAGATTGCAACAACAGAGGAACAGAAAAAAATTTAGAAGACCGAGTCAACAAGTCAACCGCGCGATCTGGTACAAAAAAAAAAAAGCGCCGGTGGCTCTTTCCGGCCGCGGAACCGCCGCGGGACATCCCTTCTGGCCGCGGAACCGCCGCGGCCTGGTCGACATTTGGAGCAAAAAAAAAAAAGCAGCAGACGCGCAATTTAAAAAAAAAAACTGTAAGTCTTCGAATCTCCTCCTCTGCAAATCTTTGATATATCTTCTGCAAAATCTCCTGCAGGATTTCTTTGCGCTTTAAAAATATTCCTTTCCAAATAACAAATCTTATGCAGGATTCGTTGCGCTATGCTTAAAATAATAATTGATTGCAAGTGATCTTTTCTGATTTGCATATCCTTAATTTTTTTGCTGAAAATATCTTTCCAAACAAAGAGCAAGAGAAAAAAGAAAAGTTTTAATTAGAAAACTTGCAAACTTTGAAATTCAAAAAAAAAAAGATTTGATTGCATGTGATTTTTCTGTTTTGCATATCTTTAAAACTGATTTTAAGGGGCTTTTGACCAATTCAAATTGGGTGGGGATTTTATCACCCTTCCCAGAACCCCAGAAATCACATAAAGTATTTGCATTGACCACTCTTAATTAAAAAAATATTAGACTCAGCCCTAAGGACGTCGTGCTCAATAGGACAGATGACTAGTATAGGCATCGGCCGTTTATCCTAACTTGTCTTTGCGGTGACTAGGCAAGTGTGTCAAAGGCTAGTGGTTTTTAATTAGGCCCACAATGTGGTTCCTTCTTACTTACCTGGCACTTACCTGGCCGCAATTGGCGGTGAAGAGGCGGTTTGAGGTCCTATTTCTAGCCCTTTGGAACAGTTAAGAGCTGTCTAGCTGACCTAGGTGACCCTAGATCTAGGTCTGATTATGCATTTCTGGTTGATTACATTTGTGTCTAAGCCCTTTATCGAATTTTTTTTTTCTGCAAACAGTCTTAAATAAAGAGAAAAAGGAAAAAGGAAATTAAAAAAAAAAAAACTTGAAACTTTTGTCGCTGAGAAAGCCTTGCAGCACCTACTTTCTTTCTTTCCCCCTTTCTTCTAACATGGGTACCCCACATAATAAATCACTTGCCGAACTTTGGTATCCCGAACCTAATTTTACGTCGTACGTCAATTTGTTCGGTCAATTTAAAGACGATCCTTCCTTGCCTAAAAATTCTTTGAAAGATCAAATAGAAGCGTCTAGGAGAAACAGTTTGACTTTTCAACCCACTTTGTGTCAACCAAGTCAACCTTTACCACCTCCATATGTTGATACCACTTTTTCAAGTCCTTCTGTCACTCCTAAGCCGATGTCCATTGCTGAGCATATTGCTCAATCTCGCAGCCGATCTTTCATCCCTCTCCACTCATCTAGTTCTAGAGATCCGCACGATTATTCACCTTTTTATCCACATGTTGACCCTACCCCTGCCCAGCCACCCACTTCCTACCAGTCCTACCCGACCTTCCCACCTTCACTAGACACCGTTTCTACACAGCCTATTGGGAGTTTTGCATATCCACACCATTTTGAATCTTTTACCGAAACCCCCTCACCACCCAAGTCTAGTTTGGAAGAGTCGTTGGAGGCGTATATCGCAGCAACAAATAAAATGATGAGGAATGTGGAAGCGTCCATGGCCGTCCTTATGCAACCTAGTGAACCGGTAGCTAGTGTCCCGCTAGCTCCGAATTTTTCAATGTATGAGGCGGCAGTTGGACAGAGTAAGAATGAGAGAGGATTTTCAAATCAAACCTACCCTTACCCAATTGAAGCCTACAACTCCTGTTTTCCATCGATTGCCCTAAATAGTTCACAAGTTCAAAATAAAAACGAGTTGTGCGACTTTGTAGTGTTTGATTTGCCAAATTGTGAAGAACCCCTTTCGAGTGAAACCGCACCTAATCCTTTCGATCTTTACATCTCCACTCTAGAACCTAAATCGATAGATATCCATGCTTTTGATGAGGTGTCTAAAGAAATTGACTTTCACTTGATTGAGGATATAGACGCCGGGAATATTTCGGATGATGAACCTGTCGATTTAATTGAAATTTTATGTTCAAATCATCATCCCGAGTTATTAAATGTTTCTCCCGAATCTCATATGCGTCTTGATTTTGATGATAATGGCATGGATGAGTTGAATATTGAGGAGAATTATGAGGATAATATTGAGGAGAGTGGTGAGGATCATATTGAGGTTGAACCATTTTTCTTTGATGTATCGGATTTTCCAATTCATCCTCTTGAACCTTTACCTAAATCACCCTCCCTCTTTTCCATCGTTCCGACCACGCCTCATTTCACGCTTGACGACTGTGAGCTTGAAAACTTTTCCTTTGAATCTGACACAGTTCCCACAGCCAATGACACTTACGAGTGTTTCACTTTTTCGGACGATGTTGAAGTCTCATCGCCCGAGTTTGAGTCCTTTGCATTTTCAGATGAGTTAGTTAATCCTTCAGACTCGGTTGCTTACAGTCGTTTCGAACCATTGATGAAATCTTTCCAGTTCGACACAGTTTACTACGGTGAGAATGATACTATCCCTAATTCACTTCCTTTCGTCCTTCCTATTGTTCCGACCGTGCAAGTGACCGTGACGCTTTCATCTCAAATACCAAGTTCGGTGTACCCATGTTCTCTTGCGAAACTTGAGGGATTTGATCCCATTTCTCGACGAGTTGATAGGTTAGCGCAATCGCTTTTAACATATCGGTCATCACAAATTGCGCTAATTTATTCACTCGATTTACACCCTCAAGATCGCGCGACCCTTCTTTCTTCTTTCCGCCATTCTTCTCCCCCCACCGATACCATATTCTCTTCTTTCCACACGGTCTCGCGTGTTTCTCATTTCTTTCTTCTACACCCCATTCTTCCACCAACTTGACCATTACCACAATAAGATTTTTGAATGGTTGGTGTTAACTTTTGGCTTGTGTAAGGCCAAGCTTAAGTTTGGGGGGAACCTTTGTATATATGTATATATTTTTTGTTTTCTTTTTCTATAAAAAAATAAATTTTTTTTTTCAAAACATTAAAAAATGAAAAATTTTTATAAATAAATAAACAGGGGAGTGCCGGCATTTTGACCCTCTTGGTGTAGCATGACAGTGAGGACACTGTCAAGTTTAAGTTTGGAGGTATACTCGGTACGTCTTCTTCCTTCGCATTCATTTGTACATATTTTTGCATACTTATTTGAAAACCTATAAAAATTGAAAAATTTCAAATATTATAAAAATTATTGTATTCAATTTTGGCTAATTGACTTGAGTTTGACAAATAGGTTAACTGGCTAGAAACAACTAGATCTTAGACTTAGTAAATTAAAAACCCTAAAAATAACCTTCCTTAAAGTTTAGCGGTAGAAAGTATATGCCTTGTAGTTTATTTAGAAATAGGCAAATTTTGAGTTCACTTCTTGGGCTAAATCGAAACAAGGGAAGAGTATTGATGTTCTTATTAGAGTATAAGTTTGAAAAATAGTTCCTAGCTTAAGTCTAGATTCTGAAAATATATACCCTACAATTTGCACAATCACACACCTTGAAACTTGGAATAGTAGAAGAGACCTTGAAATGCTCTTGTCTAAAGTCCTTAGTCCGAAGGAAAAAAAAAAAGTGTGAATAAAGAATAAAAAAATGGACACTGGTTTTTTTGATTACTTAAGGCTGCAAAAATAGAAAAATATTTAGCGAGGGTGCTTCATCATCTAGTGCCTTAGACCAACTGGTTTGGGAGTCACTGCTAAACCCTTGGGTGTTGCAAAACTAGGAATTACGCTTAAATGTGCAAACACATTTTGTAATCGGTTGTTGGTACCTCAAGAAGTATTAACAGTCGCATGAAGGATGTGTAAGCAAAATTCATTTAAAAATTCACTAATTAATAAGTGCTTTGGACAATAGATGAGAGTACGATTGCTTGATTTGAATTTCTAAGTGTAGGGGTGATATTTACACACACGTAGGGATATGTGATTAGAGTTTAGATGAGAGAAAGGAATGAAGAATAAAACTTGTATCTTTAGTAGGGTTGATAGAAATTCCTAAGTGGAGATGGAACCCTAGAAGGAAAACTTAGGAAATGCCGAAAGCTAAGTAGATCTGCAAGATATATATAATCTTAAGTTAAATGATGAGGAAGTGTGAAGAATATGGGTGAATAATTTACAAGTAAAAGATAATAGAATTCTTAGTTAGAAAACCTAATTGGAGAATTAAAGTTAATGGGCTGAATTGATAGGATTTTGTGGGTAGTATCCGTTGAAAACCCTCAGGAGACAACACTCCTCCTACTAGGGACACCTAGAGGTTTAACGGCTTGTTGCACGAGCTCAGTGCAATCGTGTTTCCCTGCGAAAGTGCGGCTAGGTTAGGATTTTAGTGAATAAAAATAAGTTTGCTCGAGGACGAGCAAAAGATAAGTTTGGGGGTATTTGTTCACACCATAATATTGCATTATTATATTCCTCATTCTTATTCTTTTTATAAATAAACAGGTGCTTTTGACGCATGTCTGCTACATGTTACAGGTTACAGGTTCTTAGACAGAAAACAGTGAAAACGATGTAAAGACGATGAAAAAGTGGACTTTGACCAACAAATAGAAGACTCTTGATCAAGCCTACATCAAAGATAAAATTCACAAAGTACAAGGCAATGCAAGGTCCAAGATTACAAAGCGAACGGTTAAAAGTCCACCGCAATTATTCACTGGAGATCTGGAAGAAACATAGAAGCTATTTTAATAAAGAACCAAATAATAAGGAAGCCCAAAGATCCAAGGCCCAATACTTTCTTTAAAGAGACAGAGACATAAAATTTTACCAAAGCTTGAAGTCTACTTTGCCTAGGTCTTCCTAAGGATATTTTGGTAAATGTAGACATGCAAATCAATTGTAACCTAGGGTTTCCTATTATCTATAAATAGGAACTCTACTCATTGTAATTTCTTATGCCTCCCTTCATTAATAAATTTCAGCATTCTTTTGGAGAGCATCATTTTTTGTAAGTTCTTTATTTTCTGCCCTAGGTTAATTTTCTATTCTTGCCCTAGATAAATTTAATTCCTTGTCCTAGTTAATCTTTTATTCTTTGCCCTAGATAAATGTATTTTAATTCCCTAATGAGTGAGTAGTCTCCTCGCTTGTTAGGGTTAGATCTGGGGAAGGTTTGAGAGACGAAGATCTCTCATCCCCTTTCTTGCCCGTCATATATTTTCATAGAACTCCATGCATACCTTCTTATTCCGCTCCCTACGGCACTCTACCCACGAGGTAGCGGTGATACCGTAGTCTAAAGACCCGGATTTTAAGGTTTTCCATGAAGGTTAGGGTAAAGATTAAGAAAGGAAGGACAAGGATCTAGAGGAAGAACAATCTTCCCAATCATCCTAATCCCTTTTATTAATATTTACCGTAACACCTAATTAGATCTTCATATGGGTATAGAAAGCGGTGAGATTTATAGACTTTCCAAACTTAACCTAGACCTAACCCTAGCAAGACTTAGATATAGATTAATTAGGTTTTTAGATTTCATAATTAATCCGAACACCCTTCGGAATTAACTCGTAAGCGCGAATCGGAATCTCACAACATCCCTGTGGACCGACCCGTACTCACCGGCTAGCTGCAAAGCGACGCCGTTCTTGATTGCGGTTACAAATATTTTTGATCTATCTTTTAGAAAGCGCAAGCACGCTAAATCACTAAATCAGGTGGTTAACTGGACTTCAGAGGGTTGTCTTTAGCCCTCTATGGCTGCAATACCTGTACAACCGCCGATGGCTTTGGACATTCTAGAGCGGCGTATATGCCAAGGTGAGTCACGCCCTTAGGGACAGCCATACAATATAGGTCTGACTCCCCGTTACTCGGCTGGATACCTGTAGTGGGACCGATATATCCTATCGGCAAAGAAGTCAGAACTACTGAAGCTTGGGTTGTATCCTGTGATTTATGCTTCTCTGTTCAAGTATCCCACACCTCCCGCATGGTGGGTCAAAGACTTCTTGGAACAATGGAACGTTCCAACTCATACCTTCCTTATGCTAGATCGGGAAGTTTCCATCTCTCTGGAAGTGTTCGCGGATATCTCCGGCTTGCCTGTCAGAGGGGAGCATTATGAGGAGATCTTGCCCCTGATGAATATGTTTTCGCTACCCGACTGGTGATGACGGGTCTAAACCCAGAGAATGCCATTCAGCACCGATTCCTTAGCTTGATTAAGGTGCTAAACATTTACGAATGCCTATTTCTTGAATCTGGAAGCCATGGGGTTAGCTTTGCAGACTTCATCGCCCGTTTCCTTCGCTTAGAAGTTTTATCGCGACAAGGTGAAAAGTTTTCCAAACTCGATGATCCTTTCGGCTTTGGCTTGGATCGCCGACCAATATTGGAAGCTGATCAAAAGGGATTCTTTCTTCCAAACGTCGCAATCGTCCATTTT
Source organism: Agapanthus africanus (assembly GCA_030015575.1). NCBI lineage: Eukaryota > Viridiplantae > Streptophyta > Magnoliopsida > Asparagales > Amaryllidaceae > Agapanthus > Agapanthus africanus. The sequence continues at coordinate 400,237,820 of CM057347.1, forward strand.
TCAGAAATTGCTGCTCCGGGCATCGATGAGGAAGCGTTCTTTTTAGATTTCCTCGGTTTGTAGTTAAGCTGGTTCACGCTTCCCATGCATCCTCGCTATATGAGGCCATCAGTCTTCTACCCAGCTCATCGGATGGTTGAAGGGAGACAAGTTGCTGTTGGAATTGCCAGGCTGGCTCATTTGTATCACGGCCCTAGTTCGGCGGCCAATGCCACTCAGCCGGGGGTGCAGCCCGTGAACTTCCCGATGCATTATTTCACCTCATGGCTTGAATTGCATGTGCTTGGTGCCTTTGGAATGCACAAGCGGCCTCATTTCTATGAAACTTGCAATTTTCCACGGATCATGCAGATGGTCAATGCTTCCATTGTGGAGCCAAGTCAGTGAGTGGCTCGGGGTGTAATCCTTCGCCCACGTACCGTCGGGGACGGTATGGCCTTTGTTGACAAGGTTATGACCATCGGTAAGGAGTCCGCTAAGACGGTGCAGCCGCTGCAGGACACCTTTAAGGATGGAGCTTCTGCCCTGAAAGCTCGGGAAATTCTCCATCTATACACCATCAGGACGGGATATTTGGTGTTCAGGCAGAACGATTCAGCTCTGTTCATGAGATATAAACCCTACCGTTTTGCCCAGCAATCAAGTTATAATCAGGGCGTCCCGCTCGAGGCATTCCTGGCAGAACCATTTTATACTGAGGAGGGTATCCGGAGCACTTTGCACTACTTCATGCTCCTAAACACAGGATCCAATTTCTTCATTAGTGAACCAAGTTGTGTTCATAGGGCCCTAAACGTATACATTGCATGGTATCAACACGCAATGGGTGCCGTTATCAGGGAGGAAAAGAAATTGTTGCTCGACCGCAAGGGTGCACCCCCTGCCGGTAATCCAAACGTCCCTCTGAAGCGACGGACCATCGTCCGTCCTCCCTTAAGAGAAGTTGCTGCGGTCGAGGTCCCGCATGATAGGCCTGAGCTGCCGATACCCCATGCTCTAGTGGAAGCGGTGACCGTAGCTTCCCCCGAGTCTAGCATAGGTTCAGATATCGGGACTCGTCGTCCCAAGGTGTCCACCAAGCGTAATCTTATGCTAGCGGCGACCGGTGCTTGCTCGCAGAAGAGGAAGAAGAAGTCGATTCTCTCTGCCGACGTTGCCTTCGGCCAGGAGCCTCATGCTCCTTATAGCGAGGGCCTGAGCGAATATGGGACTAACGAGGGTCTATTCATAGCGCTGGACGATACCGACCTCGAGGCTGCTATTGCAGCTTCTGAGCGACTAGCAAGCCACAAAGCGGGACTGGCCATCCTCACGCAATCAAGTAAACATCAGCCGTACCTATTGTCATTGCATCATATTTTTATCGTCATGTTTTAACTAACACTTTTCCTTCTTTAACAGGCATTTCCACCGAAGAAACTCTCGCAGCTTCTCTCAAGACTTTAGAGGAGGAGGAAAGACTTCGAGCATCCTTAGGCATCAGTACATTTCGGTTCACCGCGTCTCCACTCCCGTTTCTTATGGGTAATCTCACCCCTCCTTTTAATCTTATTACAGGAATTACCTCTACTCAGGTTATTCTAGGTGTGGTACCGACTTCGCAGGGCGGTGCGGAGACGCTTCCAAGGTCGGCTATCGAAGTCTCAGTTCCGCCGGTATTGCCAAAAGAAGCTTCACTTAAGAAACCGATGACGGACGCTATGACGGCTCCAGAGGTAGCTCATGGTGTGGACGATGACATCCCGTTAACGGAGGTCTTGAGAAGATCAGCTCTCATGGCCCGGGCGGAAAGGAAGCGCAGAATGTGTGCAGCAAGGGAACGTAACGCTGCCTTGGCCGCGGGTGCAGGCTCGAGCGCTGCTACCCCTGCCCCTACTCCTTCAGGGGTTGCTTCGGCCGTCCTGTCTACCGCTCACCGACAGGCAGCGCGTGCGGCTCGGGAAGCAATTGAAAGATCAACCCAAGGTAATGTAACACTGAGTTCTTTCATCAAAGTTTTAATCTTCAGATTCTCGTATATCCCATCCTGCAGGGCCGAGTCTTGATGAGGAAGTGGTAAGTGAGATGGTGGCAACCACCGAGCCTGAGGTAGCCACTCTTTCTCAAGAGTCTGGCACTGCCCCAATAGCCATTCTTTCCGCCTGCGGTTCTCTGCCATCTCCTGGCGTCGCGAGTGTTACGACGGTTCTCGTGGAGTCAGGGGATGAGGCCACGGGCGGCGAAACCATTCCGATGGAGGAGGGTGAAGCATTCGCTGCAACCAGTGACGCCCTTGTCGTGGTCTCGACCGGCGACTCACCAAGTAGATTTTGAGTCATTGCTTTCCTTTTCGTTCTGCAATCTCTTTCAATCTCTCCTGACAGTATTTATCTCGTCTCTAAATGCAGGTGTGCCGAGCGTTGAGGTTGTGCCACCCGAGGAAGCATCGCCAGTTGCTACTTTGACGGTGGCCGTCCCTTTGCCTTCTCTCGTATCCTCTCAAATGCTGGAAGGTACGGATTTGTGACCTATCGGTTTCATTGTAGGCAGTATACTTTATGTACTGACATTGCATTATTTCATCCTTGCAGGAGTCCTTTTTGATCACCTGTATCAGGTGCTGCACCCACATTTCTCCTTCCAGTCAGAGATTGCCTCATCTAGTGGCGCTGGTGAGTACAGCCTTTAGCTAATGTCTTTTCTTTTCTTTCACGGGCAGCCAAATCGTTTCTAATCCTTCTTTGTTTTGACTGCAGCACTACAGATTGAAGGAGGAGACGAAGAAACGGTTGCACCACCGGTACTCCCGGCCTTTCCACCTGCCGCAGCCGATATAGTAAACTCCATTGTTCATGTAGCTTCTCCATTTCTTGAACCGTTATTTGACTATGATTTTTTTTGCAGCAGTGACACCGACTTCAGCTCCGTTCGAGTCTCGATTCATAATGCCAGCAGGCCCCTTTTCTCGACGTCCCTCTTCAAAAGGCGTTGTGAATAGTCTGCGCATGTTGAGCGATTATATCGAGGAGCTTGACATGGAAACCCCTGCCCTTGCTGCAGATTTTGCTGCCGAGGTTAATCCTATGCTGGCGACGCTCGTGAACTTTCATAGTGAGGGCGTCGTTGAGTCTTGGGTTAATCACTGCAGGAGCATCGAGGCTTGTCTGCATGAACTCGAGGTCGGACTTCCTGCTCCTGAGGTCCTGGCTGTGACCTCTCAATGGGCTGCATGGGTCGAGCAGACCACTCCCTACTTCCGTTATCTTGAACAAGAAGCGGCCTTAAATCGTAAGGAGTGCAAAGAGACTTCAAGCGAATCTGCTCGATTGCATGCTCAAGTTGATACAAATGCTGCACAGCTGAAAGTTATCTTTGAGGGCCTTCTACGATGTATTTCTGACGGGCTAACGCTGAGGCAAAAGCTCGACCTCATTGAGCGGGATGCGCAGAGTCGTGTGGCAGCTCAACGGGTCATTGATGAGCAACTTTCATCTTACTTGCAATAACGAGCTCAGGTTGAAGCAGAATTGGCCGCGGCAGCTGACCGTGAAAAGGGACTGAGGGGAGTGCGCGAGCAACTGATTGGTCTATTGAAAACGCTTCCCTCCCAATAGTTGTTTTTGCACCATTTGTAATTTTTGAATAAAATGTATCCATTTTTTTTATCCTTTCATATGATGTAAATTGTACTCAATTTGACCTTATAAACAAAAGATACATTTCTGTCGTACTATCTTGTGTTATCTCTTGCTTTCTTGTCTTTTCTGTGTTGCCGGCGTGTTACCTTAGTAAGCGTAACCAGTAGATGATAGAGAGCATTCCGTCTTGAACTCTTCGAGAGGTAGTGATGGCTTAGGAAGCAGGTTCAGATCTGCTGCCTAAGGCTTTTCAATTTTATAAGCCGTGAGGGTCTCATAAAGACTTTTCTCCCTATAAGTCATGAGGATCTCGTAGGTGTATTTTCTCCTTAGGAATCGTGAGGATTCCTAAGCGTCTTGGGAGTCGTAAGGATCTCACAAGAGAGTTTTCTTCCTTACGGGTCGAGAGGACCTGTAAGTGATTGATGAGGTTGACATTATCCGCGTTTCACGGAGTCAGAAGTTGCTCTGGGCGTTTCCCACGGGGTCGATATTGACTCTAGCCGTGTTCCACGGGACCAGGATTTGCTCTGGATGCTTCCCACGGGGTCGGATTAACATAGTTGTGTTCCGCAAGGACCAGGATCCGCTCTGGATGCTTCCCACGGGGTCAAGATTGACATAGGTCGTGTTCCACTAGACCAGGATTTGCTCTGGATGCTTCCCACGTGGTCAAGATTGACATAAGCTGTGTTCAGCAAGGACCAGGATCCGCTCTGGACGCTTTCCACGGGGTCAGGATTGACATAGGCCGTGTTCTACTAGACCAGGATTTGCTCTGGATGCTTCCCACGGGGTCAGGATTGACATAAGCCATGTTCCACTAGACCAGGATTTGCTCTGGACGCTTCCCACGGGGTCAGGATTGACATAGCCGTGTTCCATAAGGACCAGGCTCCGCTCTGGACGCTTCCCACTGGGTCAGGATTGACATAGGCTGTGTTCCGCAAGGACCAGGATCCGCTCTGGACGCTTCCCACAGGGTCAGGATTGACATAGTCCGTGTTCCGTAAGGACCAGGATCCGCTCTGGACGCTTCCCACGGGGTCAGGATTGACAAAAGCCGTGTTCCACTAGACCAGGATTTGCTCTGGATGCTTCCCACGGGGTCAGGATTGACATAGCCATGTTCCACAAGGACAGTGTTCCGCAAGGACCAGGTTCCGCTCTGGACGCTTCCCACGGGGTCAGGATTGACATAGGCCATGTTCCAGTAGACCAGGATTTGCTCTGGATGCTTTCCACTGGATCAGGATTGACATAGGCCGTGTTCCGCAAGGACCAGGATCCGCTCTGGACGCTTCCCACGGGGTCAGGATTGACATAGGTCGTGTTCCACTAGACCAAGATTTTCTTTGGATGCTTCCCACGTGGTCAGGATTGACATAGCCGTGTTCCGCAAGGACCAGGTTCTGCTCTGGACGCTTCCCACGGGGTCAGGATTGACATAGGCCGTGTTCCACTAGACCAGGATTTGCTATGGATGCTTCCCACGGGGTCAGGATTGACATAGTCGTGTTCTGCAAGGACCAGGTTCCGCTCTGGACGCTTTCCACGGGGTTAGGATTGACATAGGCCGTGTTCCACTAGACCAGGATTTGCTCTGGATGCTTCCTATGGGGTCAGGATTGACATAGCCGTATTCCGCAAGGACCAGGTTCTGCTCTGGACGCTTCCCATGGGGTCAGGATTGACATAGGCCATGTTCCACTAGACCAGGATTTGCTCTGGATGCTTCCCACGGGGTCAGGATTGACATAGCCGTGTTCTACAAGGACCAGGTTCCACTATGGACGCATTCTACGGGGTCAGGATTGACATAGGACGTGTTCCACGAAACCAGGATTTGCTCTGGATGCTTTCCACGGGGTCAGGATTGACATAGCCGTGTTCCGCAAGGACCAGGTTCCGCTCTGGACGCTTCCTACGGGGTCAGGATTGACATAGGCCATGTTCCGCAAGGACCAGGATCCGCTCTGGATGCTTCCTACGGGGTCAGGATTGACATAGGCCGTGTTCGACTAGACCAGGATTTGCTCTGGATGCTTCCCACGGGGTCAGGATTGACATAGCCGTATTCCGCAAGGACCAGGTTTCACTCTGGACGCTTCCCACGGGGTCAGGATTGATATAAGCCGTGTTCCACTAGACCAGGATTTGCTCTGGATGCTTCCCACGGGGTCAGGATTGACATAGCCGTGTTCCGCAAGGACCTGGTTCCACTCTGAACGCTTCCCACGGGGTCAGGATTGACATAGGCCGTGTTCCACTAGACCAGGATTTTCTCTGGATGCTTCCTACGGGGTCAGGATTGACATAGCCGTGTTCCGCAAGGACCAGATTCTGCTCTGGACGCTTTCCACGGGGTCAGTATTGACATAGGCCGTGTTCCACTAGACCAGGATTTGCTCTGGACGCTTCCCATGGGGTCAGGATTGATATAGGACGTGTTCCGCAAGGACCAGGTTTCGCTCTGGACGCTTCCCACGGGGTCAGGATTGACATAGGCCATGTTCCATGAAACCAGGATTTGCTCTGGATGCTTCCCACGGGGTTAGGATTGATATAGCCATGTTCCGCAAGGACCAGGTTCCGCTCTGGATGCTTCCCACGGGGTCAGGATTGACATAGGCCGTGTTCCTCTAGACCAGGATTTGCTCTAGACGCTTCCTACGGGATCAGGATTGACATAGGCCGTGTTCTGCAAGGACCAGGTTCCGCTCTAGACGCTTTCCACGGGGCCAGGATTGACATAGGCCGTGTTCCACGAAACCAGGATTTGCTCTGGATGCTTTCCACGGGGTCAGGATTAACATAACCGTGTTCCGTAAGGACCAGGTTCCGCTCTGGACGCTTCCCACGGGTCAGGATTGACATAGGCCGTGTTCTACGTAACCAGGAAGGGTTGACTTTATCCGCATTTCACGGAGTCGGGGGTTGACTCTCGGTTGTCTGTGCACCGCCGAGTCATGGAACTGGGAGTTTTCGCTGTTCCGTTTTGCTGATGTTGCGTCTGTGGTAGTGAGACGAATGTTGAGATGATCTCCAGGCTGTCTGTGAACCGTCGAGACTTGGCTCTTTCTCGGATGGAGCCTGGGGGGAAGGTATGGTCCGCTCCTTTGTTTGTGCCCCTAGATTGTATACAGGGATCGATGTGATTTCACCTGTAGGGAAAAAAGTTTCATTTTATATATTTTTCTTTCCGCGATGCTCTATCATTTCAGCTTTTTATATCGCGAAAGTTGCGATTGCCCAATCATTTCGGCTATTTTTCGCGGTGCCCAATCATTTCAGCTATTTGTTTTATTTACTCGCTGCTTTTTATTGCGAGTTGCCCAACTATTTCGGCTATTTTGTATGCATACATTTTTACTTGCTGATTTGTTGCAAGTTGCCCCATCATTTCGGCTATTTCGTACGCATATGTGGCTCGCTGGCTTTTCACTGTGAATTTGGGATTTGGCACCGATTTCGGCGTCAACATCGCTACAATTGGGATATTGCCAGGAGCGAATCATCATTTTCCTTGGTCGATGTCGAACAAAGGTGGCTTAGTAAACAGGGTTAGGATCCTGTCGACTAAGGCTTTTAACTTTATGAGCCTTAAGGGTCTCATAAAGGTATTTCTCCCTGCGAGTAATGAGGATCTCGTAGGTGCGTTTTCTCCTTAGAAATCGTGAGGATTCCTAAGTGTGTGTTCTCTTGTAAGTTGTAAGGATCTTACAAGAGTATATTCTCCTTCTAAGTCGAGAGGACCTACAAGGGTTGTTCGCCATATGAGCATATCCCCAGTCGCTGGTGGGACTTTGTTAGGGAAACGTTTATTCGCGCCCATGGATTGTATACAAGGGTCGATATTGAACCTCTTGTAGGGAAAAATTGGAAGTTGTGATGGCTTAAGAACAGGTTCAGATCCCTATAGCTTAAGGCTTTTGAATCTTATGAGTCGTGAAGGTCTCATAAGAGGGTTCTTCTTACGATTCGTGAGGATCTCGCAAGTGTAATTTCTCCTTAGGAATCATAGGGATCCCTAAATGTGTTGCTCCCTTGTGAGTCGTAAGTATCTCACGCAGGTATTTTCTCCTCACAAGATCGAGAGGACCTTGCAAGTGTCTTTTAACGAGGTTGAGCCCTTTCGGGTTTTCACAAAACTCGCCGGTAGCCCTGCTGTTTTTACTCACGGAGCCCTTTCGGGTTTTCATCCGTGCCCATTTTGCTTATGGGCATACCGTTTTCTTTTTTATTATTATTATTTTATTATTATTTTCTTTTTGTGCCAACCTTGGGATGCTGCAGTCTGTAGTAGTTTATCGACGTCTCGGTCAATAGCCAGTTTTAGGACATGGTGGTCCATCGTTAGTTTAAGGACGTTTCGGTTCATTGTTAGTTTTAGGACATTTCGGTCTGTTGTTAGTTTGAGGACATTTCGGTCCGTTTGCCGGCTACTACTTATGGATTTTAGGCTTAGGAAGATAGCGAGCGGACATAGGTGTCGTCATCTATCATTACCAACGTCGTGACTCGTCAGGTGTAGTATTTTTTTAGGAAGCGACCGTTTATTGGCCTGCAAAATCTTTTGCCATGCATGTCCATGAGTAGATAGGCTCCACCCTGGTAAACTTTGTCTATGATATATGGGCCTTCATAGTTTGGCTCGAATTTCTCCCGCTTGGCACAATTGGGGATCATAGGTCTTTTGACCACTAGCACGAGCTCGCCTTGGCGGAATGTTCTCGGCCTAGTCAATCTTTCATATGAGCGTGTCATCTTTGCTTTATAAGCTTCCAGATTCTGTTGCGCCATGAGCCGGGTTTCATCAAGGGCATCGAGTTTCTCAAGCCGAAGGTGAGCATTTTCTTCGTCTGTTAGCTCGTAGTGAACCGCCACTCGTAGAGAAAGTAACTTTACCTCGAGGGGGAGTACAGCTTCTGTGCCGAATACCAATGCATATGGCGTTGTGTTCGTGGCTATTTTGAATGTAGTTCGATACGCCCAGAGAGCTTCATGCAGTCTCTCGTGCCAGTCCCTCTTATTTCGAGACACCGTCTTTTTCACGATCTTCGTCAAGGTTTTGTTGAAAGCCTCAGCTAGACCGTTAGCTCGGGGATTATAGACCGAAAGTACCTCCAGTCTATGTTATGTTGTGCGAAGTGGCTAATCTTGTGTCTTCTATAGGCTGGCCCGTTATCGGAGATAATCCGTCGCGGAGTGTCAAACCGATAAATGACGTTTGTTTAGAAGAAATGGAGGATATTCTCCGTCTTCACTTCCCTCAGCGGTACTGCTTCCGCCCATTTGGAGAAGTAATCAGTTGTTGCCAAAATGAATCGATGTCCTCTGGACAATGCCGGTTCAATGGGGCCGATTATGTCAGTCCTCCACATTTCGAACGGCCAGCTAGCCACTGTTAGATGTAGTGGATTCGGATGCTGATGGATAAAATCCCCGTGAACCTGGCATGAGTGGCACTGCTTCGCGTATTCAAGGCAATCCTGGATCATCGTGGGCCAATAGTAGCCCATCCTTTTGATTTTTAGTTTCATCTTAGGCCCGGCTTGGTGAGAGCCGCAGAGTCCGTCGTGAGTTTCTTGGACGACTCTCCTTTCCTCTTCAGGTCCCAGGCATCTCAGCCACAGAGAATCAAATGATCTCTTATACAGAGTATCATTGACGAAGGCAAAAGATAGAGCTCATTTCATGAGCTGATGTCTCGAGGATGCATCTTCAGGTGCTCGATGGGATTTGAAGTAGTCTATAAATACTTATCTCCAATCCATAGCCTTTTCCTGTTCCTTTATTTGTAGGGTTGTTTCTTCGGTGACTCCCTTTTCTTCGGACGCCTCCGGAGATATTTCTGCCGGTGCAAGAACCCGACGGCTTTGCACAACGATCCTCACGTCATCGAGGTTCTCATCGGCCAGTTCTTTAGCGAGCTTAGCTAATGCATCCGCTTTGCTATTTTCCGCACACGGTATGCTTTCCAGGGTGTAGGAAGGAATTTGAATCAGCAGTTACTGTACTCTCTCGCCGTACTTCACCAACTCAGGCTTGCAAGTTTGATAGTCGCCATTTACTTGACTAACGACCAGTTGTGAGTCTCCGTATATGAGAAGGTTCTCAATTCTCATGTCGACGGCGAACTCAAGACCTGCTATCAAAGCTTCATATTCGGCTTCATTATTTGTCCTTGGTTCGGTTAAGGAGAAGGCAAAGCGCATTATCCCTCCTTGTGGAGTCACGAAGATGAAACCCACCCCAGATGTGATTATGGGGGTGCTTTGCTTCCGCTTCTTCATGGAAGATGCCCCATCGAAGTAGAGTTCCCATCGAGTGTCATTTTCTCCTTTCTCCCCGTCGATTGTGTCAAACGCGTGCTCGTATGGCAATTCGCAGTTTAAGGGCAAGTCGGCAGGTATAGGATGTTCAGCGAGGAAGTCGGCGATGGCCTGGCCTTTCACTGCCTTAGGGGACGATAAGTTATCGAGAACTCCATCAAGAGCAGGACCCATTTAGCGAGCCGTCCCGTTAATATAGACTTTGACATCAAATATTTGATAGGATCCACCTTTGATATGAGGTGGACCTCATGTGCCAAAGCATAGTGTCTGAGCTTCGTTATCACGAAGATCATTGCCAGGCAGTGTTTTTCAATGGGGAGTAATTGCTTTTTGCCCCCAGGAGAACTCGACTCAAGTAGTAGAGGGCTCTCTCCTTCCCTTGGTCGTTCTCTTGTGCCCATAATGTGCCTAGAGAACCCTCAAGGTCGGTTGTATATAGAATGAGAGGCTTTCCCTTGACCGGAGCAGTCAGCACCGGCGGATTCTGCAGGTATTGCCTAATTTTGTCCAATGCGCTTTGGCATTTGCGATCCCAGACGAACGGAGTTCCCTTCTTCATTAGGTTACTGTAAGGATGACACTTTCCTGAGAGATTGGCTATAAATCGCCGGATATACGCGAGCTTTCCTTGGAGAGACCGCAGTTGCTTGAGAGTTCTTGGCGGGGGCATTTCCATAATTGCCTTGATCTTTGACTGGTCTATCTCGATGCCTCGATGTTTTACGATGAACCCTAGGAATTTAACCGAGGAAACCCCGAATGCGCATTTGAGAGGATTCATCTTCAAGTTGTATTTCCGAAGGCGCTGAAACACGATCTTCAGATGCTCTAAATGTTCCTCGTATGATTTGCTTTTAACTATGAGGTCGTCGATATAGCATTCGACGATTTCATGTACGAGGTCATCGAAGATCTTCGTCATGGCCCTCTGATAAGTGGCACCGGCGTTCTTTAGACTGAAAGGCATCATCCTGTAGCAGAATATGCTCAAAGGGGTACGAAAAGCGGTATACTTCTGGTCCTCGGGATGCATCTTTATCTGATTGTATCCTAACGAGCCGTCCATGAAGGAGAAGACTTCGTGAGTGGACGTGTTATTTATCATTAGCTCAGTGACTGGCCCTGGAAAGTCGTCCTTCAGGCAAGCTTTGTTGAGATCCCGAAAGTCCACACATATGCGCACCGTCCCATTTTTCTTCATCACTGGGAAGATGTTGGCGATCCAGTCAGGATACTGAACCTCTTGGATGAAGCCAGAGTCGATCAGCTTCTTGACCTCAGCATTGATGCTCATTTCAAGCTCGAGCCGCATTCTTCATGGTGCTTGTTTGATCGGCTTGACGTCCGGAGATATCGCCAATTTGTGGACGGCTATTTCTGGATCCAATCCGGGCATCTCGGAATAGTTCCATGTGAAACAGTCTTTATACTGCATGAGCACGTCTTTTAGCGTAGCCACCCTTTCTTCAGACAATAGCTCACTGATGAATGTCGGCCGCGGGTCACTTGCCGTCCCCAAGTCAATTTTCTTGAGATTATCTGCAGTAGTATGTATCCCATCTTCCAGCTCTTTTGGGGCCGGTGGAAATTCTGAGATCACCTCGTCATCATCGTTTTCGAAGCACCAGGGGAGGTTATCCATATTCTCGGATCCTTCTTCTGACAGCGTTATCACGTGACAGGTGCGAGATCGCTTCCAAGACCGATGTTGATCCGGCTCTACTCTCGTGGCTTTCGGTTCATGCTTCTGCGGTGGGGTTATCTTCCAACTGCTGGATAAAGCGAACTTGCCTCACTGATACTGGTCTTCTACCCAGTCTTTGAATGTGAAGCAGTCTTCGAGAGGATATCCTATCGCTCGGTCATAAGAGCAATAATCTGGGTAAGAGACCTTGCCTGCTTGCTCGGGGTGCTTGGACTCCGGGAGGGTAATCATCTGATGTTTTATGACAAGATCAAGTATCTTCCTTGTCTTGTCTTGGGAAAAAGAATACGCTCGACCCATCTTCTATACAAGAGACGAATCCAGGATGCTCGATTCTCGATCGCAGGGCTTCTTGGACTCGTTTTTTCGCCGTCGAACGCTTTTTCCGTTCTTTGGTTTATTTTTGCTTCTGCGCCGGGTCTTTTGTATGACGGGCTGGCGAAGAAGAGCATTTTCACTTTCTGCAGCTTGTTGAAGGAGGCGCTGCGTTCTGGCTTTCTCGTAGATGGCCATTTCACGATTATGTTCGTCTCGAACCTTTTGACCTGTTTCTCTTATAAGCTTGTCCATTTGTTCTTCGAACGACGGGCTTGGCATTTTTACGATGGGAGCTTGTTTTGGTTCAGGGTTAGCATCTTCCCACAGAGCATCTCCTTCTTCATCAAAGTCATGTATGACGTAGCAGCCGCGGAATCGCTCTCGTTCCTTGGATTGAACATATCCAAGCCTGATTGTTTCCATTCTCCCATTGGGCAACTTTCGCTGGGTTCCGGGGACGTTCCAGATCCTATTATAGAACTGAGCTTGTCGCGCGGTCTGTTTCAAAGGTATGCCTTGGTGCCTCAACAACCTTTTTAATCCGTCTGTGTAATATCTGGGCAAACGGATGGGCTGGAGCCTGTCAAGTATGGAATCAGCACCATGCCAAATTTCTTTCTCCACCTTGGTTTCCCCGGATCGGTAGAATAGGATCGCCTTTTCACCTCTTCGCCTGGGAGGGACGTATAATGTCTACAGTTCCTGCACACTATAGGCATTAAGTGTATCGAGCTCTTTGTAATGCTCCCGCGACACCATGGCGATTTGCAAACTCCGATCATCTCTAACGAAGGCTTGTACTGATGGACGAGCCGAGAATACGACATTGACCTCATCTTCCGAGTCGCTGCCGAAGATCAATATAGGGGTGGACGGCCCCGGCTTGTTGCATTAGGGCGGCCCTAAGTAAACTATTTCTTCCTCCTCCTCGGTATCACTCCCGAAGACCGGAATAGTAGTGATAGCTTTGTTCTTGTCCTCCGGTTTGCGACATCTTTCCATGTCTTCGAAATCTGGCAGGAAGTACTTGGCATCCTCATATTTGCGGACTTCGTTCACGGAGAATGGATTTAGTTCCCCTGTCACAGTGTACTCGAGACCATCCTTGAAGTACTTTATACACTGATGTTGTGTAGAAGGGATAATGTTGTACTCGTGTAACCAAGGCCGACCGAGCAAAGCGTTGTAGCAGGTCTTGGCGTCAATGACGTGAAATTTAATGTCCGTGACGAGTAGCCCAAAGCGCAACGTCAGTATCACAGACCCGAGAGTCCGTGATGACCAGGAGTCAAACCCTGAAATGGTTATTTTATCATGAGCGAGATGTTGAACGCTCATGCAGATTTCCTTCAACACTCTTACATTGAGGAGGTTAACGGAGGACCCATTATCAATTAGGATTTTTCCTATCTTGATATCATGACAATATCCGGAGACATAAAGGGGACGGTTATGCTCACACGTCCCGAGGAGGAGGTCTTCATTGCCGAAGGTGATATCGGCCGTGTGTACTTCTTTGAACCCATCCTTCATCTTTTCTTTGGCGAGGAAAGCTTAGAATTGTTCGGGCTCTTGTAACACCCAGATTAGAGAATCTCTCGCCTCTTTGGATAGCAGAAGGGCGTCGAGAATGCTGAGGTGCGAGGGTATCCTCCTCAGGTGTGCAAGAACGTTGTAATCCACCTTACTTTTCTTGGGCGGGTCCTTGGCTGACAGATCTTCGACGACTCGATCGTCAAGGGCAATATCCTCAAGGACTTTTCTTTCCCCTTATCCTTTTTGTTCGAGCCCTTATTTGCAGGTCCAAGATTTTATTCAGGTAATGTGCGATTGCGCAGCTGAATGTTCTCGCAGCTCTTCGGTTCTTCCTCTTTTTCCGAGGTGGATTCTTTGAAGAGAGGGCCAAGAGTCATTTCTTCGTCAGAGTCGCTCCCGAAAGTGAGGACTTGCGATACCCCATTGTCAACCATATGGAAGTTGCTGGCAGTTCTTTTGTGCTCATTTGTCGCGCTTTTCCGCTGTCGACGAGCTTCACGCTTCATCCTTTTGAAGTGTTGCCTGTGAGAGACATATCACTGCCACCAGTTTTTAAAGGCTATGCACTCTTCAGTAGGGTGCGCAATCCTTCGATGATATAAGCAGTAGCTAGGATGTATATCCGCTTCATCAGGAGTATTTTCCTCGGAGGGTGGCAGCTTCATTCCCATCGATATGGCTTTGGAGAACCTTTTCCTCGTCTTGAATCTGCTTTTATTTACAACAGATGTACTTTGATCTGGCGGGAATGTCTCGACCCTTTCGTCCAGTCACTGGCATTTGGCCTTTTCAAATACGGCTATTTCGCGCTCCCGGTTAGCTTTACTTTTCAAAAGAGGTTCGTTTAGGAATGCATCAAACATTTTGTCTGATGGTCCTAGAAGTTCCGGCTCAGGATCTACCCCCGATTTCTCTGCATCCAGAGCTTCTCCATCGTTTACCAACGAGTGAGAGATCACATGGCAGCTTGCCACATAATCCGGACGAGTCTTCTCCATTATCGTCATCTCCGTCCTCAAGGACGTGGCTGAGAAATTCTTGGAGTGTGACTGGGGTCCGCGCCTTCTGGTTATATTCTTCCAGTGCTACGATATGTTTTTGCAGTTCTGTGCGCTTGTTAACAAGCTTCACGGGCTTTTTGGTCTTCTTTTTCTTCAAAAATTTTGACGGCTGGGTGTGAGCACTTTGACTATCACCACCAATTTTGGAAGTTGGGCGGGTTCCAGTGGACTTTTCCATCTGATTGCCGGGCATGTCTGGAGATCCTTCAGCATTCTTTTCGTTTTGGCTGAATGAGCGACCTCCCATGGAACTTCTTCGACAAAAGAGCACGATGCCCCTGGTGTGTCCCCCTTTTAAGAGCATACGGGTGAGGCGGGCTTACTTTCCATTTCTCGGACAGTGCGGATTTGCCCTGTTGATACTGGTCCTCAATCCAGCCCTTGAAGACGAAGCAATCTTCAATTGGATGGCCTATCACTTGGTGATAGGGGCAATAATTAGGATTATTAGCCTCACCGGGTTGCAATGGGCGTTTTAGATTCGGCAGATTGATGAGCCTGTTGCGCACCGATAGTTCGAATAATCTCTTCGTTTTGTCCCGGGGAAACGAATAAGGGCGCTTTATTTTCTCATTATAGAATTTCCGTCTCTCGTCCAGGCGATCAGTTAGTTTTGGGCCATTGGGCTGCTGTTGAGCATTTGCGACGAAGGTCGCTTTCCCTTTGCACTTTTCATTTCGTGGCTCCGGATTTGAAGGAAATGATCTATGACCCATCTGGTCTATTTGAGCCAGTTTGTCAATCAAGGACTGGAACGTGGTCGGCTTGAAGAACATCATAAATTGGGAGATGGTCGCTTGAGGGTCAAGAGTGCCCACGAACATGCCCACCGTGGGTGCTTCTTCGATGCGCTGCTCACATTTTGACCATAAATTCCGCCATCGTATTGCGTATTGAACCCATGTTTCTCCAGGTTTCACTCTGGCATTGATCAATGCCGTGATTGGGGTGCGTTCACTAGCACTCGCGAAACACTGGGTGAATAGTAGCTCCATCTCTGCAAAAGTTTTGACGGAGTCATTGGGAAGCTCCGAATACCACTCAAACACCGTCTCCGACAAGCTACCAACAAACTGGCAGAGTAGAAACTTATCATTACCTCCGTTGTTGCCGCACAAGGCTCTGAATTGAGCGACGTGCTGATGCGGATTCCCCGTCCCTTTATCTACATAGAATTTAGCGATCGTATATCCTGGCGGGTACCATATTTTGTCATACCAGCCTGGATAGGGTCGTCCAGTCTTAATGATCTGTTCGGCCGTTTCGCTCGCATGATGAACCCGTATTTGCTGAGCGATGTAATCATCCAGAGCGTCCTTGGAGATGGTCTCCTCCTTAGCTACTAAAAGAGCCGGAGGGGGGTTCGATGTCTTCACTCTGTCGTCATCAATGATGATCGGGGGGTCTTCAGCTGGAGGTTCCGGCTGTAACATCATCCCGGCCATGTCTTGGAATAAAAGAGCCATTCGTTTTATGTTGGCCGCTTGTTCCGTGGCCTCTTTTTCTTTCCTTTCGAGCATTCTTAAGAGGAACTCAGTATCAGTTTCTTGTTCCCGACGCTGCTCCGAGGTCTCTGTATTTTCTTTTGGCCCAGTGAGTGCGGCCATTGCAGTCAGCATCTCCTGAATTTTTTGTTGCTGTTGCTCCTGAGACTTTATTATTGATCGGGTAAGCGGTTGATGACCCATAGAAGCACGGCTTTCTTCTTTTCCAGAAGCCATATAAACGGTATGTGTTACCATGCCCCTAGACTTGGGGCGTTTAGATTCAGCGTCCTTGTAGTTCGCCTCGGTCACAGGGGCTTTCTCTGACCTCCTTCTTTTGTGAGCGGTTGACGTTGAGGGAGCTGTTGCAGCGGGCATCCATACGGATGAAATCTTTTGTGGTACCATGGGATGGCTCCTTTCTTGCCGAGCTTTAAGCTTCTTTGACCGGCGAGAGTAGTCCTGGTCAATCACCGATTCCTGGACCTGTCGCCAGACTTTGTAAATTTTGGAGGACAGCCGTTGAGGTGGCTGCTCCGGCTTCTTTTCTGTAGTATTTTCCATAGGTGGAGGAGATCTTGTCAGTACGGCAGTCGAAGAGTTTTTGCACACCCTCCTTAGCGGTTCAAAGCTGTTCCCAGTTGGAACAACAACATCGATTTCCACCATGGGAGCTGGTGGAGTCAGTCCAGAAGGGGAGCTGCCCTAACCTTCCTTACTCGGCGCCAGTGACGACGGCGAGCATGTCGAGCCGTTAGGATTGTCTCAGCTGTAGGGGTGACTTCATCATGCCCCCTGTTTTAGCGAAGGGTTGTCGCCGGCGTCAGCCTCTTAAAGACCGATGTTTGTTGAGAAGCAATGTATAATCTGTCAAAGACAGACTTCTGGGCAGGGGAAGCGGCTTTGAGGACTTCGCCTGGAGCAGGAGCCGGAATGGCCAGCCTTATGAAGACTGACTTCTTGGCAGAAGAAGCCGCTTTCACGATTTCGTCCGCTTGAGCCGGGATAACTATCCGCTTTGGGATGGTTGCTTCAGGTATCGCAGGCTTGTTGGCGTTCTGGCCCAGTCTGTTGAAAACTGAGACATTGGATTTGGGCGACCCATTGAGAGGATCTGCGGCAGTGGTAAGTCGATCAAAGACCGACTTCTTTGGGGCTTCTTGCGATAGCAACGGAGCATTGAAGCTCATCGGTGGGATCATGGTCCCAAAGAACAGCCCAGTGGTGGCCTGAGTTACTTGCACCACCAGCATCGTGAACAGTGAGGCTGCTTGGGGCCCATAGGTTACACATCCAGATGAGGCGGAATGGGAGTTGCAGTTGCAGTTGGAGCAGTTGGAAGCCATTGACGTTCTTTTTTTTGCATGGGAGCAAAACCAAATCTTAGTACCTCGAACCCAAGGGCAACCATATCAAACCGCGATTCTTTCGCGAACACGACACACGAAGTGTGGAGTGAAAAGAGGAAAAGGTCCCACCGGGCGTGCCAGAATCTGTTCCCCGCCGAAAACGGAGACGAGACCGCGCAAGTCCGTCTTGCCTGAATTCGGGGTAGATGCTAATTGGTGCTATCCGTCCACCTCTCCGAAGATTACAAGTTGATTTATGACACCGTATATCGAAAGTTTAAACGGATGCAGCCAATGTAGCAGACTTCGTCAGATTTCCCCTCGTTAAGGGGTTTTTGATTGTAGGGACGCTCTTCCCTGCAGGCGCAAGCCCCTGCAGTTAATTACGCTACCGCATCGCGGTAACCACGTTCTCCTTCTCCAGATGGTCACTTCGTGTCGTGGGTGTTTGTTTTGTTTTTGGTTGCCCGTGGATTGTATACGGAGACTAATTTATGTTGTCGCCCGTAGGGCGTGAATTAGTCTAAATCCGTATCTTTTTAGATTTTGGTTTGGGGTTGGGTTTAAGGATACGTTAGTCTCATTTAAGACTAAGATCAACTTAAACGTATGTCAAGGATACATTAGTCCAATTTCAGACTAAGATCAACTCAACGGGATCGTTTAGATCCAACAAAAGAGCATTTGTGCTCTATTGTTTAATTTAGGGACATTGCTGTCGATTACAAGTTTAAGGACATAGTTTTCCAATGTTAGTTTAAGGACATTACGGTCCAATGTTAGTGTAAGGACATCTCGGTCCATGGGCTTAAGGACCCCACAGTCCGAGGTTAAGGACATCATAGTCCATGGGTTTAAGGACCCCACAGTCCAGTTTAAAGACGTCATAGCCTATGGGTTTAAGGACCCCACAGTCCGAGGTTAAGGACATCATAGTCCGTGGGTTTAAAGGGACCCCACAGTCCGAGATTAAGGACATCATAGTCCATGGGTTTAAGGACCCCACAATCCAAAGTTAAGGACATCATAGTCTGTGGGTTTAAAGGGACCCCACAGTCCGAGGTTAAGGACATCATAGTCCGTGAGTTTAAGGACCCCACAGTCCAATTTAAAGACGTCATAGCCTATGAAATGTATGGTTGTCGGGACCCGTCACCTCTCCGAAGACGTTGAAGGATTACAACGACATATATCAGAGGGGTTCAGAGATGTACCCTTGAACCAATTTTGGTTGGTTGATCTGTAGTCCAATTGAAACTGAGATCTATTAAAAGATTCATGATCATATGGGCTCAATTAATCTGAGTTGAGGACTTATGGCCAATCTTGGGCTAAGTCCAATCGAGTTAAAATATTTAACATTTATCTTGGGCTGTTGAGCCTTTATTTGGGCTTGGCCCTGACAGTGTTTTTGTCTTTTATTGAATGCTAAGCATTCATCATAGCTCTGGGCTTTATTAAAGAACAATTTATGTTCTATCAGCGCAACACGTGGTGCGCTTGGCGCTTTGCGCCAATCAAAGAGCACAGTGCACTTCTGCCTAGTAGCGCACACGTGAGGGACACGTGTCGCGCTTGGGGCTAAGCGCTAGATGATGGGCGCATTGCGCCAGTTCATGAGCGCAGAGCGTTAGTTTATGAGTGCATTGCGCTATTAGTTCAGTAGTGCACACGTGAGTGACATGTGGTGCACCTAGCGCTGAGCGCCAGCCCATGAGCGCAGTGCGCTAATTCAAGAGCGCAAAGCGCTAGCTGTTAAGAGCGCATACGTGAGGGACACGTGTCGCACTTGGCGCTGAGCGCAAGTCCAAGAGCGCAGAAGCGCAGTTCAAGAGCGCAAAGCGCATCCGATCAATTTTATGATCTGAGAAATAAATTTATGTTCTTTTAAAAGAGAGTTTGTCTCAAGATCTAAGAACTACAGTTCTTATTTTGTAGGAGATGTTTCCAATCTCTTATGTTGATGAAAGGCTTTGCCTTTATAGATCTATGATCTTTAAGAGAATTGAATTATTCTCCCCTTCTTATAATGAGATGTATTGATCTCATTTTGGTAAAGACCTTAGTCTTGTAGATCTATGATCTATGAGAAGATATATATTCTTCTTTTTATTTTATGATGGGATCTTTTGATCTCTTTTTGAATGACCTTGGTCTTTGCAGATCTATGATCTTTTAAAGAAGTGAATTCTTCATTTGAAATTAATTATGAGATGATTTCATCTCTCTGTTCATCATCATTCTTTTTTATCTTGAAGAAAAATCTTCTTTCTCTGAGAGCTTGGCTCTTCTCTCAATTTTCTCAAAGTTTTATGGGGGAGGTTCCTCTCTATGCTTTTGTCTCTAAGACTTGAAGTCTAGAGGCCTTTTTATTAGGCGAGCTGATTTGTTCAATCAGTTAAGGAGATCTTTTCTCCAATTGATTTGGGGATTTTCCTATCGTTGGATCTTTGATCCAAGGGCATCTGATTTACAGAAGATAATCTTCTTGTTTTTAACAAAGATTGGAAAATCTTCTAAACAGAATTTATTCTTTATTTTTAGTGATTTTTAATCACCCTTGGATCATTGATCCAACGGTGCTCTGATTTACAGAGCATAATCTTGTTGTTTGGAAACAATTTGAGGAATATTTCCTTAACAGAATTTAATTCTAATTAATTAATAATTCATCATTATTATTGTTAGATCTTTGATCTGACGGTGGGGAGCTCTTAGTTCTAGCGCTAGCGCACCCGTGCTCTGCACGTGGTGCGCTGCTCAGAGTGCAGCGCATTTAACGCTAGCGCATCTGTGCTTTGCACATGGTGCGCTGCTTAGAGCGCAACACACCTAGTGCTAGCGCATCCGTGTTTTACACGTCGTGCGCTGCTTAGGGCACGACGCACTTGGCGCTGCTTCTGAAGCGTTTCTTCATTTCAAAATTTGAATTTTGAACAGAGCTTTGCTTTAATTGGGGAAAACAGATGCTCCCAAAGCAGAGACAAGAATAAGGCGACGATCACAAGCAATGTTCAAAGACAACAAAGCAGGTCCAAGACACCGTCTAATCGAGAAAAATTTGGTTGGAGCCGAACCTTTATAAAGAAGATGGGTCGGAAATATTCGTTCCCTCAAGATAAGACCGAAAAGATCTTCGGCCTTGTCGTAAAACACCAAATGTTAATGCTCCCGGAGTCTCGGCACCCTGAACAAATAAATGAAGTCCATCATCCGGATTACTATTCCTATCACCGAGCAATAAACCATCCCCTTGAAGACTATTTCATGTTCAAGAACTGGGTGTAAGACCAATATCAATAAGGCAGGTTCATGTTATCCGATAGCTGGATGATAACCCCGCTACAAAAGCACGAGCCAAAGAAGACCTATACCGTCAGGATGGGGCTAGCTCGACCGCGAAAATAGAAGCGGGCTCATACCTGTCATATGATATCACTCTCAGAGGAAGGAGGGGACTAAAATATGATTAACCTTTTCGAATGCTTCGCAAATGAAGACGATGATGAGGAGATCTCAGAATTTCCACCGGTACCAAAAGAGTTGGAGGATGGGATACCTAACACGGCAGACAAGCTAAGGAAAATTGACTTAGAAATGGAGGATGATCTAAGACCGACGTTTGTCAATAAGACGCTATCCGAAAAACGCATAGCCACATTAAAAGACGTGCTTATGTAGTACAAAGATTGCTTCACTTGGAACTACTCTCAAATGCTGGGTTTAGATCCAGAAGTGGCGGTACACAAACTGGCTATATTGCCAGACATAAAGCCAGTCAAAAAGGATATGGCTCGAATTTGAGATGAGTATCAACGCCGAAGTCAAGAAATCAATCGACTCCGGCTTCATCCAAGAAGTTCAATATCCCGACTGGATCGCTAACATCGTTCCGGTGATGAAGAAAAATGGGACGGTTCAGATTTCCGTGGACTTTCGAGACCTCAATAAGGCATGCCCGAAAGATGACTTCCCAGTGCCCGTTATCGAACTAATGATCGATAACACGTCCACTCATGAAGTCTTCTCTTTTATAGATGGATCTTCAGATTATAACCAAATAAAGATGGATCGTGAAGACCAGAAGCATACCGTCTTCTGGACTCCGTTAAGCATATTTTGCTATAAAGTGACGCCCTTCGGTTTGAAGAACGCCGGAGCCACCTACCAAAGGGCCATGACGAAGATATTCGATGACCTCATACACAAGATCGTTGAATGGTATATTGATGACTTTTTGGATAAAAGAAAATCTCATAAGGAGCACTAGGAATATCTAAAGATCATGTTCGAGCGTCTTCAGAAGTATAATCTGAAGATGAATCCTCTAAAGTGCATGTTGATTGATTGATTTAGCGTGCTTGCGCTTTCTAAAAGATAGATCAAAAATATTTGTAACCGCAATCAAGAACGGCGTCGCTTTGCAGCTAGCCGGTGAGTACGGGTCGGTCCACAGGGATGTTGTGAATTTCCTAATCGTGCTAACGAGTTAATTCCGAAGGGTGTTCGGATTGATTATTAAATCTAAAAATTGAAGTTGTATGATACTAGGATTAGAAACTTGGTAGGATTAGGTTTAGGGAAAATTTGGTAAACAAAAATCTACATCTCTTTCCATTGCCTTTAATTAAAAATATCATATTAGTGTTATGGTAAATCTTAACAAAGGGGATTAGGATGATTGGGAAGATTGATTCTTCCTCTAGATCCTTGTCCTTCCTTTCTTAATCTTTACCCTAACCTCCATGGAAAACCTTAAAATCCGGGCCTTTAGACTACGAAATCACCGCTACCTCGAGGGTAGAAGTGCCGTAGGGAGCGGAATAAGAAAGTATGCATGGAGTTCTAATTTTCATAAAAGATTGGCAAAGAAAAGATATGAGAGATCTTCGTCTCTCAAATCCTTCCCTATTCCTAACCCTAACAAGCGAGGAAACTACTCGCTCATTGAAAGGATGAAGAAAGACATGATTTTATTAAAGAGAAGAAACATCTATTGCAAGTTAATAAAATTCTTAAACTAAATTAAACTAAGGCAAGAAAATAATTTACCTACAAAAAATGATGCTCTCCAAAAGAATGCTGAAATTTATTAATGAAGGGAGGCATAAGAAAATACAAGGTCTTGGGTTCTATTTATAGGACATAGAAACCGTAGGTTTACAATTGTACCGCATGTCTAAAGTTACAAATATACCCCTAGAAAATCTTTTCAGAGCCGCCACAAAAATTTGGTAAAATTTTATTTGCGCACGGGCACAGGACGGCCGCGGATCCGCAGCATGGGCGCGCTTGGGCCGCGGATCCGCGGCCCAATGATGTGATCATCATGTGATTTTTCTTGGGCTTGGTTTGGTTCTTCTGGGCTTCTTGTTTCTTTATTTATTTTTCCATTTGGGCTTCTGCAGTGACTCCAGAACTTCAGTGAACACTTTGCAATGGATCTTTTAACCGTCTTTCTTTCAAATTTGGATCTTGCGTTGCCTTGTTGGTGGTGAAGCGTTCTTCTGCTGGGCTTTACTAAGATCCTCCTAATTGTTGGTCAAAAGTCCTTCTTTTGTGTCGTCTTTTGTGTTTTTCACTGTTTTCGCGCCAAGAACCTGTAACCTGTAATATGTAGCAGACATGGGTCAAAAGCACCTGTTTTTATTGTAAAATGCATAAGAATGGGTAATACAAAATGCAATATTATGTTATGAACAAATACCCCCAAACTTATCTTTTGCTCGCCCTCGAGCAAACTTATTATTTTATTTATTCTCGTTAAAAATCTAACCTAGCCGCATTTTCGCAGGGAAACGCGATTGCACTGAGCTCGTGCAACAAGCCGTTAAACCTCTAGGTGTCCCTAGTAGGAGGAGTGTTGTCTCCTGAGGGTTTTCAGCGGATTACACCCACAAAATCCTATCAATTTGGCTGTTCGACTTTTGTTTTCCAATTAGGTCTTCTAACAAGGAATTCTATTATCGTCGACTCATAAATTATCCACCCATATTCTTCACACTTCCTCATTATTTAACTTAAGATTATATATATCCTATAGAATTACCTAGCTTTCGGCATTTCTTAAGTTTTCCTTCTAGGGTTCCATCTCCACTTAGGAATTTCTATCAACTCTATTAAAGATACAAGTTTTATTCTTCATTCCTTTCTCTCATCTAAACTATAATCACATATCCCCACGTGTGTGTAAATATCACCCCTACACTTGGAAATTCAAATCAAGCAATCATACACTTGTCCGTTGTCCAAAGTACTTATTAGTAGGTGAATTTTTAATTGAATTTTGCTTACACATCCTTCATGCGACCGTTAATACTTCTTGAGGTACCAACAACCGATTACTAGATGCGTTAGCACTTTAAAGCGTACTTCCTAGTTTTGCAACACCCAAGGCTTTAGCAGTGACTCCCAAACCAGTTGGTCTAAGGCACTAGGTGATGAAGCACCCTCGCTAAATATTTTTCTATTTTTGCAGCCTTAAGTAATCACAAAAACCAGTGTCCATTTTTTATTCTTTATTCACTCTTTTTTTTTCTTTTATTTTCTTCGTACTAAGGACTTTAGACAAGAGCATTTCAAGGTCTCCTCTACTATTCCAAGTTTCAAGGTGCGTGATTATGCAGATTGTAGGGTATACATTTTCAGAATTTAGACTTAAGCTAGGAACTATTTTTCAAACTTATACTCTAATAAAAGCTTCAATATTTTTCCTTCGTTTTGACTTCGCCCAAGAAGTGAACCCAAAATTTGCCTATTTCTAAATAAACTACAAGGCATATACTTTCTACCGTTAAACTTTAAGGAATGTTATTTTTAGGGTTTTTAATTCACTAAGTCTAAGATCTAGTTATTCCTAACCAGTTAACCTATTTGTCAAACTCAAGTCAATTAACCAAAATTGAATACAATAATTTTTATAATTTTTGAAAATTTTCAATTTTTATGGGTTTTCAAATAAATATGCAAATGCAAAAATATGTACAAATGAAAGCAAAGGAAGAAGACGTACCGAGCATACCCCCAAACTTGAACTTGACAGTGTCCTCACTGTCATGCTAAACCAAGAGGGTCAAAATACCGGCACTCCCCTGTTTATTTATTTATAATTTTATTTATTTTTTTTTATTTGTTTTGAAATTTTTTTTTATTTTTATTTTATAAAAGAAAACAAAAATATATGTACATATATACAAAGGTCCCCCCCAAACTTAAGCTTGGCCTTGCACAAGCCAAAAGTTAGCACCAACCATTCAAAAATCTTATCATGGAAATGGTATAGTTGGTGCAAGAAACTGAGAAGCACGTGAGACCGTGTGGAAAGAAGAATGGTAGAATATGGTCTCGGTGGGGGAGAAGAATGGCGAAAAGAAGAAGGAAGTGGAGTACGATCTTGAGGGTGTAAATTGAGTGAATAAATTAGCGCAATATGTGATGACCAATATGTTATAAGCGATTGCGCTAACCTATCTACTCGTCGAGAAATGGGGTCAAATCCCTCAAGATTCGCAAGAAAACATGGGTACGCCGAACTTGGTATTTGAAATGAAAGCGTAACGGTCACTTGCACGGTCGGAACAATAGGAAGGACGAAAGGGAGTGAATTAGGGATGGTCTCATTCTCACCGTAGTAAACTGTGTCGAACTGGAAAGATTTCATCAATGGTTCGAAACGACTGTAAGCAACCGAGTCTGATGGATTAACTAACTCATCTGAAAATGCAAAGGACTCAAACTCAGGCGGTGAAACTTCAACATCGTCCGAAAAAGTGAAACACTCGTACGTGTCATCGGCTGTGAGAACTGTGTCAGATTCAAAGGAAAAGTTTTCAAGCTCACAGTCGTCAAGCGTGAAATGAGGAGTGGTCGGAACGATGGAAAAGAGGGATGGTGATTTAGGTAATGGTTCAAGAGGATGAATTGGAAAATCCGACACATCAAAGAAAAATGGTTCAACCTCAATATGATCCTCACTATTCTCCTCAATATTCAACTCATAATTCTCCTCAATATTCAACTCATCCATGCCATTATCATCAAAATCAAGACGCATATGAGATTCGGGAGAAATATTTAATAACTCGGGATGATGATTTGAACATAAAATTTCAATTAAATCAACAGGTTCATCATCCGAAATATTCCCGGCGTCTATATCCTCAATCAAGTGAAAGTCAATTTCTTTAGACACCTCCTCAAAAGCATGGATGTTTATCAATGTAGGTTCTAGAGTGGAAGTGTAAAGGTCAAACGGATTGGGTGCTGTTTCACTCAAAGGGGGTTCCTCACAATTTGGCAAAACAAACACTACAAAATCACACAACTCATTTTTATTTTCAACAGGTGAAATATTTAGGGCAATCGATGGAAAACAGGAGTTGTGGGCTTCAATTGGGTAAGGGTAGGTTTGATTTGAAAATCCTCTCACATTCTCATTCTGTCCAACCGCCTCCTCATACATTGAAAAATTTGGGGCTAGCGGGAAACTAGCTACCGGTTCAGCAGGTTGCATAAGGGCGGCCACGGACGCTTCCACATTCCTAACCATTTTATTTGTTGCTGCGATATACTCCTCCAACGCCTCTTCCAAACTAGACTTTGGTGGTAAGGGGGTTTCGGTAAAAGATTCGAAATTGTGTGGATATGCAAAACTCCCAACAGGCTGTGTAGAATCAATGTCTAGTGAGGGTGGGAAGGTCGGGTAGGACTGGTAGGAAGTGGGTGGTAGGACAGGGGTAGGGTCTACATGTGGATAAAAATGTGAATAATCTTGTGGATCCCTAGAACTAGATGTATGGAGAGGGGTGAAAGATCGGCTGCGAGATTGAGCAATGTGCTCAGCAATGGACATCGGCCTAGGAGTGTCAGAAGGACTCGAAAGAGTGGTATCAACATATGGAAGTGGTGAAAGTTGACTTGGTTGACAAAAAGTGGGTTGAAAAGTCAAACTGTTTCTCCTAGACTCCTCTATGTGATCTTTCAAAGATTTTTTAGGCACGGAAGGATCGTCTTTAAATTGACCGAACACATTGACATATGACGCAAAATTAGGTTCGGGATACCAAAGTTCGGCTAATGATTTTTTATGTGGGGTACCCATGTTAGAAGAAGAAAGGTGACAAAAAGGAAGCTTGGATGGTGCAAGGATTTATTTGGGGCTAAAAAATTTTGCAAGTTCTATAAAATATTTGTCCTTTTTATTTTCATTTTTCATTAATTTTTTTCTTTCTCTTTATTTGGAAAAATTTTGTTGCAAAAAGATTTTTAGAGAAAAGATATGCAACGGCAAAATATTTTATAGAAAAGATATGCAACAGCAAAATATTACTTGCAATTGGTTATTATTTGAAGCATATCACAAGAATCTTTATTTGGAAAGAATTGTTGCAAAAAGATATTCAAGAAAAGATATCCAACAACAAAATATTTCCTGCAATCAATTTAGTTCAAGCGGGGCCCAAAAAACCTGCACAAGATCGTTATTTGGAAGGGAATATATTTTTTAATGTGCACAAAATCCTGCAGGCAATTTTCAGAAAATATCTCAAAATTTACAGAGGAAAAATAACAGGGAGCTTACAGTGCAAATTCCATCAACCGAAGACACCAAATGGACGCGTTTCCGCGGTTAGAATAGGTATTGTGCGGCGGATACGCGGTGAAAAAGCCGGCTCGGGTCCCCAGAAAAATTTTGATGCGACGACTCGACAAGACGGCCGCGTTTCCGTGGCCTAAGGTGGGTTTTGGCCGCGGAATCGCGGCGGGTTGGGGGGTTTGGGGTTCCAAAATTTTTGTGCTTCTCTGTTTTTTAAAATCCCTTCTGTTCCGATATCTCCTTTCCGTTTCGCTTTCTGGAAATCTCCAGATCCGAATTTGTATATCCTGCAAAATTCAAATAACAAAGTATCCCTTCCAAAAATAACAAAATATATATTTTTTATATTTTTATGGGTTTTCAGATTTTTATGATTTTTTAAATTTTATGATTAACCCGAAATTGCGAAAAGGAAATTCTACGCCATCCCCGGCAACGGCGCCATTTGATTTAGATGATTTAGCGTGCTTGCGCTTTCTAAAAGATAGATCAAAAATATTTGTAACCGCAATCAAGAACGGCGTCGTTTTGCAGCTAGCCGGTGAGTACGGGTCGGTCCACAGGGATGTTGTGAATTTCCTAATCGCGCTAACGAGTTAATTCCGAAGGGTGTTCGGATTGATTATTAAATCTAAAAATTGAAGTTGTATGATACTAGGATTAGAAACTTGGTAGGATTAGGTTTAGGGAAAATTTGGTAAACAAATATCTACATCTCTTTCCATTGCCTTTAATTAAAGATATCATATTAGTGTTATGGTAAATCTTAACAAAGGGGATTAGGATGATTGGGAAGATTGATTCTTCCTCTAGATCCTTGTCCTTCCTTTCTTAATCTTTACCCTAACCTCCATGGAAAACCTTAAAATCCGGGCCTTTAGACTACGAAATCACCGCTACCTCGAGGGTAGAAGTGCCGTAGGGAGCGGAATAAGAAGGTATGCATGGAGTTCTAATTTTCATAAAAGATTGGCAAAGAAAAGAGATGAGAGATCTTCGTCTCTCAAATCCTTCCCTATTCCTAACCCTAACAAGCGAGGAAACTACTCGCTCATTGAAAGGATGAAGAAAGACATGATTTTATTAAAGAGAAGAAACATCTATTGCAAGTTAATAAAATTCTTAAACTAAATTAAACTAAGGCAAGAAAATAATTTACCTACAAAAAATGATGCTCTCCAAAAGAATGCTGAAATTTATTAATGAAGGGAGGCATAAGAAAATACAAGGTCTTGGGTTCTATTTATAGGACATAGAAACCGTAGGTTTACAATTGTACCGCATGTCTAAAGTTACAAATATACCCCTGGAAAATATTTTCAGAGCCGCCACAAAAATTTGGTAAAATTTTATTTGCGCACGGGCACAGGACGGCCGCGGATCCGCGGCATGGGCGCGCTTGGGCCGCGGATCCGCGGCCCAATGATGGGATCATCATGTGATTTTTCTTGGGCTTGGTTTGGTCCTTCTGGGCTTCTTGTTTCTTTATTTATTTTTCCATTTGGGCTTCTGCAGTGACTCCAGAACTTCAGTGAACACTTTGCAATGGATCTTTTAACCGTCTTTCTTTCAAATTTGGATCTTGCGTTGCCTTGTTGGTGGTGAAGCGTTCTTCTGCTGGGCTTTACTAAGATCCTCCTAATTGTTGGTCAAAAGTCCTTCTTTTGTGTCGTCTTTTGTGTTTTTCACTGTTTTCGCGCCAAGAACCTGTAACCTGTAATATGTAACAGACATGGGTCAAAAGCACATGTTTTTATTGTAAAATGCATAAGAATGGGTAATACAAAATGCAATATTATGTTATGAACAAATGTTTGGAGTCTCCTCAGGAAAATTCCTAGGCTTCATTATCCGCCATCGAGGTATCGAAATTTATCGCTCAAAGATCAAGGCAATCATGGAAATGCCCTCGCCAAGAATCCTCAAACAACTCTGGTCTCTCTAAGGAAAGCTCGCGTATATCCGGCGGTCCATAACCAACCTCTTCGGAAAATGTTGTCCCTATAGCCATCTGATGAAGAAGGGACCCCGTTCGTCTGGGATCAGAAATACCAAAACGCATTGGAAGAAATCAAATAATACCTACAAAATCCGCCGCTACTGGCCGTTCCGGTTACGGGAAAACTCCTTATCCTATACACGTCAGCCCTCGAAGGTTCTCTAGGCGCGCTATGGGCATAAGAGAACGATCAAGAAAAGGAGAAAGATCTTTACTTATTAAGCCGGGTTCTCCTGGGTGCAGAAAGCAACTACTCCCCCATCAAAAAGCACTGCCTGGCACTGATCTTCGCAATAACGAAGATCAGACACTACGCCTTGACGCATAAAGTCCATCTCATATTAAAGGTGGATCCTCCTAACTATCTAATGTCAAAGGCCATATTGACGGGAAGGCTTGCCAAATGGCCCCTCCTGCTGATGGAATTCTCGATAACATATCGACCCCTCAAAGCGGTGAAAGGACAAATTATCGCCGACTTTCTTGCGGAACATCCGATACCAGCCGATTCTTCCCAAAACTGTGAGTTACTAGATGAACACACATTCGACGCGGTTGAAGAGGAGATAGGAGAAAATGAGTCCTAATGGGAGCTCTATTTCGATGGAGCATCTTCAATGAAGCAGCGGAAGAAGAACACTCGTATAATCAAATCCGACGTGGGTCTTATTTTCATAACTCCACAAGTAGGAATATTGTAGTATGCTCTCCTTGATAGAGCCCAAAACTAATAATGAAGCTGAATACGAAGATTTGATAGCCAGTCTTGAGATCGCTATCGACATGAGGATCAAGGACCTCCTAATATATGGAGATTCTCAGCTGAACGTCAGTCAGGTCAATGGTGATTACCAGATATGCAAACCAAAACTAATAAGGTATGGCGAAAGAGTGCAGTTCAGCAAATGCTAACCTAAATCCTTTTCTATACCCTGGAAAGCATAATGCAAGCGGAAAATGGCAAAGCAGACGTGATTGATCGTGCGAAAGGTGTTTTGTAAATAACCGCAATCAAAACGGTGTCGCAAGTAGCTAGCCGCGATGAGTACGGGTCGTCCGCAGGGAAACGTGAACTCTTTTCTTACTTTAGACGAGTTGATAAAAGATAAGATGGTTTATTGTCATTCTATTTTTAGACGGATATAAAATTTATAACAAAAATGCTTGTGGGTTCATAGGACTTGGTAGTTAATGGATGAATGTTTAAAATGACTCTTTTTATCTTTTAATAGTTTAAAGCTAGAGAGATAGCGATGAACATGGATTAGGGTTCTTGGAGGGAATTAGGGTTTCCCACTACCGACCCTTGTCCGTCCATTGATTTCTATTCATGTCAAGCCTTTAACAAAACAAGTGTTTAACCAATCTCAAATCATGGTCGTGACTATCAATAAATTGATAGCGCGCCCGATTAGGAGGCTAACATTTATTTTGCTAAAATTTATAAACTTTAAAATATTAAAAAGAAATTAAAAGATTTTTCATTCATTATTCTACCCTATCCTACAAGCCCTAGCAAGCAAGGAATTACCCGCTCATGGTTAGTGGTGATTTAGAGGAAAGGTTGAAGATGAATGAAAGCATAATAAAGATGCGGAAAAGTAATGTGTAAAGTAAATGCGAAAAGAATTTAAAAAGCTAGATTTATTAATCAACTATTGCATTACAATTCTCTTCTTAGAAAGTAGATTACAAGAACCCTAGTTGCTCTAGATCTCTCTTTCTATGGAGGTAGATGAATGGATGATTATGTGATCACTTGGATAATTTTGAATGCACAGCTCTCGATCCTTTATATAGTCTTTGAAACCAGAAATCCTAGATTCCATATGAGAGTAATTTTCGTTAAGATCATGATCCCAAAATCCCACATCCAACGGCCCTGATTTGACCGCGGAACCGCCACATAATGCCACGTTTGGCCACGGTTCCGCCGCATCCTAGTGGAATTGGGCCTCAAGATTTTTTCTGGATTTTTGTGTTGATATTTGGAGATCCTTTTGATATATAGATTCTGAAAATATTGCTCTGAGTCTCTGCCGTTGCTAGATTCCTCGATTTGCTTCTAAAATTTGGCAGATTCGGTTTCGATATCCCGATTTGACTTGGATCTCTTACTTGGATTCCAGACCTGAGCTAATACCTGCACAATATCTCAAATCAAAGCATTAGTAGCATTTTATATTTTTGAGATATTATTCCAACCATTTATATGATATTAAATCTTAAGAATATTGATTAGGAATATTTTGCATGATTTGCATATTTTAATTAATATTTCATTTAAATATTATATGCATATATTTTCCCTAATTATATTAATTAAAATGTAGAAACATATGATAATAATCTTTTTACAAATAAACCCACATATGTTGTTTATTTACAATAAACACCTTTTAGCAGTTAATAATAATAGAGAAAATGTTTATACAAATGTGCAATATTTTAGACGAATCAAATACCCCCAAATTTATGTTTGATCGTCCCGAGAAAACTATTTTTTAAAGGGAAAAAGAAAAACCTAAGTAGCACACTTTCGTAGGCAACACGATTGCACTGAGCACGTGCAACAAGCCTTTAAACCTCTAAGTATCCCTAGTAGGAGGAGTGTTGTCTCCTGAGAATTTTCAGCGGATTACACCCATAAAATTCCATAATAAAAGAAGGAGATGAAAGTTATATACAAAGATAAGGAACATATAAAAGAAAGAACTTGAAAATAATAGTTTCAAATTACACTACCCTTTTAGTTGTCATGAGCCCTATCTTAATCGTCATGAAAAATGTTAGAAATCATATCATCCCTCAATAAAACATCATTTTTAGTTTTCCTCCCTACCTTTCTTCTAAATATCGATCATATACCCCTACATGTGTGTAAAAGACATCCCTACACTTAAATAATTCAATTCAAGCTATCATACTCTTGTCGATCTTATTTAGTACTTTTTAGTCGGTGAATGTTTTTTAGATTGAATTGGTCACACATTCTTCATGTGACCGTTAATACTTCTTGAGGTACTAATCAACCGATTACCAAATGTGCTCATTTATTAAGGCATAATTAGCAATATCCTAGTCTGGCAACACCTAAGGATTAGCAATGACTCTCAAACCAGTTGGTCTAAGCCACTAGGTGATAAGGCACTCTCACTATATTTTTTTAATGCTGCCTTAAGATTACAAAACCAGTGTTCATTTTTCTTCACCATTTATTTTTTATGTGTTATTTATATTTTTGTTTATATATATTTTTCTTCGTACTAAGACTTTTAGACAAGAGCATTTCAAGGTATCCTCTACTATCCCAAGTTTCAAGATGTGTGCAAGTGCGTATATTAGGGTATCAACGTTCAGATGTTTGGACTCAAGAATATAGACTATTGTTCAGACTTATTTATATCCTCAGATTAGTAATTGTTAGTGTACATGCCCTAGGGGCCATTATTGTATCATACTTGTATGTATATTACTTAATGGAAGCTTGGGATATTCACAGTTGTATATACAGTCTTGCTAAAAATGGTAGTATACTACTTGGTTTCTGTCTACTTTAATATGTGCATATGTTTCTTGTAACGTATCACTTATACATATTAGTAGAGCCCATAGGATCTTTTCTTGATTACCAGCGTTGTGATGGCAGTCACACTAGTGGGGGCTGGGTAGTCTGTAAGAAACATCCTATACAGGTCCCTGGTCGTTGGATTATCGAGATAGGGCATCGATATTCCGGAGTAGACTAAGTGTGTACGCTTTTCATCCCAGTTGGGGAGATGGTCTGTCCCACAGCCATCAGTACGTCGTACTGGAGATAGTATACAGGTGCTCGTTAGGTTACGGGTACACCGGACAGGACTCGCAGGGGAACTGATTGGTTGGTATTATACCCATCGTCAGTTAACAGTTCCCAGGTGACATGAGTACAGCATAGTCCGCAGACTTGACACTGCTACTTCGCCTCGAGTGTGTCCCACTGTTCTTAGATTGCTACCCTACCACGGCTCAAAGGAGTCGTGCAAACAGGTAGCAGTTAGGTGCAGTCCCGAGCACTTGGAGGCAGTGGCGGTTAGATAGGATTCGTCTCTCCCGGTAGTGGGAGTTGATATCGCGCTGTGTCAGAGAGCCATTATGCAAAGTCCCTGGCCAGGGCAAGCGAGATTTACTGGTAGGTTCCAGTAGTTTCTCAGGGTGTAATGGGCTATGCTCCGACACGACTTATACCGCTTTTAGGTGACTGACGCTTGCCGCCCCCTAGGCTCGATATGCGATAGCCTTAGACAAACAGACCGGACTGTACGAAGATTGTCACATCAGGCTCAGTAGGAGTTCAGATGGTTTTCCTCATCGGCCTTCATATCGACATCTACCTGGGGACCGTTACGTATAGCTAGTGTCGCTTGCGGTCTGTTGTTAAACCCACTGCCAGCGTAGTGTCGAGTCTTTAGAGTCCCACACAGAGAGTTTCCCTGCTCCAGGCGAAATGATATAGAGGTCGTATGGTTTTACAACAAGGGTTCGGACGCATACGTGTTTAAACGCACGTACGGCGTTCGGAAAGTTTTTACTAGCCGGCTTTGGTTTAAGCCAGATTCTAGTATCAGGTTATTGGATTTATACAGTCTAAAGTTTTTCCGTGTTTTCACGGATTGGAGGGGCGTTCTCGTAATTTTCCGGGAAGCTTCTAGAAGCATGGTGACTTGGGGGTTAAGGTGGCATAAGCATTTATTGCTTAATGACTCATTTGTATGATTCATCCATGGAGTTAATGCTTCATTTATGAAGCTAATGACTCATGAGATGAATCACACAAGGTGAATGCATCAACCATGATGATTAATCAAATATATTATTTATTTGATAAATTGTTATGGTTGATATATTCTAATGAGTTCATTTTTTCAATATCATTCTAATTATCACCTTCTCTCTCCTCAACCTCTCTCATTCTTGAAGCCCTAACCCTAACCTCTCATGTGTTGAGATCAAGGGTTAGCTAGACTAATGCATCCATAACCTCACTCTATCTCCCTTAGGTAGCTTAGATTAGCACTTTGAGCAACCTAGTTATCTCAAGTTAGAGATAAAGCTTGGCGTAGGAGCTCTCGGGTGGATCGTCTTTGACTCGAGGAGGCCGTTGGGGTGCCGATGTTCCAAGGAGCCTACGAGGAGTGGAGGACCGCGATGAAGACCCGAAGGACAAGTAACGTGAGGTATAACTTCGAATCCGAGTAGTTAAACCTTTCGTAGTTTGCTAGTAACGATTTAGAAACGATTCATGCGCTCAAGTCCGTGTTACGAAGCTTTGATAATCGTT
Source organism: Agapanthus africanus (assembly GCA_030015575.1). NCBI lineage: Eukaryota > Viridiplantae > Streptophyta > Magnoliopsida > Asparagales > Amaryllidaceae > Agapanthus > Agapanthus africanus. Next base: position 400,272,142 of record CM057347.1, read on the forward strand.
TTTCATATATTCCGCCTCCCCGCAAGTTCGTGGGGTGCGTGACATGGACTTACAGCGGTATCAAAGCCAACTAAACCATTACTAGCTTGTTATCAATTAATTAGAAGTTCGATCGACGGAAAACACGAAAACGAAACCCCGGGATCCCTAAGTTTCTGTTAATTTTAAACATGTCTAAAAAATTATTTGATATGCCTTAAAATTCACAGCAGGGAAATTTAAGAATACTGGGAAAATACGAAGTTCTAACTCGGTGTTATGGCCACGGATCCACGGCAATAGCGTGCTTGTGTCGCGGATCCGCCGCCGAGTCAACTCTGAGTTGACTCGGATTTGCTCTGTTATTCATGTTTTCTGGTTTTTTGTTTTCCTGTATATTCTGTTTTCTACCCAGGTTACTTCAGTACAGGTTTGCTTTTGGGGTATACACGGATAAAGGTTGTCGATCGATGTTCTAAACTAATTGCTAATCGGGTTATTATCTGTAATGTTTAATGTGTTCGTAAACCTCCCCTAACTGCTAGTATGTCGGTTGGCAGGGGGTTGCACACTTCTGTAATGTTTACTGTTTGTGTATATGGACTTGATTGGAGTGTTGTGATGATTAGCCAGGTTTTGAGATGGGTTTAATATTCATTCATTCGATGTAAATGTAATATGATGTAATATTCTTTTGCGGGGCACATCCAGGTTGCGGTTGTAACCACCGTTGTATTATTTCTTTTTACTGTTTTTGCTCCTAGGATAGACCCAAGGCGGGATACACAAACTACCGGGTACTTTGAAGTGTTTAGTGGCCTACTCACTTTGTTGAGGGAGACCGCTTCACTTCGGGTACTTGGCGGGTAGTTTGCCGTACCCGTAGGGGTCTAGGGTGGGGTAATGACTATTCATCACAACTGTGTAATCCGTCTTTCATTGCAGGCTCAAAGAAAATGCGGATTTCTAGTAAATCCAATAAAGTTCATCAGTGATCTGGAATGCTTATTATTGCGTCTGACGAATGTACAATATCTATATATGATAGCTATTAGATGTCACTTATGTTTTACACCCGCGCTAGCCCAGCCCCCGCTCTATCGTTAGTTAAGTAACCTAACGGGTGATGACGGGACCCCGTGGCAAATGCGGATGACATAAGAAGACGTGGTATTTTCGTTGTTTTCTGCAATGATAGGATAAAGATGGGACGCATTACTATAATGCAAAGAAAATAAACCATAGTTTAATCGTTGGAACAAATTTAAAAGAAACCACTCGGTTATTTTTAAAAGATCAGATTTTTTTAATTGCGGAGTTTTAACCACTCTTTTTAAAAAGTATCAGGTTCCTTCGATTATATCAAGTTCACTACGTTCACGGTTTTGCCAAAACCAGTCATAGCCCTCCGTCATTTCATATGGATAGTCAATAGTATTCAAGCTGTGTTTGTTTGGCCAAAGTCAAGACACGGTGTTTCGTAGCTGTTGGATATTCATATGTAGCATAGATAGATGCGTTGGTTTGGGACAGTCGTACTGCCTTGTTTGGCCAAAGTCAAGGGTATGTGCGGATGGGTTCAAATTAACCTGGACAATGACGGGTAGAACTTGACATGTGACTTATGATTTGTTTGGCCAAAGTCAAGGTCATAAGAGCATGGAGCAAAAATCCACATCGGGAATTTCTAAAGAAACTGAAATTTGCAGAAAGAGCATACCATTTTGGAGTTTGATGAATGTTGGTAGGATTCCTTCAACATTATCATACGATGATATTTCGGATCCCGATCCTACTGAGAGTATATACTACTTATCAGGAGATTCGTCACTTAACGATCAATGCTATAAACCAAGTAGGTGCCTAGAAAGGTGTCAGAGGGGCTACGCCCCCAGAGAAAAGAGGTTATTTAATTAAGGAACTTCGCGAAAGCGTTGGAAAACCTCCCTCGAAGTATCAAAACTGACTTGGCTGAATGGTTAAGCAAGAATTGTACGGTGAGAATAGTCCTGGCTAATTCTTCTTTTATGGTTTGAGGAGGAATTCGAGAAACAGTAGGAGCCATCCTGTTTAGATAAATTAAAAACCATTCTAAACTTGCAAGAGTATCATGCTAAAAAGTTTTCTTCTCTCTCTCTTAATTGCAGCGACCTTGTGACCACGACTAGGTTACATCTAGATAACAAATTGACTGAATCTGACTTATATGACTGGCAAAGGTCTGTCCAGATGTCCATTGTCTATGACAAGTTGGACCACCCTATTACTACTCAAGATCCCGCCGTCCCAGGTCCAGTTTCCACTGTCGCGGATATGGATATCCGTCAGACAAGTGAAAAAGATAAAGCGAAAGCTAAGTGCCTCGTGTTAGCTTCAGTTGATGGTGTATAACAGAAGCAGCACGAGAAGATGGACTTAGTTTCCATCTTTCTCCATAACAAAGATTTATATAAAGAGCTATCTCATATCGCAAGATATGAAACCTCGAACGAATTAATTCAAGCGATGTTGGCTGACGGTTCATCTGTAGGGGACAACGTCCTTACAATGACTAGCTGTATTGATGAGCTCCAGGACCTGGAGACCACGTTGGGAAACAAATCAGATACTGACTTGATTCTACAGTCTCTGCCTCCTATCCAGAAGGAAACCAGGGAAGTAGAAGGAAAGAGAAAGGCAAAAGTTTCGGGACTGGATATAGTAAAAGAGGGACGTTCCTTTTGTTACAGGAATGAACATTGGCAGAATGATTGCAGGGCTAGCAAAGCCAGTAGCCAGGATTTGAAGCATGTTGTGGCTTCAGCCTCAAGTGTATTTGTTATTGAGAACTATTTGTCAATTAACTTTACTTCCTGGATACTAGATACCGGAGCAGGATCTCATATCTGTAATTCAATACATGCTTTGAGAAACCGTAGAGTTATAAAGATAGGTGATTGGTCTCTCAGAGTTGCAAACGGAATGACAGTGAACGCTGAATCCGTGGGAGAATATCGCCTGGGTTTGACAAGTGGGCATATATTGATTCTACGTAACTGTTTGTATATACCTAGTATGACTTGTAATATCATATCAGTATCCTCACTTTCGAAAGAGGGATATGATTTTACATTCATAAGCGATGTAGTTAATATCCACCTAAATCAAGTTCAGATTGGGTCAAGTATATTAGATAACGGTATATACGTATTAAGTCAAGCTCAGGTTTTCAATATCCAGAACACACTGAAAAGAAAGTCTCCAGAAATAAATCAGGCTTTCTTATGGCATTGTAGACTAGGCCACATCAATGAAACACGATTAACTAAGTTATATAGAGAAGAATATTTGAATCCGTTCGAATATCAATCTTATGCTACTTATGAATCTTGTCTCATAGTAAAGATGACAAAGACTCCGTTTACTGGACACGGAGTAAGAGCGAGCGAGCTCTTGGGACTCATACACAGTGATGTGTGCGGTCCAATGTCTACACATGCGCGAGGTGGTTATTCCTACTTCATTACTTTTACGGATGATTTCTCTAGGTATGGATATGTCTTCTTAATGAAACATAAATCCGATGACTTTGAGAAATTCCAAGAATACAAGAATGAAGTGGAAAAACAAAGAGGCAAAAGTATCAAGACACTGAGATCTGATCGAGGTGGTGAATACTTAAGTGCCGAGTTCCTAGGTTACTTAAAAGAGAATGGAATTCTCTCTCATCTTACTCCTCCATACACACCACAACACAATGGTGTATCGGAAAAAAGGAATCGAACCCTATTGGATATGGTTCGTTCCATGATAAGTAAAGATGAGTTACCACGATCATTCTGGGGATATGCACTAGAATCAGACGCATATCTTTTAAACCGAGTTCCAACTAAGACTGTGCCTACTTCACCATATCAGATGTGGTGTGGAACGAAACCCTATCTTAAACATATTAAGATATGGGGATGTCCAGCTTTTGTAAAGAAGCAGCATGCGGACAAGATAGAGGCACGTTCAGTACAGTGTAAGTTTGTGGGATATCCAAAGAACTCCAAAGGATATTATTTCTATTACGCAGAGGAACAAAAGATTTTTGTTTCTCATAATGCTCGCTTCTTGGAAACTGAGTTTTTAGAAAATCAGATAAGTGGGAGCGCAATAAAACTGGAAGAAATTCCAGAACCACAAGCTATTACTGAAAGCTTGGTAGAACCAGAGGTTTCAGAAGAACCGGACATCCCGACGCTACTCCGAAGGAGTAGTAGGCAATCTCATCCGCCCGAGAGATACTACGGTTTTCTCATAGACGGGGATAGAGAGGATTGCACTATTGACTTTGATGAGCCTACTAGCTTCCAGCAAGCCATTCAGAGCGGTGACTCAGTAAAATGGCTGGATGCAATGCGGACCGAAATGGAGTCCATGTACACTAACAAAGTATGGACTTTGGACATTGCTCCAGATGGGGTAAAAGCCGTAGGATGCAAATGGATCTTCAAAAAGAAGATTGGTGTAGATAGACAGGTTGAAACCTATAAGGCTAGACTTGTTGCAAAAGGTTTCCGTCAACGACCTGGTTTGGACTATGACGAAACCTTTTCTCCAGTGGCTATGCTTAAATCCATTCGGGTACTTCTTGCTATTGCTGCCTTCCACGATTATGAAATCTGGCAGATGGACGTAAAGACGGCCTTTCTAAATGGTAATTTGGAAGAGAGCGTCTATATGGATCAGCCAGAGGGATTCATTCAGAGTGGGAGCAGCGGTAAAGTATGCAAGCTTCTTAAGTCCATTTATGGACTAAAGCAGGCATCACGGAGTTGGAACATCTGTTTTGATGATGCTGTCAAAGAATTTGACTTTATCAAAAATCCAGATGAACCTTGCATATACAGTAAGATTGTAGGGAGAGCTGTAGTATTTCTCGTCTTGTACGTGGATGGCATTCTCCTAATAGGAAATGATATTCCTATGTTACAGTCAGTCAAAAGATTCTTGTCACATAAATTCTCCATGAAAGACCTGGGTGATGCCACCTACATTCTGGGGATCCGGATCTATCGTGATAGATCAAAGAGCATATTGGGACTTTCGCAGTCCAGGTACATAGACACCATAGTGAAGAGATTCAGTATGGATGATTCTAAGCGCGGTAATCTACCGGCTTGTCACGGAATCACCCTCTCCAAAGAGATGTCTCCCAAGACTGATTTGGAAAGGGATCGCATGTCGATTATACCCTACGCTTCTGCAGTAGGCTCTATAATGTATGCGATGTTATGTACCAGACCAGATGTAGCATACGCATTGGGCGTTGTAAGCCGGTATCAGGCAAACCCAGGGGAGAAGCACTGGATAGCAGTAAAGAACATCCTCAAGTACCTGAGGAGGACTAAAGATATGTTCTTGGTGTATGGCGGAAAAGACCTCCAGATTGAGGCCTTTGCCGACTCCGGCTTCCAAAGTGACAAAGATGACTCCAAGTCCATGTAGGGTTATGTCTTTACCCTCAATGGAGGGGCGGTCTGTTGGAAAAGTTCCAAACAGGTGACTGTTGCTGACTCAACGATGGAAGCAGAGTACATAGCTGCTTGCGATGCCGCAAAAGAAACTGCCTGGATGAAGAAGTTCCTCACAGAACTTCAGGTGGTTCCAACCAGTTTTAATCCAATACCTCTGTATTTTGACAACAACGGCGCTATAGCTTTAGCGAAGGAACCCAGGTCCCATCAGAAGTCCAGACACATCTTAAGGAGGTACCACCTGATCAGGGAGATCGTAGATTGCCGGGAGATCGAGGTGAAAAGAGTAGAGACAGAGAATAACATTGCTGATCCATTCACAAAGGTCCTTCCTCAGACGCAGTTCGAGAGGCTATACGAGATGATAGGTCTACGACATGCCAGCTCATGGCCCTAGTGCAAGTGGGAGATTGTTAGTGTATATGCCCTAGGGGCCATTATTGTATCATACTTGTATGTATATTACTTAATGGAAGCTTGGGATATTCACAGTTGTATATACAGTCTTGCTAAAAATGGTAGTATGCTACTTGGTTTCTGTCTACTTTAATATGTGCATATGTTTCTTGTAACGTATCACTTATACATATTAGTAGAGCCCATAGGATCTTTTCTTGATTACCAGCATTGTGATGGCAGTCACACTAGTGGGGGCTGGGTAGTCTGTAAGAAACATCCTATACAGGTCTCTGGTCGTTGGATTATCGAGATAGTGCATCGATATTCCAGAGTAGACTAAGTGTGTACGCTTCTCATCCCAGTTGGGAAGATGGTCTGTCCCATAGCCATCAGTACATCGTACTGGAGATAGTATACAGGTGCTCGTTAGGTTACGGGTACACCGGACAGGACTCGCAGGGGAACTGATTGGTTGGTATTATACCCATCGTCAGTTAACAGTTCCCAGGTGACATGAGTACAGCATAGTCCGCAGACTTGACACTGCTACTTCGCCTCGAGTGTGTCCCACTGTTCTTAGATTGCTACCCTACCACGGCTCAAAGGAGTCGTGCAAACAGGTAGCAGTTGGGTGCAGTCCCGAGCACTTGGAGGCAGTGGCGGTTAGATAGGATTCGCCTCTCCCGGTATTGGGAGTTGATATCCCGCTGTGTCAGAGAGCCATTACGCAAAGTCGCTGGCCAGGCCAAGCGAGATTTATTGGTAGGTTCCAGTAGTTTCTCAGGGTGTAATGGGCTACGCTCCGACATGACTTATACCGCTATTAGGGGACTGACGCTTGCCGCCCCCTAGGCTCGATATGCGATAGTCTTAGACGAACAGACCGGACTGTACGAAGATTGTCACATCAGGCTCAGTAGGAGTTCGGATGGTTTTTCTCATCGGCATTCTTATCGACATCTACCTGGGGACCGTTACGTACAGCTAGTGCCGCTTGCGGTCTATGGTTAAACCCACTGCCAGCGTAGTGTCGAGTCTTTAGAGTCCTACACAGAGAGTTTTCCTGCTCCAGGCGAAACGATATAGAGGTCGTATAGTTTTACGACAAGGGTTCAGACGCATACGTGTTTAAACGCACGTACGACGTTCGGACAGTTTTTACTAGCCGGCTTTGGTTTAAGCCAGATTCTAGTATCAGGTTATTGGATTTATACAGTCTAAAATTTTTCCGTGTTTTCACGGATTGGAGGGGCGTTCTAGTAATTTTCCGGGAAGCTTCTAGAAGCATGGTGACTTAGGGGTTAAGGTGGCATAAGCATTTATTGCTTAATGACTCATTTGTATGATTCATCCATGGAGTTAATGCTTTATTTATGAAGCTAATGACTCATGAGATGAATCACACAAGGTGAATGCATCAACCATGATGACTAATCATATATATTATTTATTTGATAAATTGTTATGGTTGATATATTCTAATGAGTTCATTTTTTCAATATCATTCTAATTATCACCTTCTCTCTCCTCAAGCTCTCTCATTCTTGAAACCCAAACCCTAACCTCTCATGTGTTGAGATCAAGAGTTAGCTAGACTAATACATCCATAACCTCACTCTATATCCCCTAGGTAGCTTAGATTAGCACTTTGAGCAACCTAGTTATCTCAAGTTAGAGATAAAGCTTGGCGTAGGAGCTCTCGGGTGGATCGTCTTTGACTCGAGGAGGCCGTTGAGGTGCCGATGTTCCAAGGAGCCTACGAGGAGTGGAGGACCGCGATGAAGACCCGAAGAACAAGTAACGTGAGGTATAACTTCGAATCCGAGTAGTTAAACCTTTCGTAATTTGCTAGTAACGGTTTAGAAACGATTCATGCGCTCAAGTCCGTGTTACGAAGCTTTGATAATCGTTTTTCATATATTCCGCCTCTCCGCAAGTTCGTGGGGTGCGTGACATGGACTTACAGTAATTTCTTTCATCTTACTAACCCTTGGGACAACAGCTCACGACTACCTATTACTAGCTTTGTTTTTAAAACATCCAATTTTCTTGCATTTCTTAAATTTCTTCCTATCTTTCATATGTATTTTTCACTTTCTAAGTTTTATTATCAAAAAAAATTAGTGCTTTGAATTAGTATACTGCAAAATGATGCGTGAGTAAGCACAAGCCTCCCCCAAATCTATTTGCAGCAGTGAACTCACTGATGTCATTTTTTAATCTCAAAACCTGTAGACTTGGGAGGAAAAGTTCTCAATGATTAGTAAAAGGGGACAAAATTCAAAGACAGTGAAATCCTCCCCCAAACTTATTTTTGGCTCACAATTGTGCAAAAATTTTCTTTTATTTCTAGAGCCAAAATATTTTCTCCCCCCCCCCAAACTTGAGTAAAACAGCTTTTTCTTCATTATCAAGTATTTAAAATCATAAGAGGGGAGGGGTAAATATTATCATTCCGCACAAAGATTTACAAAGACCAAAAGTCAACACCAACCATTCGAATATTTTATCAATGTAACACCATGGTTGCTAGAAGATCATGCTACAGATAGACGTGAAGAAGTGGGGAGGAGATAAGATATGTAATTGAACGGGTTTACGTCTCAGTTGGTAGAGATAAAACTGTGACGGTAGATGAAAACGAGGATTTGAAAGATAAGGAATATGTAGAATAGTCTCATTTTCGTTCGGGATAAGAAGAAGGGGTGGTGGTTCAGCTTCTTTGGGTGGAGATTGATTCATCACAAAATCCATGTCTTTTAGGAATGTGAGTTCTTCGGCGAAAATGTCTTCAAAACTTTCATCGATATTCCGAATGATAATCCTGTCGGAAAGAAAGGTATGATACTCAGACTCCATAAGATGTTTATTTCTAGTGTAAGGGACTAATTCAGATAGCTTGATTAAGTCATTCGACAAGTCAAAGAATTCGGACTTAGGTGTGGACTTGTCGACAGAAGGGTTCTCACATGTATAATAAAAAGCAGGATCAAACAATAACACACTAGTGGCGTCGAGATCAGTATCGTGAAGCTCCTCAAATTCGCAACTGTGGAAAACTATCTTGTTGACAGAACATACATCAATTATATGAGCATAAGGTTCGGAGGGTTGACTTCCTAATCCATAAATGTTAAGCTCAATTGTCATCTTCCCAAATGGCAAGTTCATGGAACCGTTACGACAATTGATTATTGCGTTGGAAGTTGCTAAAAAAGGTCGACCTAGAATCACCTGTAACATTTCAGAAATATAAAATATTATTTTTGGAATTTAAATAATAAAATAATATATTTTACGAAAACTATTCGATTACGAATTGGGATTTTCGTAAAATGGTATAATTATATACCAATACTTGGAAAATAATTGGATATTAATATAAATTATTAATTTAATAGGTATTTAATGGATTTGGACATTTTATAAATAACTATGCAATTAATTATATGCAAGTTTATGTTAAACTTGATTAGTGCACTACTAATCATGATTAAGCCAAATCCATCTTTTAAATAAGCATGGCTAGTGCACCATGACATGTTATAGTTGTTGCATGTTGTTTCATTTGTATTTGTGGTATTTGGTTTTAAATGAAAAGAGAAGGGAAAAATGAGAAAAAGAAAAGAAAAGGATATTTGTAAGAGGGAGACAAGAGGGCATGGGCCAATAGAGAGAGGGGGGTTTCTTATCTCTACAACCAAGGCACCATCTCTTCTTCACTTCCCTCACCCTTCATTCCTTCACTTCATCTTCATCCTCCTTCCTCCCCCTCCTCTACCACCATGAAACCACCACAAAACCATCTAAAGACCTCATGCCGCCTTCACAAAAAATGTACACCACCTCATCCTATACCCCCTAGCAAGCTCAAGTTTGGATTTTGAGGACTTCCAACCATCTTGGAATTTTTTTTCAGTTGCTTCAAGAGGTATAACCTTCACTTTTCATCTTGCTATGTAGTTTCTTCATCGCCTAGTTAAGTTTAGAGTTCGCTTAAGCGTGTTTAGTGATCTTGGAAATTTCTAGGTTGATTATCAGTGGGTGATCTGAGTAGTAGAGATGCAATTGAGGTTTAGTGAGTGTTTACAAACCCTTAGTGATGATATTTTGGGCAGACTTGAGACTATAACCCCAAAACACGAACTTAGAATTTTCCCGATATCAGTTTTTGGCGAATTGTGATATCTTTGTTGGATCTGCTATGACCCGGGAGCTTTATAAAATAAGTTCCGAACACAGTGAGACGTGCAGGCAACTAGGATTATTCCCTAGAAACCCGAGCCCTTACCCTTTGGATCTGGCCGCAGATTTATTCATTATGGCCGCAATTTGCGGCCACATTGTGGAGGATGTGGTTGATTTTTGGTGCATGGAATTGTGATGTGATATATAGACCCACCATATGTGCAAAATGTCCTAATTTAACCTAGGGTAGAATCTGTGAGTGTTTATCCATGTTGCTGATTTCGGGTTTCCGATTTCTGAAATCTTGGTTTTGGTATTTGAATTTTGGCACGGTCGTTGGACGTTCGTACATCAACGATGAGGGTTATTTGGTTGTTCTTACATGCGTAGGCTATAGGTTCTAACCTATGAGCACTTCGTGTGCCATACCGGTTTTCGGACTTGGTTTTAATATCGTTACGATGTGTATTGAATATAGGTACCTTCGCGTGGACTTCCGAGGCGACGAAAGCGATCAAGAAGTTCATCGACTTCGGCTAAGCGAGGATATTGCAGGTAAGTAGATCTATATCTAAAGGGAAAGTCGGGTGGATGGCGTATAGCATCCCCGCAACCATTGAAATGGAAAGTCGATATATAGAATATATTTTGGAGAAACCTATGCTATGAACTTACGGATATGAGCAAAAGATTTAGTATCAGATGATATGATAAATATGAGATGACTCGGATTGATATATTGATATGATGAAATGAGGATGTGAAGCAATATATAGATATATAATTGAACAGAGGACAAGTACGGGATGATATATATTGATATGAGGATATGATGAATTAAGATAACATGAGCGGATATGCTTGATATGAGGATGTGAGGCGATATGAAAACATAGATACTTATGTCAAGATATGTTATGAGATTGATGGGATATGATGTGAGATTGATATAGATATGATATGAGGTTGATATAAATATGACATGGGATATATATATATATATATTATATATATATATATATATGAGAATGAAAGGTGATATGATGTATGAGACCATAGACCCGTACCCTTGTTTATGTATAAAGCGATAGATCCTTAATCTATTTGATGACACCGTACGATGGATTACCGTACGCGATAAGATATACCGGATGATTGATCTGCACTAGTGACTTGATGATAATGTTCGATGATAGCGCACATCTGATACTATGAGGCTGGATCGCCGACTTATGGTTTTGTCTTGATTCAGAGAATCTTGGCTACTAAACACCTTAGTGGATAATAGGTTATATTTGATGTATCCAGGGGTAGTTGCATATCTTATTACCGTCCATGTTATACTGAATTATTCCCCGTGACATATGTACTATGGTCCCATCATTACTTATATATGGCTTTGTCTACTAGTACACCTGCACTATTATCGATGATGCGCATGTTATACTTACACAGATTTGCTGGCTCACATATTCATCATCGGTAATTGCCATGCCACTTACACAGTAGAACTGCTATATCACGGTATTATTCTTAACTGTAAAGTACATTCACTGTTCAGTAATTATCACATGACATGCTTACATGATAATACTTGAGATGTTTACAGTATTGTTCTATGTTGCATATACCGTACTTTATGGTTGTATGCATTGCGATGTTGTTTTCATGAGATCTCTGGATTTGAGAACCGCGGTTTTATTTCAAAGGAAATTATGTATTGTTTTAAAAACACGGTTTCTCATGATATGATATTTCAGGTCCACTATGAGTTTTCTCGGTTCTGAACTATGTGATACCTGATTCGAGGAGTGAGGAGGAACTGTCTGCGGGTACATGGTGGACCCAGTAACCTATCCCGGGGCAAGAAGATCGTGGAGTGGACGATGATCCTGGCAGAGGATGTACTACCTATCGGTGATAGTTTGGACCCGGCGGTTATCCGGAGGATACCAACCGGAGTCGTGAGATCAGATGGATATGAGCGTCGATCCGAAGATGCAGCTCGTGAGATATGAGGATTTACTTGTCGATGCTGGACACGGGTTTCATGATGTTTCGAATGTCGATGTTGGACACTCAGGTTCTATGATATTGATGTGTCGATGCTGGACACGGGTTGCATGATATTTCGAGTATCGATGTTGGACACTCAGGTTTCATGATGTTGATGTGTCGTTGATGGACACACGTTGCTTGATATACATGCATACATTTCAAATGACTATCATTACATGTTGTTATTGGCACAACTCTATTGTTGATACATATGTATACATGATCACCCTAGATACCACATAGTATTATCTTCATGTTAAGGTAGGACCTAGGGATCGTTGTCTATTCGATTTGTACCTGCTGATATTTTCTACTCACGAGTTGGCAACTCACCCCCGTTGTGCCACAGTTTTCTTGCAGGTTCAACCGCTTGGATCAGTAGCGGTATCGCTGGCACACAGCTTCCTTCAAGGTGTTTTTCTTTAGTAGGTGGGATAAACATTTGGATTGTGACCACTATTGTACCTATTATTTCTATTGTATCTGGATATGCTCCATCAATCAGAAATTAGACTTTGTATATTGGTAGACCTAGACACAGATTTGAGTATTTGCAAGACTTAGAGCGAAATGGGTGTATATTCACTATTTGAGCTGATGATGTCTTGCTTTACATATTATTCTTTCTATGTTTTATCTTCTCCATAGGGCGTCGTATATCTGCTTATTACGTGGTTGTGATTCCGCCAATTAGCGAAGAGCTAGCTCCCGTTTGGGGATGCCAATATTTTGCATGTATGTGGTTTTGGATCAAATTATACAAGAGAGGTACTGCCCAAATTTCAAAGACGAAAATGTTTTCTAAGATAGCAAACTGTTGTAGGAATGCCTAGCATGACAGTAAGGTTTTGGGAGGCATCGTCCATACCATTTTAAAAAATTTGCCATGCTACATAACCCTAACCCTAGAATCTTAACTTGAGAATTAGACAATACAACATGTAAACAACTTTACATCTAAGTAAATATGGAATACAACCTATATAGACCGGTCCATCACTTCAATGGCTCCGTGTAGTAGCCCTTTCGCTCCAAGTAGTGATCTTCCGGACTCTAGAATGGCTCCACAAGATGAAATGAACAAGCTTGCACGAAGTCTTCGAGGCCGAAGATGATCTACGTCGAGGAGACACCAACCCAAGCTAGCTCTTCACTAATTAGGGATTAGTGAAGCAACACCCTAAAGTAAATGGCTAATCTAGTAAAGGATGATGAAGTAGGATTTTTTCTCACTTTAGAATTAATTTTCTCACTAATTTTCTTCACCTCCCAAAACCTAGAGAGCTCTCTTGATGAAGAAGAAGATGAAGAGAAATGTTGTGAATGAATGAATCATCAGAGAGGCAACCATGGGTGAGAAAATATCTCATATAACTCATGTAGAGACTTAACCATGGCTAATGAGAATGGTTGGGTTAATAAATATCTTAAATAAAACAAAATTAGTGGACTAAGTCAATGGATCTACAAGTCTCCACAAGCTTCATGCCATGTGACTAATTTCCAACTAATTTGGATTTACTTTAAATAATTAAACCTTACATTATCACGAGCATGGTGTGAGTCTCATACACCCATGTAACATGTATCATCAAGCATGACACATAAAGAAAACACAAATAATATATATCACATATACATTAAGTGGGCACATGTGAGAAAAAGAAATGCGTAAGTGAGCTAATATTAGTTAATGTAAATATATCAAATATATAATTATACATTAAATTATTAAATCAACACTTAATTCAATAATCCGGATATATCACATATAACCGACTAATATCATTTGTATCAACTTATAGAATCAACACTTGATTCGATAACCCGGCTATGTCTCATATAACCGACCGATATCATAAATCTCGAGAATAGAATACGGTGTCACATATTCGTATTAATCTCGGTCCCGCACATATCACATATGTGCCCCTACTTCGTTTTGCCTGAGCCAGTAAACCTCTGTGTAGGACTCTAAAGACTCGTCAATACGCCGGCAGTAGGTGATGATCATTTCAGTCACTCACAAGCCGTCAGCGGTACTAGATGGACGTAACGGCTACCCGGGTATTGAGCGATCAGAAGATCAACAAGCAAGCCTGCTCATACTCCTGTAAAGCCTGTCAGTAACACTACCGTACAGTCCGGTCTTTTCGTCTGATATGTCGCATATCCAGTTTAGGGGTGGTAAACGTCAGACCCCAGTAACCGATAAGTCATGCCGATGTGAAGCTCGTAATAGGTCGAGAAACTAATGATAACACTTACCAGTAGATCTCCATATCAGCCCTGGCCAGGGACTTCCTGTTATAGCCAATCGAGCACAGCACAACATCAACCCCCAATACCGGGAGAGACGAATCCCTTCCTATCGCTCATTGCCTCCATGCGACTCCGGACTGTACCCAAAAGCCACCATTTTGCACGTTCTCTTGAACGTGGTAAGGTGGAAATCAAAGCACAGTGGGAATCATACAAGACTCTATGACGATCTTGGATCTACAGACTAACCTGTACCAGTGTCACCAGAGAACCGCTATCTAACGATAGGTATAATACCAACTAGGAGTTCTTGGCGAGTCCGTTCAGTATACCCAGTCTCCACTGAGCACCCGTATACCATCTTTGATGTCAAACACCAATGGATGTGGGAACATCCATCGCCCATCATATGGGTCAAGAAGCGTATACGCTAGTCTACTCTGGAATATCGATGGCCTGTCTCGATACACCCTCGACTAAGAACAATTAAAGGATGTACTTATGGACTACCTTGGCCCCACTAGTATGATCTCCATCATAGTCCTGGTAGTCAAGTACTCATCCTAAGGGCTTTATCAACATGTGAGAGCAAGACAATATCACAATACAAGTCTACATGTTAAGACAAAAAGCAACCAGATAGCATACTATCATGTCGAGCAAGAAAGTCCTCTCTATATATGTCCAAGCATCCATTATAATATACAACATATGTACAATAATGGCCTCTAGGGCGTACTCATAATTAACAATCTCCCACTTACACTAAGGCCAGTTGTTGTAGTATCTCATACCCAACATCCCGAAGAGTCTCTTAAATTTTATCTGGGGTATGGCCTTCGTGAGTGGATCCTCCGTGTTGTTCTTCATGTCAACTCCCATAACCTCGATCTCACGGCGATCAACTATCTCCCGGATCAGGTGATACCGCCTCAGAATATGCCTGGATCGCTGATGGGACCTGGGTTTCTTGGCCAAAGCCACTGCTCCATTGTTATCACAATACAAAGGTATTGGATGCTCGATGGACGGAAGCACTCCAAGTTCGTTTATGAACTTCTTCATCCAGACAGCCTCTTTGGCAGCATCGTTGGTAGCGATGTATTCAGCCTCCATCGTCGAGTCTGCCACGGTTTCCTGCTTGGAACTCTTCCAACAAATCGTCCCTCCATTGAGAGTGAAGACAAATCCCGAGACCGACTTAGAGCCGTCCTTATCACTCTGGAAGCTCGAATCGGTAAAGGACTCCACTTGGAGTTCTCCATTACCATACACCAAGAACATCTCTTTAGTCCTTCTCAAGTACTTGAGAATGTTCTTCACAGCTGTCCAGTGATTCTCTCCTGGATCTGCTTGATACCTACTCACCACACTTAGTGAGTATGCTACATCGGGTCTAGTACATAACATCCCGTACATGATAGAGCCTACTGCCGAAGCATAGGGTATCCCTTGTATTCGAGCTCTCTCTAAATCAGTCTTGGGAGACATCTCTTTGGAGAGAGTGAGTCCTGTGATTGTGGGTAAATTCTCACGCTTGGAATCTTCCATACTAAACCTCTTTAGTATGGTGTCAATGTACCTGGATTGGGATAATCCCATTATCCGTTTAGATCTATCTCTATAGATCTTAATCCCCAAAATATAGGAGGCATCACCTAGATCTTTCATTGAGAATTTTTGTGATAAGAAGAGCTTGACCGAGTGCAGCATAGGAACATCATTTCCTATTAAGAATATGTCGTCCACGTGTAATACGAGGAAGACGACCTTATTCTCTACCACCTTCTTGTATATACAAGGTTCATCTATGTTTTTGATGAAGTCAAACTCTTTGACTATCACATCAAAACAGATGTTCCAACTCCGCGGTGCCTGCTTTAACCCGTAGATTGATTTAAGCAGCTTGCACACATTTCCGCTGCTCCCACTGTCTACGAAGCCCTCTGGCTGAGTCATGTACACGCTCTCTTTTAAATCACCATTTAGAAAGGCGGTCTTAACATCCATCTGCCAGATTTCGTGGTCATGGTATGCAGCAATGGCAAGTAGGATCCAAATGGTCTTAAGCATAGCCACTGAAGAAAAGGTTTCATCATAATCCACACCTGGTCGTTGACGAAAACCTTTTGCAACAAGTCTAGCTTTGAAAGCCTCAACTTTTCCATCTACACCAAGTTTCTTCTTAAAGATCCATTTGCTCCCAATGGGTTTTACCCCTTCGGGAGCAACTTCCAAAGTCCATACTTTGTTGGTGTACATGGATTCCATCTCAGATCGCATTGCATCCGGCCATTTCACAGAGTCCCCACTCGTGATGGCCTGCTCGAAACTAGTTGGGTCATCATCTTCCATGATGCAATCCTCGCTCCCACCATTAATGAGAAAACCGTAGTATCTCTCAGGTGGATGAGGAACCCTACTAGTTCGGCGGAGAGGCTGAGGTTCGTTGGGAGCTATTGAATTCTCTGGTTCTACTAAATCATCAGTTGCGGTTTGTGCTGCTGGAACTTCTTCCAGCTCTACCTCTTTGCCACTAATTTCTTTTACAAGAAATTCCTTTTTCAAAAAGGTGGCGTATTGAGAAACAAACACCTTTTGTTCGTCAGCGTGGTAAAAGATATATCCTTGTGAATTCTTTGGATATCCCACAAACTTGCAAAGAACTGATTGTGCCTCGAATTTGTCCGGATTTTGCCTTTTGACATAGGTCGGACAACCCAATTATCTTAACTCGTTTAAGATATGGTCTCTTCCTACTCTATATCTCATATGGTGTGGTAGGTACAGATTTAGATGGAACTTGATTTAATAGGTATACTGCTGTCTCAAGCGCATAACCCCAAAAGGAAATATGTAACTCAGCGGTGCTCATCATAGAGCGCAACATATCTAATAGGGTGCGATTCCTCCGCTCTGATACACCATTGTGCTGTGGTGTATACGGAGGAGTAAGCTGGAGGAGTAAGCTGATAGAGAATCCCATTCTCTTTTAGATAGTCCAAGAACTCATTGCTCATGTATTCTCCTCCTCGATCAGATCGAAGGATTTTAATACTTTTACCCGTCTGGTTCTCAACTTCATGCTTATATTCTTTGAATTTCTCAAAACCTTCAGACTTGTGTTTCAACAGAAACACATGTCCGTATCTTGAGAGATCGTCAGTGAATGTAATGAAGTATGAGGAACCATTCCTGGCATGTGTAGACATGGGACCGCATACATTACTATATATCGGTCCCAAGAGTTCCGTAACTCTTTCTCCGTGTCTAGTAAACGGAGTTTTGGTCATCTTTCTATTGAGACATGACTGGCAAGTTTCATAAGATGATAATTCGAACGGATTCAAATATCCATCCGTATATAACTTAGCTAGTCATGTCGCATTGATATGACTTAGTCTACAATGCCACACGAAGGATTCGTTCATTTTTGAACTCTTCCACTTGTGTGTGTTTTGTATGTTGAGAACTGTGGTTTGATTTAGAACGTATATGCCATTATTTAATGAGCCAGATCCAATCAACTTTTGATTCAGAAAAATGTTCGTAACATTATCCCGTACTACAAAATTATATCCTTCTTTACTTAATAAATAAACTGATATAAGATTACATATCAGGTTTGGTATGTAATAGCATTCGTTCAGAATCAATGTATTAACATTTGGTAATACAAGGTGATATTCGCCAACTGCTTTGGCTGCAACATTTGCACCATTCCCTACTCTTACAGAATGATCACCCATTCCCAGTTCTCTACCTTTCCTTAGCCCATGCAACATATTACATATGTGGGATCCTGATCCGGTATCTAATACTCAGGACGTAGAGTGTACTGAGAAACAATTCTCGGTAACTAACACACCCGAAGAAGATGCATCAATATGTTCATTCTTCATTTGGGTGGCGTAGGAATCCGGATATTCCCCTATTTCCTGCTCAGACTTATAACAATTATAAGTTGTAGCGGAACCAACGTTCCCCTGCTCAGTATAACAAGCGGGTTCGGTCAATACATCCATATTATTATCTTGACTAAGGCCTGACATGGTTGCTACCTGGAGAGAGAGAGAAGAAAATACTTAGTGTATACTCTTGCAAGTTTAGATTGATTATTATCTTATCTAATCAGGATGGCTCCCACTGTTTTTATCAAATCTTCCTTCAAACCCTAAAAGGTAAGACTAGCCGGGATTAATTACACCCTACAAGTTCGCCATTTTTTCAGCCAGGCCAGTGTTGGTACTTTGAGGGAGGTTCCCCGTGCTCTCGCACGGACCTAATTAAAATAAACCTCGTTTCCCAGGGGCTTAACCCCGTTAACACCTTTCTAGACACCTACTTGATCGGCTAATTGTGATGTGTAAAACTCTCCCAGGAATAACTCTTATTCGCAGTGGGTATCGGGATCCAACTATCTCATAGTAGGTATGCAATCTCATTGCAAATTTAAACACTTGAAATTCCCGATAATATTTTCCCCCTAGCAACTTATGGCCTTAACATAGTCAAAAAATCATAAGCGCTAGCTAAGTTCAACCCGTCATTTCCTGATTGAATTAAACCCACCCGTACGACCCTTAACATAGTCAACAAAGTCGTGCGACTACCCGAATCCAATCACATCTCATGTTTTAGCAGATAAGCACAAATTAGCTACCGCACACTATGCCTTAACATAGTCAACAAACGCAGCACGAATACTAAGTAGTACTTATCTGAAATGACGGAGGGCTACTACAGCTTTTTAAGAAAACCTTTTGCGTAATGAACTTGATATCATTGTAGAATCAAGTGATTTTAGAAAGGAGTGTTTTTTAGGCTTTTACTAGTTTTGCTAAAGAGGTCTCTCCCGGTGAAGGGATCTCGGCTCTTTCCTTATCGAATAAGGTGCTGAATATTCTATAAGGAATACCGCTATGCAAAGCAAGAACTAAAAAGCAATCATAAAACAAAACCGAGTAGGGTGTAACATCTGCTAGTTTCGCTAAAGAGGTCACTCCCGGTGAAGGGATCTCGGCTCTTTCCTCATCGAATGAGGTGCTGGATATTCTACAAAGAATACCGCTATGCAAAGCAACAAATAGAGCTACCCTTTTTGAAAATTTGATTCTACAATATTTTTAGGTTTCTTTTCTTTCATTAATCTCATTAATGAAGTCTCATCATTTATGCTTCCTAAGCATCACAGAAGAAACGAAAATACAACGTACGCTTATGCCATCCGCATTCACCACAGTGTCCCGTTATGTACCGTTAGGTTACTTAACTAACGGCTTAGCGGGGCGGGACTAGCGCGGGTGCAAAACATAAGCAACGTTTATTATATATCATATATATAATAATACAGCATTCGTCTCAAGCATATAAAGTGATCACATCATAGAATATCAGTAGCAGAAGTCAACATATGAAATATTTGATATATTAGAAATTCCGTGTTTTAAATTAAGCTAGTATAAAACATGGATTCCACGGTCGCGATTAATAGCCAAACCCATATCCCTAGACCCCTACGAGAGCGGCAAGCAACCCTACTAATTCTAGAGTTAGGAGACCCGGTCTCGACTCCTCGAGATGGTCTCCTATTTGACCCTAGAACCCGGTTACTTGTGCTCCTCTCGTTGGGTCTATCCTAATGCGGAAAAGTAAATAATATACAACAATGGTGACACCATCCTCAACCTGGAAGTTCCCCAATAAAAGAATATTACATACAAGTTTTTACATGAATGAAAATGAAAAAAAACTCCCATCTCACATAAAACCCTCGACTATTCAAAACACGATGATCCAATATAACATATCCCAGCAACACATAACATCACATGTCATCAACGTAAGTAAATATGCGTATCCCAATTGTCGTTGACATATAGCAACGAAAACAGCAATACACCACATATTACACTTACGGTCGCAGAAAAGAAAATATCAAACTACAACATTTGGAATCCACAATCACCTTAGACATCATAAACTCGAAATATCACATACTTCGGATTTCATGCCTAACAATATGAATTCCAAATATTGTATCACATTCTACAGATAACTAAACGATGTTAAACATTCCGATCAAATCAACAAACACCTAAAATTTCCCAAAAAGCTCAACACTTGAGCACAGTTTAAAAATACTCAGAACATACCACAGTTCCTATGGACCAATCGTAGAAGGGCCAACCCTTGCCTCACCTATGGCGTCGCGGAACTACCACAAACCCTAGGGTTTGGCGGCGGTTCTTACGGTCATAGAATCGAGTTAGGGTTTCATTCTTCTAGAGGGTCCATCACAATACTTGCATGATTTTTGAATGTTCTTTAACTTGGAAAAATCCAACTCTTGGAAAATTTCCATCGAAGGAGAAAATGGGTTATTGATATCCGTTCGAACTTTTAACGCCGTCTAGAATAACCCGAAACAATGTTAGAATTACGACTATGAAACACTCCGAATTGCCTTTACAGAAAGTTAACATCTCATGCAATTTCAGCAAAAACAAGCAACACCTGAAACACCAAAACCCAGAGACCAGAACACTAAACGAAGACGAACCTGAGAAGGCAACAGGGGGCCGGCCAGGCCGGAATTTTTGGGTAACTCGCCGGTTCAAATCCGGCGGATGGGGTTCGTATTCGTCTGGTGTTCATATTACATCCCATGTAACATTCTGCAGTTGCTTAAAAAAATTTTAGACGATTTAAAAATTTCGACAGAAACTAGGTTATGGTTTCGAGTGTTTCGGAGTTGTTTCGGTTTCGTAATTCTATAAACATCGTTTAATTCTCTAGCTTGGCTCTGATACCACTGTAGGAATGCCTAGCACGACAGCAAGGTTTCAGGAGGCATCGTCTATGCCATTTTAAAAAATTTGTCATGCTACATAACCCTAACCCTAGAATGTTAACTTGAGAATTAGACAATACAATATATAAACAACTTTACATCTAAGTGAATATGGAATACAACCTATGTAGACCGGTCCTTCACTTCAATAGCTCTATGTAGTAGTCCCTTCTCTCCAAGTAGTGAATTTCCGGACTCTAGAATGGCTCTATAAGATGAAAGGAACAAGCTTGCACGAAGTCTTCGAGGTCGAAAATGATCTACGTCGAGGAGACACCAACCAAAGCTAACTCTTCACTAATTAGGGATTAGTGAAGCTAACACCCTAAACTAAATGGCTAATCTAGTAGAGAATGATGAAGTATGATTTTTGCTCATTTTAGAATTAATTTTCTCACTAATTTTCTTCACCTCCCAAAACCTAGAGAGCTCTCTTGATGAAGAAGAAGATGAAGAGAAATGTTGTGAATGAATGAATCATGAGAGAGGCAACCATGGGTGAGAAAATATCTCATATAACTCATGTAGAGACATAATCATGGCTAATGAGAATGGTTGGGTTAATAAATATCTTAAATAAAACAAAATTAGTGGACTAAGTCAATGGATCTACAAGCTTCCACAAGCTTCATGCCATGTGACTAATTTCCAACTAATTTAGATTTACTTTAAATAATTAAACCATACATTATCATGAGCATGGTGTGAGTCTCATACACCCATGTAGCATGTATCATCAAGCAAGACACATAAAGAAAACACAAATAATATATATCACATATATATTAAGTGTGCATATGTGAGAAAAAGAAATGCACAAGTGAGCTAATATTAGTTAATGTAAATATATCAAATATATAATTATACATTAAATTATTAAATCAACACTTCATTCAATAATCCGGCTATATCACATATAACCGACTAATATCATTTATATCAACTTATAGAATCAACACTTGATTCGATAACCCGGCTATATCTCATATAACCGACCGATATCATAAATCGCGAGAATAGAATACGGTATCACATATTTGTATTAATCTCGGTCCCGCACATATCACATATGTGCTCCTACTTCGTTTTGCCTGATCCAGTAAACCTCTGTGTAGGACTCTAAAGACTCGTCAATACGCCGGCAGTAGGTGATGATCATATCAGTCACCCGCAAGCCGTCAGTGGTACTAGGTGGACGTAACGGCTACCCGGGTATTGACCGATCAGAAGATCAACAAGCAAGCCTGCTCATACTCCTGTAAAGCCTATCAGTAACACTTCTGTACAGTCCGGTCTTTTCGTCTGATATGTCGCATATCCAGTCTAGGGATGGTAAATGTCAGACCACAGTAACCGATAAGTCGTGCCGATGTGAGGCTCATAACGGGTCGAGAAACTACTGATAATAGTTACCATTAGGTCTCCGTATCAGCCCTGGCCAGGGACTTACTGTTATAGCCAATCGAGCATAGCGCAACATCAACCTCCAATACCGGGAGGGACGAATCCACTCCTATCGCTCATTGCCTCCATGTGACTCCAGACTGTACCCAAAAGCCACCGTTTTGCACGTTCTCTTGAACGTGGTAAGATGGAAATTAAAGCACAGTGGGAATCACATAAGACTCTATGATGATCTTGGGTCTACAGACTAACCTGTACCAGTGTCACCAGAGAACTGCTATCTGACGATAGGTATAATACCAACTAGGAGTTCTCGGCGAGTCCATTCAGTGTACCCAGTCTCCACTGAGCACCCGTATACCATCTTTGATGTCAAACACCAATGGATGTGGGATCATCCATCGCCCATCATATGTGTCAAGAAGCGTATACGCTAGTTTACTCTGGAATATCGATGCCCTGTCTCGATACACCCTCGACTAGGAACAATTATAGGATATACTTGTGGACCACCCTGACCCCACTAGTATGATCTCCACATAGTCCTGGTAGTCAAGTACTCATCCTAAGGGCTTTATCAACATGTGAGAGCAAGACAGTATCACAATACAAGTCTACATGTTAAGACAAAGAGCAAGCAGATAGCATACTATCATGTCGAGCAAGAAAGTTCTCTCTATATATGTCCAAGCATCCACTATAATATACATCATATGTACAATAATGGCATCTAGGGCATACACATAACTAAAAATTGTTGCATTTTCATATCATATGGCTTATATTTTAAAAAGAATGGCTTGAATTTCATTATGCCGATGTTTCAAAACTGCACCTCCACTATTTTCCGCAAAAAGGTTTAGATTTCTGGGCTTCGGCTTACTTGAATTACGTTACGCCTTTAGACATTGCGTGATTTAAGTGCCGGTTACGTGCCAAATTTCGGGTCGTGACAATGTTGGTATCAGAGCGTTAGGTTTAACTTTGGTTCGAGTTTAGGCTTGACCTTACGGAATTTAGACTTGACTAAGGGGGGTTTTGGGACCCGAGATTTCATCTCATAGGTTGACCTTGGTTGATAGAGTAGGTAGCTTGAGTAGAGTGATGTACCGTGTGTATATTCCGCGGCATTCTTACGACACGCTGCTCCGCTTAAGTGACCTTAGGATGTATATTTCCTGACATCCATGCTTCTATTCATTCCTATGATCATACTCCCATTAATTCCATTCCTTCCTATGATCATATATCTATTTCAGACCTATCGATTCCTTTCGTTCCTTCGATCTATCTTCATCGATATGCGTTTGAGGTTCCTGTCACCATGACTATGAGAGCAGAGAAAGCTGCTGCTTGAGATGCGGTCAGAACGAGCTCATCACGGATGAGGACTGACCATGATGTTTTCTGGTGACATAGGAACGTATCGGTGTATTGTTAGTGTTGAGATCTCTTGTTTGAGATGGTTGTTCGGGATCTGTACTGGATGATCGGGCCATTGACAGTGGATGCCAGATTAAGAGGACTGTTGATGTACAACATACTCCAGAGATCGCGATGTTGTCTACCGTGCAGACAGGCGACCCGGCTGTTGCTAAGATCGACGGGATGTCGCCTCCATAGTTTTGTAAGCTGAAACCACGGGAGCTAATAGGCAGAGATGTGACAGAAAATTGCTAGTCCATCTTGAATAGAGTGACTGAGATGATTCGCCTAATTGGATGCCCGACGCAGGCTCAGTTGAGTTGAAGAATTCCAATTAAAGGATTTTACTCAGAACTAGAGTAAATCGATCAAGAAAGGACATTGTTCGTTGGATGCTCCGATGTGAGATCAGTAAGTTGACCAGTTTCAGATAGAAGGACCTCACCCAGACGTGTTGTGAGTTGATCGAGAACAGACGGATGAAGCGTATTCCTCCGATAATTTAAACGAGTTCCCGAGGATGTAATCAGCTAGATATATTCCACAGAGTTGTGAAGATACCCGAGTTCGTAATTTCGAGTCCGTATGAGAGACTCCGGATTAACTATAGTCGAGAACGAATTGCAGTACTTAGCTAGCAACTTATGACATCGAAGTGGATGATAATGAAGACGGGTGGAACAATAGGTTCGTGCGAGATATTAACTAGCTGTTGTTACTCCCCGTTGATGCTAGAGGATTGATATGTATGCAGAGGCGTTGGATATGGCCAAATTTCAGAGGGAAGTCATGCGAGGACACGGCTGTCCGGATATGAGAAAAATGATTAAGTAAAGAGTGCCAACCTCTGTACAGTTCAGCATAGCTGAGATCAGAAAAGACCATAAGCAGGTTCTTTCCAGGACACCGAAGCAATAAAGATTTGCCCCCAAGATCAATTGTATCGTGCATATTCAAAAGGCTAGATGCCGCCATTAGGAACGTGCTACCTTGCGAGTGGTCATGTTGATCGGCCAAACGATGATCAGAGGAGTGCCAGAGCGGAACTCTTCCGTCATTAAATTTAAACGGGCCGACGAGCAGAAAAATTGTAGGATTGGTAATCCACAGAGGAAAATAATGACCCGGAGATATAGGACCCCAGACCGTGAGCAGGAGGCAAGTGGATGTTCTTGCTCTCCCAGTTTTGGGCGCACCGACATTTTTCGACATTGAAGGAGGTGTACCTCAATATCATTTATTGCGATTTGTGTTTTAGTGATCCGAGTATCACTTTTTTATAGTTCAGACTTTGAGTTTCGATGATTTGGTTTCGTGATATTTGTTTTCGTGCAACATGGCTGCATCTGCTGGACATTTCCATTTGTGCACAGTTATTGCACTCGACGTATATTTTATACATCCATTACGTTGGTTTATGATTTGTGCATATCTATTGCACTTGATATCGATTTTGTGCATTTGTTGCACGTATTTATGACTCTATGTATTTCGATACAGTCGATTTGATTTCGTGTATGTTGTATACACTCGACTTGACTTTTGCACTCGGTATAGTTCACATGTGCTTGCAGTATATTGATATGGGTTTTGTGCACTTAGTTGCACACGTTTATGATTTTATACACCTTGGAACGCTCGGTGTTGTTTTTATGCGCTTTTGGTACATTGACGCGTTTTCGGGAACCTAGTGCACCCAATGTTGTTTTCGTGCATTTGTTACCCTAGATTTATGTTTTCGTGCACCGTGTGCAATTGACGTTCGTTATCGTGCACTCTACTGCACTAGATATTTTTGTGACGCACTTTATTTAGATTTTTCGCGCAAGCTGGGCGCAAGGGATGCGATTTTATGCACACCGGATGCACTTGATCGAGATTTATATTCACGCCTGTTAGTTGCACTTGGTTGAGATTTTCATGCACTCTAGATGCACTTGATGTTGTTATTGTGCACACCCGTTGCACTTGACAGATACTTTCGTGCACACCCGTTGCACTTAGTTTTGCTTTCGTGGACACCCGTTGCACTTAGTTTTGCTTTTGTGCACATTCGTAGCACTTGTATTAGACTTGGATTTATGTGCGCACCAGACACACGTAATATTGGATACGCATTTTGAGGCTAATTTTATTCATGAGCATCATATTTTCATGATTGGTACTATATTATATAGTGGCCGAGCAGAACTGATCTGAGGACAGTACCTGAGTACTTTTGCATGCATAAAAAGTTTACCAAGAGGTTTTAAAAAATGAGCTATAGTCTTACTATTTCCTACGTGCCCATAGTGATATGAATTCTTATAAAGAGAACCTTTTGGGATATTTCAAAAAGGCGGGACGTATTTTTAGCAAAACATACATAGACATATATCTATTTCTTTCCCAAATGAGCGTCCGCCACTTGTACCGTGAGTTACGCATCGCACAGAGATTCGGGAAAGATTGTGCATGTGTTTTATTCAATTTTTAGAAGGTTTTATAAGGATGCGTACAATATACGTATTATGATTTTGACTATATTATATTTGGATTTCAGCAGTGGATTTCGAGACTTGCATTTCCATTATAACTCGTATAATTGCGTGACGCTTGACGGAGTTTCGATTTTGAGTTTCGCACTCGTTTTCAAGCGCACATGATGCGCTGTGATGTTCTTGAGTATTCCATGATTTCGGAGCCCCGTTGATTTGGTCTGATTATTGAAATGTTTTAGTATTTGGGGATTTAAATTTAAATTCGGGGACCGAATTTATTTAAGGGGGAAGATTGTAACATTTCATAAATATAAAATATTATTTTTGGAATTTAAATAATAAAATGATATATTTCACGAAAACTATTTGGTTACGAATTGGGGTTTTCGTAAAATGGTATAATTATAAACAAATATTTAGAAAATAATTGGATATTAATATAAATTATTAATTTAAAAGGTATTTATTGGATTTGGAAATTTTATAAATAATTATGCAATTAATTATATGCAAATTTATGTTAAACTTGATTAGTGTACTACTAATCATGATTAAGTCAAATCCATCTTTTAAATAACCATGTCTAGTGCACCATGACATATTATAGTTATTGCATGTTGTTTCATTTGTATTTGTGGTATTTGGTTTTAAATGAAAAGAGAAGGGAAAATGAGAAAAAGAAAAGAAAAAGATATCTGTGAGAGGGGGACAAGAGGGCATGGGCCAAGAGAGAGAGAGAGGGAGTGAGAGAGGGAGTGAGGGGTCCTTATCTCTACAACCATGGCACCATCTCTTCTTCACTTCATTTCTTCACTTCCATCATCCTTCATTCCTTCACTTCATCTTCGTCCTCCTTCTTCCACCTCCTCTACCACCATGAAATCACACCAAAACCATCTCAAAACCTCATGCCACATTCACAAAAAATATGCACCACCTCATCCTACACCCCCTAGCAAGCTCAAGTTTGGATTTTGAGGACTTCCAACCATCTTGGAATTTTCTTCAATTGCTCCAAGAGGTATAACCTTCACTTTTTATCTTGTTATGTAGTTTCTTCATCTCCAAGTAAGTTTAGAGTTCGCTTAAGCATGTTTAGCGATCTTGGAAATTTCTAGGTTGATTATTAGTGGGTGATTTGCGGGAATTGAGGTTTAATAAGTATTTACAAACCCTTAGTGATGATATTTTGGGCATACTTGAGACTAGAACCCCAAAACACAAACTTAGAATTTTCCCGATATCGGTTTTTGGTGAATTGTGACATCTCTGTAAGATCTGCTATGACTCGGGAGCTTTATAAAATAAATTCCAAACACAGTGAGACGTGCAGGCAACTAGGAATTTTCCCTAGAAACCCGAGCCCCTACCCTTTGGATCTGGCCGCAGATTTATTCATTGTGGTCGCAATTTGCGGCCACATTGTAGAGGATGTGGTTGATTTTTGGTGCATGGAATTGTGATGTGATATGTAAACCTACCATATGTGCAAAATATCTTAATTTGACCTAGGAATCTGGGAGTGTTTTCCCATGTTGCTGATTTCGGGTTTCTGATTTCTGAAATCTTGGTTTTGGTATTTGAGTTTTGGCACGGTCGTTGGACGTTCATACGTCTACGACGAGGGTTATTTGGTTGTTCTTGCATGCATAGGCTATAGGTTCTAATCTATGAGCACTTCGTGTGCCGTATCGGTTTTCGGACTTGGTTTTAATATCGTTACGATGTGTATTGAATGTAGGTACCTTCGTGTGGACTTCTGAGACAACGAAGGAGATCAAGAAGTTCATTGACTTCAGCTAAGCGAGGATATTGCAGGTGAGTAGATATATATCTACGGGGGAAGTCGGGTGGATGGCGTATAGCATCCCCGCAACAATTGAAATGGAAAGTCTAGATATAGAATACATTTTGGAGAAACCTATGCTATGAACTTACGGATATGAGCAAAATATTTAGTATGAGATGATATGATAAATATGAGATGACTCGGATTGATATATTGATATGATGAAATGAGGATGTGAAGCGATATATAGATATATAATTCAACAAAGGAAAAGTACGAGATGATATATATGGATATGAGGATATGATGAATTAAGATAATATGAGCGGATATGGGTGATATGAGGATGCGAGGCGATATGAAAACATAGATACTTATGCCAAGATATGTTATGAGATTGATGAGATATGATGTGAGATTGATAGAGATATGACATGATATATATATATATATATATATGAAAATGAAAGGTGATATGATGTACGAGGCCATAGATCCATACCCTTGTTTATGTATAGAGCAATAGATCCTTAATCTATTTGATGACACCGTACGATAGATTACCATACGAAATAAGATATACCGGATGATTGATCTGCGCTAGTGACTTGATGATGATGTTCGATGATAGCGCACATCTGATACTATGAGGCTGGATCGCCAACTTATGGTTTTGTCTTGATTCGGAGAATCTTGGCTACTAAACACCTTAGTGGATAATAGGTTATATTTGATGTATCCAGGGGTAGTTGCATATCTTATTATCGTTCATGTTATAATTTATTATTCCCCGTGACATATGTACTTTGGTCCCATCATTACCTATATATGGCTTTGTCTACTAGTACACCTGCACTATTATCGATGATGTGCATGTTACACTTACACAGATTTGCCGGCTCACACATTCATCATCGGTAATTGCCATGCCACTTATATAGTAGAACTGCTATATCACGGTATTATTCTTAACTTTAAAGTATATTCACTGTTCAGTAATTATCACATGGCATGCTTACATGATAATACTTGAGATGTTTACAGTACTGTTCTATGTTGCATATACTGTACTTTATGGTTGCATGCATTGCGATGCTGTTTTCATGAGATCTATGGATTTGAGAACTGCGGTTTCAAAGGAAATTATGTATTGTTTTAAAAATGCGGTTTCTCCTGATATGATATTTCGTGTCCACCATGAGTTTTCTCGGTTCTGAGTTATATGATAACCGATTCGAGGAGTGAGGAGGAACCGTCTGTGGGTATATGGTGGACCCCGTAAGGTACCTCGGGACAAGAAGATCGTGGAGTAGACGATGAGACTGGCAGGAGATATACTACCTACCGGTGATAGTTTGGACCTAGCGGTTATCCGGAGAATACCGACCGAAGTCGTGAGATCAGATGGATATGAGGGCCGATCCGGTTATGAGGCTCCTGAGATATGAGAATTTACGTGTCGATACTGGACACGGGTTTCATGATGTTTCGAGTGTCGATGTTGGAAACTTAGGTTCCATGATGTTGATGTGTCAATGCTGGACACGGGTTGCATGATGTTTCGTGTGTCGATGTTGGACACTCGGGTTTCATGACGTTGATGTGTCGTTGATGGACACACATTGCGATGTTGTCTAACGTGCAGACAGATGACTTAGCTGTTGCTATGATCGACGGGATGTCGCCTCCAGAGTTTTGTAAGCTGAAACCACGGGAGCTTATAGGCAGAGATGTGACAGAAGATCGCTAGTCCATCTTTAATAGAGTGACTGAGATGATTCATCTAATTGGATGCCCGACGCATGCTCAGTTGAGTTGAAGAATTCAAGTTGAGGGATCTTACTCATTCTAGAGTAAATCGATCAAGAGAGGACATCGTTCGTTAGATGCTCCGATGTGAGATCAGTAAGTTGACCAGTTTCAGATAGAAGGACCTCACACAGACGTGTTGTGAGTTGATCGAGAACGGACGGATGAAGCGTATTCCTCCGATAATTTGGACGAGTTCCCGAGTATGTAATCGGCTAGATATCTTCCACAGAGTGGTGAAGATACCCGAGTTTGTAATTTCGAGTCCGTGTGAGAGACTCTGGATTAACTGTAGCCGAGAACGAATTGCAATACTTAGCCAGCAACTTATGACATCGAAGTGGATGATAATGAAGACGGGTGGAACAATAGGTTCGTGCGAGATATTAATGAGCTATTGTTACTCCCCGTTGATGCTAGAGGATTGATATGTATGCAGAGGCATTGGATAAAGCCAAATTTCATAGGGAAGTCATACTGAGGACGCAGCTGTCCGGATATGAGAAAAAGGATTAAGTGAAGAGTGCCAACCTCCGTACAGTTCAGCATAGGTGAGATCAGAAGAGACCATAAGCAGGTTCTTTTCAGGACACCGCAGCGATAAAGATTTGCACCTAGGATCAATTGTCTTGTGCAAATTCAGAGGCTAGATGCCTCCATCAATAACGTGCTATCTTGCGAGTGGTCATGTTGATTGGCCAAACGATGATCAGAGGAGTGCCGAGCAGAACTGTTCCGTCATTATATTTAACCGGGCCGACGAGCAAAAAAATTGTAGGATTGGTAATCCACTGAGGAAAATAAGGACCCAGAGACAGAGGACGCCAGACCGTAAGCAGGAGGCAAGTGGATGTTCTTGCTCTGCCAGTTTTGGACGCACCAACAATTTTCGTCATTGAAGGAAGGGTAGCTCAATATCATTTATTGCGATTTGCATTTTAGTGATCCGAGTATCACACTTGTATAGTTCGGACTTTGAGTTTA
Organism: Agapanthus africanus; assembly: GCA_030015575.1. Taxonomy (NCBI): domain Eukaryota; kingdom Viridiplantae; phylum Streptophyta; class Magnoliopsida; order Asparagales; family Amaryllidaceae; genus Agapanthus; species Agapanthus africanus. The sequence continues at coordinate 400,303,273 of CM057347.1, forward strand.
GATGATTTGGTTTCGTGATATTTTTTTCATGCACCATGGCTGCACCAGCTAGACATTTTCATTTATGAACAGTTATTGCACTCGACGTATATTTTATACATCCGTTACGTTGGTTTATGATTTGTGCATATCTATTGCACTTTATATCGATTTTGAGCATTTGTTGCACGTATTTATGACTCTATGTATTTCGATACAGTCGATTTGATTTCGTGCATGTTGTATGCACTCGACTTGACTTATGCACTCGACTGGACTTATGCACTCGGTATAGTTCGCATGTGCTTGCAGTGTATTGATATGGGTTTTGTGCACACAGTTGCACACGTTTATGATTTTATACACCTTGGCACGCTCGGTGTTGTTTTTATGCGCATTTGGTACATTGACGAGTTTTTGGGCACCTAGTGCACCCAATATTGTTTTCGTGCATTTGTAGCACTATATTTATATTTTCGTGCACCGTGTGCACTTGACGTTCATTATCGTGCACTCTATTACACTTGATGTTTTTGTGCGGACCTGACGCACTTTATTTAGATTTTCGCGCACTCTGGGCGCAAATGATGCGATTTTATCCACAACGGATGCACTTGATCGAGATTTTTATTCGTGCATGTTAGTTTCACTTGGTTGATATTTTCGTGCACTCTAGATGCACTTGATGTTGTTATCGTGCACACCCGTTGCACTTGACAGATACTTTCGTGCACACCCGTTGCACTTAGTTTTGCTTTCGTGCACACCCGTTGCACTTAGTTTTGTTTTTATGCACATTCGTGGCACTTGTATTGGACTTAGATTTCTGTGCGCACAAGATGCACGTGATATTGGATATGCCTTTTGAGGCTGATTTTACTCATGAGCATCATATTTTCATGATTGGTACTATATTATATAGTAGCCGAGCAGGATTGATCCGAGGACGGTACCTTAGTACTTTTGCATGCATAAAATGTTTACCAAGAGGTTTTAAAAAATGAGCTATAGTCTCGCTATTTCCTGCGTGCCCATAGTGACACGAATTCTTATAAGGAGAACCTTTTGGGATATTTCAAAAAGGCAGGACGTATATTTTGAGCAAAACATATATAGATATATATCTATTTCTTTGGAAAACCAGCTTTATTAACAAGGGCTGGGTCCAACTCTTGTGGAGAAGTTTGTGGGAATGGAATGGATCCCAAAATTGGATTTAGGATGGTTGTAGATGGTAATTCCTTAAAGGATGTGGGCTGAGGGTTAGAGCCTAGTGAAGAACGGAGAATAGGTTCGGAATAAGATGTTGGATCAGACGAAGTAGGAGTAGAAGTAGTAGCCGGGGTATCATTTGTATCATCAACTTCAACTTGTTCACCAACTTGGTTTTTTAGCTCTCTTCCCGATCTCAACATGGTTACGTCACTCACATTATGATTTTGAAGGATGAGATTTGCGCTTTGTGAGTGTCCAAGATTTGGTAAAGGTTGAGATGGAAGTTTCCCTTTCTCTCTCTCACTTATTGCGGCATTTAGCTGTGAAATTTGTGCTTCTATCGATCTTATGCTTTCACAGTGGGAAGCAGTTTATTGCATCAGCGTTTGGATAGATGATGTTAAATTATCCGTCATTTGTGTGGATTGTTTAATAAACGTTTCTAAGCTTCGTTCGAGTGCAGAGATTTAATTGTTATCGGCCGTCGAAAAATTATTATAAGGAGCAAAGTTGTTGGTTGGATTTTGAAAAGCTTGCGGTTGAAAGGGCTGCTGAATTTGTTGATGTGGTGGTTGTTGCTGTGGAGGAAGCCTTTGATAGTTATTTTGGCTTGGAAACTAATTTTGATTTTGAGATTGGTTTTGGTTCCAAGCAAAATTAGGATGATTCCTTCATCTCTGATTATATGTAGATGAATAAGGGTCATTCCTAGGTTGTTGCTAAAAAGAAGCATTGGTTTGTTCATGACCTTGAGACGGAGGATTCAAAGGACATTCTTCTGTTAAATGTGATGGGGTAAAACAGCAACTACACATGGTTTTGGGGAGCGTAACTTGTTTTAGGGAGGCTGAAGAGAATTTGCATTCCGTGGCTTCGAGTTTCTTTTGCATTGCAGTCATTTCGGGTTTCATTACGATGGAAGCGTCAAGCTGATGGATACCTGCCCTAGATAAAGACGATGGTGGTCTAATGCTCTCCCATTGTAATGTTTGTTCGGCGAGATCTTCCAGAAATTTCCATGCTTCGCCATCGTCTTTTGATATGAAATGACATTGACAAATGGTTTCTAGCATTTATTTTGTCACTGGATTAACACCCTCATATATAATTCGGCAAAGTTGCCATCTATCGATTCCGTGATGAGGGCATTGGACAAGAAGATCTTTAAACCGTTCAAAGCATTTCCAAAAGTGTTTGTTGAGAAGTTGGGAAAACTGGTTAATCTTGCTCCGAATACGGGCAGTCTTGTGATGAGGATAGAATTTCTTAAGGAATGCTATAAAAAATTCATCCTATTCAGCGATAGAATGTGTAACGGTGTTATAAAGCCACTATTCTGCAAGATCGCAAAAGGTAAAAGGGAGAAGACGTAATTGCATAGTATCCCTGAAAGTTGGGTGGTACTCATCATCACATATACGTTTTCGAATTTGGTTATAAAAACATATTCATTTTTAGATGCAAGCCCATGAAATTTGGGCAGCAAGTTGATGAAGTGGGGTTTAATTTCGAAATTATCCCCATTGGCCGGTGGAAGAGACAGACACGTAGGAAGGGGTCCGCGTACGGGATGACATCTGTCTTGAAGAGTGATGCGTGGTAGATTTTATGCACTTACGGGTAGTGGCAGGGTGGTGTCGTTAAAAACCGATGGAGATCCATCCATCTCGGGAGATGTGGTAGGTGAAGGAGAAATAGAAGATGAAAAAGTATCGACTTCGGAGTCGACAGCAAAAACGCGGACTAGACGGGCACTATAATTCCGTGTCCAGCCGATCATGGACTAAGCAGGTTCAGTGCATGTGGTAGTGTGTGATGTGTGTGAGAAAATTTTTAAGAAGGCTTGATTTGAAAAAGTTGTTGGACCTGAGGTTTGACTCAACAAATCACAAAATGCACAATTAATCCCTAGAGCTAGGATCATTTAGGTCAAGTCACTAGACCGCTCCTAGATTGCCAAAGGACAAGTCGCAAGATCAATCCTCTACTACCTCCTTATCAATCTTACAGCCATGTAAGTGCCAGGTAAGTGGGAGGTATCCGCTATACGAATCACCGAAATAGTGGGCCTAATTAAGTAACCACTTTTCTTAGTCACACTTGCCTTAGATACAACAAGAAAAATGCGGATAAGCAATAAATTAGCCACGACCATCTTTTGTCCTAATTGAGCGTGAATGTCCTTAGGGGCTTAGTCTAGATATTTTTTATTAATGTAGGGTGATAGTTTTCTCGTTTTCTATTTGTGGGGCGGCCTAAGAAGGGTGATGAAATCCCCACCTAATCTGAATTTGGGTTTATTGCCCCTTAATGTCCGATTTAAGTATGCAAAACAAACCGAAATCAAAACATGCAAAAAGATTTTTGAGCGGTGATGTTTGTAAAGAATCCTACAAATAAAATCAGATTATTGGAGATTTAGAGGAGAGAGAAAGAATAGAGAAAAATACCACAGAAGATTGGGGGCCCAACTCTTCAAGAAGGTCGCGGTTCCGATGCCAACTGCACCCAAGCGCCCCGGATCCAACGCTTATTGAGGTGTTCTTCCCTTAAAAATTCTTCTGAGCTCTCTATTGCTCCTCTGGTGCAAGTTGAAATTCTCTGAATCTCTATCTGCCTGCTCCAATTACTCCAAATTCCCTTGCAAAACTCGCACAATTATTGTTAGAAACACAAGGTGCGGTTTTGGTTCTCGTATATTTTGTGTTTCCTGATTTTTATAAGAAATCAATCCGAATAACAAGAAAAAAATTACAACCGTTTCCTTGGCAACGGAGCCATTTGCTAGATTCGTCGATTTGCTTCTAAAATTTAGCAGATTCGGTTTCGATATCCCGATTTGGCTTGGATCTCTTACTTGGATTCCAGACCTGAGCTAGTACATGCACAATATCTTCAATCAAAGCATTAGCAGCATTTTATATTTTTGAGATATTATTCCAACCATTTATATGATATTAAATCTTTAGAATATTGATTAGGAATATTTTGCATGATTTGCATATTTTAATTAATATTTCATTTAAATAATATATGCATATATTTTCCTTAATTATATTAATTAAAATGTAGAAACATATGATAATAATCTTTTTACAAATAAACCCACATATATTCTTTATTTACAGTAAACACCTTTTAGCAACTAATAATAATAGGGAAAATGTTTATACAAATGTGCAATATTTTAGACTAATCAGGACGCTTCAGTCAAGTTGGCTAAAGAATTAGCTGACAAAGACTCGATGATGTAAGGATCATTGTTAAAAGCCGCAAGATCCTAACGCCAGCAGATATACCTTTAGAAGCCATGATAGATCTATCCAAAGAAAAAGAAATGACCGAACGAGAAGTTCTCCAAATAGAAAACGAAGAAGAGATCGAAGACTGGAGAGAAGCCTTTATAGGCTACTTTAGGGCCCAATGAACACCCGAAGACGCGTCATCAAGACATCGGCTCATGAAACGAGCTCTGTCATTTGCCTTTGTCAACGATACTCTATACAATAAATCCTTCGAATTCATATGGTTAATATGCCTTTGCCTTTATAGGCTACTTTAGGGCCCAATGAACACCGAAGACGCGTCATCAAGACATCGGCTCATGAAACGAGCTCTGTCATTTGCCTTTGTCAACGATACTCTATACAATAAATCCTTCGAATTCATATGGTTAATATGCCTAGGGCCGAAGGAAGTGAAGAAAGTTATCCAAGAAGTACATGATGGACTTTGCGGTTCTCATCAAGCAAGTCCAAAGATGAATCTGAATATAAAAAGGATGGGCTATTAATGATCCACGATGATTCAGGATTGCCTCGAATATGCGTAGCAGTGTCACTCATGCCAAATACACAGGGACTTCATACATCAACATCCAAATCCGCTGCATCCGATAGTAGCAAGTTGGCCATTCGAGATGTGGGGAACAAATATAATCGGCCCTATTGAACCAACATCATTCAGAGGATTTCGGTTTATACTAGCAAAAACCGATTACCTCTCTAAGTGGGCAGAAGCAGTACCACTAAGAGAGGTGAAGACGGAGAATATCCTCTACTTCTTCAAAACTCATGTTATCTACTTTTCCGGAACTTCGCGATGGATAATCTCGGATAATGGACCAGCCTATAAAAGCCACAAAATAAGCTGCTTCGCACAGAAATATAAGATAGACTGGAGATACTTCTAGGTCTATAATACTCGGGCCAATGGTCTAGCTGAAGCATTTAACAAGACCCTGACCAAGATTATAAAGAAGACAGTGTCCAGAAACAGGAAGGACTGGCACGAGAGGCTGTATGAAGCCTTTTGGGCGTACCGAACAACGTTCAAGACGGCTATAAATACAACGCCGTATGCATTGGTGTTTGACACTGAAGCGATACTCCCACTAGAGATAGAACTCCCCTAATTACGAGTGGCAGTTCAATATGAGCTAACGGATGAGGAAAATGCTCATCTTAGGCTCGAGGAGCTCGATGCTCTCGATGAAACCCACCTTGTAGCTTAGCAAAATTTGAAAGCTTATAAGGCAAGACTAACATGATCATTTGAAAGACTAACCAGGCCGAGAAGATTCCGCTAAGGCGAACTCATGCGGGTTGTCAAAAGACCAATGATTCTCAATCATGCAAAATGGGGATAGTTCAAGCCAAACTATGAAGGCCCATACATCATAAATAAGGTCTACCAAGGTGGAGCTTACTTTCTCATGGATATGCATGGCGAAAGGCCATTTCGGCCAATAAACGGCCGATTCCTCAAAAAGTACTACACTTGAAGATTCGCGACTTAGATACAAATAGATGACGACGCTTGTGTCCACTCGTTATCTTCCTGAATCAAAACTCTGAAAGTGATACCGAATTATATGCACCCATTAAGGATGTTGGACCGTGATGTCCTTAAACTAGCATGTTACCCTACAGTATGGTTCATATGACCGGCCATACATAATCTACGAGCATAAACGATCCATGTTCTCCATGTCTCCAATAGACCGAAACGTCCCTAAACTAATGGTGGACCGGAATGTCTTTAAACTAATATCTATCCCAGAATATAGGAACGTTGGACCGAAATGTCCCTAAACTAATATTGGACCGTAATGTCCTTAAACTAATATGTTGCCCTACAGTGGGTCTCTATATCTAGCACCATATACAATCCACGGGCGCAAACAATATGACCCCATACTATGTTCCCATGGACCGAAATGTTCCTAAACTAATGGTGGACCGTAATACCCTTAAACTAATATATTGCCCTACGATTGGTCTCCATATCAAGCACCGTATACAATCCGCGTGCATAAAATGATTCATATCTCTCCCAGGTCCCATATGATGCGATCCTTCGAAAAATATCATGAACTACAGCTGATAGTACATTACCTTACGAGCCGGTTGTCTCCTTAAGCAATGCCGGATAAAAAAATGGTATGTCCACAAGAAAAATGGACGCGGATAAAAACCCGAAAGAGCGCCGTGAGTAAAAATAGCAGGGCTACCAGCGAGCTTGTGAAAACCAAAAAGGGTACGAACTCGTTAAAAGAAAAGGAAAGATGCACTTGCGAAGTCCTCTTGACTTTCTAAGGAGAAAACACCTGCGTGAGATCCTTACGACTCATAAAGGAGCAACACACTTAGGAATCCATACAATTCCTAAGGAGAAAATACACATACGAGATCCTCATGACTCGTAAAGAGAATATACCCTCTGTAAGATCCTCATGGCTTATGGAATTCAAAAGCCTTAAGTCACAGGGATCTGAATGTGTTCTTAAGCCATCATATCCCCACAAATTTATGCCCTGCAAGTGGCCCAATATCGACTCTTGTATGCAATAAATAGGCGTAATAAATATATTCCCACCCAAATTCCACCAAAAATGAGAAATATTGCTCGACAAGGTGAACAACACTTGCAAGTCCCCTCAACCCGCAAGGAGAAAGTACTCCTATAAGATCCTTACGACTTTCGAGAGTAATATACACTTAGAAGTCTCCATGACTCCTGAGGAGAAAATAAACCTATGAGATCCTCATGACTCATAGGGAGAAATAGTTTTATGAGACCCTTACGGCTCGTAATGTCGAAAAATCCTTAGTTAGCGGGGATCTAAACCTGTTACCTAAGGCACCATTGGCCGAAATTGGCAACGACATATGATGAGTTGCTTCTGCCAATATTCTTTTCATAGCAATGCTGATTCCAAATAAGGTACCATCATACCAAATATTCGACTCATAACAAAATTGATGGGTATGAAAAAGAAAAATAGCCGAAATGATAGGGCAACTCGCAATAAAAAGCAACGAGTAAAAAATAAATATATATATATATATAGCCGAAATGATTGGACACCGCGAATAAATAGCCGAAATGATTGGGCAATTGCGACTTTCGCGATATGAAAAGCTGAAATGATAGAGCAATGTGGAAGATATATATATATATATATATATATATATATATAAAGAAATTTTTATGCATTGCAGGTAGGTCAAATCCTGACACCTGTAGACAATTCATAGATGAAGAGGGGTGATATGTTTTCCTACGCTCCGTCAAACAGATAACTGGGTCTTGACGGAAAAATATACAAGTCCTAAAGACCAATTGGATGTCATCCCACCCCAGAAGGGTGCGGTCATGACTCCTTGGGGCACCAAATCGGGCTTAACCTCAAGTGAAGCGCCATGGCAATACATAACTATGAATCTTCTGATGATAATGCGGATATTCCAAACTAAGAAGGCCACTTGAAGACGTCTTGTCGGGCCTCAGAAGGGATCAGAGACACGGCAAACGCGGGGGTACTCAAACAGTAACCTAAGGGACTGCATGTCGAGAATATATCAGCCAACGCGACAGTACAATAGACTTAACCCCGTACCACAAACCTAATGGACTCCTATCATAAAAAAGGGGTTATCTATATTTAACGTTAGGGCAAGTTTGCCTATAAGCCTAAGGGAAAGGTAAACTAAATACTCCGAAACGAGTAAATAAACTAATCCACGACAGATCAGGACAATCAAGAGACAGAAAGGTGCAAATATGAAAAGAAATATATTTTATTCATAAATCAAAATGGCTAAAAGATACAATTTATATAAAAAAAAAGAGGGTACAATGATAGCTACTAAGAGGGTGGGGTTTTCAGCAAGACGGTGATGCACTCATTCTCTTGCTGGAGTTCATTTTCACGCTCCACTAGTGTGGCCAGCAGTGCTTCGGTTTGGATTTTTTGTTGCAGATATGAATTGAGCTTTTTAGAAAGCTCATGCTTGGCAACCTCATGGCCTCGCATTCCTTGCTCCATAAAATCAAGATCCCTTTTCAATGCCATCTCTCTGAATATGCAGCATTGAAGATTCTAAAAAATGGCTTGAACCCTCACAGCGTTAGCCTCTATCTAAGCTCATAACTATCCTGATTCTCTGGAAGCCGTCTCATATTCCTCTTGCTTCCTGGACAGCTTTTGCCTGTAACATTGAATAAGGGCGGCACTGTTCAATTCATGCGGTTAATTAGGCCCTTGAAGATAAAACCTCAGGAGTAAGACGCTTACGCTCAATCATATAGAGGCAAGTTTCAATCTGTATACAGTAGCCAACCCAAACATGGATGAAGTCTTCATTATGAGAGCTCATAAGGATAGCCAGCATAGGGTTGATCTCATCTGCAAAGTCCTTAGTAGAAGTGAGGGCCTCGATTTCAAGGTCTTCGATAAACTCGCTCAGCATGTGCCTACTATTTTTCGCACCCCTAGAAGATTGGCGTCAAGTGAAAGGACCCGTGGGAATAGATATGCGGATTCAGAAGGAACTAAAGCCAATGGTGTAAGTCGATGTGCAACACCCCACGAGTTGCGGGGAGGCGGAAATATGAAAAACGATCTTGTTCTTGATGCATACATCGACTAACTGAAGATCTTTGCTAAACGATAATTAACAACTACCATAGAAGTTCTTAGCTACTATGTAAAGAGATTATACCTAGTGATACGTGTCCTTCGTCTTTTCGATCTCTTCGTCCTCCTCGGCCTCCTCCAAGTGATAGATGATCCACCCGAGAACCCTAATCCAAGCTTCACCTCAAAACTTGAGGTAACTAAGTTTCTTTAGTTGCTAATCAAAGGAACTTAGATCATATAGAGTTAGGTTATGGGATGTTTAGTCTTTTCTAATCCTTGTTCTCAACTCATGAGTGGTAGGATTAGAGGTTGAAGAAAGAGTGAGTTTGAGGCGAGAGAAGGTGAACTAGAATAATGAAAATGAAATTGTTTCTCACTTGATATATGAAGCATAATGAATAATTCAATAAATGAATAATAAGAGATTATTCATCATGCTACATAAATGTATTATGAGTGATTCACTATGTGAGTCATTAAGCATTTAATAATGCATTAATGACATAGTGAATCACACATTATGAGTCACAATAACATTAATGACAATGCCACCTAAACCCCTCAAGTCACCATGCTTCTAGAAGCTTCCCGGAAATTACGAGAACGCCTCTCCCATCCGTGAAAACACGGAAAAACTTTAGACTGTATAAATCCAATAACCTGATACTAGAATCTGGCTTAAACCAAAGCCGTCTAGTAAAAACTGTCCGAATGTCGTACGTGCGTTTAAACACGTATTCGTCCGAACCCTTGTCGTAAAACCGTACGACCTCTATATCGTTTCTCCTGGAGTTGGGAAAACTCTGTGTGGGACTCTAAAGACTCGACTACTACGCTAGCAGTGGGTTTAACCACAGACCGCAAGCGGCACTAGCTGTACGTAACGGTCCCCAGGTAGATGTCGATAAGAAGGCCGATGAGGAAACCCATCCGAACTCCTACTGAGCCTGTCCAGTGACAATATCCGTGCAGTCCGGTCTGTTCGTATAAGAGTATCACATGTATGGTCTAGGGAGGTGGTAAACGTCAGACCCCTAATAACCGTACAAGTCGTGTCGGCATGGCTCAATCACCATCCGAGAATCTACTGATCAATCTATCAGTAATTCTCAATCAGCCCTGGCCAGGGACTTATGGTAATGACCAACCGATCACCGTGCGATATCAACTCCCTATACCGGGAGAGATTTGTCCCTAACAGTCACTCACTGCCTCCACGTGGCTCGGGACTGTGCCCAACTAAAACCTGTTTGCACAACTCCTTTGAACCGTGGTAGGGTAGTAATCAAAGCACAGTGGGAACTCACACGAGACAAATGACGACCTTAAGTCAACGGACTATCTGCACACATATCACCTGAGAACTGCTATCTGACGTTAGGTATAAATACCATCCAGTCAGTTCTCGGCGAGTCCTGTCCGGTGTACTCACACCCAGTGAGCATCTGTATACAATCTTAGGTGCACTCCACCAATGGTTGCGGGACCAATCCATCGCCCCTCCTCAGGGTCTAGATATGTATACACCAGTCTACTCCGGAGTATCAATGCCCAGTCTCGATACTCCTGCGACCAGGGACATCTAAGGATGTGCCTATTGACTATCCAGCTCCCACTAGTATGGCTGCCATCACAACACCGGTAGTCAGGCGAACACCATATGGGCTTTATCAACATGTATATATATATGAATACTACGCAAAATATATCATATGTTAAGATAAAGATAAATCAAATAGCGTACTACCATATTAAGCAAGATTGTCATGTACATACATATCCCTAGCATCATATACAATGAAGGCCTCTAGGGCATATATATCCAACAATCTCCCACTTGCACTAAGGCCTATAATTGGCGCAATGAGTACCCACTGTCTGCACTAAATCCAGTTGTTGGCGTACCGCATGCCCAACATCTCAAACAGCCTCTCAAACTGGACTTAAGGGATGGCCTTGGTGAATGGATCCGCCGTGTTTTCTTTTGTGTCCACTCTCCGTACCTCGATCTCCCGACGATCAACGATCTCCCTGATCAGGTAAAAACGCCTTAAGATATGCCTGGATTTCTGATGGGACCTCGGTTCCTTCACTAATGCTACAGCCCCATTGTTATCACAATACAAAGGTATTGGATTGGCAATTGACGGAACCACCCGAAGTTCAGAGATGAACTTCCTCATCTAGACAGCCTCTTTTGCGGCTTCACTAGCAGCTATATACTCAGCCTCCATAGTTGAGTCTGCGACGGTATCCTGTTTGGAACTCCTTCAACATACCGCCCCTCCATTGAGGGTAAAAACAAAACCCGAAATGGATTTAGAATCATCTTTGTCACTTTGGAAGCCGGAGTCGGTAAAAGCCTCTACCTGGAGGTCCCCATTACCCTAAATCAAGAACGTATCCTTAGTCCTTCTCAGGTACTTGAGAATGTTCTTTACTGCTATCCAATGCTTCTCACCTGGGTCAAACTGATACCTGCTTACCACACCAAGTGCGTAAGCTACATCTGGTCTTGTACATAACAGCGCATACATTATAGATCCTACTGCCGAAGCATAGGGTATAATGCCCATGCGAGCCCTCTCTTCATCAGTCTTTGGAGACATCTCTTTTGAGAGGGTGATCCCGTGACAAGCGGGCATATTACCGCGCTTGGAATCTTCCATACTAAATCTTTTTAGTATAGTGTCAATATACCTGGACTGTGAAAGTCCCAACATTCTATTAGATCTATCACGATAGATCTTAATGCCCAAAATGTAGGTTGCATCACCCAAGTCTTTCATGGAGAATTTCTGTGACAAGAAGAGCTTTACTGATTGTAGCATAGGGACATCATTCCCTATCAGTAGTATGTCGTCGACGTACAAAACGAGGAAGACTACTGCTCCTTCTACAATCTTCCTATAAATACATGGTTCATCTACATTTTTGATAAAGTCAAATTCTTTGATTGTTTCATCAAAGTAGATGTTCCAACTTCGCGATGCCTGCTTTAATCCATAGATGGATTTAAGAAACCTGCACACTCTTCCACTACTACCACTGTCTAAGAAACCTTCTGGTTGATCCATGTAAACACTCTCTTCTAAATGTCCATTTAGAAAAGCTGTTTTTACATCCATCTGCCAGATTTCATAGTCATGGAAGGCAGCAATGGCAAGCAGGATCCGAATGGATTTAAGCATAGCTACAGGTGAAAAGGTTTCATCATAGTCCAATCCTGGTCTTTGACGAAAACCTTTTGCAACGAGTCTAGCTTTGTAGGTTTCCACTTGTCCAAGTGCACCAATCTTCTTTTTGAAGATCCATTTGCATCCAACTGGTTTCACTCCAGGATGAGCAACTTCTAAAGTCCATACTTTATTGGTGTACATGGATTCCATTTCGGATCTCATAGCATCCAGCCACTTCACCGAGTCAATACTCGTGATAGCTTGCTGAAAACTAGTAGGCTCATCATCATCGATGATGCAATCCGCTCGATCCCCATCTAGAAGAAAACCATAGTATCTCTCAGGAGGTTGAGAAAGCCTACTAGATCTGCGGAGTGGTGTTGGTTCGTCATGTTCTATTGAAATCTGAGGTTCTACTAAGTCCTCGGTAGCAGTTTGAGGTTCTGGAATTTCTTCCAGCTCTACCGCGCTCCCACTAATTTCTTTTGCAAGAAATTCGCTTTCTAAGAAGACAATGTGGCGAGCGACAAACACCTTTTGTTCTTCAGTGTGGTAGACCATGTACCCCCTTGAATGTTTGGGGTATCCTACAAACTTGCACAAAACCGATCGTGCCTCGAGCTTGTCCGATCTATGCTTTTTAACATATGCCGGACACCCCCATATCTTGATATACTTGAGATATGGTCTCTTCCCTTTCCACATTTCATATGGAGTGGTAGGCACAGACTTAGTTGAAACTCTATTCAATAAGTATGCTGCTGATTCTAGAGCAAATCCCCAGAAGGAAAGTGGCAACTCAGCACTACTCATCATTGAACGCACCATATCTAATAGCGTGCGATTCCTCCTTTCTGATACACCATTATGCTGAGGTGTATAAGGCGGAGTAAGCTGAGAGAGAATTCCATTCTCTTTTAAGCATTCAAGGAAACTGGTACTTAAGTATTCTCCACCTCGATCAGATCGAAGTGTCTTGATGCTTTTACCAGTTTGTTTCTTTACTTCATTTTTATACTCCTTAAACTTCTCAAAGGTTTCGGATTTATGTTTCATTAAGAACACATGTCCATACCTAGAGAAGTCATCAGTAAAAGTGATGAAGTAGGAGTGACCGCTTCTCGCATTTGTAGACATTGGACCACTTACATCACTGTGTACAAGTCCCAAGAGTTATGTGGCTCTAGCTCCGTGTCCGTTGAACGGAGATTTGGTCATTTTTCCTTTGATACATGATTGACAAGTTGCATATGATGAATATTCAAACGGTTCTAGATATCCATCTTTATGTAACTTAGTCAACCTTGTTTTGTTTATATGACCAAGTCTACAATGCCATAGGAAGGCTTGATTTGAATCTGGAGCCTTTCTTTTAAGTGTGTTTTGAATATTGAAAATTCGAGATTGATTAAGTATGTATATGTCGTTTTCCAGTGTGCCATACCCAATCAGTTCTTGATTTAGGAGAATGTTCATGACATTTCTTTCAAGCGCAAAATTATATCCTTCATTAGATAACAAAGATACTGATATAATATTACATAATATACTGGGAATACAAAAACAGCTGTACAACACCAAAATGTGCCCACTAGTCAACCCTAGGTGATATTCCCCTATTGCAATAGCATCTACATGCATTCCATTGCCCATCCGGAGAGTCATATCACCTGTCCCCAGTACTCTACTATTTCTCAGATCCTGTAATGAATTACAGATGTGAGAACCAGAACCGGTATCAAATACCCATGATGTAGAGTTTACTGAAAGACAATTTTCGATTACGAACACACCTGAAGCAGAAGCAACAGCTTGCTTCTTGTCCTTGGCTTTGAAGGCTATACAGTCCTTCTTCCAGTGCCCTTGCTTGTGACAATAAAAGCATTCGTTTATATCCGCTTTTACCCTTCCTGCCTTGTTCGTTCCCTGCACCTTATTGACCCCACCCTTCGGTTTAGTGGCTTTCATCTTCTTCTTCCCTTTAGCTTTCGCTTTAGATTTAGAAGAGGATGATTGGCCAACATACAGAACGGGGGTCTTCTCCTTTTTCAAGGAGGTCTCTGCTACCCTCAACATGTTGAGGAGCTTTAGAAGATCAGCTTCCATTTCGTGCATGTTGAAGCTAAGCACGAACTGAGAGAAGGTGTGGGGAAGAGACTGCAAAATCAAGTCGATATACAAATCATTCTCTAGCACGCATCCCAGGTTTGCGAGTTCCTCAATGAGGCTGATCATTTTGAGGGCGTGCTCTCCTACAGGCGATCCTGGAGCGAACCACATCTGGAAGAGTTTCCTTAAGGTCTCGTACCTCGCGATACGGGAGTGCTCTCCATATAATTCCTTGACATGGAGAAAGATGGATATAATATCCATACTCTCGTGCTGTTTCTGGAGTTCATTGTTCATGAACGCCAGCACGATACACTTAGCTCGCTCACAATCTAGATCCCAGGTTTTGCGAACTTCCTTGTCCACAATTGAGGAATCTGGTCCAGGGATAAGGGGAGGAACAGCGGTAGTAACATATGCTACTTTGTCATAAGTCAGTGCAATGTTGACGTTCCTTAGCCAATCTTTATAGTTCTTCCCGGTCAGTATATTTTTTTCAAGTAATAATTTTAGTCCAGTCATGGTAGCTTCTAGAGAGAGAGAAAAGAAAACACTCAGCATATGATTCTTGCAAGTTTAGATTGGTTATTAGTTTATCTAAACTGGATGGCTCCTACTGTTCCCTCATATCCTTCTTCAAAACCTAAAAGAAGAACTAGTCGGGATTTAATCACACCTCACAATACTTGCTTAACCTTTCAGCCAGGCCGGTGTTGGTACTTCGAGGGAGGTTTTCCAACGCTCGCGAAGTTCCTTAATTAAATAACCTCTTTTCCCTGGAGGCGTAGCCCCTCTAACACCTTTCTGGACACCTACTTGGTTTATAGCATTGATTGTTAAGTAAGAAAGTTTTCCGAGAGTAATCCTACTCATCAGTGGGATCGGGATCCAACTATCATTGCATGATGTACTAGATGGAAGCCACTCTAGTCACCACACTCCAGAAGGTATGCTAAATCTGCAAGTTTCCTTTATGTTTGAAACTCTCGATATGATTTTTACCCCAAGCTCTTATGACCTTGACGTAGGCCAACAAATCATAAGACGCAAGTCAAGTTCTACCCGTCGTTGTCCTGATTAATTTAGGTACATCGCACATGCCCTTGACATAGGCCAACAAGGTTGTACGTCTATCCTATACTAATGCATCTATCTGTGCAACAAATAAGCAAACCACACTGCTACCATCCACTATGCCTTGACGTAGGCCAGCAAGCATAGCATGAATACGATGTGCTGTCTATTTGAAACGACGGAGGGTTACGGCTGGTTTTTGACAAAAACCATTAACGTAGTGAACTTGATATGATCGAAGGAACCATGATAGCGTTTATTAAAAGGAGTGGTTTAAGCTCCGCATTTAAAATTTGCTTTTTGAAGAAAACCGAGTGGTTTTAGAAATTGTTCCAACGATTCAGTTCAGGTTTTATTTTTCTTTGCATTACAATAATGCGTCCCATCATTAACCTATCATTACAGATAACAACGAAAATACAACGTCCTCTTATGCCATCCGCATTCGCCACGGGGTCCCGTCATCACCCGTTAGGTTACTTAACTAACGGCAGAGCGGGGGCTGGGCTAGCGCGGGTGTAAGACATAAGTGACGTCTAAAAAGCTATCATATATAGATATTGTACATTCGTCAAACGCAATAAAAGGCATTCCAGATCACAGATAAACTTTATTGGATATGCAAGCAATCCGCGTTTCTTTTGAGCCTGTAAGAAAAGACGGATTACACAGTTGTGATGAATAGCTATTACCCCACCCCAGACCCCTACGGGTACGACAAACTACCCGCCAAGTACCCGAAGTGAAGCGGTCTCCCTCAACAACGTGAGTAGGTCACTAAGCACTTCGAAATACCCGGTAGTTTGTGCACCCCACCTTGGGTCTATCCTAGGAGCAAAAAACAGTAGAAAGAAATAATACAACGGTGGCAACAACCGCAACCTGGATGTGCCCCGCAAAATAATATTACAATTTATTACAATTACATCGAATGAATTAATACAATAACCCATCACAAAACCCCGGCTAATCATCACAACGGTCCAATAGAGTTCATAATCACAAACAGTTAAAACATTACATATATGTGCAACCCCCTGCCAACCGACATACTAGCAGTTAGGGGAGGTTTACGAACACATAATACAGTTCACAGATATAATCAAACAAGCAAACATCGTATAATTTCGATCGATCAAACCCATTAGATTCTGCTCCAAAACTTCTCTGTAAATCTGAGATCTGAGCAAAAAATAAACCATACCAGAAAAGACAAAATATCACAGAAGATGCACAGGGAAAAACTGGGTTGAATCGGCCTCAACTCGGCCGCGGATCCGCGGCGGATCGGTGGGATCGGCCGCGGTTCCGTGGCTGTATGGCCGATTCAGGAACCCATTTTTTTCCAGTGTTCTTATAATTTCTTGTAGGTTGTTCTGGAGGAACCTGAAAAAATTTTAGGCCTCATTTTAAAAACGACAGAAACTATGTGATATCAGAGTATTTTCCGGTTCGTTTTGCGTTTGAAATTCATACGACTTTGCAAGTGAGTTAATTATTGTTTAGTGAGGCTCTGATACCACTGTAAGTCGATGTGCAATACCCCACGAGTGGCGGGGAGGCGGAAATATGAAAAACTATCTTGTTCTTGAAGCATACATCGACTAACCGAAGATCTTTGCAAAACGATAATTAACAACTACCATAGAAGTTCTTAGCTACTATGTAAAGAGATTATACCTAGTGATACGTGTCCTTCATCTTTTCGATCTCTTCGTCCTCCTCGGGCTCCTCCAAGTGATAGATGATCCACCCGAGAACCCTAATCCAAGCTTCACCTCAAAACTTGAGGTAACTAAGTTTCTTTAGTTGCTAATCAAAGGAACTTAGATCATATAGAGTTAGGTTATGGGATGTTTAGTCTTTTCTAATCCTTGTTCTCAACTCATGAGTGGTAGGATTAGAGGTTGAAGAAAGAGTGAGCTTGAGGAGAGAGAAGGTGAACTAGAATAATGAAAATGAAATTGTTTCTCACTTGATATATGAAGCATAATGAATAATTCAATAAATGAATAATAAGAGATTATTCATCATGCTACATAAATGTATTATGAGTGATTCACTATGCGAGTCATTAAGCATTTAATAATGCATTAATAACATAGTGAATCACACATTATGAGTCACAATAACATTAATGACAATGCCACCTAAACCCCTCAAGTCACCATACTTCTAGAAGCTTCCCGGAAATTACGAGAACGCCCATCCCATCCGTGAAAACACGGAAAAACTATAGACTTTATAAATCCAATAACCTGATACTAGAATCTGGCTTAAACCAAAGCCGTCTAGTAAAAACTGTCCGAATGTCGTACGTGCGTTTAAACACGTATTCGTCCGAACCCTTGTCGTAAAACCGTACGACCTCTATATCGTTTCGCCTGGAGTTGGGAAAACTCTTTGTGGGACTCTAAAGACTCGACTACTACACTGGCAGTGGGTTTAACCACAGACCGCAAGCGGCACTAGCTGTACGTAACGGTCCCCAGGTAGATGTCGATAAGAAGGCCGATAAGGAAACCCATCCGAACTCCTACTGAGCCTGTCCGTGACAATATCCATGCAGTCCGGTCTGTTTGTCTAAGAGTATCGCATGTATGGTCTAGGAAGGTGGTAAACGTCAGACCCCTAATAACCGTATAAGTCGTGTCGGCATGGCTCAATCACCATCCGAGAATCTACTGATCAATCTATCAGTAATTCTCAATCAGCCCTGGCCAGGGACTTATGGTAATGACCAACCGATCACCGTGCGATATCAACTCCCTATACCAGGAGAGTCGAATCCCTAACAGTCACTCACTACCTCCACGTGGCTCGGGACTGTGCCCAACTAAAACCTGTTTGCACGACTCCTTTGAACCGTGGTAGGGTAGTAATCAAAGCACAGTGGGAACTCACACGAGACAAATGACGACCTTAAGTCAACGGACTATCTGCACACATATCACCTGAGAACTGCTATCTGACGTTAGGTATAAATACCATCCAGTCAGTTCTCGGCGAGTCCTGTCCGGTGTACTCACACCCAGTGAGCATCTGTATACAATCTTAGGTGCACTCCACCAATGGCTGCGGGACCAATCCACCGCCCTTCCTCAGGCTGTAGATATGTATACACAAGTCTACTCCGGAGTATCGATGCCCAGTCTCGATACTCCTGCGGCCAGGGACATCTAAGGATGTGCCTATTGACTATCCAGCTCCCACTAGTATGACTGCCATCACAACGCCGGTAGTCAGGCAAACACCATATGAGCTTTATCAACATGTATATATATATATATATGAATACTACGCAAAATATACCATATGTTAAGATAAAGACAAACCAAATAGCGTACTATCATATAAAGCAAGACTGTCATGTACATACATATCCCTAGCATCCTATACAATGAAGGCCTCTGGGGCATATATATCCAACAAATGGAGCTGTTACAAAACAGGGCATACATAAAGATGGGTCAGATCTCTGTTTAAATTGAGGGAAGATGCATAAGATTTAACCTACCAATAGCCGGAAGCAGTAAATCTGGGAGCAAAAAGGGTTCAGCCATCTCTTTGTCCTCTTCTTCAAGCCGTAAGACTGCAATCAATACAAGAAAAATTCTCATCATGAGAGGGTTACTTGTAGAAAGTTAGAGTAATAAGCAAGAGATATACTAACCAATACCAGAAGGAGGAGCAGTCCCCAGTTGGAATGCAAAACATGTAGTTAACACTTGACACAACTGGGTGAAGAGTACTCCTGCAAGATTGCGACAGTTCACACCAGGCAATTAACAAAAAGAGTAAGGTCGATAGGGAGACAAAGAAGTGATGAAATTGAAGGAAAAAATACCTTCCATCGCTAAGCTCAGAAAGATTCACGAAAGTGCAAAGGAAATAGAAGGAGCGACGATGGTTATGGTGCCGGCCGATAGGGGTTCCTCAACCTGCAGATCTCCAGGATTCATGGATGTCACGACTGGTATAATAGTTGTCGTACCTGCACTAGAAATGAAGAAAACGTTAGCAAATATTTCTAGTGGAAATAAAAATGAATGTAAGAATGATACCACGCAATGTACCCGTGGATCCTATGAAAGTCGGAAAGGTAGAGACCACGACTATATCCGGAGAGTTACTAGCCTCAACGGTTTCTTCAGTCTTCATTTCCACAGAGGAGACAGATTCAAGATCCACGCCTTCGTCTCCTAAATTGACAAAGGTCGTCGCCATGTTGGCATCACCCGCAGATGTCTGAGATCCACTGGGGGAAGGAGTGGCGATTGGAGTAACATTAGACTCAAGATTGTGATCCTCCATTCCAGAATCTCCAGATGCCGCCGCTTCATTTGCTGCTTCAGCACCCAAGCTTGTCCCTACTGTATCAAATGCCGTCATATAAAAAGGGGTGTTAAAGTTCGAATAAACTATAATATGAGGAAACCCGGAAAATAAGTAAATCCTACCAGGTTTAACCAAAGCATCATGTTCTGCTTTCCTCTAGACAAGCCTCTCCGCCTCCTCTCGTGCTGCTCGTGTAATTTTCCTATGAACGGTCGATAAAGTAGAGGGATATCTTCTATAGGAGCATCAGAAGTTCATGTATCGCCCAAGCCAGCACCTGCGGCCAGGGTGGCACGGCACTCCCTTTCCTCATATATCTGACGCTTCTCTTCCGCTTTAGCTTTCCACACAGATCTCTCAAAAACAACCGATAAAGGAAGGTCCTCATCCGAATCGGAACCAGCCTGAGAAGTTGCTGCAACATCCACCATCGGTTGCTTCAACACCGCCTCTTATAGCGGCGCGAAGCAGGCCTGAGCAACAATCGGCGGCTCCGAAGATTCCACAGCGGTTGTTGAAGGAGGAACATTCTCTGTATGAACACCTAAGGATCGTGCCCCGCTCGAATCAGTGCTATCCGTGGAAGTTCCTATAAAATAATGAAGGAAATGAGTCAATACATGGATGAAATGTGTTATATATTCTAAAACGCATAAAGACAAAGTCATACCGAAATCCATAGAAGCGCGAAGCCTTTGTTCCTCCCGGTACATCCTTATCGACGCTTAGAGAGCCTCCTCGACAGAGATGCCTGTTGAGAAAATAAAGTATTAAAAATGAAGCACGATATCATTTGCTCTAGGATAAGCAAAGAGTGTGAACGAGATATACCGGACGCCTCAAGAGCAGCAAGCGATGCTTGCTGAAAGGCTAACCGTTTAGATGCTTCGAGGGCTACTTGAAGATTGGTTGCTGCATTTTCATCAGTGGAGGTCTCAGGGAGAAAAAGATTATCATTTGTTCCATATTCAGACAAACCCATGCTATAGGGGGCATGAGCCTCTTGACCGAACACGACATCAACTAAAAACATCAACCTTTTCTTCTTCTAGGAGCGGAGAGTAGCGCTTGACGATAAGTGCTTTCTCTTTACGAGTATCTTCGGACGACGTGTTCCGATTTTAGAGCCAATATCTGACTCAGGTGATTCTGCATCCATCACACCACCATGGGTGCTCACATCGGGCCTTGATCTAATCGTCGACGCCGTCGGAAAGACTCGCGGAGGCACCACCGCATCACTCTCCCTTAAAGAAGGACGGACGACCGATCGTCGTTTTAGCGAGACCGCAAGATTGCTGGCTGGGACAGAATCCTTGTGATCGAGAAGCATCCGCCTTTCTTCTTTGATAATATCGCCCATCGCATGTTGTTACCAGGAAGTATAAGCAGATAAGGCCTTCGAAATAAGACCCTGTGTTCAACTGCATAAAATGATGGATAACATCGCAAATAGTCTCCTATGAAGCAATGGGATCGACGAGAAAAGCCTCAACGGGAACACCCTGATCGTAGCCTAATTATTGGGTAAAGCGATGTGGGTTGTACCGCATGAATAGCACAGAAGAATTTCATCTATATACCAGGAATCCAAGCCTGATGGAATACAAGTGTGCGACTTCCCTAACCTTAAAAATAGAAACCCTATCCTTCAGCACATCGTGCTGTGGCTGGACCGCTCTCGAAGGTTCTTTGCTAGTGGTTAGAACCCTGTCGATGAAGTTCATGTTGTCCTCCATAAGGCTTGGACACAGGAGCAATCGCCGAACTTCCCGTTGCGTTGGATCGGGGGAAGAAGCGTCAACCAACTTCATGACCTGCGGGAAGTTAACATAGAATTTGTGTCTCTTATGCTCATCGAAGGTACCCAGCACATACATTTCGATTCATGATGTGAAGTAGTGAAGAAGGAAGTTGAAAGACTCTACACCCGGCTAGGTGGTGTCAGCAGCCATGCTTAAACCATTATATAAATGGGCCAATGCCATAATACCGACCGCCACACGCGCTCCATTCGCGATGCGTTGAGCTAGGTAAAAAACAGACGGTCTCATGAACCGATGATGCGTAGGAAGCGCGAACCAGCTGAGCCATAAACTAATGAAGCCCACAAATAATGTCTCTTCGTCAATGCCCGGGACAACAATTTCTTCAAAATAAGTGACGGGGGCATCCGGGATATAGAATTTCTTTAGATCCGTATCAGCAGTCGGCAGTTTGTCCAAACCAA
Organism: Agapanthus africanus; assembly: GCA_030015575.1. Taxonomy (NCBI): domain Eukaryota; kingdom Viridiplantae; phylum Streptophyta; class Magnoliopsida; order Asparagales; family Amaryllidaceae; genus Agapanthus; species Agapanthus africanus. The sequence goes on from CM057347.1 coordinate 400,325,321, forward strand.
ACTCGAAAGGATTGTTAAGTTTTGTGAATTTCGCAGTCTTCTTGGACAAAACGTCCGCACGAAGGAAACAAGCAGTGAAATCTATAAAGCTGACTCTATCTCCTCCTGATTCTAAATATAACATTTCATAGATATTTAGCACCTTGATAAGACCCGGGAATTTATGTCGAATGGCATTCTCGGGCGTAAGGCCACTAAGAACTAATTCTGTTGCGAAAATGTATTTGTCGGGAGGAAGTATCTCCTCATAATGCTCCCCTCTGATGGGTAATCCAGAGATCTCTAGAAACTCCTCCAGAGAGATCGATACTTCCCGGTCTGATAGTAGAAAGGTATGGGTTAGGATATTCTATTGTTCCAAGAATGACATGATCCACCATACGTGAGGAGTATGATAATAAAACAGAGACGCGTACATTGCCGGATAAATCCAGTCTTCAATAGCAACGACTTCTCGGCGGATAAGACATAACGAGCCCAAGCAAGATAAGTCGTTAGATGTCGTGGGATCACTCCTATGGTATAAACCTGCCCTCACAGCCACGCCTTTCCTTGGCATATCCGACGCCCCAAAATATCTATGGCCATCGGTGGTTGGACCGGTATTGATTCCATAAACGGTTAAAGACGGCCATTCGCAGTCTAATTAATTTCCTCCGCCACATAAGCAGTCTGCGGAACGTTCGTATACTAAATTGGAAGAGTTGGCCCTGACGGTGCTTCAAAAGTAAAGCTGTGACGTCCCCGGATGATGTGACTATACTATGTCCCCCAATAAATGAAAGGATTTCTGTTCCAGATCGTGGTCCCGAATCTGAGCAAGAACTATACGATCAGTAGACGCATAAGCAAAAGAACTTTCTGAACGAGTATGGGGGAAGTAGGGAATCGAAGTCATGACACCTGCAAAGAAACTAGATGAAAATTAGCAACAAAAGTGCTAGAATCGCTAACTCCAAAAGTTAGTGAGCCCCAAAGAATCAAAATGGCGGCTCATTAATGATTGGACCATGTGCCCAATAGAGAAATCTAAAAAGATTCTCTAAGGTGGGTTTTAATAATAAGGTTTTTCAGAGCTGAGCTCTGTTTAATATTATGAAATGGTATAAAACGCTAAAATTTCCCTAAAGGGGAAAAATGATCGAGATCAGAGTCAAGCTCTACAAAATAAAGTGGAGTTAACACCTAAAAATCCCCAAAACAGGGAATTTGATATTAAATATTATCAGAGCAAAGCTCTGTTAAATTAAAAATGAAGAAATCCCCAAAGGAGATATGATCTGAAATCTAAATCAGAACTAAGGTCTATAATAAAAAAATGAAGTCAAAACTTCAGAAGATCCCCAAAGAGGATATGATCTAAAATTGAAATCAGAACTATGTTTTATGATAACAAATGAAGTCAAAACTTCAATAAATCCCCAAAGGGAATATGCTAGAGCCAAGCCCTGTGATCAAAATGGAGTTGAACTCCGAAATTTCTAAAGAAGAATGTTCCAAATGCAAGAGCTAAGCGCTGCTGAAGAAGACTCTTACCAAAAAATTTGGGCAAAGTGAGTTTGCAATGTAGATTTAAGGAAAAATAAAGAACTAAGATTCACGACAAAGCTAAACTCTAATAGAGAATAAACTTCTCAAAGAAGAAGAAGAAACGGAGGCGCGGTTGTCGCCTAGGGCTTAATGCCTTATTTATAAAAAGATGGGGACGATTCAAATTCCCCATATCCCGAGGCGGGTCCGACGGCTTAAAAGATGGACACCATTGCACTCATGTGCAAGCCACGTGAGAACAATGGTGGGGGCATGTGTTCCCTCATAAAAAAGTAGGACATCGTCTCACGTGTTAGACATGAGAGTCGCCGTCTGCAAAGCACGTAAACGCCTATCTCTGTTAGGATTAAATTTTAAGGCGGCGCCTTATGTTTTAGACACGTGAGGGCTCTACATGCAAAACACGTGGGCGCCTATCTCTGTTAGGATTAAATCCTAAGGCGGCATCTCACGTGTCAGACACGTGAGTGCCCACGTGCATAGCACTTGAGCTTCAGCGTCCAAAGTTGAAGAAATTTAATTCGGGTAGAATTAAATTCTACATGGGAAAATATTTCCCTAAACAAACCAAAAAAGAACGATATTCTCTGTTAAACAGAGAGGCGTTGGATCAAAGATCCAATGGTGACTTTTAAAAAATCAAAAATCAAATCATCAAAAGATAGAATTAAATTCTATTGGGAGAAAATATCTACTCGATTTTTGTTGTTAAACAAGAAACTTTCTATGTTAAACAGAGAACCATTGGATCAAAAATCCAATGGTGATTAAAAAATCACCGTTTAAGTCAAAAGATAGAATTAAATTCTATACATGGGAAAATATTTCCTTCAAACTTGTTAAAAACAAGAAAAATATACTCCGTTAAACAGAAAGCCTTGGATCTTAGATCTAACGGTGATTAAAAACCACCACCTGATTATGAAATCAAGTTGAGATCTTTTAAATAAGGGATCCTCTCAGCTAATCAACAGTTTCTCATCACCTATATAAAGGACCCGAGACTTCGAGTCTCATATATAGAATCTGTATGCTCTAGAGGCCATTATTGTATATTATAGTGGTGCTTGGACATATATATAGAGAGAGGACTTTCTTGCTCGACATAATAGTATGCTATATGGTTGCTCTTTATCTTTATATGTACACTTGTATTATTATACTGTCTCTCTAATACATGTTGATAAAGCCATTAGGATATTGGCTTGACTACCAGGACTATGATGCAGATCATACTAGTGGGGCTTGTGCAGTCCACAAGCACATCCTTTAAACAGTTCATAGTCGAGGGAGTATTGAGACAGGGCTGTTAGTTATATGTATGCCCTAAAGGCCATTACTATATATAGGATGTATATTGTAGTGGATACTTGGACATATATAGGGATGATTTTCTTGCTCGATATGATAGTATGCTATCTGGTTACTCTTTACCTTAACGTGTACACTGATTGTCTCTCTGTTACATGTTGGTAAAGCCCTTAGGATGTGTACTTGACTACCTGGACTATGATGCGGATCATACTAGTGGGGATATGGTAGTCCATAAGTACATCCTTCAAAGTCCCTAGTCATGGATGTATCGAGATGGGGCATCGATATACCAGAGTAGACTAGCGTATACCTTCTCGACCCATACAGATGGGCGATGGATGATCCCATATCCATTAGTGTTTGACATCAGAGATGCTATACGGATGCTCAGTGGAGACTGGGTATACTGTATAGACTCGCCGAGAACTCTCAGATGGTATTATAGCTTACGTCAGATGGCAGTTCTCTGGTGACACTCGTACAGGTTAGTCTGTATACCCGAGATCGTCATAGAGTCTTGTGTGATTCCCACTGTGCTTTGATTTCCACCTCACCACGTCCAAGAGGGCGTGCAAAACGGTGGTTTTTGGGTACAGTCCCGAATCACATGGAGGCAATGAGCGATAGGAGGGGTTTCGTCTCTCCCGGTATAGGGAGTTGATGTTGCTCTGTGCTTAATTGGCTATAACAGGAAGTCCTTGGCCAAGGCTGCTTTAGGGATTTACTGGTTAGTGTTACCAGTAGTTTCTCGACCCGTTATGAGCCTCATATCGACACGACTTATCGAGTTATTGGGGTCTGACGTTTACCACCCCTAGACGAGATATGCGACATATCAGACGAAGAGACCGAACTGTACGGTAGTGTTACTAGTTGGATTCACAGGAGTGTGAGCGGGCTTTCTCGTTGATCTTCTGATCGCTCAATACCCGGGTGGCTGTTACGTTTAGCAGACCGCTTGCGGCTTGTGGGTGTTTGATATGATCATCACCTGCTGCCGGCGTATTGACGAGTCTTTAGAGTCCTACACAGGGGTTTCCTGGCTCAAGCGAAACGAAATAGGAGCGCATATGAGATATGTGTAGGACCGAGAATAATACCAGTATGTGATACTGTATTCTATTCTCGCGATTTGTGACATTGATCGGTTGTATGCGATATAGCCGGGTTATCGGATCAAGTGTTGATTCGATAAGTTGTTACTATTGATATTAGTCGGTTATATGCAATATGACTGGATCGTTAAATCAAGTGTTGATTTAATGATTTAATGTATAATTATATATTTGATATATTACTTTACATTAACTAGTATTGGTTCACTTAAGTTTGATTTTCTCACTTGAATGTGCACATTGTTTATATGTGATATATGCAAGTGTACATGTTTGTATCATGCTTGATGATACAAACAAGTTGTGTGTATGAGACTTGAACCAAATCAAGGTTAAATTAGGGTTTACTATTTTCCTAACAAATAACAAAAGAGTGAGACTTTGGTCAAAGTTATCAAGCTTCATGAAGCTTGATAAACATTGACAAAGTCAACTCTTTTATCATTTGTCTAAGATATTAGTTAACCCAACCCTTAACCTAATGCTTTGGTTAATTCTCTACATGAGTTAAGCATGAGGGCTTAACTCAACCATGGTGCCATAATTGAAAGGATAAGTTTCATTTGGATTGATTTTTTGTTATTGATATGATTCTTTTTCTTCTTCTTCTTCTTCTTCATCAAGCTCCATAAAAGCTTGCTAGCTCCAATGGTGCCATGGGAAAAAGAGTGAGAAATCCAATTCTAAAGTGAACCCACTTCCTATTTCTTCATCCTCTACTACTTGCCATGTAGTATAGGGTATTCTCTTCACAAAGTTTTTGACCAAGTGAAGGAATAGATTGAGTTTGAGTCTCCCCGACGTAGATCATCTTCGGCATCGAAGTCAACGACCTAGCCCGCTTATCACTCCGACGAAACCAACGCTAGAGTCTGGGATTCCGATGATCGCAGCGGAGGGACGTCAACACGGAGCTTTAGAAGTTGAGGACCGGATCTACAAAGGTTGTAATCTCTTTCACTTAGTAGCAAAGTAGTTTGCTTGCTTGTCGTTTCGCCTAATCTCTAGTTAACGATCTTCATTAGGGTTTCTCGGCACCGGAAAATTTGAATTTGGCATGGTTGATGCCTTGTGGAACCTCTTGTGTGTGCCTAGGAACCCTACAAGGGCATCGATATCCCAGTATAGACTAGTGTGTACGTTTCTTGACCCTGTATGGGGCGATGGTTAATCCGACATCCATTGGTGTTTGACATCAAAGATTGTACACATATGCTCATTAGAGAATGGGTACACCGAACAACACTCGCCGAGAACTCATAGATGGTACCATACCAATCGTCAGATAGCAGTTCTCTGGTGATACTGTTACAGGTTATTTTGTAGACCCGAGATCGTCATAGTGTCTTGTGTGGTTCCCACTGTGCTTTGATTTCCTCCCTTCAACGGCTCAAAGAAGTCGTGCAAACAGGTGGATTTTGAGTACAGTCCCGAGTCGCATGGAGGCAATAAGAGATAGGAGGGGTTTCGTCTCTCCCGGCATAGAGAGTTGATGTTGCGCTATGCCCGATTGGCTATAACAGCAAGTCCCTGACCAGGGCTGATGAGATTTACTGATAAGTGTTATCAGTAGTTTCTCGAATGGTTATAGGCCACACATCGGCATGACTAATCAAGTTACTGGGGTTTGAGGATTCCACCCTTAGACTCGATATGCGACATATCAAACGAAGAGATCGGACTGTACGGTAAGTGTTGCTAATAGGCTTTGCGGGAGTTTGGAAAAGCTTGCTTGTTGATCTTCTATTCGCTCAATACCTGGGTGGTCGTTACGTCCAGCTAGTACCGCTGACAGCTTGTAGGTGACTGATGTGATCATTACCTACTGCTGGCGTATTGATGAGTCTTTAGAGTCCCACACAGAGCTTTCCTAGCTCAAGCAAAATGAAGTAGGGCACATATGGTGATATGTGTGGGAGCTTGATTAAATACGAGTATGTGATACCGTATTCTAATCGGGTGATATTTGATATTGGTCGGTTATATGTGATATAACCGAGTTATTAAATCAAGTGTTGATTTGATAAATTGATATACATATAAATGATATTAGTCGGTTATATATGATATAGCCGGATTATTAAATCAAGTGTTGATTTAATAATTTGATATATATTTATATTTGATATATCAATATATATTAACTAATATTTTTCTCACTAATGATTTTCTTCTCTTGCTATATATAATTGTGTGTGTGTGTATATATATGTGTGTGTGTGTGTGTGTGTGTATAATACTATTGTGTCATGGTGGATGATACAAAGAATATGGGTGTATGAGACTCACACCGAGACTAAAGATAATTTGGGTGAATATTTATTAAGAGAAATAAAAATTAGTGGATAATGAGCATGGTTTAAATGCTTGTAGAAGTATGTAGAAGCCATGACTCATTCCGCTAATTTTGTTTTACTCTAGATATTTTCTAACCCAACCATTATCTTTAACCCATGGTTAACTTTCTACCTAATCACTTTGAGATATTTTCTTCACCTAAGTTCATCTTAATCCTCTCTAGGTTTTTTCTTGAGTTGAAAAAGAAAAAGAGAAAAGAATTTCTAAAGTGAGCTAAATTCATACTTCATCAACTTACTCTCATCTAGCCCGTAAGACCAGATTGTTTGCTTCACTAATTCCTTGATTATTGAAGAGGTAGCTTGAGTTAGAGTGACTTCAAGGTGGATCATCTTCGGCCTTGAAAACAACGTAGCAAGCTCGATCCTTTCTTCAAGTGAAGCCAAAAAGGGTTCTAGGGACCACTACTTGGAGCTATTGAAGTGGAGTACTTGGTCTACAAAGGTTGTAACTCTCTTCACTTAGTGTAAAACTTCTTTACTTACTTATAAAATCCTAATTCTCTAGTTAGATTCTAGGTTAGTGTAGCTTAACACTCTAGATTTTTTTAAATTGCTTACTTGATGCTTGTCTAAACCCAGTGGTGGTGCTAAGACACACTTTCATAGTATCAGAGCCAAGCTAGACCATTAGGTGATGTCTAAATGACGTTAAGTGTTCAATCGATATTTTCGAAACCTTAATTTCATAGTTTCTGTCTAATTTTTCAAAAGTTGATATTTTTCAAATTAAAAATATTCAGAAAATCGTGCAGGTTAAATTATGGAGCCTCAAGAAATTCGAGTCCCCAACTCCATCAACGAACCGTGGAACCGTGGTCCAAACCCTAGTTTGGCCGTGGTTCCGCCGCAATCTTGAAGAGTTGTTAGATCATTTTTCTTGTGCTGCTCCATTTTTTTATTCTGGGTTTTCTGGGAATTTTTTTGAGGCTCAAGTTTTTGAGGTCTCTGTGATTTGTGGGTGTTTGTTGAATCGATCGAAATGTTTAACATTGTCGAAATTATTACGATATGTGCTACAATATTTGGAATCCACAATAATTAGTTATGTGAAAACTAGTTAGTGTTTTGTAAATCTAGCATTTTAGTCTTATTTGATTGGTTGCCACGGACTTTTGATTCAGATCAAAACTCCGTCACAATCTCGTATAGTACGCGAATATTCGCCGGATAACACTACTAGATAGACATGCCCCATAACCCCGACCAAGTGACTATAGGAGAACCTCATTGCCAAAAGCATCCACTCGGATGCTCGCGGCCACGGTGTTCCGCCTAAGTGCACTTCGTCGACGGCATCGGGGGTGCGACAATCTACTAAAGTTCCCGACAAGCGTTCGATCATTTAATCGGGAATTCTGTTGAATTACCCGGCTTGGTATTGAGAAGTGTTTTCATTTCGAGACGTAAATGCAAGGTTTATAGGGTTAGGCATGAAATCCAAAATATGAGTTATTCCGGGTTTATGATGTCTAAGGAGATATGCGGATTCTAATTATTGTAGTTTTATTTTCTTTTCTGCGACCGTAAGTATAATATGTGGTGTATCCCCGATCTCGTTGCTATACGTCAACGACATTTGGGATACGCATATTTACTTACGTTGATATCATGTGTTGTTATGTGTTTCTTGTGATATTTTATATTGGATCTTCGTAAATGAATAGCCGGTTTTTTTTACGTGAGATGAGAGTTTTTCTATTTTTCATTCATGTAAAATATTTGTATGTAATATTCTTTTATTGGGACACTTCCGGGTTGAGGATGTTGTCACCGTTGATGTATATTATTTACTTTTCCACATTAGGATAGACCTAAGGCAAGGAGCACAGGTAACCTGGTTCTAGAGTCCAATGAGAGACCATCTCGAGGAGTCGAGACAGAGTCTCCTAACTCTAGAATTGGAAGGGTCGCTTGCCGCTCTCGTAGGGGTTTAGGGATGTGGGTTTGGCTATTCATCACGACGGTGAAATCCGTATTTTTCATTACGGGCTTAATTTAAAACATGGTTATCCTAGTATATCCAATAATTCATATGTTGACTTCTGCTGCTTGAGTTCTGTGATGTGATTATATAAATGCCTGAGACAAATGTTACATATATATATATATATATATATATATATATATATATATGATATATAATAAAAGTTGCTTATGTTTTACACCTGTGCTAATCCTGCCCCCGCTCTGCCGTTAGTTAAGTAACCTAACGGTGCATGACGGGGCTCCGTGGCGAATGCGAATGGCATAAGCGTACATTCTATTTTCGTTTTTTCTGTGGTGTTTAGGAAACAAAAATGATGGGACTTCATTAATATGATTAATGAAAAGAAAAGAAACCTAAAACATCTTGTAGAATCAAATTTTTCAAAAAGGTGGATCTAGTTCTTGCTTTGCATAGCAGTATTTCTTTATGAATATCCAACACCTCATTCAATGAGGAAAGAGCCTAGATCCCTTCGCCGGGAGTGACCTCTTTAGAAATACTAGCAAATTCTTCAACCCACTTGGTTTGTTTTAAAAACTACTCGATTTTAAAATGTAGAGCTTAAACAACTCCTTATCAAATCACTAGATTCTACAACGATATCAAGTTCATTACGTTAAAGATTTTTTTATCAAAACCATCCGTAACCCTCCGCCATTTTCGGAAGTAGAGTACTTAGTATTCGTTCTACGTTTGTTGACCATAATTAAGACGTAGTGTACGGTAGCTAAGTGGTGTCTTCCTATATAGCATATGATGCGATTGATTAGGACATTCGTATGACTTTGTTGACCATAGTTAAGGGTCATACGAATTGGGATAAATCAATCACGAAATGATGGGTAGAACTTGACTAGCGCTTATGATTTGTTGACCATACTTAAGGTCATAAGACGCTAGGGGTAAAAACAGATATTAGGGAATTCAAGTGTTGAAATTTGCAATGAGATTGCATACCTTCTATATGATAGTTGGATCCCGATATCCACTGCAAGTAAGTGTTACCCCTGGGAGAGTTTCCACTTTACAAATTAGCCGATCCAGTAGGTGTCTAAGAAAGGCGTTAACGGGGTTATGCCCCTGCGGAAACGAGGTTATTTAATTAATTCCATGCGAAAGCATGGGGAGACTCCCTCGGAGTATCAATACCTTCCTGGCTGACCGATTGGCGAACATATAGAGTGTAATTAATCCCGGCTAATCTTACCTTTTAAGGTTTGAAGGAAGATTAGATAAAAACAGTGGGAGCCATCCTGATTAGATAAGATAATGACCAATCAAATCTTGCAAAAGCCCATGCTAAAGTGTTTTCTTCTCTCTCTCTCTCCAGGTAATGGCCATGACACGTCTTAATCAAGATAATAATATGGATGTATTGACCGAACCCGCTTATTATACTGAGCTGGGGAACGTTGGTTCCGCTCTATCTTATGACTGTCATAAGTTTGAGCAAGGAATAGGGGAATATCAGGATTCTCACGCAACCCGATCGAAGAAAAAGCATGATGATGCATCTTCTTTGGGTGTGTTCGTTACCGAGAATTGTTTCTCAGTATGCTCAACGTTCTGGGTATTGGATACCGGATTAGGATCCCACGTTTGTAATATGTTTTATGGGTTAAGAAGAAGTAGATAAACTGGGAAAGGGTGATATGTCTCTCGTAGTAGGGAATGGTGCAATTGTTGCGGCCAAAGAAGTTGGTGAATATCACATTGTATTACCAAATGGTAATACATTGATTTTGAATGACTGTTATTTTTTACCAAAAATGATATGCAATATAATATCAATTTCCTTATTAAATAAAGAAGAATATAAATTTGTATTAGAGAAAAATGTTATGAACATTTTTCTTAAATGAAGTGTTAATTGGGTTTGGTATGTTGTATAACGGTATATACGTTCTAAATCAAACTACAGTTCTGCATATACAGAACACATACAAGAGAAAAAGTTCAGAAATGAACAAATCTTTCTTGTGGCATTGTAGACTAGGTCATATCAATGCGACAAGACTAGCTAAGTTATATAAAGTGGATATTTGAATTCATTCGAATTTACATCTTATGAAACTTGCGAGTCATGTCTCAAAGGCAAGATGATCAAAACTCCATTTACTGGACATGGAGAAAGAGCTAATGAACTCTTGGGAATAATACATAGTGATGTATGCGGTCCTATGTCTAAACATGCCAGAATTGGTTACTCGTACTTCATTACATTCACCGATGATCTCTCAAGATTATGACATGTGTTCCTGTTGAAACACAAATCTGAAGCTTTCGAGAAATTCAAGGAATACAAGTACGAAGTTGAGAACCAGACGGGAAAAAGTATTAAAATCCTTCGATCTGATCGGGGAGGAGAATACTAGAGCACGGAATTCCGAGACTATTTAAAAGAGAATGGGATTCTCTCTCATCTTACTACTACGTATACACCACAGCACAACAGTGTATCAGAGCGGAGAAATCGCACCCTATTAGATATGGTGCGCTCTATGATGAGTGCTGCTGAGTTACCTGTCTCCTTTTGGGGTTATGCACTTGAGACAGCTGCAAACCTATTGAATATGGTTCCAACCAAATCCGTGCCTACCACTCCATATAAGATATGGTATAGGAAGATACCATCTCTTTAATGAGTTAAGATATGGGGTTGTCCGGCCTATGTTAAAAAGCAAAATCCGGACAAACTCGAGGCAAGGTCTTTTTTGTGCAAGTTTGTGGGATATCCAAAGAATTCATATGGATATATTTTATACCACACTGAGGAACAAAATGTATTTGTTTCTCAATATGCCACCTTTTTTAGAAAAGGAATTTCTTATAAAATAAATTAGTAGTAATGAGGTAGAGCTGGAAGAAGTTCCAGCTACACAAACTATAACTGACAATTTGGTAGAACCGGGGGATTCAATAGTCCCCGACGAACCTCAACCACTGCATAGATCTAGTAGGGTTCCTCATCCAATTTAGAGATACTACGGTTTTTTTATAAATGGTGGGAGTGAGGATTGCATCATGGAAGATGATGACCCAACTAGTTTCAAGCAGGCCATCATTAGTGGAGACTCTGTGAAATGGCTGGATGCTATGCGATCTGAGATGGAATCCATGTACACCAACAAAGTATGGACTTTGGAAGTTACTCCTGAAGGGGTAAAACCCATTGGGAGCAAATGGATATTTAAGAAGAAACTTGGTGTAGATGGAAAGGTTGAGACCTTCAAAGCTAGACTTGTAGCAAAAGATTTTCGTCAACGACCAGGTGTCGATTATGATGAAACCTTTTCTCTAGTGGCTATTCTTAAGTCCATTAGGATCCTACTTGCCATTGCTGCATACCATGACCACAAAATCTGGCAGATGGACGTCAAGACCGCTTTTCTACATGGTGATTTAGAAAAGAGCGTGTATATGTCACAGCCAGAGGGCTTCGTAGACAGTGAGAGCAGCGGAAAGGTGTGGAAGCTGTTTAAATCAATCTACGGATTAAAGTAGGCATCGCGGAGCTGGAACATCTATTTTGATGTGGCGGTCAAAAAGTTTGACTTCATCAAAAACGTAGATGAACCTTGTATATATAAGAAGGTAGTAGAGAGTTAGGTTGTCTTCCTCGCATTGTATGTGGATGATATACTCTTGATAGGAAATGTTGTTCCTATGCTCCACTCAGTTAAGCTCTTCTTATCACAAAATTTCTCCATGCAAGATCTTGGTGATGCCTCATACATCCTGGGGATAAAGATCTATAGAGATAGATCTAAACGGATGTTGAGATTGTCCCAATCAAGGTACATTGGCACCATACTAAAAAGGTTTAGTATGGAAGATTCTAAGCGTCATAATTTACCTGCTTTCTCAGGAATCACTTTCTCCAAAGAGATGTCTCCCAAGACTGATTTAGAGAGGGCTCGCATGCAATGGATACCCTATGCTTCTGCAGTAGGGTCTATCATGTACGCGATATTATGTACCAGACCGGATGTAACTTACGCACTTATTTTGGTAAGCAGGTATCAATCAGATCCCGGGGAGAAGCACTGGACAGCTGTGAAGAACATTCTTAAGTACTTGAGAAGGACTAAAGAAATGTTCTTGGTGTATGGTAACGGTGAACTCTATTTTCCCAATCAGAGCGAAACTCTGTTTTGAATTTCAAAAATCAAAATTGAAGCAACGCTTCAGATCCTGCGCGCTGTGCGCTGCGCGCCGCCTGTCAAAAGCAGACACGCCAGCGCCAGGAGCACTGAGCCCTAGGCAGTGCACCCCAATCAGAAAAAAGCTCTGTTTTCAAAATTCAAAAATTAAAAAGATGAAGCAACACTTCAGATCCAGCGCTCTGCGCTGCGTGCCATGTTTCTAAGACAGGTGCGCAAGCGCAGTTGCTCTGCGCGCCGCGCGCCACGTGTCAAGCACGAGTGCGCTAGCGTAGTTGTGCTGCGCTCTGCGCTGCACGCCACGTGTCCAACATAGGTGCCCCAGCGCTAGAATTAAAATTCCCACCGTTAGATAAAAGGATCTAATAATAATGATAAATCATTTATTAACCAGAATTAAATTTTGTTAATGAAAGATTTCTCAAAATCTTTCCAAACAACAAGATTGTGCTTTAAGCACCGCTGGATCAATGATCCAATGGTAAATAATGAATTACCAAAACAGAACAAATTCTGCAAAGAAATATTTCTCAGTCTTATTGAAAAACAAGAAGATTATCTTCTGTAAAACAGAAGCCTTAGGATCAATGATCCAACGGTGGGAAATATTCCCAAATCAATCAGAGAAAGATCTCTTCAACTGATTTAACAAATCAATTCGCCCTATATAAAGACCCCTAGACTTCAAGTCTCCATAGACAGAAGAGCAATAGAAAAACCCCTCTGCAAACTTTGAGAAGAACTCAAAAAGAAAGAAAGGTAAGCCTTTGAAGAAAGAAGATCATTTCTTCATCTTTAAAGGTAAAAACAATTAATTCTTGAACAATAGAGATGAAAACATCTCATAAAAAGTAGAATACTCTTCTAAAATGATCTTAGATCTATAAAAAAGACCGAGGTCTTCGAATAAAAAGAAAAGATCAAGACCTAATATAAAAAAAGAAGTACTTTTACTTCGCAGATCTTCTGATCTACAAAGGCAGAGCCTTTTGATAAGAACAAGAACTTTGGTTCTTGGATCTTGAGGCAAGGCCTCTTTTGAAGAACAAAAAACTTGTTCTTTGATCTTAAAATTGATCAAAATACGCTTTGCGCTAATGGAAAGTGCTTTGCACTCTTGAAACTGCGCCCTTGCGCTCCTTAGACCGGCGCTCAGCGCCAAAACATGCCACGTGTCAACCACAGACACAATCTGCGCTTTGCGCTCCTGAAAACAGAGCAATGCGCTCTTGGGTTGGCGCTCAGCGCCAAGCACGCCATGTGTCATTCACTAGCGCACCCATATATTGGCGCAGCGCACTCGTAAAACACAGTGCGCTAACAAACTAGCGCTTAGCGCTAAGCGACACGTGTCTTCCTCGTATGCGCTAACCAATAGAAGCGCAATGCGCTCTTTGACTGGCGCAAAGCACTTAGTGCACCACGTGGCGCGCTGTCAGAACATACTTTGTTCTTATAAATGCTATGCATTTAATTCCAGACAAAATGTCAGAGCCCAATGCTTGGCATTCTTAAAAAGGCAAAGCCCAAATAAAGGCCTAACAGGTAGAACATAAAAATAAAATGTTAAACATTTTTTTAATTGGACTTAGCCCAATTTTAGCCATAAGTCTTTAACTTGTATTGAACTGAGCACATCTGCTCTTTCAACCAACTCATCCTGGTTCAAGGGTATATCTCTTCACTCCTTTAATATTTGTCGTCGTAATTCCTCAACGTCTTCAAAGAGGTGACGGGTCCCGACAACCATACATTTCACGGACTGTGGGGTCCTTAAACTCATGGACTATGATGTCCTTAACCTTGACTGTAATGTCTTAAAACTAATATCGGATCATGGAGTCCTTAAATCCACGGACTATGATGTCCTTAACCTCGACCGTGATGTCTTAAAACTAATATCGGACTGTGGAGTCCTCAAATCCACAGAATATGATGTCCTTAACCTCGACTGTGATTTCTTAAAACTAACATCGGACTATGAGGTCCTTAAACTCACGGACTATGATGTCCTTAACCTCGACCGTGATGTCTTAAAACTAACAACGGACTGTGGAGTCCTTAAATCCACGGACTATGATGTCCTTAACCTCGACCGCGATGTCTTAAAACTAACATTGGACCGCAATGTCCTTAAACTAATTATCGACCGCAACGTCATTAAACTAAACAATAGAGCTCGATTGCTCTTTTGTTGGATCTAAACGACCCCGTTAAGTTGATCTTAGTCTAAAATGAGACTAGTGTGTCCTTAACAAACGTTTAAGTTGATCTCAGCCTCAAATAAGGCTAACGTATCCTTAAACACAACCCCCCAAACCCAAATCTAAGAAAGATACGGATTTGGACTAATCCACGTCCTATGGGCGACAGTATAACTTAGTCTCCGTATACAATCCACGGGCAACCGAACACAAAAAAAAACACCCACGACACGAAGTGACCATCTGGAGAAGGAGAATGTTGTTACCGCGATGCGGTAGCGTAATTAACTGCAGGAGCTTGAGCCTGTAGGGAAAAGCGTCCTCACAATCTAAAACCCCTCAAGCGAGGGGGAATCTGACGAAGTCTGCTACATCGGCCGCATCCGTCTAAACCTTCGATACATGGTGCCATAAATCAACTTGGCTTCTTCGGAGAGGTGGACGGATAGCACCAATTAGCATCTGACCCGAATCTCAGGCAAGACGGACCTGCGCGGCCGCGTCTCTGTGTTCGGAGGGGAACAGATTCTAGCACGCCCGGTGGGACCTTTTTCTCTTTCCACTCCACACTTCTTGTGTCGTGTTCGCGAACCAATCGCGGTTTGCCAATGGTTGCCCTTGGGTTTCGAGTTACTAAGATTTGATTTCTTGCTTGGTGCAGAAAACAAAACAGCAATGGCGTTCGCCTTCTCAAAGTGTTCCACATGCAACTGCAACCCACGTCCTGCCTCAACTGGGGGCATAACCTACGTGCACCAAGCGGCTTCCCTGTTCACGATGCCCGTGGAACAGGTTACTCAAGCCACTACAGGGTTGTTTTTCGGGACCATGCTCCCGCCAACGAGCTTCACCGCTCCTGTTCTGACACCGGAAGATCCCAAGAAGTCGGTCTTTGATCGGCTTACACCTACTGCGACACCTCTCAACGGGTCGTCTAACTCCAGCTCCTCGGTTTTCGCCAGACTGGGCCAAAATTCCTGTGGGCCCACAATGAAGCCTGCACCTCAAGAAAAGGTTATTCCGAAGAGAGTAACCAACCCTGCTCCTGAAGTCGTCAAGGAGACTTCTCCTGCCAAGGGGTCGGTCTTTACAAGACTGACTGTCCCAACTCCCACTCCCGCTCCTCCTACTCAAAGGACATCAGTTTTCAACAGGCTGACACCATCAACAGCCCCTCACCTGGACAGGGGGCAAGACAAAGCCATCCTCGTCACCGAACCAACTCCATTAGCTCGACACGCTCGACGTCGCCACTGGCGCCGGGTAAAGAAGGCCGGGGGCAACTCCCCCTCTGGGCTAACTCCACCAGCCCCAACGGTGGAAATCAATGTTGTTGTTCCAACCGGGAACAGCTTCGAGCTGCTGAATAAGGTGCGCATGAATTCTCCCACCGCCGTACTGAAAAGATCTCCTCCTCCGATGGAGAATGTTGCGGATGCCAAGCCAGAACAGTCCCCTCAGCGGCTGTCCTCCAAGATCTACAAAGTCTGTTGGCAGGTTTGAAACTCAGTGGTTGATCTAGATTACCCTCGCCCACAAAAAAGGGTGAAGGTTCAACAAGAAGAAAGCCATCCTGCCAAACCACGAAAAGCGATCTGGATGCCCACCGTGACGCCCCCTCAACTTCGACCGCTCATAAGAAGAGAAGGCCGAAGAAGATCCCCATGCCTGCGACAAGTGTCAAAGGCACTGAGGCCAAACGCCCTAAGTCTGAGGGCATAACGGTCCATACTATTTACATGGCATCCGGGAAGGAGGATAGCCGCGCTTCTACGGGCCACCGACCACTCACCCAATCCATCACAAGAGCTCAGGAACAGCAACAGCAGAAGCTTCAGGAGATGCTGACTGCCATGGCCGCACTTACCGGGCTAAAAGAAAGCCCGGAGGCGTCATCGGAACAACGTCACGAACACGAGACTGATGCTGAATTATTTCGGAGAATGCTCGAAAAGAAGGACAAGGAGGCTGCGGAACAAGCGGCCAATATAAAGCAAATGGCTCTTCTGTTCCAAGACATGGTGGGTATGATGATCCAGCAGGACCCTCCAGCTGAAGATCCTCCGATTATCCTCGAACACGACAGAGGAGAAACATCAAATCCACCTTCGGCTCTTTCAGCAGCCAAGGAGGAAACTATTTCCAAGTCCGCCCTGGATGATTATATCGCTCAGCAAATACGAGTTCACCAGGCGAATGAAGCGGCTGGGCAGATTGTTAGAACTGGGCGACCGTATCCAGGCTGGAATGATCAGATAAAGTACCCGCTGGGCTACACAATCCCCAAATTCCACGTATACAAGGGGACAGGCAATCCTCACCAGCACGTCGCCCAGTTCAGGGCTCTTTGTGGAAACACCGGCGGCGATGATAAGCTCTTGCTTCGCCAATTCCTCGGCAGCTTATCGGAAACGGCCTTCGAGTGGTACTCCGAACTTCCAAATGATTCCGTCAAAACTTTCGCGGAAATGGAGTTGTTGTTCACCCAACGATTCGCAAGTGCTAGTGAACGCACCCCACTCACGGCACTGATCAATGCCAGGGTGAAGCCAGGCGAAACTTGGGTTCAATATGCAATCCGATGGCAAAATCTGTGGTCGAAGTGAGAACAGCGAATCGAAGAAGCACCAGCGGTGGGCATGTTCGTGGGCACCCTAGACCCTCATTCAACTATTTCACAGTTCATGATGTTCTTCAAACCGACCACGTTCCAAGCTTTAATCGATAAGTTGGCCCAGATGGATCAGATGGGTCATAGACCATCTCCCCCGAAGCCGGAACCGCGGAACGAAAAGGGCAAAGGGAAGGCGACCTTCGTTGCGAACACTCAATAGCAGCCCAGTGCCCTAAAGATGGTGGATCAATTGGAAGAGAGACGACGCTATTACAATTAGAAAATGAAGCGTCCTTACTCATTCCCGCGGGATAAAACGAAGAGGCTGTTTGTGCTGGTGGTGCGCAACACGCTTATCAATTTGCCAAATCCAAGGCGACCACCGCAACCCAGCGAAGTGAATAATCCCAATTATTGCCCTTACCATCAAACGGTAAGCCATCCGATCGAGGATTGCTTCGTCTTTAAGGGATGGATCGAAGATCAGTACCTACAAGGCAAGTTTGCGCTGTCTTAGAAGTAGAAAGTAAACCCACCACAACCGCACACTCCTAAGAAGACGGACACACCGGCGATCAAGTGGAAGAAACCCACCATAACCCACTACAGCGTGCTCTTTTGTTGAAGAAGCCCCATAGGAGGTCGTTCTTTCGGCCAAAACCAAAAGGATGCTGAATGATCTCCAGACATGCCCGGCGATCAAGTGGAAGAATCCGTTGGAACCTGAGGTCATCGAGGGGATGCTGAGGCCGCGTCCAACTCCAAAGATTGGTGGTGATAGCCAAAGCGCTCACACCCAGCCGCCGAAATCTTCGAAAAGAAGAGGAAATCCAAGAAGCCCGTGAAGCCTGGTGACAAGCGCACAGACTTACAGAAGCAAATTGACCCGCTGGAAGAGTATAATCAGAAGGCGCGGACTCCAATCACGCTCTAAGAGTTCCTCGGCCACATCCTTGAGGACGAAGAGGATGAGGAAGACTCGTCGGATGGATCAGAGGATTACGTAGCAAGTTGCCATGTAATCTCTCATTCATCGCTAGACAATGAAGAAGCTCCCTGCACAGAGAGACTAGAGGCAGGTCCCGAGCCAGAACTTCTATGACCGTCAGATGAAATGATCGACGCCTTCCTGAATGAGATTCATCTGGAAAGTAAAGCCAATCGGGAGCGTGAGGTGGCCATATTTGAAAGAGCCAAACGCCGGGGACTAAACGAAAGAGTCGAGACACTCCCACCAAATCAAGGAACATTCGTCGCGGATAAAAACAAGTTCAAGACGAGGAAAAGGTTTGCTAAAGCCATATCAATAGGAATGAAGTTACCACCCTCTGAAGGAAACACTCCCGGTGAAGCAGAAACACATCCTAGCTACTGCTTATATCATCGAAAGATTTCGCACCCTACCGAAGAGTGCGACGCTTTTAAAAGATGGTGGCAGGGATAAGTTGCTCACCGGCAACATTTTAAGCGGATGAAACGCAAAACTCGTCGGGAACAAAGAAGTGCGAACGAGGAGCATAAAAGAACTACCGGTAACTGTCGCACGATCAACACCGGGGGATCGCAGGTTCTCACTTTTGGGAGCGACTCTGATGAGGAAATGGCTCTAGGCCCTCTCTTTAAAGAATCCACCTTGGGGAAGGAGGAAGAACCGAAGGCCTGTGAAAATATTCAGCTGCGCAATCGCACGCTTCCGGAAAAGAATCTCAGACCCACGAGTAGAAAAGATAAGGGAAACGAAAAGGTCTCTGAAGATATCGCCCTAGATGACCAAGTCATGAAAGAGCTGACCGCCAAGGACCCGCCAAAGAAAAGTAAGATATCGCACTTGAGGAAGCTACCCTCGCAGCTCAGCATTCTCGACGCTCTTTTACTATCAAGAGAAGCAAGGGAGTCATTGATCAAGGCGCTACAAGAGCCAGAGCAATTCCAAGCTTTCCTCGCCGAAGAGAAGATGAAAGACGAGCAGGAAGAAGTACACACAGCCGATATTACCTTCGGCGATGAAGATCTCCTCCTTGGGACGTGCGAGCACAACCGTCCCCTCTATGTCTCAGGGTACTGCCACGATATAAAGATAGGCAAAATCCTGGTCGACAATGGGTCTTTCGTCAATCTTCTCAACGTGCGAGTGTTGAAGGAAATCTGCATGAGCGTTCAACATCTTGCTCGTGATAAAATCACCATCTCCGGTTTTGACTCCCAGTCATCACGGACTTTCGGGTCTGTGATATTGACATTACGATTCGGGCTACTTATCACGGATATTAAATTTCATGTCATTGACGCCAAGACATGCTATAACGCTTTGCTCGGCCGGCCTTGGTTACACGAGTACAACATCATCCCTTCTACACAACATCAGTGTATGAAATAATTTAAGGATGGTCTTGAGTATACCGTAACAGGAGAGCTAAACCTATTCTCCGTGAATGAAGTTCGCAAGTACGAAGACGCAAAATACTTCTTACCAGACTTTGAGGACACAGAAAGATGTCACAAACCGGAGAGCAAAGCTATCACCACCATTCCTGTCTTCGGGAGTGATACTGAAGAAGAGGAAGCGATAGTTTATTCAGGTCCACCCCAGTACAACAAGCCGGGACCGTCCGCTTCTATGTTGATCTTTGGCAGCGACTCGGAAGATGAGGTCCATGCTATATTCTCCGCTCGGCCTTCAATACAAATGTTCGCAGATGAAGAGCAAAGTTTGCAAGTTTCCATGGTTTCGCCTAAACATCATAAAGAACTAGACGTACTTGATACCTACAATGTGGAAGAGCTGCAGACGTTCTATGTCCCTCCCAGGCGAGAAGGTGAAAAGGCGATCCTATTCTACCGATCCGGAGAAACTAAAGTGGAGAAAGAAATCTGGCACGGCGCGGATTCCACACTCGACAGGCTCCAGCCTATCCGTTTGCCCAGATATTACACAGACGGACTAAGGAGACTCTTGAGACGCCAAAGGATACCCTTCAAACAGATCGCTCGAAAAGTTAAGTTCTTTGACAGGATCTGGAACGTTCCCGGAACTCAGCGCAAGTTGCCCAACGGGAGAATGGAAGCTATCGGGCTTGGATATGTTTGGTCCAAGAAACAGGAGCTACTCCACGACTGCTATGTCGTACATGACTTTGATGAAGAAGGAGATGCTCAATGGAAGAATGCTAACCCCGAACCAGAAAGAGCCCTTGATTGAAACGAAAGATTGTGTTTGTAGTAGTTAACCGCAATCAGAACGGTGTCGCGCGTAGCTAGACCGAGATGAGTACGGGTCGTCCTCAGGGAAACGTTGAACCTTTTACTCTTACTTTAGATGTGTTGAGAAAGAGAGGAGGAATAAAGAATTTTATAGAAAGATTTCTAGATCTACGTTAAAAAAGAATGTAAAATATAGATTTAGATTATTTTAAAGATATAATTAATATAATAAGAGGGCTTGTAGGGTTCGTTAGGATTTAGTAGTTATGGACGATTAATTAAAAGTTACCATTTTTATCCATTAATAGATTTAGAACTAGAACGGCGGTGATGCGTGTAGATTAGGGTTTCTGGAGGGAAAAGGAATCCCACTCTTAACCCTTATCTCGATACGGAACTCCGTTCATATCTAGCCTTTACCAAAACAATCATTAATCTAATCTCTAATCGCAGTCGGAACTAGCAAAGAATTGCTAGCGCGCCCGATTAGGATGTTAATGATTCTTTTGATAAAGTTCCTAAACTTTATAGGACTTAAAAAGGGTTTAGTTATTTTCATCGTCCATTAGCCTACCCTAATCCTACGAACATGTTGGGAGAAAAATATGAAAAGACAAAGAGGGAAAACATAATGTAAGATGCAAAAACAATTAAATAAAATAACTACCTTTATTAATCGACTTGAACAAACTACACTTTAATCCGTAGAAAATGATTACAAACTAGTTGCTTCTCGATCTTTCCTAAGGAGGTAGTCGAACAGTCGATGATCAGCCCGGATGCGTGAGCGTCTGGAGCTTCGTGATCTCTTCGGCTTGATAACTTTTCCAAGAGGCTCTCGGTGCCCTTTTATAGTCCAAAGCCACAATCTTTTGCTTCAAAAGTTGGTAAAATATAGCAGAGATTTAAGCCACAAAATCTTAGCAAATGATCCCTCTAGATTGCCGCGGATCCGCGGCCAAAGGGAGGGTATAGCCGCGGATCCGTGGCCATTTGATCTCATCCCTCCATCATTTTTCTGGGGCTTGGTCTTTGGGACATGTGGCAATCCTAGGCATCTTCAGAATTCAGAAATCTTCTCTCGGTTGCTTCCAGACTTGGTCTCCAAGTTTTAATTCTTAATTAGGCAAGTCATCTTCAACAACTTGATTTGCTTGCTAAATTCTGCATAACAACTTGGAAATTTCTGTACAATAATCTTAAATAATATTTAGTAGACTTAGTTCTACTAGGATTTGGTCAATGAATTTATTTGCATATATTTTCCTACCAAATGATAATTAAAATATATTAACACATGGAAAATAGTGTTTTTACACATAAACCCTCATATGTATAATATATTATAATAAATTCCTTTTTTAATATGAAAATGGTAGGAAAAATGTAATACAAATATGCAGTTTTATCAACTGAACAAATACCCCCAAACTTGTCTTTGATCGTCCCGAGCAAACTAGTTTATTCAAGAGGAGAAAAAGAAAGGAGAAAACTAAGCACACTTTCGTAGGCAGACACGATTGCACTGAGCACGTGCAACAAGCCGTTAAACCTCTAGCTGTCCCTAGTAGGAGGAGTGTTGTCTCCTGAGGGTTTTCAGCGGATTGCACCCACAAAATCCCATAACAAAAGAGAGATGGTGAAATTTACATATAAAGATAAGAACCATAAAAGAAAGACTTTGAAAATAAGAGTTTCCAACTATACTAGTTTTTCAGTTGTCATGAGCTCTATCTTAATAGTCATGAAAAAATGTTAGAAATCACATCATCCCTCGATAAAACATCGTCTTTATTCTTCATTCCTATCTTTCTTCCAAACATTGATCATATACCCCTACGTGTGTGTATAGAACATCCCTACACTCGGAGAATTCAATTCAAGCTATCATACTCTTGTCCATCTACCTTAGTACATTTTAATTTTGATGAATACTTAGATTTGCTCACACCTTTTCATGCGACCGTTAATACTTCTTGAGGTACTAACCGACCGATTACTCATGTGCTTGCTGATTCGGTGATAATATTTTCCTCGTCTTGCACCACCTAAGGCTTAGCAGTGACTCCCAGACCAGTTGGCCTTAGAGCATTAGGTGAAGAGGCACCCTTGCTATATTTTTTTATTGCTGCCTTGGCGATAACAAAACCAGTGTTCATTTTTTTCTTTTCACCATTTTTATATTTTCTTCATTTTTTTTCATTTCCTTCATACTTTGGCTTTTAGACAAGAGCATTTCAAGGTATCCTCTACTATCCCGAGTTTCAAGACGTGTGTAAGTGCATATAGTAGGGTATCAACATTCAAATGTTTGGCTTCCAGAATAGAAACTATTTTTCAGACTTATTTTTATCCTCAGATTAGTGACTTCCTTTATCTTACTAACCCTTGGGACAATAGCTCATAACTACTTATTACCAGTTCGTTTAAGAAAACTTCTAATTTTCTTGGTTTTCTTAAACTATTCTTATCTTTTGGATATAATTTTTCACTTTCTACTCGTTTGTTATAAAAGAGATTTTTTTTTAAAATTTTTTTTTGAAAAATGTTGTGCTTATTTGATCCCCGGCAACGGCGCCATTTGATTGAAACGAAAGATTGTGTTTGTAGTAGTTAACCACAATCAGAACGGTGTCGCGCGTAGCTAGACCGAGATGAGTACGGGTCGTCCTCAGGGAAACGTTGAACCTTTTACTCTTACTTTAGATGTGTTGAGAAAGAGAGAAGGAATAAAGAATTTTATAGAAAGATTTCTAGATCTACGTTAAACAAGAATGTAAAATATAGATCTAGATTATTTTAAAGATATAATTAATATAATAAGAGGGCTTGTAGGGTTCGTTAGGATTTAGTAGGTATGGACGATTAATTAAAAGTTACCCTTTTTATCCATTAATAGATTTAGAACTAGAACGGCGGTGATGCGTGTAGATTAGGGTTTCTGGAGGGAAAAGGAATCCCACTCTTAACCCTTATCTCGACACGGAACTCCGTTCATATCTAGCCTTTACCAAAACAATCATTAATCTAATCTCTAATCGCGGTCGGAACTAGCAAAGAATTGCTAGCGCGCCCGATTAGGATGTTAATGATTATTTTGATAAAGTTCCTAAACTTTATAGGACTTAAAAAGGGTTTAGTTATTTTCATCGTCCATTAGCCTACCCTAATCCTACAAACATGTTGGGAGAAGAAGATGAAAAGACAAAGAGGGAAAACATAATGTAAGATGCAAAAACAATTAAATAAAATAACTACCTTTATTAATCGACTTGAACAAACTACACTTTAATCCGTAGAAAATGATTACAAACTAGTTGCTTCTCGATCTTTCCTAAGGAGGTAGTCGAACAGTCGATGATCAACCTGGATGCGTGAGCGTCTGGAGCTTCATGATCTCTTCGGCTTGATAACTTTTCCAAGAGGCTCTCGGTGCCCTTTTATAGTCCAAAGCCACAATCTTTTGCTTCAAAAGTTGGTAAAATATAGCAGAGATTTAAGCCACAAAATCTTAGCAAATGATCCCTCTAGATTGCCGTGGATCCGCGGCCAAAGGGATGGTATAGCCACGGATCCGCGGCCATTTGATCTCATCCCTCCATCATTTTTCTGGGGCTTGGTCTTTGGGACATGTGGCAATCCTAGGCACCTTCAGAATTCAGAAATCTTCTCTCGGTTGCTTCCAGACTTGGTCTCCAAGTTTTAATTCTTAATTAGGCAAGTCTTCTTCAACAACTTGATTTGCTTGCTAAATTCTGCATAACAACTTGGAAATTTCTGTACAATAATCTCAAATAATATTTAGTAGACTTAGTTCTACTAGGATTTGGTCAATGAATTTATTTGCATACATTTTCCTACCAAATGATAATTAAAATATATTAACACATGGAAAATAGTGTTTTTACACATAAACCCTCATATGTATAATATATTATAATAATTCCTTTTTTAATATGAAAATGGTAGGAAAAATGTAATACAAATGTGCAGTTTTATCAACTGAACAGCCCCCGACGTGAAAATGCCCAGTCCGTCATTCGAAGAACAAATGGACAAGCTTATAAGGGAAGCAGGTCAGAAAGTTCGAGACGACCATAATCGCGAAATGGCGATCTATGAGAAAGCAAGGACGCAACACCTCCTTCAACAGGCTGCGAAAGATGAAAATGCCCCTCCCTGTCAACCTGTTGTACAAAAGGCTCGACGCAGAGGCTGAAATAAGTCAAAGAGCGGAAAAGGCGTTTGACAGCGATAAAGCGTGACCAAGAAGTCACGCGATCGGGAATCGAGCGGTCCGGATTTATCCCTTATGAAGAATATGAGTCGAGCATACTCTTTTCCTCAAGACAAGACAAAGAAGATACTTGATCTTGCCATAAGACATCAAATGCTTACACTTCCGGAGTCCAAACACCCTGAGCAAGCTAACGAGGTCTCTCATCCAGACTATTGCTCTTATCACCGATCAATAGGACACCCTCTCGAAGACTGCTTCACCTTCAAGAACTGGGTCGAAGATCAATATCAACTTGGCAAGTTCGCTCTATCCGATAGTTGGAGGATAACACCGCCGCAGAAGCATGAACCCAAATCCGCGAGAGTAGAATCAGATCAACACCGGTCATGGAAGCGAGCTCGTACTTGTCATATGATAACGATATCAAAAGAAGAACCCGAGAATATGGATGACCTCCTCTGGTGCTTCGAAAACAATGATGACGAGGTGATCTCAGAGTTTCCACCGGCGCCAAAAGAGCTGGAAGATGGAATACATACCACTGCAGATAACCTCAAGAAAATTGATTTGGGGACGACATGTGACCCGCGACCGACATTCGTCAGTGAGTTGCTGTCTGAGGAAAGGGTAGCTACACTAAAAGACATGCTTATGCAGCATAAGGATTGTTTCACATGGAACTATTCCGAAATGCCAGGACTAGACCCAGAGATTGTTGTCCACAAACTGGCAATATCCCCGGACGTCAATCCAATCAAACAAGCACCGAGAAGAATGTGGCTCGAGCTTGATATGAGCATCAACGCTGAGGTCAAGAAGCTAATTGACTCTGGCTTCATCCAGGAAGTACAGTATCCTGACTGGATCGCCAACATCGTCCCGGTGATGAAGAAAAATGGGACAGTTCGCATATGTGTGGACTTCCGGGATCTCAATAAAGCTTGCCCGACGGACGACTTCCCAGTACCGGTCACCGAGCTGATGATAGACAATACATCCACTCACGAAGTCTTCTCCTTCATGGACGGATCGTCAGGATACAATCAGATAAAGATGCATCCCGAAGACCAGAAACATACCGCTTTCCGGACCCCTTTGGGTATATTCTGCTATAAGGTAATGCCTTTAGGTCTAAAGAACGCCGGTGCCACCTATCAGAGAGCCATGACGAAGATCTTCGATGACCTTATACATGAAATCGTCGAATGCTATATCGAAGACCTCGTGGTGAAAAGCAAATCATACGAGGAACATCTCGAGCATCTGAAGATCGTGTTTCAACGCCTTCAGCAATACAACTTGAAGATGAACCCTCTCAAATGCGCGTTTGGGGTGTCCTCAGGCAAATTCCTAGGATTCATCGTCCGACACCGAGGTATCGAGATAGATCCGTCAAAGATCAAGGCGATCATGGAGATGCCCCCGCCAAGAACTCCTAAGCAATTGTGGTCTCTCCAAGGGAAGCTCGTGTATATTCGGCGATTTATAGCCAATCTCTCAGGCAAGTGCCGCCCTTACAGTCACCTGATGAAGAAGGGAACCCCGTTCTTCTGGGATCAAAAATGCCAAAACGCACTGGACGAAATCAAGCAATACCTGCAGAATCCGCCGGTGCTAGCCGCTCCGGTCAAGGGAAAGCCTCACATTCTTTATACAACAACCCTCGAAGGTTCCTTAGGCGCATTATGAGCACAGGAGAACGACCAAGGGAAAGAAAGAGATCTTTATTACTTGAGTCGAGTTCTCCTTGGGGCAGAAAAAAATTACTCTCCCATCGAAAAACACTGCCTGGCGTTGATCTTCGCAATAACGAAACTCAGGCATTATGCGTTGGCGCTTGAGGTCCGTCTCATATCGAAGGTGGACCCTCTCAAATATTTGATGTCAAAGGCCATATTGACAGGTCGGCTCGCTAAATGGGCCTTGCTCTTGATGGAGTTATCAATAACTTATCAGCCTCTTAAGGCAGTGAAAGGCCAGGCCATCGCCGACTTCCTCGATGATCATCCGATACCTGCCGATTCCCCTCTGAATTGTGAACTGCCAGACGAACATGCGTTTGACACGATCGACAGAAGTGATACCCGGTGGGAACTTTATTTCGATGGAGCATCCTCCATGAAGAAGCGCAAACAAAACACCCCCATAATTAAATCGGGAGTAGGCCTCATCTTCGTGACCCCACAAGGAGGGATAATGCGTTTCGCTTTCTCCTTAACAGAGCCGAGGACAAACAATGAAGCCGAGTATGAAGCTTTGATAGCAGGCCTCGAGATCGCCATCGATATGGGAATTGAAAACCTCCTCATATACGGAGACTCCCAACTGGTCGTTAGCCAAGTAAACGACGACTATCAAACGTGCAATCCAGAACTGGTAAAGTATGGAGAGAAAGTACATTAACTGCTGACTCAAATTCCTTCCTACACCTTGGAAAGCATACCGCGTGCGGAAAATAACAAAGCGGATGCACTAGCTAAGCTCGCTAAAGAACTGGCCGACGAGAACCTCGATGACGTGAGGATCCTTGTGCAAAGCCGTCGGGTTCTTGCACCGACGGAAATATCTCCGGAGTCGTCCGAAGAAAAAGGAGCGACTGAGTAAATGTCTATGCAAATAAAAGACCAGGAAAAGGCTGAGGATTGGAGAGAAGTCTTTATAGACTACTTCAAATCCCGTCGAACGCCTGAAGATGCGTCCTCAAAACATCAGCTCATGAAGCGAGCCCTATCTTTCGCCTTCGTCAACGATACTCTATACAAAAGGTCATTTGATTCTCTGTGGTTGAGATGCCTAGGACCTGAAGAGGCGAAAAGAGTCGTCCAAGAAGTTCACGACGGACTCTGCGGTTCTCACCAAGCCGGGCCGAAGATGAAGCTGAAGATTAAAAGGATGGGCTACTATTGGCCCACGATGATTCAGGACTGCCTCAAGTATGCGAAGCAATGCCACTCGTGCCAGATTCACGGGGACTTTATCCATCAGCACCCAAATCCACTACACCCGACAGTGGCTAGCTGGCCATTTGAAATGTGGGGAACTGATATAATCGGCCCCATCGAACCAGCATCCTCCAGAGGACATCGATTCATTTTGGCGACAACTGATTACATCTCCA
The DNA here is from genome assembly GCA_030015575.1 of Agapanthus africanus. Lineage (NCBI taxonomy): Eukaryota > Viridiplantae > Streptophyta > Magnoliopsida > Asparagales > Amaryllidaceae > Agapanthus > Agapanthus africanus. Next base: position 400,353,188 of record CM057347.1, read on the forward strand.
AATAGGCAGAAGCAGTACCGCTGAGGGACGTGAAGACGGAGAATATCCTCCATTTCTTCAAGACACACGTCATTTATCGGTTTGGAACTCCGAGACGGATCATATCCAACAACGGGCCAGCCTACAGAAGCCACAAAATCAGCCGCTTCGCACAACAGCATAACATAGACTGGAGATACTCCTCAGTTTATAATCCCCGAGCCAACGGTCTAGCTGAAGCTTTTAACAAGACCCTGACAAAGATCGTGAAAAAGACGGTGTCCCGAAATAAAAAGGACTGACACGAGAGACTGCATGAAGCTCTCTGGGCATATCGAACTACGTTCAAGAAAGCCACGAACACAACGCCGTACGCGTTGGTATTCGGTACAGAAGCGGTACTCCCCCTCGAGATAGAGTTACCCTCTCTACGAGTGGCAATCCATTATGAGCTAACGGATGAAGAGAATGCTCACCTTCGACTTGAGGAGCTTGATGAAACCCGGCTCATAGCGCAACAAAATCTGGAGGCTTATAAAGCAAACATGGCACGATCTTACGAAAGATTGATTAGGCCGAAGACATTCCGCCAAGACGAACTCGTACTAGTGGTCAAAAGACCTATGATCCCTAATCGCGTGAAGCGAGGAAAATTCGAGCCGAACTATGAAGGCCCGTATATCATAGACAAGGTCTACCAGGGTGGAGCCTACCTACTCATGGACATGCATAGTAAAAGACCTTTTAGGCCAATAAACGGTCGCTTTTTGAAGAAGTACTACGCTTGACGAGTCAGGGCCTAGGTCAATGATAGATGACGACAACTATGTCCGCTCGCTATCTTCCTAAGCCTAAACTCTATAAGTAGTAACCGCCTTACTTTACAACGGACCGAAACGTCCTTAAACTAACAACGGACCGAAACGTCCTTAAACTAACAACGTACCGAAACGTCCTTAAACTAGCAACGGACCACTATGTCCTAAAACTAGCTGTTGACCGAGATGTCGATAAACTACGGAGGATTGCAGCATCCCAAGGCTGATGCAAAAAAAACGGTATGTCCATAAGCAAAATGGGCACGGATGAAAACCCGAAAGGGCTCCGTGAGTAAAAACAGCAGGGCTACCGGCGAGTGTTTGTGAAAACCCGAAAGGGCGCAACCTCGTTAAAAGACACTTGCAAGGTCCTCTCGACCTTATGAGGAGAAATCACCGGCGTGAGATCCTTACGACTCACAAGGAAGCAACACACTTAGGAATCCTCACGATTCCTAAAGAGAAATTACACTTACGAGATCCTCATGACTCGTAAGGAGAATCCTCTTATGAGACCCTCAAGGCTCACATGATTTGAAAGTCTTAAGCTAGAGAGACCTGAACCTGTTCTTAAGCGACCCCCACAACCTCCGATACTGCCCTACAAGCGGTGCAACACCGACCCTTGTATACAATCCACGGGCGCGAATAAACACCTCCCTAACAAAGTCCCATCCGTGACTAGGGATATGTTCGAACGGTGAACAACCCTTGTAAGTCCTCTCGACTTATAAGGAGAAAACTCTCTTGTATGATCCTTACGACTTACGAGAAGCCATACACTTCGGAGTACTCACGATTCCTAAGGAGAAAACACACCTACGAGATCCTCACGACTTGTAGGGAGAAATACCTTTATGAGACTTTTACGGCCCATGAAGTCAAAAGCCTTAGTCGAAAGAATCCTAACCCTGTCTACTAAGCCACCTTTGCTCGACATCGACGAAGGTAAATGATGATTCGCTCCTGGCAATATCCTAATTGTAGCGGTGCTGATGCCGAAATCGGTGTCTAATTCCAAGCATGCAGCAAGAAGTGGACAAGCCACACATACATACGAAATAGCCGAAATGATGGAGCAACTTGCAAACAAAATCAGCAAGTAAAAAAATGTATGCATGCGAAATAGCCGAAATGATTAGGCAACTCGCAATAAAAAGCAGCGAGTATAATTAAAACAAATAGCCGAAATGATTGGGCACCGCGAAAAATAGCCGAAATGATGGGGCAATCGCGACCTTCGCGATATAAAAGATGAAATGATAGAGCATCGCGGAAAGAAATAAAATAAAAATGAAAATGAAATTTATGCCCTACAGGTGATATTACATCAATCCCTGTATACAATCCAGGGGCGCAAACAAAGAAAGAATCACACTCCTCCTCCCCAGGTTTCCTCAGAAGAAGAAGACAAATCTCGACAGCTCATAGATAGCCGGGAGAGCATCTCAACATTCGTCTTATTACAACAGACGCAACATCAAGCAAAGCGGAACAGCGGCAACCCCCACTTCCAAGACTCGGCGGTGCACAGATAACCAAGAGTCAAATCTCGACTCCGCGAAATGCGGATAAAGTCAAAATTCCTGGTTATGTAGAACACGGATAACGTCACTTCTGACCCCGTGGAAAACGTCCAGAGAGGATCCTGGTCCTCACAGAACACGGCAGTGAACCCATGTGAAGCATCTAGAGCGGAGCCTAGTCCTCGCCGAACACGGCAGTGAACCCGTAGGAATTATCTAGAGCAAAATTCCTGGTCATGTGGGAACGCGGATAACGTCACTTCTGACCCCGTGGAAAACGTCCAGAGCGGATCCTGGTCCTCGCAGAGCACGGCAATGAACCCGTGTGAAGCATCCAGAGCGGAGCCTAGTCCACGCCGAACACGGCAGTGAACCCGTGGAAAGCATCTAGAGCAAAATTCGTGGTCACGTGGGAACGCGGATAACGTCACTTCTGACCCCGTGGAAAACGTCCAGAGCGGATCCTGGTCCTCGCAGAGCACGACAGTGAACCCGTGTGAAGCATCCAGAGCGAAGCCTAATCCTCGTCGAACACGGCAGTGAACCCGTAGGAAACATCTAGAGAAAAATTCCTGGTCACGTGGAACGCGAATGACATCACTTCTGACCCCGTGGAAGACGTCCAGAGCGGATCCTGGTCCTCACAGAGTACGGCAGTGAACCCGTATGAAGCATCCAGAGCGGAGCCTAGTCCTCACCGAACACGGCAGTGAACCCGTGGGAAGCATCTAGAGCAAAATTCCTGGTCACGTGGGAACGCGGATAACGTCACCTCTGACCGCGTGGGAAAAGTCCAGAGCAGATCCTGGTCCTAGCAGAGCACGGCAGTGAACCCGTGTGAAGCATCCAGAGCGGAGCCTAGTCCTCGCCGAACACGGCAGTGAACCCGTTGGAAGCATCTAGAGAAAAATTCCTGGCTACGTGGAACGCGGTTTATGTCACTTCTGACCCTGTGGAAAACGTCCAGAGAGGAGCCTGGTCCTCGCAGAGCATGGCAGTGAACCCGTGGGAAGCATCCAGAGCAAACAACGGACTGAGGGGTCCTTAAACCCACGGACTATGATGTCCTTAACCTTGACCGTGATGTCTTAAAACTAACAACATCGGACTGTGAGATTCTTAAACTCACGGACTATGATGTCCTTAACCTTGACCGTGATGTCTTAAAACTAACAACATCGGACTGTGAGGTCCTTAAACTCACGGACTATGATGTCCTTAACCTTGACCGTGATGTCTTAAAACTAACAACATTGGACTGTGAGGTCTTTAAACTCACGGACTATGATGTCCTTAACCTTGACCGTGACGTCTTAAAACTAACAACATTTGACTGTGAGGTCTTTAAACTCACGGACTATGACGTCCTTAACCTCGACCGTGATGTCTTAAAACTAGCAATGGATCGTAATGTCCTTAAACTAATTTTACCTTGGTTTAAGGGTACATCTCTTCATTCCTTTGACATTCGTCGTTGTAATTCCTCAACGACTTCAAAGAGGTGACGGGTCCCGACAACCACACAATTCACGGACTGTGGGGTTCTTAAATCCACGGACTATGATGTCCTTAACCTCGACCGTGATGTCTTAAAAATAACATCGGACTGTGAGGCCCTTAAACTCACGGACTATGACGTCCTTAACCTCGACAATGATGTCTTAAAACTAACATCGGACTGTGAGGTCCTTAAACTCATGGACTATGATGTCCTTAACCTCGACCGTGATGTCTTAAAACTAACATCGGACTGTGAGTTCCTTAAACTCACGGACTATGATGTCCTTAATCTCGACCGCGATGTCTTTAAACTACGGTACCCTGGAAAACGTCCAGAGCGGAGCCTGGTCCTCGCCAAACATGGCAGTGAACCCGTGGGAAGCATCCAGAGCAACCCTTAACTCCGTGAAATGCGGATGAGGACAGTTTTACCCATCACTTGCAGGTTCTCACGACTCGTAAGGAAGTAAATTCTCTTATGAGATCCTTACAACTTTCAAGATAAAACGCACTTAGGAATCCTCACGATTCTTAAGGAGAAATTACACCTACGGGATCCTCTCGACCGGTAGGGAGAATATTCTTTATGAGACCCTCACGGCTCATAAAGTTGAAAAAGTCTTAGGCGACAGATCTTAACCCTGTTTTCTAAGACATCACCACTCTACAAGGAATCCAAGACTGACAGTTATATACTTGCAAAAGTCACATGGCAACAATACAGTAAAGAGAAGAAAGCAACAGTATAACAAAAGGAATGTCTTCATTCATGAACTCAATTGAATACAAGGTACATCATATAAAGGAATAAAAAAAAGATACACATTATTCAGAGATTACAAGTGTATAATCGATACGAAGGCAGCTACTGAGAAGGAAGCATTTTCAACAAGTCCGCGAGCTGCTCTTGCGCTTCCTTCAGTGCCTTCTCATGATCAGCCGTCGCGGCTAGCTCCACTTCGATTTGAGTCCTTTGCTGCAAGCATGATGAAATCTTCTCATCAATTTCCCGTTGGGCAGCTTCGCGACTCTGCGTAACCCGCTCGATAGAGTCGAGCTTCCGTCTCAATACGAGCCCATCCGAAATACATTGCTGCAAGGTATCAAAGATGGCTCTCAGTTGCGCGACGTTCGCTTCGACCTGGGAACGCAACTGGATAGACTCAGCGGAAGCCTCCTCGCATTCCTTCCGCCTCAAGGCCGCTTCCTGTTCGAAATGGCGGAGGAAAGACGCACTTTGCTCGACCCATGCGGCCCGCTGGGAGTTCAAAGATTGAGTCTCAGGGGCAAGACGCATAAGTTCAAGCTGATGCAGACAGGCCTCGATCTTCTTGCAGTGACTAACCCAAGATTCGACGACGCCTTCACTATGGAAACTTACAAGCGTCGCCAGCATCGGGTTGACCTCGGCAGCAAAATCTGCGGCAGATGTAGGAGTTTCCACGTCAAGCTCTTCGATATATTCGCTCAACATGCACAGACTCGTCACAGCACCCTTTGAGGATGGACGTCTCGATAAGGGGCCCGCCGGCATCATAATGCAGGATTCGAAAGAGGCCGGAGTCGAAACAACCACTACAAAACAAGTCATAATCAGATGACGGGTTTAAAGATATAAGAGATTCAGGAACAATGGAGTTAACTATACCAGCTGCAGCAGGTGGCAAAGCCGGGAGGATCGATGGTGCAACTGATCTCTCGTCTCCTCCTTCAATCTGTAGCACTGTGATCAAGGCAAAGAAGGCTCAGAAATGATTTCGTGGTCAGAAAAAGAAAATTCATTAAATGAAAACTGTATTCACCAGCGCCACTGGATGAAGCAACCTCCAACGGGAAGGAGAAATGGGGATGCAGCACCTGGTACAGGTGGTCAAAAAGGGCTCCTGCAAAAACGCAATAACGTGATGTCAGTACGTGAATTATACAGCCAAGAGACAAGACTGAGGGGTCGCAAATCCATACCTTCCATCATCTGCGACGGTACGAGAGAAGGCAGAGAGGTGGTTACCGTCAGGGCAGTGACTGATGGCGCAGTCTCAAGTAGTTCCACATCTGCAGCCGGCATCAGAGCCGTGATGAGGGCATCACTTGATTCAACAACGGCGTCCCCCTCCTCCATCGGGGCGGTCTTACCCCCCGTCGCTTCTTTCCCTGACTCCACAGGAGCCGTCGTCACACTTGCGACGCCAGGAGACGGCAAAGAACCGTAAGCGGGGAAAGCGATGATCGGGGCGGTGCCCGACTCTTGAGAACGAGCAGCCATCTCGGGCCCAGCAATCGGACCCGTTTCGCTTGCCACTACCTCGGGCTCAGTGATCGCAGCCATATTATCCGCCGTTTCCTTAGGCTGGGCCATGGTAGCCATCTCGTCCACCGCTGCCTCAGGCTCGGCCGTAGTAGCCGTCTCATCCGCCGCCGCCTCGTGCTCGGCAGTGGTAGCTATCTTGGGCATAGCAGTCGTGACTGTCTCGTCAGCAACTAGCTCGGGCTCGGCAATTACGGTTACATCGCCTATCGTCGCCCCGGGTTCAGCAGCTACCTCCTCCACTGCCCCCTCAGGCTCAACGGTCGCCGCCACTCCTTCAGTAAGGTTCGTCCCTGCAGGACAAAATATATAAGAACTGATAGTTTAAAGCTTTGACAACGAAGCCTCAAAACACATTACCTGGGGTCGATTTACCATTGGCTTCCCGAGCTGCACGTGCTGCCTGTCTATAAGCAGTAGACAAGGCAACCGGGAACTCCTCTGAAGGAGTAGCAGCGGGAGTAACGGCGCTTGAACCTGCCCCCACAGTCAAAGCAGCACTACGTTCCCTTGCTACATGCCTCAGGCGCTTCCTTTCCTCCCGGGCCGTCACAACAGACCTTTTAGAAGCCTCCTTCAGCAAGGCGTCGTCGTCCGCATTCAGGGTTACCTCCAGAGCCGTCAAGTCTTCCATCATCAGTTTTTTGAGCAATGCCTCCTTCGGCAGTACCGAAAAGGCCGGGACATCGGTGGCTGGCCCAGGAAGAGTCTCCACATCACCTTGCGGGACCGGCATCGTGGTCCCTACGATGAGATAAAGAAAGGGTTAGATTGTTCGTAAAAAGGAGAATGAAGACTCAACGAACCGAAACATACTAATGCCGAATAGAGCGTGATTCCTCTCCTCCTCCTCGAAAGTCCTAAGGGAAGCCGCCAGAGCCTCTTCGGTAGTAAAGCCTGTTACAAAAGGAAGAATTCCACTCAAGACGTGATAATAAAAATAAAGATATAATGCAATGACAAAAGTGCGACTAATATTTACTTGATTGCATAATGGCGGCTATTTCCGCTTGTTGCCGCGCGAGTCGCTCAGAAGCAGCAATAGCGGCATCGAGATCAGTGTCTGCTGGCTCTATGAAGAGACCCTCATTGGTTCCATACTCACTTAGGCCTTCGGTAAGAGGAGCCTGAGGCTCTAGGCCGAGTACGGCATCAAGGGAGAGGACCGACTTCTTCTTCTTCCGTGCGCGAGTTCCGGTCGCAACCAGAACTAACTTGCGCTTCGTGGGCACTTTGGGCCGGCGAGTCCCGATATCCGAGCCCACACCAGATTCAGGGGAAGCTACGTTCACCATCTCCACAGGAGCACGAGGCACCGTAGACACATTCACCGTCTCTACAGGAACATAAGGCAATCCACGCGTGGGGCTTAGCGCGTGTGGAGGCTCAACTGCAGCAACCTCTCTTAGCGGAGGGGGTACAGCGATCCGTCATTTTAAAGGGACTTTACGATCACTAGCGGGAAGTGCACTTTTACGATCAAGCAACAAACGCCTTTCTTCCTTAAAAACGGCGCCCGTCGAATGCTGGTACCATGCCATATATGTATTATGGACCCGTGGGACACAACGCGGTTCGCTGATAAAAAAGTGAGAGCACGTATTCAGAAGCATGAAGTGATGAAGCGCGCCTCGCATCCCCTCTTCAGTGGCAGTAGGTTCCAGCAAGAAAGCCTCCAACGGCACTCCTTGATTATAGCTCAATTGTTGGGCAAAGCGATGCGGGTTATATCTCATGAAGAGCGCCGCATCATTTTGCCTAAACACCAGGAAGCCCGGTCTGATAGAATATAAATGAAGGGTCTCCCGAGCTGTCAGAACTGAGGCCCCATCTTTGAAAATGTCCTGTAATGACCGCACTGTTGTGGTAGAGACCTTTCCGATGGTTAACACCTTGTCGGTAAAGGTCATCCCGTCTCCAACTGTGCGGGGCCGAAGGAGCAAACCTCTGGCGTCCCGTAGCGACGGATTTACAATTGAGGCGCCGACCAATCGCATAATCCGAGGGAAGCTGCACCTGTCATAGAACGAAGGCCTTTTGTGGATACCAAAAACGCCAAGTGCGTGTAGCTCAAGCCATGACATGAAGTAATGCATCGAGAATATCACATGCGGTACTCCAGGTTCAGTAGCATCCGCCGCTTGACTAAGGCCGTAATACAGACGGGCTAAGCCGGCGACCCCGACAGCCACTTTTACCCCAATAGTCATTCGGTGGGCTGGGTAAAAGACAGATGGCCGCATACGGCGAAGGTGCATCGGAAGCGCGAACCAGCTCAACCATAGCCCAAGAAATCCCAAAAAGAATGCTTCCTCATCCATCCCAGGGACTGGGATCTCTGAAAAAGGAACAGCCGGGGAGTTAGGAAGGAAGAAACTTTTCTGATCTACCTCCGTCGCTGGCAGGTTGTCCAAACCTAAGCCGAAAGGGTCATCAAGCATAGCGAATTTAGCGGCTTCCATCGAGAAGACTTTCGGGTGAAGGAAGCGAGCGATGAAATCCTCGAAACTAACCCCGCGACTCCCAGATTCGAGAAAAAGGCGCTCGTAGATATTCAACACTTTGATCAGACTGGGAAACTGATGTTGAACAGCATTCGCCGGGGTAAGTCCCATTATCACTGGCTTGGCACCGAAGACATATTCGTCCGTGGGAAGCAACTCCTCGTAATGCTCCTCTATGACCGGTAAGCCGGAAACTTCTGTAAACTCCTCTAAAGAGATTGACACTTCCCAGTCCAGTGCGAGGAAGGTGTGAGTAGGGATATTCCACTGCTCCAAAAAAGCCTTAACCCACCATGTAGGAAGCGTAGGGTATTGGAAGAGTGAAGCATAAACAGTGGTATACAACTCAAGCCTTGTCAACTGCGACTTCTTCGCTGACAAAATGTAACGGGCCCATTGCAGATAACCGATCGGATGACGGGGAATCAGACCTATATTATATGGTTGCCCCCACGGCCGCGCTTCGCCTTGACAAATACGGCGTCCCAAGGTATCTAAAACCATAGGAGGCTGAACGGGAATCGAAGCTATAGAGGGTTGAAGAAGGCCTTCTGAAGTCCAATTAACCATCTCCACGGCATAGTTCACCGGGGGTGAGTTGGCGTAATGGATCGCCGTGATAGGCTCCGAAGGCACTGCGCGTGAAAAGCTTTGTCGACCCCTGATAATCTGATTGTACCATGATCCCCAAAGGTGAAGATTCTTATGTTCCGGATCACGGACTCTGATCAAAGCTAGGACCTCCCAGTCTACGGGTGCTCCAGGGAATCCTCCCTCTGAACGAACGAATCGGAATGAAGCGTCGAAAGACATGTTGCCTGCAAAAAAGGGGGGACGGAAATCAACTGTCAGTGTTGTAATTTTTGATTTCTGACACTTGGTACTTTAAAATTTTGTACCACGCTGCAATGCAGTGGAAAAGGGGACCAAAAGGGGACCCACAAAATCCAGATGACAATGCAGCAATCACTAAAACAGTCTCATCATTGGATGAGACTGGCAATTAATGAGGAAATCCTCAAAGAGTATTTTCATTGAATGAGAAATCCTTCGGGAGAAGGAGAAAATCTCCCTTTCAGAGCAAAGCTCTATAACAGAGTGACACTTGTCAAACTCTGGTCATGGAGGGATAAAATTCCTTAAAGAGCTTAGCTCTGTAATCATGATGGAAAATCCATCAAGGATTATCAAAATTAATGCTTGAGAATTAAAATTCTGAGATCTTAAAGATCCATGAAGAAACTTTCAAGAGTTCTTCATCAAAAAACCAAAAGATCTACGGGTTATCAAAAGAGCAGAGCTCTGATTCATGGGATAAGAAACCCCAAGAAAAGATCTGTTTAGATCTATGGGTTCATGAGAGCAAAGCTCTGCTGGTGAAACCCTAAAAAGCTTTTCTTTAGATCAAAGATCTATGAAGAGCAAGGCTCTGTTAATGGGTAAGAACCCTAATTTGGTAAAATTAAAATTTCTAAATTTTACCTAAGAGTTTTGACTCTTGAAAGTTCTTAACAAAAGAGCTGCGCTCTGAATGAAAATTCTTAAGGAGAAGATGACAATCATCTCAAGGACCAAAGGTCCTATTTATAGGCACTGAACTGCCTCTTCAACTTCTGAGTTGATCCAAGAGCTCAGATGTTCCCACCGCTGCACTCACATGTGCGCCGCGTAAGTGCAACGGTAGGGGGGCATTTGTTTCCCCAATCAGAGCGAAGCTCTGTTTTGAATTTCAAAATTCAAAATTGAAGCAACGCTTCAGATCCTGCGCGTTGTGCACTACGCGCCACGTGTCAAAAGCAGACACGCCAGCGCCAGGAGCACTGAGCCCTAGGCAGTGCACCCCAATCAGAGCAAAGCTCTGTTTTCAAAATTCAAAAATTAAAAAGATGAAGCAACGCTTTAGATCCAGCGCTCTGCGCTGCGTGCCACGTGTCTAACACAGGTGCGCTAGCGCAGTTGTGATGCGCTCTGCGCTGCGCGCCACGTGTCTAACACAGGTGCGCCAGCGCTGGAATTAAAATTCCTACCGTTAGATCAAAGGATCTAATAATAATGATAAATCATTTATTAACCAGAATTAAATTCTGTTAAGGAAATATTTCTCAAAATCTTTCCAAACAACAAAATTGTGCTTTAAGCACCACTGGATCAATGATCCAATGGTAAATAATGAATTACCAAAACAGAACAAATTCTGCATAGAAAGATTTCTCAGTCTTATTGAAAAACAAGAAGATTATCTTCTGTAAAACAGAAGCCTTAGGATCAAAGATCCAACGGTGGGAAATATTCCCAAATCAATCAGAGAAAGATCTCTTCAACTGATTTAACAAATCAATTGGCTATATATAAAGACCCCTAGACTTCAAGTCTCCATAGACAGAAGAGCAATAGAAAAAACCCTCTACAAACTTTGAGAAGAACTCAAAAAGAAAGAAAGGTAAGCCTTTGAAGAAAGAAGATCATTTCTTCATCTTTAAAGGTAAAAACAATTAATTCTTGAACAATAGAGATGAAAATATCTCATAAAAAGAAGAATCCTCTTCTAAAAAGATCTTAGATCTATAAAAAAAGACCGAGGTCTTCGAATAAAAAGAAAAGATCAAGACCTAATATAAAAAAAGAAGTACTTTTACTTCGCAGATCTTCTGATCTACAAAGGCAGAGCCTTTTGATGAGAACAAGAACTTTGGTTCTTGGATCTTGAGGCAAGGCCTCTTTTGAAGAACAAAAAACTTGTTCTTTGATCTTAAAATTGATCAAAATGCGCTTTGCGCTACTGGAAAGTGCTTTGCACTCTTGATTCTGTGCCCTTGCGCTCCTTGGACCGGCACTCAGCGCCAAAATATACCACGTGTCAACCACAGACACAATCTGCGCTTTGCGCTCCTGAAAACAGAGCACTGCGCTCTTGGGTTGGCGCTCAGCGCCAAACACGCCACGTGTCATTCACTGGCGTGCCCATAAATTGGCGCAGCACACTCGTAAAGCGCAGTGCGCTAACAAACTAGCGCTTAGCGCAAAGCGACACGTGTCTTCCTCGTTTGCACTAACCGACAGAAGCGCAATGCGCTCTTTGACTGGTGAAAAGCACCTAGTGCGCCACGTGGCGCGCTGTCAGAACATACTTTGTTCTTATAAATGCTATGCATTTAATTCCAGACAAAATGTCAGAGCCCAATGCTTGGCATTCTTAAAAGGGCAACGCCCAAATAAAGGCCTAACAGGCAGAACATAAAAATAAAATGTTAAACATTTTTTTAATTGGACTTTGCCCAATTTTGGCCATAAGTCCTCAACTTGTATTGAACTGAGCACATCTTCTCTTTCAACCAACTCATCCTGTTTCAAGGGTACATCTCTTCACTCCTTTGATATTTGTCGTTGTAATTCCTCAACGTCTTCAAAGAGGTGTCGGGTCCCGACAACCATACATTTCACGGACTGTGGGGTCCTTAAACTCATGGACTATGATGTCCTTAACCTTGACCGTGATGTCTTAAAACTAATATCGGACTGTGGAGTCCTTAAATCCACGGACTATGATGTCCTTAACCTCGACCGTGATGTCTTAAAACTAATATCGGACTGTGGAGTCCTCAAATCCACGGACTATGATGTCCTTAACCTCGACCGTGATGTCTTAAAACTAACATCGGACTATGAGGTCCTTAAACTCACAGACTATGATGTCCTTAATCTCGACCATGATGTCTTAAAACTAACAACGGACTGTGGAGTCCTTAAATCCACGGACTATGATGTCCTTAACCTCGACGGCGATGTCTTAAAACTAACATTGGACCGCAATGTCCTTAAACTAATTATCGACCGCAACGTCATTAAACTAAACAATAGAGCCCGATTGCTCTTTTGTTGGATCTAAACGATCCCGTTAAGTTGATCTTAGTCTAAAATGAGACTAATGTGTCCTTAACAAACGTTTAAGTTGATCTTAGCCTCAAATAAGGCTAACGTATCCTTAAACACAACCCCCCAAACCCAAATCTAAGAAAGATACGGATTTAGACTAATCCACGTTCTACGGGCGACAGCATAACTTAGTCTCTGTATACAATCCACGGGCAACCGAACACAAAACAAACACCCACGACACGAAGTAACCATCTGGAGAAGGAGAAAGTTGTTACCGCGATGCGGTAGCGTATTTAACTGCCGGGGCTTGCGCCTGCAGGGAAGAGCATCCCCACAATAAAAAACCTCTCAAGCGAGGGGGAATCTGACGAAGTCTGCTACATCGGCCACATCCGTCTAAACCTTCGATACATGGTGCCATAAATCAACTTGGCATCTTCGGAGAGGTGGACGGATAGCACCAATTAGAATCTGCCCCGAATCTCAAGCAAGACGGACCTACGCGGCCGCGTCTCTGTGTTCGGAGGGGAACAAACTCCAAGTGGAGTCCTTTACCGATTCAAGCTTCCAGAGTGATAAGGACGACAGCAAGCCTATCTCGGTTTTTTTCTTCACCCTCAATGGTGGGACGGTATGTTGGAAGAGTTCCAAGCAAGATACCGTGGCAGACTCAACAATGGAGCTTGAATACATCACTGCCAATGATGCTGCCAAAGAGGCTATCTGGATGAAGAAGTTCACTGCTGAACTTAGTGTGGTTCCATCCATTGAGCATCCAACTCCTTTGTATTGTGATAATAATGGAGTTGTGGTTTTGGACAAGAAACCCCGGTCCTATCAGCGATCCAGGCATATTCTTAGACGGTATCACCTGATTCGGGAGATAGTAGATCGCCGGGAAATCAAGGTCAGGAGAATTGACACGAAGGAAAACACAGCGGATCCACTCTCGAAGGCACTCCCCCCGACGTAGTTTGAGAGACTTTTTAGGATGTTGGGTATGCGATACTACAACTTCTGGCCTTAGTGCAAGTAGGAGATTGATAGGAATAGGTATGCCTTAGATGCCATTATTGTATATTATAGTAGATGCTTGGACATATATATAGAGGACTTTCTTGCTCGGCATGATAGTATGCTATCTGGTTGCTCTTTATCTTAACATGTGCCCTTGTTTTAGTTTACTATCTCATTGATACATATTGATAAAGCCCTTAGGATGTTAGCTTGACTACCAGGACTATGATGCAGATCATACTAGTGGGGCTTGTGTAGTCCACAAGAACATCCTTTAACAGTTCCTAGTCGAGGGTGTATCGAGACATGGCATCGATATTCCAGAGTAGACTAGTGTACGTTTCTTGACCCTGTATGGGGTGATGGTTGATCCCACAGGCATTAGTGTTTGACATCAAAGATTGTACACAGGTGCTCATTGGAGAATGGGTACACCGAACAGAACTCGTCGAGAACTCCTAGATGGTACTATACCTATCGTCAGATAGCAGTTCTCTGGTGACACTTGTACAGTTTAGTCTGTAGACCCGAGATCGTCATAGTGTCTTGTGTGGTTCCCACTGTGCTTTGATTTCCTCCTACCACAACTCAAATAAGTCATGCAACTAGGTGGTTTTTGGGTACATTCCTGAGTCACATGGAGGCAGTGAGTGATAGGAAGGGTTTCGTCTCTCCCAGTATTAGGAGTTTATGTTGTGCTATGCTCGATTGGATAAAACAGCAAGTCCCTGGCCAGGGCTGATGAGATTTACTGATAAGTGTTATTAGTAGTTTCTCGAAAGGTTATAGGCCACACATCGGCATGACTTATCAAGTTAGTGGGGTCTGACGATTCCACCCACCTAGACTCGATATGCGACATATCAGACGAAGAGACCGAACTGTATGGTAAGTGTTTCTTATAGGCTCTACGGAAGTTTGGACAAGTTTGCTTGTTGATCTTCTATTCGTTCAATACCTGGATAGCCGTTACGTCCAGCTAGTACCGCTGACGGCTTGTGGGTATCTGATGTGATCATTACCTACTGCTGGCGTATTGACGAGTATTTAGAGTCCCACATAGAGGTTTCCTAGCTCAAGCGAAACAAAGTAAGGCACGTATGGAGATATGTGCGGGAGCTTGATTAAATACGAGTATATGATACCGTATTCTAATCCAGCGTTAAATGATATCAGCCGGTTATATATAATATAACCGAATTATTGAATCAAGTGTTGATTCAATGATTTGATTTATATGTGTGTGTGTGTGTGTGTTATATAATATATTTGATATTAGACATGTTATATATGATATAACCGGATTATTGAATCAAGTGTTGATTTAATAATTTGATATATATATATATATATATATTATAACTAATATTGAATATTAGTCGGTTATATGTGATATAACCGGATTATTGAATTAAGTGTTGATTTAATAATTTGATATATATATATATATATATATATATTTTATATTAGCCGGGTTATATATGATCTAACCGGATTATTGAATCAAGTGTTAATTTAATAATTTGATATATATTTATATATTTGATATATATATATATATATTAACTAATATTAAGCTCAATTAAGATTTTCTTCTCTTTATATATATTAACTAATATTAAGCCTCAATGGTTCACACTCATTGCATGTTCATCTTCTTCATCATCTCCTCACTAGATTTTCTAGGGTTAAGAAAAAGAAAAGAAATTTTTTTAGTGAGCAAAATTCCTACTTCATCAACCTCACTACTCTATCCCATTAGTATAGTTTGTTAACTTCACTAATACCTTGATTGGTGAAGTGTGAGCTTGAGTGTGAGTTACCTCAAGGTGGATCATCTTCGACGACGAAGACTACAAGCAAGCCCGTTCCATTCTTCAAGTGGATTCAAAGAAGAGTTCTAGGGACAACTATTTGGATCTTCAGAAGTGAAGGAATAGATTACAAAGGTTGTGACTCTCTTCACTTAGATTAGAACTTGTTTGCTTAACTTTAAAACCCTAATTCTCTAGTTCGATTCTTGTTTGGTATACTTAGACCTCTAAATTTTTAAAATTGCATACTTGATACTCATAGAAACATAGTAGAGGTGCTAATACATACTTTCATGGTATCAGAACAAGGTAGAGGCTTAGGAGTAGCTTAGACGAAGTTAAAGTGTTTGATCGATGTTTTAAACTCACGAATTTGCTAGTTTCTGTCAAATTTTTCAAACTTCATTATTTTCACCACTAAAAATGCTCAGAAAATCATGCAGGTAAAACTATGAAGGCACAAGAAATATGAGATTCCAATTCCTTAAAGTGGCCGCGGAACCGCCGCCTAGACCATGTCTTGGCCGCGGAACCGCCGCCCTTTTAAGGAGATAGGAGCTCGTTTTTCACGTGCTGCTTCATTTTGACATTTTGGATTTTCTGGATATTTTTAATGAGGCTCAAGTGGTTGAGGTCTTTGTGAATTGTTGCTGTTTGAAATATCGATCGAAATGTTTAACATCGTCTAGATTGCTTTGGATATGTGATACAATTTTTGGAATCCACATTGATTAATTTTGTGAAAACTAGTTAATGATTTGTAAATCTCGTATTTTAGTCTCAAATGTTGGATTATCACGGAGTTTGGATTTGGATCGAAATTCCGTCGTAATCTCGTATCGTACGCGAATACTCGCCGGGAGACAATAATAGACAGCCACGCCCCATTGCCCTGACCAAGTGATTATAGGAGAACCCCATGGCTAAAAGCATCCACTCGGGTGCTCGCGGCCATGGTGTTCCGCCCAAGTGCACTTCGTTGATAGCCTCGGGGGTGCGGCCATCTACTAAAGTTCCCGACGAGCCTTCGAATCATTAATCAGGAATCTTGTTGAAATGCCCGGCTTAATTTTTGAAAAGTGTCACGCCCCACTTCCCAGTATGCGGGTAAGAGGACGCGGTGAGGCCCACGACGTATTTACTCAGAAGTAAACACGTTAAGCATAAATAAGCAATATAATAAATATACACAAGAGATGACAAGAGATATAAATAAACAGCAACTTTTTATTGATTAAGCATTCTTTACATACAACTGGAAAGTAAATACAATGCTGGAAAGCGATGCCTAAACAATGGCAAATGAACTGAAAGTAAAAGTATGTACAAGTAGACTAGAGTTCTGGGTCCTTAATGTTCTGCTCCAAATCGTCCTAGCTGGGTTCGACCTCCTGAGAGTTGGGTCCTCCTGACAACATTCCAAAGAAAGAAGAGAAATGAATGTCGTCAGCAAACAATCGCTCGGTAAGTCGCAAAAGAGAGATAGATCAAGTAAAAGGAATAGATATGATAATTTATCTGTTTTAATTATACTAACGTAGTTGTTTGTAGCTTGGTATAGAATATATCAGTGTATATGAGAGGAGTCCAACTTTCCCCGTGGACTAAGATATATGGAGTATAAGGCCCCGTCAAAACCCACGGAACAACGACAACGGATATTCAGGTTAGGTGTATTATAGTGACCATCTCATTCCACTTCTAATACATTCCATACCAATCTACCCCTTAAAAACCCCGTAAATGTATATTGTGTTGTTTTATAGATGTAAGACTTGCCGAGACCATGGTATAAATTGTTCATATAAACGGATAAGGATATAAACAGATAGTCATGTAGTCAAGTCAAGATATATCCATGGTTCGGACAAGTTAAGTCATGTTGCATATTTGATATAGTTCTGGTATTCATGTTCAAGTTCATGTATATATTGGATTCATGTTCAAGTTCAAGTATAGATTGGATTCATGTTTTGTTGGAGTTAAGATTGGATTTTGTTCATGTTTAGATTGTATTCGGATTAGACTGATACTCAGATTGAGTCGGACACTTAAATAGAATTGGATCATGAATTAGGTTTTAGAGTTATCGGTAACTACTGCACATGGATGGCAGGATTTGTGACTTTTTCCAAGCCAATTACCATTGATAACCCCGTTTTAGTTTTCTACCTTAAATAGGCAAGCACCCACTTTCTACGGCTCCCAGAGGTTCAAGAGAATTGGTCCTTCTTAAACCTATATTTACTAGGGTCCTTAATGTAAATTAATATAACTTGAGGGGGTTTTATGAAAAATAGTTTTAGTATATTTTCAAAATAAACCTCAAGTATTTATTTATCGTATTTAGGGTTTTCATGGATGTAACTTTTAAAAGTGAGGTATTCTAGTGAATAAATACCTAGTTGAATAGTTCATGGTATTTTTGTATAAATTTGACTTGTATGGATTCTTGATAGTATTTTCTTGAAACTTATGATTATTTTCTTTTGTTTAGAAAACATAGAATTTATTTTATATTTAAAATATATGGTTTGATAATATTTATATATATTATTAAAAATAAAATTTATTTATTAAATAGAAAATCACGTTTTTCTTAAGAATTGCATTAAAAATTCCATCGAGATCGTATGCTCCGTGAGGAGGTCTGCATCTCGCTCTACCAGTCCCAAGGATGTGTGATAACCCGCACCATCCTGATCGGTTTTCCCAAAATGGGTTGTAGAGGCATAATTGCAAGGAATGTAAATAATACTTAAAGAATATGTTTTTTTAATAGTTTATAGTATTTTGATGTAAAAGTCGAATTTGTCCCGAAAATATTATTAAAAGGAAATCGTGCTATGTCAAGATGTGTGTTGTGAGAGGTAGGTCATTACCTCGTGAGATATTCTAAAACTAATATGAGCAAAAGTATTAAAATATGTCATATGTAAAGTTTGTGGTATTTAAACGAAAAAGTGTAATAAAAGTTACATAGCATGGTATTTTAAGATGAAACTTGTTCTCAATATTTGTTTTAAGATTACTAAGCAAGATATAACAAAATGGTTGATTGGTTATTAAGAAAGATTGTGTTTTATAATAAGTTTAGAATCGGATGTCGGAATAACTCCACTTCCGACGAGTTTTGAAAAGAGGGCTTTCTAAATTAGGAAAAAAGAAGAAGAGAGGGGACTTACTAGATTAAATGAGAGAGGGGAGGTTGAGGAAGGATTTGGAGGCTTCGTGGAGTCGCGGGATCCCCAGAATCGTTTCGAATCGTCTCCGGAACTTGACCTTGGGATAACTCCACTTGTATTCTTCTTTGACTCGGAAAATTTTGAGGATTTTGAACAATAGATTTCAAAATGAAGAGGGCTAGGGTGTAGCGTTGTATTTATAGGGTAGAATTAGGGTTTTGCGAGTGAAGAGAGAATTAAAATGCATTAAAATTTAGTTTTAAAGCTTATTTTTAATTCTCTGGTTAATTGCAGGAAAAATAAACAGACTAGGAGTAGTGAGGGTAGGCCAAGGGATTAGGGTTCAGAAATTTAGAGCATTCCCGATGGGGGAAACCGGCGGCACCGGCCCAAACGATGATCTCGCCCGTCATTGTGTTAAGGAGGGGTGTGGGATTCTTGCCACATGTCTCTATCTGTTCATATGCCATTTTCCATATGTTTATTTTCAGTGACTTTTCATTTTCACATGTATTGCACGTGTAAACTTTTGAGCTTCCAAAAGTTAAAAAGAAAAATCATAAAAATAATATATGGCTGATGGGATTCGAACAGAGGGGCCATGTCACAGCAGTGCAATGCTTTACAAATGAGCTATAAGTTGTTTTCTTGCTGTTCTTAAACAATTTTAATTTATAACTTGTACTCAGGCTTGAAACTCTATTCTGTACATTAACTTGAAAATTTTTGTACAATGAAATTAGAGTCGTTACAAAAAGAGTTTTCAATTCGAGACTTAAATGCAAGGTTTATAAGGTTAGGCATGAAATTTGGAATATGTGATAATCCGGGTTTATGATGTCTAAAGATGTGCATTCTAATTATTGTAATTTTCATTTCTTTTTTTGCAACCGTAAGTGTAATATGTGGCAGTATCTCCGATCTCGTTGCTATATGACAACGGCATTAGGATACGCATATTTACTTACGTTGATGACATGTGATGTTATTATGTTGCTATCGATATGTTATATTGGATCGTCGTGATTGAATAGCCGGGGGTTTTACGTGAGATGAGAGTTTTTCAATTTTCATTCATGTAAATATTTGTATGTAATATTCATTTATTGGGACACTTCCGGGTTGAGGTTGTTGTTTCCATTCGATGTATATTATTTACTTTTCTGCATTAGGATGACCCAAGGCAGAGAGCACAAGTAACCGGGTTCTAGAGTCCAGTGGGAGGCCATCTCGAAAAATCGAGACCGGTCGTCTAACTCTAAAATTGGTAAGGTTGCTTGCCATTCTCATAGGGGTCTTGGGGTGTGGGCTTGGCTATTCATCACGACCGTAGAATCCATGTTTTTCGTTACTGGTTTAATCTAAAACACGGACCTCTTAGTATATCCTATATTTCATATATCTGTTTCTGTTGTTCTGTGATGTGATGTGATCATATAACTGCGTGAGACGATGCTACTTATATATGATATATTAATAGACACTATATATGTTTTGCATCAGTGTTAGTCCTGACCCCGCCCTGCCGTAAGTTAAGTAATCTTACGGTGAAAACCCGGGTCCTTGTGGCGAATGCGGATGGCATATATGTGTATTTTATTTGCGTTTCTTCTGTGATGTTTAGGAAACATAATTGATGGGATTTCATTAATAAGATTAATGAAAGGAAAAGAAACCTATAAGATGTTGTGAATCAAATTTTTCAAAAAGGTAGCTC
Organism: Agapanthus africanus; assembly: GCA_030015575.1. Lineage (NCBI taxonomy): Eukaryota > Viridiplantae > Streptophyta > Magnoliopsida > Asparagales > Amaryllidaceae > Agapanthus > Agapanthus africanus. The sequence goes on from CM057347.1 coordinate 400,373,429, forward strand.
TAGTTCTTGTTTTGCATAGCGGTATTCCAATATGAATATCCAGCACCTTATTTGATGAGGAAAGAGCCTAGATCCCTTCACCGGGAATGACCTCTTTAGTAAAAATTAGCATATGCTACAACTCACTCGGTTTGTTTTGAAAACTACTCGATTTTTAAAGCGGGGCTTAAACCACTCATTTTCAAATCACTAGATTCTATAACGATATCAAGTTCATTATTGTTTCTCCCAATCAGAGCAAAGCTCTGTTCAAATTTTCAAAATTTGAAATGAAGTAGCGCTTCATAAAGCGCCAACAAGCAGCGCTCACGTGCAAAGCACGAGTGCGCTCGTGCAAAGAGCGTCAGCGCTCTGAAGCAGCGCTCACCGAAATGTCGTTAAACTAACGGCTGACCGAAATGTCATTAAACTAGTACAAACCGCAGCATCCCAAGGCTGACGCAAAAAAAACGGTACGTCCACAAGCAAGATGGGCACGGATGAAAACTCGAAAGGGCTCCGTGTGTAAAAACAGCAGGAATACCGGCGAGTTTGTGAAACCCCGAAAGGGCACAATCTCGTTAAAAAACACTTGCAAGGTCCTCTCGACCCTGTGAGGAGAAAACACCTGCGTGAGATCCTTACGACTCACAAGGGAGCGACACACTTAGGGATCCCCACGATTCCTAAGGAGAAAATACACTTACGAGATCCTCACGACTCGTATGGAGAACCCTCTTATGAGACCCCCACGGTTCATAAGATTCAAAAGCCTTAAGCTACAGGGATCTAAACCTGTTCTTAATCCATCACAATCCCCAACAGAGTCTCACTACTGACGAGGGATATCTTCACATGGTGAACGACCCTTGTAAGTCCTCTCGACTTATAAGGAGAAAACACTCTTGTAAGATCCTTACGACTTATAAGAGACCATACACTTAAGAGTCCTCACGATTCTTAAGAAGAAAACGCGCCTACGAGATCCTCACGACTCGTAGGGAGAAATACCTTTATGAGACCCTTACGGCTCGTAAAGTCAAAAAACCTTAGTCAACAGAATCCTAACCCTGTTTGCTAAGCCACCTTTGTTCGACATCGATAGAGGCAAATGATGATTCTCTCCTGGCAATATCCAGTTGTAGCGATGCTGATGCCTAAATCGGTATCAAATCCCAAACTCGCAGCGAAAAGTCAGCAAGCCATAAATGCATATGAAATAGCCGAAATGATGGGGCAACTTGCAACAAAATCAGCAAGTAAAAATATATGCATACAAAAACAGCCGAAATGGTTGAGCAACTCGCAATAAAAAGCAGTGAGTAAAAAAATATGGCCGAAATGATTGGGCACCGCGAAAAATAGCCGAAATGATTGGGCGATCGCGACTTTCCCGATATAAAAAGCTGAAATTTAGAGCATCGTGGAAAGAAATAAAAAAAATGAAAATGAAATGAAACTTTTTGCCCTGCAGGTGAGATCACATCGATCCCTGTATACAATCCAGGGGCATAAACAAAAAGGGGACCACATTTCCCCACCAGACCTTGTCAAAGGGACAGTCAGATCTTGACGGCAACATCTGCAACCCAGAAGAACAACAAGGCGTTCCTCCTCATTCCAGCAGGATTCGGACGCGACGTCAACAAACGGAGCCATGGCAAAGTCCCTAGTTCTAAGACTCTACGGTTCACAGACAACCTAGAGACTACCTCGGAGCCATGGCAGAGTCCCTAATTCCAAGTCTCGATGGCAACATCTACAGCCTAGAGATCACCAACGGCGTTCGTCCTCCAGCAAGAAGCAGACGCAACGTCAGCAAAACGGAGCTATGGAAAAGTCCCCTAGTTCCAAATCTCGAAGGTTCATAGACAGCCCAGAGACTATCTCGGAGCTATGGCAGAGTCCTAGTCCCAAGACTCTACGGTCCACAGACAACCTAGAGTCAACCAATGACCTCCCCGCCGGATCAACGCTCCGCCTCGGAAATAAGTTAACTGACCCCAGGGAAATCAGCGTCCTTAGTAAAAACCTCGATTCAGGGAAATCAGCGTCCTTGACGAGAGCATCTCGATTCGCGTCGACCCGCAAGGAAATCAGTGTCTTTGCAGGAATACTTCGATTCGCCTCAACTCCGAGGAAATCAGCGTCCTTGGAAAATACCTCGATTCAGGGAAATCAGCGTCCTGGACGAGAGCATCTCGATTCGCATCGACCCGTAGAGAAATCAGCGTCTTTGCAGGAATACCTCAATTCGTCTCAACCGCAAGGAAATCAGCGTCCTTGGCAAAAAACCTCGATCCGAGGAAATCAGCATCCTTGGCAAATATCTCGATTCAGGGAAATCAGCGTCCTTGACGAGAGCATCTCGATTCGCATCGACCCGCAGGGAAATCAACATCTTTGCAGGAATACCTCGATTCGTCTCAACTCCGAGGAAATCGGCATCCTTGGCAAATTTCTCGGTTCAGGGAAATCAGTGTCCTTGACGAGAACCTCAATTCGCGTCGACCCGCATGGAAATCAGTGTCTTTGCAGGAATCTCTCGATTCGTCTCAACCCCAGGGAAATCAGTTTCCTTGACTAAACCTCTCGACCTCAGGGAAATCAGCATCCTTGGCGAAAACCTCGATTTAGGGAAATCAGCGTCCTTGACGAGAGCATCTCGATTCGCGTCGACCCGCAGAGAAATCGGTGTCTTTGCAGGAATACCTCAATTTGTCTCAACTCCGAGGAAATCAGTGTCCTTAGCAAAAACCTCGATTCAGGGAAATCAACGTCCTTGACGAGAGCATCTCGATTCGCGTCGACCCGCAGAGAAATCGGTATCTTTGCAGGAATACCTCGATTCGTCTCAACTCCGAGGAAATCAGCGTCCTTGGCAAAAACCACAATTCAAGGAAATCGGCGTCCTTGACGAGAGCATCTCGATTCGCGTCGACCCGCAGAGAAATCAGTGTCTTTACAGGAATACCTCGATTCGTCTCAACTTCGAGGAAATCAGCGTCCTTGGCAAAAACCTCGATTCAGGGAAATCAGCTTCCTTGACGAGAGCATCTCGATTCGCATTGACCCGCAAAGAAATCAGTGTCTTTGCAGGAATACCTCGATTCGTCTCAACTCCGAGGAAATCGGCGTCCTTGGCAAAAACCTTGATTCAGGGAAATCAGCGTCCTTGACGAGAGCATCTTGATTCGCGTCAACCCGCAGAAAAATCAGTGTTTCTGCAGGAATATACGACGTCAGCAAAATGGAGCCATGGCAGAGTCCCTAGTTCCATGTCTCGACGGCCACATCTATAGCCTGGAGACCAACAACGGCGTTCCCTCTCGTTCCAACCAGAAGCAGATACGACGTCAACAAGCGGAGCCACGGCAAAGTTCCCAGTTCCAGGACTCGGCGGTGCACAGACAACCGAGAATCAATCCTGACCCCGTATGGCTAAAGTCGATCCTGACCCCATATGGCTAAAGTCAACCCCTGACCCCGTGGAAAACGGCCAAAGTCAACCCTCGACCTCCCCGTCAAAGCAACGCTTTAACTCGGGAGTATGTCAACTCATCAATCACTTACGAGTCCTCTCGACTTGTAAGGAAGAAAATTCTCTCGGGAGATCCTTACGACTCTACAGAGAAAACACACTTAGGAATCCTCACGATTCCTAAGGAGAAAATACACTTACGAGATCCTCTCGACTCGCAGGGAGAAAAGTCTTTATGAGACCCTCACGGCTCATAAAGTTGAAAAGTCTTAGTCAGCAAACCTGAACCTGCTTCCTAAGCCATCGCTACCCTACAAGGAGGCTAAGATGAAATGTTCTCTACTATTTATAGGTCACACTTGCTAAAATCATATGGCAGCGACACAGCAAAGAGAAGAAAGCAACAGTAGAACAAAAATATGTATCTTTTATTCATGAATTCAATGGAATACAAGTTGAATCATATGAAAGAATAAAAAATGGATACAAGTTATTCAAAGGTTATAAGTGTTCAATCTATACAAAAATAGCTACTGAGAAGGTGGCGTCTTTAATAAATCAGCTAGCTGCTCGCGCACTCCTCTTAACTCCCTCTCATGATCGGCCGCCGCGTCCAGCTCCGCTTCAATTCGAGCCCACTGCTGCAAGCACGATAAAACCTTCTCATCGATTTCCCGTTGGGCAGCTTCGCGACTCTGCGTAACCCTCTCGATGAAGTCGAGCTTCCGCCTCAATGCCAGCCCGTCCGAAATACATTGCTGCAAATTGTCAAAGACGGCTCTCAGTTGTGCGACATTCGCTTCAACTTGGGCGCGCAGCCGGGCAGATTCACCTGAAGCCTCCTCGTGTTCCTTCCGCCTCAAAGTCGCTTCTTATTCAAAATGGCGAAAGAAAAGGGCACTTTTCTCAACCCATGCAACCCGCTGGGAGTTCAAAGCCAACATTTCCGGAGCAGGACGCCTGAGCTCAATCTTATGCAGGCAGGCCTCAATCTTCCTTCAGTGGTTAACCCAAGACTCAACGACGCCTTCGTTATGGAAGTTCACAAGTGTCACCAACATTTGATTAACCTCGGCAGCAAAATCTGCAGCGAATGTAGGGGCCTCCGCGTCAAGCTCCTCGGCGTATTCGCTCAACATACGCAGGCTGGTCATAGCGCCTTTTGATGATGGACGTCTAGAAAAGGGCCCTGTCGGCATTATGATGCGAGACTCGAACGGAGCAGGAACCGTTGCAATTGCTGGAAAACGAATTATGATCAAATGGCGGCTCAAGAAATAAGGAAAATGCACGAACAATAGAGTCTACCATACCAGCTACGACAGGGGACAGAGTTGGGAGTATTGGTGGCGCGACGATTCCCTCGTCCCCTCCTTCAATTTGTAGTGCTGCAATCAATTCAAAATTAACAACGGTCGGGTCGCCCGTCTAAGAAAAGAAGGGACGTCGGTTTAGAAAGCTATACTCACCGGCACCAGCACGCAAAGTAACTTCAAACTGGAAGGAGAAGTGCGGGTTCAGCACATGATACAGATGATCAAAGTGAACTCCTGCAAAATTACGATGATACATGGTCAGTACACGAAAGATGTTGTCCCCGATTTCAATTAATCACAAACCCATACCTTGCAGCATTTGAGAAGATATAAGAGGAGATGAAGGGGCAACGACCGTCAGAGCGGCAACTGGTGGTGCTTTTTCAGGTGGCACAACCTCAGCGCTCACCACACCTACATTCGAAAGGAAAAGAATTAGTCATCAGAAGGGATTGCAAAACAAAAAGAATGCAGCGACCCGAGACCTACCAGATAGGTCATCAGCCAGAACTGTGTCGGAAGCATCACCAAGCATCATGACTTATTCGATCTCATTCGGGGGGGTTTCGCCGCCCGTGGCTTCGTCCCCTGATTCCACGAGAGCCGTCGTGACACTCGCAATGCCAGGCGATGGCAGGGAACCGTAGGCGGAAAGGGCAGCAATTGGAGTAGTCCCGGACTCCTAAGAAAGAGTAGCCGCTTCGGGCTTGGTGGTTGTCGTCATCTCACCTGCCACCTCCTCTCCAGGACTTGGCCCTGCAGGGTAGGATATATGAGAATCTGAAGATCAAACTCTGACAAAAGGACCCAGTGTTACGTTACCTTGTGACGGCTTTTCAACTGCTTCCCGAGCCGCGCGTATTGCCTGTCTATGAGCGGTAGACAGGGCGGCCGGAGCACCCTCTGAAGAAACAGGGACAGGAGAAGTAGCGCTCGAGCCGGCACCTACAGCTTAGGCGGCGTTACTTTCTCTTGATGCGCGCCTCCTGCGCTTCCTTTCTACCTAGGCCGTGAGAGCTGATCTTCTTAACACCTATGTCAAGGAGACGTCATCATCCGAGCCAGGAGATACCTCTGGAGCCGTTGTGGCGTGCGTCATCGGTTTCTTAAGTGAAGCCTCTTTTGGCAATACTGGAGAGGCTGGGACTTCGGTAGCCAGCCTTGGAGGCGTCTCCACACCACCCTGTGAAGTCGGCACTGCACTCGGGATAACCTGAGTCGAGGTAGTCCCTGCAATAAGATAAAAAAGGAAGGGTCAGATTACCCATAAGAAAGGGGAATGAAAACACACTACGTCGAAATATACCGAGGCCCAAAGAAACGTGAAGCCTCTCTTCCTCTTCGAAAGTCTTGAGAGAAGCCGCGATAGCCTCTTCGGTAGAAGCGCCTGTTGAAAAAGAAGTGTCAGTCAAAGCATGATAAAAAAAGGTGTGATGAAACCATGCAAAGATACGGCGGAAGTATACCTGACTGTGTGAGGATGATCAGTCCTGCTTTGTGGCTAGCTAATCGCTCGGAAGCTGCGATTGCAACCTCCAGATCAGTATCATCTGGCGCCATGAATAAACCCTCGTTGGTCCCGTATTCACTTAAGCCTTCTTTATAAGGAGCATGGGGCTTCTGGCCGAGTACAACGACTGCAGAAAGAATCGACTTCTTCTTCTTCTGCAAGCGAGTACCGGCCGCCGGTAACACGAGCTTGCATTTAGCGGGCAACTTTGGACGGCGAGTCCCGATCTCCGCACCCAAGCCAGACTCAGAAGACGCCACAGCGGCCACATCAATGGGAGCACGGGGTATCGGTAGCTCAGGCATATCACGTGGTGCCACAGCCGCAGCAGCTTCCCTCAAGGGAAGACGGATAATGGTCCGTCGTTTCAAGGGAACAGCGGGGTTACCAGCCGGGGCGGTGCCCTTGCGATCAAGCAACAATCACTTTTCTTCCCTAATGACGGTGCCCATCGAATGTTGATACCACGCCACATACACATTCAAGGCCTTCAGAACACAACTCGGTTCACTGATGAAGAAGTTGGACCCTGTGTTTAGGCGCATAAAATGATGCAACGCGTTCCGGATACCCTCTTCAGTAGCAGCCGGTTCTGCCAAGAAATCCTCAAGCGGGACGCCCTGATTATAGCTTAATTGCTGGGCAAAATGATACGGGTTGTATCTCATGAACAACGCCGAATCATTCTGCCTAAACACGAGAAAGCCCGGCCTGATGGAGTATAGATGAAGAATCTCCCGAGCTTTCAAGACAGAGGCCCCGTTTTTAAAAATGTCTTGCAATGGCAGCACCATTTTCGAGGATTCCTTGCCGACGGTCAGAATTTTATCAGTGAAGGTCATGCCATCTCCAACCGTGCGCGGACGAAGGAGCAAACCCCTAGCTTCCCGCGGTGTCAGATTTACAATGGATGCGTCGACTAGCCGCATGATCCGAGGGAACTTACACTTGTCATAGAAGCAAGGCCTTCTATGGGTACCGAAGACGCCAAGCACATGCAACTTGAGCCACGAGGTGAAATAATGCATCAAGAAGTTTTCAGGCTGCACCCCTGGTTCAGTAGTGTCTGCTGCCAAGCTGAGGTCATGATACAAATGGGCTAACCCAGCGATCCCGACGGCCACTTGCATCCCGGCAACCATTGGGTGAGCTGGATAAAAAAACTGACGGCCTCATATGGCGAGGGTGCGTCGGAAGCGCAAACCAAATTAGCCATAGCCCGAGGAACCCCAAAAAGAATGTTTCTTCGTCAATTCCAGGAGTTGCAAGTTCTGTGAAAGAGACGACCGGGGTGTTGGGGAGAAAGAAATTTCTCTGATCCGCCTCCGCTGCCGGCTGGTTTTCCAAACCGAAACCAAAAGGATCGTCAAGTTTAGCAAATTTCGCAGCTTCCTTCGACAGGACTTCCGAGCGGAGAAAACGGGCGATGAAATCTGTGAAATTGACCCCACAACCTCCGGATTCGAGAAAAAGGTTCTCATAGATATTCAACACCTTTATCAAACTCGGGAATTGGTGTTGAATAGCATTTTCCGGGGTAAGACCCATTACCACTGATTTGGTGGCAAAAATGTACTCATCCGAAGGAAGTAACTCCTCGTAATGTTCTCCCCTAACGGGTAAACCAGAGACCTCAGCAAATTCCTCTAAAGAAATGGAGACTTCTCGATCCAATAAAAGGAAGGTGTGGGTCAGAATGTTCCATTGCTCCAGAAATTCCTTGACCCACCATGCAGGAAGTGTGGAGTACTGGAACAAAGAAGCATAGATCGCAGGGTACAATCTGAGCCTTAGCATCTGTGACTTCTTCGCCGATAAAATGTATCGGGCCAACTGCAGATATCCGGCTGGGTGATGGGGAGTTAATCCTATGTTGTATGGCTGTCCCCAAGGGCATGACTCACCCTGACATATGCGCCGCCCCAAAGTGTCTAGAGCCACCGGCGCCTGTACAGGTATTGCGGCCATAGAAGGCCGAAGGAGAGCCTCTGAAGTCCAATTCACCTCCTCCACAACATTGTTTATCGGAGGTGCATCTGCATAAGGGATTGCCGAAATAGGATCCGAAGGTGTCGTGCAAGAAAAACTCCGACAACCTTTGATGATTTGGTTGTACCATGTTCCCCGTAAATGGAGATTCTTTCCCTCTGGATCGTGATCCTTGATCAGTGCAAAAACTTCTCGGTCTACTGGCGCTTCGGGCAATCCGCCTTCCGAACGGACAAAAGGAAACGAAGTATCAAAAGACATGGTACCTGTGCGAAAGAGAACTGTTCCCCTCCGAGAGACGGCGCGACAGAACGTCTTGCCTGAGATTCGGGGCAGATGCTAATAGGTGCTATCCGTCCACCTCTTCGAGGATGCCAAGTTTATTTATGGCATCATGTATCGAAGGTTTAAACGGATGCGGCCGATGTAGCAGACTTCGTCAGATTCCCCCTCGTTTGAGGGGGTTTTGATTGTGGGGACGCTCTTCCCTGCAGGCGCAAGCCCCTGCAGTTAATTACGCTACCGCATCACGGTAACAATTTTCTCCTTCTCCATATGGCCACCTCGTGTCGTGGGTGTTTATTTTGTGTTTGGTTGCCCGTGGATTGTATATGGAGACAAAGTTATGTTGTCGCCCGTAGGGTGTGAACTAGTCCAAATCCTTATCTTTCTTAGATTTAGGTTTGGGGGTTGTGTTTAAGGACACGTTAGCCTTATTTGAGGCTAAGATCAACTTAAATGTTTGTTAAGGATACATTAATCTAATTTCAGACTAAGATCAACTTAACGGGGTCGTTTAGATCCAATAAAAGAGTAATTTGGGGCTCTATTGTTTAGTTTAGTGGTGTTGTGGTCGATAGGTAGTTTAAGGACATTGCGATCCAATGTTAGTTTTAAGACATTGCGGTCAAGGTTAAGGACATCATAGTCCGTGGATTTAAGGACTCCACTGTCCGATGGTAGTTTTAAGACATCACAGTCAAGGTTAAGGACATCATAGTCCGTTGTTAGTTTTAAGACATCACGGTCAAGGTTAAGGACATCATAGTCCGTTGTTAGTTTTAAGACATCACGGTCAAGGTTAAGGACATCATAGTCCGTTGTTAGTTTTAAGACATCACGGTCAAGATTAAGGACATCATAGTTCGTTGTTAGTTTTAAGACATCACGGTCAAGCTTAAGGACATCATAGTCCATGAGTTTAAGGACCCCACAGTCCGTGAAATGTATGGTTGTTGGGACCCGTCATCTCTTTGAAGACGTTGAGGAATTACAACGACAAATACCAAAGGAGTGAAGAGATGTACCCTTGAACCAAGGTAGATTAAATTATCTGTAGCCCAATTTGGAACCAAGACCAATTAATTATATTGTGAGCCCATTGGCTCAGTTAAGTCTGGATTGAGGACTTATGGCCAACTTGGGCTAAGTCCAATTAAGTCTGGCCTTTTGTTGGACTGTTTGACATTTGTCTGGTTCCAGTCAACAAAAGTTTTGAGGGGCTTGATAACATTTCTGTTGTAGCTCTGGACGTTATTCAATTTTGAGGTTCAATTGAAGGGGAGGCTTTGACTCTGAAAGATTAGCCAATTTGGCTAAAAGTACTGTTAAACACTAAATAACAAAAGTGTTAAACACTAGAGAAAGAATTCTCAAACTAGTGTTAAACACTAAAAGAACAATCAGTGTTAAACACTGGAAATATAGTTTTCGATTTAGTGTCAAACACTAGAAAATAATCAGTGTTAAGCACTGCAAATAGGGTTTTCAAATTAGTGTTAAACACTAAGAAAAATCTGTGTTAAACACTGGGAATAAAGATCTCTAATTAGTGTCAAAACACTAAAGAAAAAGGGGTCACTTGTGGACACGTGAGAGCGCCCAAAGGTGGGACCAGATTCCCCTTATTCTGTTCTTCAAAAAAGTATTGAATACTTTCTATATTTGATTTTGAAGCATCACGTGCTGACACGTGACGGGGATTTGCGTGTTGATTTGCCAAGGGGTCACGTGGTAACACGTGGGAGCGCCCAAAGCTTCTATTTCTTTTGGTTTTTCTTTCTGTGCTTCAAAGGTCACGTGGAGCACGTGAGGCGTTGCCTCTGAATTCTTTTCTGTGGATCTTTACAGGGGTCAAGTGGGGACACGTGACCCTGGTTCTTGCCTGTTTGAAGATCTCTTTATCTTTTTAAGAATTAAATTCTTCATAGGGTTAAACCCTAGCTATAAGTTTGGAGGAATTAAATTCCTATTTTCTTTAGAAGAATTATATTCTTAGGTAGGGTTAAACCCTAATTTTCCTTTTGTGGGAATTAAATTCCCATATATGTAAAGAATCAAGTTCTGGCATAGGGTGAAACCCTAATTTCATTTTAAGAGGAATTAAATTCCTGCGAGCTTGAGAGAATTAAATTCTCAATTAGGGTTAAACCCTAGTTCTGTCCATCTTGAAGGAATTAAATTCCTATAATTTTGGAGAATTGAATTCTCATATAGGGTTAAACCCTAATTTTATCTTGGAGGAATTAAATTCCTATAACTTTGGGAGAATTAAATTCTCCAAACTCAATTCTTCCTCTAAGTTTTAGATCTGCATGGCAGGATCTCGACCCAATGAGAATTAAATTCTCAACTTATGGGGAGATGTGCACTTTGCAGATCTTCAACCAGAGAAAAAACTACGTTCTTTGCAAAAGAGTTAAACTCTTAGATCTTTAAGAATTAAATTCTCTTTTTTCTGAAGTTTTGATCCTCTTTCTTTTTCTCACCTAGGGTTTTCTTTCTGAATTTTCAGGATGCTAAAATTCTCTTCAAAGTTTTCTCTCCAAAATTCTGTCTCTCCTCTTCTTTAATTCTCCCTTCTCGACTCCTATTTATAGGAGGATGAAAAGAATCAATTTGTTTAGTAAATCTCTCACTGAAAGATTTGATTTGTTTTCATCATTAGTCTGAGCCTTTAGATTACTAGGTGAATTTTATTCACCGTTGGATGTTTTAATCCAAAGATATTTTATTTGTTATTTCGGTGAGATTTAGGGGAAATCTTTCCTTGTCCAGGATTTTTCCATAAATTGGTGATATTTAATCACCCTTGGATTCTTAATCCAACGGTTCTCCATAATTCTTCTCCATTTTGGAAAGATTTAAATGATCTTTTTTTTAGAATTTAATTCTGTTAAACCGTAAGGCTTTTAAAGCCAGTCACGTGTTGACACGTGACCCTTGGTCACGTGTGAGCACGTGACCTCCCCCGAATGGTCTCCTCTTCTGTGCTCTGTTTTGTGCCGCTGCTTTAACCATCACGTGCCGACACGTGACCATTGGTCATGTGTAAGCATGTGATGTCTCTTTTTAAGTTTTTTCCTAATTTTTAATCAGGGAACAAATGCCCCCACAGCGTTTCTCTCACGTGTCTGCACGTGAGTGCAACGCTGTCACTTTTGTGATCGTTGGATCCATCTAGGGAATCGGGGAGATGAAGCGTTTCCATCACATCCTATAAATGCAGGGGTCTCTTCAGAAGCGCCACCACTCTTTCCATCTTCCTCCTTTGGCTATCTTTTCTTTTGAGAATTTAATTCTCGTTTCTCAGAGCTTAGTTCTCTGTCTTGAAAATTTTCCAGAGTTTAACTCTGTTGAAGAAAGACACATCTCCTCAGGTAATGCTCTTGAATGAACGAAGAACTGTCACAGAAATCCCTTTTAACAAGAACCTATTTTTTAAGTTCCTTAACAAAAACAGAAAACCATCTAATCTTCAAATACTAGATCTTTTAAGGTTTCTCTGGTCTTCAAGGATCGGTGGTGGTGTCTGTCTTTTCCATGGAATTTAATTCCATAGCCAAGGAGCTCTGGCTCTGGAACAAAAAATTTCTGGGAATTTAATTCCCTTTTTCAAAAAGGAATTTAATTCCTATGAGGAACTAAGTTCTTCCCATGGGGACTTCTTGGGGTTTCATTGCCCTGAGTTGTCTCTTTCACACCCGAGAAGAAGAAGTTTGCCATGTCTTTTCCTGGGAATTTAATTCCCTTGATTCTGTTTGATTTGTCACAGAGTCCAAAATAGATTTCTTTTTAGGGGAGTGTGTAGGGTCACTTGAAATCCACTGCTTATTTAATGAGAATCTTCTATTTGTCTCATTATAATTGCTTGGCCTCATTATTAACGAGCCGCCACCTTGATTCTGTGGGACCCATGTGTTTTGTAGCCAATGGTCCCATAAAAAGGAGTCTGATGTCGCTTTCTTCAACTATCTTTATATATATATATATATATAGTCATATATATATATATATATTGATGGCTTCGCTTTTAACAGTTTTCCCCCTATTTTATTTCAGGTACAATGACTTCTGTTCCGTACTTTCCTTTCACTCGCTCGGAGGCCGCCTTTCCTCAGTCACCATCTGATGAGAAAGTGATGGCGATGATCAAGGCTCATGACCCGACCTGCACGAACTTGCTTTTGTGGGGGACCTGGTACGGTCATATTATCCGGGGGCGCCGAAGCTTCCTTTGTGAAGTACCAACGGAGCCCGCCTTTCCGTTTCTGCCAATGGACCCCCCAAGGACAATCTTTGCCGTGGAGATGCCGAATTGGACTCCGAAGGGGCGGCTCGAGCCTTCGACGACCGGTATCCCGAACCATCCGATCCCAGCTATAGATATTCTGGGACGGCGTATTTGCCAGGGTGAGGCCCAACCATGGGGACAAATCTACAAGATAGGGCTCACCCCTCGACACCCTACGGGCTACCTCCTCTGGGCTCGTTACATCCTTTCTGCCCATCGCGCGTGGCTGCAAAAGGTCGGGCTTTACTAGGCGATGTATGCGTCGCTCTTCCACTACCAATCCCCGCATGTCTGGTGGGTTAAGGCGTTCTTGAACCAGTGGAATCTCCCCACCAACACTTTTCTTCTAGGGGACCGAGAGGTTTCAATCTCTTTGAAAGAATTTTATGAGATTTCGGGGCTGCCAATCCGGGGGACACTTTATGAGGAGTTGTTGCCTCCCGATGAGTACGTCTTTGAGACCGAGCCCGCAATCCTAGACGGCTTGTTAAGAGAGAATGCCGTCCGCCACAAGCGTCCAAGTCTAATCAAAGCGTTGGGTATCTTCGACCGGCCGTTCACAGAATCTGAGGAGCAAGGCATCACTTTTAAGAGCTTCATCGCTTGCTTCCTTCATGAGGATGTCTTGTCGAAGATGGCTCCGAAGTTCGCGAATATTAATGACCCCTTCGGGTTTGGTCTGAAGAAGCTGCTGACCAAGGAATCGGATTTACCACAATACTACATTCCCATTATATCGCCGGTGTCTTTCGAATCCATTGCAGCTCCCGGCATGGATGAGGAGACGTTCTTCGTGGGCTTCGTCAGCGTCTGGCTTAGCTGGTTCGTCATCCCCATGCATCGCCGCTTCATGAGAGTCTCGGTTATCTATCTGGCTCATCGTATAGCTGAGGGGACACGGCTGGCCGTCGGCATCCCGGCATTGGCGCATCTTTATTACGGGTTGGGCGCTGCGGCTAATACCTCTACTCCTGGCGTAGATGTAGTAAACTTTTCGCTTCATTACTTCACATCTTGGATCGAAATGCATGTGTTGGGTGCTTTCGCTATGCATCAGAGGCCCGCATTTTACGACGCCTACACCTTCCCGCGACTTATGCGATTGGTGAATGATTCTACCTATGACCCAACTCAATTTAGGGCCATTCGGGCGTTGATTGCCCCTTATGCTACTGCTGGCGGATTGGTGTTTACCGACCGGGTTTTATCTTCTCCCTCAGGTCCAGCTCAACAACTATGGGACCGGTCAAAAGACAATGTGCCTTCTTTAAGGCCCCGGGAGGCTACGCACTTGTATGCAATTAGACCAGGCTATCTGGTATTTCGCCAGGATAGTGCGGCCCTTTTCATGCGGTACAACCCGCATCGCTTCGCTCGGCGGCTTAGATACGACCAGGGCGTCCCTTTCGAGGCTTTCATAGTTGCGCCGGTCCCTTCACTCGAAGCCGTTCGCGATGCAGCTCACCATTTCGTGAGGTTGAACACCGACTCCCACTTCATGATCCCTGAAGCTGACCATCTTCCCTGGTGCTGGGGTCGTTTATGGGTTGGTACCTCCAGCGGGTCAACCCGATTATTGTTGAGGAGAGAAGGGTACTTCTTGGCCATGGTGGTCCTACTCAGGTTCCGGCCACAGGGGCTATGCTGTGCCCCCACGCCCCGGTCCGCTTTCCCCTAAGGGATACCGGTGTTGCGCTTATTCCGGGAGAGTCGGGAGTAGACCTCACTCCCACAGTTGGTATGCCATTAGGCACCCGGTCGTGAGCTAATCGGGCTCCGGTAGTAGCACCACCACCCGTGGCGTCGACAATGGCCGTGTTGTCCTCAGTTATGGCGCCAAGCGAGGGTGGTAGGGACGAGGGTGTTGAAGGTGAAGTGGGTCGGCGTCGTGCTAAGGCTCCACGGGGGAGGAAACGGTCGTCTTCGACGGCCGGTTCTGGATCTAAGCGGCGGAGGAAGGTGGCCACCAACTTACTCGATTCTTTAGCAGAGTCTGAGCCCATACTTCCAGATGAACCGTTGGCCGTGCAAGAGTCGGATTCTGGCCTTCTTTTCCGGGTTCGGCTGCCGAGGAAGCCACACAATTGGCTGAGGCTATAAGACGTTCTAAAGATGAATCTCATAACGTAAGGGTTCCGAAGAAACCCTATACTGCCGTAATCTTCTATGAAGACCCCTCGTGGATCCGGCAGCGGTTTATTGGCCCTTTGGAGGAATGGGAAGAAAGGGCCCTGAAGCAGGCTGCTTCGGAGGATGCTGCGGACGCACTTTCTTTATGGACGGGCGGTCACGAGTCCACCCTCAAACCCCGGCGAGCAAACCTCCTTGATAAGGAGCATCGGCTTGAAGAAGCCATATTGAAGGCTTCCTTACGCATTGGTATGTTCTTATACTTCTTTGCAGCATTTCATATTGTTTACACTTGTATGTATGCATCCTTATTCTTGCGCGAATTGTGCAGAGACTTCGGCGATGGGGGAGGTTCCTACGGGCTTGTTGAAGATAGAGCCTGTTGACATTCCCAATGAAACATTGCTCGATGTGGAGGGGGCTGACGATGCTGCTCCTCTTACAATAGAGCCTCCGGTGGCGGTTCTTGATCCCGGAGCACTCGCTCCTCTGGGATAGGCTCCTTTGGTGGTCGCCGTCCCAACGACTCTTCCTGAGGGCGGCCCAGAGGCTGGGATGGAGGTAGTCGGGGCCACCCTCCTTTTGTTGGAGCCCGAGGTCACAGCGGAGGCCGTTGAAGCTGCTATCCCCCCAGCTCAGAATGGGAGGAGAGTCGAAGGTAACCTTCTACATTTTAAGCTAGTAATCTTTCTGTTGTCTGAACTCTTTTGTCTTTTCAGAATTGCGTGGGCTGGTGGCTTCTATTGCCGATCTGTCTTCCCGGCAATCCTTTCAGCGTCTGCTGGAGATGGCCGCTCCGCGGGCGATATCTCCTCAACGCATCGTCCTCTCGTCTGGGCAAGGTTAGTGTCGTCCACCATCTTTTCATAGCATCATTGTTATTTTTGCGGAATGACATTGATGCCCTTTACAATTCTGGAGGCTGATGACGAGGTTGAGGTCCTCGAAGGGCCAGGGGAACCTTCAGCCCCTTCTTGCATGACAGTGGGTAAGTGACGCCTCAATATGGTCTCACTTGTTCCTTTGCTTAAGAGTTTCACTGACATTTTTCAAACCTGAACAGCCCTGCCAGCTCCCACAGCGCTGGAGTCACGCATCGCCATGCCACCCGGTCCTTATGCTTTGCGAGCCTCAGAACGCCTGGCCAAGTTAAGCCTTGTCTCCCTGTCGTCTTTGATCGAGGAGCTTCGCGCCGGCAGCGCAATCACAGCTGAAGCATTTGCTGCCGAAGCTAACGGTTCTCTTCCTTTTCTTGCCACCTACCATAGTGAAGCGGTGGTGCGAGTTTGGGTTGAGTTCTGTCGGCGGGTGGAGGCTTGCTTGCACGTACTTGAGTGTTCCCTCCTTTCTTCGGAGGCCGTGGCTGCAAAGGCGGACTTGCGGGGGCTGATAGAGCGGTGCGCGGCAAACATGGTGTTGTGCGAGAAGCGGCTCGGCCACAAATTCTCGGAGAGGGAGCTGGCCTCTAAGGCGCTGCACGAGCTCCAAGCTAACCTTACAGCCAAAGCCAACAAACCGTATGAACTCTGGCGAGTACTTCAAGAGTTTATCAAAGAGGTGGTGGCCTTCGATAAAGCTGTCGTGTTCACTTGCGAAAGGGTTGAGGCCCACAAGGCTACCGAGAAATAGTTCGAAGGCCGGCTTTCCTCGTATCAG
Source organism: Agapanthus africanus (assembly GCA_030015575.1). NCBI lineage: Eukaryota > Viridiplantae > Streptophyta > Magnoliopsida > Asparagales > Amaryllidaceae > Agapanthus > Agapanthus africanus. The sequence continues at coordinate 400,390,063 of CM057347.1, forward strand.
ACCCAGCAGGCTCAGGCGGAAGCCCGTCTTCTGGCGATATTGAACCATGAAGGCGAGGCCCAGCGGAAAAAGGATGAGGTGACCAAGCTCCTAAATCACCCGCCGTCCTGAAGACTTGTATCTCTTTTTTTCTTTTTGTACATACTCCTGAATAAGAGTATATATTTTTTTGTTTTTTCATGAATTGTACTTTGTATCCATTTTGGTTTATGAATAAAATACATATTTTCCTCTCGATGGCGTGTCCCTTTTTATTGAATGTATTCTGCGGATAGTCTATCTTGATCTCCTTGCAGGGCAACGATGGCTTAGGTTCAGGGTTAAGATCTGCCTCCTGAGACTTTTGATCTTTACGATCCGTGAGGGTCTCATAAAGAGTTTTTCTCCCTACAGGTCGAGAGGATCCCATAGGTGTAATTTCTCCTCAAGAATCGTGAGGATTCCTAAGCGTGTTTTCCCTTGAGAGTCGTAAGGATCTCATAAGAGAATTTGCTTTCCTACGGGTCGTGAGGACCCGCAAGTGCTGGGTGCGGTTGCCCTTATCCGTATTTCACGGGGTCAGGGGTTGCTTTGGATGTTTTCCAGGGTACCGTAGTTTAAAGACATTGCGGTCGAGGTTAAGGACATCATAGTCCGTAGGTTTAAGGACTCCGCCGTCCGTTTCTATTTTTAAGACATTACGGTCGAGGTTAAGGACATCATAGTCCGGGGGTTTAAGGACTCCACAGTCCAATGTTAGTTTTAAGACATCACGGTCAAGGTTAAGGACATCATAGTCCGTGGATTTAAGGACTCCACAGTCCAATGTTAGTTTTAAGACATCACGGTCAAGGTTAAGGACATCATAGTCCGTGGATTTAAGGACTCCACAGTCCAATGTTAGTTTTAAGACGTCACGGTCAAGGTTAAGGACATCATAATCCGTGGATTTAAGGACTCCACAGTCCACGAAATGTGTGGTTACTGGGACCCGTCACCTCTTTGAAGACGTTGAGGAATTACAACGACAAATATCAAAGGAATGAAGAGATGTACCCTTGAACCAAGGTAAAATCAATCTAGAATCATCATGGTTGATCGTTAGTTTTAAGACATCACGGTCGAGGTTAAGGACATCATAGTCCGTGGATTTTAAAGACTCCACAGTCCGATGTTTTCTCTGGATGCTTCACACGGGTTCACTGCCGTGCTCTGCGAGGACCAGGCTCCTCTCTGGACGTTTTCCGTGGGGTCAAAGAGTGACGTTACCCGTGTTCCACGTGACCAGGAATTTTGCTCTGGATGCTTCCCACAGGTTCACTGCCGTGTTCGGCGAGGACCAGGCTCCGCTCTGGATGCTTCACACGGGTTCACTACCGTACTCTGCGAGGACCAGGATCCAGTCTGGACGTTTTCCACGGGGTCAAAGAGTGACATTATCCGCGTTCCACGTGACCAGGAATTTTGCTCTGGATGCTTCCCACGGGTTCACTGCCATGTTCGGCGAGGACCATGCTCTGCTCTGGACGTTTTCCACGGGGTCAAAAAGTGACGTTATCCGCGTTCCACGTGACCAGGAATTTTTCTCTGGATGCTTCCCACGGATTCACTGCCGTGTTTGGCGAGGACCAGGCTCCGATCTGGATGCTTCACAAGGGTTCACTGCCGTGCTCTGCGAGGACCAGGATCCTCTTTGGACGTTTTCTACGGGGTCAAAGAGTGACGTTATCCGCATTCCACGTGACCAGGAATTTTGCTCTGGATGCTTCCCACGGGTTCACTGCCGTGTTCGGCGAGGACCAGGCTCCGCTCTGGATGCTTCACACGGGTTCACTGCCGTGCTCTGCGAAGACCAGGATCCGCTCTGGACGTTTTCCACGGGGTCAAAGAGTGACGTTATCCGCATTCCACGTGACCAGGAATTTTGCTCTGGATGCTTCCCATGGGTTCACTGCCGTGTTCGGCGAGGACCAGGCTCCGCTCTTATGCTTCACACGGGGTCAAAGAGTGACGTTATCCGCATTCCACGTGACCAGGAATTTTTCTCTGGATGCTTCCCACGGGTTCACTGCCGTGTTCGGCGAGGACCAGGCTCCGCTCTGGATGCTTTACACGGGTTTATTGCTGTGCTCTGCGAGGACCAGGATCCGCTCTAGACGTTTTCCACGGGGTCAATGAGTGACGTTATCCGCGTTCCACGTGACCAGGAATTTTTGAATTCGTCTGTACTTCATGAAGTCGGAATTTGACTCTCTGTCGGCTGTACGCCGCCGAGTCATGGAGCTGGGAGTTGCCGCAGTTCCGCTTTGCTTGATGTTGTGTCCGCTGTAATGAGACGGGTGTTGAGATGATCTTTAGGCTATCTGTGGACCATCGAGATTTGGCTTCTTTTTCGGATGAAACCTGAGGGAGAGGAATGTGATTCCTTATTTGTTTGCGCCCCTGGATTGTATACAGGGATCGAAACGATATCACCTGCAGGGCATAAATTTCATTTTTATTTTATTTCTTTTTCCGTGATGCTCTATTATTTCAGCTTTTTTATCACGAAGGTCGCGATTGCCCCATCATTTCGGCTATTTTTCGCGGTGCCCAATCATTTCGGCTATTTATTTTGTCTTTACTCGCTGCTTTTTATTGCGAGTTGCCCAATCATTTCGGCTATTTGTTTTATTTTTTTACTCGCTGTTTTTTATTGCGAGTTGCCCAATCATTTCGGCTATTTTGCATGCATACATTTTTACTTGCTGATTTTGTCTGCAAGTTTCCCCATCATTTCGGCTATTTTGTATGCATGTGTGGCTTGCTGGCTTTTCACCGCAGGCTCTGGATTAGACACCGATTTCGGCATCAGCACCGCTACAACTGGGATATTGCCAGGAGCGAATCATCATTTCCCTCTGTCGATGTCGAACAAAGGTGGCTTAGTAAACAGAGTTAAGGTCCTGTCGACTAAGGCTTTTGACTTCATAAGCCGTAAGGGTCTCACAAAGGTGTTTCTCCCTACAAGTCGTGAGGATCTCGTAGGTGTAATTTCTCCTTGGGAATCGTGAGGATTCCTAAGTTTGTGTTCCCCTGTAAGTCGTAAGGATGTAAGGATCATACAAGAGGGTTTTCTCCTTATAGGTCGAGAGGACTCACAAGGGTTGTTCACCGTGCGAACATATCCCCAGTCACGGGTGGGACTCGGTTAGGGAAGTGTTTATTCGCGCCCGTGGATTGTATACAAGGGTCAGTATGAGCCGCTTATAGGGCAATATCAAAGGTTGTGGGGGGGTTGCTTAAGAACAGGTTCAGGTCTCTGTAACTTAAGACTTTCAAATCTTACAAGCCGTGGGAGTCCCATAAGAGAGTTCTCCTTACGAGTCGTGAGGATCTCGCAAGTGTAATTTCTCCTTAGGAATCGTGAGGATTCCTAAGTGTGTTGCTCCCTTGTGAGTCATAAGGATCTCACGCAGGTGGTTTCTCCTCACAAGGTCGAGAGGACCCTGTAAGTGTCTTTTAACGAAGTTGCGCCCTTTCGGGTTTTCACAACACTCGCCGGCAGCCCTGCCGTTCTTACTCACGGAGCCCTTTCGGGTTTTCATCCGTGCCCATTTTGCTTATTTACATGCCGTCTTCTCATTTTCTTTTTCTTTTTTTCTTTTTAACGAGGTTGCGCCCTTTCGAATTTTCACAAACACCCGCCGGTAGCCCTGTTGTTTTTAATTCACGGAGCCTTTTCGGGTTTTCATCCGTGCCCATTTTGCTTATGGACATACCGTTTTTTTTATTCTTTCTCTTTTTTTATTTTTTATTTTAGTATCAGCTTTGGGATGCTGCAATCCACCGTAGTTTATCGACATCTCGGTCAACAGCTAGTTTTAGGACATAGTGGTCCGTCGTTAGTTTTAAGGACGTTTCGGTCCGTTGTTAGTTTTAAGGACGTTTCGGTCCGTTGTTAGTTTTAAGGACGTTTCGGTCTGTCGTTAGTTTAAGGACGTTTCGGTCCGTCGTTAGTTTAAGGACGTTTCGGTCCGTCGTTAGTTTAAGGACGTTTCGGTCCGTGGTGAAGTAAGCCGGTTACTACTTATAGAGTTTGGGCTTAGGAAGATAGCGAGCGGACATAGTCGTCGTCATCTATCATTGACCTAGACCGTAAATCGTTAAGCGTAGTACTTCTTCAGGAAGCGACCGTTTATTGGCCTGAAAGGTCTTTCACCATGCATGTCCATAAGTAGATAGGCCCCACCCTGGTAGACCTTGTCTATGATATACGGGCCTTCATAGTTTAGCTCGAATTTTCCCCACCTTGGCGTGATTGGGGATCATAGGTCTTTTGACCACTAGCACGAGTTCGCCTTGGCGGAATGTCCTCGCCCTGGTCAATTTTTCATATGAGTGCGTCATCTTCGCTTTATAAGCTTCCAGATTTTGCTGCGCCAGGAGCCGGGTTTCATCAAGGGCATCAAGCTCCTCAAGCCGAAGGTGAGCGTTTTCTTCGTCCGTCAGCTCGTAATGAACTGCCACTCGTAGAGAGGGTAACTCTATCTCGAGGGGGAGTACTGCTTCTGTACCGAATACCAACGTGTACGGCGTTGTGTTCGTGGCCGTCTTGAACGTGGTTCGATACGCCCAGAGAGCTTCTTGCAGTCTCTCATGCCATTCTTTCTTGTTTCGAGACACCGTCTTCTTTACGATCTTCGTTAAGGTCTTGTTGAAAGCCTCAGCTAGACCGTTAGCTCGGGAATTATAAATTGAGGAGTATCTCCAGTCTATGTTGTGCTGTTGTGCGAAGCGGCTGATTTTATGGCTTCTGTAGGCTGGCCCGTTATCGGATATGATCCGTCGCTGAGTCCCAAACCGATAAATGACGTGCGTCTTGAAGAAAAGGAGGATATTCTCCGTCTTCACTTCCCTCAGCGGTACTGCATCTACCCATTTGGAGAAGTAGTCAGTCGTCACCAAAGTGAATCGATGTCCCTTGGACGACGCTGGTTCGATGGGGCCAATTATGTCAGTTCCCCACATTTCGAATGGCCAGCTAGATACCGTTAGATGTAGTGGATTTGGATGTTGGTGGTTAAAGTCCCCATGAATCTGGCACGAGTGGCATTGCTTCGCATACTCGAGGCAGTCCTGGATCATCGTGGGCCAATAATAACCGATTCGTTTGATCTTCAATTTTATCTTCGGGCCTGCTTGGTGAGAACCGCAGAGTCCATCGTGAACTTCCTGAACTACTCTTTCTGCTTCTTTAGGTCCCAAGCATCTCAACCACAGAGAATCAAACGACCTCTTGTACAGAGTATCATTGACGAAGGCAAAAGACAGAGCTTGTTTCATAAGCTGATGTCTTGAGGACGCATCTTCAGGCGTTCGACGTGATTTGAAGTAGTCTATAAAGACTTCTCTCCAATCTTCAACCTTTTCTTGGTCATTTATTCGTAGGGTCGTCTGCTCAGTCGCTTCCTTTTTCTCGGATGATTCCGGAGATATTTTTGTCGGAGCAAGAACTCGACGGCTTTGTACCATGATTCTTACATCATCGAGGTTCTCGTCGGCTAGCTCTTTAGCGAGCTTGGCTAATGCATCCGCTTTATTATTTTCCGCACGCGGTATGCTTTCCAGAGTGTAGGAAGGAATCTGGGTCAACAGTTGCTGCACCTTCTCACCGTACTTTACCAGCTCTGGTTTGCATGTTTGGTAGTCGCCATTCACTTGACTAACGACCAGTTGGGAGTCTTCATATATGATGAGGTTCTCAATTCCCATGTCGATGGCGATTTCGAGGCCTGCTATCAAAGCTTCGTATTCAGCTTCATTGTTCGTCCTCGGGTCTGTCAAGGAGAAAGCAAAGCGCATTATCCCTCCTCGTGGGGTCACGAAGATAAGGCCTACCCCTGATTTGATTATAGGCGTGTTTTGTTTGCGGTTCTTCATGGAAGATGCTCCATCGAAGTAAAGTTCCCATCGGGTATCACCACCATCGATCGCATCAAACGCATGTTCGTCTGGCAGTTCGCAATTCAAAGGGGAATCGTCCGGTATCGGATGCTCAGCGAGGAAGTCGACGATGGCCTGGCCTTTCACTGCCTTAAGAGGCTGATAAGTTATCGAAAACTCCATCAAGAGCAAGGCCCATTTAGCGAGTCGCCCCGTCAATATGGCCTTTGACATCAAGTATTTGAGAGGATCCACCTTCGATATGAGACGGACTTCATGTGCTACCGCATAATGCCTGAGCTTTGTTATCGCGAAGATTAATGCCAGGCAGTGTTTTTCAATGGTAGAGTAATTACTTTCTGACCCCAGAAGAACTCGACTCAAGTAATAGAGAGCTCTCTCCTTCCCTTGGTCGTTCTCTTGTGCCCATAATGCGCCTAAGAAACCTTCAAGGGCTGTTGTGTAAAGAATAAGGGGCTTTCCCTTGACCGGGGCAGCCAACACTGGCGGATTCTGCAGGTATTGTTTGATTTCATCCAGCGCGATTTGGCATTTGTGATCCCAGACGAACGGGGTTCCCTTCTTCATCAAGTGACTGTAGGGACGACACTTGCCAGAGAGATTGGCTATAAATCGCCGGATATACGCGAGCTTCCCTTGGAGAGACCGCAATTGCTTGAGAGTCCTTGGCGGAGGCATTTCCATGATCGCCTTGATCTTTGACGGATCTATCTCGATACCTCGGTGCCGGACAATGAATTCTAGGAATTTGCCTGAAGAAACTCCGAATGCGCATTTGAGAGGGTTCATCTTCAAGTTGTATTGCCGAAGGCGTTGAAATACGATCTTCAGATGCTCGAGATGTTCCCCGTATGATTTGCTTTTCGCCACGAGGTCATCGATATAGAATTCGACGATTTCATGTATGAGGTCATCGAAGATCTTTGTCATGGCCCTCTGATAGGTGGCGTCGACGTTCTTTAGACCGAAGGGCATTACCTTATAGCAGAATATACCCAAAGGGGTTCGGAAAGCAGTGTGCTTCTGGTCTTCAGGATGCATCTTTATCTGATTATATCCTGATGAGCCGTCCATGAAGGAGAAAACTTCATGAGTGTACGTGTTATCTATCATCAGCTCGGTGACCGGTACTGGGAAATCATCCTTCAGACAGGCTTTATTGAGATCCCGGAAGTCCACGCATATGCGTACTGTTCCATTCTTCTTCATCACTGGGACGATGTTGGCGATCCAATCAGGGTATTGAACCTCTTGGATGAAGCCAGAGTCGATTAGCTTCTTGACCTCGGCGTTGACGCTCATCTCAAGCTCAAGCCACATTCTTCTCGGTGCTTGTTTGATCGGATTGACGTCCGGGGATATGGCTAGCTTGTGGACAACAATCTCTAGATCTAGTCCTGGCATTTCGGAATAATTCCATGCAAAGCAATCTCTATGCTGCATAAGCACGTCTTTTAGTGCAGCCACCTTTTCTTCAGACAGCAGCTCGCTGACGAATGTCGGTCGCTGGTCGCTTGTCGTCCCCAGCTCAATTTTCTTGAGCTCATCTGCAGTGGTATGTATTCCATCTTCCAGCTCTTTCGGCGCCGGTGGAAATTCTGCAATCATCTCGTCATTATTGTTTTCGAAGCACCAGGGGAGGTCATCCATATCCTCGGGCTCTTCTTTTGATATCGTTATCATATGACAAGCACGAACTCGCTTCCAAGACTGATGTGGATCTGGTTCTACCCTCGTGGCTTTGGGTTCATGCTTCTGCGACGGAGTTATCTTCCAACTGTCGCATAGAGCGAACTTACCAAGCTGATCTTGATCTTCGACCCAGTTCTTGAAGGTGAAGCAATCTTCGAGAGGGTGTCCTATTGCTCGATGATAAGAGCAATAGTCTGGGTGAGAGACTTCGCCTGCTTGCTCGGGGTGTTTAGACTCTGGAAGTGTAATCATTTGATGTTTTATAGCGAGGTCAAGTATCTTCTTTGTCTTATACTGAGGAAAAGAGTATGCTCGACTCATCTTCTTCATAAGGGATAAATCCAGACCGCTTGATTCTCGACAGCGTGACTTCTTAGTCCCGCTTTGTTGCTGTCGAACGCCTTTTCCGCTCTTTGACTTGTTTCTGCCTCTGCGTAGGGCCTTTTGCACAACAGGTTGACAGGGAGGAGCATTTTCATCTTTCGCGGCCTGTCGAAGAAGGCGTTGCGTCCTGGCTTTCTCATAGATGGCCATTTCGCGGTTATGATCGTCTCGAACTTTCTGACCCGCTTCCCTGATAAGCTTGTCCGTTCGTTCTTCAAATGACGGACTCGGCATTTTGATTGGAGGATCTTGTTTTGGTGCGGGGTCGGCATTTTCTGACAGGGCGTCCTCTTCTTCATCGAAGTTATATATGGCGTAGCTACCATGGACCCGTTCCCATTTCCCGGATTTCACATATCCAAGCCCAAGCGTTTCCATTCTCCCGTTGGGCAACTTGCGCTGAGTCTGAGGGACATCCCAAATCCTGTTGTAGAACCGAGCTTGCCGAATAGTCTGTTTGAAAGGTACCCCTTGGCGCTTCAATAGCCTTTTTAGTCCGTTCGTGTAGTATCTGGGCAAACGGATGGGTTGGAGCCTGTCAAGTGTAGAATCCACGCCGTGCCAGATTTCTTTCTCCACTCTTGTTTCCGTGGACCAATAGAATAGGATCGCCTTTTCACCTTTTCTCCTGGAAGGGACATAAAATGTCTGCAGGTCTTGCACACTATAAGCTTCAAGTGGGTCGAGATCTTTGTAGTGCTCCCGCGGAATCATGGTAATTTGCAAACTCTGATTATCACCAGCGAATGTTTGTATTGACGGCCGACTGGAGAACACAACATTAACCTCATCTTCCGAGTCGCTTCTGAAGATCAATATGGGGGTGGACGGTCCCTGGTTGTTACATCGAGATGGCCCAGAATAAACTATCTATTCTTCCTCGGTATCACTCCCGAAGACAGGAATGGTGGTGACGGCTTTGTTCTCTAGTTCGTAACATCTCTCTGTGTCCTCAAGTTCTGGAAAAAAGTATTTTGCATCTTCGTATTTGCGGACTTCGTTCATGGAGAATGGGTTCAGCTCTCCTGTTACGGTATACTCGAGACCGTCCTTAAAGTATTTCATACACTGATATTGCGTAGAAGGGATGATGTTGTACTCGTGTAACCAAGGCCGGCCAAGCAAAGCGTTATAGCATGTCTTGGCGTCAATGACATGAAATTTAATGACTGTGACAAGCAGACCGAATTGTAATGTCAATATCACAGACCCGAGGGTCCACGATGACTGGGAGTCAAAACCGAAGATGGTGATTTTATCACGAGCGAGGTGCTGAACGCTCATGCAGATTTCCTTCAACACCCGTACATTAAGGAGATTGACGGAGGATCCATTATCAACCAGGATTTTACCTATCTTGATATCGTGGCAGTATCCAGAGACATATATGGGATGGTTATGGTCGCACGTCCCAAGGAGAAGGTCTTCATCACCGAACATGACATCGGTTGTGTGCACTTCTTCCAGCTCATCCTTCATCCTTTCTTCGGCGAGAAAGGCTTGGAATTGCTCGGGCTCTTGCAATGCCTTGATTAATGAATCTCTCGCTTCTTTTGATAATAAGAGGGCGTCGAGAATGCTGAGCTGAGAGGAAAGCTTCCTCAGGTGCCCTAGGACGTTGTTGTCCACCTTACCTTTCTTTGGCGGGTCCTTAGCAGTCAGCTCTTTCATGACTTGGTCATCCAGGGCGATATCCTCGGTGACCTTTTCTTTTCCCTTATCTTTTCTATTCGTGGATCCGAGATTCTTTTCTGGAAGTGTGCGATTGCGCGGCTGAATGTTTTCACAGGCTTTTAGTTCTTCCTCTTTCCCTAAGATGGATTCTTTAAAGAGAGGGCCAAGAGCCATTTCCTCGTCAGAGTCGCTCCCAAAGGTGAGAACCTGTGATCCTCCGGTGTTGACCGTGCGACAGTTACCGGTAGTTCTTTTATGCTCCTCGGTCGTACGAGTTTTGCATTTCGTCCGCTTAAAATGTTGCCGGTGAGCAACATATCTCTTCCACCATCTTTTAAAAGCGTCGCACTCCTTGGTGGGGTGCGAAATCTTTCGATGATATGAGCAGTAATTAGGATGCATCTCTGCTCCACCGAGAGTGTTTTCTTCAGAGGGTGGTAGCTTCATTCCCATTGATACGGCTTTAGCAAACCTTTTCCTCGTCTTGAATTTTTTTTTATCCGCAACGGATGTCTTTTGATTTGACGGGAGTGCCTCGACTCTTTCGTCTAGTCGTCGGCGTTTGGCTCCTTCCAATATGACCATCTCACGCTCCCGATTGGCTTTATTTTCCAGAAGAATCTCATTCAGGAAGGCGTCGATCATCTCGTCTGACGGCCATAGATGTTCTGGTTCAAGACCCGCCCCGGTTTCTCGGTGTAAGGAGCCTCTTTATCATCTATCAATGAGTAAGAGATCACATGACAACTTGCTACGTAGTCCTCAGATTCATCTGATGAGTCTTCTCCATCATTTTCATCCTCGAGGACGTGGCTGAGGAACTCTTGGAGCGTGATTGGAATCCGCGCCTTCTGGTTATACTCTTCCAGCGCGTCAATCTTTTTCTGCAAATCCGTGCGCTTGTCGCCAGGCTTCACGGGCTTCTTGGATTTCTTCTTGTTTTTCTTTAAAGATTTTAACGGCTGGGTATGAGTGCTGGGGCTATCACCACCGATCTTTGGAGTTGGGCGTGGCTTCAGCATCCCTTCGATGATCTGGGGTTCTAGCGGGTTCTTCCACCTGATCGTCGGGCATGTCTGGAGATCATTTAGCATCCTTTTGGTTTTGGCTGACAGCATGACCTCCCATAGAGCTTCTTCAACAAAAAAACAAGTTGCCCCCGGTGTGTCCGTCTTCTTCGGAGTGTGCGGTTGTGGTGGGTTTATTTTCCACTTCTCGGACAGCGCAAACTTGCCTTGTAGGTACTAATCTTCGATCCATCCTTTAAAGACAAAGCAATCCTCGATCGGGTGACTTACCATTTGATGGTAAGGGCAGTAATTGGGGTTATTCACCTCGCTGGGTGGCGGCGGTCGCCTTGGGTTTGGTAAGTTGATAAGCCTGTTGCGCACTGCCAGCTCGAACAGCCTCTTTATTTTGTCCCGTGGGAATGAGTAAGGTCGCTTCATTTTCTCATTGTAATAGCGTCGTCTCTCTTCCAGTTGATCTGCTAGCTTTAGGGTACTGGGCTGCTGTTGGGTGTTCGCGACGAAGGTTGCCTTCCCTTTACCCTTGTCGTTTCGCGGTTCCGTCTTCGGGGGAGACGGTCTGTGACCCATTTGATCCATCTGAGCCAGCTTGTCGATTAGGTCCTGGAACGTGGTCGGTTTAAAGAACATCATGAACTTTGAAATAGTCGCATGAGGATCTAGGGTGCCCACGAACATGCCCACCGCTGGTGCTTCTTCGATGCGCTGCTCGCACTTTGACCACAAGTTCCGCCATCGGATTGCATATTGAACCCAGGTTTCGCCCGGCTTCACCCTTGCATTAATTAATGTCGTTATCGGGGTGCGTTCGCCGGCGCTTGCGAAACGCTGGGTAAACACAACTCTATTTCAGCGAAAGTTTTGACGGAGTCATTTGGAAGTTCGGAATACCACTCAAATGCTGTCTCCGATAAACTGCCGACGAATTGGCGAAGCAAGAGCTTATCATCGCCGCCGGTGTTGCCACAAAGAGCCCTGAACTGGGCAACATGTTGATGGGGATTGCCTGTCCCCTTGTAGACATGGAATTTTGGGATCGTGTAGCACGGCGGGTATTTGATCTGATCATACCAGCTCGGATATGGTCGCCCCGTTTTGACAACTTGGTCGGCTGCCTCAGTTGCCTGGTGAACTCGTATCTGCTAGGCTATGTAGTCATCCAGGACAGCCTTAGAGATTGTTTTCTCTTTGGCTGTTGAAAGAGCCGGAGGTGGATTTGACGTTTCTCCTCTGTCATCTTCAAGGATAATCGGAGGGTCTTCGGCTGGGGGATCCGGCTGGATCATCATACCCACCATGTCCTGGAACAGAAGGGCCATTCGTTTTATATTGGCTGCTTGTTCCGCAGCCTCTCTGTCCTTCTTTTCAAGTATCCTGCGAAGGAATTCGGCATCGGTTTCTTGCTCCTGTCGCTGATCCAAGGATGCTTCTGGGCTTTCTTTTGGCCCGGTGAGTGCGGCCATCGCGGTCATCATCTCTTGGAGCTTCTGCTGCTGCTCTTGAGCCTTAGTCACGGATCGCGTAAGCGGTCGATGACCTGTGGATATACGGCTATCCTCTTTCCCGGACGCCATGTAGATGGTATGTACCACCATGCCCCCGGGCTTAGGGCGTTTAGGCTCACTGCCTTTGACATTTATCACAGGCGTGGGGACTTTCTCCGGCTTTCTTTTCTTGTGGGCCGTCGAAGTTGAGGGGGCCGTTGCTGTGGGCACCCAAGTGGCCTTCGTCTTCCGTTGCTTAACAGGGCGGTTTTCTTCCTATCGGACTTTCGACTTCTTATGCTGATGGGAGAAATTCGGATCAATCACCGATTCTCAGACTCGTCGCCAAATCTTGTTGACTTTGGAAGACAGCCGTTGAGGAGACTGCTCCGGCTTTGTTTCTACGACGGTCTCTACCGGTGGCGGAGATCTTTTTAGTACGGCAGTAGGCGAATTCCTGCGTACCCTGTTCAGCAGCTCAAAGCTGTTCCCGGTTGGAACAGCAGCATTAATTTCCACCGTTGGAGCTGGTGGAGTTAGCCCAGAGGGGGAGTTGCCCCCAGCCTTCCTTATCCGGCGCCAGTAGCGACGTCGAGCATGTCGAGCTGATAGAGTTGGCTCGGTGACGGGGATGGCTTTGTCTTGCCCCGTGTTCAGGTGAGGGGTTGTTGCTGGTGTCAGCCTCTTGAAGACTGACGTCTGTTGAGAAGCCGCGTCCAACCGGTCAAAGACAGATTTCTGAGCGGGAGCGGGAATGGGAGCAGTCAGTCTTGCAAAGACCGACCCTCTGGCAGGAGAAGTCGCCTTGACGACTTCAGGAGCAGGGATGGCTATCTTCTTTGGGATGGCCACTTCAGGTATTATGGGCTTCTTAGTAGGCCCTTTGGAGCTCGAGTTCAGCCTGGTGAGGACCGAGGGATTGTAATCGGGCGACCCGTTGAGAGGGGCCATAGTAGTAGCAGGTCGATCGAAGACCGAATTCTTTGAAGCTTCCGATACGGGTACAGGGATGGTGAAGCTCGCTGACGGGAGCATGGTCCCGAAAAACAGCCCTGTGGCGGCTTGAGTAATCTACTCCACGGGCATCGTGAACAAAGAGACCGCTTGGGGCCCATAGGTTATGCCCCCAGTCAAGGCGGAGCGTAGGTTGCAGTTGCATGTGGAACACTTTGAGCAGGTGCCAGCCATTGATCCTTTTGCTTTCTGCAGCGAGCAAAACGCCATATCTTAGTACCTCGAAACCCAAGGGCAACCATTAGCGAACAGCAATTGGTTCGCGAACACGACACACGAAGTGTGGAGTGGAAAGAGGAAAAGGTCCCACCGGGCGTACCAGAATCTGTTCCCCTCCGAAAGACGGCGCGACAGAACGTTTTCCCTGAGATTTGGGGCAGATGCTAATATGTGCTATCCGTCCACCTCTTCGAAGATGCCAAGTTGATTTATGGCATCATGTATCGAAGGTTTAAACGGATGCGGACGATGTAGCAGACTTCATCAGATTCCCCCTCGTTTGAGGGGTTTTTGATTGTGGGGACGCTCTTCCCTTGAGGGGTTTTTGATTGTGGGGACGCTCTTCCCTGCAGGCGCAAGCCCCTGCAGTTAATTACGCTACCGCATCACGGTAAAACCTTTCTCTTTCTCCATATGGTCACCTCGTGTCGTGGGTGTTTATTTTGTGTTTGGTTGCCCGTGGATTGTATACGGAGACTAAATTATGTTGTCGCCCGTAGGGCGTGAACTAGTCCAAATCCGTATCTTTCTTAGATTTAGATTTGAGGGTTGCGTTTAAGGACACGTTAGCCTTATTTGAGGCTAAGATCAACTTAAACGTTTGTTAAGGATATATCAGTATAATTTCAGACTAAGATCAACTTAACGGGATCGTTTAGATCCAACAAAAGAGTAATTGGGGGCTCTATTGTTTAGTTTAGTGACGTTGCGGTCGATAGGTAGTTTAAAGACATTGCGGTCCAATGTTAGTTTTAAGACATTGCAGTCAAGGTTAAGGACATCATAGTCCGTGGATTTAAAGACTCCACAGTCCAATGGTAGTTTTGAGACATCACGGTCAAGGTTAAGGACATCATAGCCCGTTGTTAGTTTTAAGATATCACGGTCAAGGTTAAGGACATCATAGTCCGTTGTTAGTTTTAAGACATCACGGTCAAGGTTAAGGACATCATAGCCCGTTGTTAGTTTTAAGACATCACGGTCAAGGTTAAGGACATTATAGTCCATGAGTTTAAGGACCCCACAGTCCGTGAAATGTATGGTTGTTGGGACCCGTCACCTCTTTGAAAACGTTGAGGAATTACAACGACAAATATCAAAGGAGTGAAGAGATGTACCCTTGAACCAAGGTAGATTAAATGATCTGTAGCCCAATTTGGAACCAAGACCAATTAATTATATTGTGAGCACATTGGCTCAGTTAAGTCTGGATTAAGGACTTATGGCCTACTTGGGCTAAGTCCAATTAAGTCTGGCCCTTTGTTGGACTGTTTGACATTTGTCTGGTTCCAGTCCACAAAAGTTTTGAGGGGCTTGATAACATTTCTGTTGTAGCTCTGGATGTTATTCAATTTTGAGGTTCAATTGAAGGGGAGGCTCTGCCTCTGAAAGATTAGCCAATTTGGCTAAAAGTAGTGTTAAACACTAAATAACAAAAGTGTTAAACACTAGAGACAGAATTCTCAAACTATTGTTAAACACTAAAAGAACAATCAGTGTTAAACACTGGAAAAATAGTTTCCGATTTAGTGTCAAACACTAGAAAATAATCAGTGTTAAGCACTGCAAATAGGGTTTTCAAATTAGTGTTAAACACTAAGAAAAATCTGTGTTAAACACTGGGAATAAAGATCTCTAATTAGTGTCAAAACACTAAAGAAAAAGGGGTCACATATGGACACGTGAGAGCGCCTAAAGGTAGGACCAGATTCCCCTTATTATGTTCTGCAAAAAAGTATTGAATACTTTCTATATTTGATTTTGGAGCATCACGTGCTGACACGTGACGGGGATTTGTGTGCTGATTTGCCAACGGGTCATATGGTAACACGTGAGAGCGCCTAGAGCTTCTATTTCTTTTGCTTTTTCTTTCTGTGCTTCAAGGGTCACGTGGAGCACGTGAGGCGTTGCCTCTGAGTTCTTTTCTGCGGATCTTTACTGGGTCACGTGGGGACACGTGACCCTGGTTCTTGCCTGTTTGAAGATCTCTTTATCTTTTTAAGAATTAAATTCTTCATAGGGTTAAACCCTAGCTATAATTTTGGAGGAATTAAATTCCTATTTTCTTTGGAAGAATTATATTCTTAGGTATGGTTAAACCCTAATTTTCCTTTTGTGGGAATTAAATTCCTATATATGTAAAGAATCAAGTTCTGGCATAGGGTGAAACACTAATTTCATTTTAAGAGAAATTAAATTCCTGCGAGCTTGAGAGAATTAAATTCTCAATTAGGGTTAAACCCTAGTTCTGTCCATCTTGAAGGAATTAAATTCCTATAATTTTGGAGAATTGAATTCTCATATAGGGTTAAACCCTAATTTTATCTTGGAGGAATTAAATTCCTATAACTTTGGGAGAATTAAATTCTCCAAACTCAATTCTTCCTCTAAGTTTTAGATCTGCATGGCAGGATCTCGACCCAATGAGAATTAAATTCTCAACTTATGGGGAGATGTGCACTTTGCAGATCTTCAACCAGAGAAGGAACTAAGTACTTTGCAAAAGAGTTAAACTCTTAGATCTTTGAGAATTAGATTCTCTTTTTTCTGAACTTTTGATCCTCTTTCTTTTTCTCACCTAGGGTTTTCTTTCTGAATTTTCAGGATGCTAAAATTCTCTTCAAAGTTTTCTCTCCAAAATTCTGTCTCTCCTCTTCTTTAATTCTCCCTTCTCGACTCCTATTTATAGGAGGAGGAAAAGAATCAATTTGTTTAGTAAATCTCTCACTGAAAGATTTGATTTGTTTTCATCATTAGTCTGAGCCTTTAGATTACTAGGTGAATTTTATTCACCGTTGGATGTTTTAATCCAAAGATATTCTATTTGTTATTTCGGTGAGATTTAGGGGAAATCTTTCTTTGTCCAAGATTTTTCCATAAATTGGTGATATTTAATCACCCTTGGATTCTTAATCCAACGGTTCTCCATAATTCTTCTCCATTTTGGAAAGATTTAAATGATCTTTTTTTTAGAATTTAATTCTGTTAAACCGTAAGGCTTTTAAAGCCAGTCACGTGTTGGCACGTGACCCTTGGTCACGTGTGAGCACGTGACCCCCCGAATGGACTCCTCTTCTGTGCTCTGTTTTGTGCCGCTGCTTTAACCATCACGTGCTGACACATGACCATTGGTCACGTGTGAGCACGTGATGTCTCTTTTTAAGTTTTTTGCTGATTTTTAATCAGGGAACAAGAACAAAGTTAGCCGTCAATGCTACAAGTCAAGTTCGGTACTTGGTACTTTAAATCCGTACCGCACTGCAATGTAGTAAAAGGGACCAAAGGGGACCCACATAATCTAGATGATAGTTCATCATTAATAAAACAGTCTCATCATTTGATGAGACTGTCATTAAATAAGAAAATCCTCAAAGGATTCTCATTTAATGAGAACTTCTCGGGCCAAGGAGTAAATCTCCCATTAAGAGCAGTGCTCTTCAACAGAGTGACATCTGTCAGCTCTGATGATGAAAGGAATAAAATTCCTCAAGAAATATTCTAAGAGCCATGCTCTGTAAGAATGATGGAATAACCCATCAGAAAACTTAAAGTAAAGTTTTTAATGAATTAAAATTCCATGATCTTCAAGATCCATGAACAAACTCTTAAGAGTTCTTTATGAAAGATTAATAAATCTACATAATTTGAAAGAGCAAAGCTCTGATTATGGGTTAAGAAACCCTAAGGAAGATCTAAGATCTAACAAGAGCAAAGCTCTGTTGAGAAACCCTAAAAATGTTTTCTTGAAGATCTATGATCTAAGTAGAGCAAAAGCTCTGTTAATGGGTGAAACCATAGATTATTGACTAATCTCTTCAAAAGATTTGATCTTTTACCTACAAATTTGACAGAGTTCTGTCTCTAAGAGAGTTCTTAAAATAGAGAGCTATGCTCTAAAGGAGAAATAATTCTCAAAAAATAAGAAAGAAGATGAACAGAGATCATCTCAAGGGATAAGGGTCCTATTTATAGGCACTGAGAGCCATTTCAACTTCTAAGTTGATCTAAGGGCCCAGATACTGCCACCGCTGCACTCACGTGAGGGCCACGTGAGCGCAACGGTGGGGGGGCATTTGTTTCCCCCAATCAGAGCAAAGATCTGTTCAAATTTTCAAAATTTGAAAATGAAGCAGCGCTTCATAAAGCGCCAACAAGCAGCGCTCACATGCAAAGCAGGAGTGCGCTCGCGCAAAGAGCGCCAGCACTCTGAAGCAGCGCTCACGTGCAAACCACGAGTGCGCTCGCGCAAAGAGCGCCAGCCTCTGAAGCAGCGCTCACGTGCAAAGCACGAGTGCGCTAGCGCTGGAACTAAATGTTCCCTACCGTCAGATCAAAGATCCAATAATGATGATAAATCATCAATTGACCAGAATAAAATTCTGTTAAGGAAAAATTTCTCAAAATTTTTCCAAACAAAAAGATTGTGCTCTATAAATCAGAGCACCATTGGATTAATGATCCAAAGGTGATTAAAAATCACCAAAATACAGAATAAATTCCGTATGGGGAAAATTTCCCAATCTTGTTAAAAACAAGAAGATTGCCTTCTGTAAATCAGAAACCCTTAGATCAAAGATCCAACGGGGGAAACATCCCCAAATCAATTAGAGAAAAGATCTCTTTAACTGATCAGCCTTCACTATAAAAAGGACTTAAGACTTCAAGTCTCATATACAGAGACAAATAGAGGAACCCCCCCCATAAACTTTAAGAAACTTCAAAGATAAAGAGCAAGCTCTCAGAAGAAGAAAATTTTCTTCAAGGTAAAAAGAACAGAAAGACGAAATCATCTCATATAAAAAGAAGAATTTACTTCTTTTTCTAAGATCATAGATCTACAAGACCAAGGACTTTCACAAAAGAGATCAAAATATCTCATCATAAAAATAAAGGGAAGAACTTAATCTTCTTCAGATCATAGATCTATAAGACAAATTGTCTTTCAGAGATCATAGTATCTCAATATAAAAGGGGGGAGAATAATTCCATTCTCTTAGGATCATAGATCCATAAAGACAGAGCCTTTCACCAAAAACATAAGAGATTGAAATATCTCCTATAAAAAATAAGAACTTTGTTCTTAAATCCATGAGACAAAGTCTCTTATAGTGAGAATTTAATTCTCAGGACGCAAAGCTGCCTAAAAAGAGGCTTATCGCTCCAACTAAAGAAGAGCGCCTCAGCGCTCCAAAACTAACACATAGCGTTGCAGAGCCTTAGCGCTCCAAATTTCATAAGAAGCGCACTGCGCTCATTGACTGGTGCTCAGTGCCAAGCGCGCCACGTGCTCCTCACGTGTGCGTTACTTCACCAGAAGCGCAATGCGCTCATTATTTGGCGCGCAGTGCCAAGCGCGCCACGTGCTCTTCACGTGTGTGCTACTTCACCAAAAATGCACTACACTCGTCGTCTGGTGCACAGTGCCAAGTGCACCACGTGCTCCTCATGTTTGTGCTACTTCACCAGGAGCGCAATGCGCTCATTGACTGGCGCTCAGCATCAAGCGCGCCACGTGCTCCTCACGTGTGCGCTAAAAGAACATAAATTGTTCTATAAATAAAGCCCAGAGCTATGATGAATGCTCAGCATTCAGTAAAAGACAAAAAGATTGTCAAAACTCAAACCAATGCTCAGCATTGTTAAATGTTTATCATTTTAACCAAATGGGCCGAGCCCAAAGTGGTCATAGAACCCTAATTCAGATTAATTGAGCCCATATGCTCATAAATCTTTGATCTTAGTCCCAAATTGGACTACAGATCTCCCAACCAATATTGGTTCGAGGGTACATCTCTTCACTCCTCTAATATTTGTCGTTGTAATCCTTCAACGTCTTCAAAGAGGTGACGGGTCCCGACAACCAGACATTTCATGGACTGTGGGGTCCTTAAACTCATGGACTATGATGTCCTTAAACTTTACGGACTGTGGGGTCCTTAAACCCATGGACTATGATGTCCTTAATCTTGGACCGTAATGTCCTTAAACTAATGGACCGCAAAGTCCCTAAACTAAAACAATAGAGTCCAAATGCTCTTTTGTTGGATCTGAACGATCCCGTTAAGTTGATCTTAGTCTAAAATTAGACTAACGTATCCTTAACAAACGTTTAAGTTGATCTTAGTCTCAAATGAGACTAACGCATCCTTAAACCCAACCCCAAGCCCAAATCTAAGAAGATACAGATTTGGACTAATCCACGCCCTACGGGCGACAACATAAATTAGTCTCCGTATACAATCCACGGGAAACCAAAAAACAAAACAAACACACACGACACGAAGTGACCATCTGGAGAAGGAGAAAGTGGTTACCGCGATGCTGTAGCGTAATTAACTGCAGGGGCTTGCGCCTGCAGGGAAGAGCGTCTCTATTCTCCACCGAAAGACGCGACCGAGACGTTGGGACGTCAGGCCTGAATTTCGAGGGCAGATTCTATTTGGTGCTATCCGTCCACCTCTCCGAAGATGCCAAGTTGATTTATGACACCATGTATCGAAGGTTTAAACGGATGCGGCCGATGTAGAAGACTTCGTCAGATTCCCCCTCGTTGAGGGGTTTTTGATTGTGAGGACGCTCTTCCCTGCAGGCGCAATCCCCTGCAGTTAATTATGCTACCGCATCGCGGTAACCACTTTCTCCTTCTCCAGATGGTCACTTCGTGTCATGTGTGTTTGTTTTATTTTTGGTTGCCCGTGGATTGTATACGGAGACTAATTTATGTTGTCGCCTGTAGGGCGTAGATTAGTCCAAATCCGTATTTTCTTAGATTTGGGTTTGGGTTGGGTTTAAAGATCGTTAATCTCATTTGAGACTAAGATCAACTTAAATGTTTGTTAAGGATACGTTAGTCTAATTTTAGACTAAGATCTACTTAACATGATCATTTAGATCCAACAAAAGAGCATTTGGGCTCTATTGTTTTAGTTTAGGGATTTTGCGGTCCGTTAGTTTAAAGACATTACGGTCCAAGGTTAAGGACTTTATAGTCCATGGGCCTAAGGACCCCACAGTCCAAGGTTAAGAACATCATAGTCCATGGGCTTAAGGACCCCACAGTCCATAGTTTAAAGACTTCATGGTCTATAAAGTTTAAGGACATCATAGTCCATGAGTTTAAGGACTCCACAGTCCGTAAAGTTTAAGGACATCATAGTCCATGAGTTTAAGGACCCCACAGTCCATAGCATGTTTGGTTATCGGGACCCGTCACCTCTCTAAAGACGTTAAAAGATTACAACGACAAATATCAAAGGAGTGAAGAGATGTACCCTTGAACCAATGTTGGTTGGGAGATCTGTAGTCCAATTTGGGACTAAGATCAATTAGATTAATGAGCACATGGGCTCAGTTAAATCTGAGTTGAGGACTTATGGCCAACTTGGGCTCAGTCCAATTAGGTTTACAATGTTGGACATTTGTTTGGACTGCTGAACATTTTTCTAGGCTCAGCCCCCCTTTATTTAGCAATGCTAAGCATGGGTCTGGGTTCTGACCATATTTTTGTCATGTATTGAGTGCTGAGCACTCGTATGCCATATGAGATGATTAATTTTGGAAGACAAGGGTATATTTGAGGTTCAGTCAAAGGGGAGTCTTGCCTCTGGAAGACTTAGCCAATTTGAGCCAAGACTGGTTCGAATATAGTGTTAAACACTAGCATATATTTGGCGATCACGTGTTCCCATGTGATGCAAAATAGTGTTGAACACTAGGGATGAAGTACTTAAAATAGTGTTAAACACTAAAAAAATGAAGCGCTCATGTGAGGACACATGAGGCGCCCTAGGATTGGGCCAAACTTCCTTTATTTTATTCTCAGAATATTCAAATAAGTGTTAAACACTTAATCTTTATGACCATCACATGTGGGCACGTGATGGTACCCATGCACTGGATATTAAAAGGATTTGCTAGGGGGCACGTGGGGACACGTGAAGGCGCCCATGCATTGGATTTTAATCCTTCAGTTCTTTCCATCTTCTCTTTTTTAAAGAGGTGTTTGTCAGGGGTCACGTGGGGACACGTGTGGGCGCCCAAAATCTGTTCTGCCTTGGCTTTGTTCTCTTTATTTTGAGGAATTTATCCAAGGGTCACGTGGGAGCACGTGACCCCATCACATTCATTCTTTTCTGACCATTGAGGGGAGGGTCACGTGTTGCCACGTGATCAGGTTGGGTACTGACTTCTTTTACGTGCATGAAAAGTCTAAGTCCCTTGTTTAAGAATTAAATTCTTTTATAGGGTTAAACCCTAATTTTATTTAGAGAAATTAAATTCCTGTGTATTTGGAAGAATTAAATTCTTTAAACCCAATTCTCCCTCTAAGTTTTGGATCTGTATGGCAGAATCTCCCCGATGAGAATTAAATTCTCAACTTATGGGGAGATCTGCTTCTGCAGATGTTAAACCATGAAGAAGAACTAAGTTCTTATATTAAGAGTTAAACCCTATCTTTGTTGGAGGAATTCAATTCCTATGTGCTCTGTGCGAGAATAAAATTCTCTGAACTTAAGTCCTCCCTTAGGCTTTAGATCTGCATGGCAGAATCCCCCCGATGAGAATTAAATTCTCAACTTATGGGGATATCTGCTTCTGCAGGTCTTCAACCAAAGGAAGAACTAAGTTCTTATTCAGAAGAGTTAAACTCTTAGTTTGAGAATTAAATTCTCTTTTTGTTTTGTGGGAGCTTATTGAATGATCTCTTTCCCTCTCTTACCTAGGGTTTCTTTCTTTTCTGAAGAGATCTTTTTCTTTTTGGAGAATTAAATTCTCTTCTTTTTTCTCTCTGTTGTTGTTTTTCTCTTTTTTTTCTCTTCTCTTCTTGGCTCCTATTTATAGGAGGAAGAAAAGAATAAGTTTGTTTAGTCAATCTTTCATTGAAAGATTTTATTAATTTTATAACCAACATGATCTGTTAGATCACTCGGTGAATTTTATTCACCATTGGATTTTTAATCCAAAAGATATTTTGTTTGTTGTTCCTGGCAGATTTTAGGACAATCTTTCCTTGTATAGAATCTTTCTATAAATTGGTGATTTTTAATCACTATTGGATTTTTAATCCAACGGTGCTCCACTTTACAGAGCGCAATATTTTTGTTTGGAAAGATCTAGGGAAATATTAGGATTTTTTATTTCCCTTAATTAGAATTTAATTCTATTAGTTCAGAAGGTTTAAGAGCCTATCACGTGTTGGCACGTGACCCCACTGATTGACCATTTAATTAGAATTTAATTCTATTAGTTCAGAGATCTTAGGAACCCATCACGTGTTGGTACGTGACCCCCTGTCACGTGTGGGCATGTGATGCCCCATTGGGGGGTTTTCCTACTGTTTTATTATACTTTGTTTGCCTCCATCAAAGGACAGTGTACCGTAGCTCGGCAATACTTATCTGCAGCATGTTGATGCGATCGGTTGGGACAGTCACACAGCCTTGTTGACCTATGTCAAGGGTTTGTGTGGGTGGGTTCGAATCGATCAAGAAATGACAAGTTGAACTTGACTAGCGGCATATGGTTTGTTGACCTCCGTCAAGGTCATAAGTCGTTAGGGGTAAAAACAATTATCAGGAATTTCAAGTGTTGAAATTTGCAATGAGATTGCATACCTTCTATGTGATAGTTGGATCCCGATGCGAGTAAGTGTTATTCCTGGGATAGTTTTCCACTTTACAATTAGCTAATCCAGTAGGTGTCTAAGAAAGGTGTTAACGGGTTATACCCGTGCGGAAACGAGGTTATTTAATTAGTTCCATATGAAAGCACGGGGAGACTCCCTCGGAGTACCAACATGTGCCTGGTTGACCAATTAGCGAACTTGTAGGGTGTAATTAATCCCGGCTAATCTTACCTTTTAGGGTTTAAAGAAAGATTTGATAAAAAAACAGTAGGAACCATCCTGATTAGATAAGATAGTAACCAATCTAATCTTGCAAGAGCGCACGCTAAAGTATTTTCTTCTCTCTCTCTCTCCAGGTAGCGACCATGTCATGCCTTAATCAAGATAATAACATGGATGTATTAACCGAACCCGCTTATTATACTGGGCTGGGGAACGTTGGTTCCGCTCTATCTTATAACAACAGTCATGAGTCTGGGAAAGAGATAGGGAAATGCAAGGATTTTCATGCAACACTAATGAAGAAGGAGCATTCTGATGCATCTTCTTCGGGTGTGTTAGTTATTGAGAATTGTTTCTCAGTCTGCTCTATGTTTTGGGTATTAGATACCGGATCAGAATCCCACATTTGTAATTTGTTATAAGGGTTAAAAAAAAAGTAGAGAACTGGAAAAGGGTGATGTGTCTCTAAGAGTAGGGAATAGAGAAATTGTTGTTGCCGAAGCTGTCGGCGAATATCACCTAATATTGCCAAATGGTAATATATTGATTTTGAACGACTGTTATTTCGTACCGTCGATGATATGCAATATAATATCCATATCTTTATTAGATGAAGAAGGATATAACTTTGCATTAGAGAAAAATGTTATGAACATTTTTCTAAATCAAGTGTTGATTGGGTTTGGTACGTTATGTAATGGTTTATACGTTCTAAATCAAAATACAGTTCTAAATATACAGAACACTCACAAGAGAAAAAGTTCAAAAATGAACGAAACCTTCTTGTGGTATTGTAGACTTGGTCATATTAATGCAACCAGACTAGGGAAGTTGCATAAAGATGGATATTTGAATCTGTTCGAATTTACATCTTATGAAACTTGTCAGTCATGTCTCAAAGGAAAGATGACAAAAACTCCGTTTACGGGACACGGAGCAAGAGCTACTGAACTCTTGGGACGGATACATAGTGATGTATGCGGTCCTATGTCTACACATGCCATGAATGGTTCCTCGTACTTCATTATATTCATCGATGATCTCTCAAGATTCAGACATGTGTTCCTGTTGAAATACAAATCTGATGCTTTTAAGAAATTCAAGGAATATAAGAGCGAACTAGAGAACCAGATGGGTAAAAGTATTAAAATCCTTCGATCTGATTGAGAAGGTGAATACTTAAGCACAGAATTTTAAAATTATCTAAAAGAGAATGGGATTCTTTCTCAGCTTACTCCTCTGTATACACTACAGCACAATGGTGTATCGGAGCGGAGGAATCGCACCCTATTAGATATGGTGCACTCTATGATGAGTGTTTCTGAGTTACCTATATTTTTTTGGAGTTATGCACTTAAGATAGTTGCATACATATTAAATAGGGTTTCTACCAAATCTGCGCCTACCACTCCATATGAGATATGGGAGGGGAAGAGACCATGTCTTAATTTCATTAAGATATGGGGTTGTCCAGCTTATGTCAAAAAGAAAAATCCGGACAAACTCAAGGCATGGTCTGTTTTATGTAAGTTTTTTGGATTTCCCAAACATGTGCGAGGTTATATCTTCTATCACACCAAGGAACAAAAGGTATTTGTTGCTTAACATGCCACCTTTTTAGAAAAAGAATTTCTTGTAAAAGAAATTAGTGGTAATGAGGTAGAGCTGGAAGAAGTTCCTGAAACACAAACTGCAATAGAAGATTTGGTAGAACCGGAGGATTCAATAGTCCCGGACGAACCTCAGCCACTCCGCAAATCTAGTAGGGTTTCTAACCTACCTGAAAGATACTACGATTTTCTCATAGACGGTGGGAGCGAAAATTGCATCATGGAAGATGATGACCCAACTAGCTTCGAGCAGACCATCATAAGTGGAGACTCTGTGAAATGGTTGGATGCTATGCGATCTGAGATGGAATCCATGTACACCAAAAAAATATGGACTTTGGAAGTTGCTCCTGAAGGGGTAAAACTCATTGGGAGCAAGTGGATCTTCAAGAAGAAAATTGGTGTGGAAGGAAAGGTTGAGACCTTCAAAGCTAGATTTATAGCAAAAGTTTTTCGTTAACGACCAGGTGTCGACTATGATGAAATATTTTCTCTAGTGGCTATGCTTAAGTCCATCAGTATCCTACTTGCCATTTCTGCATACCATGACTATGAAATCTGGCAGATGGACGTTAAAACCGCTTTTCTAAATGGTGATTTAGAATAGAGCATATATATGACACAGCCAAAGGGCTTCTTAAACAGTGGGAGCAGTGGAAAGGTTTCCAAACTGCTTAAATCAATCTACGGATTAAAACAGGCGTCGCTGAGTTGGAACATCTGTTTTGATGTAGTAGTCAAAGAGTTTGACTTCATCAAAAACGTAGATGAACCATGTATATATAAAAAGGTTGTAGAGAGTAAGGTCGTATTCCTCGTATTGTACGTGAATGATATACTCTTGATAGGAAATGATGTTCCTATACTGCACTCGGTCAAACTCTTCTTATCACAAAAGTTCTCCATGAAAGATCTGGGTGATGCCTCCTACATCCTGGGAATAAAGATCTATAGAGATAGATCTAAAAGGATATTTGGATTGTCCCAATCTAGGCATATAGACACCATACTAAAGAGGTTTAGTATGGAAGATTCTAAGCGTGGTAATTTACCCACTTGTTCAGGAATCACTATCTCCAAAGAGACGTCTCCCAAGACTGATTTGGAGAGGGCTCGCATGAACGTGATACCCTATGCTTCTGAAGTTGGGTCTATCATGTACGCGATGTTATACACAAGATCGGATGTAGTTTACGCACTTAGTGTGGTAAGTAGGTATAAATCAGACCCAGGGGAGAAGCACTGGATAGCTATGAAGAACATCTTAAGTACTTGAGAAGGACTAAAGAAATGTTCTTGGTGTATGGTAACGGAGAACTCCAAGTGGAGTCCTTTACCGATTCAAGCTTCCAGAGTGATAAGGATGACAGCAAGTCTGTCTCGGGCTTTGTCTTCACCCTCAATGGAGGGGCGGTATGTTGGAAGAGTTCCAAGAAAGATACCATTGCATACTCGACGATGGAGGCTGAATACATCGCTGCTAATGATATTGCCAAAGAGCCTGTCTGGATGAATAAGTTCATTATTGAACTTGGTGTGGTTCCATCCATTGAGAATTCAATACCTTTGTATTGTGATAGCAATAGAGCTGTGGCTTTGGCCAAGAAACCCCGGTCCCATCAGCGATCCAGACATATTCTGAGGCTGTATCACCTGATCCGGGAGATAGTTGATCGCCGCGAGATCGAGGTCAGGAGAGTAGACACGAAGGACAACACGGCAGATCCACTCACGAAGGCTCTCCCTCAGAAACAGTACGAGAGACTTTTTGGGATGTTGGGTATGCGATACTACAACAACTGGTCTTAGTGCAAGTAGGAGATTGATAAGAATATGTATGCCCTAGAGACCATTATTGTATATTATAGTGGATGCTTGGACATATATATAGAGGACATTATTGCTTGACATGATAGTATACTATCTGATTGCTCTTTATCTTAACATATGCATTTGTTTTAGTTTACTATCTCATTGATACATGTTAATAAAGCCCTTAGGATGTTGGCTTGACTATCAGGACTATAATGCAGATCATACTAGTGTGGCTTATGTAGTCCATAAGTACATCCTTGAACAGTTCCTAGTCGAGCGAGTATTGAGACATGGCATCGATATTCCATAGTAGACTAGTGTGTACGTTTCTTGACCCTGTTTGGGGCGATGGTTGATCCCACAGCCCTTGATGTTTGACATCAAAGATTGTACACAGGTGCTCATTGGAGAATGGGTACACCGAACAGAACTCATTGAGAACTCCTAGATGGTACCATACCTATTGTCAGATAGAAGTTCTCTGGTGACACTTGTACAGGTTAGTCTGTAGACCCGAGATCATCATAGTGTCTTGTGTGGTTCCCACTGTGCTTTGATTTCCTCCCTACCACAGCTCAAATGAGTAGTGCAAATAGTTGGTTTTTGGGTACATTCCTGAGTCACATGGAGGCAGTGAGCGATAGGAAGGGTTTCGTCTCTCCCGGTATTAGGAGTTGATGTTGCTCTATGCTCGATTGGCTAAAACAGCAAGTCCCTGGTCAGGGTTGATGAGATTTACTGATAAGTGTTATTAGTAGTTTCTCGAAAGGTTATAGGCCACACATCAGCATGACTTATCAAGTTAATGGGGTCTGACGATTCCACCCCTTTAGACTCAATATGCGACATATCAGACGAAGAGACCAGACTATACGGTAAGTGTTACTTATAGGCTCTACGGAAGTTTGGACAAGTTTGCTTATTGATCTTCTATTCGTTCAATATATGGATAGCCGTTATGTCCAGCTAGTACCGCTGACGGTTTCTGGGTATCTGATGTGATCATTACCTACTGCTGGCGTATTGACGAGTCTTTAGAGTCCTACATAGAGATTTCCTAGCTCAAGCGAAACGAAGTAGGACACGTATGGAGATATGTGCGGGTGCTTAATTAAATACGAGTATATGATACCATATTCTAATCCAGCGTTAAATGATATCAGCCGGTTATATATGATATAACCGGATTATTGAATCAAGTGTTGATTGAATGATTTGATTTATATATATATATATATAAACTAATATTAAATCAACACCCGATTCAATAATCCGGTTATATCATATATATTATTGAATCGGGTGTTGATTTAATATTAGTTTATATATATATATATATATAAACTAATATTGAATATTAGCCGGTTATATGTGATATAACCGGATTATTGAATCAAGTGTTGATTTAATAATTTGATACACACACACACACACACACACACACACACACACACACACACACATATATATATATATTATATGGGTTATATATGATATAACCGGATTATTGAATCAAGTGTTGATTTAATAATTTGATATATATATATATATATTAACTGATATTATCAGTTAATATATATATATATCAAATATATAAATATATATCAAATTATTAAATCAACACTTGATTCAATAATCCGGTTATATCATATATAACCCATATAATATATATATATATATATATATATATATATCATGGTTGATGATATATTATACATGGATGTATAAGAATCACACAAGAGATAAATATGAGATGATAATGATCAATATATATGAATTAAAGAAAAGATGAATGAGTCATGGTTTCTTGAGGTGCTTGTAGAAGCATTGAGAAGCCATGACTCACTTCTTTTCTTTTGTTTATTCATTAATATTTATCATTCTCATTCTCATTCTCATCTCATCCTAGCCTCAATGGTTCACACTCGTTCCAATTCATCTTCTTCATCATCTCCTCACTAGATTTTCTATGGTTGGGAAAAAGAAAAGAAATTTTTTTAGTGAGCAAAATTCCTACTTCATCAACCTACACTATTCTAGCCCATTAGTATAGATTGTTAACTTCACTAATAACTTGATTAGTGAAGTATGAGCTGGAGTGTGAGTTATCTTAAGGTGGATCATCTTCGACGACGAAGACTACAGGCAAGCTCGTTCCATTCTTCAAGTGAAGTCAGAGATGAGTTTTAGGGATTACTACTTGGAGATTTAGAAGTGAAGGACTAAATTACAAAGATTGTAGACTCTCTTCACTTAGATTAGAACTTATTTGCTTAACTTTAAAATCCTAATTCTCTAGTTCAATTCTTATTTAGTATACTTAGACCTCTAAATTTTTAAAATTGCATACTTGATGCTCATAGAAACATAGTAGAGACGCTAAGACATACTTTCAATAACTCTGTTAAGTTGTCTAACCTGATAGGCAAGCACTCACTTTCTCCAGCTCCATGGGGCTCAAGAAAAATGATACCGCTTAAACCTATATTAATCTAGAGTTCTTAAATATTGTTTGCATATCTCGAGAGGGTTTTATGAAAAATACTTTAATATAGTTTAAAAATAAACCTCGAGGGTGATTTATAATATTTAGGGTTTTCATGAACATATATTTTAATTGTTGTGATGTTTTGGTGATAAAACCTAACTTTTAAAAGTTTATGGTATTTTTATGAAAACTAACTCTTTTGGAAACTTGATGATATTTTATTAAAATTCTAATGTTGTGCCATAGTTCTTTGCGGGTTTGACCACTTGGATCCGTAGTGGCTTATTTGGCACGTTCGCTATCTTTTGGGCATAGTTGCGCATATCTCGGATTGGTAGGTCATATTTTTGTATCGGTATTTGCCTTGTACTTATTTCTATCTAGAAGTACTCCATGAAAGACCAAGCCTAGTATTGTAGAGACCTTAGTGTTGTATATTTGTTATTGTCAGACTCGTGTGAAGTCGACTTAGTGTATATTTATGTTGTTTACTTTCCGCTTTGTTGATCTTTCGCCTCTGGCTTCGTATATTACTGCGTGGTTGTGATTCCGCCATTTAGGCATTGATTTAGCTTCCATATGTGGGGATACTTATTATATACTTATCATTATACCTGTTTTATTCAAAATTTACAAAGGAGATGTTGTCCGTTTTTCAAACAATCTTAGGAACCAGCTTTACTTTTTCATAAAACTTTCCTAAAACCTTACCTCTGTCTATTATTATCTATTTTCTTATGTATATGGTTTAGATTCCTGGTTTTGGCTTACTTGGTTTACGATGAGGTCCACCTGACTTCATGTAATGCTTTTATCGGTTATATGTCCTTTTCGAGTCTTGACACTTGGACCTACTTAATCTAAACTCCCGAGATTCCAATGCTTGCCTCCACAACTCCAATTTGGCATTAACCCCTGCTTTCATCTCATTTACCAGAATAATTACATCAATCAATAACATACACCAAGGTAGCTCATCCATTACTATGGCAAATAAGAATGAACTTAATGTGGATCCTTGGTATAAACCAACTGTGATCGGAAAATTTATCGTTAAGCTGCCGCAAGTCCTTACATTTGCCATTACTCTATCATACATGTTCTTGATTATACCAATGTACTTGATTGGAATTCACTTTTTCATCATTGTTCGCCATAATATCTCTCTAGGTATCTTGTCGTAAGTTTTCTTTAAGTCAATAAAAACCATATTCAAATCTCTTCTCCTCTCTTGAAAACGTTCGATAAGTTGACGAAGCAAATGAATAGCCTTTATCGTCGATCGTCCAAGTATGAACCCAAATTGGTTCTCTGTTATCTTAACATTTTGCCTTAGCATATATTCAATTACCCTCTCCCAAAGTTTCATAGTGTTCTTGGATATGTATGCCCTAGAGGCTATTATTGTATATATATAGTGGATGCTTGGACATATGTATGTACATGACGGTCTTGTTTAATATGATAATATGATATTTGGTTTTTCTTTATCTTAACATGTGTATATGTTTTACTTGTTATTACATATCACTAATACATGTTGATAAAGTCCGTAAGATTATTGCTTAACTACCAGCGTTATAATAATGATCATCCTTGTAGGGACTGGGTAGTCCATAAGCACATCCTTAAATGTCCCAATTCGTAGGAGTATCGAGACTGGGCATCGATACTTCAGAGTAGACTTGTGTATACATTTCTAGACCCTGACGATGAGTGGTGGTTGGTCCTACAGCCATTGGTGTAATGCACCTAAGATTGTATACAGGTGCTCACTGGAGGTGAGTATACCGGACGGACTCGTCGAGAACTTCTAGATGGTATTATATCTATCATTATATAGAAGTTCTCATATGATATGAGTACAGTGTTAGGAATACGTATGCCCTAGATGCCATTATTGTACATTGATGTATATTATAGTGGATGCTTGGACATATATATAGAGGACTTTCTTGCTCGACATGATAGTATACTATCTGGTTACTCTTTATCTTAACATGTTAACTGGTATTCTTTACTGTCTTTCTCTCACATGTTGGAAAAGCCCTTAGGATATGTACTTGACTACCAGGATTATGATGAGATCATACTAGTGAGGCCAGGGTGGTCCAAAAGTACATCCATTAATCAGTTCCTAGTCGAGGGGATATCAAGATTAGGGCATTGGTATTCCAGAGTAGACTAGTGTGCACGTTTCTTGTCCCTTAGAGGCGGTGGTTGATCCCACAACCATTGGTGTGTGACATAAAAGATTGTACACAGGTGTTCATTGGAGAATGGGTACACCAAACAGGACTCGCCGAGGACTCCTGGTTGGTAGTATACCTATCGTCAGATAGCAGTCCTCTGGTGACACTGGCACAGGTTAGTCTGTAGATCTAAGATCATCATAGAGTCTTATGTGGCTCTCACTGTGCTTTGATTTCCTCCCTACCACGCTCAAGAGGAGTTGTGCAAACAGGTGGATTTTGGTTACAGTACCGAGTCACAAGGAGGCAATGAGCGATAGGAGGGGTTTTGTCTCTCCCGGTATTGGGGGTTGATGTTGCGCTATGCTCTATTAGCTATAACTGGAAGTCCCTGGCCAGGGCTACAGCTGAGATTTACTGATAAGAGTTATCAGTAGTTTCTCGAACCGTTATAAACCAGACATCGGCATTACTTATCATATTACTGGGGTCTGACGTTTACCACCTTTAGACATGATATGGGACTGTTCCCGCCAAATTTCTGTGCAAAAGAGTCCAAGGTATCAAATGGCAGCGATACGCTTAAGAAAATGCGAACCAGTATCTTCCTAACTGTATTTTGATAAACTCCCGAAGGAGAAACAGCTAAATTCTAATGATATTGAAAGCATCTCGGAAAACCCTTCGATTTGATATATTATGGGCTTCATAATTCATCCGGGATCAAACGTTATGAGCAAATATGCTATGCACTGTTCCCTGATTAAAAATCAGGAAAAAGCTTCAGAGGAAGCATCACGTGCTAGCACGTGACCAGCGGTCACGTGTTGGCACATGACGTTTAAAGCAGCGGCGCAGAGCACATTCATCCCCTGATTGAAAAGCAAGAAAAAGCTTCAGAAGAGGCATCACATGCTCACACGTGACCAGTGGTCACGTGTTGGCACGTGATGGCTAAGCAGCGTCCAGAGAACAAAGCGCAGAAGGAAAGAAGCCCATTCCGAGGGTCACGTGTTTACACGTGACCAGGCGTCACGTGCTCACACTTGACCAACGGTCACGTGGCCACACGTGACCGGCTCTAAAAGCCTTATTCTTTAATAGAATTAAATTCTGAGGAAAGATCCTTCAAACCTTTCCAAAATGGAGAAGAATTATTTGAAACCGTTGGATCAAGAATCTGAAGGTGATTAAATATCACCAACATATGGAAAAATCTTGGACTTGGAAAGATTTTCCCCTAAATCTAACCGAAATAACAAAGAGATATCTTTGGATTTAAAATCCAATGGTGAATAAAATTCACCTAATAATATAAAGGCCCAGATTAATGATGAAGATAAATCAAATCTCTCAATAAACAAATCAAATTTTTCAATGAAAGATTTACTAAAACAGATTGATTCTTTTCCTTCTCCTATAAATAGGAGTCAAAGGAGAGAGTTATAGAGAGACACATACACAGAGAGAGAGAGATATAGAGCCTTAGAATCTTGAAAATTCAGAAGGAAGAATTTGATTCTCTGCAAAAAAAACCCTAGGTAAGAAAAGAGAGGATTCAAAAGAGAATTTAATTCTCAAAAGAGTTTAACTCTTATAGAAAGAAAAGAACTTAGTTCTTTCTCTGGTTGAGGATCTGCAAAGTGCACATCTCCCCATGAATTGAGAATTTAATTCTCATTGGGTTGAGATCCTGCCATGCAGATCTAAAACATTGAGGAGGAATTGAGTTTTGAGAATTTAACTCTCACAGAATTATAGGAATTTAATTCCTTTGAGATAAAGTTAGGGTTTAACCCTATAAGAATTTAATTCCTTAAAAATGGACAGAACCAGGGTTTAACCCTAATTGAGAACTTAATTCTCTAAAACCCACAGGAATTTAATTCCCTTAAAAGAAAAGAAATCAGGGTTTAACCCTATCTAAGAATATAATTCTTCAGAAGAAAACAGGAATTTAATTCCTCTAAAGTTTATTGCTAGGGTTTCACCATATGAAGAACTTAATTCTTAAAAGATGAACAGATCTTTAAAACATGCAAAGAGTCAGAGTCGCGTGCTACCACGTGACCCCTGCAAAGATCCACAGAAAAGAACTTTGAGGCAATACCTCACGTGCCCCACGTGACCCCTGAAGCACACAGAGAAAAAGGCAAAAGAAACATAAAAGAGCTCTAAGGCGCCCTCACGTGTCAACACGTGACCCCTAATGAGAACTCTAACAGACCAGAGCGTGGGCCTCCATCACGTGCTCACACGTGATGGCCGTCAGAATTAAAAGTGTTAAACACTTACCTGCAGAATAAAATAAGGGAAATCAGGGTGCTCTCACGTGTCCGCACGTGACCCCTCCCTCCTTAGTGTTTAACACTAATTGGAAAAACTGTATTTGCAGTGTTTAACACTGATTTTCTTAGTGTTTAACACTAATTTGGAAAACTCTATTTGCAGTGTTTAACACCGATTTGCTTAGTGTTTAACACTAATTCAAAAACTCTATTCCCAGTGTTTAACACTGATTATCTTTTAGTGTTTAACACTAACTTGCTAATCTTATTCCCAGTGTTCAACACTGTTGGTCTCTAGTGTTTAACACTAGCTTTAGCCCAATTGGCTAAGTTTCTAGAGGCAAAGCCTCTCCTTCAATGAGCCAACAGAGGGCCAATATTGGACTTAGCCCAAGCTGGCCATAAGTCCTCAATTCAAACTTAACTGGGCTGATGGGCTCATAATATAATTAATTGGCCTTGGCTCCAAATTGGGCCAAAGATCATCCAATCTACCTTGGTTTAAGGGTACATCTCTTCACTCCTTTGATACTTGGCGTTGTAATTTATCAACATCTTCAAAGAGGTGGCGGGTCCCGATGACCATACATTGATACGGACTGTGGAGTCCTTAAACCCATGGACTATGAGGTCCTTAACCTTGACCGTGATGTCTTAAAACTAACACGGACTGTGCAGTCTTTAAATCCTCGGACTATGATGTCCTTAACCTTGACCGGGATGTCTTAAAACTAACAACGGACTATGAGGTCCTTAACCTTGACCGTGATGTCTTAAAATTAACGCCGGACTGTGGAGTCCTTAAATCCTCGGACTATGATGTCCTTAACCTTGACCGCAATGTCTTAAAACTAACAATGGACCGCAATGTCCGTAAACTACCTATTGACCGCAATGTCGCTAAACTAAACAACAGGGCTCCCTCAATTGCTCTCTTGTCGGATCTAAACGATCCCGTTAAGTTGATCTTAGTCTAAAACTAGACTAACGTATCCTTAACAAATGTTTAAGTTGATCTTAGTCTCAAATGAGACTAACGTATCCTTAAACACAACCCCCAAACCCAAATCTAAGATAATACGGATTTGGACTAGTCCACGCCCTACGGACGACGACATAACTCAGTCTCCGTATACAATCCACGGGCAACCAAACACAAAACAAACACACACGACACGAAGTGATCATCTGGAGAAGGAGAAAGTTGTTACCGCGATGCGGTAGCGTAATTAACTGCAGGGGCTTGCGCCTGCAGGGAAGAGCGTCCCCACAATCAAAAACCCCTCAAGCGAGGGGGAATCTAACGAAGTCTGCTACATCGGACGCATCCGTTTAAGCCTTCGATACATGGTGCCATAAATCAACTTGGCATCTTCGGAGAGGTAGACGGATAGAACCAATTAGCATCTGCCCCGAATTTCAGGCAAGACTGTCCATGTCTTGGCCGTCTTTCGGAGGGGAACAGATTCTGGCACACCCAGTGGGACCTTTTCCTCTTGCCACTCCACACTTCGTGTGTCATGTTTTTCCCGTGATTAAATAATCGCGGTGTGTATGTTTTTGGTTGCCTTTAGGGGAGTGGATATTGAAGGCGGCATTTCATCTCTATGAAGAATGGCATTTGCTCCCACCCTAGCAACTCAGGCTCTGTCATATCCGGCGAAGTCAAGTATGGGTCATTTGCAGCCTCAAATCTCTGCAATCCGGCTCTTCAAGAAATCAACGGGCTTCTTTTTGGGTCGATGCTCCCACCTCCCACCCTCGGTGCCTCAACGCCAATGGAGGAAGCCCAGAGGATGTCTGTCGTCCACAGGCAGGCTCCCCAAGCAGCAGCCTTGCCGACGGAATCGGTCCTCAAACAACTGGCACATGCCAAAGACCAAGGATGATGCAGGGGGCAGAATATTCAAGCTCTTCGAGAAATCAATGGTTTCGAACTGCACTAACTGCAACAGCAACTCTCGCTCTGCCCCATCTGGAGGAGTAACCTACGGGCCCCAAGCGGCCTCCCTTTTCACTATGCCAGTGGAGCAGGTAACTCAAGCCACCACTGGGCTATTCTTCGGGACCATTCTCCCGCTAATGAGCTTCAGCGCTCCTGTACCATCGCAAGAAGCTCCCAAGAAGTCGTTTTTCAGCGCTCCTGTGCTTATTTACGCCCTACTTTGCATTATACTATATATAAGCACACAAAAAAATGTGATAATAAAAGAGTAGAAAGTGAAAAATTATATTTAAAAGATAGGAATAGTTTAAGAAAAACAAGAAAGTTGGATGTTTTCTTAAATGAAACTAGTAATAAGTAGTTATGAGCTGTTGTCCCAAGGGTTAGTAAGATGAAGGAAATTACTAATCTGAGGATAAAAATAAACCTGAAAAATAGTTCCTATTCTGGAAGCCAAACATTTGAACATTGATACCCTAGTATACGCACTCACACACATCTTGAAACTCGGGATAGTAGAGGATACCTTGAAATGCTCTTGTTTAAAAGCCAAAGTATGAAGAAAATAAAAGTGGAGAATAAAAGATAAAATGGTGAAAAGAAAAATGAACACTGGTTTTGTTATCACCGAGACAGCAATAAAAAATATAGCGAGGGTGCTTTATCACCTAGTGCCTTAGACCAACTGGTTTGGGAGCCACTGCTAAGCCTTAGGTGTTGCAAGCCGAGGAAAAACACCTAATTAGAAAGCACATGAGTAATCGGTCGGTTAGTACCTCAAGAAGTATTAACGGTGGCATGAAGAATGTGTGAGCAAATTTCATCTAAATATCTATTAAAAAGTACCAAGGTAGATGGACAAGAGTATGATTGCTTGAATTGAATTCTCTGAGTGTAGGGATGTCCAGTTCACACACGTAGGGGTTTATGATCAATGTTTGGAAGAAATGTAGGAATAAAAACTAAAGGCGATGTTTTATTGAGGGATAGTGTGATTTCTAACATTTTTTCATGACCATTAAGATAGGGCTCATAGCAACTGAAAAGCTGGTATAATTGAAAACTCTTATTTTCAAGTTCTTTCTTTTATAGTTCTTATCTTTATATAACTTTCACCATCTCCCTTTTATTATAGGATTTTGTGGTTATAATCCGCTGAAAACCCTCAGGAGACAACACTCCTCCTACTAGGGATATGCCACTGGCGCCGAGTAAGGAAGGCTGGGGGCAACTCTCCTCCTGGACTGACTCCGCCGACTCCAACGGCGGAAATTGATGCTGCTGTTCCAACTGGGAACAGCTTTGAACCACTTAGGAAGGTCCGCAAGAACTCTCTGACCGCTGTGCTGAAAAGATCTCCTCCACCTATGCAAAGCGCTACAAAGGTGAAGCCGGAACATCCCCCTCAACGGCTGTCCTCTAAAATCTACAAGGTCTGGCGTCAAGTCCAAGACTCGGTAATTGATCAAGATTATCTCCGCCGACAGAAAAAGGTGAAAGTTCAGCGGGAAGAGGACCGTCCTATCAAGCCACAAAAGGCGATAGCTAATTGGGTGCCCACTGCAAGGGCCCCCTCAACTTCGACCGCTCACAAAAAAAGAAGGCCGGAGAAAATCCCTGAGTCTGCGACGAATCGTAAGACCACTGAACCTAAACGCCCCAAGTCTGGGGTCATGGTGGTGCACACCGTCTATATGGCATCCGGAAAAGAGGACAACAGTATCTGCAGAGCCCTCCAGTGCTGGCTGCTCCGGTCAAGGGAAAGCCTCTTATTCTGTATACAACAGCCCTCGAAGGTTCCTTAGGCGCATTATGGGCACAAGAGAACGACCAAGGGAAAGAAAGAGCGCTCTACTATTTAAGTCGAGTTCTTCTGGAGGAAAAAAGTAACTACTCCCCCATCGAAAAGCACTGCCTGGCGCTGATCTTTGTGATAACAAAGCTCAGGCACTATGCGTTGGCGCATGAAGTCCGTCTCATATCGAAGGTGGACCCCCTCAAATATCTGATGTTGAAGGCCATATTGACCGGTCGACTCGCTAAATGGGCCCTGCTCTTGATGGAGTTTTCAATAACCTATCAGCCTCTTAAGGCAGTGAAAGGCCAAGCCATCGCCGACTTCCTCGCTGAGCATCCGATACCGGCCGATTCCCCTTTGAATTGCGAACTTCCAGACGAACATGCGTTTGACACGATCGACGGTGGTAATATCCGATGGGAGCTTTATTTCGATGGAGCATCGTCCATGAAGAAGCGTAAACAAAGCACCACTATAATCAAATCGGGGGTATGCCTTATCTTCGTAACTCCACAGGGAGGGATAATGCGTTTTGCTTTCTCCTTAATAGAGCCGAGGACGAACAATGAAGCCGAGTACGAAGCTTTGATAGCAGGCCTCAAGATCGCCATCGACATAGGAATTGAAAACCTCCTCATATACGGAGATTCCCAACTGGTCGTTAGTTAAGTAAACGGCGACTACCAAACATGCAAACCAGAGCTGGTGAAGTATGGAGAGAGAGTACAGCAACTGCTGACTCAAATCCCTTCCTACACTTTGGAAAACATACCGCGCGCGGAAAACAGCAAAGCGGACGCGTTGGCCAAGCTCGCTAAAGAACTGGCTGACGAGAACCTCGATGACGTCAGAATCGTGGTACAAAGCCGTCGGGTGCTTGCCCCAGCAGAAATATCTCCGGAATCATCCGAAGAAAAGGGAGCGACTGAGCAAATGGCTATGCAAATAAATAACCAGGGAAAGGCTGAGGATTGGAGAGAAGTCTTTATAGATTACTTCAAATACCGTCGAACGCCCGAAGATGTGTCCTCAAGACATCAGCTTATGAAACGAGCTCTGTCTTTCGCCTTCATCAATGATACTCTGTACAAGAGGTCGTTTGAATCTCTGTGGTTGAGATGCCTAGGACCTGACGAAGCGAAAAGAGTCGTTCAGGAAGTTCACGACGGACTCTGTGGTTCTCACCAAGCAGGCCCAAAGATGAAGTTGAAGATTAAACGGATGGGTTACTACTGGCCCACAATGATTCAGGACTGCCTCGAATATGTGAAGCAATGCCACTCATGCCAAATCCATGGGGACTTCATCCACCAGCATCCAAATCCTCTACATCCAACGGTGGCTAGCTGGCCGTTCGAAATGTGGGGAACTGACATAGTCGGCCCTATCGAACCAGCATCGTCCAGGGGACATCGTTTCATCCTGGCGACGACTGATTACTTCTCTAAATGGGCAGAAGCAATACCGCTGAGGGAAGTGAAGACGGAGAATATCCTCCATTTCTTCAAGACGCACGTCATTTATCGGTTCGGAACTCCGCGACGGATCATCTCCGATAATGGGCCAGCCTACAGAAGCCACAAGATCAGTCGCTTTGTGCAACAGCATAATATAGACTGGAGATATTCCTCAGTTTATAATCCCCGAGCTAACGGTCTGGCTGAGGCTTTCAACAAAACCTTGACAAAGATCGTGAAGAAAACGGTGTCCCGAAACAAAAAGGACTGGCACGAGAGACTGCAAGAAGCTCTTTGGGCGTATCGAACTATGTTCAAGACGACCACAAACACAATGCCATATGCATTAGTATTCGGTACAGAAGCAGTACTCCTCCTCGAGATAGAGTTACCCTCTCTACGAATGGTGGTCTACTACAAGCTGACGGACGAGAAAAATGCTCACCTTCGGCTTGAGGAGCTTGATGCCCTTGATGAAACCTGGCTCATAGCGTAACAAAATCTGGAGGCTTACAAAGCAAAGATGACGCGCTTATATGAAAGATTGACCAGGCCGAGGACATTCCGCCAAGGCGAACTCGTGCTAGTGGTCAAAAGACCTATGATCCCCAATCGCGCCAAGCGGGGAAAATTCGAGCCGAACTATGAAGGCCCGTACATCATAGACAAGGTCTACCAGGGCGGAGCATATCTACTTATGGATACGCACGGTGAAAGACCTTTCAGGCCAATAAACGGACGCTTCCTGAAGAAATACTACGCTTGACGGTTTAAGGCCTAGGTCAATGATAAATGACGACGACCATGTCCGCTCGCTATCTTCCTAAGCCCGAACTCTATAAGTAGTAACCGGCCTTCTTTAACGACGGACCGAAACGTCCTTAAACTAACAACGGACCGAAACGTCCTTAAACTAACAACGGACCGAAACGTCCTTAAACTAACGGCGGACCAAAACGTCCTTAAACTAACAACGGACCGAAACATCATTAAATTAACAACGGACCGAAACGTCCTTAAACTAACGGCGGACCGAAACGTCCCTAAACTAAAGACGGACCTAAACGTCTTTAGACTAACAATAGACCACTATGTCCTAAAACTAGCTGTTGACCGAGATGTCGATAAACTACGGTGGATTGCAGCATCCCAAAACTGATACTAAAATATAAAAAACGGTATGTCCATAAGCAAAATGGGCACGGATGAAAACCCGAAAGGACTCCGTGAGTAAAAACAGCAGGGCTACCGGCGAGTCTTGTGAAAACCCGAAAGGGCGCAACCTCGTTAGAAAAAAAAATAATAAAAAAAAAGAAAAGAAAAGAAAACGGTATGTCCATAAGCAGAATAGGCACGGATGAAAACCCGAAAGGGCTCCGTGAGTAAAAACAGCAGGGCTACCGGCGAGTGTTTGTGAAAACCCGAAAGGGCGCAACCTCGTTAAAAGACACTTACAGGGTCCTCTCGACCTTGTGAGGAGAAACCACCTGCATGAGATCCTTACGACTCACAAAGGAGCAACATACTTAGGGATCCCCACGATTCCTAAGGAGAAATTACGCTTGCGAGATCCTCACGACTCGTAAGAAGAACTCTCTTATGGGACCCTCACGGCTCATAAGATTTGAAAGTCTTAAGTTACAGAGACCTGAACCTGTTCTTAAGCAACCCCCCCCCCACACACACACACAACCTTCGATATTGCCCTACAAGAGGCTCATACTGACCCTTATACACAATCCACGGGCGTGAATAAACATTTCCCTAACAAAGTCCCACCAGCAACTAGGGATATGCTCACATGGTAAACAACCCTTGTAAGTCCTCTCAACTTATAAAGAGAAAACCCTTTTGTAAGATCCTTACGACTTACAGGAAAACACGCACTTAGGAATCCTCACGATTCCCAAGGAGAAAACACACCTACGAGATCCTCACGACTTGTAGGGAGAAATACCTTTGTGAGACCCTTACGGCTCATGAAGTCAAAAGCCTTGGTCGACAGGACCCTAACCCTGTTTACTAAGCCACCTTTGTTCAACATCGACAGAGGCAAATGATGATTCGCTCCTGGCAACATCCCAGTTGTAGCGATGCTGATGCCTGAAACGGTATCAAATTACAAGTCCTTTCATGGCAAATGATGATTCGCTCCTGGCAATATTCCAGTTGTAGCGATGCTGATGCTGAGATTGGCACCAGACTCCAAGTTCTACGCTCGTGATAAAAAATCAACGAGTTAAAAGTGCATATGAGATAGCCGAAATGATGGGGAAACTTGCAATAAAAAGCAGCAAGTAAAAATGTATGCATGAAAAATAGCCGAAATGATTGGGCAACTCGCAATAAAAATCAGCGAGTAAAAATAAAATAAATAGCCGAAATGATTGGGCACCGCGAAAAATAGACGAAATGATGAGGCAATCGCGACCTTCGTGATATAAAAACTGAAATGATAGAGTATTGC
This sequence comes from Agapanthus africanus, assembly GCA_030015575.1. NCBI lineage: Eukaryota > Viridiplantae > Streptophyta > Magnoliopsida > Asparagales > Amaryllidaceae > Agapanthus > Agapanthus africanus. Next base: position 400,431,390 of record CM057347.1, read on the forward strand.
GGAAAAAGAAATAAAATAAAAATGAAATTTACGCCCTACAAGTGATGTTACATCTATCCTTGTATACAATCCAAGGGCGTAAACAAAGAAGGGATCATACTCCTCCACCAGGTTTCATCATAAGAAGAAGCCAAATCTCAACGGGCCGCAAGTGACCTAGAGATCGTCTCAACACTCGTCTCGTAACGACGGACACAACATCAAGCAAAGCGGAACAGCGGTAACTCCCAGTTCCATGGCTCGGCGATATACAGATCACCAATAGTCAAATCCCCACACCGTGAAATGCGGATATAATCAACAAATTCCTGGTCACGTGGAACGCGGATAACGTCACTCTTTAACCCCGGGGAAAACGTCCAGAGCGGATCATGGTCCTCGCAGAGCACGGCAGTGAACCTGTGTGAAGCATCCAGAGCAGAGCCTGGTCCTCGCCGAACACGGCAGTGAACCCGTGGGAAGCATCCAGAGCAAAATTCCTGGTCACATGGAACGCGGATAACGTCACTCTTTGACCCCGTGGAAAATGTCCAGAGCAGATCCTGGTCCTCGCAGAGCACGGCAGTGAACCCGTAGGAAGCATCCACAGCAAAATTCCTGGTCACGTGGAATGCGGATAACGTCACTCTTTGACCCCGTGGAAAACGTCCAGAGCGGATCCTGGTCCTCGCAGAGCACGGCAGTGAACCTGTGTGAAGCATCCAGAGCGGAGCCTAGTCCTCGCCAAACACGGCAGTGAACCCGTGTGAAGCATCTAGAGCAAAATTCCTGGTTACGTGGAACGCGGATAACGTCACTCTTTGACCCCGTGGAAAACGTCCAGAGCGGAGCCTCGTCCTCGTAGAACACGGCAGTGAACCCGTGGGAAGCATCCAGAGCAAAATTCCTGGTCACGTGGAACGCGGATAACGTCACTCTTTGACCCCGTGGAAAACGTCCAGAGCGGAGCCTGGTCCTCTCCGAACACGGCAGTGAACCCGTGGGAAGCATCCAGAGAAAAATTCCTGGTCACGTGGAACACGGATAACGTCACTCTTTGACCCCATGGAAAACGCCCAGAGCGGATCCTGGTCCTCGCAGAGCACGGCAGTGAACCCATGTGAAGCATCCAGAGCGGAGCCTAGTCCTTGCCAAACATGGCAGTGAACCCGTGTGGAGCATCTAGTGAAAAATTCCTGGTCACGTGGAACGCGGATAACGTCACTCTTTAACCCCGTGGAAAACGTCCAGAGCGGATCCTGGTCCTCGCAGAGCACGGCAGTGAACCCGTGTGAAGCATCTAGAGCGGAGCCTAGTCCTCGCCGAACACGGCAGTGAACCCGTGTGAAGCATCTAGAGCAAAATTCCTGGTTACGTGGAACGCAGATAACGTTACTCTTTGACCCCGTGGAAAATGTCCAGAGCGGATCCTGGTCCTCGCAGAGCACGGCAGTGAACCCGTGTGAAGCATCCAGAGCGGAGCCTAGTCCTCGCCGAACACGGTAGTGAACCCGTGTGAAGCATCTAGTGCAAAATTCCTGGTCACGTGGAACGCGGATAACGTCACTCTTTGACCCCGTGGAAAACGCCCAGAGTGGAGCCTGGTCCTCGCCAAGCACGGCAGTGAACCCGTGTGAAGCATCCAGAGCGAACACCGGACTGTGGAGTCCTTAAAATCCACGGACTATGATGTCCTTAACCTCGACCGTAATGTCTTAAAACTAACGATCGACCATGATGATTCTAGACTGATTTTACCTTGGTTAAAGGGTATATCTCTTCACTCCTTTGATATTTGGCGTTGTAATTCCTCAACGTCTTCAAAGAGGTGACGGGTCCCAGTAGCCACACATTTCGTGGACTGTGGAGTCCTTAAATCCATAGACTATGAGGTCCTTAACCTTGACCGTGATGTCTTAAAACTAACATCGGACTGTGGAGTCCTTAAATCCACAGACTATGACGTCCTTAACCTTGACCGTGATGTCTTAAAACTAACATTGGATTGTGGAGTCCTTAAATCCACGGACTATGACGTCCTTAACCTTGACTGTGATGTCTTAAAACTAACATCGGGCTGTGGAGTCCTTAAATCCACGGACTATGACGTCCTTAACCTTGACCGTGATGTCTTAAAACTAACGTCGGACTGTGGAGTCCTTAAACCCACGGACTATGAGGTCCTTAACCTTGACCGCGACGTCTTTAAACTACGGTACCCTGGAAAACATCCCAAAGCAACCCCTGATCCTGTGAAATACGGATAAGGGCGACCGCACCCAGCACTTGCGAGTCCTCACGACCTGTAAGGAGGAAAACTCTCTTGTGAGATCCTTACGACTCCCAAGGGAAAACCCGCTTAAGAATCATCACGATTCTTAAGAAGAACTTACACCTACGGGATCCTCTCGACCTGTAGGGAGAAAAACTCTTTATGAGACCATCATGGCTCGTAAAGCTCAAAAGTCTTAGGAGGCAGATCCTAACCCTGTCTCCTAAGCCATCACTGCTCTGCAGAGAGGTCAAGATGGACCATCTATGGGCCATGTTTGCTATGGCTACATGCCACTGAAATGAAGAAGTTACTCATGAGTATATAAACTACTTCACGCCAGAGTAAAACATAAAGAGATAGAAGGGTGCGGCTCATGGAGTTAAGGGTTTGGAACTATATCTCTTAAGAGTAGAGATTTGAGTCAATGATAAATAACGATGCTTGTGTCCGCTCGTTATCTTCTCAGATCAAGATTCTGAAAATTATATACCAACCCGAAACTGGTCATACGCTATGCATAACTCTGCACTACTTTACCCACGTACATACTTACATGGGCAAAGTAGTGGGGGGCATTTGTTGCCGCCAAATTTCTGCGCAAAAGAGTCCAAGGTATCAAATGGCAGCGACACGCTTAAGAAAATGCGAACCAGTATCTTCCGACCTGTATTTTGATAAACTCCCGAAGGAGAAACAGCTAAATTCTGATGATATTGGAAGCATCTCGGAAAACCCTTCGATTTGAGATATTATGGGCTTCATAATTCATCCGGGATCAAAAGTTATGAGCAAATATGCTATGCACTGTTCCCTGATTAAAAATCAGGAAAAAGCTTCCGAGGAAGCATCACGTGCTAGCACGTGACCAGCGGTCACGTGTTGGCACGTGACGTTTAAAGCAGCGGCGCAGAGCACATTCATCCCCTGATTGAAAAGCAAGAAAAAGCTTCAGAAGAGGCATCACGTGCTCACACGTGACCAGTGGTCACGTGTTGGCACGTGATGGCTAAGCAGCGTCCAGAGAACAAAGCGCAGAAGGAAAGAAGCCCATTCTGAGGGTCACGTGTTTACACGTGACCAGGGGTCACGTGCTCACACGTGACCAACGGTCACGTGGCCATACGTGACCGGCTCTAAAAGCCTTATTCTTTAACAGAATTAAATTCTGAGGAAAGATCCTTCAAACCTTTCCAAAATGGAGAAGAATTATTTGAAACCGTTGGATCAAGAATCTGAAGGTGATTAAATATCACCAACTTATGGAAAAATCTTGGACTTGGAAAGATTTCCCCCTAAATCTAACCGAAATAACAAAGAGATATCTTTGGATTTAAAATCCAATGGTGAATAAAATTCACCTAATAATCTAAAGGCCCAGATTAATGATGAAAATAAATCAAATCTCTCAATAAACAAATCAAATCTTTCAATGAAAGATTTACTAAAACAGATTGATTCTTTTCCTTCTCCTATAAATAGGAGTCAAAGGAGAGAGTTATAGAGAGACACATACAGAGAGAGAGAGATATATAGAGCCTTGGAATCTTGAAAATTCAGAATGAAGAATTTGATTCTCTGCAAAAAAAACCTAGGTAAGAAAAGAGAGGATTCAAAAGAGAATTTAATTCTCAAAAGAGTTTAACTCTTATAGAAAGAAAAGAACTTAGTTCTTTCTCTGGTTGAGGATCTGCAAAGTGCACATCTCCCCATGAATTGAGAATTTAATTCTCATTGGGTTGAGATCCTGCCATGCAGATCTAAAACATTGAGGAGGAATTGAGTTTTAAGAATTTAACTCTCACAGAATTATAGGAATTTAATTCCTTTGAGATAAAGTTAGGGTTTAACCCTATAGGAATTTAATTCCTTAAAAATGGACAGAACCAGGGTTTAACCCTAATTGAGAACTTAAATCTCTAAAACCCACAGGAATTTTATTCCCTTAAAAGAAAAGAAATTAGGGTTTAACCCTATCTAAGAATATAATTCTTCAGAAGAAAACAGGAATTTAATTCCTCTAAAGTTTATTGCTAGGGTTTCACCCTATGAAGAACTTAATTCTTAAAAGATGAACAGATCTTTAAAACATGCAAAGAGTCAGAGTCACGTGCTACCACGTGACCCATGCAAAGATCCACAGAAAAGAACTTTGAGGCAATGCCTCACGTGCCCTACGTGACCCCTGAAGCACACAGAGAAAAAGGCAAAAGAAACATAAAAGAGCTCTAGGGCGCCCTCACGTGTCAACACGTGACCCCTAATGAGCACTCTAACAGACCAGAGCATGGGCCTCCATCACGTGCTCACACGTGATGGCCGTCAGAATTAAAAGTGTTAAACACTTACCTGCAGAATAAAATAAGGGAAATCAGGGCGCTCTCACGTGTCCGCACGTGACCCCTCCCTCCTTAGTGTTTAACACTAATTGGAAAAACTCTATTTGCAGTGTTTAACACTAATTTTCTTAGTGTTTAACACTAATTTGGAAAACTCTGTTTGCAGTGTTTAACACCGATTTGCTTAGTGTTTAACACTAATTCGAAAACATTGTTCCCAGTGTTTAACACTGATTATCTTTTAGTGTTTAATACTAACTTGCTAATCTTATTCCCAGTGTTCAACACTGTTGGTCTCTAGTGTTTAACACTAGCTTTAGCCCAATTGGCTAAGTTTCTAGAGGCAAAGCCTCTCCTTCAATGAGCCAACAGAGGGCCAATATTGGACTTAGCCCAAGCTGGCCATAAGTCCTCAATTCAAACTTAACTAGGCTGATGGGCTCATAATATAATTAATTGGCCTTGGCTCCAAATTGGGCCAAAGATCATCCAATCTACCTTGGTTTAAGGGTACATCTCCTCACTCCTTTGATACTTGGCGTTGTAATTCATCAACGTCTTCAAAGAGGTGACGGGTCCCGATGACCATACATTGATACGGACTGTGGAGTCCTTAAACCCATGGACTATGAGGTCCTTAACCTTGACCGTGGTGTCTTAAAACTAACACGGACTGTGGAGTCTTTAAATCCTCGGACTATGATGTCCTTAACCTTGACCGGGATGTCTTAAAACTAACAATGGACTATGAGGTCCTTAACCTTGACCGTGATGTCTTAAAACTAATGTCGGACTGTGGAGTCCTTAAATCCTCGGACTATGATGTCCTTAACCTTGACCGCAATGTCTTAAAACTAACAATGGACCGCAATGTCCTTAAACTACCTATTGACCGCAATGTCGCTAAACTAAACAACATGGCTCCCTCAATTGCTCTCTTGTCGGATCTAAACGATCCCGTTAAGTTGATCTTAGTCTAAAACTAGACTAACGTATCCTTAACAAACGTTTAAGTCGATCTTAGTCTCAAATGAGGCTAACGTATCCTTAAACACAACCCCCAAACCCAAATCTAAGATAATACGGATTTGGACTAGTCCACGCCCTACGGGCGACGACATAACTCAGTCTCCGTATACAATCCACGGGCAACCAAACACAAAACAAATACACACGACACGAAGTGATCATCTGAAGAAGGAGAAAGTTGTTACCGCGATGCGGTAGCGTAATTAACTGCAGGGGCTTGCGCCTGCAGGGAAGAGCGTCCCCACAATCAAAAACCCCTCAAGCGAGGGGGAATCTGACGAAGTCTGCTACATCGGACGCATCCGTTTAAACCTTCGATACATAGTGCCATAAATCAACTTAGCATCTTCGGAGAGGTAGACGGATAGCACCAATTAGCATCTGCTCCGAATTTCAGGAAAGACTATCCATGTCTTGGCCGTCTTTCGGAGGGGAACAGCGACATATCAGACGAAGAGACCGGACTGTACGGTAGTGTTACTGATAGGCTTCATGGAGAGTATGGACGAGCTTTCTTGTTGATCTTCATATCGCTCAATACCCGGGTAGCTGTCACGTCCAGTTAGTACCGCTGACGGCTTGTGGGTGACTGATGTGATCATCACCTACTGCTGGCGTATTGACGAGTCTTTAGAGTCCCACACAGAATTTTCCTGGTTCAAGCGAAACGAAATAGGGCACATATATGATATGTGCGTGGGCCTGATTAAATGCGTGTATGTGATACCGTATTGTAATCTAGAAGTTATCTGTTATCAAGTTAAGTTATATGTGATATAACCAGATTATCGAATCAAGTGTTGATTTGATAATGTGAAACACAGATAAATGATATTAGTCGGTCATATGTGATATATCCGGATTATTAAATCAAGTGTTGATTTAATAATTTGATATAAATTATATTTGATATAATTATATATTAACTAATATCATTAGCTCACTAATTGCTTTATATATATATATATATATATATATATATATATATATATATATTATATATAAAGCATGGTTTGATTTTCTATTTTAAGAAAATAGAAAAATAAGGTGTAAAATGTGGAGATATTTTGGGTATGGTCTAAGGCATGGGATTTTCAATTGTTTATTTGTCTTGAATCACTATTGAAGTATGGTTGAATTAAAATATTGTAAATTCAACTATAGTTCAATAAGTGAGCAAGCATATAGTTGTTCTTCTTCACATGATGATGTTACTTTTTCATGCCTTAGCCATTTTTCCATGAGCTCTTGCTGTTTCTTGATCTCTACACTTTCTTCATCTCACCTCCAAGCTCAAAACCCTCACATGTGATGTGAATCATTGAGCTTGTGAGAATCCAAGTGAGCTTTCAAAATCTCTACTCCATCATCCTACACTTGACTAGAGATCAAGTGTAGCGTGTTTCCTATACTAAAACAGTTTAGTGTAGAGGTAGTTTGAGCAAGAGGGACTTCGGGTGGATCGTCTTTGGCGCGAAGATCACGAAGGAGGTTCATTCAACTCAAGGTGGAGCCTAGTGGAGTCGTGTGGACCACAACCTGGAGCTAAAGAAGAGAAGGACTCGATCTACGAGGGTATAACCATCTTACCTTCTCTTTGTTTTTCTTGTTATCAAACTAAAACCCTAATATTCTAGTTAAAGATCTAGGTTAGTCTAGCTTAGAACCTATAAAAATTTGAATTTGGCATGGTTGATGCTACTAAAACCTCATGGTGTTGATAGGGTAAACTTTCATACGGATTAGTCTTTAGACCTGAGATCGTCATTTGTCTCGTGTGAGTTCCCACTGTACTTAGATTACTACCATACAACGGCTCTACTGAGTCGTGCAAACATGTTTTAGTTGGGTACAGTCCCGAGCCATATGGATGCAGTAAGCGATCGTCGGGGATTCTTCTCTCCCTGTATTGAGAGTTGATGTCGCACTGTGTTCGGTCGGCCATGACTATAAGACCTTGGTCAAGACAGATGAGATTTACTGATACTTTGATCAGTAGTTTCTCGGTTTGTCCTGGGCCACAAAAGCATGACTTTTCGGGTTATTAAGGGTCTGACATTTTTCTCCACCTAGACCGGTATGCGATACTCTTAGACGAAAAGACCGAACTATACGTAGATTTTCACGGATAGGCTCAGTAGGAGTTCGGATGAGCTTGTTCGTCGGCATTCCTTTCGACACGTACCTAGGTAGCCGTTACGTACAGGTAGTGCCGCTGACGTACTTGTAGTTATGGATTTATCCAGTAACTCGCTGCCAGCGTATTGTCGAGTTTTTTAGAGTCCCACACAGAGGGTTTTCCCGGTTTAGGCAAAATGACGTAGTGGCCATATATTGATACGTGCAGAATTCCGATTAAATATGTGTACCGGTTACATGGACTTTAATCGGACGGTTTGATAATGCTAGCCGGCTTAGGATTAAACCAGATTATTATCCTAAGCCGGATTATTAAATCATGTATTGATTTAATAATTTACATATATATATTTCGATATGTATATTCTAGTATCATGTTCATCGTATTTTTTTCTATCTCTTGGATATTCGTATTTTGGTACGAATACGGGTATATATATATATACGGAGAGTGTATAATGTATTTATACATGATACATTTTAGAAGGAGGACGCATCATTTCCTTAGAATTTATTTTATAGAAATTAGGGAATGAGATAGAGGGGTGAGGTGACATGAGAATGGCGAGAGGCATAAGTGAATAGATGGACAAATGAATTATTAATTCATTTGTCTAAACTATTCAAGTAAGGTTGTATTTTCTTTATTAAAAAAATCCTTTACCAAAAACCATACAAGTTATTTTTCTCTCACTTGATTTTTTCATTCTCATATTTTCATTCTCTCTCATCTCTAGAGCTCCTCCTCCTTCATCTTCTCTAACCCTCTCATGAATTAAGAATCATAGAGAAGAAAACATAGGAAAAATACTGCAACCTTCACTACATCCCTAACACTTCATACTTAGCAACTTTAAAGTGTTAATTGCTTCACTAGGTGAAGCAAGAGTTTAATTTGAGTTCTCTCAGGTGGATCATCTAGGACAAGGAAGACACGCCTACAAGCTTGATCCCGGAGTACCGAGAAGCGATAGAAGTGGAAAAGAAGACCCGAAGGACACGACTACGAAAGTATAAATATTTACCGAGTAGTTAAACTCTCTTCTTGTTTACTAGTTAGTGTTTGGAAATGATTGTTAGGGTTTAGTTGCTAGTACCGTTTTAAAATTTAAAGTTTTCATTTCGCAAAGGCCGCGGGTAAGAAACAAGGGCACTAGAAACTTCATCATATATGACACATGAGTTTTATTTCACGGTAGTTTGAGCAATTTTGAATATCACCCATATTCTTGAAGAGAAGTACAAGGATACTCTTACTCCACTAATTGGGCATCATTTTGGTTTGACAAATCTTATTAAACAGGTTTGTCAACCATCTAACGCCTATCTCTCATAAGCATCTCCATTGCTCAAAAGGAATCCCATCTGGACCAACAACTTTTCTTAATTTTATCCTCTTCAAAACCTCTGTAAACTCAAATATTCTTATCCTACGCATGAAATCACAGTTTATATCTTGAGATTGAATGACGGGTCTATCCAACTTTTTAGTAAATCTCTCATTGAATAATTTGTCAAAATAATCTCTCCATCTCTTCTTGATGTACTCATTTCGAATTAAAATCTTTTGATTTTCATTTTCGACACTTCACTGCACAAAAGTCTCTGCTTTTCCTCTCTGTCTCTCATCAGAGAAATCCTATATATATCATTTTCAATCTTCTTGATGGTCATCTTCTCATACACTTCTTTGTAAATCTTAGAGGTGTACGAGAAGATGGACACCGATGAAATTGGAAATGATATATGTAGGATTGTTCGGATGAGTGAGAGGAAGACCAGAGGCTGAAATTGATTGATCACAGATTTAACAAAAGTTTACCAAACAGATTGATATGAGAGCTTAGACATAATTTTTCTAACCGATTACAAAGTCTTCTTTAACAAATCAATTTTAGAAATTATTTGAGATATGACAGAAGAAAACTATAAATTGATTTTAATAGTGTTATAGATATATATAAATATATTATAGATATAGTCATATCATATAAATATATATAGATTATAATTTATTGAGACAAATAGATTATTTAAACTAAATTATGAGTGCACATAACATATGAAAAGTGATGGATTTGATTTTTAAGATTGGCATACACAGGAGAACATAAATAAGTTTTAGAGAGATCGATTCTGTAATAATTTATTGAAAATATATCTTTCCAAAAATATTGTTATTAAATCTTTTGCTTACTTTTTAATATGCATAAGAAAAAAAGTAATAAATAAAAATATCAACTAACAAATTTTTTATTTAAATAAACTACTTATATATTTATATAGTTTGAGAGTCAAATGTTCCCGAGAATGTTTTAATATATTAAAAAATATCTTTTTGGATGATCAACATCGTTCAGCTTGCTCTCCATAACCTAATGGATGTGTACAACGATTTTCATGATTTTGATATTCTTTGACCGTTGATCTAGAGGTGTAAAATGTTCTATAGTCGAAACACCGTTAATTTTGCAACCATCTAATATAAGGACAAAAAGTATCGAAATCATATTAAAATTGGTATACACATACATTAGGCCGTGGAGATCAAAATAAATGGTGTCGATCATCCAAAAAAATGATTAAGTTTGATTTATTAAGCCATTCTCGGGAAATTATCACGAAATAACATTCTCGGACCATTTATCTCATAGTTTGATTGTAGATTTTAAATTGAAGCAGTTGATATAATAACTTATACATATTTATTTTTAACCGACTATAAAGTATTTTGGTTTAAAATAATTTAATTGAGCTAAAGAATTAGTTAAGATATGCACGGACGGAAAATTTGACCAATTTTTTTTATAGATATACATATGCGTGTGTTTTCTCTCTATAAATTGGCAGTTTTGTTATATCTTATCGACCCGCGGGCTGGAAAAGTGATGCACTTTTGGTAAATTAGTATTCAACACTAACAAATTGAACAAATTGAGTGTGCATTGATGTCCAAACCAATATGTGAATTGAAGACTACATGAACAAGTGGAAATTAATGTATGAATAAGCTCCTAAAAGTAGGGTTTCGCACCCTACTTTTTTCTTCAAAAAAACAATAATAATAAGGTCCTAAAACAGGTCCGAAATTACATGTTCTTAGTTCATAGCATGGTAAGGCGGAAATTTAATAAGATAGCATGAGCATTAAATTGTGATAAATTGGTTTGATGTAAATTGTTTTTCCCGACAGCGTTAAATTGTGGACATTTTTCCTTCTGGAGATCGAATCCTGGCCCGTACTCTTGATCCCTAGAAGGAAAAGTGCCATACCAACTGAGCTATTGTTCATTTGGTAGTTGTCTACCGATATAAAAGGGGGTTTGACACAATAACGGATTGGTATATGCTAAATAACTCTATACGATAAACTATAATTTTCATTCTTTTGTTAGCATCCATTCCAGTTCGATCTCTATGAAGGTTCTAGCTAGAGGTGTCAATAATGGCCCGCGACCCATTTGGCGTACGGGTCAATCCGTAAAACACCGACCACATGCCAAATTTTTACTACCCATTAAAATATTAGTTGTACCCGGTCCGCCTGTTTAGAAGTATCACCAGGTTGATCCGGTCCGTAGGTTCGTGGGTTTCACCCAGCCCGTCACCGGGTTGACCCGACTCGTAGGTTCATGGTTCTGCATGGCCCGTGTAAAAAAAAGTCAAATGACTTTTCATTTCTAGTCAATATGACATTAAATATTTGGTATTAAATTTATATTATGAATACCAAGAGTCCATCATAAAGATACATTTGTTTGAAATTATTGCTTTACTTAAAGTAATTAATGGCTACAAACACAATCCTTTATCTTTAAATTGCAATTACATCTTACAAACATGTTCATGACAATAAGAAAATAAAAAACAAAAGTACTCTCCCCCCTCCCTCCACCGAGTCCTAAGGCATAGGGAATATTTATTATTTTATTTTTATTATTATAACCCAAATTTTTTGAATGGTGATGTAATTATTATATCATATTACAAAAGAAAAAATTCCTACAAATAAAGATGATCAACTAGGTTGTACACGTCATCTTAATATATATATATATATATATATATATATATATATATATATATATATATATATATTCTCCCATTCAAGATGTTCACATTTAGCATTTTCAAACATTTTTTTTTTAATTTAAAATTCAAACCACTCTCTCTCTCTCACACACTCTCATTTATAAGTAATAAAGAAGATAAAAGAAGAAAAATTAAATACATGCTCCATGAATTTGAACAATTTACAGGTAACCCCTCAAATATTTCTTTCATTTTGTTAAATTTTTCCATACCTTTTGCCATGACATCTGATATATACACACATGCATTACACGTGTAAAATACTGGTAGGAAATATATATAAAATTCTCTATCTTTTCCGAGATATAAATTTCAAAATTATATAGAATTAGGTTTTTTGATATATATGTCAAGAAAACTGAATTCAAACTATCTTATGTACTAATTTAAAGTTGGGTTTTAGGAAGGAGAATTTTGCATCGGATAGAACCATTTGCCAAAACACTGGTTTTGATAAGTTCTTCCTAAAATGCCTTTTTAAATTTTAAATGTAATAATATTTCTTGATTTTGACATAGCAAGGGTATATTTGGAAACAAAATCCTTAATGATTTCCATGTTGTTCATATCTGGGATTTGCAAAATCCTTGCGAAAAGTTTTCCTTGGGTTTTATATAGTTCACAACGATTTGATAGAAATTTAGAAGAAAAAAAAATTTAAAATTAATATTTGTATCAAAATAGACACTAAAAATATCCTATATCTTTTTTCAAATATGATGAAACAATAATATTTTAAATAATAGTTATTTTATATTTATATATAGAAACTATAATTGTTTTACAACGTAAAATTTCATGACCCAAATAACTGTCGTTATTTAGAAATTTAGTAGATAATGAATTAATTGCAAAACAATTTTTTTAGCCAAAATATTGACATAATTTATTATTTGCATTGGTTTATAGCCACATTGCATAACATAAATTGATGTTCGTATTTGTAAATTGTAAATTGAAAACACCAAGACAGAATATTTATTTAGATATGATGATTATTCTTGGTATCTACTTATAAATCACAAAGTATATGATATTTATATTAAAAACTTACCAAAAGATTTTGGTATTTAAGTGAAATTTAGCCTTTATACAGTCATGAAATATTAAAATAAGATCAAAGTTTTCATATAGTATTTCTCATAGAAAAAATCAAATACTATCTTGATATTTAAACAAAAAGACGGACTATTTGAAAAATTATTAAAATTATATTTAATATTTAGATTTTTTATCATGCCTAATACAAAGTATATAATTTTCTAGTTTTAGTAAATTACATTCAATAATTATAGTCAAATCACAATTAATAGCGTATTCATACTTATAATTCATACAAGACTAAAAATAAATACTAACTCTATTTATTTATATAAGAACTATAATCTTTATGAAGAAATATCACAATTTACAAAAAAAAAATCGATCAACAACGATTGTTTTGAGCTAGATAAGATGGATATATACTTTTTTTTATCATGTATCGGTAACATCTCAAATTGCAACAATTTTATGTACCGTATGAATTTATCTATAAATATATTGGAGCGTCTTTGAACCCATAAATAGTCACACGTTGGGGTCAAAGTCTATATATATATATATATATATATATATATTATATATATATATATATATATATATATATATAAGTGATTGACATGATAAAGAGATATATAAATGCAAATTAAACTACACATCAACTTAGAAACTTCTGAAAGCGGTTGAACACTAGAAAAACTGTTTTATCTTTGTATGCATCTCTTCTTCATTTCACCAAATCAGTTTTAAAAAAAAAATTGAAATACAAGAAATGTTGAAAGGTATGCAATTTACTAATTCCACAGCTTTATTGTACCTAAAAAAGAGTCTTGGATATATTATTTGAAAAGGTGTTGAGAGTTTAAGCAGTGTCCAGATATAAAATGATCTAGAGAAGCATTTTATTTATTTATTTGATTTTGTATAAAGATCATAATTTAGACTTTAAAAAATGACATTTTTAGATAGAAGCTGGTTATTAATCGTCCATGGGGTTCCATTCGGATCAGATACGGATCGGATATGCGCATTACCATAGCCATATTTGCTTTCTAGTTTCAGATACGGATACTCATACAGATATGAGTATAATTCAGTAAAATAAATCCATATCCATATTTGACAAAAGCGGATATGGATATAGATCGGATATGACAGAAATGAATAGGATGTGAATTAGATATTGATATATAAATATTTAAAATATAAAACAAGTGAAGGTGAAGTTAAAATATGGGAAATATCCACTATGCAAGGGCTTGCATGGTGCAAGCCCTTGCATAGCCTTTGGATGAGCTTCCCCCACATGCAAAGAGAGTCCATCCAAGAGCTCTAGAAGGGCTTGCACCATACAGACCCTTCTAGAATGGTTTTTTTCAAAATATGCGTGTAACCAATATTCTATGAATAAAATTGAGTACAAATTATACATGAGTGCTTAAATTATTTAAAATGAATAAATATACGCATAACAAAATATATTACCAAATAATTATACATATTTATTACCCTATTATGTATAATTTGAAATAAAAATAATAAAATAATATGTTGAATAATATTTTAGATACATAATTTTTAGACGAAGATGGTGTTGGGAGCTGCGCTCGTCTCACCCAATGCCTAGTGAGTGGGGGCCACCACAAATTAAAACCATGAGCCCCACCTCCTGTTAAACCCACTTCTGCTGGTGGGGCTTATTGGCGGATCCAGAAAATTTGGTCAGGCAAGACGGAAATTAAACGGCCTTAAAATATTATAGATAGGCTTCGAAATTAAAAAAAAGATCCTTTAACATATATAAAAAATTTGGACAATATTTTCCAAACTAAGTTCATTATTACCAAAAACCTTTTTTCGGTGATTAATAAAATGAAAAACCAATTAGTTTCTTATTTATACAATTGTTGGGCCTAAGTTTCAAAATATATTAAGATATTTCATGTGTACATGGTTAGACATAGTACATTCTTATTTCAGTGAACATATAAAAATACTTAAATGTATTATATGGGATATACGGAACAATAACATAAAGAAACATTACAAATGAATGTATCGACCTATTTTCTATTCTAGGATATATTTTTTGGCTAAAACAAATTAAACAAAATTACTTGCTTTCTATTTCTATTTTACAAATTTGCATTAAAAAAAAGTAACTTGGGTCTTTTATTGAAAAATGATATATTTTTATGCTAAAAAAAACAAAATTACTTGATTTTTATTACTATTCTATAAATTTGCAGTAAAATAAGTAACTTGGGTCATTTATTAAAAAATGATATTAAAAATAAACGATGCCCAAGAGGATCGAACCCATATTTATTGTAAGAAGATACTAAAAAAATAAATGATGCTCAAGAAGCTTGAACTCACCGTCCTATATTCTAGAACTTCATGCATATACTAATGAGCCATTTCTACTTTTTGAAGTAAGTTATAGAATATATTTTATATATAAACAACTTATTAACTTTGCATATCCATATCGATAACGCGAATCCAGTTGGGATGGCCGTCTCGTCTCGTCTCGCCTCTAAATAGATCCGTCCCTGATGGGGCCGTGGGCAACCACAGCCCCATTAGCCTCTAATTTTTAATATGTATAAAATAAACAAGCTAAATGCATTATTTAATAGTCGTCGCTCAGCTTTAAGCCTTATTAGATATTAATTTTAGTATTAAAGTAGTAATTAATTAAACATAAAATCATTAGAAAATTTAATTTAAAATGCTATCTTTAAATTAATGTGTCTGTGGATATCAATATCTGAATTCGTATCCGTATCCGAAAAATTTAAAAAGGTTCATATCCATATCTGTATCCGACCAAATACGAAACTATATATTTGTATCCGTACATGAGCAGATCCAAAATTGTATATCCGTATCGCAAAATATATGGATCTATGATGTTTGATACACCGATGGTTGATGATGGAGGTCCTTTTTAGGTCTCCGTCAAATGTTGTCTTCCGTTGATCTCCTGGTGGATTTTGGTGGTGATTTTCTGTTGTGTGTGGATCTCAATGGGTTTTGGTGAGATTGGTGATTTGAGGAGTTTAGCGCCGAGTACCTGCAAAGAAGTCCCGGGGTGGTTTGGTACCACCGAGGACCCTCCGATGATCAAGTTAGTGCTAGATCCGAGCAGAGTAACGGCTAAGTGGAATAAGAAATGGCTTACTTGACCCCTCTGTGATGGGGGTTTATATAGAGGCAGCAGCACGCAGCGGTATGCGAGGGAGTCTCGCCGGCCGTTACGCTCCCGACGTCACGCCCGCGTGAAGAGCGGATCGCCCATTAATGGGGATCGTGATAGCGTGGAACGTGAGACGTTGCTGGCGGAGAATCTGCACGTGGCGATATTTGCGGAGCGGCGGTTATGCCTGCGAGTGGTGGAGTTGGTCGGTCGGAAGGGCCGAGGGGGACGGCCTCGGCTGGAGGGCTCAGAATCGAGAAAGAGAGTCGAGGAGTCTTGGTCCCGTGGCAGCCCGGGTCGAACTGAGAGGCCGAAGAGGCAAATTTGCAGGGGGCCCCGAGGAGGGCCAGCTTGTGCTTGCAGGTCGGGTACAAGGGTAGCCTGGTCGGCCTCTGTGGGCCCTTTCTTCCGGGTCTTGGGACATGTCATCCGCCACGTGTCCTGATCTCGTATCACCAATATTGAGCATCATCATTAGCCCCCCACTCTTGTCCTGACTAGCTAGCGGGTCGGGTCAGGAGTGGACTGCCAGGCCTCCCGAGGTGAGCTCCTTCCTAAGGCTTTGTCGGGACGAGTCCTCTGGCCGTCAGTTGTCTTTTCTGCTAGCGAATCAGGGCGAGATCTCAGCATTTAAAGAAGGTGCGCCGGTTTGTGCACTCTGCCACTGAAACGACGGTCCACGCGTCAAGCGTCGATTGGCCGACGTGACGTATGCAGGCCTGCGACGTCTGATGGGATGCGGTCCAGCGCAGGATCGACACATGGAGCGATCGGAACCGCTGGACGCGAGGAGTCGTTTCGGCGGGAGATGACGAGCGTCGTTGGATGAGGTCGCTTGCAGCAATAAGTAGGGATGGGGCTCGCCCTTGGGCCCCTACTCCTTCATATTTCCCTCTTCTAAGTCCTGGTTGCTCGGCGCTCATCTTCTTTCTCCCGCTTTCGGCTCCCGAAGACTCCCTTTTTCAAGGTTAGATGTCTTCCTTTATAGAGTCACTAGATGTTGTAGGAGTAGGTTCTAGGGACCCTTTAGTTGTGTCCGAGTCCCCCCGGGGAGCAGGGGTCGGATCCTCTCTCCGGGATCGTGCGGCGGGGGCAGCCCCCAGGGAGGAGGCGGCAGATGCGGCCCCCGGCTCCTCGTGTTAGGTGAGGCATGAGGACGAGCTTGCCAATGCTCGGTGTCACGCCCCGCTTCCTAAAATACGGAATACGAGGGGTAGACAAGGCCGGCCATGCTCCTACGGTCAAGGAAATGTCCTGCCGTAGTCACACTTCGGCTTCTAGTTTTTCATGGTAAGCAGTAAATAATGCGCAGGTAATGAGAAATGCAGTAACTGGAACAAAATAGTAAAATGAACTGACCTGATGGGAAACAAAAGATATAACTCTGGATAGCTAAACAAGATGTCCGTGAAGTGCGTCTTGTCCTGGTCCAGGCTAAATCTTCTCCTCACACTGAGCATGCATACTCAGGTCGTCAGAGAGACACAATAGCAATATAATATATATAAAATCATATGACAATTCTAACAGTGATAATAGATATATATAGCAGTAAATCAGAATGGTGTAGATATAAACATGCAGTAATCAATGCAGCGGAACAGTAAAAGCAGTAGAATGATATGCTACGTATGTCAACACAGTATGTAAGGTATATCAATGCCAGTATCCCTATCAGTCTCTAAGTCTCACTGTACAGGTCACTAAGCCGATCGTCAGTCCAAGTGTGAGAGTCAACCACTCGCGAGTGTCCTCCACCCAAGGGTAGAACCCAAGGGCAAGGGACCACGGGCCCAACATGTATATCACGGTAATAATCACATACCCTGTAAATCTCCATATATCTCCCTAAATATATAAACCGGTATGGGACTCCCGAGATTCTGTTGAACTCACACTCAAACTACCCCACACCCCGTGGTCTACATCAAACGCTAACCATAACCCTAAATACCAATCGGTCTGTGATAAGTCTGCACGAGAACTGGAAGCAGGACCTCCATCAAGCACATCCCGACTAATACCTAAGATAAATGGCAGTGTCTGGTGTCTTATCTGTGACACCCATGCAAGAGCTTCCATAAGTGTCCCATACCACTTATAGTCACACGTACACGTGTCCCACAAACGTCGACAATGCAATATAATAATAAGGTTCACTGATTGTGTATAAGTACGTATCACTTTCACTTATTCACTGATACACGAACACTAACGTACTTGCCACAATCATCACTAAAACCTAACACTGGGTAAATGCACGTTATCACTAGGTTATCAATGCAGTGACATGTGTATGACATGATGCGTAAACAGTATATAAAGCATGTTTAGGATGTCATGAATTAGTAATCTACCACTTGAATAATATATCATAAATCATACGGTTACAGTTTAGTAAAACGATGAATGGGGAATAAATAGTATGTTCGGTTATCTATCCAGCGAATTTGGTTTCATGCCAATCGGGTTCCCGGATCATTAGTTATAGCCATTTCATTTTAAGCGTTCGCCGCTGGAAATCCGGTTTCAGAATCAGAAGTCCATTTCGTAACGCATTTTAATTCCAATTGGCATCAGATTTTAGCGATGCTACTTTTGAATGAAATCTAGAGTTTTCAGTAAGGTTTTCAACGCAACAGACGGATTCTCAATCGCGTCTGTACGTCAGGAGATATACACTGTTTAATACTAGTATGTCAATTCTGATTCTGTTGGGACTGTTATGCGTCCCGATCTTTTAAATTACAGATTAAATAGCAAACGATGACGAAACAGAATGAAACCACTTGTGTTACTTAGCTAACAGTTTCACCTTTTATAAACAGTGTAGTTCCACAACCTACGAGTTAAGGAAACAGTGTGGTGCTCATCACGGGACAGCACACAGTAAACAGAGTCGCTCTGGACTGCAGTCCAGAGTCGCACTCCGATCCAAATATTGTCACAGTTTAGGTACAGAAACAATTAGAAACTTGCATAGGGTTATAGTTCGTCGAGTCGGCTTCGATTTAAGCCCTCGAACGCATCATTACAGTATGTATATAATTTATGGTTATTTTAACTGTTTTCAGGTATGGGGAATTTCCAGTTTTACAGGTAAACTTGGGGGTAGTCGTTTTAGTCATTAACGGTCATATTTTCCAACGAAATTCACACACTAGATTCATAGCCATACGGGCCAGATTATACAATTGAATTCCGCCAATTTAAATGATGATTTCCATTGAGAACATGCATCGAACAGTTGCGACATAATATTTAACAGAAAAGTAAAACATGGGGTATACACGATTGTAATTTGTAATTATCATAAAGTAGCATGTAGCAAGTAGAGAACTTGCCTGGAAATGTGTCGACAATAATACTGCAGTGGTATCAGCACGATCGCGCCACGAACGAAACACCGGCTCAGTCCTTTGGAATCCGACAATTTCACTCGATCTAACTGCTCTTCGTGCCCTCCTTTTCTTCACTGCTTCACGCTGTTCCTTGATTTGATGTGAGGGAGGGTGAGACGCTGATAAAGGAAGAGAAATTTAGAGAGAGCAGAAGAGAGAATTAGAGAGAGGGGGGGGAATTAGAAAGAGAGAGAGAGAGAATTAGAGAAACTGAGAGAGAGAGAGGGAATTAGAGAGAAAGAATATGGGTGAGATGAGAGAGAGGGAATAGAATGAATGAGAATTAAGTGGTGATTAATAGGATTTTAAAAGGGATTAATGGGGGAAATTAATTGGGATTAAAGAGGCATTAACTTGGTGGTTTAATAGGAATTTATAGAGGAGATTTGGGTTTGGATTTGAAGGGATTTAAAAGAAATGAGGTGGGATAATTGTTATTTTAATGGGCTGGGGAGGGAAAATGGGCTCGGGCCAAGGGATAAGATAGTAGGGAAAAGAAAGGGGCCGGACTTGGGATTTTAAGTGAATGAGAAAAGGATTAGAGGAGTGGACCGGCTTTGGGCTTGGGAAAAGTAACGACTGGGCTAAAAATGAACAAGAAAGGGGATAATAAAAGAGGAAGGGAATGATGGTTTGGGTTAGGGAAAATTAAAAGATATGAGATTAGATTAGGATTTGGGTTTTTAGAATAATACAAATAATAATTATAAAATAAATAAATTTTGAGAGTGACAAAAATACGGATATTGGTATTCAAATGGACTGGGTATTACATCATACCACCCTTATAAAAATTTCGTCCTCGAAATTTAAAACTAAACGATAAGTTGTAAAATCAAAAGCGAAAGCTACCATATCACAAACTAACTCATAATGGTTTACTTAAAACGGGTGGATGATTTTTTTTTTTTAAGATGTATATATGCAAGAACAACATACAAAAGGGTGGATTTAAATAAGTATACGGCAGGAACGACTATAAGGACGAACTATAAGTACACGAGAATATCGATAACAATAGCGAACAAAAATAATCAAGGCGTGTTCAATAAAAATCGAAACCCAAATGTGTGCTCATATAAGTATATCAAGGTAGAAGTAATAAGTATAAGACACAATTATTTATAATAGTAAACATAGGCACAACACCCGAAAATATAGTAACGATGATAAAGTAGTGAAAGATTTGTCGGTAGGTTAAAACATTTTAGGATAGTGTATCGATCAAATAGTTTTAAAATAACTTAGAAAACTCATATAGTGAAAATAAGAAACATGGAACAAAATATGCGCGGTGTAAGGTTGCGCTACTGAAAGTAATGTGAAAGCTAGCAGTGGAGTACTTGAAATGCGTAAAACGGGAATAGTCGGTATCACACACTCTTCGATAAATATAAAATAATGAAAACCAAATTTTCGAGTAATAATGCCCATATAAATATTTAAGGTAATAGGAAAACACAAAGAGATTTAGGGCTGGCTAGGGTAGTGATTATAAAGAAGTGTGGCTCATTCAGAAGGTCGGTATGTGGCGGCTTTAGGCTGAATATCAAGAAGACTGTGATCAGGTCAGCACAGGAAGTAAGGATGAGCAACAAAGGAATACAAGAGGAAAAGTATGGGGGAAACAACAGTCGATATATCACACGAATCAAAATTTGAAGGGTTAGCGAACTCGGAAATTTCCCTAAAATTTTCTCCTCTCAGAAGGATCTCAAGCGAGGTACGGACGGAGGATGGAGGGTGGACCTCTAAAAGATCGGGTGTGGTACTAGTTAATCTCGGTGAGGGTTAGAACAATGTAAGGAGTAGGGGTGAACAGATCTCAGTAGGAAAATAATTGTATAGAAGAAATAATCAAGCATTAAGGGAATTAAGAAGATTGAAGGATTGGCGAACTCAGCAATTTATTTCATTCCAGGAAATCCTAAACAAAGCATTCTTAAAGATGAAAGGTGTCCCTAAACTATACACAGTTTTATTTGGCCAGAAAGACAACATCAAAAAGGAATCCCGTCAGTCACGGTTGTGGAGATTCAGCAGGTTGCGGTAGGCTTGCGCGCTCAGGTAGGGGCGTCTATTTCCATAGCGCCTCGCGGGGACCGCCATTGGAGTTCTTCCACAGCAGGGTCTTGATCTTCTGGTCCTTCTTCCTCGGATAGAGCTTCTTCATTGAGGTCTGATTCCATGTGATTTTCTTCTTCTGGATTTTCTCCCACGGGGTTTTCCTCCGCTGGATTTTCTTCTATCGGGTCTTCCTCGGGATCCTCCTCTATCGGGTTCTCTTCAGGGCCTCCTTCTTCTTCATCGGAATCAGCTATCATGTTAAACTCTGGGGCGGCTACTCCTTCGTCCTCTGAATCGTTGTTTCCGAAATTGACCTGGGGACCGTTGATCTCATCGTCAGAACTCATCAGCGTGTGGTCTAAGGAAACGCATGACTGTGCATCCTCATCTAAATGCGGCGCTTCTCCAGGGTGGGCCATGGCCTGAAAAGAAAGAGTCATGATTAGATAGTAGGACACACTGAGTAAATAACCCAGTATACAGAGTACAAGAAAAATATGCGGTAGGCAAGGACTGAAAAATCAAAAATAAAAATGCTGTTGTAATGATTAGTATAAATAAGGGGGAAAGTAAGTGAATGATACATACATCATGATTCGAAGTTTTATTGCATTCAACTAAAAGTTCGACGGATACGAGATTTCCCCCTTATTTATACTAATCATTACAACAGCATAAAAGTTCGACGGATACGAGATTTCAAACGAAAGGAAATTTTTACAAAAGGGGTAACAACATTATTATAGAAAGCAGAAAACATAATAACTCTTCTTTGATTTCTGGACCACTGCAATCTCTTCACACGGGTTGAATTCTAAGCTGGGTCCGCACTATCCTCGAAGCTCGATCTACGAAATATCCATCAATTAGCAGGAGTGGGGAGTGTGGGCGAACTGCCTCCTTGTAGCTCCTTCCTATTAGGGCAACCGTTGATAAGATGTTCGTTGGATCCGCAAATCAGGCATTTCCCCTGGGCGCGGCGACAATCCCTCTGAAGATGTCCTGGCCTCCTGCAGTACCCACAACATTGGGTCTTCATCTGCTTCTGTCTCGGGGAACAAATGGGCGCTTCATCTTCTTCTCTTTTCCTCGTCTAACAGGGATCCCTTTACGACTGGAGACTCCCACTGGTGCCTGATTCACCTGCCTTCTCAGTCCTTCCGCTAATAAGTCGTTCGCTCGCTCCTGGGCTCCCTTCAGACCTTACAGTACCCTCAGAATTTCAACGGTCTGATTCTGGGGAGTGGAGATATAGAAAGAGTCGTTGGACGACATGATCTTGAAACAATAATTTTGAGGACGATATAAGGCACAAGCTATAAGAATCAAAATAGAATACGGATTAGGCAAGGATTCAAGAATATCAGATGTGATGAGATTCATTACAAGTGGAAATCAACTGTAGGGCTCTAAGTCACTTAAACCGGGTACAGTATTGTAACTATGAGGTAGTTCACAATTACAACCTCGTCACTCTGCCAAGTCGCCCGAAACCCTAACGGATGGATAACAGGATACACAATGTGAATAAGGATCAAGGATATCAAGTTTACAATCTAGACTGAGGGATGTCATAGATTGTCAAGCTCTACACGGAAAACTGCAATCCCAATCGAAGCAACCTGGCTCTGATACCAACTAAACCATGTCACGCCCCGCTTCCTAAAATACGGAATACGAGGGGTAGACAAGGCCAGCCATGCTCCTACGGTCAAGGAAATGTCCTGCCGTAGTCACACTTCAGCTTCTAGTTTTTCATGGTAAGCAGTAAATAATGCGCAGGTAATGAGAAATGCAGTAACTGGAACAAAATAGTAAAATGAACTGACCTGATGGGAAACAAAAGATATAACTCTGGATAGCTAAACAAGATGTCCGTGAAGTGCGTCTAGTCCTGGTCCAGGCTAAATCTTCTCCTCGCACTGAGCATGCATACTCAGGTCGTCAGAGAGACACAATAGCAATATAATATATATAAAATCATATGACAATTCTAACAGTGATAATAGATATATGTAGCAGTAAATCAGAATGGTGTAGATATAAACATGCAGTAATCAATGCAGCGGAACAGTAAAAGAAGTAGAATGATATGCCACGTATGTCAACACAGTATGTAAGGTATATCAATGCCAGTATCCCTATCAGTCTCTAAGTCTCACTGTACAGGTCACTAAGCCGATCGTCAGTCCAAGTGTGAGAGTCAACCACTCGCGAGTGTCCTCCACCCAAGGGTAGAACCCAAGGGCAAGGGACCACGGGCCCAACATGTATATCACGGTAATAATCACATACCCTGTAAATCTCCATATATCTCCCTAAATATATAAGCCGGTATGGGACTCCCGAGATTCTGTTGAACTCACACTCAAACTACCCCACACCCCGTGGTCTACATCAAACGCTAACCATAACCCTAAATACCAATCGGTCTGTGACAAGTCTGCGCGAGAACTGGAAGCAGGACCTCCATCAAGCACATCCCGACTAATACCTAAGATAAATGGCAGTGTCTGGTGTCTTATCTGTGACACCCATGCAAGAGCTTCCATAAGTGTCCCATACCACTTATAGTCACACGTACACGTGTCCCACAAACGTCGACAATGCAATATAATAATAAGGTTCACTGATTGTGTACAAGTACGTATCACTTTCACTTATTCACTGATACACGAACACTAACGTACTTGCCACAATCATCACTAAAACCTAACACTGGGTAAATGCACGTTATCACTAGGTTATCAATGCAGTGACATGTGTATGACATGATACGTAAACAGTATATAAAGCATGTTTAGGATGTCATGAATTAGTAATCTACCACTTGAATAATATATCATAAATCATACGGTTACAGTTTAGTGAAACGATGAATGGGGAATAAATAGTATGTTCAGTTATATATCCAGCGAATTTGGTTTCATGCCAATCGGGTTCCCGGATCATTAGTTATAGCCATTTCATTTTAAGCGTTCGCGGCTGGAAATCCGGTTTCAGAATCAGAAGTCCATTTCGTAACGCATTTTAATTCCAATTGGGATCAGATTTTAGCGACGCTACTGTTGAATGAAATCTAGGGTTTTCAGTAAGGTTTTGAACACAATATACGGATTCTCAATCGCGTCTGTACGTCAGGAGATATACACTGTTTAATACTAGTATGTCAATTCTGATTCTGTTGGGACTGTTATGCGTCCCGATCTTTTAAATTACAGATTAAATAGCAAACGATGACGAAACAGAATGAAACCACTTGTGTTACCTAGCTAACAGTTTCACCTTTTATAAACAGTGTAGTTCCACAACCTACGAGTTAAGGAAACAGTGTGGTGCTCATCACGGGACAGCACACAGTAAACAGAGTCGCTCTGGACTGCAGTCCAGAGTCGCACTCCGATCCAAATATTGTCACAGTTTAGGTACAGAAACAATTAGAAACTTGCATAGGGTTATAGTTCGTCGAGTCGGCTTCGATTTAAGCCCTCGAACGCATCATTCCAGTATGTATATAATTTATGGTTATTTTAACGGTTTTCAGGTATGGGGAATTTCCAGTTTTACAGGTAAACTTGGGGGTAGTCGTTTTAGTCATTAACGGTCATATTTTCCAACGAAATTCACACACTAGATTCATAGCCATACGGGACAGATTATACAATTGAATTCCGCCAATTTAAATGATGATTTCCATTGAGAACATGCATCGAACAGTTGCGACATAATATTTAACAGAAAAGTAAAATATGGGGTATACACGATTGTAATTTGTAATTATCATAAAGTAGCATGTAGCAAGTAGAGAACTTGCCTGGAAATGTGTCGACAATAATACTGCAGTGGTATCAGCACGATCGCGCCACGAACGCAGCACCGGCTCAGTCCTTTGGAATCCAACAATTTCACTCGATCTAGCTGCTCTTCGTACCCTCCTTTTCTTCACTGCTTCACGCTGTTCCATGATTTGATGTGAGGGAGGGTGAGACGCTGATAAAGGGAGAGAAATTTAGAGAGAGAGGAAGAGAGAATTAGAGAGAGAGAGAATTAGAGAAATTGAGAGAGAGAGAGAGGGAATTAGAGAGAAAGAACATGGGTGAGATGAGAGAGAGGGAATAGAATGAATGAGAATTAAGTGGTGATTAATAGGATTTTAAAAGGGATTAATGGGGGAAATTAATTGGGATTAAAGAGGCATTAACTTGGTGGTTTAATAGGAATTTATAGAGGAGATTTGGGTTTGGATTTGAAGGGATTTAAAAGAAATGAGGTGGGATAATTGTTATTTTAATGGGCTGGGGAGGGAAAATAGGCTCGGGCCAAGGGATAAGATAGTAGGGAAAAGAAAGGGGCCGGGCTTGGGATTTTAAGTGAATGAGAAAAGGCTTAGAGGAGTGGGCCGGCTTTGGGCTTGGGAAAAGTAACGACTGGGCTAAAAATGAACAAGAAAGGGGATAATAAAAGAGGAAGGGAATGAGGGTTTGGGTTAGGGAAAATTAAAAGATATGAGATTAGATTAGGATTTGGGTTTTTAGAATAATAAAAATAATAATTATAAAATAAATAAATTTTGAGAGTGACAAAAATATGGATATTGGTATTCAAAAGGACTGGGTATTACACTCGGGCTCGCTTCTACATCCCCTCGTGTTACACGCTCCGACTGGCCAAGGAGGGAGAGAGGGCGGATCAAGTACGGGGTAGGAAAATCGCCCTATATTTAGAAGCTTTTTGGGGCGGAATGTGCCTGCCCTTCTCTCCCGAGGTCGTCGCCGCGCTGAATTTTTTCGGTCTGGCCCCCGGCCAGTTAGTGCCAAACTCGTGGAGAATCCTTCTCGGGTTCTTGATCCGCCTGAAGTTACAGGCGGTTCCCTTCAGCCTCTCCCTTCTCGATTCTTTTCTCGTCTTCAAAAGTCATCCTGGTGGTTGAGCGGGCGACCCGAGATGGGTCTATCTCTCTTTCAGAAAGCGGACGGGGGGCGCTGCCGGGACCGGCGTCGAGGCCTTGCCCTATTCTATTCATGATTGGAAGAAGAAATTTTTCTTCATTTCCAATCCCGAGGGCGAGGACTAGCCCATGCCTACCAAGTGGTCGAGGGAGAAATGTTTGCCGGGGAACCAGTCCAATGACCCCGCCGCGGTGAGAGTGGCGTCGTGGGAGCCCATCCCCCGACCTGACGTGCTGCTGTCTGAGAGGGTCCTGTGCTGGGCCGGGCTCAGTCCCGTTGAGTTCGTCGGTAAGTTAGGCTGGCTTTTTGGCTTGTGTTTTGCTCGTGTTGCTGACTTGTTGGGTATTTGCTTTGTGCAGGATCCATGGACTTCGACTCGCTTAAAGCCTCCATGCGCCAGCCGAGGAAGGTTACGAAGGCTGGGGGCGCCAGCTCTTCTCGTGTGAAGCCCGCCCCGGCTCCTACTGCTCAGGTGGTGGCGTCCCATGAGCGTTTGAGGGCAGATCCCGCCCCGGGTCCCAGCAGAGTGTCGGTCCAGAAGAGGGCCCTGGTTCTGGAGGACCCGGACTCGGAAGAAGAGATCGGCTCTCCCTCGGAGCCGCTTAAGAGAAGCTCTCGGAGACCTTCCCGGGGCCGGTCCTCGCCGATCGTGGTGGAGGAATGGGGACTCCGGTTCGCGGTGTCATCGGGGCTATCCATTGCGAATAGCCTTCTGCATGAGATAGAGGATAGAGGCCTCGGCCGGGGGTAGAGTTCCTGGGGGGACCTTCAGGGCTCAGCTGGCGTCCATCGCCCAGGAGTCCGTGCAGGTAAGTGTTTAGTTCGTTGTGAGATTCGGTGCCTCCTTCATCTTTCTGATCTCTTTCGTATCTCCCAGGTTCTCCAGCATGTTGCCCTCGCCTTGCGTATGGAAGCCGAGGTGGTAGCCCCGGCGATGGAGGGTGCGGGCCGGCTCGCCTCGCTGGAAGATAGCTCCAGGCGGGAGCTGGAGGCGGTGAAGGCGAGGGTTGCCTCCTTGGAAGGCGAGGTGGAGGCCGGGAAACGGGAGGTAACCCGGCACCATGAGGCTGCCGTGATTGCCGAGGCTAAGCTTGGGGATGCTCAAGTGCTTGCCGGCAACTTGAAGAGGACGGTGAAGACCCTCCGGAAGGAGCTTGGGGCGGCGGCCGAGGCGGCCAAGTCGGCCGAACTGAAGGCGGTGGAGAGCTATAAGAAGTCGAAAGACTTCTATGATGACCTGGCCGTGGCTACGACCCGCATCTGGCACGACGCCCTCGATGCCGTTAAGGCCCGGATGCCGGAGTTTGCCGACGGAGATCTCCGGGCCGAGTTCCCCCTCGCGGACGCCGATGAGCTGGGGGAAGAGGTTCCTGGCGAGGAGACCGCCGAGGAACCCGCGCGTTATGTGGTGGATGTCGAGGACCTCGAGGTCGCACCTGGCCCCGAGGTCTTCCTCCTTTTATTTCTTTGTTTTTGGAATTTTGTAAGGCTGGGGAGCCAGAAAAAATACCCTTTGTAAAGCCTTTGTCTTTGGTAGTAATAAAATTTTTCTTTGGTTTCATCGAATCGCACTCTACCATCTGTTTTTGAAGAGTGCTCGTAAGATATCTTTGCTTGCACCGTTGTGTTTTCATGTCAGGTTGGCCATCTGTCTAGCGATCGTCCGTCGGGTTGATTTCGATCACTTGCCGACGAGCATGCCAAGCGTTGCCAATGAGGTATCCCCATGGGCCCCGAAGTCGAGGGGAGATCGTTTAGACTTGGAGACCCGATCCCCCTCACTGGGGTCTCGGATCCTCTGCGGGTGACAGGCAGAGCGCTGTTCGTCGTATTTGTGCCGAGCGTGAGTGGGAGGCTGCTCAGTGGCCCCATGGGGGGTGCCATCTTCTGACTTCTGTCAATGCGAGCATTGACCACCAGCCGGAGGTGACCGAGCAGGGTTGCTGCTCGGTTGCCTCTTGTGAGGGATTTCTGATCCCTGGCATTGCGGTAGGGAAGCTACCCGCCAGGGACGACCGAGCAGGGTAGCTGCTCGGTTGCCTCTTGCGAGGGCTTTGATCCTTAACGTTGGAGGGGCTGTAAGAAGCCCACTAAGGATGACCGGGCAGTGAAGCTGCGCGGTTGCCTCTTGGCGAAGGCTTTGACCTCTGGCATCGTGGGTAGGCAACTACCAGCCTGGGATGAACGAGCGGGGTAGCCGCTCGGGTGCCTCTTGTGAGGGCTTTGATCCCTGGCGTCGTGGGTAGGGAGCTACTAGCCAGAGTTGACCGAGCAGGGCAGCTGCTCGGTTGCCTCTTGCGAGGGCTTTGATCCTTCAGGACAGGGACCGAGCGGGGTTACCGTCCAGTGCCTCTTGGCGAGAACTTTGATCCCTGTCGGTTGTGGTAGGAAGCCACCAGCCGGGGATAGCCGAGCAAGGACCCGACTTCCTCTGGGAGGACTTTGGTCCTTGGCGCGGGAGGGGCTGTAAGAAGCCTACCAAGGACCCTTGGCCGGGCAGGGTTACTGCCCGGTGCCTCTTGGCGAGGGCTTTTATCCTGAAGGATAGCCGAGCGAGGGATCCTCGGGCTCGACTCCCTCTGGGAGGGATTTCTGATCCCTGGCGTTGCGGTAGGGAAGCTACCCGCCGGGGATAGCCGAGTAGGGAAGCTGCTGAGCTGCCTCTAAGGAGGACTTTCTGGTCCCTGGCGTTGTGGCAGGGAAGCTACCCGCCACTGTTGCAATTTCCTTTTCCTTTTTGCGTGTATGGCTGAGGAGCCCATAATACCTTTTGAATAAATAAGGTTTTTCCTTCTTTTTCGCAATGTTCCATTGATCTTTATTAAATTAACAACAGACCGTAGGAAGAGTTTACATTGCCCTAAAAGAAATGTACAGGCTAGTAGATGACTTTATTGGCTTGGCCCGAGCTCCCTGAAGGACTGTTGGCCCCCGAGCTTGGCATAGGGTATGGGGCTCTCTGAGTTCCGTGCTGGCCGTCCGCCGAAACGAGCATGATCTGACCGATGGTAAGGTCGGCGGGAGGGCGATGCTGCTCCTGCTCGCGGTCGGCCTGCCGTTTGTCCCTCAAGTATGTGGCGAGGTGTCCCGATCGGATGAGATCTTCGATGTAGTCCCTGAGTTGCTTGCAATCCTCCGTGGCGTGGCCTAGTGTCCGGTGGAAAGCGCGGTAAGGGCCCCGGGTTCGCTTCGTGGCCTGACGCGAGATTGGAGGGAACTTGAAGAACCCCTCGTTCTGGGCCTCCTCTAGCTATACTTCAAGGGAGACGTTGAGGGGGTATACTCCCGGAACTTCGGGTGATAGGGCTGCTGATGCTCCGGCCCTCCTCCCGAGCCCTCTTCTTCTGGTCGGATCGTTCTGCTCATGGGAGGTTCGCGTTCACCTTGGATTCCAGCTGAATCTCACGCTCGATCCATGCCTTGACCTCGGCCATGGTCTTAGGTTGCGCCAACGCAAAGGAGCGTAACCACTCCTTATGCCTCAGACCGGATCTGAGCGCCGTGATGACGGTCTCGTCCCGGTGCTCGGGGACCTCGAGAAGGGCGTTGTAGAAGCGGGTGATGTAGACATTGAACGTCTCCTTATCCCCGCTCTTAACAGTGAAGAGGTAGTCAACCGTGCGCTTCTGCCGACGGTTCCCAACGAAATGGCCGAGGAACTGAGTAGCCAGCTCGTCGAAGGTCGAGATTGAGCGGGGTCGAGCCCCCGGAACTGTTAGTTATATGTATGCCCTAGAGGCCATTACTATACATAGGATGTATATTGTAGTGGATGTTGGGACATATATAGGGAGGACTTTCTTGCTCGACATGATAGTATGCTATCTGGTTACCCTTTACCTTAACGTGTATGCTGATTGTCTCTCTGTTACATGTTGGTAAAGCCCTTAGGATCTGTACTTGACTACCTGGACTATGATGCGGATCATACTAGTGGGGACATGGTAGTCCATAAGTACATCCTTCAAAGTCCCTAGTCGAGGGTGTATCGAGACGGGGCATCGATATACCAGAGTAGACTAGCGTGTACCTTCTCGACCCATACAGATGGGCGATGGATGATCCCATATCCATTGATGTTTGACATCAGAGATGATATACGGGTGCTCAGTAGAGACTGGGTACACTGGACGGACTCGCCGAGAACTCCCAGATGGTATTATACCTCACGTCAGATGGCAGTTCTCTGGTGACACTGGTACAGAGTAGTCTGTTGACCCGAGATCGTCATAGAGTCTTGTGTGGTTCCCACTGTGCTTTGATTTCCATCTTACCACGTCCAAGAGGGCGTGCAAAACGGTGGTTTTTGGGTACAGTCCCGAGTCACATGGAGGCAATGAGCGATAGGAGGGGATTCGTCTCTCCCGGTATATGGGGGTTGATGTTGCGCTATGTTCGATTGGCTATAACAGGAAATCCCTGGCCAGGGTTGCTGAGATTTACTGGTAAGTGTTACCAGTAGTTTCTCGAACAGTTATAGACCTCATATCGACACGACTTATTGAGCTATTGGGGTCTGACGTATACCACCCCTAGGCGAGATATGCGACAGATCAGACGATCAGACCGGACTGTACGGTAGTGTTACTGGTCGGATTCACTGGAGTGTGAGCGGGCTTGCTCGTCGATCTTCAGATCGCTCAATACCCGGGTAGCCGTTACGTTTAGCAGACCGCTTGCGGCTTGTGGATGTTTGATATGATCATCATCTGCTGCCGGCGTATTGACGAGTCTTTAGAGTCCTACACAGAGGTTTCCTGGCTCAAGCGAAACGAAATAGGAGCGCATATGAGATATGTGCGGGACCGAGAATAATGCGTGTATGTGATACCGTATTCTATTCTCGCGATAAATATATCGAATGGTTGTATGCGATATAACCTAGTTATCGATTCAAGCGTTGATTCGATAAGCCGATATATTGTATACTAGTCGGTTGTGTGCGACATAACCGGGTCATTGAATCAAGTGTTGATTTAATGATTTAATGCATATTTATATATTTGATATATTACTTTACATCAACTAGTATCGGTTTACTTAAGATGGATTTTCTCACTCGGGTGTGCGCATTACATATGCGATATGATTTTGTGCACTTGCTTGTATCATGTTTGATGATACATGATTACTTGGTTAAGTGCAAAGAATTAAACCATGGTTAAAAGAATGGTTAGGGTTTCATTTCCTTTATTTATTCATTTATTTAATTGTTTATTCATTTTGGAAAAGAGGAGAAAAGAATGGTGGCTTAATTTGGAGTTTAGTTGAAGCTTCATGAATCTTTGATCAAGTCAACCATTCTTATCTCATCCTTAACCCTAACCATTCCCACTAACCATGATTCATTCTCTACACTTAACTCTAGTTAACATTATGATAAGAATTCATTTTCTTTTCATTTTCTTTTAACTTATCATATCATTTTGCTTCTTCTTCTTCATTCTTCAAGTGAAGAAAAGCAAGGTCCATCAATGGTGATTGTTGGAAAAGAGTGAGAAATCCAATTCTAAAGTTAACCCACTTCCTATTTCTTCATCCTCTACCTCTTGCCAAGTAGTAGAGTGTGTTTACTTCACAAGTTTCATGACTTGGTGAAGTTGAGAGCTTGATCCATCGATGCTTCGACGTAGATCATCTTCGGCATGGACATCGACGACCTCGCTTGCCAATTCTCCGACGAAGCCGATCCTAGAGCCCGGATTTGATTTGGACAGCGGAGAGGACCTCGTTGCGGAGCCGTGGAGGTGGAGCACCGGATCTACAAAGGTTGTATTTCCGTATTCTCATAGTTAAATGTTAACTAGTTCCTTTTCGCCTAGACATCTAGCAAACGATCCGTACTTTAGGGTTTGTAGGCACCATAATTTTTGAAATTGCCATGGTTGATGGCTTGGGAGACCTCACTAGAGTGCCTAGGAACCCTACAGTGATATCAGAGCCTAGCTAGAGCCATAGGCGAAGTCCAGACGGAAATTGAAGTCCGAACGAACCCGAAACCCCGAACCAATATTGCTCTCTGTACAATTTTTAAAAACAGGGATTTTTCAGTACTAAAAATATCCAGAAAAACATGCAGGAAAATCTAAGAGTAACTGTGTAACCCGTATCCCTAATTCCACTAAAGCGCCGCGCTTCCGCGGCACGAGCATGGCTCGTGCGGCGGAAGGGCGGCCGATTTGTCGTTTTGTGAGACCAAGTTTACACAGTAACTCCTAGTTTCCAGTGTTGGTCTTCCTGGGTATTTTTAATATTTTTTAAAGAGTTGAATTTTTCTGAGTTGTTTTGGGAATTCGGTGTTTCGATCGGGGTATCAAATTTTGTCTGTGTGGCTTTCCGGATAAATTTTAGAATATGTTAAAAAGTTCGACCGGATACAATACCCAACTTTTCCCCTGTCGGGAAATTTCCAAGTGTTGGATTTTTCCGTAGTTTAACGACGTTCTAAGTAGTGCAAGTAACGCGATGGTCCCTCTAGAAGACACAAACCTTAACTCGATTATGTGACCGTCTTGAACTGCCCTTTGAACCTTCGGGTTTGGGGCAGTACGGCGTGCCACATGTGAGGCGTTGGCTTGACCCTTCTACGGCTGGATCGTTGGTACTGAGGCACGAACGGAATGTTGTTAGACTTGTTTCATATGTTGATCTGTTTCGGGAAAACTTGGGTGTTCGATTGTTCGATCGAAAAGTTTAACATTTTCTGTTTATCTGGAATGGGATACAATAATTGGAATTCACAAAAGTTATGTGATAACTAAATGAATGTTATAAACATAGCTGTTTAGTCTCACTTGATCGGTTGCCACGGAATTTTGATGTGATCAAAAGTCCGTCGCAATCACGTAGCGTACGCGGATACTCGCCGGGTAAACTTAATAGACAGCCTCGCTCCATAGCCCCGACCAAGTGACTGTAGGAGAACCCCGTCGCCGAAAGCATCCGTCCGGGTGCTCGCGGTAGCTGTGTTCCGCCTTGGTGCACTTCGTCGACGGTATCGGGGGTGCGGCCATTTACTGAAGTTTGCGATGAGCATTCGATCAGAATGTCGGGAATCTTGTTGAATTACCCGACTAGGTATTGAAAAGTGTTTTCGATTTTGAGACTAAAATGCGGGGTTTATAATTGTTAGGCATGCGATGTCTAAAGAATTCATTTGGTCAGGCATGCGATGTCTGAGGTGGTTGCGGATTCCAACTGTTGTAGTTTTACACTTTCTTTTCTGTGACCGTAAGTGTAATATGTGATATCGCCGGTTTCGTTGCTATATGTCAACGACAATTGGGATGCGCATATTTACTTACGTTGATGACATGTGATGTTATGTGTTGCTGGATATGTTATATTGGATCGTCGTGTTTGAATAGCCGGGGTTTTTTATGTGAGATGAGTGTTTTTTTTTCATTTTCATTTCATGTAAAAACTTGTATGTAATATTCTTTTATTGGGGCGCTTCCAGGTTGCGGGAGTTGTCACCTGTTGTATATTATTTACTTTTCCGCACTAGGATAGACCCAAGGAGGGGAGCATAAGTAACCGGGTTCTGGAGTCCAGTGGGAGACCAACTCGAGGAGTCGAGTCCGGGTATCCTAACTCTAGAATTGGTAGGGTTGCTTGCCGCTCTCGTAGGGGTCTAGGGGTGTGGGTTTGGCTATTCATCACGACCGTGGAATCCGTGTTTTATACTGGCTCGTATTGAAAACACGGACGTCCTAGTATATCCAATATTTCATATATTTCTTCTGCTGCGATATCTGTGATGTGATCATGTGATGTTTCTGTGATGGATTTAGTATATAGTATATATGATATATTATATAGACGTTACTTATGTTTTACACCCGCGCTAGCCCTGCCCTGCTCTGTCGTTAGTTACCTAACCTAACGGTGCACGAGGGGACATCGAGGCGAATGCGGATGGCATAAGTGTACGTTATATCTATCTGTGATGTTTAGGTATTTAAATGATGGGACTTCATTAATGTGATTAATGAAATAAAAGAAACCTAAGATGTTGTAGAATCGAATTTCAAAATAAAAACAGGTAGCTACAGTTCTTGTTTTGCATACAGGTATATGTGATATATCCTGCACCTCATCCGACGAGGAAAGGACCGAGATCCCTTCACCGGGAGTGACTCCTTTAGCAATAACTGGCAGATGCTACACACTCGGTTTGTCTTTTGATTGCTTTTAAGAGTTTTTGCTTTGCAAAGCGATATATGTGATATATCCCGCACCTCATTCGACGAGGAAAGGACCGACGATCCCTTCACCGGGAGTGACTCCTTTAGAAAAACTAGAAAAGCCTCAAAAACACTCCATTTCAAAATTCATTCGATCCTACAACGATATCAAGTTCATTACGCAATAGGTTTTCAGAAAAACCTGTCGTAGCCCTCCGTCATTTCAGATAAGTAGTAGTTAGTATTCGTGCTACGTTTGTTGGCCTGCGTCAAGGCGTAGTGTGCGGTAGCTAACTGGTGCTTATCTGCATAAGCATATGATGTGATTGGATTAGGGTAGTCGTGCGACTTTGTTGGCCCGCGTCAAGGGTCGTGCGGGTGGGTTTAATTCAATCAGGAAATGACGGGTTGAACTTGACTAGCGGACTATGGTTTGTTGGCCTGCGTCAAGGTCATAGGATGCTAGGGGCAAAATATTATCGGGAATTTCAAGTGTTGAAATTTGCAATGAGATTGCATACCTTCTATGAGATAGTTGGATCCCGATACCCGCTGCGAGTAAGTGTTACTCCTGGGAGAGTTTTATACATTACAATTAGCCGATCAAGTAGGTGTCTAGAAAGGTGTCAACGAGGTTACGCCTCTGGGAAAACGAGGTTTACATTAATTAGGTTCATGCGAAAGCACGGGGGACCTCCCTCAAAGTACCGACACTGGCCTGGCTGAAAGATTGGCGAACTTGTAGTGTGTAATTAATCCCGGTTAGTCTTTCCTTTTAGGGTTTGAAGGAAGATTTGATAAAAAGCAGTGGGAACCATCCTGATTAGATAAAATAATAACCAATCTATTCTTGCAAGAGCGCACGCTGAGTGTTTTCTTCTCTCTCTCTCCAGGTAGCGACCATATCACGCCTTAATCAAGATAATAATACGGATTATTGACCGAACCCGCTTGTTATACTGAGCTGGGGAACGTTGGTCCCGCTCCAACTTATAATTGTTATAAGACAGAGCAGGAAATTGGGGAATACCAGATTTCCCGTGCCGCCCAAACGAAGAAAGTGCATATGATGCATCTCCTTCGGGTATGTTCGTTATACAGAACTGTTTCTCAGTATCCTTTACGTCCTGGGTATGTGATACCAGATCAGGATCCCAGATATGTAATATGTTACATAGGGCTACAGAAAGGTAGAGAACTGAGAACGGGTGATAAGTTTCATGAGGCAGAAAACGGGGCAAGTGTTGCAGCCAAGTCTGTCGGTCACTGTCACCCTGTATTACAATACATTGATTCTGAACGAATGTTGTTAGATACCGAACCTGATATACAAAATCATATCTATCTCTTTATTAGTAAAGAAATGATAAAATTTTGTATTGTTGGATAATGTTTTGAACATTTCCTATATCAAAAGTTGATCGGTTCAGGCACGTTATCTAAAAGCATTAATGTTCTAAATCAAACTACAGTTCTTAGTATACAGAACACACACAAGAGGAAGAGTTCAGAAATGAACGAATCCTTCTTGAGGTATTGTAGACTAGGTCAGATCAATGCGACCCGACTGGCTAGAGTTACATTTAGATGCATATTAAATCAGTTTGAATTTACATCTTGTGAAACTCGCCAGTCATGTCGCAAAGATAAGATGACCACAGCTCCGTTTATTGGAAACAGAGAAAGAGTTAGTAAACTCTTGGGATGATACATGTTGATGTATGTAGGTCCCCTGTCTACACATACCAGGATTGGTTCTTTATACTTCATTATATTCTCTGATAATCTTTCAAGATTCAGACCTATGTTCCTGTTGAAACATGAGTCCGAACCTTTTTAGATATTCACAGAATATAAGTTAGAAGTAGAGAACCAAAACGGGTATAAGTATTATGTCCTTTGATGTGATCAGGGAGGAGAATACTTGAGCACGGAAATCCTGGACTATTCTAAAGGAGAATGAGATTCTCTCTCAGCATTACTCCTCTGTATACACCATAGCACGATGGTATATCGGGGTGGAGCAATTACACCCTATGTGATAAGGTGTGCTCTATGATGAGTACTACTGAGTTACCTGTTTCCTTTTGGGTGTTATGCGCTTGAGAAGCTGCATACCTATTGAATACGGTTCCAATCAAATCAAGTTGCCTACCGCTTCATATGTGATATGGAATGGGAAGAACCCATGTCTTAAGTTAGTTAAGATTTGGAGTTGTCCGGCCTATGTCTGAAAGCAAAATCCGGACAAGCTCGAGGCAAGGTCTGTAATGTAGAACTGGAAAGGTTCCAGCTATACAAACTGCAGCTGATGATTTGAAAGAACCAAAGGATTCGATAGTTACCAACGAACCTCAGCCTCTCCGCCGATCTAGTAGGGTTCCTCACCCACCTGAGAGATACTTCAGTTTCTCTATGACAGTGGGAGCGAGGATTGCATCATGAGATGATGACCCAACTAGTTTCGAGCTGGCCATCAGGAGTGTGACTCTGTAAGAATGGCTGGATGTTTAGCGATCTGAGATGGAATCCTTATACACCAACAAAGTATGGACTTTAGTTGCTATATCTGAAGGGTTAAATCCCCATCAGGAGCAAGTATATCTTGAGAAGATTACTTGGTGTAGATGAAAAAGTTGAGACTTTCAAAGCTAGACTTGTTAAAGGTTTTCGTCATCGACCAGACGTGGATCATGATGAAACCTTTTCAAGTGACTATGCTTAAGTCCATCCAGATCCTACTTGCCACGGCTACATACCATGACTGCGATAACTGGTGGTTGGGTGTCTTGACTGCTTTTCTAAATGATGATTTAGAAGAGAGCGTCTATAAGTACACAGCCAGAGGGCCTCGTAGACAGTGGGAGCAGCGGAAACGTGTGCAAGATGCTTTGTAGAATAAAGCAGGCATCGCGGAGTTGGAACATCTGTTTTGATGGATTAGTCAAGGAGTATGACATCATCAAAATGGTAGATGAACCTTGTATAAACAAAAAGGTAGTAGGGAGTATGGTGACGATCCTCGTAGAGTACGTGGATGACATACTCTTGATAGGGAAGGAGTTTCCTATGCTACGCTCGATCAATCTCCGCTTATCACAATGATTCTCCACTTAGGATCAAAATGATACCTACTAAATCCTGGATTTTGGATCTATGAGATAGATCTAAATGGATGTTAGAATTCTCACTAGATGTAGTGAGACGGTATCAATCGATCCTGGGGAGAATCACTGGAAGGGTTCCAGGGTGATAAAGATGACTGAATGTCAGTCACAGGCATTGTCTTTACCCTCACTGGAGGGACGGTATGTTGGAAGAGTTCCAAGTAGGATACCGTGACATACTAGACGATAAAGGCAGGATACATCGCTACTTGAGATGCTACCAAAGAGGCTGTTTGGGTGTATATTGGTTCATGAGATGAACTATGTTCCCACCATTGTGTGACAATGGAGTTGTGGCTTATGCCAAGGAACGCCCGTCCCATCAGTGATCCAGACATATTCTAAGGCAGTATCACTTGATCATGGAGATGGTTGATCTCCAGGGAGATCGAGGTTAGGAGAGTAGACTCAGAGGACAACACAGCGGATCCACTCACAAAGGCCTGTTCCCAGAGAGAAACACTTTTATGGGATGGTTGAGTATGAGATACTTCAAACCACTGCTACAGATGGCCCTAGTGCAAGTGGGAGATTGTTAGTTATATGTATGCCCTAGAGGCCATTACTATACATAGGATGTATATTGTAGTGGATGCTGGGACATATATAGGGAGGACTTTCTTGCTCGACATGATAGTATGCTATCTGGTTACCCTTTACCTTAACGTGTATGCTGATTGTCTCTCTGTTACATGTTGGTAAAGTCCTTAGGATCTGTACTTGACTACCTGGACTATGATGCGGATCATACTAGTGGGGACATGGTAGTCCATAAGTACATCCTTCAAAGTCCCTAGTCAAGGGTGTATCGAGACGGGGCATCGATATACCAGAGTAGACTAGCGTGTACCTTCTCGACCCATACAGATGGGCGATGGATGATCCCATATCCATTGGTGTTTGACATCAGAGATGATATACGGGTGCTCAGTAGAGACTGGGTACACTGGACGGACTCGCCGAGAACTCCCAGATGGTATTATACCTCACGTCAGATGGCAGTTCTCTGGTGACACTGGTACAGAGTAGTCTGTTGACCCGAGATCGTCATAGAGTCTTGTGTGGTTCCCACTGTGCTTTGATTTCCATCTTACCACGTCCAAGAGGGCGTGCAAAATGGTGGTTTTTAGGTACAGTCCCGAGTCACATGGAGGCAATGAGCGATAGGAGGGGATTCGTCTCTCCCGGTATATGGGGGTTGATGTTGCGCTATGTTCGATTGGCTATAACAGGAAATCCCTGGCCAGGGTTGCTGAGATTTACTGGTAAGTGTTACCAGTAGTTTCTCGAACAGTTATAGACCTCATATCGACACGACTTATTGAGCTATTGGGGTCTGACGTATACCACCCCTAGGCGAGATATGCGACAGATCAGACGATCAGACCGGACTGTACGGTAGTGTTACTGGTCGGATTCACTGGAGTGTGAGCGGGCTTGCTCGTCGATCTTCAGATCGCTCAATACCCGGGTGGCCGTTACGTTTAGCAGACCGCTTGCGGCTTGTGGATGTTTGATATGATCATCATCTGCTGCCGGCGTATTGACGAGTCTTTAGAGTCCTACACAGAGGTTTCCTGGCTCAAGCGAAACGAAATAGGAGCGCATATGAGATATGTGCGGGACCGAGAATAATGCGTGTATGTGATACCGTATTCTATTCTCGCGATAAATATATCGAATGGTTGTATGCGATATAACCTAGTTATCGATTCAAGCGTTGATTCGATAAGCCGATATATTGTATACTAGTCGGTTGTGTGCGACATAACCGGGTCATTGAATCAAGTGTTGATTTAATGATTTAATGCATATTTATATATTTGATATATTGCTTTGCATCAACTAGTATCGGTTTACTTAAGATGGATTTTCTCACTCGGGTGTGCGCATTACATATGCGATATGATTTTGTGCACTTGCTTGTATCATGTTTGATGATACATGATTACTTGGTTAAGTGCAAAGAATTAAACCATGGTTAAAAGAATGGTTAGGGTTTCATTTCCTTTATTTATTCATTTATTTAATTGTTTATTCATTTTGGAAAAGAGGAGAAAAGAATGGTGGCTTAATTTGGAGTTTAGTTGAAGCTTCATGAATCTTTGATCAAGTCAACCATTCTTATCTCATCCTTAACCCTAACCATTCCCACTAACCATGATTCATTCTCTACACTTAACTCTAGTTAACATTATGATAAGAATTCATTTTCTTTTCATTTTCTTTTAACTTATCATATCATTTTGCTTCTTCTTCTTCATTCTTCAAGTGAAGAAAAGCAAGGTCCATCAATGGTGATTGTTGGAAAAGAGTGAGAAATCCAATTCTAAAGTTAACCCACTTCCTATTTCTTCATCCTCTACCTCTTGCCAAGTAGTAGAGTGTGTTTACTTCACAAGTTTCATGACTTGGTGAAGTTGAGAGCTTGATCCATCGATGCTTCGACGTAGATCATCTTAGGCATAGACATCGACGACCTAGCTTGCCAATTCTCCGACGAAGCCGATCCTAGAGCCCGGATTTGATTTGGACAGCGGAGAGGACCTCGTTGCGGAGCCGTGGAGGTGGAGCACCGGATCTACAAAGGTTGTATTTCCGTATTCTCATAGTTAAATGTTAACTAGTTCCTTTTCGCCTAGACATCTAGCAAACGATCCGTACTTTAGGGTTTGTAGGCACCATAATTTTTGAAATTGCCATGGTTGATGGCTTGGGAGACCTCACTAGAGTGCCTAGGAACCCTACAGGAACCAGTCCCGACCTGCGCGGATGAGGGTGGCCGGGAAGGCCCTGCACTGGGCGGCGTCGGAGTGTTCCTGGAAGCTCATCCCCGCGGTGAAAGCGTCCAAATGGTCCTTCGGGTCGGTTTTCCCGTGAGGCCTTTGGGGGCTTGTTGCGCCAGTAGGCGTGGACGGCGAGCAATTCCTCGGTGAACGGCTTTGTGAGCGAATCGGAGGCGTATTTATCCCCGTCGCTCGAGAGGTGAGCCTCCCGGCGCATGCCCTCGATCTTCTTCTCGAGGGCGTCGAGTCGACCGTGGTATCCTGAAGAATCGGAGCCTTGGGATCCCTGGCCTCTGTTGCGGGTGACCTGCGTCTGGGAGCGGCCCCGGTTCCTCTCGATGAGGTGCCTCAGATCCCTGGGCGAGGTGGCTCTCGAGCCGCCGATGTGAACCCCTTCTGTGCGGCCCCGCCGAGGGGGGTGGTGTCAACCATGCCTGTGGACAGGAGAGGTGACTGACATCTCCTCAGGGGGATAGGGTCGTGAGGAGGCTCAAGGCGAGGCGTTCTGGTGGCGGACCTTGGTGTGGAGCCGTGGGGCGCCCAGCGGGCCTCGGGGAGTACCGGCGCAAGAGATCCGTGGCCAGGAGTCGTAGCCTGCTGGTGGTCAGCCGTCCCGACAGGGGCAGAGCCTTCTGGAGGCGGTGGAGCGGCGATCTGGTACCCAGGCCCGGCCGCTTGGACCCGGACGAGTGCCTCCATGAGAGACTGTAGCCGATCTATCTGGATGGCGAGGGCGTTGATGATGGTCGCTAGAGGAGGCTCATCCACGCCTTCGGTGAGTGGAAGGCGACGGCTGGTACCGGGATCTTCAGGATGGTTGCTTGCCATGCGGACGGAGATCGAAAGGCTAGCTTTGTTTTTGTGAAGTTTGCTTTCCCACAGACGGCGCCAACTGATAGAGGTCCTTTTCAGGTCTTCGTCAGATGTTGTCTTCCGTTGATCTCCCGGTGGATTTTGGTGGTGATCTTCTGTTGCGTGTGGATCTCAATGGGTTTTAGTGAGATTGGTTATTTGAGGAGTTTAGCGCCGAGTACCTGCAAAGAAGTCCCGGGGTGGTTTGGTACTACCGAGGACCCTCCGACGATCAAGTTAGTGCTTGATCCGAGCAGAGTAACGGCTAAGTGGAATAAGAAATGGCTTACTTGACCCCCTCTGTGATGGGGGTTTATATAGCGGCGGTAGCACGCAGCGGTAGGCGCGAGAGTCTTGCCGGCCGTTATGCTCCCGACGTCACGCCCGCGTGCAGAGCGGATCGCCCATTAATGAGGATCATGATGGCGTGGAACGTGGGACGTTGCTGGCAGAGAATCTGCGCGTGGCGAGATTTGCGGAGCGGCGGTTTGTTCATACTATAATTTTGCATTATTATATTCCCTATTCTTATTCATTTTACAAATAAACAGGTGCTTTTGATCTATGTCTGCTACATAGTTGCAGGTTACAGGTTCTCAGAACAAAACAGTGAAAATGATGAAAAGACGATACAAAAGTGAGACTACGACCAACAAATGGAAGAATCTTAATCAAGCCTACAGTTTGGAGAATAAACGAAGAACAATGAACAAGTTCACAAAGTATAAAGGCATCGCAAGGTTCAAGACTTCGACACGAAGCAAACGGTAAAGTCCACGACATTATGCACTGTAGAAATCTGGAAGAAAACTAGAAGACAATCTGAGAAACCAAGTGAATAAAAGCCAAGAAAAAAGCAACAGAAGAATTACCAGAGAAGAAGAGCCTTCAAGCCCTCCACATAGCCGCGGAACCGCGGCCAAACCAAGCTTATGGCCGCGGATCCGCGGCCGTGCGTTGCGCGTGCGTGGCGCGTGTCGGTGGTGTCGGTGCGTCGATGCATTTCTTAGGTTTTTCTTAGGGTATATTTGTAAATGCAGATGTGAGTCGATTGTAACCCTAGGGTTTCTATGCTCTATAAATAGAAATCCTAAATCTCTTTTGGAGGTATGCCTCTTTTTATTTCATCTATTCAGAATTCTAAATTCGGTGTAAATGTTGGAGAGAGCCATCAAATAAAGTAAGGTTTTTTTTTATTTCATTGCCCTAGTTAATTTTCATTCTGCCTTAGTATAATTTTTCTTATCTGCCCTAGTTAGATAGTTAGAAAATGTTAATCAATTCTCTAATGAGTGAGTAATTCCTCACTTGTTAGGGTTAGGAATAGGGAAGGCTTGAGTGATGAAAATCTCTCACCCCTTTCTTGCCCATCACATATAATTAATAGGACTCTATTGTTCCCCTCCGAATCACGGAGACGCGATCGCATAGGTCCGTCTGGCCTGAAATTCGGGGCAGATGCTAATTGGTGTTATCCGTCCACCTCTCTAAAGATGCCAAGTTGATTTATGGCACCATGTATCGAAGGTTTAAACGGATACGACCGATGTAGCAGACTTCGTCAGATTCCCCCTCCTTTAAGGGGTTTTTGATTGTGGGGACGCTCTTCCCTACAGGCGCAAGCCCCTGCAGTTAATTACGCTACCGCATCGCGGTAACAACTTTCTCCTTCTCCAGATGGTCAATTCGTGTTGTGGGTGTTTGTTTTATGTTTGGTTGCACGTGGATTGTATACGGAGACTGAGTTATGTTGTCGCCCGTAGGGCGTGGGCTAATCCAAATCCGTATCTTTCTTAGATTTGGGTTTGGGGGGTTGGGTTTAAGGATACGTTAGTCTCATTTGAGACTAAGATCAACTTAAACGTATGTTAAGGATACGTTAGTCTAATTTTAGACTAAGATCAACTTAACAGGATTGTTTAGATCCAACAAAAGAGCGATTGGGCTCTGTTGTTTAGTTTAATGACATTGCGGTCGATAATTAGTTTAAGGACATTACGGTCCAATGTTAGTTTTAAGACATCGCGGTCGAGGTTAAGGACATCATAGTCCATGGATTTAAGGACACCATAGTCCGTTATTAGTTTTAAGATATCACAGTCGAGGTTAAGGACATCATAGTCCATTGGCTTAAGGACCCCACAGTCCGATGTTAGTTTTAAGACATCACGGTCGAGGTTAAGCACATCATAGTCCATGAGTTTAAGGACCCCACAGTCCGTTGTTAGTTTTAAGACATCACAGTCAAGGTTAAGGACATCATGGTCCAAGAGTTTAGGGACCTCACAGTCCATTGTTAGTTTTAAGACATCACGGTCAAGGTTAAAGACATCATAGTCCATGGGCTTAAGGACCCCACAGTCCATGAAATGTATAGTTGTCGGGACCCGTCATCTCTTTGAAGACGTTGAGGAATTACAACGACAAATATCAAAGGAGTGAAGAGATGTACCCTTGAACCCAGGTGGATTAAATGATCTATAGCCCAGTTTGAAACTAAGACCAATTAATTATATTATGAGCACATTGGCTCAGTTAAGTCTGAATTGAGGACTTATGGCCAACGTGGGCTAAGTCCAATTGGATTTGAAGTGTT
This sequence comes from Agapanthus africanus, assembly GCA_030015575.1. NCBI lineage: Eukaryota > Viridiplantae > Streptophyta > Magnoliopsida > Asparagales > Amaryllidaceae > Agapanthus > Agapanthus africanus. Next base: position 400,475,487 of record CM057347.1, read on the forward strand.
GGCCCTTTGTTGGACCATTGGAAATTTGTCTGGGTTCAAGCCCACATTATTTAGCAATGCTAAACGAGAGTTTGAGGGCTTTGGTAACATTTTTATCTTTCTTTTATTTAGCGGTGAACATTATAGCTCTGACTTTTACTCAATTTTGAATGGGAGGCTTTGCCTCTGAATAAATTAGCCAATTTGGTTTAAAAAAATAGTGTTAAACACTAGAGAAAACAGTGTTAAACACTGGAAATATATCCATCAAATTAGTGTTAAACACTAACAGATAATCAGTGTTAAACACTGGAAATGGGGTTCTCAAGTTAGTGTTAAACACTAAAAATAAAGTTTTCGAATTAGTGTTAAACACCTAAAGAAAAAGGGGACACGTGAGGGCGCCCAGAGGTGGGACCAGATCCCTTTACTTCGTTCTGCGATTAAGTGTTAAACACTTTTTTATTTCCGAGGATCGCGTGTTGGCACGTGATGGATATCTGTGCGCCAATTGTTAAAGCATTTGCTGAGGGGTCACGTGATAACACATGAGAGCGCCCAAAGCTTAGATTTCCTTTGCTTTTTCTTTCTGTGTTTTGGAGGTCACGTGGGAGCACGTGAGGCATTGCCTCGGAACTTTTTCCTTCTCATTTTTGGGGATCTTTTCAGGGGTCACGTGGGAACACGTGACCTTAGTCCTTTTCATGCACAGAGATCTCTTTAGTCTCTTTATTTTATTTTGAGAATTAAATTCTCTGTAGGGTTAAACCCTGATCATGATTTGGAGGAATTAAATTTCTATTATGAAAGAATTAAATTCTTATATAGAGTTAAACCCTAATTTTCTTTTAGAGAAATTAAATTCCCATATATGTAAAAGAATTAAATTCTTGTATAGGGTGAAACCCTAACTTCATTTTTTAAGAGGAATTAAATTCCTGTGAATTTGAGAGAATTAAATTCTCAATTAGGGTTAAACCCTAGTTCTGTCCATCTTGAAGGAATTAAATTCCTGTAATTCTAGGAGAATTAAATTCTCATATAGGGTTAAACCCTAGTTTCATCTTGAAGGAATTAAATTCATGTGAGTTTGGGAGAATTAAATTCTCATATAGGGTTAAACCCAAGTTTTGTTTCGGGAGAATTAAATTCTCTAAACTCAATTCCCTCTCTCAAGTTTTGGATCTGCATGGCAGGATCTCAACCCGATGAGAATTAAATTCTCAACTTATGAAGAGATGTGCTCTGTGCAGATCTTCAACCAGAGGAAGAACTAAGTTCTTTTGTGCAGAAGAGTTAAACTCTTAGATTTGAGAATTAAATTATCTGTTTGGAGTTTTGATCCCCTTTCTTTTCTCACCTAGGGTTTTTCTTTATTGAGAATTAAATTCTCCTTTCTTTTCTCTCTGAAATTTCAAGATTCCAAAGCTCTTTCTCCTCAAAATTCTATATCCCTCCTTCTCTTCTCTTGGCTCCTATTTATAGGAGAAGGAAAAGAATCAAATTGTTTAGCAAATCTTTCATTGGAAATTTTTGTTTGTTTTCATAATTAATATGAGCCTTTAGATCATTAAGTGAATTTTATTCACCGTTGGATTTTCAATCCAAAGATATTCTGTTTGTTATTTCTGGTGAGATTTAGGGAAATCTTTGCTTGTCTAAGATTTTTCCATAAATTGATATTTAATCACCTGGATTTTTAATCCAATGGTTCTCTTTAATCCTTTCCTATTTGGAAAAATTTTGGAGAAATTCAGAATTTTAATTCAATTAAACTGTAAGGCTTTCAAAGCCTGTCACGTGCTGACACGTGACCCTTGGTCACGTGTGAGCACGTGACCCTCGTTGAGGTATTTTCTGATTTTTAGAATTAATTTCTATTTAAGCTGCAGGGCTTTCAAAGCCTGTCATGTGCTGACACGTGACCCTTTGTCACGTGTGAGCATGTGACCCCAATTGAGTCATTTTTCACCCTTTCTTTGTTTTCATCTCTGTTTAGCGAGATTTTAACTATCACGTGTCATCACGTGACCCTTGGTCACGTGAGAACACGTGATACCTCATTGAGGTAATTCTTGATCTTTTAATCAGGAAACAAATGCCCCACAACGTTGCTCTCACGTGTCTGCACATGAGTGCAACGCTGTCACTTTTGTGATCGTTGGATCCATCTAGGGAATTGGTAAGATGAAGTGTTTCCATCACATCCTATAAATGCAGGGGTCTCTTCAGAAGCGCCTCCATTCCTTCATCTTCCTCCTTTGCCTATCTTTTCTTTTGAGAATTTAATTCTCGTTTCTCAGAGCTTAGTTCTCTGCTTCGAAAATTTCCAGAGTTTAACTCTGTTAAAAAGATTCCCTTTTCTCAGGTAATGATCTTTAACGGCTGAAGAACTTTCATACACGTAAACTCTTTGGATTTTTAATCCACATCAAGGGTCTTCCCCTTTAATCAAGAAACCATTTTTCTTTAAGTTTTTTAACAAGAACAGAAAATCATTTAATCTTCAAATTGTAGATCTCTTAGGGTTTCTCTAATCTTTAGGGATCGGTGGTGGTGTTTGTATTTTCCATGGAATTTAATTCCATCATCAAAAAGCTCTAGCTATAAGAAAAGAATTTTCTGGGAATTTAATTCCCTTTTTTAAAAAGGAATTTAATTCATATGAAGAACTTAGTTCTTCTCAGGGGACTTCTTGGGTTTTCTTGCCCTGGGTTGTCTCTCTGTAACCAAGAGGAAGAGGCCTGCAGTGGTGCCTTTCCCTAGGGAATGTACAGAGTTGCTTGAAATCCTTTGTTTATCTAGACAAGTATTCTTCTTGATTGGCTTATCCATTAAATTCTCATGACCTTTATTTCAGATATTATGGATGCCCATTTGTATGATCTTGATGAAATCATTTCTTATGGAGACATTCGTCCACTGGGCCGCAGCCAGAACTAGGAGTTCACCAACACTCAGTGTGCTGAGATCATGAGCCGCTTCGACGAGTACAACGGTCGGCTACTCTCTCGTCGCTCTTCCCCTTTGAAACTCATCGTGAGGGCGATCTGGGAGGCGCTCCCTTTATTTTGCACCGTACCGCTTAGGGCATTGGATGCCGCCGAGGATAAAGTGCATTCGATGTATCTGATGAGCCTAATCTCGAAAGGAAGGCGAGACAATCTTATTGATCTCTTGCATCAGGCTTTTCAGCAGTCGGCCATACTTGATGCCTATTGGAGGGTGGAGGACATCCGTGAGGATCCCGACGCTTGTGATCGCGAAAGAAAGCATACTAGGATGGTTCGAAATGCCTGGAAGATCCTGGACAAAGTCACTTTTGAGTTCCTCAATCCATGCCCTGGATCTGAGGTCTTGCCATTGTAATTTTTTTCTTTTATTTTTTGTATGAATTTTCAAAATATGAATGCTAAGTCTTTCCTTCCCCTTTTGTGTTTGCATGCCTCCTTTATGAAATTTTGTCATATTGTTGTTGTTACTCACATGTTTTGTATGTGAGGCACTGTTGGGGATTTTGATCTCACATCGGCATCCACTCACGTGTTATTCACGCATGACATGATTTCAATTCTCGGTATATGCCAAGATGTGTGATCACGTGCCCTTCGTGTGGTGCTCTATTGATGGGATTGTTTGGTTTTTCATGCCATATTTTCTGTGCACAACATTAGATGCAAAAAAGGAGCCTTGGAAATAGTTCCATCTCTTTGATTTCCAATTCCTTCCCTTTTTATGGGCCTTGGAAATAGTTTCATCATGCAGTATTTTCCGTATACAGCATTTAATGCTTCCCTTTATAACTTGAAGCCGTAGTTTTCCTTCTCTCTTCACAGAGAACTCCAATTACAACTTTAGGGTAATTTATCTTGAAGAGACAATTGAGTGTTATGGCTTGCAACCGTCCCCATACTCATCGACAACCATGGGAAGTACCCATTGAGGAGATGATTCCTCGCTTTGCTGCCCGACTGGTGGATCCCCTTCTCACCGACAACGAATGTGACTCGGCGACATATGAACTCCTGATCCGTAGGGGGTCCCCTCTTCCAATGGGATCCATTTGGCTCCGGATGATTCTCGCTGCTGTGCTCGCTGACATCCCTCCTCGCCCAGCAGAGATGACCCTGGCGATCCTTGATGCGGCTAAAGACAAGCTCGAGTGTTTTTACGAGGCGTGCCTGATTACTCAGGCTCTGAAAGACTGCTCGGTTCATCTGTTGGGCCAGATAAGAGCCCGGCGGGCTATTATGTCCGCTTTTGCGGATGAACATGGCGCCAATCGGTGGGGAGCCACTTCTCGTGAAAATCGTCGCTTCGATGTGCTGGAGAAGGCGGCGAGGGAGTTAGAAAATTTTGTATACTGTTTTGTTCACCCTTGTGCCACTGATCCCTTGTTTGGCGATCTTTTCCCAGTAGCGTAGTGTGTTTAAATTGATGTACTCCTCTTATCGTTGGCTGTTATATATTTTCTGTTGAATTTTCATGTTTGTAGAATACTCGTACGTGCGTCTTGCTTGCGTAAATGAGCTTCATATTTTCCCATGGGAATTTTCTTTAATTGCGGGCACTATCGTTATGTTGCATGCGCGTATTTTTGGGTATCATTTCATTTTAAAAACTTATACAGTTGCAACTGCATACTTGATGGGATATGCATCGGAGGCTTTCCTTGTTGATTCCCTTGTCAGGTGACTTATGCTTATTCCAGAGTAAGTATAGTCGTCGAATGAAGGTTTGCTTGCACACCCTTGAATCTACGCGCCTTCTCTCAGAGGTTGTGGCCGCGAAGTCGAGATTACAGGGGCTGATTGAGCGATGCGCTGCGAACATGATATCATGTGAGAAAAGGCTCAGCGGCAAGTTTTCGGAGAGGGAGTTGGCTTCTAAAGCGCTGAATGAGCTCCAAGCCAACCTTACAGCCAAGGCCAATAAAGCGTATGAACTCTGTCGAGTACTTCAAGAGGCCATCAAAGAGGTGGTGGCCATCGATAAAGCCGCGGTGTTCACTCGCGAAAGGGTTGAGGCTCACAAAGCTACCGAGAAAGAGCTCGAAGGCCGGCTCGCCTCATATCAGGCCCAGCAAGCTCAGGCGGAGGCCCGTCTCTTGGAGATTTTGAATTACGAAGGCGAGGCCCAGCGAAAGATGGATGAGCTGACCAAGCTGCTAAATCGCCCACTGGCCTGAAGACTTGTATATACTTTTTTTTTCCTTTGTACATACTCTTGAATAAGAGTACATTGTTTTTTTGTTCTTCCATGAATTATACTCTGTATCCATTTTGATTCGTGAATAAAAGACGTATTTTTCTTCACCATGGTGTCTCCCTTTTTATTGAATATATTCTGTAGATAGTCTATCTCAATTTCTCTGCAGGACAACGATGGCTTAGGATTCAGGGTTAAGGTCTGCCTCCTAAGACTTTTCAATTTTATGAGTCGTGAGGGTCTCATAAAGAATTTTCTCCCTACCGGTCGAGAGGATCCCGTAGGTGTGGTTTCTCCTTAAGAATCGTGAGGATTCCTAAGTGCCTATTTTCTCTTGAAAGTCGTAAGGATCTCACAAGAGAATTTACTCACTTACGAGTCGTGAGGACCCGCAAGTGATGGGTGAAGTTGCCCTTATCCGTATTTCACGGGGTCGAGGGTTGCTCCGGATGCTTCCCACAGGTTCACTGCCGTGTTTGGCGAGGACCGGGCTCCGCTCTGGATGTTCTCTGGGGTACCGTAGTTTAAAGACATCGCGGTCGAGGTTAAGGACATCATAGTCCGTGGATTTAAGGACTCCACAGCCCGTTGCTAGTTTTAAGACATTACGGTCAAAGTTAAGGACATCATAGTCCGTGGATTTAAGGACTCCACAGTCCGTTGTTAGTTTTAAGACATCACGGTCGAGGTTAAGGACATCATAATCCGTGGATTTAAGGACTCCACAGTCCAATTTTCGCTCTGGATGCTTCCCACGGGTTCACTGCCGTGTTCGGCGAGGACCAGGCTCCGCTCTGGATGCTTCACACAAGTTCATTGCCATGCTCTGTGTAACCAGGAATTTTGCTCTAGATGCTTCCCACGGGTTCACTTCCGTGTTCGGCGAGGACTAGGCTCCGCTCTGGATGCTTCACACGGGTTTACTGCCGTGCTCTGCGAGGACCAGCATCCGCTCTGGACGTTTCCCACGGGGTCATTGCCGCGTTCCACGTAACCAGGAATTTTGCTCTAGATGCTTCCCACGGGTTCACTGCCGTGCTCTGCGAGGACCAGGATCCGCTCTGGATGCTTCACACGGGTTCACTGCCGTGCTCTGCGAGGACCAGGATCCGCTCTGGACGTTTTCCACGGGGTCAGAAGTGACATAATCCGCGTTCCACATAGCCAGGAATTTTGCTCTGGATGCTTCCCACGGGTTCACTGCCGTGTTCGGAGAGGATAAGGCTCCGCTCTGGATGCTTCACACGGGTTCACTGCGGTGCTCTGGGAGGACCAGGATCCGCTCTGGACGTTTTCCACGGGGTCGGAAGTGACATAATCCGCGTTCCACGTAGCCAGGAATTTTGCTCTGGATGCTTCCCACGGGTTCACTGCCGTGTTCGGCGAGGACCAGGCTCCGTTCTGGATGCTTCACACGGGTTCACTGTCGTGCTCTGCGAGGACCAGGATCCGCTCTGGACGTTTTCCACGGGGTCGGAAGTGACATAATCCGCGTTCCATGTACCCAGGAATTTTGCTATGGATGCTTCCCACGGGTTCATTGCCGTGTTCGGCGAGGACCAGGCTCCACTCTGAATGCTTCATACGGGTTCACTGCCGTGCTCTGCGAGGACCAGGATCCGCTCTGGACGTTTTCCCCGGGGTCGAAAGTGACATAATCCGCGTTCCACGTAGCCAGGAATTTTGCTCTGGATGCTTCCCACGGGTTCACTAACATGTTCGGCGAGGACCAGGCTCCGCTCTGGATGCTTCACACGGGTTCACTGTCGACTCTGCGAGGACCAGGATCCGCTCTGGACGTTTCCCACGGGGTCATTGCCGTATTCCACGTAACCAGGAAGGGTTGACTTTATCCGCATCTCACGGAGTCGGGGTTTGACTCTTGGTTATCTGTGCACCGCCGAATCATGGAACTGGGGGTTGCCGCTGTTCCGCTTTGCTTGATGTTGTGTCTGTTGTTATGAGACGAGTGTTGAGATGATCTCTAGGCTGTCTGTGAACCATCGAGATTTGGCTTCTTCTTCTGATGAAACCTGGGGAGGAGTGTGATTCCTTCTTTGTTTGCGCCCCTGGATTGTATACAGGGACTGATGTGATATCACCTGTAGGGCATAAATTTCATTTTTATTTTTTATTTTATTTCTTTCCGCGATGCTCTATCATTTCAACTTTTTATATCGCGAAGGTCGCGATTGCCCAATCATTTCGGCTATTTTTCGCGGTGCCCAATCATTTTGGCTATTTATTTTATTTTTACTCGCCGCTTTTTATTGCGAGTTGCCCAATCATTTCGTCTATTTTTCATGCATACCTTTTTTTACTTGCTGATTTTTATTTGCAAGTTGCCCCATCATTTCGGCTATTTCGTATGCATGTGTGGCTCACTGGCTTTTCGCTGCAAGCTTGTGATTAGACACCGATTTCGGCATCAGCACCGCTACAACTGGGATATTGCCAAGAGCGAATCATCATTTTCCTCTATCGATATCGAACAAAGGTGTCTTAGCGAACAGGGTTAGGATCCTGTCGACTAAGGCTTTTGACTTCATGAGCCGTAAGGGTCTCATAAAGGTGTTTCTCCCTGCGAGTCGTAAGGATCTCGTAGGTGCGTTTTCTCCTTAGGAGTCGTGAAGACTCCCAAGTGTATGATCTCTTGTAAGTCGTAAGGATCTTGCAAGAGTGTTTTCTTCTTACAAGTCGAGAGGATTTACGAGGGCTGCTCACCGTGCGAACATATCTCTAGTCAAGGGTGGGACTTTGTTAGGGAAATGTTTATTCGTGCCCGTGGATTGTATACAAGGGTCAGCATTGAGCCACTTGTAGGGCAGTATTGAAGGTTGTGGGGGCTACTTAAGAACAGGTTCAGGTCTCTGTAGCTTAAGACTTTCAAATCTTATGAGCCGTGAGGGTCCCATGAGAGGATTCTCCTTACGAGTCGTGAGGATCTCGCAAGTGTAGTTTCTCCCTAGGGATCCTTAAGTGTGTTGCTCCCTTGTGAGTCGTGAGGATCTCACGCAGGTGGTTTCTCCTTACAAAGTCGAGAGGACCTTGCAAGTGTCTTTTAACGAGATTGCGCCCTTTCGGGTTTTCACAAAACTCACCGGTAGCCCTGCTGTTTTTACTCACGGAGCCCTTTCGGGTTTTCATCCGTGCCCATTCTGCTTATGGACATACCGTTCTTTTTTTTTATTCTTTTTTGTTTTTTTTGTACCAGCTTTAGGATGCTGCAATCCACCGTAGTTTATCGACATCTCGGTCAACAGCTAGTTTTAGGACATAGTGGTCCGTTGTTAGTTTAAGGACGTTTCGGTCCGTTATTAGTTTAAGGACGTTTCGGTCCGTTGTTAAGGAAGCCATTTACTACTTACAGAGTTTAGGCTTGGGAAGATAGCGATCGGACATAGTCGTCGTCATCTATCATTGACCTAGGCCGTGACTCGTTAGGTGTAGTATTTCTTCAGGAAGCGACCATTTATTGGCCTGAAGGGCCTTTCGCCATGCATGTCCATGAGTAGATAGGCTCCACCCCGGTAGACCTTGTCTATAATGTACGGGCCTTTGTAATTCGGTTCGAATTTCTCTCGTTTAGCACGATTGGGGATCATGGGTCTTTTGACCACTAGCACGAGTTCGCCCTGGCGGAATGTCCTTGGCCTGGTCAATCTTTCGTAGGAGTGCGTCATCTTTGCCTTATAAGCTTCTAGATTTTGTTGCGCTACGAGCCGGGTCTTATCAAGGGCATCGAGCTCCTCAAGCCGAAGGTGAGCGTTCTCTTCATCAGTTAGCTCGTAATGAACTGCCACTCATAGAGAGGCTAACTCTATCTCGAGGGGGAGTACCGTTTCTGTACCGAATACCAACGCGTAGGGCGTTGTGTTCGTGGCCGTCTTGACGTAGTTCGATACGCCCAGAGAGCTTCATGCAGTCTCTCGTGCAACTCCTTTTTATTTCGGGACACCGTCTTCTTCACGATCTTCGTCAGAGTCTTGTTGAAAGCCTCATCTAGACCGTTAGCTTGGGGATTATAAATTGAGGAGTATCTCCAGTCTATGTTATGCTGTTGTGCGAAGCGGCTGATCTTGTGGCTTCTGTAGGCTGGCCCGTTATCAGAGATGATCCGTCGTGGAATGCTGAACCGATAGATGACGTGTGTCTTAAAAAAATGGAGGATACTCTCCGTCTTCACCTCCCTCAGCGGTACTGCTTCTGCCCATTTGAAGAAGTAATCAGTTGTCGCCAAAATGAACCGATGTCCTTTGGACGACGCTGGTTCGATGGGGCCGATTATGTCAGTCCCCCACATTTCGAATGGCCAGCTAGCCACTGTCAGATGTAATGGATTCGGATGCTGGTGGATAAAGTCCCTATGGATCTGGCAAGAGTGGCATTGCTTCGCATACTCAAGGCAGTCCTGAATCATCGTGGGCCAATAATAACCCATCCGTTTGATTTTCAGCTTCATCTTCGGCCCGGCTTGGTGAGAACCATAGAGTCCGTCGTGGGTTTCTTGGACGACTCTCTTCGCCTCTTCAGGTCCCAGGCATCTCAACCACAGAGAATCAAATGACCTCTTGTACAGAGTGTCATTGACGAAGGCAAAAGATAGGGCTCGCTTCATGAGCTGATGTTTTGAGGACACATCTTCAGGCATTCGAAGGGATTTGAAGTAGTCTATAAAGACTTCTCTCCAATCCTCAGCTTTTTCCTGGTCTTTTATTTGCATAACCATTTGTTCGGTCGCTCTTTTTTCTTCGGACGACTGCGGAGATATTTCCGCCGGCGCAAGAACCCGACGGCTTTGCACAACGATTCTCACATCATCGAGGTTCTCGTCGGCCAGTTCTTTAGCGAGCTTAGCTAGTGCATCCGCTTTGCTATTTTCCGCACGCGGTATGCTTTCCAAGGTGTAGGAAGGTATTTGGGTCAGCAGTTGTTGTACCTTCTTGCCATACTTTACCAGCTCTGGTTTGCACGTTTGGTAGTCGCCATTTACTTGACTAACGACCAGTTGGGAGTCTTCGTATATGAGGAGGTTTTCAATTCCCATGTCGATGGAGATCTCGAGGCCCGCTATCAAAGCTTCATATTCGGCTTCATTGTTCGTCCTCGGCTCTGTTAAGGAGAAGGAAAAACGCATTATCCCTCCTTGTGGAGTCACGAAGATGAGGCCTACCCCTGATTTGATTATTGGCGTGTTTTGTTTGCGCTTCTTCACGGAGGATGCTCCATCGAAATAAAGTTCCCATCGGGTACCACTTCCGTCGATCGTGTCAAATGCATGTTCGTCCGGCAGCTCGCAATTCAAGGGAGAATCGGCCGGTATCGGATGTTCAGCGAGGAAGTCAGCGATGGTCTGGCCTTTCACTGCTTTAAGAAGCTGATAAGTTATTGCGAACTCCATTAAGAGTAAAGCCCATTTAGCGAGTCGCCTTGTCAATATGGCCTTTGACATCAAATACTTGAGGGGATCCACCTTTGATATGAGACGGACTTCATGCGCCAATGCGTAGTGCCTGAGTTTCGTTATCGCGAAGATCAACGCCAGGCAGTGTTGTAACGCCCCGCTTCCCGGTGTACGGCGAAGTGAACGCGACGAGGTCTGCTACGTATATACTTAGAAGTACATACGCTAAGTGTATCTAAGCAATATAAAAGTAAATCACAAGAGACAAAAGATATAGAAATAACAGCAACTTTATTAATAATATTCTTTTGTACAATGCATGAAAAGTAAGTACAACTGAAATGAAAAGCGATGCCTAAACAATGGCATAACAGGAAATGAAAATACTGAATATAACAAGGTACAATTTCTAAAGCTCGGGGTCTTCGTGAAACTGCTCCAAGTCTTCACCGGTGGGCTCGATCTCTGCCGGGTCCAAAGCACCTGACGACATTCAAAAAAGAAAGAAATAGAATGTCGTCAGCGAACAGATCGCTCGGTAAATCCTAAAGATAATAAAAGACAGAATAAGAGGTATTTTCTAAAGAGCTTGTAAAATATTGTAGAGTATTGTGTTAACGCTGTTGTTTGTAGTTTGGTACAGAAGGATGCCAGTGTATACGAGAGGGGTCTCTATATGCTAGAGACCAGGTCAAACGAAATGTACAAGGAACCGTTAAGACACGGTACAACAGCAACGGAATATAAGTTAGGTGTCTTAATCTGACCACCTCGTGCCACCTTTAACACCTTACGTACCAATCTACCCCTTAAACCCCGTAGTATTTTGATAGTATTGTTGTATTGTATTGTGTAACTTGTATGACTGTCCAAAACCATGATATCATTAAACAGATTGTAACTGCATAATCAGGTAAATGGAATAACGGGATAATGGATGTATATCCATGGTTTGATTCAGTCAACTTGTATAGAATGTTAACTGGATTCCAGGATTCATGTGTTCATATTGAGTTGGAATCTTAAAGAATATAGATTGACTTGAATCATATTCAAGTCAGAAATAATTAGACTCAAACCCGAGTCAGACCAAAAGAAATGTAAGTCGAAGTTCTATATTTGTTAGGGTCATTATTGTAATTTATAAAACTTGAGGGAGTTTTATGTAAAAATACTTTTGTATAGTTTTCAAGACACACCCCAAGTATTTATTATTCGTCTTTATATTTATAATGAGTGTAAATTTATTTTGTCTTATTCCTAGTGAAAATTACATAAATAAAGGTATTAATTTGTAATATTGATTTATTTGAAATTCATGGTATTTTAATGTAACTTTTAATCTTGTAATTTTTTTAGGAAAATGTGGAAACTTTATCTTATAATAAAATAGGTGTTTAAATGATAAATATACATATGTTTATACAAGAATAATTTTTAATAAATATTTATTTTCCAAAAATCTCATTTTTCTTAAATGTCGTATTTTAAACCTTTCGAGACCGAATGCTCCTTGCGGAGGTCTGAATCTCGCACTACTAAGCCCGAGGGTGCACGATAAACCGTACTAACCCTAACGAGTTCCCCAAAGGTGGGTTGTAGTGGCGCTTTGTAAAGATTTAATAAATACTAATCATTTAGAAAACGGTTTTATAAAGATAAAGTATTTATTTGTAAAAGGGTGTAAATTTCCGTATTTGAGATTCTAGGGTTTCCTAAGCCAACTAACTTATTTCTAAATGGTCTAAACGATAAGTCATTAAAAGCCTCAAATCGCCTCTTCACCGCCAATTGCGGCCAGGTAAGTGCCAGATGAGTGGGAGGCTCTCCACTACAAGTAGTGGTCCTAATTAAGTAACAACTCGCCTTAGACACACTTGCCTAGACACCACAAGGTCAGGTTTAGATAAACGATCGATTTCCATGACATATCGTATTTTTCCTATTAAAGATATTGGTTTAAGAATGTATTAACCTAAAACTTTTAGAAAAGGTTTTATAAAGAAAATGGTATTTTAATGTAAAATCTTGTTTTATCGTATTCTAAGTTTTCAAGGTAGCGTATTATGATTACATATGAGTGTGTGTGGAGGTAGATCATTACCTCATGATCTACTTTAAGGTATAGCAATGTTAAAGGGTTAAATGTGATAAACTAAACATGGTGGTATTTAAGTGAAAGAATATGATATATTGCAAAAGCTATCATTTCATGTGTGAAAACTTGTTCAAATTAATTTTAAGTGATTAGTAGTCAACATGAATATGTTTAAGCATTATGAAATTAGTGATAAGTGAGTTTTGATAGAAAACTGAATCGGAAATCGGTTTGTTCCGATTTCCGTCGAGTTTATAAGTTCGTATTTTTGTGAAGGAAAAGAAAGGTAGAAAAGGGAGACTTATGGGTTTAGACAACGCTAGAGAGTGAGAGAGAGGTAGAGGGTTTGCCAGCGCGTCGAAACGTCGTCGAGAGCTCCTAGCACGATCACCGGAAAGTCGCCGTCGATTTCTTCAGCGCTTCGCCTTTCACTCGTTTTCCGACGTACCAAGTTCTCTTGGGATTTTGGGAGAGTGGACTTAGGAATTTAGGATAAGAGGGTAGAGGGTAGGGGTGTTTATATAGGGTTTAGGCTAGGGTTAGGGTTTTAATTAAAAAAATATAAAAATATATGAAAAATCATTAAAATTTTGGAGTAAAAGGGATTTATTGGGCTTTCTATAACCGGTCAAGAAATTTAGTGTATGCAGGTGAGAAGACCAAGTCAAAAAGCACGTTTTCACCGTTGACGACTCGACCGTCCGGCCAAGTCCGGCCGGCGGCGCCGGCCCGAGTCGGTCGGTCCGCCGGCCGACTCGGCTGAGTCGGAAGGTCGTCGGGTGAGGTTTTTCCTGGGGGGAATTTTGGTGCATCTAACTTTTTATGTTCAGTTCAAGTTTTGTGAGTTATGGCATTTTGACTGTTGACTTCCAAAAGAAAATAAAACAAAATAAATACAAAAATAATGTGGAGCATGGGATTTGAACTCTGGTGGCTTGGTTCAGCAGTGCAAGGTATTACCAATGAGCTACAAGCTCCTTCTTGTAATTATGGAGTGAAATAAATACTTAAAGAGATATCAGCCACAATAAATACTCCAAGTATACATTGAATTTAAATCAATTCTTTGTACATTAAAAATGGAGTTGTTACAAGTGTTTTTCGATGGGAGAATAATTGCTTTCTACCCCCAGGAGAACTCGACTCAGGTAGTAGAGAGCTCTTTCTTTCCCTTGGTCGTTCTCTTGTACCCATAATGCGCCTAAGGAACCTTCAAGGGCGGTTGTATATAGAATGAGAGGTTTTCCCTTGACCGGAGCGGCCAGCACTGGCGGATTCTGCATGTATTGCTTGATTTCGTCCAGCGCATTTTGGCATTTTTGATCCCAGACGAACGGGGTTCCCTTCTTCATCAGGTGACTGTAAGGACGACATTTCCCTGAAAGATTGGCTATAAATCGCCGGATATACGCGAGTTTCCCTTGGAGAGACCGCAATTGCTTAAGAGTCCTTGGCGGGGGCATTTCCATGATCACCTTGATCTTTGACGGATCTATCTCGATACCTCGGTGCCGGACAATGAATCCTGGGAATTTGCCCGAGGAAACCCCGAACGCGCATTTGAGGGGGTTCATCTTCAAGTTATATTGCCGGAGGCGTTGAAACACGATCTTCAGATGCTCTAAATGTTCCTCGTATGATTTGATTTTAACCACGAGGTCGTCGATATAGCATTCGATGATTTCATATATGAGGTCGTCGAAAATCTTCGTCATGGCCCTCTGATAGGTAGCGCCAGCGTTCTTTAGACCGAAGGGCATCACCTTGTAGCAGAATATCCCCAAGGGGGTCCGGAAAGCGGTATGCCTCTGGTCCCCGGGATGCATCTTTATCTGATTGTATCCTGATGAGCCGTCCATGAAGGAGAAGACTTCGTGAGTGGGTGTGTTATCTATCATCAGCTCAATGACTGGTACTGGAAAGTCGTCTTTTGGACAAGCTCTGTTGAGATCCCGGAAGTCCACACATATGCGCACCGTCCCATTTTTCTTCATTACTGGAACAATGTTGGCGATCCAGTCGGGATACTGAACCTCTTGGATGAAACCAGAGTCGATTAGCTTGTTGACCTCGGCGTTGATGCTCATTTCAAGCTCGAGCCGCATTCTTCTTGGCGCTTGTTTGATTGGCTTGGCATCCAGAGATATCGCCAATTTGTGTACAGCAATCTCTGGATCCAGTCCTGGCATCTCGGAATAATTCCATGCGAAGCAATCTTTATGCTGCATAAGCACGTCTTTTAGTGTAGCTACCCTTTCTTCAGACATCAACTCACTGACGAATGTCGGTCGTGGGTCACTTGCCGTCCCCAAGTCAATTTTCTTGAGCTTATCTGCAGTGGTATGTATTCCATCTTCCAGCTCTTTCGGTGCTGGTGAGAATTCTGAGATCACCTCATCATCATCGTTTTCGAAGCACCAGGGGAGGTCATCCATATTCTCAGGCCCTTCTTTTGATAGCGTTATCATATAACAAGTACGAGCTCGCTTCCAAGACCGATTTTGATCCGGTTCTACTCTCGCTGTGTGGGCGGCTTTTGGTTCGTGCTTCTGTGGCGGATTTATCCTCCAGCTGCTGGATAGAGCGAATTCTCTGGGCTGATATTGGTCTTCGACCCAGTTCTTGAAGGTGAAGCAGTCTTCGAGAGGATGTCCTATTGCTCGGTGATAAGAGCAATAGTCTGGGTGGGAGATCTCGTTGACTTGCTCGGGGTGTTTGGACTCCGGAAGTGTAATCATTTGATGTTTTATAGCGAGATCAAGTATCTTCCATGTTTTGTTCTGAGGAAAAAAGTATGCTCGACTCATCTTCTTCATAAGGGATGAATTTGGATTGCTCGATTCCTAATAACGTGGCTTCTTGGTCCCGTTTTGTCGATTTCGAATGCTTTTTCCGCTCTTTGATTTATTTTTGCCTCTGCGTCGGGCCTTTTGTATGACGGGTTGATAAGGAAGAGCATTGTCATTCTCCGTGACCTGCTGAAGGAGGCGCTGCATCCTGGCTTCCTCGTAAATGGCCATTTCACGGTTATGGTCATCCCGGATCTTTTGACCCGCTTCCCTGATAAGCTTGTCCATTCGTTCTTCAAACGATGGACTCGGCATCTTGATTGCAGGATTTCGTTTTGGTTCATGGTCGGCGTTTTCTGACAGGGCGTCCTCTTTTTCATCGAAGTCATATATGACGTAGCTACCATGGACTCGTTCCCGTTTCCCGGATTTCACATATCCAAGTCCGAGCATTTCCATCCTCCCGTTGGGCAACTTGCGCTGAGTTCCAGGGACATCCCAAATCCCGTTGTAGAACCGAGCTTGTTGAATGGTCTGTTTGAAAGGTACCCTTGGGCGCTTCAAAAGCCTTCTCAAGCCTTCTGAGTAATATCTAGGCAGACGGATGGGCTGGAGCCTGTCGAGCGTAGAATCGGCGCCATGCCAAATTTCTTTCTCCACTTTGGTTTCTCCAGATCGGTAGAATAGGATCGCCTGTTCACCTTCTCGCCTGGGAGGGACGTAAAATGTCTGCAGTTCTTGTACACTATAAGCTTTGAGTGCATCGAGATCTTTGTAATGCTCCCGCGGAACGATGATAATTTGCAGACTCTGATTATTGCCGGCGAAAGCTTGTATTGACGGCCGAGCGGAGAATACGGCATTAACCTCGTCTTCCGAGTCGCTTCCGAAGATCAACATGGGGGCGGACGGTCCTGGGTTGTTGCGTTGAGGCGGCCCCGAATAAACTATCTCTTCCTCCTCCTCGGTATCACTCCCGAAAACTGGAATAGTGGTGATAGCTTTGTCCTTCGGTTTGTGACATCTCTCCGTGTCCTCGAAGTCTGGTAAGAAGTATTTTGCATCTTCGTACTTTCGGACTTCGTTCACGGAGAATGGGTTCAACTCTCCCGTCACAGTGTACTTGAGGCCATCTTTAAAATACTTCATACACTGGTGCTGTGTAGAAGGAATAATGTTGTACTCATGTAACCAAGGCCTACCGAGCAAAGCATTGTAGCATGTCTTAGCGTCAATGACGTGAAATTTAATGTCCGTGATACGCAGCCCGAAGCGCAGCATCAGTATTACAGACCCGAGGGTCCGTGATGACTGGGAGTCGAACCCGGAGATGGCGATCTTATCACGAGCGAGGTGTTGAACGCTCATGCAGATTTCCTTCAACACTCGCACGTTGAGAAGATTGACGGAAGACCCATTGTCGACCAGGATTTTGCCTATCTTTATACCGTGGCAGTATCCTGAGACATAGAGGGGACGGTTGTGCTCGCACGTCCCAAGGAGGAGGTCTTCATCGCCGAAAGTGATATCGGCTATGTGCACTTCTTCCAGCTCGTCCTTCATCTTTTCTTCGGCGAGGAAAGCTTGGAATTGTCATGGCTCTTGCAGCGCCTTGATCAATGAATCTCTCGCCTCTTTGGATAACAGAAGGGCGTCGAGAATGCTGAGCTACGAGGGTAGCTTCCTCAAGTGTGCCAGAACGTTGTAGTCCACGTTGTTCTTCTTTGGCGGGTCCTTGGCAGTCAGCTCTTTGATGACTTGGTCATCTAGGGCGATATCCTCAGGGACTTTTTCTTTTCCCTTATCTTTTCTATTTGTGGGTTCGAGATTCTTTTCTGGAAGTGTACGATTGCGCAGCTGAATATTTTCACAGGCCTTCGGTTCTTCCTCTTTCTCCAAGGTGGATTCTTTAAAGAGAGGACCAAGAGTCATCTCTTCGTCAGAGTCGCTCTCGAAAGTAAGAACTTGCGATCCCCCGGCGTTGACCGTGCGACAGTTACCGGTAGTTCTTTTATGCTCCTCTGTCGTACTTCTCTGCTCCTGCCGAGTTTTGCGTTTCATCCGCTTGAAGTGTTGCCGGTGAGCTACATATCCCTGCCACCATCTTTTAAAAGCGTCGTGCTCTTCGGTAGGGTGCGAAATCTTTCAATGATATAGGCGGTAGCTAGGATGCATCTCTGCTTCACCGAGAGTGTTTCCTTCGGAGGGTGGTAGCTTCATTCCCATTGATATGGCTTTAGCAAACCTTTTCCTCATCTTGAACTTGTTTTAGTCTGCGACAGATGTCCTCTGATTCGGCGAGAATGTCTCGACTCTTTCGTCCAGTCGCCGGCGTTTGGATTTTTAAAGTATAGCCATCTCATGTTCCCGATCAGCTTTACTTTTCAGAAGAACTTCGTTCAGGAATGCGTCGATCATTTTGTCTGACGCCCCGGGAAGTTACGGTTCAGGACCTGCCCCCAGTCTCTTGGTGCAAGGAGCTTCTTCATCATCTATCGATGAGTGAGAGATCGCATGGTAACTTTCCACGTAATCTTCAGATTCGTCTGACGAGTCTTCTCCATCATCTCCGTCTTCAAGGACGTGGCTAAGGAACTCTTGGAGCGTGATTGGAGTCCGCGCCTTCTGGTTATACTCTTCCAGCTCGTCAATCTACTTTTGTAGGTCCGTGCGCTTGTCGCCAGGCTTCACGGGCTTCTTGGATTTCTTCTTCTTTTTCGAAGATTTTGACGGCTGGATGTGAACACTTTGGCTATCACCACCAATCTTTGGAGTTGGGTGCGACTTCAGCATTCCTTCGATGATCTGGGGTTCTAGCGGATTTTTCCACCTGATCGCCGGGCATGTCTGGAGTTCACTCAGCATTCTTTTGGTTTTGGCTGAAAGAGCCACCTCTCATGGAGCTTCTTCAACAAAAGAGCACGTTGCCCCTGATGGGTCCATCTTTTTAAGAGAGTGCGATTGTGGTGGGTTTACTTTCCACTTCTCAGACAGCGCAAACTTGCCCTGTTAGTACTGATCCTCGATCCATCCCTTAAAGACGAAGCAATTTTCAATTGGATGGCTTACCGTTTGATGGTAAGGACAATAATTGGGATTATTCACTTCGCTGGGTTGCAGTGGTCGCTTTGGATTCGGCAAATTGATAAGCCTGTTGCGCATCGCCAGCTCGAAGAGTCTCCTCGTTTTGTCTCGTGGGAACGAGTAAGGGCGCTTCATTTTCTCATTATAATAGTGCCGTCTCTCTTCCAGTTGATCCGTTAGCTTTGGAGCACTGGGCTGCTGTTGAGTATTCGCATTGAAGGTCGCCTTTCCTTTACCCTTTTCATTTCGCAGCTCCGGTTTCGGGGGAGACAGTCTGTGACCCATCTGATCCATCTGGGCTAGCTTGTCGATTAAAGCCTGGAATGTTGTCGGTTTGAAGAACATCATGAACTGTGAAATAGTTGCATGAGGATCTAAGGTGCCCATGAACATGCCCACTGCTAGTGCTTCTTCGATGCGCTGTTCGCACTTCGACCACAGATTTCGCCATCGGATTGCGTATTGAACCCAAGTTTCGCCTGGCTTCACTCTTGCATTGATCAACGCCGTTATTGGAGTACGTTCGCTGGCACTTGCGAATCGCTGGGTGAATAACAACTCCATCTCCGCGAAAGTTTTGACGGAGTCGTTTGGAAGCTCGGAGTACCACTCAAATGCAGTCTCCGACAAGCTGCCGACGAATTGACGGAGCAAAAGCTTATCATCACCCCCGGTGTTGCCACACAGAGCTCTGAACTGGGTGACGTGCTGGTGGGGATTTCCTATCCCTTTGTATACACGGAATTTAGGGATCGTGTAGCCTGGCGGGTACTTAATCTGATCATACCAGCCTGGATACGGTCGTCCAGTTTTGACCACTTGGCCGGCTGCTTCATTCTCCTGGTGAACTCTTATTTGCTGAGCAATATAGTCATCCAGGGTGGCCTTGGAGATAGTTTCCTCTTTGGCTGCTGAAAGAGCCAGAGGAGGATTCGACGTTTCCCCTTTATCGTCTTCAATAATGATCGGAGGGTCTTCCGCTGGAGGCTCCGGCTGTAACATCATCCCGACCATATCTTGGAAGAGAAGTGACATTCGCTTTATGTTGGCCGCTTGCTCCGCAGCCGCTTTGTCCTTCTTCTCAAGCATTCTCTGAAGGAATTCAGCATCAGTTTCCTGATCACGGCGCTGCTCCGTGGATGTTTCCGGGCTTTCTTTTGGCCCGGTGAGTGTGGTCATCGCAGTCAGCATCTCCTGAAGCTTCTGCTGCTGCTGCTGTTCTTGAGCTCTCGTGATGGATCGAGTGAGTGGTCGATGGCCCATCGAAGCGCGGCTATCCTCTTTTCCGGATGCCATGTAAACAGTATGTACTACCATGCCCCTAGACTTAGGGCGTTTGGGCTCGGTGTTTTTGTGGTCTGCCACGTTTACAGGGGCTTTCTCTGGCCTCCTTCTTTTCCGAGTGGTTGACGTTGAGGGGGCCGCTGCAATGGACACCCAAGTAGTCGTCATCTTTTGTGGCTTAACATGACGGTTTTCTTCCTGTCGGACCTTCAGCTTCTTCTGCCGGCGGGAGAAATTTCGATCAATCACCGAGTCTTGGACTTGACGCCAGACCTTGTAGATTTTAGGGGACAGCCGCTGAGGGGACTGTTCTGGCTTGGCTTCCGCAACATTCCCCATCGGAGGAGGAGATCTTTTCAGTATGGCGGTAGGAGAATTCCTGCGCACTTTATTCAGCAGCTCGAAGCTATTCCCAGTTGGAACAGCCGCATTAATTTCCGCCGTTGGGGCTGATGGAGTGAACCCAGAGGGGGAGTTGCCCCCGGCCTTCCTTACTCGGCGCCAGTAGCGACGTCGAGCGTGTCGAGCTGATGGAGTTGGCTTGGTGACGGGGATGGCTTTGTCTTGCCCTCTGTTCAGGTGAGGGGCTATCGCTGGTGTCAGCCTGTTGAAGACTGACGTCCTTTGAGTAGCAGGAGCGGGAGTTGGTTACTCTCTTCGGAATAACCTTCTCTGGAGGTGCAGGCTTCATCATGGACCCACCTGAACTTTGGCCCAATCTGGAGAAGACCGAGGCGCCGGTGCTGGACGACCCGTTGAGAGGGGCCGTAGTAGCTGTAAGCCGATCGAAGACCGACTTCTTGGGAACTTCCGGCGTTGGCACAGGAATGGTGAAGCTCGTTGTCGGGAGCATGGTCCCGAAAAATAACCCTGTGGTGGATTGAGTGACCTGTTCCATGGGCATCGTGAACAGGGAAGCAGCTTGGGGCTCGTAAGATATACCCCCAGTTGAGGCAGGACGTGGGTTGCAGTTGCATGTGGAACACTTTGAGCAGGTGGACGCCATTGATTCTTTGCTTTCTGCACCAAGCAAAATGCCAAATCTTAGTACCTCGAAACCCACGGGCAACCATTAGCAAACCGCGATTCGTTCGCGAACACGACACACGGAGTGTGGAGTGGAAAGAGGAAAAGGTCTCACCGGGCGTGCCAGAATCTGTTCCCCTCCGAATCACGGAGACGCGACCGCGTAGGTCCGTCTGGCCTGAAATTCAGGGCAGATGCTAATTGGTGCTATCCGTCTACCTCTCCGAAGATGCCAAGTTTATTTATGGCACCATGTATCGAAGGTTTAAACGGATACGACCGATGTAGCAGACTTCGTCAGATTCCCCCTCATTTGAGGGATTTTTGATTGTGGGGACGTTCTTCCCTGCAGGCGCAAGTCCCTGCAGTTAATTACGCTACCGCATCGCGGTAACAACTTTCTCCTTCTCAAGATGGTCAATTCGTGTCGTGGGTGTTTGTTTTGTGTTTGGTTGCCCGTGGATTGTATACGGAGACTAAGTTATGTTGTCGCCCGTAGGGCGTGGACTAGTCCAAATCCGTATCTTTCTTAGATTTGGATTTGGGGGGTTAGGTTTAAGGATACGTTAGTCTCATTTGAGACTAAGATCAACTTAAACGTGTGTTAAGGATACGTTAGTCTAATTTTAGACTAAGATCAACTTAACAGGATCGTTTAGATCCAACAAAAGAGCGATTGGGCTCTGTTGTTTAGTTTAATGACATTGCGGTCGATAATTAGTTTAAGGATATTACGGTCCAATGTTAGTTTTAAGACACCGCGGTCGAGATTAAGGACATCATAGTCCATGGATTTAAGGAATCCACAATCCGTTATTAGTTTTAAGACATCACAGTCGAGATTAAGGACATCATAGTCCATGGGCTTAAGGACCCCACGGTCCGATGTTAGTTTTAAGACATCACGGTCGAGGTTAAGGACATCATAGTCCATGAGTTTAAGGACCCCACAGTCCGTTGTTAGTTTTAAGACATCACGGTCAAGGTTAAGGACATCATAGTCCATGAGTTTAGGGACCTCATAGTCCATTATTAGTTTTAAGACATTACGGTCAAGGTTAAGGACATCATAGTCCATCGGCTTAAGGACCCCACAGTCCATGAAATGTATGGTTGTCGGGACCCGTCACCTCTTTGAAGACGTTGAGGAATTACAACGACAAATATCAAAGGAGTGAAGAGATGTACCCTTGAACCCAGGTGAATTAAATGATCTATAGCCCAGTTTGGAACTAAGACCAATTAATTATATTATGAGCACATTGGCTCAGTTAAGTCTGAATTGAGGACTTATGGCCAACTTGGGCTAAGTCTAATTGGATTTGAAGTGTTGGCCCTTTGTTGGACCATTGGAAATTTGTCTGGGTTCAAGCCCACATTATTTAGCAATGCTAAACGAGAGTTTGAGGGCTTTGGTAACATTTTTATCTTTCTTTGATTGAGCAGTGAACATTATAGCTCTGACTTTTACTCAATTTTTAATGGGCGGCTTTGCCTATGAAAGAATTAGCCAATTTGGTTAAAAAAAATAGTGTTAAACACTAGAGAAAACAGTGTTAAACACTGGAAATATATTCATCAAATTAGTGTTAAACACTAACAGATAATCAGTGTTAAACACTGGAAATGGGGTTCTCAAGTTAATGTTAAACACTAAAAATAATGTTCTCGAATTAGTGTTAAACACCTAAAGAAAAAGGGGTCACGTGGGGACACGTGAGGGCGCCCAGAGGTGGGACCAGATCCCTTTACTTCGTTCTGCGGTTAAGTGTTAAACACTTTTTTTATTTTCGAGGATCGCGCGTTGGCACGTGATGGATATCTGTGCGCCAATTATTAAAGCATTTGCTGAGGGTCACGTGATAACACGTGAGAGCGCCCAAAGCTTAGATTTCCTTTGCTTTTTCTTTTTGTGTTTTGGAGGTCACGTGGGAGCACGTGAGGCATTGCCTCAGAACTTTTTCCTTCTCATTTTTGGGGATCTTTTCAGGGGACACGTGGGGACACGTGACCCTGATCCTTTTCATGCACATAGATCTCTTTAGTCTCTATATTTTATTTTGAGAATTAAATTCTCTGTAGGGTAAACCCTGATCATGATTTGGAGGAATTAAATTCCTATTATGAAAGAATTAAATTCTTATATAGGGTTAAACCCTAATTTTCTTTTAGAGGAATTAAATTCCCATATATGTAAAAGAATTAAATTCTTGTATAGGGTGAAACCCTAACTTTATTTTTTAAGAGGAATTAAATTCCTGTGAATTTGAGAGAATTAAATTCTCAATTAGGGTTAAACCCTAGTTCTGTCCATCTTGAAGGAATTAAATTCCTGTAATTCTAGGAGAATTAAATTCTCATATAGGGTTAAACCCTAATTTCATCTTGAAGGAATTAAATTCCTGTGAGTTTGGGAGAATTAAATTCTCATATAGGGTTAAACCCTAGTTTTGTTTTGGGAGAATTAAATTCTCTAAACTAAATTCCTCCTCTAAGTTTTGGATCTGCATGGCAGGATCTCAACCCGATGAGAATTAAATTCTCAACTTATGGGGAGATGTGCTCTGTGCAGATCTTCAACCAGAGGAAGAACTAAGTTCTTTTGTGCAGAAGAGTTAAACTCTTAGATTTGAGAATTAAATTCTTTATTTGGAGTTTTGATCCACTTTCTTTTCTCACCTAGGGTTTTTCTTTGTTGAGAATTAAATTCTCCTTTCTTTTCTCTCTGAAATTTCAAGATTCCAAAGCTCTCTCTCCTCAAAATTCTATATCCCTCCTTCTCTTCTCTTGGCTCCTATTTATAGGAGAAGGAAAAGAATCAAATTGTTTAGCAAATCTTTCATTGAAAGATTTTGTTTGTTTTCATAATTAATATGAGCCTTTAGATCAATAAGTGAATTTTATTCACCGTTGGATTTTCAATCCAAAGATATTCTGTTTGTTATTTCTGGTGAGATTTAGGGAAATCTTTCCTTGTCTAAGATTTTTCCATAAATTGGTGATATTTAATCACCCCTGGATTTTTAATCCAACGGTTCTCCTTAATCCTTTCCTATTTGGAAAGATTTTGGAGAAATTCAGAATTTTAATTCAATTATACTGTAAGTCTTTCAAAGCCTGTCACGTGCTGACACGTGACCCTTGGTCACGTGTGAGAATGTGACCCTTGGTCATGTATGAGCACGTGACCCTCGTTGAGGTATTTTCTGATTTTTAGAATTAAATTCTATTTAAGCTGCAGGGCTTTCAAAGCCTGTCACGTGCTGACACGTGACCCTTTGTCACGTGTGAGCACGTGATCCCAATTGAGTCATCTTTCACCCTTTCTTCATTTTTCGTCTCTGTTTAGCGAGATTTTAACCATCACGTGTCATCACGTGACCCTTGGTCACGTGAGAACACGTGATACCTCATTGAGGTAATTCCTGATCTTTTAATCAAGAAACATCCATGCATACATATACACACCGTTCCCTGCGGCACCCTATCCCATGAGGTAGCGGTGATACCGTAGTATAAACGACCGGTTGCGTATGTTTTCCATGGAGATTAGGGTAATAATTAAGAAAGGAAGGACAAGAACCTAGAGAAAGAAACATCGTTTCTTCCCGATGGTATTAATCCCCTTTATTAATTGTTACCATAACACCTAAAGAGATCTAAATTAGGGCATTGAAAGCGGTGAGGAAATCTTTAATTTCCAAACTTAACCTAAACCTAACCCTAGCAAGATTCTAATCCTAGTTTAAATCAGTTTAGTTTTTAGTGATAATCCATCCACACCGTTTGGAATTAACTCGTTAGACCAAATTAGGAAATACACAACATCCCTGTGAACCGACCCGTACTCACCGGCTAGCTACCAAGCGATGCCGTTCTTGATTGTGGTAAAATTATTCTTTGATTCATCTTTTAAAAAAGCGCATACACAAAATATCATTACAATCAAATGGCGTCGTTGTCGGGGATCGCGTAGTATTTTATTTTTGCAATTTCGGGTTAATATAAAATCATAAAATTCATGAAAACTGAAAATTAAAAAATATAAAAAATTTATCATCTTTTATTGTTTGAAGGGTGTTTCGTGTGAATTTTGCAGGATCGACGAACGAGTTCGGATCTGGAAAAATCCAGAGATCAAAACAGAAAACCCTAGATCTGAACAACAGAGAAAAGTCAAACCAGAGGAGCAGAAATTTTTTCGGGAACTGAGCCGCCGGTTCCACCGCGCTACCGCCCCCGAAACCTACTCCTGACCGCGGAACCGCCGCTTGGTGCTGACGTCAGCAGGAGGAAAAATCTCTGTAAGCTCCCTTTCTCCTTCTCTGAACCCCCTGATATCTCCTCTGTAAAAATTTCCTGCAAGATTCTTTGCGCTAAAAATCTCTCCCCCTTCCAATAATTGATCTTGTGCAGGATTCTTTGCGCCACGCTAAAAAATTGTTTGCAAGTGATTGTTTACTGCTTTGCATATTTAATTTGACTTTAAGGGGCTTGAACACCAATCAGATTGGGTGGGGATTTCATCACCCTTCCCAGGACCCCGGAAATCACTTAAAGCATATTGCATTGACCACCAATTAATTAAAAAAGATTAGACTCGGCCCTAAGGACTTCGCGCTCATTAGGACAAAGGAATAGTTGTAGGCATCGACCGTTGATCCTAACCTGACTTTGTGGTGCCTAGGCTAGACATGTAGTGAAAGGTAACTTTAAAAGGCCCGTCTCACGGTGATTCGTGAGCGGATCCCTCCTTTCTCTACTTGTGCTTACCTGGCCACAATTGGTGGTGAAGAGGCGGTTTGAGGTCCCACTTCTTGCCCTTTGGAACAGTTAGGAGCTGTCTAGCTGACCTAGGTGACCCTAGATCTAGGCCTGATTGTGTATTTGTGGTTGATTGAATGTGTGTCTAAGCCTTTTATCGAAAATCTTTTTTGCAGAAAGCTCCACATAAAAAAAACACAAAAAAAGGAAATTTTTTACAAAAACTTGCAACTTGTCGCTAAGAAATCCGTGCACCCCACTTACACCTACTTTCTTTCCATTGACGTTTTCTTACCCCCACCTTCTGTTTTTCACCTTTTTGACTACACTATCTCTTTAGTGTATGTCCGGTTGGACTAAGGACACTAGTGCCCGATTAGTCCGTGTCTCGTTGGTACCGACCGACGACGCTTTCGACTCCGAAGTCGAAATTCCTTCCACTTCCTTATCTTCACCTTCAAATTCTTCGTCTTCGAAGGAAATGTCGGGATTTAATCCTAACAATACCTTACCCACGGGACTGATTCCACCTCCGCTAGGTGCGAATAACCCGCAACACCCGCCTGTTGAAGCGCCCCAACGAATCGCGCTCCAGGATCTTTTCTACCCTATCTACACCGCCTTACCTACTTGTCTTTCACTCCCACCGGCAAATGGGGACAATTTTGAGATCAAACCCCACTTCATCAACATGTTGCCAAAATTTCACGGACTGGAATCCGAAGATGCCTATATCTTCATAAACAAATTCCAAAACGTTTGCGCAATGATGAAAACAACCCAACTTTCAGATGATGCTATAAGGCTAAGGGTCATTCCTTTCACCTTATGTGACTTAGCCGAGAAATGGTTATACAGCACAGCATCACACTCAATTAAAAATTGAGAAGAGTTTGTTAAAGCTTTTCTTAAAAAGTTTTATTCACATCATAAGACCGCGAGAATTCGCAATGAGATTATTCAATTTTCCCAGCTTCCTTCCGAACCCTTTTGGAAGTGTTTTGAAAGATTCAAAGACCTACTTGTTCAATGCCCTCACCATGGTATCGAAAATTGCCAACTTTGCCAAAATTTATACGAGGGATTGAACCCAGTAACGAAGTAGTTGCTGGAAACCATTTGTCAAGGTCACTTTCTAACCAAATCTAGTGAGGAAGCTTGGCAGTTTCTCGAGGATCTTGCTGAACAAACACTTCAGTGGAAAAGCACCAAGACCACTTCATCTTCTATTGGTCAGTCTAGGGCAGGCATACATCAATTAGATATATCGATTGCAATGAAGGCCGAGATGGCCGCACTTACGAAAAAGCTAGAAGCAATTGAGACCAAAATCTCATCGCCTTCTCCTGCCCCTGCTTTACCCCCACGAACTGTTTATGCTTGTTGTTCGGATCCATCACATCTTACCAAAGAGTGTCCTTACAATCCACCTGTTCAAGGACACAATCAAGTCAATACTGCCTTTCAGCACAGACAAAGAAATAATCCATACTCTTCGACTTATAATCCGGGTTGGAGGAGTCACCCAAATTTTGCTTGGAATCAAAATCAACAATTCCAAGGAAACAACAACTTTCAAAGGCCTCCTCCTCCACAACAACAAGCACCACAACAAACTCAATACCAGCAACCTTTCCAACCACAACCTTACCCAAACCAAATGAACAATTTTGTGCCCAACAACTCTTACCCTCCAAACAATTTTGTTCAACCAAATGATGATAAGGTTACCTCGCTAGAAAGAAGTCTAGATGCGTTCCTAAAATAATCTACACAATCCGCAGCAAGGTTGGAGACTTCCATTCAGTCTTTGGTGCACAACAATGCTTCACACGATCAAAGCATCAAATCTATTGAGGCACAAATTGCACAACTAACTGCTGCGTTGAGCGAGCGAGAAAAGGGAAAGCTTACATCTCAACCATTGCCAAATTCCGGTCACACACATGTTGCATACGAACACCAAAATCATAACGTAAATACTGTGACCACGTTGAGATATGGAAGAGTGTTGCAAAATAACGTGGGTATTAGTAATGACACCCCTGCCGGTGGTTCTTCTTCTTCTTCATCTTTTTCTTCTTCTTCTTCATCTTCTTTGTTAGAACCTATTCTTCATTCTTCACAGGGCTCTACTTCTTCTACTTCGAACGGACCCACTTATCACTTCACGAACACACCCACACTGGAATCCGTTCCAACTCCGCAATCTAATCCACAAAAATTGGACTCAACAGATTTTCAAAATGTTCTATTTCCAAACAGGTTGAGATCCAATAAACCAACTCCACAAATGGAGAAGATTGTAGAGTTGTTTAAACAATGCAATCCAACAAGTCCCTTCTTACGCGAAAATCTTAAAGGGCTTATTCACCTCGAAGAGAAAATCTCAGATACCCAAGAAAGTGCTAGTAGCCAGTGCCGTGAGCAATACTATTAACCAACCTCAACCCTTACCCCAAAAACGAAAGGACTCTGGCTGTCCTACAATTTCAATAACAATTGGGGATAAGAACATCAATCGCGCACTTTTAGATCTTGGGTCTAGTGTTAACCTGCTTCTCTACTCCGTGTACGAGCAATTAGGTGTTGGAGAGTTGAAACCCACTCGTTGTACTCTCCAAATGGCTGATCGATCAATCACCTATCCTAGGGGTGAGTTAGAGGATGTGTTGATCAAAGTAGGGGACTTCATATTCCCCGTTGATTTTATTGTTATGGACACACAACCTGTTGCTAACCCACGGAACCAAATTCCGGTGATCCTCGGTCGACCATTTTTGGCCACTTCCAATGCCGTAATCAATTGTCGCAATGGCTCTATGACTTTATCCTTTGGAAAGATGTCTAGTGAGTTCAATATTTACAAGATAGAAGTCTGCCCCCCATGCCTAAAGCTAGTATACGTGAAGTTTGCTCGATCCACGAAATCACGCAGGAGGACTGCGAGCTTGAAAATTTTTTGTTTGACGACAATAGTTTTGACGCGACTAGTGCGTCCATTCTTGAATTTAACACAGTTGGCACAACCGATATTGATTATGAATGTTTCACTTTTTCGGACGATTTTGACGACTCACCGCCCGAATATGAGTCCTTTGAATTTTTGGATGAGTTAGTTGAACCATCCGATTCGGTTGTTTGCAGTGATTTCGAACCATTGTTGGAATCCTTTGAGTTCGAGATAGCCTCCCCAATTTTACCTTCAATTGTTTCGCTTCCGAAACTCAAACTCAAGCCTTTGCCGTCTCACCTTAAATACGCTTACCTAGGTGAGAATGAGACATTTTCCGTTATCATATCGGCATCTCTAGCTCTCGAGCAAGAGAAAGCCCTTTTAATGGTCTTACAAAATAACCGGCAAGCTTTCGGCTGGACTATGGCTGACATCGAGAAGATTAGTTCCCTCATAATTAAATATCATATGCATATGATAGATGATGCCAAGTCAATAAAGGATCCACTGAAACATCTCGGGGATTGTGTGGATAATCAACCTCCTCCTTTAGAAGTTGAACCACCCCCTTTTCTTTTAATAAGCTACGAGAATGCCAATATTCCACTGATTTCTGATCATTCACATTCTCGTTTTGATTCATCATCACCTCCTATCTCTTCACTTCCACGTACATACAGAAACTTTCCATACCACCACTTATCTCTTCCCCAATTTTTCTTGGCTCGGTACAACATGTTTTTCTACCGACCGATACTCTACACAGATAAATTCTTCAACTGGTTGGTGTTGACTTTTGGTCTTTGCAAAGTTTGGCATTGACTTGTAACATCGTTTAACTTAAGTTTGGAGGGACCTTTTTGTATATATATTTTGTTTTCCTTTTAACAATAAAAAAACTATAAAAAAATAAACAGGGGAATACCGGCCATTTTGACCCTCTTGGTGTAGCCTGACAGTGAGGACACTGTCGAAATTAAGTTTGGGGGTATGCTCGGTAAGCCTTCTTCCTTCGCATTCATGTGTATATTTTTGCATTTGCATACTTATTTTAAAACCCATAAAAAATTGAAAAATTTGAAAAAAAATTATAAAAATTAAAACATTCAATTTTGGTTATAATTGATTTGAGTTTGACAAAAAGGTTAACCAGCTAGATACAACTAGATCCTAGACTTAGTAAATTAAAAACCCTAAAAATAACATTTCTTAAAATTTAACGATAGAAAGTATATGTCTTTGTAGTCTATTTAGAAATAGGCAAATTTTGAGTTGATTTCTTGGGCTAAGTTAAAACAAGAGAAAAGTATTGATATTTTTATTAAAGTATAAGTTTGAAAAATAATTCCTAAGCTTAAGTCTAAATTCTAAAAATATATACCCTACAAATTGCACAAACACGAACCTTGAAACTTGGAATAGTAGAAGAGACCTTGAAATGCTCTTGTCTAAAGTCCTTAGTACGAAGAAAAATAAGATAAAAATACAAGTGTGAATAAAGAGATAAAAAAATGAACACTGGTTTTTGTAATTACTTAAGGCTGTATTAATAGAAAAAAATATTTAGCGAGGGTGCTTCGTCACCTAGTGCCTTAGACCAACTGGTTTGGGAGTCACTGCTAAAAGCCTTAGGGATTATAAGACTAGGAATTACGCTTTAATGTGCGAACACATTTTGTAATCGGTCGTTGGTACCTCAAGAAGTATTAACGGTCGCATGATGAATATGTGAGCAATTTCATCTAAAAATTCATCAATTGAAAAGTACTTTGGACGATGGACAAGAGTATAATAGCTTGATTTGAATTTCCAAGTGTAGGGGTGATATACACACACATGTAGGGGTATATGATTGGGGTTTAGATAAGAGATAAGAATGAAAAATAGGACTTATATTTTTAATAGAGATGATAAAAATTCCTAAGTTGAGATAGAACCCTAGAAGGAAAACTCAAAAGATGCCAAAAGCTAAGTAAATCTATAAATCATATATAATCTTAAATTAAATGATAAGGAAGCGTGAAAAATACGGGTTGATAATTTCTGAGTCGAAAATAATAGAGTTTCTTGTTAGAAAATCTAATTGGAGAATAAAAATTAATAGGCCGAATTGATAGGATTTTGTGGGTAGTATCCGCTGAAAACCCTCAGGAGACAACACTCCTCCTACAAGGGACACCTGGAAGTTTAACGGCTTATTGTACGAGCTCAGTGCAATCGCGTTTCCCTGCGAAAGTGAGGTTAGGCCTTTTTCGAGAATAAAACTAGGATTGCTCGAGGACGAGCAAAAGATAAGTTTGGGGGTATTTGTTCATACCATAATTTTGCATTATTTTATTCCCCATTCTTATTCATTTTACAAATAAACAGGTGCTTTTGATCCATGTCTGCTACATAGTTGCATGTTACAGGTTCTCGGAACAAAACAGTGAAAACGATGAAAATACGATACAAAAGTAAGACTACGACCAACAAATGGAAGAATCTTAATCATGCCTACAGTTTGGAGAATAAACGAAGATCAATGAACAAGTTTACAAAATACAAAGGCAGCGCAAGGTTCAAGACTTCGACACGAAGCAAACGGTAAAGTCCACGATATTATGCACTGTGGAAATCTGGAAGAAAACTAGAAGACAATCTGAGAAACCAAGTGAATAAAAACCAAGAAAAAAGCAACAGAAGAATTACCAGAGAAGAAGAGCCTTCAAGCCCTCCATATGGCCGCGGAACCGCGGCCAAACCAAGCTTGTGGCCGCGGATCCGCGGCCGTGCGTTGCGCATGCGTGGCGCGTGTCGGTGGTGTCGGCGCGTGTCGGTGGTGTCGGTGCATTACTTAGGTTTTTCTTAGGGTATATTTGTAAATGCAGATGTGAGTCGATTGTAACCCTAGGGTTTGTATGCTCTATAAATAGAAATCCTAAACCTCTTTTAGAGGTATGCCTCTTTTTATTTCATCTATTCAGAATTCTAAATTCGGTGTAAATGTTTGGAGAGAGCCATCAAATAAAGTAAGGTTTTTTTATTTCATTGCCCTAGTTAATTTTCATTCTGCCTTAGTATAATTTTTCTTATCTGTCCTAGCTAGATAGTTAGAAAATGTTAATCAATTCCCCAATGAGTGAGTAATTCCTCACTTGTTAGGGTTAGGAATAAGGAATGCTTGAGAGATGAAAATCTCTCACCCTTTTTTTGCCCATCACATATAATTAATAGGACTCCATGCATACATACACACACCGTTCCCTACGGCACCCTATCCCATGAGGTAGCGGTGATACCGTAGTATAAACGACCGGTTGCGTATGTTTTCCATGGAGGTTAGGGTAATAATTAAGAAAGGAAGGACAAGAACCTAGAGGAAGAAATATCGTTTCTTCCTGATGGTACTAATCCCCTTTATTAATTGTTACCATAACACCTAAAGAGATCTAAATTAGGGCATTGAAAGCGGTGAGGAAATCTTTAATTTCCAAACTTAACCTAAATCTAACCATACCAAGATTCTAATCATAGTTTAAATCAGTTTAGTTTTTAGTGATAATCCATCCACACCGTTTGGAATTAACTCGTTAGACCAAATTACGAAATACACAACATCCCTGTGGACCGACCCGTACTCACCGGCTAGCTACCAAAAGACGCCGTTCTTGATTGCGGTAAAATTATTTTTTGATTCATCTTTTAAAAAAGCGCATACGCGAAAACTAAATCAATCACGGTTACGCTTGCGAGTGGTGGAGTTGGTCGGTTGGAGGGGTCGAGGAGGACGGCCTCGGCTGGAGGGCTCGGAACCGAGCACGAGGGTCGAGGAGTTGTTCCCCTCCGAAGGGCGGCGCACAGGACCGCGATGTCCTGACGCTGGCGATTCGGGGCAGATGCTATTTGGTTTTATCCTTCCACCTCTCCGGAGATGCCAAGTTGATTTATGGCACCGGGTATCGGAGGTTTAGACGGATGCGGCCGATGTAGCAGACTTCGTCAGATTCCCCCTCATTTGAGGGGTTTTTGATTGTGTGGACGATCTTCCCTGCAGGCGCAAGCCCCTGCAGTTAATTACGCTACCGCATTGCGGTAACAACTTTCTCCTTCTCCAAAATTTCACTTCGTGTCGTGTGTGTTTGTTTTGTTTGTGGTTGCCCGTGGATTGTATACGGAGACTGAGTAATGCCGTCGCCCGTAGGACGTGGATTAGTCCAAATCCGTATCTACTTAGATTTGGGTTTGGTGTTTTTAGTTTAAGGATACGTTAGTCGTATTGAGACTAAGATCGACTTAAACGTTCGTCAAGGATACGTTAGTCCTGTTTTAGACTAAGATCAACTTGACGTGGTGATCCATTCAATATATGGCCGTCGGGACTCATCACCTCTCTGACGTCGTTGAAGGATTACAACGATGGATATCAGAAGAGTTCAGAGATGTACCCTTGAACCAAAGTTGATTTGGAGTTTTATCATTCATTTAAATGTCTAAGGATACGTTGGCCGTATTTGGGGCTAAGATCAACTTAAACGGGACCGTTTAGATCCGGCAAAAGAGCATTTGGAGGCTCTATTGTTCCAGTTTAGGGATATAGTGGTCCATGCTCCAGTTTAGGGACATGGTGGTCCATATTCCAATTTAAGGACGTGGTGGTCCGTATTCCAGTTTAGGGACGTGGTGGTCCATATTCCAGTTTAAAGACGCGGTGGTCCGTTATTAGTTTAAGGACGTCTCAGTCCGATACTAGTTTAAGGACGTCTCGGTCTAATATTAGTTTTAAGGACGTCTCGGTCCACGAGTTTAAGGACCCCGCAGTCCATATACGTGTGGTCGTTGGGACCCGTCACCTCTCTGACGTCGTTGAAGGATTACAACGACAGGTGTCAGAGGAGTTCGGAGATGTACCCTCGAACCGGTAGTAAATTGATTTAAGAGAGCAATTTTGCTCAGTCAATTTAAGGACTTACGGCCAAAATTGGGCTAAGTCCAGTTGAAAATGTTCAACATTTTATTTGCTTTTGCATCGCATTTCTTCTTATTTTTATCTGGGCTTTGCCCAGAAAGGATGCAGAGCATCAATTTGTTTTGGGCTCTGCCCTTTATAAATGATGTAGAGCATCAATTTTATTTGGGCTCTGCCCTTTTATTGCTTTGCAATTTATTTTGGCCTGCTTGGTCTTTTTGATTTGGGCCTGGCCCTGAAATGCCTTGCATTTGTTAGGCGCTTTGCGCCAATCAGAGAGCGCAAGCGCTCGTGGTGATGACACGTGTCATGCAGCGCAGTGCGCTGCGCTAGTGCGCTACGCTTGCGCTGCTGACACGTGGCGCGCTCTGGTGGCTTGCGCCAATTTCAGAGAGCGAAGCTCTATTCAAAAGCGCATAGCGTAAATGGTTCAAGCGCTAACACGTACGCTCTCTGGTGGCTTGCGCCTGCCCAAGAGCGCAACAGTGCAGATTTATAAGTGCAAAGCACTATTAATTTGAGAATCTTTTAGATTCAAGAACAGAAGTGCAAAGCACTGTTAGATTTCTTGATCTAATTTAGATCAAAGGAAAAGATAAGTTTTTTCTTATCTTAAAGAACCAAAGGTTCATGAAAAAGTGCAAAGCACTATTTTTATTTTATTTATTCATTTTATTTAGTTATGTTTAAAGATCAATGATCTTGTTTTTAGATCACTGATCTGTTCATAAGAGAATTTTCTCTTCTTTCAAAGGTTTTTACCTTCTGTTGTTCTTGAGGAGTTCTCAAGAGTTCTCTTCTCTTTTTTTTTTTTTTTGGAAAGATGTTGATGCCTCTGAATTGAAGTCTGGGGTCCTTTTTATAGTGCTCATAAATTAGTTAAATTTGTTAAAGAGATCTCTCTCTGAGTGATTTGGGGAATTTTCCCCACCGTTGGATTTTTGATCCAAGGGCTTCTGTTTTACAGAAGAAAATCTTCTTGTTTTAAGAAGAACAGAAAGATTTCTTTAAAATCTTAATTCTGTTTTGCGCAACTCCCCAGCGCTTGACACGTGTCGTGCAGCGCTTGCGCAGCTGTGCTTGCGCAACTGCGCAGACACGTGTCGTGCAGTGCAGCGCTTGCGCAACTGTGCTTGCGCAGTTGGCTTGCGCAACTGCGCAGACACGTGTCGCGCAGTGCAGCGCTTGCGCAGTTGGCTTCCTTTACTTTTTTGTTTTAAACAGAGTTTTGCTCTGATTGGTTGCGCTGCCTCGGGCGCTGCGCTGATGCGTCTGCGCCAGACACGTGGCGCCTTGTGCTCAGCGCAGAAGATCTGAAGCGTTGCTTTAAGATTTTGAATTTTTTAAATTCAAACAGAGCCTTGCTCTGATTGGGGGAAACAGGAGTCTTGGTCCCGTGGCAGCCCGGGACGAGCTGAGGGGCCGAGGAGGAAAATTTGCAGGGGGCTCCGAGGAGAGCCAGCTTGTGCTTGCAGGTCGGGTACAAGGGTGACCTGGTCGGCCTCCGTAGGCCCTTTCTTCCGGGCCTTGGGACATGTCATCCGTCACGTGTCCTGATCTCGTATCGTCAATATTGAGCATCATCAGTTGAGATTGTAAGAAAAATCAAATTTTTAACGATATTTCTTTTCTATCCATTCTCAGCCTTACTTGTATCATGTAATGCACGGTTGATAATCAGGTTCTATCTAAAAGCCTCAAATGAGCATTCTATGGATATAACCTGGTGCATTAAGCAAAGAAAGGACAGATTAAAGATGATGACGAGGACCGGTCAAAAGCTGACAAGGGGACCAAAACGACTAACTACTCAAAAGGCCAAAGTCACGAGGGCAAAAACGGAAACTCAGCTTGAAGAGACGCTTGCGTAGGGGAATCCAAGGAGTCACGCTGCCGTCACCGTTACTTGGGGGATTTAACGTAAGTAAGCGATGATGGCGTGGACCGCCACGTCAGAGTTTTTGGCGTTTTCACGTGTGAAGCGTCACGTCGACCTTCTGACACGCCTCCTATTTCCGTGCGCTGATATCAAGGCGGCGACCGCTTTCTTAAATACGTACAAAAACAAATACGTAATTACGTTTCACGCTTCATATTTGAAAAAATTAAGTTAAATTAAATTAAATTATTCCCGCAAAGACAGATAGGATCAATTGCTACCTCTTTTTCTTTCATGTCCAAGTGTATTATACTAGGTATACTAAATGAGTTTTTCAATTATACATACTGGAATTTTTGCTTGTTTGTTGCTTCCGTTATAATATTAAAAAAAAATAAAAAATTTGGTTAATATAGAAAATTTTTAAAGGATTGTTTCAGTTATTCTTAAAATTTGTGGATGATTTGAACAATTATCGTTGATTTTTTCCCTTTAAATTTAGCATTTTTCTTGAAGTTAGAGAACGTTTTTTGTTATGTGTCCCGTAAGGAATTAAATTATAATTTAAATTGGAAACCTTCTCTTCTGAAATATTAAAGATAGAATAATGTATGAAATTTATTTTTTAAATCATGTTTATATTTTTCAATCTCTGCATGCATGCCTTTTTTTATTTTCTTTTACTATTTTATGAGTAATAAATGGGAGAGGAGCGGGGTTGGCATCCCTAAAAGTTGAAGGAAATTTTTGAATATTTTTAGAACTTTTGTGAAAAAATGACATACTGTCGCGTGGCATTCTTAAGTTTTAGTTGTAACAGTAGAGATTTGATGTAGTTAGGTTAATTCATTTATTTGCACATATCTAATTGTTCTTATGATAAGTTGATGATGCTCGATATCGGCGATCTCCCAGATCGTGACACGTGGCAGATGATGTGTCGCAGAGCTCAGAAGAAAGGGCCTGCAGGGGCCGACCAGGCCACCCCTGTGCCCGATCCGCAAGCACAAGATGGCTCTCCTCAAGAAGCCCTAGCTCGCCTCCGAGCTATCACAGGACCAAGACGCCTCGGCTCTCCCGCTCGCCCCCGAGCTCTCCCGCCGAGGCCATTTTCCTCGGTCTCATCGACCGACCAACAGTGCCA
Source organism: Agapanthus africanus (assembly GCA_030015575.1). Lineage (NCBI taxonomy): Eukaryota > Viridiplantae > Streptophyta > Magnoliopsida > Asparagales > Amaryllidaceae > Agapanthus > Agapanthus africanus. The sequence continues at coordinate 400,512,050 of CM057347.1, forward strand.
CTCGCAGGCGTAACCGTCGCTCCGCGAATCTCGCCATGCGCGAGATCTCCACCGGCCACATCCCACGTTCCATGCCATTACGATCCCCATTAACGAGCCTGTCTCGCCATTAATGGGAAGATCCGCTTATCACACGGGCGTGATGTCGGGAGCGTAACGGCCGGCGTGATTCTCGCGCCTGCCACTGCATGCCGCCGCCGCTATATAAACCCTTCTCACAGAGGGATCAAGTACGCCATTTTTACTCCACTAAGCCGTTACTCTGCTCGGATCTTGTTACTGACTTGATCGTCGGAGAGTCCTCGATGGTACCAAACCACCCCGGGACTTTCTTGCAGGTACTCGGCGCAAATCTCCTCCAACCCACTGAGATCCACACATCACAGGAGATCACGCTCCAGATCAAATCCCAGCCGTCAATCGCAGCCATCGGAAGATCAACGGGAAACAACATCTGAAGGAGACCGGAAAGGCCCCTCCATCATAAGTCATATTTCGGAATTTCATAAATTGCATTGTTAGTCTTATGCTTTACAAATACAAACTCTTAACTTAGCAAATTGTAAATAAATAGCTAGGTTCGGAGTTTTGATTTAATTCCCTGTGTGATCTGTTAATTGCGCAGCCTATACTTTTCCTTGCATTTTTTAGATTTCGCAATTTTCATGCACTCAAAATTCAAGTTATTAATTAGCATATTGCTAGCATAGAATATTAATTTATAATTTATGAACATTAAGACAATATTTAAGTGGAAAATACCTAACATTTGACGTAATCAACTGAGATTATTCTTTTTGCAAGGAAATCCTGTTCCATTGAGAAGAAAGACTCTTCGATCTATATTAGATTTCACACCCATGTTTGTGTGTGTGTATATATATATAATTTCCTCAATTGGTGTAGGAGCTAGGGCGCAGGAGAAAAAGATGTTGTAGGAGGGAATTTCCTCTATGGCGTCGAAAAAATATACTCTTCGTGATTTTTTACGATGATCGACACCCATCATCATCATTTTTATCATGTAAGATGTGGATAAATAAAATTTCATGCGATTTCATCACTTTTTCACCGTTAATTTAGTGAGTGCAAAATTAACGGTTTACCGACAATAGAACATTTTACATTGTCATTTCAACGGTGAAAATATCATGTCCCGCTTCCCAAAATACGGAATGCGAGGGGTGACCCAGTCAGCTATGCTCCTACGGTTAAGGAATAATCCCGCCGTAGTCACACTTCGGCTTCTAGCATTACATGGCAATCAGTAAACACAGCACTAGAGTAAAGAAAATCACAGTTCACGACTTTATTACATTTAAAACAGCAGAGTTCATGATACATTTATTTGCATGAAAGAAATGACTAACCAAACAAATAACGGTGTTCTTATAGCATGCAGAAAGCGATAACGTTGATGTCGCGGTCTAAACCTCCGCGATTTCGAATGACGGGTCCTGCTCCTGAGCTGAGTCTATTTCGTCCTCTGAGCATGCACACTCAAGTCGTTAGGGCGACATATATAGCAATAAATATATAGTGTGTGTACTATATTATTAAACGTGAAATGCACGGCAGAATACAGTAACATAAGAATAAGAAATATCAAGTGAAATGAACTATGCGGTATATGTATCATGTCAGCAAACCAGGCAATGTGTATGCCACTACTTATCAGTGACTAAGTCAATTGAAATCAATCGGTGGAAAATGATGCTCGTATTTAACAAGGGCCTCATGTGTGTCCGAGACTACGGTCCACTATTGTCCGGGACATAACCTTGCAGCCGTGCCGCTAGGCCCATGACCTAATGTGTGTGTGTGTGTATTACTAATATCGAATGATTATCCTCTAAATCACTGTACCTCGCTAAATACGAGTTCAATTCCACCTTTATTTCCCCTTTTCTCCAGGTCACAATAACTATACGTATATGACTATTTGTATACGAGCACGTGCCAAATCATGGTCTTATTCACTTTCATTGCACTGTTCATTTTCACAAATCGATCCTTTATCGTTGGCGTACTTGACACAACTAATCAAATACTACTCACGTCCGACAATGCAAGGTTCGCTAAAATCACTATGAACGTTCGCTTTTACTAAAGGTATCACGCTCGGGTAAAATACAAGAACGGTGTAACATAGCAAGTCATATGCGATATGGAACACAAAACACCTAATGATTTCAAAAAAATATATTAATCTACATGGTTGTATTTAGATAAAATTCTACAAAAGAGGTAAAAGTAAACTCAAACAGCAATCTAACAAAATTGGTTTCAGGTCAATCGGGTTTCAGGTTTGCAAGATGCGGCCGTTTCATTTTAAGTTTTCATCGCTGGAAATTCAGTTCCTGCACTGAAAGTCCAATTCGTAACACATTTTTCTCCCTCTAGAGATCATAATTAGGCAATACTGCAGTTAAGTGAAATTTATATCTTTTAATTAGATTTTCAACACACCAGACTAATCGACAATATCCACTGTGTGCTGGGAGATACGTTTTGTTCAAGGTCAGGACATACGTTCTGTCCCTGCTTGGGATTGCAGTACACTTCGACAGTTTAAATTGCAATTAAAATATCAAACGGCAATAAAATCAAACGAAACCAAAACCTATAGTTATCTAATAGGATTATCTATACAACGGTATAGGGTTACGCATACTTCCATGTTTCTACAGTGCTATACATTTACTTAAAGTCAGGTGTCAAAATGGAATGCTGCTCTGGACTGCAGTCCAGAGCCGCATTCCAAGTCAGTTTTCATTGCTGTGATCTATCAGCATCGAAGGATAAACTATAGGGGGTTCTAGATTATCGAGTCGGCTTCTATATAAGCCATAGAACATTACATTCCGATATGTATCTAATTTTTTTATTAATTTAACGTCTCGACATGTACAGCAAAACCAGAATTGACATCGCTTCTTTGGGGCGTCGTTACACATGCGATACTTCATCATTTTGAGTTCAGTTTTCTACACGACATTCTTAAGTAGTAATAGGAGATATGGGTAAAAGGGTTTATCATGATCGACGGGGTTTAATTCAGTTCACCACATCGAACTAACGACACACAACATCGAGAATTTTCGAATTAAAGTTAGTTTTGTCTAACACGTGGAAATAGTATCAAATGCTTACAATTCTGATGGTAACGTGAGATTCGAATTCTACTACACTCAAACTAGTTATCTTAGATTATTATGGCTTTTCATAAAGATACGATGATAACTTACGAATAATATACGGTAATAGCTAACCATCACGGACTAATAATAATCTATCTAGTATACGATTAACACGAGTCTACAATTATAAGTATGTAGCATGTAGAAGCAAGTGAGGATTCACTTGCCTTCGGTCGATGATATAGAAACAACACAACGTGCATGATTCGTCTCGACACACGAAACGGTGTGATACTGGACACGGTGCATGGCGAATACGCGATGCGTAGTGACCCGGTACAGGACGTGGTGGCGACGCGAGCGTGATACAGTAGTGGGCGTGGTGATAATGCGGGCATGACACGGTACTGGGCACGGTCTTGGTTCGGTGCATGCTGTGGGTGTAGTACGGCGCGACACGACACTGGACGTGGTGCTAGGCACTACTGGGCACGGTGCTGGTGTAGGAGTGGGCACGTTCGTGGTGCATAGGTGGTAACAGTGACGACACGATGGTGGTGCAACACACGGCACGGGCATCACAAGACTTAGCTTCAAAGATGGCGTAGACGGCGATGGGCGATAGCTTGGCTCGGGTGGGTGCTAGAGAGAGGGGTGGTGCAGTGCAGTGGTGGCGATGAGAGGCGGCAGCGGTGATCTGCAAGGTGGTTGTCGAAGGTGGTTGTAGCGGCGGTGAGCTCGGTGGGTGTTGATGAGGTGGTGATCTCAAAAGGTGGGCTCAGTTGTAGGAAGAGAGAGGCGGTGGTGTTGGTAGCGGGGTGGACGAGGAGGTGGCAGCAGCGGCGGTGGCCTCGGCAATGGGCGGGAGCTGTGGTGATGGGTTTGGAAAGGGGAAAATGGTGATGGTGAGGATTGAGGGTGATGAGGGGTAGTTGGGCTCGTCGTGATCTATAGAGGTGGCCGCGGTGGTGGGTAGAGGTCGCCGGCGGTGGCAGTGGTGAGTTGGCTTCGTGGGGGTGCTGTGGGTTGCAGAGGAGCTCGGGGTGCTTGGAGATGAAGAAGGTGGCGGATGGAAGAGCTGGTGGTGCTGACGAGGGGCTCGTCGGTGGTGAAGAGGATGCCAGCGAGAGTTTGTATTGAGAGGAGTAGGAGGGGAGCTCGGTGGGTTTTTTTTTGGGAGAGTGAGAAAGTAAAACACAGTGAGAGAGATTAAGAGAGGGTGAGAGAGACATTGAGAGAAGAGATGAGGCCGGCGCTGAGATCTCAGGGTTAGTTGGGGCGGGGATTCATCATGGGTGGAGCGGGTCCCGCGGGCGCTCGTTGCGAGGAAGAGGAGGTGTTCGTTGGTTGAGAGAGAGAGAGAAAGAGAGAACGCGAAGGAAATAGGCGGGGATTTGGAGGAGGGGATCTTGCGTTGGTTGGTGACGAGGCGGAGACGTGGGCAAGCGCGGGTCTCGTGGCGACGGTTGTGAGGAAGGAGGGGCACGTTGAGAAAAAGGGCGGGAAAGAGGAAGGATGAGGAGAAAAAAAAGAAGTGGGGTTCGGGTCGGATCGGGGAAAATGTATGTGGACTTGGGCCGGGGATGGGGAGTGGGTAAAAGAATTAGGGTGTGGGTTAAGAAAATTATATAGGGAAATAGTTTAAGGTTTAAAGGAAAAAGAATTTGAAAAAAATATTTAGGAATTTAAATTGGGAAATAAATGGAGAAATTTTATTGGGACCAAAATTTTAAATATGGTGTATCATGAAACTGGGGATTTACATTATACCCTCATACAAAAATTTCGTCCTCGAAATTAAAAAATGAAAACAACGAAAAAAACAATAAACAACTACTCAAACAGGTGCAGAAATCATGAATGGATGTCCTCCTCACGCTCCCAGATAGACTCCCCTGGATAACGATCATCCCAAGAGACTCAAACCAAGGGAATGACCTTATTCTTTAGCACTTTTTCCCTACGATCGAGAATGGTGATAGGCTGCTCCTCGTAAAACAGATCGGTGTCCAACGTCAATTCTGAATGGTCCAAGACATGGCTGTCATCCCGAACGTAGCGTCTCAACTGAGATACATGGAAAGTATTGTGCACATCAGCTAGCGATGGAGGTAAGGTAAGTCGATAAGCCACCTCTCCTATTCGCTCTAGCACTTCAAAAGGTCCGATGAATCGGGAACTGAGTTTACCCCGACTACCAAACCTGATCACCTCCCAAGTGGGTGATATCTTCAAAAATACGTGATCACCAACACCAAACTCCAACTACCTTCTGCCGGCATATGCCTAACTCTTCTGTCGGTCCTGAGCAGCCTTGATACGTTGCCTGATCATCTGAACTTTACTCACCGTCTAAACTATGAGCTCAGGGCCCAACAACCTTCGTTTACCCATGTCATCCCAACAAAGAGGGGATCGGCACTTTCATCCGTAAAGAGCTTCGAACGGTGCCATCTGGATGCTAGCCTGATAGCTGTTGTTATACGAAAACTCTACCAAATGAAGGTGATCCTCCCAAGATCCCTGAAAAGCAAGCATGCACGCCCACAACATATCATCGAGCGTCTGGATAGTATGCTCAGATTGCCCATACATCTGCGGATGATAGACCGTGCTGAACTTGAGACAAGTGCCCAAACTCTCCTATAGGCTCTTCCAAAAGTGGGAAATGAACCTGGTGTCTCGATCAGATACGATACTAACGGGCACTCTGTGCAGTCTCATAATCTCCTGCATATACCTCTCCGCAAGCGACTCCATCGATTGTCCCACTCGAAAAGGGATGAAATGTGCTGCCTTCATGAGACGATCAACAATAACCCAGACAAGATTGTTGCCCCTTGGACTTCGAGATAGTGCCGTCACAAAATCCATGGTGAAGTGTTCCCATTTCCACTCTGGCACTAGAAGCGGTTGCAACAACCCATCTACTCTCTGATGCTCGCTTTCACCTGTTGGCACACCATACATTTGGAAACAAAGCAAGAAATCTCTCTCTTCATTCCGTTCCACCAGAAGTGCTGCCTCAAATCTCTGTATATCTTGGTGCATCCTGGGTGCACCGAGTAAGCGGAACTGTGTGCCTCAGCTAGAACTTTATCTCGAATACCCCCTTTAGAGCACACAGACGACTGCCAAATCTCAGGGAACCATCTCTGTGAATCCACAATTCCATCCTCAAACCAGTTTCAACTAACCCTCTAAACTTCTGCAACCGAGGGTCTCCAGCCTGTGCAACTTTGATGCGATCTATAAGCGATGATTGAACTTGCAGCTGCCAGAGCTGTCTGGACACACCCGGTGTAACTACCTCCAACTCGAGTCTCTGACCCTTCTGACAAGTCAGCAACATAGCTGACGACCTGCGACTGAGGGCATCAGGGACGACGTTCATCTTCCCCGGGTGATACTGCAGATTAATATCGTAGTCTGCCATCAGTTCCAACCATCTGCATTGTCTCATATTCAGCTCCTTCTAAGTGAACACATATTTCAAACTATTATGATCCGTATATAGCTTCACTCTTTCACCCGGCAAGTAATACCTCCATATCTTTAAAGTGAACACAATGGCCGCTAACTCCAGGTCATGCGTGGGGTAGTTCTTTTTGTGAGTCTTCAGCTGAGGAGAGGCATAAGCCACCATTCGACCGTGGTGCATCAAAATATAGCCTAAACCTTTTCCCGACGCATCACTATGAACAACCAAGTCATCGGAACTATCTGGCACAGTCAGGATTGGGGTCGTGGTCAACTTTAGCTTTAGCAGCTCGAACGCTTGGGTGCACTCCTCTGACCAAATATAAGGCTCCTCCTTCCGTGTAAGCTTCTTCAAGGGTTCCGCTACTTTGGCGAAATCTTAGACAAACCGCCGATAATACCCAGCCAATCCCAAGAAACTCCTTATCTCAGCTACCGATTTCGGGGTCGACCAATCCTCGATAGATTCAATTTTCACCGGATCCACTGAAATGCCGTCACTCGAAACGACATGCCCCAGAAATTATACCTTGTCGAGCCAAAACTCGTACTTGTTTAGCTTAGCGTTGAGCTTCTCCTCCCGTAGAATCTGCAATACAATTCGTAGATACTCAGCGTGCTCCTTTCGACTCCTAGAATAGACTAGAATATCGTCGATGAATACAATGACAAACTGGTCCAAGTACTTGGAGAAAACCCTGTTCATCAAGTCCATAAATATGGCGGGTGCATTAATAAAACCGAACGAAATCATAAGAAACTCATAGTTGCCATATCGGGTTTGGAAGGTCGTCTTGCATATATTCTCTGCCTTGACTCTGATTTGGTGATACCCTGACCGAAAGTCTAGTTTAGAAAATACCCGAGCACACCCAGCTGATCAAACAAGTCATCGATGCGGGGAATGGGATACTTGTTTTTCACGATCACCCGGTTCAACTCACGGTAGTCGATGCACATGCGCAAGAAACCGTCCTTCTTCTTAACCAGTAACACAGGAGCACCCCACTGGGAAGCAGTTGGACGGATAAATCCCTTATCCAGAAGATCTTCTATCTGCTTCTTTAATTCTGTCAACTCAACTGGTGCCATCTTGTAGTGAGCCTTGGAAACTGGCACCGTTCCTGTGTTCGATTTACTGCCAACTCAACTCTAATTTACTGTACTGAATTTTCCATGTACAGAAATAAGTTTACAGCCTGAGTTTGAGTTATAAGTCAATTTTGTTAAATAACAGAAAGAAGCCACTTGTAGCTCACTGGTAAAACCTTTGCACTGCTGTGACATAGCCCCTGTGTTCGATTCCTATCAGACACATTATTTTTTTCTGAATTTTTCTTTTTAATTTTTGGAAGTCCAAAAGATTGCACGTGCAATACACAGGGAAATGAAAAGTTCAGAAAAATCAAATAGGCACAAAATGGAGTAAACTCTGAACAATACACGTGGCACAAATCTAGAGACCCTAAACCCTAAATCGACTGGCTAAAAGCCTTTTAAGGCTGGAACCAACGGTCGGATGGTGCCCAATGAGGCCCGGGCTTTGCACATTCGTCTCTTCACCTACCCCTAACTCCCCTGCACTGTTTGATTTCCCTGCAATCAAACAGAGACCCATCATTTCACAATTAAACCACATTTTAATGCTTTTTAATCCACCATTTTAATTCTAAAACCCTAATTCTCCACTATAAATACCATCCCCAAATTTGGCTCAGCACCATTCTGAAAATTATAGCAAAATTCTCTAAAAAAGTTTCTAAGTAGAAGTGGAATAAAGAGAAATTAGCAAGCAAGCAACTTCCGGCGAAGATCGAAGCAAATTTCGGCGCTCCCGCAATGCTACGAAGCTCACCCCATTTTCTTCAACCTTTCTTTAAACCTTCTAAACCGTATGTCCCTCTCAATACTCCTCATTTTTCATTGCTTTTCACTTTAAATCCAATATCGGTAAAAGTAGAGTTATACTGATATTTTCTTTTATAAATCCTATAACTCCATTTCCTTTTATCATTTGGGTAAAACCACTTTTACACAATACTTGTAACCCTAAATACTAATGTTTAGAATTATTTTTAACCAAGAATCTCATGTGAAATATTCATACTTGAACTTTTTCATTAAAATACTATAAACTTTGATATCACCACTTTTAGTATTTGTTAAAACAATATTCTTAGGAAAACTTTACGGGGAAACGGCCTACCCCCCCCCCCCCCACACACTTGGTTTCATAGCACGATACTCATTGAATGTAATTTCGTTGCGAAGTATAATATTACGATAAAATACTACATAACTTTAAAAACCGGATTTCTTTTAAAACGTTATCTCATATCCTTTGCGATTAAGCATCTACAACCCTCTTTAGGGGACCCGCTAATGGATGGTGTGAATTATCGCACGTTCTTGGGCTAGTAGAACGAGATGCAGGCCTCCTTACGGAGCATTCAATCTCGAAAGGATTTAAATACGGTTTTAAGAAATACGAATTTGATAAACAAAATAAAATTGCTTTTAAAATTAAAATTATATAAAATTATAAATACATATTTTCAAAATAGAATAAACCTATGTTTTTTCAAAAATCAAAAGATTAACAAATGTCAATAAAAAACCATCAAGATACAAAAAGGGTAAGTTTTACAGTAAAATACCATGAACTTTCCAGCTAAGTAATTATCACTAAAAATACCCTAAATACTTAAAATTCATGCTCATGACAACCTCAAATAATAATAATCACCCTCGAGGTGTACTTTTAACTATATTAAAATATTTTTCATAAAACCCCATCGAATTATATAAGAACAATATTTAAGAACTTTAGTAAATATAGGTTTAAGCGGGATCAATTCTCTTGAGCCTCAGGGAGCTGGAGAAAGTGAGTGCTTGCCTATTTAAGCTAGAAAACTTAACGGAGTTATCAATGGTAATTGTCTTGAAAAAAGACACAAATTCTGCTGTCCATGTGCAGCAATTATCGATGACTCCCGAACCTAATTTAAGAGCTAAATCAGTTTACAAGTGTCTGACTCAGTCTGAGTTTAATTCAAACCTGGGTCTAATTCAAATCTGAATCCAATATCAAACATGAATACTTGATCATGAACATGAATACTTGAAATCAAACATCAATATCAAACATGTATACTTGAACTAACTTGACTGGACCATGATTATAACTTGACTTGACTACTTTAATGCTTGATTACATCCTGAACATGAATATTTGAACAACTTGTATCCATGGTTTAGGAAAGTTTGATAATTATAATCTATACAATACAAAACAATACGCGGGGATAAAGGCATAGAATGGTACGGAACATATATAATGGCATGACAGGTCACTTAAAAGACATCTACATGAATTCTCGTGCCGTTGTCCCGTGGGTTATGACGGGGCATTGTACTACATGTTACCATAGTCCACGGGGTAAGATGGACTCCTCTCGTATACATGAATACCTTCTGTACTAAGCTAAAAACAACTACGTTATAATAACAATCATATACCAGCAATCAATCATACACAACTCACCTATTCATTTCACATTACTTGTATATTCTCTTTTTTTTCTTTTGGGACTTACCGGGCGCTAGCTCGCTGACGGCATTCCTTTCTATTTCTTTCTTTGGAATGTTCGTCAGGAGGACCGGACTCTCAGGAGATCGAGCCTAGTCAGGAGGACTTGGATGGGCTTGCGGCACAGCCAGACTTCTAGTTCCTTGTACTTACTTTCATTTTGTATGCTATTGTTTAGGCACTACTTTATATTTTGTATCTTTTCTTTTCAAACATTTGTATGTAAAGATGAATGTAAATAAAGTTGCAGTTATTTTATATCACTTGTCATTCTTATATATTTTTATATATTGCTTAATTACGCTTAATATATTTATTTCTTAGTAAATACGTTACGGCCGCCACATCACCGTTTCCGTCTACTTGGAAGCGGGGCGTGACAGGTTTTGTTGGCGGCTTGTTCATACCAGAATATTGCATTTAATACTGCCCATTCTTCTGCTTGTTTGTTTATAGGTAGGTGTTTTTGATCCATGTTTGTTACATATTTACAGATTACAGGTTTCTAGTCCAAAATAACGCAAATCATACAAAATCTGCACAGTTATGCCAAAATCCAGAACATCTGTTACAGACAGATAAAATCTGGGTTCCGGTCATCCACATCCATCCAGTACCGCTTACCAGTTCAAGAGACAAGTCGAAAAACAGTGGTCATTCATGTCTCGGACAAGCACATAGCACGAGAGGGGCAGCATAAGATTCAATGGGTGCACGGAGATCGAGGGAGATAAATGTCAAATGAATTAAAAGTGAAGCCCATTTGGACTGTTGAAAATCTAAAGAAATATTGGAAGCAATTTGCAATTTAGGACCTGTACAACAGAAGAATAAAGCAACGTGGAGAAGCCTTAGAAAAATCACCCCACAATTCCCCCAAAGAGCCACGGAACCGCGGCCAATGTGGCCATTATGCGGCGGTTCCGCAGCCGAGTTGACTCAGTATCAGAAGATATTTTTGGGGTATTTGGTAATTGCATTTGAGCTCAGAATTTCGCCCTAGGGTTTCATCTCTCTGCCTATAAATAGCCCAGTTTTGTGCCAAGTAAGGATGTTTTTTTTTAGTTAGATTTTAGTATAGTTTAGCTTGTTGTTTCTTCTTCTTCATCATCTTTCCTCCATTAAAGTGTAGTGAGAGCTCTACAACGTGATATGTAGTTGTGACTTAATTGGGTACATGGTTGCGGGTTATTTTTCTTATCTTGTACTTTTATTTTCATGTATTGTATTTTTAATTCTTAGTATAACTTTATTAATTGTTGTTAAGTAGTTGTAGGTTTTCTTTCCTTTTCTTGTTTTGTTTTCCTTCTCTTTTTACCCGTATTTTCAAGCCATGATACTCGATAGAGTTCCTTGCTTAGGTGAGGACCCAAGTAGTTAGTTTGCATCTTTGTAAAATCGTATTTTTCCTTTCTTTCTTTTCTTCCTTCTTTCTTTCTTTTTATTTTTATTTAAATGTGTGAATAATTTCCACACTTGTTAGGGGCTAAGTAAGGTTAGTATGAGGGACGGAAAAATCTCTTGTGCTTCTCTTCGCCAAACATCCTAAAATGAACCTAGACCAAATAAACGCAACCCCCTCACTTAGGCGCGCTATACGTGACATATAGTCTCGACCTAAGTCGAGAAGTCCTTTGGGCGCACTACAACGTGACATGTAGTTGTGACTTAATTGGGCACATGGTTGCGGGTGTTTGGCATAGGGTTGGAAATAAGCGCACGTAGCGGACGGACAAGGGCACTAGGAATGGATTTAGCATTGGAAAGCTTGCTTAAACTCGCAAATCCCATTCCTATGTCCTCCTAATCCTCGCTACTTTCTATTATCCCAACTTCATTTTAAGAATGGTAAAAGAAAAGCACAAGACTAATCCTAACTCTACTAACCAACCTTAATCCTAACAAACTTACTTGAACATAAATACGATCACTTATGATAGAATTGAACACACTTATACATTCTTTCATTAACTCGTCTAAGACAAGAACAGACATACAACCATCTCCCTGTGGATCGACCCGTACTCAACCGGAAAGCTACAAGCGAAACCGACTTGATTGCGGTAAGTAGATAACGAAAGTAGAACACATATAATAAAAGGTATCGGTGGTCGTTTTCGTCGATTAATCAAATGGCGCCGTTGCCGAGGAGACGGTAACGTGTTTCTTTCTTATTATTCGGGTTAATATTTTTCTTATATATATAAAATAAAAAATATAACAAAACCCCTTTTTGTTATTTTTGATTTTTTTGTGTGCAAGTATGCAGGCTATCTATAGCAAGTACAGTAATCAAAGCAAGAGATAGAGGTTTTTATTCTATTGTACAGAACAAGAGGAGTGCAGGGACTAAAGCTTCAGGCCCCAATTCCACATTTTGACCGCGGAACCGCGATAAAAGCTTGGATTTCGCTACAGTTCCGCGGTTGTATTGAGGCTTCTGAGCCCCAGTTTTTTTCCACCCCTTCTCTTTACTCTAAAACCCCTCTGTGAACTCACTGAACTGTATTTTCTGCAGATTTATTTCCACAGATTGCACCGCCGCCAAATAAATTTTTTGTTGTTTTAGATTTTGTTTGTTTATACGCTTTGCATATAATAATACGGACATTGAGGGGATTGAACACCAATTAAGATTGGGTGGGGATTTCATCACCCTTCCTAAAACTTCACAAATCACAAATGGCATACGCATTACCTTGAGTTAATAAAAAATAGCTAGACCAAATCTATAAGGACTTGTCGCGCTCATTTAGGACAAGTGAAGATTGCGGGGAATCGGTCGTTTATCTAAACTTGACTTTGTGGTGCCTAGGCTAGACAAGTGAGGAGGTAATTTTAAAAGGCTCGTCTCACGGTGATTCGTGAGCGGAACCCTCCTTACCTCACTTGTGCTTACCTGGCCACAATTGACAGTGAAGAGGTGATTCGAGAGTTATCTTGCAACTTGTCGCTTGGAAGTCTAGGAGCGATCTAGTTGAACTTTGAAGACTCTGACTCTAGGTGATTATTTGTGCATGTTGTGATTGTGCTTATGTTTATGTAAAGTTTAGTCCCATAATTCCTTATTCTTTCAAAAACCAAACAAACAATTTCAAAAACTCCAAAAACAAAAAAAATTAAAAATTCAACCACTTTCCTCCCTCCCTACCTTTTCATAACATGGGTACCCCAAAACGACCAACTCTTGCCGAACTTTGGTACTCACAACCAGACGTTTCTTCTTACGATTCTTGCTTTGGCCGAACTTCGAACGATCCATCCATGCCCAATTTTTTTGAGAGATCGAATAGACGCGTCTAGGACAAACAATTGGACTCCGCAATCTACTTTGAATCAACCATTTTAAACATTCACCCCTTCTCATGTTGATACCCCATCTGACAGTCATGTTGCGACTCCGAAACCAATGTCCATTGTTGAACATATTGCATAATCCCGTAGCCGATCTTTCATGCCTTTCAACACTTCGAATTCGTTAGGACAACAATTCCAATCACCTTCTTATCATAACGTTGATCCTAATCCTGTCCAACCATTCGATTCCTATCAATCCTACCCGACTTTTACACCTCTAGACATTTCTTCTGAACAACCATTTGAGAGTTTCACGTATCAACATGAATTTCATTCTTTTACTAAAACCCCTTCACAACCCATGTCTAGCTTCATGCCAAATGGAGGAAGTGAATGTATCCATGGCTGCCCTCATACAATCTTGTGAACCGGCAGCTAGTTTCCAACTAACTTCGAATTTTCCAATGTATGATGAGGCGATAGGACAATTTGAGAATTTGAGTAGTGAGAGTGAGCAGTAAACCCTTCCAAATCAAACCTACCCGTTGCAAATTGAATTCTAAAACTCCAATTTCGAAAGTCTATCGAGTACCCCAAATGAATCACAAATTGAAGATTAAACGTTTAATGAGTTGTGCGACTTTGTAGTGTTTGATTTACCTGATTGTGAAGGGACCCTTTCAAGTGAAACCGATGCCAATCCCGTCGATCTCTACACCTCCACTCTAGAACCACAATTGATTGAAATCCATACTTTTGATGAGGTGTCTGAGAAATTTGATTTTCACTTGATTGAGAATATCGACGCTGGGAATATTTTGGATGATGAACCCGCAGTTTTGGATGAGTTTTTCTCACCAATTCATCATGTCCTTTCACTTCCGTGTGGACATCATCCCGAACCATTAACTGTTTTTCCCGAACCCCATATGCATCTGGAAATTGATGATGAATTCATGGATAAGCTGAATTTTGAGGAGAATTTTGAGGATATTTTTGAGGATGAACCAGTTTTACTTGATGAGTCGGATTTTCCAATTCATCATGTCCCTTTCATTGACTGTGCACACCATCCTAAACGTTTAACCGATACCATTCCTCAATCACTCCCCTCCATCCTTTCCATCGTTCCCACCTTGCAAGACACCGTATCACCTTCATTTCCTGTGTCTATTTTACCAAATCTGGTCGGCTCATGTTTTCTTACGAATCTTGAGAGGTTTGAGCCCATTTCTCAATGGGTTGATAGATTAGTACAATCGCTTTTTACACATCGGTCATTACAAATTTTACTAATTTATTCACTCCATTTCCACCCTTAAGTTCGTATTCCATTTCTTTTCCCCCTCCGTCATCCGTCTTCTCTACCGAGACCGTACGCCGCTTCCATCCCCACATGGTCTCATGTATTCTCCATCTCGTTTCTCTACGCATTCTTTCTCCAACCATTGTGATATCACGGTAAAATTTTTGAATAGTTAGTATTAACTTTTGGCCTGTGTAAGGCCTTGTATAGATTGATACCGTTCTCTCCACCTTAATTCTGAACTTTAACGCTTAACCAGTGGAAACACTGTTTTACTTAAATTTGGGGGGTGGGACTTTATATATATATATATTTTGTTTGCTTTTTCTTTTATAAAAATAAAAAAAAACAGGGGATCGCCGACAATTTTGACCCTCTTGGTGTAGCATGATAGTGAGGGCACTATCAAGTTTAAGTTTGGGGGTGTGCTCGGTAAGCTTTCTACCATCGCATTCATGTGTATATTTTGCATTTGCATACTTATTAAAAACCAACAAAAATCGAAAAAAATTCCAAAAATATAAAAACTTTGTCGTTAAGTTAGTTAATAGGGTAACTTAGATTTTTATTCTGAAAATTTAGTTGATACATTAGAAATAACTAAATCTTAGGCTTAGCAATTGAAAACCATAAAAATAACCCTCCTTCTGTTTAACCTTGGTAAATATACATCCTTGCAGTTTTTTTAGAAGTAGGTAATCTTGAGTTCAGTTCTTGAGTTAAGTCGAGATGAAGGGAAAGTATTGAAAGTTTTATTGAAAGATAAGTCTGAAAAATAGTTCCTATTCATGAGTCCAAATTCAGAAAGTATATACCTTACAAACTGCACTTACGCGCATCTTGAAACTTAAGATAGTAGAGGATACCTAGAAATACTCTTGTTTGAAAGCCTAATATGAAAGAAAAAACGGTATTTAAAGCTAACCACCAAAAGAGCATCATTGAAAAATATATCCGGTCTTGAAAAAGAAAATAATAATAATAAAGTACAAGACCAAGAAACTGCTATTTACGCTTTAACCTCACACATTCAGTAATCGGCTGTTAGTGCCTCAAGAAGCATTAATAGTCGCATGAAAGGTGTGTGAGCAAAACCGTTCATCATTAATGAACACTACTAAAATAGGGGGTTGCCCCTACGGATAACGACATCCGTAGGGGCAATTTTAGTTTGGCCCTACGGATTAGTCCGTAGGGCCAAAAGGTTGCCCCTACGGTACTCACATATTAATTTAAATACATTAAATCTTAAATTGTTGTTTGCCTCTACGGAGCCACAAACCAAGAACCTACAGACTTATCCGTAGGGGCAACTAAATAGAGATTTAATTAAAAAAGCACGGATCGATCCTTACGCTGAATACCTAAAAATTATTTTCTCCTGCGGGCGCGTGAACCCAAATTCCTAAACCCTCGTTCCCGCCGATCGATCGTCGTTCTCGTCGTCGCCAGCGCCGGTCGATTCGTCGTAGCCACCGCCTGCTTTCGTCGTCGCCAGCGCCGGCTCATCTCCGTTTTCATCGTCGCCTTCGATCGATCGTCGCCTTCAATCAGGTAAGGAAATCTTCAATTACTCAAATTTTTGATTGTTTTAGGGCTATGGTTCATTGTTTGGGTACCGATGAGGCATCGGTTAGGGTTAGCGTTAGGGTTGGGGCTGGGGCTCAGGCTCGGGCTGGGGTTCGGCAGGGGGTTGCGGTTGGGGTTGGGGTTGGGGTTAGGGTTGGGGTTGGGGTTCGGCTGGGGCTGGGGCTGGGGTTGGGGTTAGGGTTATGGTTGGGGTTGGGGTTTAGCAGGGGCTGGGGCTGGGGCTGGGGTTAGGGTTAGGGTTAGGTTGGGGCTGGGCTGGGCTGGGGCTGGGGCTGGGGCTGGGGTTAGGTTGGGGTTGGGCTGGGCTGGGCTGGGGCTGCGGCTAGGGAAGAATTCGTGGAGTCATGAGGAATTAATGTAGTCTCTGACGATGTTGCCCCTATTTCCATGGAGACATGAGGAGACATGGGAAGAATTCGTGTCTTTCGTGTTGTAGATATCGAATCAAGTAGCTAGCTTTAGATTGATTGCCCAAAAATTATAATTGTATGCATTCATGTGGTGGTTGTAGTTTGTGGCCAAATAAATCTTTGCATGCTGCCATTGGCAAGTCTTTGTCCAACCAAAACATGATTCAACATACTGAGCTTGTGGTACCAGACCATTCATAATGCAAAAAAAAGACACATTTCTGATTTGAAGAAAAGGAAGGGCAAGATAGGGATTTAGTTATGGATTTTACTTGGACGCCTCCTCTTTTAATACATGTCTTATCTTTACAAGAATATCATGTCACATATTCGGTTTTAGCATCTGTACGCAACTGCTTTGATTATCATCGTGTTATTAACATATTGAACTTCTATCCTTTTTCTAATATGTTTCATAGTTAATATAATAATTCTTTGTCTATATTTGTTGACAGTGACCTTTCTTTTGGATGAACATATTTTTTGATCCATGTTTCAGTCATGTGAATTCATATGTTGCATATAACGCTTTATGATATCAGTATCCTACATTTGTAGTTTTAATTGTTGATTGTTATAGATGAATGCCATTACAATAATAGTTTTTGGTAGATGAATGCCATTGCAATGTAGGATGATCAGTTCTATCATCTTGATCTCAATGGTTTAAAATCATGTTACACATACAATACGAATGCACAACAAACGCATCATTAGAGAGTGATTCGAGATGTTCAAGTTAAACCAATATATGATACTCGATGATAATATGAAACCTTCATATTCTCATCGATACTCATATATGAAACTAAAAGCGCCACTTAGTCCTCGTCTATCGGTTAACATACGTGCGATGTTCGTCGTGACATAGAACTATACGAAGGTTGTTAAATATCGGATGGTATAGCTCGATACTAACAACCGTCGTATAGTCTATATATGCGACGAGAAGATTCAATCGTATGGTAACCGATAGATTTGTCCCGTGTGGATAAGTTAGGAATGTATAAAGCAAACACCTTCATTCACTTGTGTTTTCATCCGTTTCGAGATATTTCGTCGGTACCTTTTCGCTGGTTCTCCGTATACAAAGATAGATTAGATGTTCATTTCAACGTTGTTTCACAGCTTTGAAATGATTATCTATTCTATTACAGTGTACTCGGAGAACAGCGGGGAGGTGCTGCCGAAATTTACTCGAAACGGTTGAAAGCACAAGTGATGGGTGTTCGCTCTATACATTCTTAATGGGATAGAAGCCTTAGCCCCGATAGCCGGAACACACACATACAACAAGAATACACAACAAACACATAATTAGAGAGTGATTCGAGATGTTCAAGTTAAAACCAATATATGATACTCGATGATAATATGAAACCTTCATATTCTCATCGATACTCATATATGAAACTAAAAGCGCCACTTAGTCCCCGTCCATCGGTTAACATACGTGCGATATTCGTCGTGACATAGAACTATACGAAGGTTGTTAAATATCGGACGGTATAGCTCGATACTAATAACCGTCATATAGTCTATATATGCGACGAGAAGATTCAATTGTATGGTAACCGATAGATTTGTCCCGTGTGGACAAGTTAAGAATGTATAAAGCAAACACCTTCATTCACTTGTGTTTTCATCCGTTTCGAGATATTTCGTTGGTACCTTTCCGCTGGTTCTCCGTGTACAAAGATAGATTAGATGTTCATTTCAACGCTGTTTCACAGCTTTGAAATGATTATCTATTTTATTACAGTGTACTCGGAGAACAGCGGGGAGGTTCTACCGAAATTTACTCGAAACGGTTGAAAGCAAAAGTGATGGATGTTCGCTCTATACATTCTTAATGGGATAGAAGCCTTACCCCCGATAGCCGGAACACACACATACAATAAGAATACACAACAAACAAAGAATTGAATTTTGATTGCCACATGGCAGAAGAAAACTTTTCTGACACCGTGTACCCAATTTTCCCACACACACACCCTTTCACACATGAAAGTTGGCAGAAGATGTTTTTCTGGTAACATCTTCAGCATCATCGACACTTAATTGCATTTGAAAGGAGGATATATATTCTTTCAACTTAAATTTATATTATATTCATCTTGTTTATTGATTTCTTTTCTATGTTGCAGGTATGTATCTCAATCTCAAGTCTCTTAGTTCTTTAATGCTCAATTCTCAAAGGAGCTTAGTTCTCTATAGGAGCTTAGTTCTCCAAGATAGGAGCATGCTCCTCCCCATAATGCGCATATGCGAAAGCGCCACGTGCACTACGTGCAACGCACGTGTGCCCGCCATGCGCGCACCACGTGCAATGCATGTGCGCACCACATGAGAATATTTAATAATATTAAAAGGAGCTTAGTTCTCCATAGGAGCTTAGTTCTCCAAGATAGGAGCATGCTCCTCCCCATAATGCGCATACGCGCAAGCGCCATGTGCGCTACGTGCAACGCACGTGTGCCCGCCATGCGCGCACCACGTGCAATGCACGTGCGCACCATATGAGAATATTCAATAATATTAAAAGGAGCTTAGTTCTCCAAGTTAGGAGCCTGCTCCTCCCCATAATGCGCATATGCGCAAGCGCGCGTTACGTGCAACGCACGTATGCCCGCCATGCGCGCACCACGTGCAATGCACGTGCGCACTACATGAGAACATTTAATAATATTAAAAGGAGATACGTTCTCCATAGGAGCTTAAGTCTAATGCATATACACGGATTTTCTCCTTTATCAGTAACTATCCCGTTCTTATATTTCTCAATATAGTCACCATAACCTATAATTTATATGTTATACAGTCTAACATGGCCCATGAGTACGTCAGAGTTAAGGACTTGATGTATGTGGATTGGCAACAACGTATGCAACCTAAGTTTGTCGCAGGAGTTGCTGCTTTCATTGAATTTGCATGCGCACATAATAAGATCACAATAGAGAAGATTCTCTGTCCGTACGATAGATGTGGCAATAAGTACTGGCAGAAGGTAGAATTGGCAGAGCTTCATATTGTAAAATATGGGTTTACTAGACTTTATACAACTTGGAAATAGAGAAGAATGCAGTACTGCGGCAGAAGAAGAAGGAGAACACGATAATGCGGCAGGAGAAGAAGAAGAATTCGGTAATGCGGCAGAAGGAGAAGACGGTAATTTATTTCCATCAGAAGAAATGGAGGATATGGTAGAGACTGCCCTAGGTGAATCTATTCGTACCGAAGATAACATTCCTTCCGGTCAAGGACCGCGTGCGGATAAATATGAAAATTTCATGAATGATGCTAGAAAACCAATTTATGAGAATGCGAAGTATTCCACCCTCTCATGGTTCGTCCAACTTTTCCAGATTAAGTGCCTAAATGGATGGAGCAACAAGTCATTCACAATACTTCTTTCGTTCTTGAAAGATTCTATACCCCCGGGAAATAACGTGTCCGACAGCTGGTACGGAGCCCAGAAGATGATGTCTGATTTGGGTCTAAAGTGCGAGAAGATTCAAGCATGTCCTAAAAATTGCGTGTTGTACCGGAAAGAGAATTCAGATTTGAAAGAGTGTCCAACATGCGGAGAGGCCAGGTATAAGCCGAAAGATTCTGATAAGAAGCCTTATATACTTGTCAAGATAGCACGATACTTTCCCATAACACAGAGGCTACAGAGGCTATTCAGGTGCAAGAAAACAGCCGAGGCAATGATTTGGCATCACCGTGCTCCTCCAAGTGAAGATGGAAAAATGAACCATCCAAGAGATTCACCGGCATGGAAGGATTTCGATAGGAGACACGCAATATTCAGTAGCGATCCTCGCAATGTCCGGCTCGGACTGGCTACTGATGGCTTCTGCCCATTCAACTATATGGCTGGAAGTCACAGCACATGGCCCGTTGTAATGATAATTTATAATCTGTCGCCTTGGTTGGCTATGGACCAATCATACTTTATGATGCCTCTTCTTATCGACAGACCAAACTCACCGGGGAACAATATCGACGTCTATCTCCGACCTCTGATCGAGGAGTTGAAATCTTTGTTCATTGATGGTGTAGAAACATATGATGCAAACACAAATACAACCTTCATACTGCGTGCGGCTTTAATGTAGACAATTAATGACTTTCCTGCGTATGGAATGCTATTAGGTTGGTCCGTACATGGTCACAAAGCATGTCCTCATTGCCATGAACACACAATATCAAAATTCTTGAATTTTAGCAGGAAGGTTTGTTATTGCGGTCATCGACGTTTCCTGCCTCCAGACCACCCCTATAGGTTAGACACGGTTCACTTTGATGGTCATCAGGAGCTTCTTGGACCTCCATCCCCATTGTCCGGAGAGGACGTGACTGCTAAATGGGATGGTTACAATAATGTGACCTTCGGGATGGATCCGACGAAACAGGTCAAACCACCATTTTGGAACAAGTTAAGCATTTTCTTCGAGCTTCCGTACTGGTCAACAAATTTAGTGCGTCATTATCTGGACGTCATGCATATAGAGAAGGGAGTATCAGAGCACATACTTAACTTGCTTCTTTGTAAAGACGGGAAATCGAAAGACAACCTGAATGCTTGGATGGATCTACAAGAGTGGGGAATAAGAAGTGAATTGCACCCTAGACCGGTAGCGGGTAAACCGAGCAAGTTTGTACTTCCCAATGCCGCTTTCATATGTCACAACCGGAGAAGAAAAGATTCCTGCAGGTGTTGCATGATTTGAAAGTTCCCACAGGTTTCTCAGGATCATTCAGCAAGAAAATAAAAATTATGAAGGGCAAGATCGATAGGCTGAAAAGTCATGATCACCATATTATCGTGGAGCACCTTCTTCCATTAGCCCTCAGGACTTCTCTCCCCGAATCGGTTGGTCTAGTAATCAACGACCTATGTTGTTTTTTCAGAGAGTTGTGTGCTAAAACACTGGAGGTTGCGACGCTGGATAAACTAGAAAATTCTATTGCGTTGATACTTTGCAAGTTTGAACGTATTTTCCCACCGTCATTCTTCGATATCATAATACACTTGACGGTTCATCTTGCAACTGAGGCTAAGTTAGCCGGACCGGTATAATATCGATGGATGTATCCCGTCGAGAGGTACGTATAATTTTTCGTTTCGCGCAATTTATAAATTTATTGGTCCTGTATGCCCGTATTTATTTATTCAACATATTTTCATTAGGTACCTCTACACTCTTAAAAAGTATATACGCAATAAAAATCGACCAGAGGGTTCTATCATGCAAGGTTATCTTCTTGATGAAGCAACCACATTTTGTTCCCGCTATCTGGATGAGAACATTAAGACAAGACTTAACCGGCCTCGAAGAATTCAAGACGGGCCATATGGTAAAGCCGAGTATAAGAGGGTAGACACTATGTTTATCAACAAGATATACCGGTTTATCTTGCTTAATTGCGCATGTCTTGAACAAATTAGAGAGTAAGTTTTTTTTAGATTAATTGTTATATCTGTGTTTGTGTGTGTATGAAATGATATAATATTAATGTCACCATTATTTGTCAAAAACAGAATTCATTTTAACGAGGTACGTGAGGGGCATCCTGATTGGAACGAAGAACAATTGGAAAAATATTATCAGGATAATTTTTGTGATTGGGTTACAGATCATGTAAGTTATTCGAATAACATTTTATTGCTATCAGTTTTAATCTAAACTTGTATCGTTATGTATTTTTCGTAAAATTTGTTTTGTTGGATCCACGATCCGAACTTGTCTGCATCATTTAAGAGTGATTCAAGATGTTTAGCTCAATTTCCTAGTATGGAGGTTGCATATTACAAAGGATTTGGTGTCTATTCCCCTCCGAATGGCGGCCGCGACGTGAGGACGTCTTGCCTGAGATTCAGGGCAGATGTTATTTGGTTTTATCCGTCCACCTCTCCGAAGATGCCAAGTTGATTTATGGCACCGTGTATCGGAGGTTTAGACGGATGCGGCCGATGTAGCAGACTTCGTCAGATTCTCCCTCGCTAGAGGGGTTTTTGATTGTGGGGACACTCTTCCCTGCAGGCGCAAGCCCCTGCAGTTAATTACGCTACCGCATCGCGGTAACCACTTTCTCCTTCTTCAGAATTTCACTTCGTGTCGTGTGTGTTTGTTTTGTTTGTGGTTGCCCGTGGATTGTATACGGAGACTATTTCTTTCGTCGCCCGTAGGACGTGGATTAGTCCAAATCCGTACTTTCTTAGATTTGGGTTTTGGGTTTTGGTTTAAGGATACGTTAGCCATATTTGAGGCTAAGATCAACTTAAACGTTTGTTAAGGATACGTTAGTCTAATTTCCAGACTAAGATCAACTTAACGGGATCGTCTAGATCCATTTCCAGTTTAAGGACATAGTGGTCCATTGCATATATGGCCGTCGGGACCCATCACCTCTCTGACGATGTTGAAGAATTACAACGACAGATGTCAGAGGAGTTCAGAGATGTACCCTTGAACCAAAGTTGATTGGGGGATCTATAGTCCAATTTGGGACTAAAGTCTGTTTGAAGGTTTAAGGATACGTTAGCCATATTTGAGGCTAAGTTCAACTTAAACGGGATCGTTTAGATCCAACAAAAGAGAATTTGGAGGCTCTATTGTTCCAGTTTAGGGACGTAGTGGTCCATAGGTAGTTTAGGGACATTGCGGTCCATTGCCAGTTTAGGGACATTGCGGTCCATATTCCAGTTTAGGGACATGGTGGTCCATATTCCAGTTTAAGGACATAGAGGTCCAAATTCCAGTTTAGGGATATGGTGGTCCATATTCCAGTTTAAGGACATAGAGGTCCATTGGTAGTTTAAGGACGCTTAATTCCGTGGATTTAAGGACCCCACAGTCCGTATTTTAGTTTAAGGACGCTTAAGTCCGTGGGTTTAAGGACCCCACAGTCCGTGTTTTAGTTTAAGGACGCTTAAGTCCATGAGTTTAAGAACCCCACAGTCCGTGTTTTAGTTTAAGGACGCTTAAGTCCATGGGTTTAAGGACCCCACAATCCGTGTTTTAGTTTAAGGACGCTTAAGTCCATGAGTTTAAGGACCCCACAGTCCGTGTTGATGTGTGGTTGTCGGGACCCGTCACCTCTCTGACGTCGTTGAAGGATTACAACGATAGGAGTCAAAGGAGTTCGGAGATGTACCCTCGAACCGGATGTAAATTGATTTAAGAGAGCAGCTGTGCTCAGTCAATTTAATTTGAGGACTTACGGCCATGATTGGGCTAAGTCCAGTTGAAAAATGTTCAACGCTTTTATTTGTTTTTGGCCTATTAGGCCTGTGCTAGGGCTTGGCCCCTTTTTAATAATGCATTGCATTATTTATTTTGTCTGGGCTCTGCCCATTTATAAATGATGCAGAGCATCAATTTTGTTTGGGCTCTGCCCTTTTTATTGCATTTTCAATTTTGTTTGGGCTCTGCCTTTTTATAAATGATGCAGAGCATCGATGTTGTTTGGGCTCTCCCCTTTTTATTGCGTTGCAATTTATTTTGGCCTACTAGGCCTTTTTGGTTTGGGCCTGGCCCTTTATTAAATAATGCATTGCATTTGTCAGGCGCTTTGCGCCAATCAATGAGCGCAAGCGCTTGCGGTGACGACATGTGTCATGCAAGCGCAGTGCGCTGCGCCAGTGCGCTGTGCTTGCGCTACTGACACGTGGCGCTCTCTGGTGAGTTGCGCCAATTTCAGAGAGCAAGGCTCTTTCTTAAAAGCGTATAGCGCAAGTGATTCAGATGCTGACACGTGGCGCTCTCTGGTGGCTTGCGCCAACCCAGGAGCGCAACAGTGCAGTTTTTGCAAGTGCAAGGCACTATTTCAATAATCTTGAGAATCTTTAAGATTCCAGAACCAATGGTTCATAAAAAAGTGCAAAGCACTGTTTGATTTCTTGATCCAATTTAGATCAAAGAAATCAAGTTTTTCTTGTTTTCAAAGAACCAATGGTTCATAAAAAAGTGCAAAGCACTTATTATTATTTGAAGATCATTGATCTTGTTCTTAGATCAATGATCTATTAGAAGAAATTCTTCTATTTTTGTAAAGGTTTTTACCTTTTTCTTGAAATTTCTTCAAAGTTCTCTCTGTTTTGAGGTTCTCAATCTCTCACAATGTTGATGATTTTGATTTGGGGTCTAGGGGCCTTTATATAATGCCCATAAATTTGTTAAATTTGTTAAAGAGATTTTTCTCTGAGTGATTTGGGGAATTTTCCCCACCGTTGGATCTTTGATCAAAGGGCTTCTGTTTTACAGAAGGCAATCTTCTTGTTTTAACAAGAATAGCAAAATCTTGCTAGAATTTATTTCTGTTTGGCGCAAACGCCCCAGTGCATGACATGTGTCAAGCAGCGCAGAGTGCAGCGCAACTGCGCTGACACGTGTCGCGCAGCGCACGGCGCAGCGCAAATGCGCTTGCACATCTGTGCTGACACGTGTCGCGCAGCGCACGGCGCAGCGCATCTGCGCTGACACGTGTCGCGCAACGCAGCGCTTGCACAACTGAAGCGTTGCTTCCTTTAATTTTGTTTTAAATAGAGCTTTGCTCTGATTGGGCGCGCTGCCTTGGGCGCTGCGCTGGCGTATCAGCTTTCGACACGTGGCGCGTTGCGCGCAGCGCAAAGAATTTGAAGCGTTGCTTCGAATTTTGAATTTTGAAATTCAAACAGAGCTTTTCTCTGATTGGTGGAAACAAATGCCCCCCCACCGTGGCGCTCACGTGGCACGCACGTGAGTGCAGCGGTGGTAAGATCCTGGCCGTTGGATCAACGGGTGAGCTGAAGGGGCGCAAGCGCCTTATAAATAGGACCCCTGGCCCTTAGAAAATCTTAACCATTTTCCAGATTTTGATTTTCAGAGCTTTGCTCTTGCTTAAGAACTTCAGAGCTTTGCTCTTGCTTCCAGACTCTAGAGCTTTGCTCTCAATTCCAAAGCTAGAAAACTTTTAGGTAAAATTAATTTAAAATTAAATTAAATTAATTTAAATCAATCTTAACCAACAGAGCCCCGCTCTCATAGATCTTTTGATCTAAAAAGATCCCCTTTGGGGTTTCATAAACAGAGCTTTGCTCTCAAAATTTTGTTTCAGGGTTTCTTAACCCATGAACAGAGCTTTGCTCATTGACAGAATATAGATCTTTGATCTTCTGATGATGAACTCTTAAGAGTTTTTTAATATGGATCTTTAAGATCCCAGAACTTCAATTTTTTTAGGAATTAATTAATTTCCTTTCTTTGATGATTTTTTTTATCATTATTACAGAGCTAGGCTCTTTTAAAGAATCTTATTCCCCTGAGACCAGAGTTTGACAAGTGTCACTTTGTGACAGAGCTTTGCTCTGAAAGAGGAGATTTTCTCCTTGTCTCTAGGGATTTTTTTTTATTAATGGGAATATTCTCCTGGGGATTAACTGATAATCTCATCCAATGATGGGGTTGTCTTATTAACTGACGTATTGTCATCCAGATTTTGTGGGTCCCCCCTTGGTCTCCTACCTACTGCACTGCTGTGTGGTGTAATTAATTTTAATTTAATTTTAATTAATCTTTAATTTAATTAATTAATTAATTAAATTTTTTCAAACGCCAAGCGTTGGAATTACAACACTAACGGCTAATTTTGTTCCCTTGCAGTGACTATGTCTTTCGACACTTCATTCCCGTTCGCTCGTTCGGAGGAGGGGTTTCCTGAAGCGCCCTTGGACCACGAAGTCTTAGCTATGATTAGGGACCACGACCCGGAATATAAAAGTCTCCACCTTTGGGGGTTGTGGTACAATCATATTATCATGGGTCGACGGAGCTTCACGTGCGCAGTACCGTCAGAACCCATCACGGCGATTCATTATGCCAGCCCACCCCCGGTGCAGTATGCCGTGGAGATGGTTGATTGGAGTTTGAAGGGCTTTCTTCATCCTGCCATAGATGCGATTCCGGTTCAGCGTCATATGGTTTTGGATATCCTGGGACGCCGTATCTGTCAAGGCGAGGCGCGACCTTGGGGGCAATCATATAACATAGGTCTGATCCCCCGCCACCCGATCGGCTATCTACCGTGGGCTCGGTATATCCTGTCGGCGAAGAAGTCGCAGTTGATAAGGTTAGGATTGTACACTGCGGTTTACGTCTCCCTCTTCCAGTATCCGACGCTTCCCACCTGGTGGTTCAAGGCTTTCTTGGAGCAGTGGAACATTCCTACTCACACTTTCCTCGCAATGGATCGGGAAGTGTCGATTTCTCTGGAGGAGTTCACAGAGGTCTTCGGTTTACCGGTTATAGGGGAGCACTATGAGGAGTTGCTTCCGACAGACGGGTATGTCTTCGGTGCTAAGCCAGCGGTAAGGGGCCTCACGCCGGAGAATGCTGTTCAACACCAATTCCCAAGTTTGATCAAAGTGTTGAACATCTATGAGACCCTTTTCATTGAATGTGGGAGTCGCGGAGTTAGCTTTGTGGATTTCATCGCTCGGTTCCTTCATCCAAGCGTCCTCTCGGCAGAAGCTGCGATGTTTGCCACCCTTGAGGACCCTTTCGGCCTAGGTTTGGATAACCTACCGGCGAAGGAAATAGACCAAAAGAGTTTTTTTCCTTCCTAACTCCCCGACCATGTCTTTTGCGGAAGTTGCAGCCCCTGGGATGGACGAGGAGGCCTTCTTCTTAGGATTTCTCGGGCTATGGCTGAGTTGGTTTGCACTCCCGATGCATTCCCGCCATATGCGGCCCTCTGTCTTTTACCCAGCTCACCGGATGACCATCAGGGTAAAAGTGGCCGTTGGGATCGCCGGCTTGGCACACTTGTATCATGGTCTCAGTCGAGCGGCGGATGCTAATGAGCCTGGGGTACTGCACGTGATCTTCCCGATGCACTACTTCGTATCGTGGCTCGAGCTACACACATCGGGCGTCTTCGGCATGCACAAAAGGCCCTCGTTCTATGACAGGTGCAGCTTCCCTCGCATCATACAGTTGATTGGAGCATCAATTGTGACTCCATCTCCACGGAATGCCAGGGGTTTACTCCTTCGTCCCCACATCGTTGGAGACGGGGTGTCTTTCGTCGACAAGGTGTTGACTATTGGAAAGGCGTCTACCACTGCAGTGCGGCCATTGCAAGACACTTTCAAAGATGGAGCCTCAGTTTTGACGGCCAGGGAGACCCTCCACTTATATTCTATCAGACCGGGCTTCCTGGTGTTCAGGCAGAACGGTGCGGCGATTTTCATGAGGTACAACCCGCATCGTTTCGCTTAACAACTGAGCTACAATCAAGGGGTACCACTGGAGGCTTTCCTATCGGAACCTGCTGCTACCGAAGAAGGGATGGAGAGCGCGCTGCATCACTTCATTCGTTTGAATACGGGTTCTCACTTTTTTATCAGTGAGCCAGCTTGCGCCCCACGACTCCTCAAGGTATACACAGAATGGTACAGTCATTCGACGGGAGCCGTCATAAAGGAGGAAAAGCGATTGCTGGTCGACCGTAAGGGTGTGCCTCCAGTTAGCGACCGCAACGCTCCTTTAGTGCCAAGGACCCCGGCAGTTCCTCCTCTAAAAGATGCTAGAGCCGGACCACCGCGTGCGCAGAGTCCTCCACTCGGATTGCCGCTTCCTGATATTGCGGATGCACCACCAGTGCCCTGTGCTCCAGTGGAGACAGTGGCTGTAGCTCGCCGGAGTCTGGTGTGGGTGCGGACATCGGGACCCGTCGCCCCAAGGTACCTGCCAAGCGCAAGTCGATCCCGGGTGCACCTAGGGTTGGTGGGCAGAAGAAGAAAAAGAAGTCGCTCTTCGCCGCTGACGTCGCGTTCGGTCAGGAACCCCACGCTCCCTATGGTGAGGGCCTGAGTGAATATGGGACTAACGAGGGATTAGTCATGCTGCCGGATGACACGGACTTGGAGGCCACCCTCGTAGCTTCGGAGCGGTTGGCGAGGCGCGACGCGTGGCTGGCTAAGCTTGCGGAATCAGGTAATCACTAGTCACATTTTTTATTACATCATATCTTTATTATTGCCTTTGACTGACGTTTTTCCTTCTTTTCTTCCGACAGGCATCACCACTGAGGAAGCCATTGCCGCTTCCCTCAAGACTTTCCAAGAGGAGGAATGCCTTAGAGCGTCCTTAGGCCTTAGTAAGTTTCGATTCATCAAGTTTTCATTTTCCTTGTGTTATGGTCGATCTAACCTCTCCTTTTTTTAATCGCAGGAACCTCAATGCCGATCCCGCCAGGTGACACGGAGACTCTCCCCATGCCAGTGGCCGATGTTTCTGCCTCCTCGGGGCTACCACGAGAGGCCCGTCTTGAAGAGCCGATGAGAGATGCCTTAAAGGCTCTGGAGGCATCTCTGAACGAGGACGACGACGCCTTGATGAAGGAAGCGGCGAAGAGGTCCATCGCGACAGCCCAGGAGGAGAGGAAGCGGTTGAGGCGCGAAGCGAAGGCACGCAGGGCTGCCTTGGCCATTGGAGCGGGCCCAAGCACCGTCCCTCGTGCCGATACTCCATCAGAAGAGCCCCCGGTCGCCTTGTCTACAGCTCATAGACAGGCGATTCGCGCCAATAGGGAGGCTAACGACAAGTCCACCTCAGGTAATACTTCTTTCAGAATTTTGTTGTAAGAATTACAAAGCTGTCGGTTCTTATATATTCTACCCTGCAGGACCAAGCCCAACCGAGGGGGAGGCGTAGACTGTCGAACCTGAGGGGCTAGGGGAAGAGGCATTGGTCGAGCCCGAGCCGATGGCGGATGACACAACCGGGATTGCTGGGCCCGAGATAGTGGCTGACGAAATGGTCACGTCCACTATGCCTGAGCAAGCGGTTGTTGCCGAGCCCAAGGTAGCAGCGGGCGGAGTGCCTGAGACCGATGACCTCGTGGTGACGGTGGACAAGACAACCGTAACTGCTGAGCCCGAGGGAGTAGCGGGTGAGGTAGATATGATTCCTGAGGACGAGCCAACCGCTCTTTCTCAGGAGTCTGGCAATGCTCCGGTCATAGCTCTCCCCGCCTATGGCCCTCCGCCGTCTTCTGGCTTTGCGAGCACGACGACAGCCCCCGTGGAGTCTGGGGATGAGGCCACGGGTGGTGGACTTATGTCGATAGAGGAGGGTGACACCTCCGTTTCGGCTGGAGGCTCATTAGGTAAATTTCGGATTACCGTCCCCCCTTTTTTTATTTTGCAATCTTTCCTGACAGGTTTACCCATGTTTTTTAACGCAGGTGCGGCCAGTGCCAATGCTCCTTTGCTTGAGGGAGCGCCGTCGACTACTGCTTTGGCGGTGGTCACCTCACAGCCCTCTCTCGTACCATCGAAGATGTTGGAAGGTATGGGTCTGCAATTTATTAGTCTTATTTTTTCAGACGCATAATTTATGTGCTAAAGTCGTACTGTTGTGTCTTTTCAGGAGTGTTTTTTGATCATCTTTATCAAGTGTTGCTCCCACACTTCTCCTTCCCATCTGAATTCGCTTCTCCCTCTGGTGGCGCTGGTGAGTATGGTTTCCAATTGATATCTTTCTTTTTCAGTGATGGAATTATTTCTAACTTTTTCTCGTCCCGACTGCAGTGCTACAAATTGAAGGAGGGGATGAAAGATCGGCCGCGCCACCGGCCCTTCCGGCCTTGCCACCTGCCGCAGCTGGTACAGCAACTATCACATTGATAACTCCCATTTTTTTTATTTCTTGAACTATTATCTGATCATATCTTGTTTTTTTAGCTGTTGTTCCGGTCTCGGCGCCCTTCGAGCTTCGTGTCATAATGCCGGCGGGCCCTTTCCTGAGACGTCCGTCCTCGAAAGGCACCGCGAATAGTCTGCGCATGTTGAGCGACTACATCGAGGAACTCGACGTCGAGACTCCTACATCTGCTGCGGATTTCGCTACGGCGGTTAACCCGATGCTGGTGATACTCGTAAACTTCCATGACGAGGGCATCATCACGTCTTGGGTTAACCACTGCAGGGAGATCGAGGCTCGTCTGCATCAACTGGAGTTTATGCGCCCTGCTCCCGAGACCTTAGCCGCAAGCAATGAAAGAGCAGCGTAGATCGAGCAAAGCGCTTCTTACGTCCACCACTTGGAACAAGAAGCGGCTTTAAGGCTGAGGGAATACCAAGAGACCTCGAGCGAGACGGCTCGTCTGCGTGCTGAGGTTGAGGCGAATGCTGCTCAAGTGAAGGCTATCTTTGAGGGTCTTCTAGAACGCATCTCTCATGGGCTAAACTTGAAGCGAAAGCTTGATATCGCCGAGCATGACACCCCAGGCCATGAAGCTGCTCATCAGGCCGTTAGGGAGCAGCTTGCATCTGTCTTGCAGCAGCGGGCTCGAGTGGAGGCAGATCTGGCGGTGGTGGCCGATCAGGAGAAAGTGTGGAAGGAGGTGCGCGAACAATTGCTAGAGTTATGCAAGACGCTTCCTTCCCAGTAATTCCCCTTGTATCTACATACTTGCAAAAAAAAAATTTCTTTTTCGAATAAGATGTATCCATTCTTTATTCTTTTGTACGCTTCACCTTGTACCTGATTAAATTAATAAATAAAGATACACATTTTTCTCTGCAATGTCTTGTATTATTTCTTTGCTTTCTTCCTTCTCTTATTATCAACAGGCTGTCTTGATAAACACAATTGACAGATAATAGAGTAAGCTTCTAGATTTCTCCAAGAGATAACGATGGCTTAGGCCGCAGGTTCAGATCTATTGCCTAAGATTTTTCAACTCTATGAGCCGTGAGGGTCTTATAGAGACTTTTCTCCCTACGGATCGAGAGGATCTTGTAGGTAGATTTTCTCCTTAGGAATCGTGAGGATTCCTAAGTGTGTTATTTTTATAATTCGTAAGGATCTTATAAGAGAATTTTCTCCCTTACAAGTCGAGAGGACTCGTAAGAGGTTGGTGAGTTGACTTGTTTCCGAGTCGAAGTATGGCTCCGACGGGGAGGTCGTTGGCTGACTTGTTTCCACGACGAAGGTCATTGGTTGACTTGTTTCCGCGACGGAGGTCGTTGGTTGAATTGTTTCCGGGATGGAGGTCGTTGGTTGACTTGTTTCCGGGACGGAGGTCGTTGGTTGACTTGTTTCCGAGACGGAGGTCGTTGGTTGACTTGTTTCCGAGACGGAGGTCATTGGCTGACTTGTTTCCGGGACGGAGGTCGTTGGGTGACTTGTTTCCGAGACGGAGGTTGTTGGTTGACTTGTTTCCGCGACGGAGGTCATTTGCTGACTTGTTTCCGCGACGGAGGTCATTTGCTGACTTGTTTCCGGGACGGAGGTCGTTGGTTGACTTGTTTCCGGGACGGAGGTCGTTGGTTGACTTGTTTCCGGGTCGGAGGTCGTTGGTTGACTTGTTTCTGGGTCGGAGGTCGTTGGTTGACTTTTTTCCGAGATGGAGGTCATTTGCTGACTTGTTTCTGCGACGGAGGTCGTTGGTTGACTTATTTCCGAGACGGAGGTCTTTGGCTGAGTTATTTCCGAGACGGAGGTCGTTAGTTGACTTGTTTCCGTGACGGAGGTCATTTGTTGACTTGTTTCCGTGATGGAGGTCATTTACCGACTCTAGGTTGTCTGTGAACCGTAGAGTCTTGGAACTGGGGACTTTGCCGTAGCTCCGATTGCTGATGTCACGTCCATGTCCTGCTGGAATGAGGAACGCCGCTGTTGGTCTCCAGGCTGTAGATGTGGTCGTCGAGATCTGACTTCCTTTTGACGCAGCCTGGTGGGGAAATGCAGTCCCCTTTTTGTTTTTGCCCTTGGATTGTATACAGGGATCGATGTGATCTCAACTGTAGGGCAAAAGTTTCATTTATTTGTATTGTTTTATTTCCGCGATGCTCTATCATTTCAGCTTTTATATCGCGAAGGTCGCGATTGCCCAATCATTTCGGCTATTTTTCGCGGTGCCCAATCATTTCGGCTATTTATTTTATTTTTACTCGCTGCTTTTTATTGCGAGTTGTCCAATCATTTCGGCTATTTATTTTATTTTTACTCGCTGCTTTTTATTGCGAGTTGCCCAATCATTTCGGCTGTTTTATATGCATACGTTTTTACTTGCTGCTTTTTATTGCAGGTTGCCCCGTCATTTCGGCTATTTCGTATGCATGTGCGGCCTACCGGCCTTTCACCGTAAACTTGAAATTAGACACCGATTTCGGCATCAGCACCGCTACAACTGGGATATTGCCAGGAGCGAATCATCATTTGCCTCCGTCGATGTCGAACAAAGGTGGCTTAGCGAACAGGGTTAAGGTCCTGTCGACTAAGGCTTTTGACTTCATGAGCCGTGAGGGTCTCACAAAGGCATTTCTCCCTACAAGTCGTGAGGATCTCGTAGGTGTATTTTCTCCTTAAGAATCGTGAGGATTCCTAAGTGTATGTTCCTCTGTAAGTCGTAAGGATCCTACAGGAGGGTTTTCTCCTTATAAATCGAGAGGACCTACAAGGGTTGTTCATCATGCGTACATATCCCCAGTCATGGATGGGACTTGGTTAGGGAAATGTTTATTCACGCCCGTGGATTGTATACAAGGGTCAGCATTGAGCCGCTTGTAGGGCAATATCGAAGGTTGTGGGGGTTGCTTAAGCACAGGTTTAGGTCTCTATAACTTAAGACTTTCAAATCTTATGAGCCGTGAGGGTCCCATAAGAGAGTTCTCCTTACGAGTCGTGAGGATCTCACAAGTGTATTTTCTCCTCAGGAATCGTGGGGATCCCTAAGTGTGTTGCTCCCTCGTGAGTCGTTAGGATCTCACACGGGTGGTTTCTCCTTACAAGGTCGAAAGGACCTTGTAAGTGTCCTTCAACGAGGTTGCGCCCTTTCGGGTTTTCACAAACACTCGCCGGTAGTCCTGCTGTTTTTACTCACGGAGCCCTTTCGGGTTTTCATCCGTGCTCATTTTGCTTATGGACATACCATTTTTTATTCTTTTTATTTTATTATTTTTTTTACGAGGTCGCGCCCTTTCGGGTTTTCACGAACACTCACCGGTAGCCTTGCTGTTTTTACTCACGGAGCCCTTTCGGGTTTTCATCCGTGCCCTTTTTGCTTATGGACATACCGTTTTTTTTAATTTATATTTTTTTTTCTTTTTCTCTCTTTTTTTACTCATCTCATCAGCCTAAGGATGCTGCGGTAGTAGTTTAAAGACGTTTCGGTCCTTCATTAGTTTAAGGACGTTTCGGTCCGCCATTAGTTTAAGGACGTTTCGGTCCAGTCAGGAGAAGGCTGGCTATTGCTTATAAAGTTTGAGCTTAGGAAGATAGCGAGCGGACATAGTCGTCGTCATCTATCATTGACCTAGGCGGTAACTCGCTAAGCGTAGTATTTCTTTAGGAATCGGCCATTTATTTGCTTGTAAGTCTTTTCACCGTGTATATCCATTAGTAGATAGGCTCCACCCTGGTAGAACTTGTCTATGATGTACGGGCCTTCATAGTTCGGCTCGAATTTTTCCCGCTTGGTGCGATTGGGGATCATAGGCCTTTTGACCACTAGTACGAGTTCGCCTTGGCGGAATGTCCTTGGCCGGGTCAATTTTTCATACGAGTGCGTTATCTTTGCTTTATAAGCCTCCAGGTTTTGTTGCGCTATGAGCCGGTTCTCATCAAGGGCATCAAGCTCCTCAAGCCGAAGGTGAGCATTTTCCTCGTCTGTCAGCTCGTAGTGGACTGCCACTCGTAGAGAGGGTAACTCTATCTCGAGGGGGAGCACTGCTTCTGCACCGAATACCAATGCATATGGCGTTGTGTTTGTGGCTGTCTTGAACGTAGTTCGATACGCCCAAAGAGCTTCTTGCAGCCTCTCGTGCCAGTCCTTCCTATTTCGGGACACCGTCTTCTTCATGATCTTTGTCAAGGTCTTGTTGAAGGCCTCGGCTAGACCATTAGCTCACGGATTATAAACCGAGAAATATCTTCAGTCTATATTATGTTGTTACGCGAAGCGACGGATCTTGTGGCTTCTGTAAGCTGGCCCGTTATCGGAGATGATCCGTCGCGGAGTTCCAAACCGATATATGACGTGCGTCTTGAAGAAATGGAGGATATTCTCCGTCTTCACTTCCCTCAACGGTACTGCTTCTGCCCATTTGGAGAAGTAATCAGTCGTTGCCAGGATGAATCGATGTCCCTTGGACGATGCTGGTTCGATAGGGCCGACTATATCAGTTCCCCACATTTCGAATGGCCAGCTAGCCACTGTCGGGTGTAGCGGATTTGGATGCTGGTGGATGAAGTCCCCATGGATTTGGCATGAGTGGCACTGCTTTGCATACTCGAGGCAGTCTTGAATCATCGTGGGCCAGTAGTAGCCCATCCGCTTGATCTTCAACTTCATCTTTGGGCCTGCTTGGTGAGAACCGCAGAGTCCGTCGTGAACTTCCTGAACGACTCTTTTCGCTTCGTCATGTCCCAGACATCTTAACCACAGAGAATCGAATGACCTCTTGTACAGAGTATCGTTGACGAAGGAGAAAGACAGAGCTCGTTTCATAAGCTGATGTCTTGAGGACGCATCTTCGGGCATTTGACGGTATTTGAAGTAGTCTATAAAGACTTCTCTCCAATCCTCGATATCTTCCCGATCTTTTATTTGCAGGGTCGTATGCTCAGCCGCTCCCTTTTCTTCGGACGATCCCGGAGATATTTCTGCTGGGGCGAGCACCCGACGACTTTGTATCACAATTCTGACGTCATCGAGGTTGTCGTCAGCCAATTCTTTAGCGAGCTTGGCCAACGCGTCTGCTTTGCTGTTTTCCGCGCGTGGTATGTTCTCCAAAGTGTGTGAAGGAATTTGGGTCAACAGTTGTTGCACCTTTTCGCCGTACTTCACCAGCTCTGGTTTGCAAGTTTGGTAGTCGCCGTTTACTTGACTAACGACCAGCTGGGAGTCTCTGTATATGAGGAGGTTTTCAATTCCCATGTCGATGGCGATCTCGAGGACTGCTATCAGAGCTTCGTATTCGGCTTCATTGTTTGTCCTCGGCTCTGTTAGGGAGAAAGCAAAGCGCATTATCCCTCCTTATGGAGTTACAAAGATGAGTCCTACCCCCGATTTGATTATAGGGGTACTTTGTTTGCTCTTCTTCATGGAAGATGCTCCATCGAAATAAAGCTCCCATCGGGTATCACTACCGTCGATCGCATCAAACGCATGTTCGTCTGGAAGATCGCAATTCAGAGGAGAATCGGCGGGTATCGGATGCTCAGCGAGAAAGTCGGCGATGGCCTGGCCTTTCACTGCCTTGAGAGGTTGATACGTTATCGAGAACTCCATCAAGAGCAGGGCCCATTTAGCGAGTCGCCCTGTCAATATGGACTTCAACATTAAATATTTAAGGGGGTCTACCTTCGAAATGAGACAGACTTCGTGTGCCAACGCATAGTGCATGAGCTTTGTTATCGCGAAGATCAACGCCAGGCAGTGTTTTTCAATAGGGGAATAGTTGCTTTCTGCCCCAGTAGAACTCGACTCCAGTAATATAGTGCTCTTTCTTTCCCTTGATTGTTCTCTTGCGCCCATAATGCGCCTAAGGAACCTTCGAGGGCGGTTGTATAGAGAATGAGAGGTTTTCCCTTGACCGGAGCAGCCAATATCGGCGGGTTCTGCAGGCATTGCTTGATCTCGTCTAGCGTGCTTTGGCATTTTTGGTCCCAGACGAAAGGGGTTCCCTTCTTCATCAGGTGGCTGTAAGGACGGCACTTGCCTGAAAGGTTGGCTATAAATCGTCGTATATACGCGAGCTTCTCTTGGAGAGACCGCAGCTGTTTGAGAGTCCTTGGAGGAGGCATTTCCATGATCGCTTTGATCTTTGACGGATCTATCTCGATACCCCGGTGCCGGACGATGAGCCCTAGGAACTTTCCTGAGGATACCCCGAATGCGCATTTGAGAGGGTTCATCTTCAAGTTGTATCGTCGAAGGCGTTGAAATACAGTCTTCAGATGCTCGAGATGTTCCTCGTATGATTTGCTTTTCACCACGAGATCGTCGATATAGCATTCGACGATTTCGTGTATAAGGTCATCGAAGATTTTCGTCATGGCTCTCTGATAGGTGGCACCGGCGTTCTTTAAACCGAATGGCATCACCTTGTAGCAGAATATACCCAAAGGAGTCCTGAAGGCGGTGTGCTTCTGGTCTTCGGGATGCATCTTTATCTGATTATACCCTGACGAGCCGTCCATGAAGGAGAAGACCTCATGAGTGGACGTATTATCTATCATCGGTTCGGTGACTGGCACTGGGAAATCATCCTTCGGGCAGGCTTTATTGAGATCCCGGAAATCTACGCATATGCGCACTGTCCCATTTTTCTTCATCATGGGGACGATGTTGGCAATCCATTCAGGATATTGAACCTCCTGAATAAAGCCGGAGTCGATCAGCTTCTTGACCTCAGCGTTGATGCTCATCTCAAGCTCGAGCCGCATTCTTCTTGGTGCCTGCTTGACCGGCTTGACGTCCGAGGATATCGCCAGTTTGTGCACAACAATTTCTGGATCTAATCCCGGCATTTCGGAGTAGTTTCATGCGAAGCAATCTTTATGCTGCATAATCAAGTCTTTTAGTGCAGCCACCCTTTCTTCGGATAACAGCTCGCTGACGAATGTCGGTCGCGGGTCATTCGCCGTCCCCAAATCAATTTTCTTGAGGTTATCCGCGGTGGTATGGACTCCATCTTCTAGCTCTTTTGGCGCTGGTGGAAATTCTGAGATTACCTTATCGTTGCTGTTTTCGAAGCCCCAGGGGAGTTCATTCATATTCTCGAACTTTTCTTTTGATATTGTTATCATGTGACAAGTATGAATTCGCTTCCAATCCCAATGTGGAACTGGTTCTTCTTTCGTGGGCTTGGGTTCGTGCTTCTGTGGCGGTGCTACCCTCCAGTTGTCAGACAGAGCGAACTTGCCAAGCTGATACTGATCTTCGACCCAATTCTTGAAGGTGAAGCAGTCTTCGAGAGGGTTTCCTATCACTCGGTGATAAGGGCAATAGTCCGGGTAAGAGACCTCGCTTACTTGTTCGGGGTGTTTAGACTCTGGCAGCGTAAGCATCTGATGTTTTAGGGCGAGGTCGAGTATTTTCTTCGTCTTGTCTCGAGGAAAAGAGTACGTCCGACCCATTTTTCTTATGAGGGACAGATCGGAACCGTTTGATTTTCGCTTGCGTGGCCTCTTAGCCCCGCTTTGTTGCTTTTGAGTGCCTTTTTCGCGTTTCGACTTGTTTCTGCCTCTGCGTCGAGCCTTTTTTACAACAGGTTGACATGGAGCAGCATCTTCATCCTTCACAGCTTGTTGGAGGAGGCGTTGCGTTTTGGCTTTCTCGTAGATGGCCATTTCGCGGTTATGGTCGTCTCGGACTTTTTGACCCGCTTCCCTTATAAGTTTGTCCATTTGTTCTTCGAACGACGGACTGTGCACTTTTGCATCTGGAACTTTCACTGGTTCAGGATTAGCGTCCTCCCACTGAGCGTCCGCTTCTTCATCGAAGTCATATATGACGTAGCAACCGTAGAGTAGCTCTCATTTCTTGGACCGAATGTATCCAAGCCCGATCGTTTCCATTCTCCCATTAGGTAACTTATGCTGAGTCCCGGGAACGTTCCAGACTTTGTCGTAGAATTTGGCTTTCCGAACGGTCTGCTTTAAGGATATCCCCTGGCGCTTTAGCAGCCTCTTCAAGCCTTCTGTATAATATCTGGAGAGACGAATGGGCTGAAGCCTGTCAAGCGTAGGATCCGCGCCACGCCAGATTTCTTTCTCCACTCTGGTTTCTTCAGAGCGGTAGAATAGAATTGCTTTTTCGCCTTCTCTCCTGGGAGGGATATAGAACATTTGCAGCTCTTCTACATTGTAAATATCAAGTGCATCCAGTTCTTTACGGTGTTTAAGCGGCACCATGGCGACTTGTAGACTTTGCTCTTCGTCAGCGGACGTTTGTATCGAAGGCCGAGCAGAGAATATAGCATGGACCTCATCTTTCGAGTCACTACCAAAGATCAACGTAGGAGCAGATGGTCCCGACTTGTTGTATTAGGGCGGACCCGAATAAACTATCTCCTCTTCCTCCTCGGTATCACTCCCGAAAACAGGGATGGTGGCGTTAGCTTTGTTCTCCGGCTTGCGACACCTTTCCGTGTCTTCGAAATCCGGTAAGAAGTATTTGGCATGTTCATATTTGCGGACTTCGTTCATGGAAAACGGATTCAGTTCTCCCGCCACGGTATACTCGAGACCATCCTTAGAATACTTCATACACTGATGTTGCGTAGAAGGGATGATGTTGTACTCGTGTAACCATGGTCGGCCGAGCAGAGCATTGTAGCAAGTCTTGGCGTCTATGACGTGGAACTTAATGTCTGTGATGAGTAGCCCGAAGCATAGCGTCAGTATCACAGACCCAAGAGTCCTTGATGACTGGGAGTCGAACCCGGAAATGGTGATTTTGTCCCGAGCAAGGTGCTGGACGCTCATGCAGATTTCTTTTAACACCCGCACATTGAGGAGATTAACGGAGGATCCATTGTCGATCAGGATCTTGCCTATCTTTATATCGTGGCAGTATCCTGAGACACAGAGGGGGCGATTGTGTTCGCACGTCCCAAGGAGAAGGTCCTCGTCACCGAAAGCGACATCGGCCGTGTGCACTTTCTCCAATTCATCCTTCATCTTTTCCTCGGCCAGGAAAGCTTGGAATTGCTCCGGATCCTGTAGCGCCTTGATTAACGAATCTCTCTCCTCATTTGATAGAAAAAGGGCGTCAAGAATGCTGAGCTGCGAGGGTAGTTTCCTCAGATGCGCTAAGACGTTGTAATCCACCTTATTTCTCTTCGGCGGGTCCTTGGCACTTAACTCCTCTACAACTTGGTCATCTAAGACGATATCTTCAAAGACCTTTTCTTTCCCTTTATCTTTTTTATTTGAAGGCCTGAGATTCTTTTCAGGTAGCATGCGATTACGCAGCCGGATATTTTCACAGACCTTCTGCCCTTCTTCTTTTCCCGAAGTGGACTCTTTAAAGAGAGGGCCAAGCTCCAGCTCTTCATCAGAATCACTCTCGAATGTAAGCACTTGTGACCCGCCGGTGTTAACCATGCGACAATCGCCGGTAGTTCTTTTAAGCCCTTCGGTTGTATTTTCCGCTCCCGACGAGTTTTGCGCTTCTCTCGCTTAAAATGTTGTCGATGAGCAACATATCCTTGCCACCATCTATCGAAATCTTTGCACTCTTCAGTGGGGTGCGAAATCTTCTGATGATATAAGCAAGAGGAGGGGTGCATTTCCACTTCACCAGTAATATTTCTTTCGGAGGATGGTAGCTTCATGCCCATTGATATGGTCTTAGCAAACCTTTTCCTCGTCTTGAATCTGCTTTTGTCCGTAGTGGATGTATTTGCTCCAGCGGAAGCGTCTCAGCTCTTTCATCAAGTCGCTGGCGCTTGGCCCTTTCAAATATAGTCGTCTCGCGTTCCCGATCAGCTTTACTTTTCAACAGAGCTTCGTTGAGGAATGCGTCAATCATTTCATCTGATGGCCCCAGAATTTTTGGTTCGGGATCTGCCCCCAGCTTTTCAGTGCAAGGAGTCTCCTCATCGTCCGCCAACGAATGGGAGATCATATGGCAGCTCGCCACATATCCCTCAGACTCATCCGACGAACCTTCTCCCTCATCTTCCTCTTGAAAGACGTGGTTGAGAAACTCTTGGAGTGTAATGGGAGTCCGTGCTTTCTGATTGTATTCTTCCAGTGCGTTAATTTATCTTTGTAAGTCTGTGCACTTGTCGCCAGGCTTCACAGGCTTCTTGGATTTCTTCTTCTTCTTCTTCGAAGATTTTGACGGCTGGTTGCGAGTGCTTGGGCCACCACCATCGGTCTTTGGAGTTGGACGCGGCTTCAACATCCCCTCAATGACCTGCGGTTCCAACGGGTTCTTCCACTTGATCGCTAGGCATGTCTGAAGGTCGTTCAGCATCCTCTTTGTCTTAGCTGACAGCACAACCTCCCATGGGGCTTCTTCGACGAGAGAGCACGTTGCCCCCGGCATATTCATCCTTTTAGAGGCATGAGGTTGCGGCGGATTCACCTTCCATCTGTCGGATAGCTCAAATTTGCCCTGTTGGTACTGGTCTTCGAGCTAATTTTTGAAGACGTAGCAATCTTCGATCAGATGACCCAGTACTCGGTGATAGGGACAGTAGTTGGGCTCATTGACATCATTTGGTTGCGACGGACGTTTTGGCTCCGACAGATTTATGAGTCGGTTGCGCAACGCCAGCTCAAATAATCTTCTCGTTTTGTCTCGGGGAAACGAGTAAGGACGTCCTAGTCTCTCCTCAAGGGGTACCTGCGGACGCATATTATTTTGACGAACAACCGGCTTCGAGTTACTCGGCTGTTGTTGAGCATTAGCGACAATGATCGCTTTTCCCTCCCCCTTGTCATTTCGGGAGTCTGGCTTTGGAAGAGGGGGTCTATAGCCCATCTGATCCATTTGCGCTAGTTTGTCAATCAAGGCCTGGAAGGTAGTCGGCTTGAAGAACATCATAAATTGCGAGATGGTTGCTTGCGGATCAAGGGTTCCTACAAACATACCCACTGCAGGAGCTTCTTCAATGCGCTGCTCGCACTTTGACCATAAGTTCCGCCACCGTATAGCATATTGAACCCATGTCTCGCCTGGCTTTACCCTGGCGTTAATCAGTGCCGTCATCGGGGTGCGTTCACTGGCGCTTGCAAAACGCTGGGTAAACAGCAGCTCCATCTCCGCGAAGGTCTTGATAGAGTCGTTCGGGAGCTCAGAGTAACACTCGAAAGCTGTATCTGATAAGCTGCCAACGAACTGGCGAAGCAACAGCTTGTCATCACCGCCGGTGTTGCCGCAGAGTGCCCTGAACTGGGCAATATGCTGGTGAGGATTGCCCGTCCCCTTATAGACATGGAATTTGGGAATTGTGTAGCCGGGCGGGTACTTGATTTGATCGTACCAACTTGGATATGGCCGCCCCGTTTTTACGACCTGGCCGGC
The DNA here is from genome assembly GCA_030015575.1 of Agapanthus africanus. Classification (NCBI taxonomy): domain Eukaryota; kingdom Viridiplantae; phylum Streptophyta; class Magnoliopsida; order Asparagales; family Amaryllidaceae; genus Agapanthus; species Agapanthus africanus. Next base: position 400,553,903 of record CM057347.1, read on the forward strand.
TGCTTCAGTCGCATGATGAACCCGTATTTGTTGGGCTATGTACTCGTCCAAGTCAGCTTTGGAGATTGTCTCCTCCTTAGCTGTTGACAGAGCTGGCGGAGGATTCGACGTTTCTCCCCTATCGTCTTCAAGGACGATCGGGGGATCTTCGGCCGGAGGATCTGGTTGGATCATCATCCCCACCATGTCTTGGAACAGGAGGCCCATACGCTTTATGTTGGCTGCTTGTTCAGCAGCCTCTTTATCCTTCTTCTCCAATATTCGACGAAGGAATTCGGCGTCAGTTTCTTGCTCTTGGCGTTCATCCGAAAACGTTTCAGGGTTTTCTTTTGGCCCAGTAAGTGCGGCCATTGCGTTCATCATCTCTTGGAGCTTCTGCTGCTGCTCCTGTGCTTTGGTCACCGATCGCGTGAGCGGTCTATGACCTGTTGATATGCGGCTGTCCTCTTTGCCAGACGCTATGTAGATGGTGTGAACTACAATGCCCCCTGACTTAGGGCGTTTGGGTTCACCACCTTTGATATTCGTTGTCGGCGTGAGGACTTTCTCTGGCCTTCTTCTCTTATGGGCCGTTGAAGTTGAGGGGGCCGTTGCTTTGGGCACCCAAGTGGCCGTTACCTTTCATTGCTTGATCGGGGAATTTTCTTCTTGCCGATCTTTCGACTTCTTGTGTTGGCGAGAGAAATTAGGATCAATCACAGATTCTTGGATTCGTCGCCATGTCTTGTAGATCCTGGAGGACAGTGATTGAGGAGACTGCTCCAGCTTTTCTGCTTCCACGGCAGTCTCTACCGGTGGAGGAGATCTTTTGAGCACCGCAGTTGGCGAGTTTCTGCGTACTCTGTTCAGCAGCTCAAAGCTTTTCCCAGTTGGAACAGCAACATTAACCTCCATCGTTGGAGCTGGTGGAGTCATCTCAGAAGGGGAGTTGCCCCCAGTCTTCCTTATCCGGCGCCAGTGGTGTCGTCGGGCGCAACGAGTTGTCGGTATTCGTTCAGAGACAGAAACAACTTATTATTTTCCCCTGTTCAGGTGTGGGGCTGTTGCCGGTGTCAGCCTATTGAAGACTGATGTCTTTTGAGCAGCAGGAGCAGGAGTGGGAGTTGGGACGGTCAGTCTTGTAAAGAACGATCTCTTAGCAGGAGAAGCCGCCTTGACGACTTCAGGAGCAGGTTTGGTTACTCTTTTTGGAATAACCTTTTCTGGGACCGCAAGCTTCATTGTGGGCCCGCAGGAATTTTGGCCCAGTCTGAAGAAGACCGAGGCGCTGTTGTTGGGCGACCCATTGAGAAGGGCCGCAGTAATTGTAAGTCGATCGAAGACCGACTTCTTAGGAGCTTCTGGTACGGGCACGGGGGTGCTGAAGCTTGTTGACGGAAGCATGGTTCCGAAAAACAGCCCTGTGGTGGCTTGAGTAATCTGCTCCACGGGCATCGTGAACAAAGAGGCCGCTTGGGGCCCGTAGGTTATGCCCCCAGTTGAGGCAGGACGCGAGTTGCAGCTGCAGTTGGAGCACTTCGAACAGGTGGATGCCATTGCTGTTTTGCTTTCTGCGCCAAGCAAGAGACCAAATCTTAGTAACTTGAAACCTAAGGGCAACCATTAACAAACCGCGATTCGTTCGCGAATACGACACACGAAGTGTGGAGTGGAAAGAGAAAAAGGTCCCACCGGGCGTGCCAGAATCTGTTCCCCTCCGAATGGCGGCCGCGACGTGAGGACGTCTTGCCTGAGATTCGGGGCAGATGCTATTTGGTTTTATCCGTCCACCTCTCCGAAGATGCCAAGTTGATTTATGGCACCGTGTATCGGAGGTTTAGACGGATGCAGCCGATGTAGCAGACTTCGTCAGATTCCCCCTCGCTAGAGGGATTTTTGACTATGGAGACGCTCTTCCCTGCAGGCGCAAGCCCCTGCAGTTAATTATGCTACCGCATCGCGGTAACCACTTTCTCCTTCTCCAGAATTTCACTTCGTGTCGTGTGTGTTTGTTTTGTTTGTGGTTGCCCGTGGATTGTATACGGAGACTATTTATTTCGTCGCCCGTAGGACGTGGATTAGTCCAAATCCGTACTTTCTTAGATTTAGGTTTTGGGTTTTGGTTTAAGGATACGTTAGCTATATTTGAGGCTAAGATCAACTTAAACGTTTGTTAAGGATACGTTAGTCTAATTTCCAGACTAAGATCAACTTAACGGGATCGTCTAGATCCATTTCCAGTTTAAGTACGTAGTGGTCCATTGCATGTATGGCCGTCGGGACCCATCACCTCTCTGATGACATTGAAGGATTACAACGACAGATGTCAGAGGAGTTCAGAGATGTACCCTTGAACCAAAGTTGATTGGGGGATCTATAGTCCAATTTGGGACTAAAGTCTGTTTTAAGGTTTAAGGATACGTTAGCCATATTTGAGGCTAAGATCAACTTAAACGGGATCGTTTAGATCCAACAAAAGAGAATTTGGAGGCTCTATTGTTCCAGTTTAGGGACGTATTGGTCCATAGATAGTTTAAGGACTTTGCGGTCCATTGAAAGTTTAGGGACATGGTGGTCCATATTCCAGTTTAAGGACATAGAGGTCCATTGGTAGTTTAAAGACGCTTAAGTCCGTGGATTTTAGGACCCCACAGTCCGTATTTTAGTTTAAGGACGCTTAAGTCCGTGGGTTTAAGGACCCCACAGTCCGTGTTTTAGTTTAAGGACGCTTAAGTCCGTGGGATTAAGGACCCCACAGTCCGTGTTTTAGTTTAAGGACGCTTAAGTCCGTGGGATTAAGGACCCCACAGTCCATGTTTTAGTTTAAGGACGCTTAAGTCCATGAGTTTAAGGATCCCACAGTCCGTGTTGATGTGTGGTTGTCGGGACCCGTCACCTCTCTGACGTCGTTGAAGGATTACAACGATAGGAGTCAAAGGAGTTCGAAGATGTACCCTCGAACCGGATGTAAATTGATTTAAGAGAGCAGCTGTGCTCAGTCAATTTAATTTGAGGACTTACGGCCATGATTGGGCTAAGTCCAGTTGAAAAATGTTTAACGCTTTTATTTGTTTTTGGCCTATTAGGCCTGTGCTAGGGCTTGGCCCCCTTTTAATAATGCATTGCATTATTTATTTTGTCTGGGCTCCGCCCATTTATAAATGATGCAGAACATCAATTTTGTTTGGGCTCTGCCCTTTTTATTGCATTTTCAATTTTGTTTGGGCTCTGCCTTTTTATAAATGATGCAGAGCATCGATGTTGTTTGGGCTCTCCCCTTTTTATTGCGTTGCAATTTATTTTGGCCTACTAGGCCTTTTTGGTTTGGGCCTGGCCCTTTATTAAATAATGCATTGCATTTGTCAGGCGCTTTGCGCCAATCAATGAGCGCAAGCGCTTATGGTGACGATGTCATGCAAGCGCAGTGCGCTGCGCCACTGCGCTGTGCTTGCGCTACTGACACGTGGCACGCTCTGGTGAGTTGCGCCAATTTCAGAGAGCAGGGCTCTTTCTTAAAAGCGCATAGCGCAAGTGATTCAGATGCTGACACGTGGCGCTCTCTGGTGGCTTGCGCCAACCCAGGAGCGTAACAGTGCAGTTTTTGCAAGTGCAAGGCACTATTTCAATAATCTTGAGAATCTTTAAGATTCCAGAACCAATGGTTCATAAAAAAGTGTAAAGCACTGTTTGATTTCTTGATCCAATTTAGATCAAAGAAAACAAGTTTTTCTTGTTTTTCTTGTTTTCAAAGAACCAATGGTTCATAAAAAAGTGCAAAGCACTTATTATTATTTGAAGATCATTGATCTTGTTCTTAGATCAATGATCTATTAGAAGAAATTCTTCTATTTTTGTGAAGGTTTTTTTACCTTTTTCTTGAAATTTCTTCAAAGTTCTCTCTGTTTTGAGGTTCTCAATCTCTCACAATGTTGATGATTTTGATTTGGGGTCTAGGGGCCTTTATATAATGCCCATAAATTTATTAAATTTGTTAAAGATATTTTTCTCTGAGTGATTTGGGGAATTTTCCCCACCGTTGGATCTTTGATCCAAGGGCTTCTGTTTTACAGAAGGCAATCTTCTTGTTTTAACAAGAACAGAAAAATCTTGCTAGAACTTAATTCTGTTTGGCGCAAACGCCCAGTGCATGACACGTGTCAAGCAGTGCAGAGCACAGCGCAACTGCGCTGACACGTGTCGTGCAGCGCACAGCGCAGCGCATCTGCGCTGACACGTGTCGCGCAGCGCACGGCGCATCTGCGCTTGCGCATCTGCACTGACACGTGTCGCGCAGCGCACGGCGCAGCGCATCTGTGCTGACACGTGTCGCGCAGCGCAGCGCTTGCACAACTGAAGCGTTGCTTCCTTTAATTTTGTTTTAAATAGAGCTTTGCTCTGATTGGGCGCGCTGCCTTGGGCACTGCGCTGGCGTATCAGCTTTCGACACGTTGCGCGTTGTGCGCAGCGCAAAGAATTTGAAGCGTTGCTTCGAATTTTGAATTTTGAAATTCAAACAGAGCTTTGCTCTGATTGGGGGAAACAGTGTCCTTGGATACAAATTCGAAGTTAAGGACATAGAAACATCTAGAACCACTCAGAATAGTGGGATTGCGATGGTAGGATTGGACGGTGTGATTTATTATGGGTACTTAAATTGTATACTCAACATCCACTATCCCATACGATCAGAACCCTTTTATATATTCCAGTGTACTTAGTACGATACGCGAACCGATACAGATAAGTGGAGACGCAATCTTGGGATTTGGAAAGATGAATATGGATTGACCACCGTGAACACACTTCGATTTTACGGTCAGGAAGATCCGTTTATCTTTCCGAACCAAGCGTTCCAAGTATACTACTCACAGTGTTTGAAGCATCCGGGATGGAGTGTTGTATGCCGATGGAAACCCAGAGATGTCTACGATGTCCCAGAATTCGAGGATAACGATGAGGATGAAGAAGAGAGAAGGCTTAGAGTGCTCCGACCGTCTGTTTCGAAGGATGGGTTGTCTTCGGCCGATCATGAAGTTACGTGGGTTAGAAATGACATTGACGATGAAATCCAAGTAGATATGTATAATGCGCCCACGAAACGAAAAAGGTTATCAGTAATGTTATATTATTACTTCACATTTTACGATCTATACATATATAGTCAATACTTTTAATGATTGTCTAATGCGTCCACGAACCATTTATTTAGATTTGATGACGATGTCGGGAGCAGCGAGGGGCGGCAGGAGCTCCAGCCGCGGCAGAGGCAGAGGCAGAGCCGTTCTGCCGGCCGCAGAGCTCCGTAGGGAGCTTCAGAGGGCCGGTCTTGCACCTAGATCGGAGACCCCTTCGGATGCCTCCTTCCGTGTGGATTTTGCCACACCTCCAGGTATACTGCACGCATATCCATTTTGAATGTAATATTACAGATATTCATGCCTGTTTATGTCAAAATTACTTATATTGTCAATGTTTGATTGTCTAGTTGTTGGTGATGCATCCACATCTGGGACAGAGGCCACTCCCGCTCCCCCAGGTATGTTTATATATCATATAGTGCATGTATATTGATTTAGAATGCTATATCATAAATATACACACATTCCTTTTGTTCTTACTTAGCAATTTTTATTATTGTCTAGCTGTAGGTGGTGACACCACCGCACCTGCGGGTATGTTTATATATCCTATAGTGCATGCATATTGATTTAGAACGTTATATTATTGATCTACACATTCTTTTTGAAATTACTTATATAATCTATTTTTAATTGTCTAATTATAGGTGGTGCGTCCACATCTGACGCAGGGGCCACTCCTGCCACTTTCATACCCTCCGCATCGTCTGCAGGTTAGTATGAATAAATATAAAATATTTATTCATTTTACATATGCTCTATAGAATAAATATGAACTTCATGGAAATTTAGCGTCAATGTTTATTTTCTAGTTGAAGGGGATGCGTCCGCATCCGGGACCCCGGCTGTTCCTCACCGGAGGAACTATCGTCCCGCTCGTGCTGCTGCCCGGGCCCAGGCTCGTGCTTTAGTCACTTGAGGTATATATCACACTTCAATTTTCATTTAACCTTGATTTCTTAATACAACTTTGTCTTAATATTTATTGTCTTGATATTTCTTGCAGACGCAGGGCCTCTCCATCCCCAGGGGGGACTCGAGGCCCGAATCAGTCCCATAGGCTGAGGCCTGACAGAGCTAGGGGGAGGCATCATCCCCCTCTTTTTTACCCTTGACTATCGTTATATCGGTCCTCATGCCGAGAGGTTCGTCCGGTATATGGGGGGCGAGAGCCGGCTCGTGAAGAACTATCCACTTCACGTTGAGTGGGGCGAGCAGCACCGGCGCTCATTCGCCCTCTTCTTTGATCAGGCTCGGGTACGTATTAATATATATTTTCATTTGATTTATCCAATATATTTATTATTAACACCTGCAATCTAATAACAATGTTTTTTTTTGTATTTTCAGTCGGATTACGATTTTCAGCCTGTACCCGACCCTGATCACCCTAGGAGGGTGCTCGACCTTCATGCTCCGTACAATGGCCTGATGAAGAACATGCAGACCAAGGTCCGATACAACAGGAATGAGCTGAAGGCCGACTGCTACTCCCTGTGGATGGCGACCCCCAAGGCAGAGAGAACGGCCCTCCTATCTACTCCGGCGTTTGCGAGAGTCGACGTAGAGACATGGCCTCTATTGTGCGAATATTTCGACTCTCAACGCAAACAGGTATGTATTTTAAATATAATCCATTGTTTAGGATATAATTTATTTTTTTGTGTTCCTTAATTAGAAAACTAAATGTTAATGCGTTGTGCAGAAACAGGCCGCTCAGAATACAGAGAACAGGAAGTCGGCAAAGAGGGGTCGCCCCACTTACACAGGTGGCTCGAGGAATATTACTCGAGCCATGGAGTTATCAGTAAATTACAATAGACCGGCCTTTGTGATATTCTGCAATATTAAGAGTTATTTTCTAATATATCTAATATTAAGAGTTATTTTCTAATACTGCAGACAGCTCAGACCCTGGCGCAAGGTGGTACACCGAGCGTGCTGTCCGCATATCTTGCCGTCCACGGCACCTCGACAGATCCCGCCACGGGCGAGCTTCGATATCCCGACGTCGCTACCCAGGAGTATTGCGTAAGTGTTAATATTTATTCTACCCATATTTGAAATTTTAGTTTTGGAAGGTTCAAATTTAAATTTTATACTTATACTTTACTGCTTAATGTGGGTGTAGGAGTGGGTGGTTGAGCAGGCCGAGGCCTCGGGGATCGATTTTACCGGACAGAGCGATCCGAGGCTGCTGACCCCAGTCCTGGACTCCGCACAGGGAGGGCACCACGGAGGTTGGGAGAGAGTCCAGGGACTGATCCCTAGCAGGGCCCATATAAGGTTGGACTCCACCCCGGCGGTTACATCCTCCGTCTCCAGTGAGCGACGTGTCCAGCAGGAACTGGAGAGCTTGAAGGCCACCGTTCAGGAGTTGAAGGAGATGCTGGTATGTATACTACTTTATAGTAAAATATCATGTCATATTATAGATATCAACATATCCATAATTAGTACGTAGCCTGAGCTTATTTGGTTGTAGACATAGGTTTGATTAATCATACATACATATCTAATTAAAATAAACTACGGTTTTCCAAACTAGATATCCAAATGGGGTTTCGAAATAACTTGATAATGATACGAATTCGAATAATACACAGTTCTTACACGCTTATAACACACGTTAGGTCCAGACGCGACAGGGTACATCGGCCGAGCCTCCACATGCATCTCCTTCGGCTGCGGCTCCGCAAGCCACTACATCGGCTGCGGTTCCGCAGACAGCTCCTATATCTCCACTGCCCGCTCAGACTCCCGCAGCCGCGGCTCCGCAAGCCACTACTTCGACGGCGGCTGCGCAGACCACATCGCCAGCTCCACAGTCCGCTCAGACTCCCGCACGCGCCGAATTGCATGGTTTATTGACCGAGGAGTAGGCGCGCTAGATTCTAGCGTTTATCAGAGGTGGAGGTGGACCGAGCTAGGGTAGCTTTTTGATTCTTATTTTTTGAAACATGTATTTATTTATATGATACATATTGTACTACATTTTGAAACATTTTGGACGATATTGATATTGGTTTATATTTATATCATATTCAGTTTTTTGGTTTCTTTTGTATATTATATGCGTGAGATGTGATTATGAATACTGCGATATATGTTGTGTGATGATTAATTTTATATTTGATTGATGTATATTTTATACGAGAAAAAATCAGGCAGCCCTTTTTTTTAAAAAAAAAACAGATAATATGTACCTACGGATTAATCCGTAGGTACGCATGTTGCCCCTACGGATTAAACCGTAGGGGCAAAATATCTGAATAACTGATATTTTCCCCCCTGATCTCAGTATCAGGGGGTTGGGAGTGCCCCTACGGATATATCCGTAGGGGCAAACAAAAGCCCCTACGGATATATCCGTAGGGGCAAAATCTCAGGATTTCTGATATTTTGCCCCTACGGATATGTACCTACGCTTGTATCCGTAGGGGCTATTACTTGGCCCTATGGATTCATCCGTAGGTATAAGTAATATATTTTTAAAACCGTAAATAAAATAATTTTTTGCCCCTACGGCCTACTCCGTAGGTGAAACGGGACCTACACAGAACTCCGTAGGGGCAAGTTTTTGACCGTAGGGGCAAATTCAGGGCATCAACTTGCACCTACGACATTTGTACCTACAGAGTATTTTATTGCCCCTACAGATATATCCGTAGGGGCTGTTGTTTGCCCCTACGGGTAAATCCGTAGGGGCAACCCTTATTTGTAGTAGTGGAAAAGAAGTAGTATTAAGTATTAAGGCAAGGTTACTATAGCTTGAATTGAATTCTTAAGTGTAGGGGTGAAAATTTACACACATGTAGGAGTATATGATCGATATTTAGAGGAAAGATGGGGATAAAGAATAAGACTTATGTTTTCCGTAAAGATGATAAAAAATACTGGATTGGAGACTGCACTTTAGAAGGAAAACTCAGGAGAAACCGAGATCTTTCTAAACTGTAAAAACGTATAGGATCTGAGGTTGAATAAATAGGAGGTGTGAAAAATATGGGTTGAATATTTCTAACTTAGGACGATAGAATTTCTAGCTTAGATACTTAACTGTAGGAGTAAAATCGACGTTAACTTATGAAACTAGCTTGACGGGATTTTGTGAGTAGTATCCACTGAAAACCCTCAGGAGACAATACTCCTCTTACTAGGGACATCTAGAGGTTTAACGACTTGTTGCGCGAGCTCAGTAAAATCACGTTCCCTGCGAAAGTTAGGTTAGGAATTTTTGTGAATGATTGGTTTTGCTCGGGACGTGCAAAAGTTAAGTTTGGGGGTATTTGTTCATACAAGAATATTGCATTTAATACTGTTCATTCTTCTGCTTGTTTGTTTATAGGCGGGTGCTTTTGATCCATGTTTGCTACATATTTACAGGTTACAGGTTTCTAGTCCAAAATAACGCAAATCATACAAAATCTCCACAGTTATGCCAAAATTCAGAACATATGTCACAGACAGATAAAATCCGGGTTCCGGTCATCCACATCCGTCCAGTGTCGCTTACCAGTTCAAGAGACAAAACGAAAAACAGTGTTGATTCGTGTCTCGGACAAGCATATAGCACAAGAGGGGCAGCACAAGATTCAATGGGTGCGCGGAGCTCGATGGAGATAAATGTCAAATGAATTAAAAGTGAAGCCCATTTGGACTGTTGAAAATCTGAAGAAATATTGGAAGCATTTTGCAATTTAGGACCTGTACAACAGAAGAATAAAGTAACGTGGATAAGCCCTAGAAAAATCACCCCACAATTTCCCCAAAGAGCCGCGGAACCGCGGCCAAGCAGCCATTATGCGGCGATTCCCCGGCCGAGTTGACTCAGTGTCAGAAGATATTTTTGGGGTATTTTGGTAATTGCATTTAAGCTCAGAATTTGGCCTTTAGGGTTTCAGCTATCCGTCTATAAATAGCCCAGTTTTGTGCCAAGTAAATGATGCTTCTTTTTAGTTATATTTTAGTGCAGTTTAGCTTGTTGTTTCTTCTTCTTCTTCTTCTTCTTCTTCATCTTTCCTCTATTAAAATGTAGTGAGAGCTCTTGAGTGGATGTTAATGAAGATAAGGGTTATTTTTCTTATATTGTATTTTTATTTCCATGCATTGTATTTTTAATTCTTAGTGTAACTTTATTAATTGTTGTTAAGTAGTTGTTGGTTTTCTTTTCTTTTCTTGTTTTCTTTTCCTTCTCTTCTTACCCGTATTTTCAAGCCATGATACTCGATGGAGTTCCTTACTTAGGTGAGGACCCAAATAGTTAGCTTGCATCTTTGTAAAACCGTATTTTTCCTTTCTTTCTTTTCTTCCTTCTTGTTTTCTTTTTATTTTTATTTAAATGTGTGAATAATTTTCACACTTGTTAGGGGCTAAGGAAGGTTGGTATGAGGGAAGGAAAAATCTCTTGTGCTTCTCTTCGCCAAACATCCTAAAACGAACCTAGACTAAACAAACATAACCCCCTCACTTAGGCCTGCTATACATGACATATAGCCGTGACCTAAGTCGAGAAGTCCTTTGGGCGCACTACAACGTGACATGTAGTTGTAACTTAATTAGATACATGGTTGCGGGTGTTTGGCCTAGGGTTGGAAATAAACGCACGTAGCGGACGGACAAGGGGCACTTGGAATGGATTTAGCGTTGAAAAGCTTGCTTAAACTCGCAAATCACATTCCTATATCCTTCCAATCCCCGCTACTTTCTATTATCCCAACTTCATTTTAAGAAAGGTAAAAAAAGCATAAGACTAATCCTAACTCTACTAACCAACCTTAACCCTAACAAGCTTACTTGAATATAAATACGACCACTTAGGATAGAATTGAACACACTTATACATTCTTTCATTAACTCGTCTAAGACAAGAATGGACATACAACTATCTCCCTGTGGATCGACCCGTACTCAACCGGCTAGCTACAAGCGAACCAACTTGATTGCGGTAAGTAGAGAACGAAAGTAGAACGCATATCATAAAACATATCGGCGGTCGTTTCCGCCTATCAATCACGGCTCATGTAGGCCAGTTCTGCATGAAGTCTTAATCAATATATCACAAGAATTATAAGAACCAGCAACTATACATTCCTTATCGTAGGGTGTTTTTCGTCACCCCATTGAGATGGGAATACGCGCGTGCTTGTCAGGCATACTACAGATTCCCCCTGCCTAAGGTAGGCCGGGGTTTAATGATTGTGGGGATCCGAATTTCCGGCAGCCGCGGACTAAACTGCCGTTAATTACCCCTCACCTTTGGAGCGAGGGAACCTCCGATTGACGGGTTAAACTGGTCATGCGAACTCAATGTGCAGTGTACGTGTGTGTTGTTTTGGAAGGGGGGTTTGGATATATCGGGAGCCACGCAGAGTTTTCACGGGGGTCTTGCTACCCGGATAGCGGGCTGGGGGTCAAGGGGGCTAGCAGCCCCTTTGCGGGGTGCGGGGCAGCGCCCCGGCCCAAAAATTTTTTGGGAGGGAGAGTGTTGTAGAGTATGTGTATGTGTACATTGTAGGGTTACAAGACACTCTAACAAGGTTCTACAAGGCATCAACTATGCCCGATTAAAATTTTAGCCGTGCCGAACAACCTTAAACAAGATCTTTGCTAGATTATTAGGGTTTCACATGCAAGTAAATATCATTTACGACTAAGTGAATACGAAATACAACCTTTGTAGATCGGTCCTTCACTTCTAAAGCTCCTTGTTGTAGTCCCTTCGCTGCGATCATGGTTCTCCCGGGCTCTTGCATGGCTTCACGAGGCGAAAGAAGCGTCCTTGCTTAAAGTCTTCGAGGCCGAAGATGATCTACGTCGAGGGAATGCCAACTCAAGCTACTACTTCACTAACTAGGGAATTAGTGAAGCAAACACCCTAAACTAAAGTGCTAGTCTAGTAGAGGATGGAGAAATAGGAAGTGGGTTCACTTTAGAATTTATTTTCTCACAATGTTTCTCACTTTGGATCAAACCCTAGAGAGCTTTTTAGCTCAAGGAAGAAGATGAAGAAATAAAAAGAGAAAGATAATGATCAAGTGAGAGAGCTAACCATGGGTGAGTAAGTATCATATACTAAATAATGTAGAGACATAATCATGGCTAAGTGTGATGGTTAGGTTAACAAATATCCAAAGTAAAAACAAACTTAGTGGACTTAGTCAATGCATCCCCAAGCTTCCACAAGCTTCATGCATTTTTCTAATCTTCCATTAATTTTGTAATTACTTTAAATATTAAACCCAACATAACAAATAGCATGGTGTTAGTCTCATACACCCATGAATGTTGTATCAACAACCATGATACAAAAAGAAAACACATTTTAATATATATCACATATATATTAAAGTTGTGCACATGTGAGAAAAATCCTTAAGTGTACAAATGTTAGTTAATGTAAATTAGTATATCATATATACAATTATACACTAAATTATTAAATCAACACTTGACTTAATAATCCGGTTATATCTCATATAAATGACTAACATCCAATATATCTTCTTATCAAATCAACACTTGATTCGATAACCCGGCTATATCACATATAACCGACCGATACAAAAAGTCATGAGAATAGAATACAGTATCTCATACGCGCATTATTCTCGGTCCCGCACATATCACATATGCGCTCCTATTTCGTTTTGCCTGAGCTAGTAAAACCTCTATGTAGGACTCTAAAAACTCGTCAATACGCCGGCAGTAGGTGATGATCACATCAAGCACCCACAAGCCGTCAGCGGTACTAGCTGGACGTAACGGCTACCCGGGTATTGAGCGATCAGAAGATCAGCAAGCAAGCCTGCTCCAACTCCTGTAAAAGCCTAACGGTAACACTTCCCGTACAATCCAGTCTCCTCGTCTGATATGTCGCATATCAAGTCTAGGGGTGGTAAACGTCAGACCCCAATAACCGATAAGTCATGCCGATATGAGGCTCATAACGGGTCGAGAAACTACTGGTAACACTTACCAGTAAATCTCTAAATCAGCCCTGGCCAGGGACTTCCCTGTTATGGCCAATCGAGCACAACACAACATCAACCCCCAATACCGGGAGAGACGAAACCCCTCCTATCGCTCTTTGCCTCCATGTGACTCGGGACTGTACCCAAAAACCACCATTTTGCACGCCTTCTTGGACGTGGTAAGGTGGAAATCAATGCACAGTGGGAATCACACAAGACTCTATGACGATCTCGGGTCTACAGACTAACCTGCACAAGTGTCACCAGAGAACTACCATCTGACGTGAGGTATAATACCATCTGGGAGTTCTCGGCGAGTCCGTCCAGTGTACCCAGTCTCCACTGAGCACCCATATACCATCTCTGATGTCAAACACCAATGGATATGGGATCATCCATCGCCCATCTCATGGGTTGAGAAGCGTATACGCTAGTCTACTCTGGTATATCGATGCCCTGTCTCGATACACCCACGACTAGGAACATTAAAGGATGAACTTATGGACTACCATGGCCCCACTAGTATGATCTGCATTATAGTCCTGGTAGTCAAGTACACATCCTAAGGGCTTTACCAACATGTAACTATAAGACAGTATCAAGAGACAAGTATACATGTTAAGATAAAGAGCAACCAGATAGCATACTATCATATCGAGCAAGAAAGTCCTCTCTATATATGTCCAAGCATCCAATATAATATACATCATCTGTACAATACTGGCCTCTAGGGCATACATACAACTAACAATCTCCCACTTGCACTAGGGCCAGCTGCTGTAGTATCGCATACCAAGCATCCCGAAGAGTCTCTCAAACTGTATCTGGGGAATGGCCTTCGTTAGTGGATCCGTAATGTTGTTCTTCATATCAACCCTCCTGACCTCGATCTCCCGGCGATCTACTATCTTCCGGATTAGGTGATACCGCCTCAGAATATGCCTGGATCGCTGATGGGACCTGGATTCCTTGGCCAAAGCCACCGCTCTATTGTTATCACAATACAAAGATATTGGATGCTCAATGGATGGAACCACATCAAGTTCAGTAATGAACTTCTTGATCCAGACAGCCTCTTTGGCAGCATCATTGACAGCGATGTATTCGGCCTCCATCGTGGAGTCTGCCATGGTTTCCTGCTTGGAACTCTTCCAGCTAACCGCCCCTCCGTAAAGGGTAAAGACAAATCCTGAGTGCGACTTAGAGTCGTCCTTATCACTCTGGAAGCTTGAATCGGTAAAGGACTCCACTTGGAGTTCTCCGTTACGATACACCAAGAGCATCTCTTTAGTCCTTCGTAAGTACTTGAGAATGCTCTTCACAGCTGTCCAGTGACTCTCTCCAGGATCAGCTTGATACCTACTCACTACACTTAGTGAGTGTGCAACATCGGGTCTGGTATATAGCATCGCGTACATGATAGAGCCTACAGCCGAAGCATAGGGTATCCCTTGCATGCGAGCTCTCTCCAAATCAGTCTTGGGAGACATCTCTTTGGAGAGAGTGAGTCCAGAGATCGTGGGTTAGTTCCCACGCTTGGATTCTTCCATACTAAATCTCTTTAGTATGGTGTCAATGTACCTGGATTGGGACAATCCCAATCTCCTTTTAGATCTATCTCTATAGATCATAATTCCCAGTATGCAGGAGGCATCACCTAGATCTTTCATTGAGAATCTTTGTGATAAGAAGAGCTTGACCGATTGCAGCATAGGAATGTCATTTCCTATCAAGAGTATGTCGTCCACGTACAATACGAGGTAGACAACCTTACTCTCTGCCACCTTCTTGTAGATACAAGGTCCATCTACGTTTTTGATGAAATCAAACTCTTTGATAACGACGTCAAAGCAGATGTTCTAACTCCGTGATGCTTTCTTTAATCCATAAATGGATTTAAGCAGCTTGCACACCTTCTCGCTGCTCCCACTAGCTACGAAGCCCTCTGGCTGAGTCATGTACACGCTCTCTTCTAAATCACTGTTTAGAAAGGCGGTCTTAACATCCATTTGCCAGATTTCGTAGTCATGATATGCAGCGATGGCAAGCATGATCCGGATGGATTTAAGCATAGCCACTGGAGAAAAGGTTTCATCATAGTCCACACCTGGTCTTTGACGAAAACCCTTTGCAACAAGTCTAGCTTTGAAAGTCTCCACTTTCCCATCTACACCAAGTTTTTTCTTGAAGATCCACTTGCTCCCAATGGGTTTTACCCCTTCATGAGCATCTTCCAAAGTCCATACTTTGTTGGTGTACATGGATTCCATCTCGGACCGAATTGCATCCAGCCATTTCACTGAGTCTCCACTCGTGATGGCCTGCTCGAAGCTAGTTGGGTCATCATCTACCATGATGCAATCCTCGCTCCCACCATCCATGAGAAAACCGTAGTATCTCTCAGGTGGGTGAGGAACCCTACTAGATCGGCGGAGAGGCTGAGGTTCGTTGGGTACTACCGAATCCTCTGGTTCCACTAAATCTTCAGTTACAGTTTGTGTATCTGGAACCTCTTCCAGCTCTTCCATTTTGCCACTAATTTCTTTTACAAGAAATTCCTTTTCTAAAAAGGTGGCATGTTGAGCAACAAACACCTTTTGTTCCTCACTGTGGTAGAAAAAATACCCATATGAATTCTTTGGATATCCCACAAACTTGCAAAGAACTGACCGTGCCTCGAGTTTGTCCGGATTTTGTCTTTTGACATAGGCCGGACAACCCCATATCTTAACTCGTTTAAGATGTGGCCTCTTCCCACTCCATATCTCATATGGTGTGGTAGGTACAGATTTAGATGGAACTTGATTCAATAGGTATGCTGCTGTCTCCAGTGCATACCCCCAGAAGGAAATAGGTAACTCAGCTGTGCTCATCATAGAGCGCACCATATCTAATAGGGTGCGGTTCCTCCGTTCTGATACACCGTTGTGCTGTGGTGTATATGGAGGAGTCAGCTGAGAGAGAATCCCATTCTCTTTTAGATAATCTAGGAACTCATTGCTTAAGTATTCACCTCCTCGAACAGATCGAAGAATTTTAATACTTTTGCCCATTTGGTTCTCTACTTCGTGCTTATATTCCCTGAATTTCTCAAAAGCTTCAGACTTGTGTTTCATTAGGAACACATGTCCGAATCTTGAGAGATCGTCAGTGAATGTAATGAAGTAGGAAGAACCGTTCCTAGCTTGTGTAGACATGGGACCGCATACATCACTATGTACCAGTCCTAAGAGTTCAGTAACTCTTTCTCCGTGTCCACTAAACGGAGTTTTGGTCATTTTACCTTTAAGATATGAATGGCAAGTATCATAGGATGATAATTCGAACGGATTCAAATATCTATCCTTATGTAACTTAGCTAGCCGTGTCGCATTTATATGACCAAGTATACAATGCCACAAGAAGGATTCGTTCATTTCTGAACTCTTCCTCTTGTGTGTGTTTTGTATATTAAGGACTGTATTTTGATTGAGAATGAATATGCCATTATGTAACGAGCCTGATGCAATCAACTTTTGATCCAGGAATATTTTCATAACATTATCCTGTACTACAAAATTATATCCTTCTTTACTTAATAAAGAAACTGATATAATGTTGCACATCATGTTCGGTATATAATAGCACTCATTCAGAATCAGTGTATTACGACTTGGTAATACTAGGTGATATTCGCCAACTGCTTTGGCTGCAATACTTGCACCATTCCCTACTTGTATGGAATGATCACCTTTTCCCAGTTCTCTACCTTTCCGTAGCCCACGTAACAATTTACATATGTGGGATCCTGATCCGGTATCTAATACCCAGGACGTAGGGTAAACTGAGAAACAATTCTCAATAACTAACACACCTGAAGAAGATGCATTAGTATGCATGTTCTTTGTTTGGGCGGCATGAGAATCCAGATATTCTCCTGTTTCCTGTTTAGTCTTATAACTTTTATAAGAAAGAACGAGTCCAACGTTCCCCTGCTCAGTATAATAAGCGGGTTCAGTCAATACATCCATATTATTATCTTGATTAAGGCATGAAATGGTCACTACCTGGAGAGAGAGAAAAGAAAAACACTTTAGCGTATGCTCTTGCAAGATCAGATTGGTTATTATTTTATCTAATCAGGATGGCTCCCACTGTTTTTTATCAAATCTTCCTTCAAACCCTAAAAGAAAAGACTAGCCAGGATTAGTTACACCCTACAACTTCGCCAATCTTTCAGCCAGGCCAGCGTCGGTACTTTGAGGGAGGTTCCCCGTGCTTTCGTACGGACCTAATTAAAGTAAACCTCATTTTCCCATAGGCGTAACCCCGTTGACACCTTTCTAGATACCTACTTGATCGGCTAATTGTCCTGTGTAAAACTCTCCCGGGAGTAACAATTACTCGCAATGGGTATCGGGATCCAACTATCTCATAGAAGGTATGCAATCTCATTGTAAATTTCAACACTTGAAATTCCCGATAATATTTTTCCCCAAACGATCTATGACCTTGACAAGGTCAACAAACCATAGACCGTAAGTCAAGTTCAACCCGTCATTTCTTGATTGAATTAAACCCACCCGCACGACCCTTGACAAGGTCAACAAGGCCGTACGACTACCCTAATCCAATCTGCATCATATGCATAAGCAGATAAATACTGGTCAGCTACCGCACACTGCGCCTTGACAAGGTCAACAAATGCAGGACGAATACTAAGCAGGACTTATCTGAAATGACGGAGGGCTACGACAGGTTTTTCTGAAAACTTATTGCGTAATGAACTTGATATCGTTGTAGAATCAAGTGAATTTTGAAATGGAGTGATTTTGAGGCTTTCATTAGTTTTGCTAAAGAGGTCACTCCCGGTGAAGGGATCTCGGCTCTTTCCTTATGGAATAAGGTGCAGGATATATCATATATATCGCTATGGAAAGCAAAAACTCCAAAAGCAATCAAAGGACAAACCGAGTGCTGTAGCATCTGCCAATTTTGTTAAAGAGGTCACTCCCGGTGAAGGGATCTCGGCTCTTTCCTCATCGAATAAGGTGCAGGATATATCACATATATCGCTATGCAAAGCAAAAACTGTAGCTACCCTTTTTGAAAATTTGATTCTACAACATCTTTTAGGTTTTTTTCTTTCATTAATCATATTAATGAAGTCCCATCATTTAAGTCACATAAACATCACAGATAAATACGACGTACACTTATGCCATCCGTATTTGCCTCGATGTTCCCTCGTGCACCGTTAGGTTAGGTAACTAACGGCAGAGCGGGGCAGGGCTAGCGCGTGTGTAAAACATCAGTAACGTCTATATAATATATCATATATACTATATACAGTATCTATCACAACATATCAAATGATCACATCATAGATATCGCAGCAGAAGAAACGTATGAAATAACGGATATACTAGGAGGTCCGTGTTTTATTTTGAGCCTCTATAAAACACGGATTCCACGGTCGCGATGAATAGCCAAACCCACATCTCTAGACCCCTACGAGAGCGGCAAGTAACCCTACCAATTCTAGAGTTAGGAGATCCGGACTCGACTCCTCGAGTTGGTCTCCCACTGGACCCTAGAATCCGGTTACTTGTGCTCCCCTCCTTGGGTCTACCTAATGCGGAAAAGTAAATAATATACAATGGTGACATCATCCTCATCCCGGAAGTGCCCCAATAAAAGAATATTACATACAATGAATTTTACATGAATGAAAATAAAAACCATCATCTCACATAAAACCCCCGGGTATTCAAAAACGCGACGATCCAATATAACATATCCAGCAACACATAACATCACATGTCATCAACGTAAGTAAATATGCGCATCCCAATAGTCGTTGACATATAGCAACGAAACCGGCGATATCACATATTACACTTACGGTCGCAGAAAAAAGTGTAAAACTACAACATTTGGAATCTACAATCTCTTTAGACATCGTAAATCCGAAATATCGCATACTTCACATTTCATGCCTAACTATATGAATTCCACATATTGTATCACATTCCAGATAAATAGACAGTATTAAACTTTCCGATCGAATAATCAAATACCCAAGATTTCCTAAATAGCTCAACACTTGAGCGGAGTTTAGAAATTCCAGAATACGTTACAGTACCAACGGTCCAGCCGTAGAAGGGTCAAGCCAACGCCTCACATGTGGCAACGCCGTACAGCCCCAAACCCTAAGGTTTAGAGGCGGTTCAGACGGTCACATAATCGAGTTAAGGTTTGTGTTCTTCTAGAGGGTCCATCGCGTTACTTGCATGTTTTTCCGTAAGATTCAAACTCAAGAAAAATTCAACACTTGAAAGTTTTTCGTGTCGGGAAAAAGCGAGTTAATGATATCCGTTCGAACATTTTAATACTTTCTAAATTATCCGGAAAAAGCACGAAATTAAATTTTTCGATCGAATCAACGAATATAAAATAATCCCCAGAACACTCAACACTTGAGTCAGATTAAAAATACCCAGAAGAATGTACAAGTACCTACGGATATTACTACACAAAACACTAACCCTAACTCAACTATTCCGCCGCGGAACCGCCGCGCAAGCAAGGTATTGCCAAGGTTCCGCGGTGCTTTGGTGGAATTAGGATGTCGTGTTTTATAGTAACTCTTAGAATTCCCTGCTGATTTTTTGAGTATTTTAATGCAGAAAAAATCACATTTTAAAAAATTTTCCAGAGAGGGGTTCAAAGTCGGTGTTTCGGGGTTCGATCGGAGTTTTAACTTCGTATACACGTCGCCTAATGCTCTAGCTAGGCTCTGATACCACTGTAAGGTTACTAGGCACTCTAACAAGGTTCTACAAGGTATCAACCATGCCCGATTAAAATTTTAGCCGTGCCGAACAACCCTAAACAAGATCTTTGCTAGATTATTAGGGTTTTACATGCAAGTAAATATCATTTACGACTAAGTGAATACGAAATACAACCTTTGTAGATCGGTCCTTCACTTCTAAAGCTCCTTGTTGTATTCCCTTCGCAGTGATCATGGTTCTCCCGGGCTCTTGCATGGCTTCACAAGGCGAAAGAAGTGTCCTTGCTTGAAGTCTTCGAGGCCGAAGATGATCTACGTCGAGAGAATACCAACTCAAGCTACTACTTCACTAACTAGAGAATTAGTGAAGAACACCCTAAACTAAAGTGCTAGTCTAGTAGAGGATGGAGAAATAGGAAGTGGGTTCACTTTAGAATTTATTTTCTCACAATATTTCTCACTTTGGATCAAACCCTAGAGAGCTTTTTAGCTCAAAGATGAAGATGAAGAAATAAAAAGAGAAAGATAATGATCAAGTGAGAGAGCTAACCATGGGTGAGTGAGTATCATATACTAACTCATGTAGAGACATAATCATGGCTAAGTGTGATGGTTAGGTTAACAAATATCCAAAGTAAAAACAAACTTAGTGGACTTAGTCAATGCATCCACAAGCTTCCACAAGCTTCATGCATTTTTCTAATCTTCCACTAATTTTGTAATTACTTTAAATATTAAACCCAACATAACAAATAGCATGGTGTTAGTCTCATACACCCATGAATGTTGTATCAACAACCATGATACAAAAAGAAAACACATTTTAATATATATCACATATATATTAAAGTTGTGCACATGTGAGAAAAATCCTTAAGTGTACAAATGTTAGTTAATGTAAATTAGTATATATATATATACAATTATACACTAAATTATTAAATCAACACTTTACTTAATAATCCGGTTATATCTCATATAACCGACTAACATCCAATGTATCGACTTATCGAATCAACACTTGATTCGATAACCCGGCTATATCACATATAACCGACCGATACAAAAAGTCGTGAGAATAGAATACGGTATCTCATACGCGCATTATTCTCGGTCCCGCACATATCACATATGCGCTCCTATTTCGTTTTGCCTGAGCTAGTAAAACCTCTATGTAGGACTCTAAAGACTCGTCAATACGCCGGCAGTAGGTGATGATCACATCAAGAACCCACAAGCCGTCAGCGGTACTAGCTGGACGTAACGGCTACCCGGGTATTGAGCGATCAGAAGATCAGCAAGCAAGCCCGCTCCAACTCCTGTAAAAGCCTAACGGTAACACTTCCCGTACAGTCTGGTCTCCCCGTCTGATATGTCGCATATCAAGTCTAGGGGTGGTAAACGTCAGACCCCAGTAACCGATAAATCGTGCCGATATGAGGCTCATAACGGGTCTAGAAACTACTGGTAACACTTACCAGTAAATCTCTAAATCAGCCCTGGCCAGGGACTTCCCTGTTATGGCCAATCGAGCACAACGCAACATCAACCCCCAATACCGGGAGAGACGAAACCCCTCCTATCGCTCATTGCCTCCATGTGACTCGGGACTGTACCCAAAAACCACCGTTTTGCACGCCCTCTTGGACGTGGTAAGGTGGAAATCAATGCACAGTGGGAATCACACAAGACT
Source organism: Agapanthus africanus (assembly GCA_030015575.1). Taxonomy (NCBI): domain Eukaryota; kingdom Viridiplantae; phylum Streptophyta; class Magnoliopsida; order Asparagales; family Amaryllidaceae; genus Agapanthus; species Agapanthus africanus. The sequence continues at coordinate 400,575,461 of CM057347.1, forward strand.
CTATGACGATCTCGGGTCTACAGACTAACCTGCACAAGTGTCACCAGAGAACTGCCATCTGACGTGAGGTGTAATACCATCTGGGAGTTCTCGGCGAGTCCGTCCAGTGTACCCAGTCTCCACTGAGCACCCGTATACCATCTCTGATGTCAAACACCAATGGATATGGGATCCATCGCCCATCTCATGGGTCGAGAAGCGTATACGCCAGTCTACTCTGGTATATCGATGCCCTATCTCGATACACCCATGACTAGGAACATTAAAGGATGAACTTATGGACTACCATGGCCCCATTAGTATGATCTGCATCATAGTCCTGATAGTCAAGTACACATCTTAAGGGCTTTACCAACATGTAACTATAAGACAGTATCAAGAGACAAGTATACATGTTAAGATAAAGAGCAACAAGATAGCATACTATCATATCGAGCAAGAAAGTCCTCTCTATATATGTCCAAGCATCCAATATAATATACATCATCCATACAATACTGGCCTCTAGGGCATACATACAACTAACATACATATGTATACATATGTATATATATACATGTATATATATAAAGGGGGGAAAAGACATCCAAAGGATGCGTGGGGTCATCGCTTTGAGCGCAAGAGCACTAGCGCGCTACGTGTCGGCACGTGGGCGCTTTGCGCTTGAGCGCTTTGCGCTGGAGCGCAAGCGCGCCACGTGTCGGCACGTGGGCGCTTTGCGCTTGAGCGCAGGGCACTGGAGCGCAAGCGCGCCACGTGTCGGCATGTGGGCGCTTTGCGCTTGAGCGTTAGGCGTTTGAGCGCAAGCGCGCCACGTGTCGGCACGTGAGCGCTTCGTGCTTGAGCGCGGGGTGCTGAAGCGCAAGCGCGCCACGTGTCGGCACGTGGGCGCTTCGCGCTTGAGCGCAAGCGCGCCACGTGTCGGCACGTGGGCGCTTCGCGCTTGAGCGCAAGCGCGCCACGTGTCGGCACGTGGGCGCTTTGCGCAGGGCGCTGGAGCGCAAGCGCGCCACGTGTCGGCATGTGGGCGCTTTGCGCTTGAGCGCAGGGCGCTGGAGCGCCAGCGCGCCACATGTCGGCACGTAGGCACTTGACGCTTGAGCGCTTAGGCGCCGGCAAGGAAAAGGGGGCTTTTAGTCCCAGAACCAGAAGCTATGCTTTAGAAAGGAAATATTTATTATATATATGTATATATTTGGAGTTAAACTTCTAGGATGTTTTGAAGCTGATGAAGGGCTTCTCCCCTTGAGCCCTAGTTCTTCCCCAAAGTGGGGTTTCTGGAGATGAGTCTCCTTCTTCTTCCTTAGTTTGGCCGGATCTTGAAGATCAAGAGATGTGAGATTTTAAAGATCTCTTCTTTTTAAGATTTAATGACAGATCCAAGTTCCCCTTTATGGGTTTTGTGGTGAAAAACTATTTAGTTTTGAAAAAAAAAGATTAAAACTCTTGATTTAATTCAAAAGAAAGAAGAAGGTTTGGAACCTTCAGAAAGGGGAAAGAGGCACAAACCCTAGGTTTTTTTGAGAGAATGAAAATTTGTTACTTTATTCATCATCATTTTGCCTTATATAGGCTTACATATTTGCATATAGCCCCTTAGGTTTTGCAAAATGGCATTTTGCCCATCCCATGGCTCATGTGCCATTTCTTTTTGCACATAAGCCATGGGCTTTCAAAAATTTGGCTTTATGCCCATTTTGTTTACATTCATGCATAAAAAATTACATAAAAATTATTTATTACATGATATATATTTTGGCATGGAGGAGGCTGGCTGCGGGCTTGACTTGGACATGGGCCCGCTTGACCTGGGCTTGGGCCCACCTGGCTTGGGGTTGACCTCGACTTTGACTCGGTCAACCGGGGGTGCAAATTTTGACCCCAACAAAGTGCCCCCCATCAATGAATGCACACCGCATGCATGAGTTGTGTGCACGAAATTGATGGACCTTGAAGTTGGACTGCGAGGTAGAACATCATCCTAGGGGCGGAGCATCCCTCGGGGAGCATGATTCCCGGGGATCGGAGCATTATTCCGATTTGCGGAGCATAATTCCAAGGTCGGAGTATCCCTCGGGGAGCATGATTCCCGGGGATCGGAGCATCATTCCGAAGTGCAGAGCATAATTCCAAGGATCGGAGTATCATTCCGAAGGGCGGAGCATCATTCCAGGGTTCAGAACATCATTCTGAAATTCGGAGCATCATTCCGAAGATCGGAGCATCATTCCAGGGTTCGGAGCATCATTCTGAAGAGCGAAGCATGATTCCAGGGTTCGGAGCATTATTCCGAAGAGCGGGGCATAATTCCATAGATCGGAGCATCATTCCGATGAGCGGAGCATGATTCCAAGGATCGGAGTATCCCTCGGGGAGCATGATTTCCGGGGATCGGAGCATCATTCCGTAGGGCGAAATATGATTCTAGGGGATCGGAGCATCATTCCGAAGAGCGGAGCATGATTCCAGGGGATCGGAGCATCATTCCGATGAGCGGAGCATGATTCCAGGGATCGGAGCATCATTCCGATTCGCGGAGCATGATTCCAGGGATCGGAGTATCCTTCGGGGAGCATGATTCCCGGGGATCGGAGCATCACTCCGATGGGTGGAGCATAATTCCAGGGATCGGAGCATCATTCCGATGAGCGGAGCATGATTCCAGAGATCGGAGCATCATTCCGAAGGGCGGAGGATGATTCCAGGGGATCGGAGCATCATTCCGAAGAGCGGAGCATGATTCCAGGGGATCGGAGCATCATTTCGAAGAGCGGGGCATGATTCCAGGGGATCGGAGCATCATTCCGATAGCGGAGAATGATTCCAGAGATCGGAGCATCATTCCGATGAGCGAAGCATGATTCCAGAGGGATCGGAGCATCATTCCGAAGAGCGGAGCATGATTCCAGAGATGGGAGCATCATTCCGATGAGCGACAGACATTCTGATCGAAGCATAATTTTGATGCAGAGGTTGATTCCCAGGCGAAGCATAATTCCGACGGGGAAGGCAAATACTCCGAGGCAAAGCATGATTTCGACGCGGGGTACATTCTGAGATGGAGCATGATTCCGGCGCAGAGCTTGTTGGCTGACTTGATTCCGAGGCGGAGCATGATTCCGAGGCGGAGCATAATTCCGACGAGGTGGTCGTTGGTTGATTCCGAGCCGAAGCATAATTCCGACGGGAAAGGAAGATACACCGAGGCGAAGCTTGATTTCAATGCGGGGTATACTCTGAGATGGAGCATGACTCTGACGCAGAGCTGGTTGTTTGATTTGGTTCCGAGGCGGAGCATAATTCCGAAAGGGAAGGTAGATATCCCGAGGCGAAGCATGATTTCGACATGGGGTAAATTCTGGGACGGAGCATGATTCTGCCGCAGAGGTTGTTGGTTTGATTTGATTTGGGTTGACATCGGCATCGCTATACTGGAATATGGTACCGGAGGCGAATCATCATTTGTCATGAGAGGATTTGGGAATTGGTTTTGGTTTGGCATCTGTATTGCTGCACTGGAATAATGCCAGGAGCAACTCATCATTTGCCCCGGGAGGATTTGGGAATTGGTTTTTGTTTGGCATCAGTATCGCTATACTGGAATATGGTACCAGGAGCGAATCATCATTTGCGCTTGTTTATCAGAAAGCGATGGCTTAGGAGACAGGTTTTAGGTCCCTATCGCCTAAGACTTTTCAATTTTGTGAGCCGTAAGGGTCTCACAAAGCATTTTCTCCCTACGGGTCGTAAGGATCCCGTAGGTGTATTTTCTCCTTAAGAGTCGTGGGGACTCCTAAGTGTGTTGCTCCTTTGTGAGTCATAAGGATCTCACGCGGGGATTTTCTCCTCACAAAGTCGAGAGGACTTTGTGAGTGTATTTCATCTCTTTTTCACGAGTTTGCGCCCTTTCGGGTTTTCATAAACTCGCCGGCAGTCCTGCTGTTTTTACTCACGGAGCCCTTTCGGGTTTTCATCCATGCCCATTTTGCTTGTGGACATACCATTTTTTTTATTTTATTTATTTTTTTACATTTATTTTTTCTTTATTTTGGTGGGACTTTGAATGTGGTCTCACCGGTAGGACTTGGGAGATATTGGGGTTGTTTTACGCCCGTGGATTGTATACGGTTTTGTAGGATGTATGACATTGGAAGGTCAAGAGATATCACCGAGCGACCAGTTTAGATATCTAGGTTCCATCATCCAAAAGAATGGGGAGATCGATAGTGGTGTTAATCAAAGGATCCAAGCTGGTTGGTTGAAATGGAGGAGTGCAACAGGGATTTTGTGTGATCGTAACTTTCCGTTAAAATTGAAAGGGAAGTTTTATCGGAGCGCTATTCGGCCTGCCTTATTATATGGTACAGAATATGGGCTCCTAAGAAGCATCATACACAGAAGATGCATGTAGCGGAGATGCGCATGCTTCGTTGGATGTGCGATAACACTAGAAAAGATAAGGTGCAAAATGAGGATATTCGTGCAAAAGTTGGTGTAGCACCTGTGGAGGAGAAGATGTGGGAAAACCGGCTAAGATGGTTTGGTCATGTGCGACGCAAACCTATGGAAGCACCGGTTCGACGAATAGATACTCTCGATATTGGCAATGGCAAAAGGGTAAAAGGGAGACCGAAGAAAACATGGATGGAGGTGATACAAAACGATATGGTTGCCAAAGGACTCAATGAAAGTATATTGTTCGATAGAAGTGAGTGGAAACAGAGGATCCATGTGCCGGACCCGGCGTGATTCTCATGTTGGTTCATGTAGCCTACCCCATATGCTTGGGATAAAAGGCTCAGTTGTTGTTGTTGTTGTTGTTGTATGATCCAGACCGTAGGGCCGGAAACATTTCGGGACTTTGTGGGCGTCTGCATCGCTGCACTGGAATATGGTACCAGGAGCGACTCATCATTCGCCATTTGGGTATGGGATTTGGAATTTGGTTGGCGTCTGCATCGCTGCACTGGAATATGGTACCAGGAGCGACTCATCATTCGCCACTTGGGGATTTGAGTTTTGGTTGGTGTCTGCATCGCTGCACTGGAATATGGTACCAGGAGCGACTCATCATTCGCCATATGGGATTTGAGGTTGGAATTTGGTTGGCGTCTACATCGCTGCACTGGAATATGGTACCAGAAGCGACCCATCATTCGCCACTTGGGGATTGGGGAGCGATGGCCTAGGAGACAGGTTTAGATCCCTATCACCTAAGACTTCTCAATTTTATGGGCTGTGAGTGTCCCATAAAAGCATTTTCTCCCTACGAGTCGTAAGGATCCCTTAGGTGCATTTTCTCCTTAGGAGTCGTGAGGATTCCCAAGTGTGTTTTTCCTTTGTGAGTCGTAAGGATCCCACGAAGGTTTGTTCTCCTCATGCATCGTAAGGACACATGAGTGGGTCTTCTTAATGGAGCATAATTCCAAAGGCAGAGACCAGCCGCGTAACTGGTGATTATGGTGGGGTATGGGTATGATAAGAATTATTTGAGCCCGTGGATTGTATACGATGGTCAACTTTGGGACCAACCGTAGGGCTGGGAGAATTTTGGAAATTGGATTTTGGTTGGCGTCTGCATCGCTGCACTGGAATATGGTACCAGGAGCGACTCATCATTCGCCGTTGTTTTGTTTGTTTGTTTGTTTTTTGTTTTTGTTTTACCGCGATTGCTCTATCATTTCAGCTTTTCTTATCGTGAAGATCGCGATTGCCCTATCATTTCGGTTATTTATTCGCGGTTGCCCCATCATTTCGGCTTTATTTTCATTTTTATTTTCACTCGCTGATTTTTATTGCGAGTTGCCCCATCATTTCGGTTTTTCTTTATTTTTCTTTTATTTACACATTTTTTGTTTATTTACATTTTTTTACATTCCCAGTTTAACGACTTAAAGGTCGATTGTTCCCAGTTTAATGACGTAGTGGTCGACTGTTTTCAGAGAAAGGCAGATGTCTGAGAGAATGAGTTTCACGAAGAACTTCGGTCTCCGTTTGTATGAAATTGGCAGTCGCAGCTGGACTGTTTGTTAACACGCCTTTAGACAGTTCTATCTCTCCTGCCTTGTATTGCTTTTCGACCCAATCTTTGAAGACGAAGCAGTCCTCAATGGCATGACCTATCACTCTGTGATAGGGGCAGTATTTGGGGTCGTCGGTCATATTCGCTTCCTGCGGTCTTTTTGACTCTGGCAGTTGTAGACCGTTCTTCAAGGCGTCTTTGAATATTTTACGGATTTTGTCCCTTCTGAAGGAATATACCTTATCTAGCTTCTCTTTGAGTGGAGATTCTCCTCCCTCTCCGAACACTGGCTTCCGAGGCTGGTTGGCGCTAGGCCCGCTCATCCCTTGCTTATTTCGGTTAGCCGAAGTGTTGAAAGATTCAGAATCATCGGAGTTTCCGCCTTTGCGATTATCGTCCTTTCGGTTTCTCCAGGACCTATTGTTATTTTGGAAATCCGAGGAGGACTCCTGCTTTGAGCGCTCCAGCATCTGAACTTTCCTGGTCAGCTCTTGGAATGTTTTGAGACCCGCGGTGCATAGAAACGGGGCCATCCAATTGTTGAGATTTCCGACGAGGAGGCTGACAGATTGGTCCTGCTCAATCGGCGGTTAGCATTTAACGGAGAGATTGCGCCATCGGGTTATAAAATCCGTGCTGCTTTCGTTGTTCTTGGACTTGGTCCTTATGAGCTCGGCAATGGTGATCTTATTGCTGACGCTCAGGAACCTTTGTCGAAACAAAGACTCCATTTGGATGAAAGTAGTAATGGAGCCATCCGGTATGTTCGCGTACCAGTCGAAAGCAACATCGGTCAAGCTATTAACGAACTGGCGGAGGAGAAGCGCATCGTTGCCCCCAGTATTCCCGCATGAGGCTTTGAAGTGGGCGATGTGCTGATTCGCATTTCCCGTCCTATCGAATCTTCCGAATTTGGGGATGACATAGCCGCTAGGAAATTCTAGCAGATCATATTGAGTAGGATATGGTCTCTCGCTACTTCTAACATCTTTTTGCGCTTCAGCTTCGGCTACCGGCGTTTTGACTTTGCTGGCAACCAAATCCATGATTTGATCTTGAGTTAGAGCTACTGTCATCGGTAGCCAAGACATTTCCCGAGATAGGATGCGACTGATTTTCATGCGGTTCGCCCACTTTTGGATTTGAGGGAATAGGCGTTGGCTGCGTTGGGACACCATTTCCCGGTTCACGAGCAGAGCCCAGCGCTTGATTGAGCGGCTGAGAGGCAAGTCGGGCCGTGAGCTGTAAGACGACGTTCGTCAAGTCATCAATTTTAGAGTAAAGTTTGGCCATCTCCTTGTCTTTTCTTCTGATCTGTTTTCGGAGCTCTTGGAGAAGTTGTTGCTCTGCATTCTTGGGACGGAAGATTGGATCCTCTTCACTTTCCGAGCCCGACTCCTCATGGACCGAAGGGTCTTTCTGCCTATCATCCTCATCAAGAGGGTTTTCATCATCCAGCAGAGGCGGCTGTTCTTGGGAAGCGGCAACCGCATTCAAGCCAGATTGGATTTGAGATGTAGTGGCCCCGTCCTTCCTCTTGCTGCACGTGCCCACCATGTAGACGGTGTGGATAACACATTCAGCCATCCTTTCATCACCGGTGGCTGGTTTCGCAGAGTGGTCCGGGCTTTGGAAATTCACAAATTTTAACATGGCTGGAGCCCTAGCCCTTTTGCTGCCTCAGTCTCTCTGCCTTGAGAGCTTGGCAGGCTTCTGCTCTCCGGGAAGCCACCATAGGCCGAGTGATGGGGAGGCTTGAGAAGACATCCGCCCACTTGTCCGTCGGAGGCATCGCCTGGGCTTGCCTGTGACGTCTGGCACCCTCTTCTGTTCTGACGACTTTTCCCCCAGCTGGGGTCATGGAAAGCCGTCCAGACGCCGATTTGTGTTTGGGTTGGGGCGCCTTCGAGACCACCACATTTAGCCTCTTGCCTTTCGAGACCGGTTTGTCGGTTACCGGAGCTTGAGGTGCAGGGATAACATTAGCCGACACGAACATAATAGAGCCAAATGGTAGCGGCTCCTCCTCCCATTGTCGCCCAAGACTGGCCGGAAGGACTGTCCTGGAGTCCATCTTCATCGTGTAGGAGACGGGAGCCGTGCTGAGAGCTGAGTTCATCTTTGAAGACATTGTTGAAAAGCGATTGCTTGAAAACCAACATGAAAGAGCATTATTTTAGTATAAATATAGATATGTATATTGATTGAGTTCGCATGAACGTTTAACCCGAAATATGGGAGGAGAGATAGGTCCCACCGGGCGTGCCAGAATCTGTAGGGTGTTTTTCGTCACCCCATTGACATGGGAATACGCGCGCGCTTGTCAGGCATACTAAAGATTCCCCTGCCTAGGGTAGGCCGGGGTTTAATGATTGTGGTGATCCGAATCTCCGGCAGCCGCAGACTAAACTGCCGTTAATTACCCCTCGCCTTTGGAGCAAGGGAACCTCCGATTGACGGGTTAAACTGGTCATGCGAACTCAATGTGTAGTGTACGTGTGTGTTGTTTTGGAAGGGGGTTTGGATATATCAGGAGCCATGCAGAGTTTTCACGGGGGTCCTGCTACCCGGATGGCGTGCCGGGGGTCAAGGGGGCTAGCAGCCCCTTTGCGGGGTGCGGGACAGCGCCCCGGCCCAAAATTTTTTTGGGAGGGAGAGTGTTGTAGAGTATGTGTATGTGTACATATGTATACATATGTATATATATACATGTATATATATATAAAGAGGGGAAAAGACATCCAAAGCATACGTGAGACCAGCGCTTTGAGCGCAAGAGTGCTAGCGCGCCACGTATCGGCACGTGGGCGCTTTACGCTTGAGCGCTGGGCGCAGGAGCGCAAGCGCGCCACGTGTCGGCACGTGGGCGCTTTGCGATTGAGAGCTAGGCGCTTGAGCACAAGCGCGCCACGTGTCGGCACGTGGGCGCTTCGCGCTTGAGAGCAGGGCGCTGGAGTGCAAGCGCGCCACGTGTCGGCACGTGGGCACTTTGCGCTTGAGCGAAAGCGCGCCACGTGGACGCTTTGCGCTTAAGCGCAGGGCGCTCGAGCACAAGCGCGCCACGTGCCGGCACGTAGGCGCTTGGCGCTTGAGCGCTTGGGCGCCGGCGAGGAAAAGGGGGTTTTTAGTCCCAGAACCAGAAGCTATGCTTCAGAAAGGAAATATTTATTATATATATATATATTTGGAGTTAAACTCCTAGGATGTTTTTAAGCTGATGAAGGGCTTCTCTCCTCGAGCCCTAGTTCTTCCCTAAAGTGGGGTTTCTGGAGATGAGTCTCCTTCTTCTTCCTTTGTTTGGCCGGATCTTGAAGATCAAGAGATGTGAGATTTTAAAGATCTCTTCTTTTTAAGATCTAATGACAGATCCAAGTTTCCCTTTATGGGTCTTGTGGTGAAAAACTATTTAGTTTTGAAAAAAGAAGAGTAAAACTCTTGATTTAATTCAAAAGAAAGAAGAAGGTTTGGAACCTTCAGAAAGGGGAAAGAGGCTCAAACCCTAGGGTTTTTTGAGAGAATGAAAAGTTGTTACTTTATTCATCATCATTTTGCCTTATATAGGCTTACATATTTGCATATAGCCCCTTGGGCTTTGCAAAATGGCATTTTGCACATCACATGGCTCATGTGCCATTTCTTTTTGTACATATGCCATGGGCTTACAAAAATTTGGCTTTATGCCCATTTTGTTTACATTCATGCATAAAAAAATTACATAAAAATTATTTATTACATGATATATATTTTGGCATGGAGGAGGCTGGCCGCGGGCTCGACTTGGAGATGGGCCCGCTTGACCTGGGCTTGGGCCCACCTGACTTGGGGTTGACCTTGACTTTGACTCGGTCAACCGGGGGTGCAAATTTTGACCCCAACACTTACATTTTAATTTCTTGAATCTATCCTAACCATTCCTTTTTCTATCCAGGTCATGGATTCTCCCAATAACACTAGCACGAACGTCAATGGCAACATCCCACCACCTATTCTACCACCATCTCATACTGTTGCAGCTCCCATCAATAAGAAAATGGTACTGCTCGAGGCAATCAAGAGCCTCCTGGAGGGTCAGCAGCAGTAGATTGTTATCCTCATGCACCGCCCAGAAGCCAAGGCATCCGGAGTCAAACAATTCCGGGCACTCCATCCAAAGCACTTCTCAGGAAAAAAGAGCCCACTGGAGGTGGGATAATGGGCTCAGTCGATAGAAGATGATCTGGCAGCCGCTCAAGTGCCAGATATTGCATGGGTGAAAGTTGCTAAGTTGCACCTAACCGACAATGCCAGAGTCTCGTGGGAGGTAGAAGAAAGTCGTCTCGCCCAACCTATCGAGTGGAAGACGTTTCGCGATCTGTTCGATACGAAGTACTTCCCTGAGACTGCCCGTTTCGACATGGAGCAGCAGTTCATTCATCTACAACAAGGCTTGATATGGGTCAAGTCTGTGGATGAATATGATGCTGAGTTTACCATGCTTAGCAGGTAAGATATTGTCTCAAATTCAAATTCCTGATTTCACTCTTTACACTTCTAACACAAGGTCATAACAGATTCGCTGCACACGTGATTCCTACTGCTGAAATCCGGGCATGACGATTTCAGCAAAGGTTGGACCCAGAAATCCAAGCTGCACTCGCTACAGGGGATTTCCTAACCCATCAGCTTGCTTTGAAGGCTGCCCGACGCTATGATGCAGTTGTGAAGAAGAAGGGCGGACCACAGACTGCCGGTGTGAAATGCTCTGCCACACATATGACAGGAGGAGCCTCTTCTAGGCCAACTTTTGCACCCAGGAGACCGGGAGAAACATTTAACCGGCTAAGTCCAGACTTTTGTTTTTACTTCAAAAGGACGGGACACCTTGCAAAGGACTGCAGGCGTGCAAATAGACTGTGTTTGGTTTGTGGTGCATCCACTCACGCCATAGGAGTATGTCCATATCGCTTTAACACGGCTCCAGCCCCCAGACCAGCTATCACCATTCCGCAGCGGTCAGCCATTCAGGCTCCTGCACCTCGTTTAGCTCTACCTGCACCACCTTCACGTGGACCTCCAGCACAGCCTCAACGTCAGTTCCATCAGGCACAGAAAAACATGCCTTAAGGGCAGAGTAACATGTCCCAAGGACAGAGAAATGTGCCTCCAGCAAGGAGGAATGTACCTCAATGTTAGGCTTTCACCATGACGGTCGAGGATGCCGAAGCCACAGGCCAAGTCATCACTGTTAATTTCCAATCCTTTCAAATCTTTTCAATCCTTGTATATCTCTATAACTTTTTCTATATCTAAACCTAATCTCATACAACTTAGGTACTATACTAGTAGCTTCCCTTCCAACTCTAACACTCTTCGATACTGAAGCATCACATTGCTTTATGTCACAATGGTTCGTCCGAACTCATGCGATTCCAGTTAAACCGTTCGTATCCAGCTGGAATGTCAGTTCAGGGAACGACATTCTAAAGGCAACTTTAGGATACAATCTGTGTCCAGTGGTCGTCTGCAGTAGAGAATTTTATATGGACTTCAAGGTGCTGGACATACCGAACTTCGACGTAGTCTTGGGAATGGACTGGCTGGGAACTTTCTTCGCTACCATCGACTGTCGTCAAAGGAAGGTAGTGTTCGAAATACCAGATCATCCAGTGTTCTATTTCAAGAGTGGAGACCGCACCCTGGAACCTAGCGTCTACAAAGCAAAACCAAAGAAGGTAGTGGTTGAAGCATTACAAGAGGAAGAATCGAACCCAGAGGTAGTTCGAGAGTTCGAGGATGTATTTCCTGAAGATATATCAGGTTTGCCTTCCGATCAAGCTCTTGAATTCAGCATTGATTTACCACCTGGTGTGCAACCTGTAATCAATGCTCCGTACCGGCTAAGTCCAGAAGGATTGAAGGAGATCCACACTCAGTTGGAAGAACTCCTGAAGAAAGGTTGGATTCGTCCTAGTACTTCAAGCCGGGGATCTCCAGTATTACTTATGAAGAAGAAAGAAGGGTCATACAGGATGTGTGTGGATTACCGAGCTCTGAACGAAGTGACAATTAAGAACAAGCATCCACTACCGCGCATCGATGATCTTTTCAATCAGATAAGTGGGTCTTGTGTATTTTTGAAGCTAGATCTTCGTTCGGATTATCATCAGGTAAAGGTCAAAGAGTCTGATATTCCGAAGACGGCGTTTACGACTCGATATGGTCATTATAAGTATCTAGTAATGCCATTTGGAGTGACCAATGCACCTGCTATCTTCATGAACCCGATGAACCAAGTTTTCCGAGAGTGCTTAAACAAGTTCGTTGTCATCTTCATCGACAACATCCTGGTGTATTTAAAGAATCAGAAAGAACACGCCGAGCATTTACGAATTGTCCTGAAGACATTGCGACAACATCAGCTCTATGCCAAGTACAACAAGTGTGAATTTTGGCTAGATCAAGTCAGATTTCTCGGGCATATCGTTTCAGGCGAAGGAATCTCAGTAGATCCAGTTAAGGTGTTAGCTGTCAGCGAGCGGCCGACACCAAAGACGGTGAATGATATACGAAGTTTCTTGGGATTAGAAAGATACTACCGAAGATTCATTGAAGGCTTTTCGAAGATTGCAGCACCTCTGACCAAGCTCACACGTAAAGATGAAGCATTCGTGTGGTCAGAAGCATGTGAGAACGCTTTTGTAGAACTCAAGTCAAGATTAACTTATGCTCCTATTATTGTAATACCGGATCAATCTGGAGGATTTGTTGTGCATTGCGATGCGTCCGGTAAAAGATTAGGATGTGTTCTACACCAGCATAGAAATGTTGTAGCTTTTGCATCAAGACAGCTAAAATTTCATGAGCACAACTATCCAACACATGATTTGGACATTTGGCGCCAATATCTCTTGGGAGAATGAGTGTATATATACAATGACCACAAGAGTCTGAAGTATGTATTTACTCAGAAGGAATTAAACATGCAGCGGAGAAGATGGCTAGAACTCATGGCAGACTTCAACATCAACCTACAGTATCATCCTGGGAAGGTGAATGTAGTTCCTAACGCACTTAGCCGCAAGCCATTAGCAATGAATTTTACAGCTCTGTGGAAGCTACAGCAAGAATTGCACAGATTGGCGATCAAAGTAGTTATGCCAGGTAACGCTTCATATTTGATGAACTTATAAGTCCAGTCTACTCTTGTCAATCAGATCAAGGCAGCTCAAGAAAATGATGCCAAGCTATAAAAGATTAGAGAATAAGTAGAAAGTTGACTTCGAACTGACTTCATCATCCACGAAGATGGATCCTTGAGATATGGAAGTCGATTATGTGTACTTATGGGCCCAGTTTGAGAATAGTTGATGAAAAAAGCTCACAGCTCTCTTTATTCTGTACACTCCGGTGGCACAAAGATATACAAGGACCTACGACAACACTACTGGTGGCATGGAATAAAACGCGAAGTATCCAGAAGCGTAGCTAAGTATTTGGTGTGTCAGCAAGTGAAGGATGGATATCACAGAACTTCTGGTCTACTTCAGCCGTTGCCAATCCCAGAATGGAAATGGCAGCACATTACCATGGACTTCGTGACTGCCCTCCCTCGCAGCACGAAGGGTAATGACGCAGTATGGGTTATTGTGGATTGACTCACCAAGTCGGCTCACTTTATTCCATTTCGAGTTGGCCAATCTATCGAGACGTTAGCAAAGAAGTACATGGAGGTTAGCATAAATCTAAAGTAAGATTTAAAGCTTCAAGATGTACCATATTTGATACCCATGAACTCATGCAGGAGATCGTGAGATTACATGGATTACCGGTTTGCATCGTCTCCGATTGTGATACCAGATTCCGATCACAATTTTGGCAGTCTGCAAGTTAGCCTGGGAACGAGTATAAATTTTAGCACGGCTTATCATCCACAAACGAACGGACAGTTCGAGCGAACAATTCAGATTCTAGAAGACATGCTAAGATCTTGTATGTTAGACTTCAAAAGTTTGTAGGAAGATCACCTACACCTTGTGGAGTTTTCATACAACAACAGCTATCAGGCGAGCATTAGAATGGCACCATTCACAGCACTCTACGGATGGAAGTGTCGTTCACCGATAAGTTAGAACGACGTTGTATATCGTGAACTCCTTAGACCAGAAATGATCGTGGCAACTGTGAACGTAGTTCGAACGATCAGGGAAAGAATGTGCATAGCCCAAGACCGACAGAAGCATTGGGCAGATGCAAAGCGACGGCATCTGGAGTTCTAACCTGGAGACCATGTTATCTTAAAGATCTCTCCAAATAGAGGAGTAATCTGCTTTGGCAAGAGGGGTAAGCTATGTCCAAGATACATAGGACCATTCGACATACTCGAACGAGTTAGAGAAGTGGCATACCGTTTGGCACTTCCATCCTCATTGGAAGGAGTGCACAACGTGTTCCACATATCACAGCTACGACGATATGTGAGCGACCCCGGCCACATACTTGATCATTCAGAGCTCACAGTACATATGTACTTAACTTGGGAGCAACAACCCGTTGAGATCCTGGACCGAAAGGTAAAGACACTGCGGAACAAGGAAGTAAACTTGGTACGAGAGATGTGGAGAAAGGATTCGCCAGGAGAATCAACATAGGAATGAGAAAAAAACATGTGTGCAAGATACCCTTATCTATTTGAAAATTAGTCCATATGTAAATGTAAATTTCGAGGACAAAATTTTTATAAGGAGGGTAGAATGTAACGACTCTGAATTTATTGTACTGAATTTTCCATGTATAGAAATGAGTTTACAGCCTGAGTTTGAGTTATAAGTCAATTTTGTTAAATAATAGCAAGAAGCCACTTGTAGCTCACTGGTAAAGCCTTTGCACTGCTGTAACGTAGCCCCTGTGTCCGATTCCCATCAGACACATTATTTTTTTTCTGAATTTTTCTTTTTAATTTTTGGAAGACCAAAAGATTGCACGTGCAATACACAGGGAAATGAAAAGTTCAGAAAAATCAAACAGGCACAAAATGGAGTAAACTCTGAACAATATATGTGGCACAAATCTAGAGACCCTAAACCCTAAATCGACCGGCCAAAAGCCCTTTAAGGCCGGCACCGACGGTCGGATGGAGCCCAATGAGGCCCGGGCTTTGCACACTCATCTCTTCACCTATCCCTAACTATCCCGCATTGTTTGATTTCTCTGCAATCAAACAAAGACCCTTCATTTCACAATTAAATCATATTTTAATGCTTTTTAATCCACCATTTTAATTCCAAAACCCTAATTCTCCACGATAAATACCATCCCCAAATTTGGCTCAGCATCATTCTGAAAATTATAGCAAAATTCTTTCAAAAAGTTCCGAAGTACAAGTGGAGTAAAGAGGAATTAGCAAGAAAGCAAATTTCAGCGAAGATCGAAGCAAATTCCGGCGCTCCTATGACGCTATGAAACTCACCCCCTTTTCTTCAACCTTTCTTTAAACCTTCTAAACCATAAGTCCCTCCCAATCCCCCTCCTTTTTCATTGCTTTTCACTTTAAATCCAATATCGGTAAAAGTGGAGTTATATTAATATCTTCTTTTATAAAACATATAACTCCATTTTCTTTTATCATTTGGGTCAAACCACTTTTACACAATAATTTTAACCCTAAATACTAATGTTTATAATTAATTTTAACCAAGAATCTCATGTGAAACATTCGTACTTGATCTTTTTCATTAAAATACCATGAACTTTGATATCACCTCTTTTAGTATTTGTTAAAACAATATCCTTAGGAAAACTTCACGGGGTAACAACCTACTCCCCCCACACTTAGTTTCATAGCACGATACTCATTGAATGTAATTTCGTTGCGAAGTATAATATTACGATAAAATACCACATAACTTTAAAAACCGGATTTCTTTTAAAACGTTATTTCATATCCTTTGCGATTAAGCATCTACAACCCTCTTTAGGGGACCCGCTAATGGATGGTGTGGATTATTTTACATCCTTGGGCTAGTAGAACGAGATGCAGACCTCCTCACGGAGCAATCGATCTCGAAAAGATTTAAATACGGTTAGTAAGAAATACGAATTTTCTAAATAAAATAAAATTACTTTAAAAATTAAAATTATATAAAATTATTAATTCATATTTTCAAAATATAATAAACCTATGTTTTCTCAAAAATGAAAAGATTAACAAATGTCAATAAAATACCATCGAGATACCAAAAAGGCATGTTTTACAGTAAAATACCAAGAACTTTCCAAGCTAAGTAATTATCACTAAAAATACCCCAAATACTTAAAATCTATGCTCATGATAACCTCAAATAATACTAATCACCCTCGAGATTTAATTTTAACTATATTAAAATATTTTTCATAAACCCCCCTCGAGTTATATGACAACAATATTTAAGGACTTTAGTAAATATAGGTTTAAGAGAGATCAATTCTCTTGAGCCCCAAGGAGCCGGAGAAAGTGAGTGCTTGCCTATTTAAGGTAGAAAACTTAACGGAGTTATCAATGGTAATTGTCTTGGAAAATGACATAAATCTTGCCATCCATGTGCAGCAGTTGCCGATGACTCCCGAACCTAATTCAAGAGTTACATCAGTTTATAAGTTCTGACTCAGTCTGAGTCTAATTCAACCCTGAGTCTAATTCAAATCTGAATCCAATATCAAACATGAATACTTGATCATGAACATGAATACTTGAAATCAAACATCAATATCAAACATGTATACTTGACCTAACTTGACTGAACCATGGTTATAACTTGACTTGACTACTTGAATGCTTGATTACATCCTGAACATGAATACTTGAACAACTTGTATCCATGGTTTCGGCAAGTCTGATAATTATAATCTATACAATGCAATATGTGGGGATAAAAGGGTAGAATAGTACGGAACATATATTATGGCACGGGAGGTTATTTAAAAGACACCTACGTGAATTCTAGTGCCGTTGTCCCATGGGTTATGACAGGGCCTTGTGCTACATGTTACCATAGTCCACGGGGTAAGATGGACTTCTCTCGTATACATGGATACCTTCTGTACTAAGTTATAAACAACTACGTTATAATAACAATTATATACCAGCAATCAATCATACACAACTCACCTATTCATTTCATATTACTTGTATATTCTCATTTTTTCTTTTGGCACTTACCGAGCGCTAGTTCGCTGACGACATTCCTTTCTATTTCTTTCTTTGGAATGTTCGTCAGGAGGACGGACTCTCAGGAGATCGAGCCTAGTCAGGAGGACTTGGATCAGCTTGCGGCACAGCCAGACTTCTAGTTCCTTATACTTACTTTCATTTTGTTTGTCATTGTTTAGGCACTGTTTTATATCATTGTATCTTTTCTTTTCAAACATTTGTATGTCAAGATGAATGTAAATAAAGTTGCTGTTATTTTATATCACTTGTCATTCTTGTACATTTTTATATATTGCTTAATTACGCTTAACATATTTATTTCTTAGTAAATACATTGCGGCCTGCCATGTCACCGTTTCCGTCTACTGGGAAGTGGGGCGTGACAAGCCAAGAGATCAGTCTTCCTCACCTGAGCCTGTGATAAGGTCGTCAGTGTGCTGAGAATCTTCTCTGTACGAACTTGGGAACCGGCACCTGAGGAGTTGCCTAAGGAGTCCATATCTCTGAAAGATGATCAAGGAAAGAAATCGGATTCAAGCAAGGATTATAGGATGATTCAACGAGGAATAAAAGAAGTGAAAATGAAATGTAATAAAGCATAAACCAAGGGTGTAACTCAATCTAGGGATCTCTCGACGGAACTGTAATTTCATCCTAACCTGGCTCTGATACTAATAAAACCATGTCATGCCCAGCTTCCCAAAATACGGAATGCGAGGGATGACTAGGCCATCCATGCTTCTACGATCAAGGAATAATCTCGTCGTAGTCACACTTCGGCTTCTGGCATTACATGGTAATCAGTAAACACAACACTAGAGTAAAGAAAAGCACAACTTTATTACATTTAAAACAACAGAGTTCAGAATAAATTTATTTGCATGAAAGAAATGACTAACCAAAGAAATAACGGTGTTCTTATAGTACGCAGAAAGCGATAGCGTTGATGTCGCAGTCTAAACCTCCGCGATCTCAAATAACAGGTCCTGCTCCTGAGCTGGGTCCACTTTGTTCTCTGAGCATGCACACTCAGGTCGTCAGGATGACACATATAGAAATAAATATATATTGTGTGTACTATATTATTAAACGTGAAATACACGGCAGAATACAGTAACATGAGAATAAGAAATATCAAGTGAAATCAACTATATGGTATATGTATCATGTCAGCAAACCAGGAAATGTGTATGTCACTACTTATCAGTCACTAAGTCAATTGAAATCAATCGATGGAAAAGGATGCTCGTGTTTAACAAGGGTCTCGTGCGTGCCCGAGACTGCGGTCCACTGTTGCCCGGGACATAACCTTGCAGCCGTGCCGCGAGGCCCACGACCTAATGTGTGTGTGTGTATCACTAATATCGAATGATCATCCTCTAAGTCACCGTACCTCGCTAAATACGAGTTCAATTCCATCTTGATTTCTCCTTTTCCCCGGGTCACAATAACTATACGTATAAGACTATTTATATACGAGCACACACCAAATCACGGTCATATTAATTTTTATTGCACCGTTCACTTTCACGAATCAATCTCTTATCGTTGGCATACTTGACACAACTAAGCCAATACTACTCACGTTCGACAATGTCACGACCCGAAATAGCACGTGACTGGCACTTGAATTATGTGAAGTCTATAGGACCACACCTAATTCAAGTAAGCCAAAAGCCCAGAAATCTAAACCATTTTAAATAGAAAGTGAAGGAGAACTCGTTTTAAAACAAGTGGTTTAAATAAAATAGCTGGCATTAAACATTTGAAAGCAACATCATATTTTCCCGAAAATTACGGCAGAGTCTCCTTTGTAAATACCGGCCCCAAACGGGTACAAACATGAATAATATACATAATAAATAAAGGCATCCCCAAGCGGGAGCTAGCTCTTCGCCAACTGGCGGTCACAACCACGCAAGTAATATAATATACAACGTCGAAGGGCGAGGATCAAAACTCATCAAGAAAAGAAATATCCTCAGAAAACCATTAAAAAACCATAATAATACAGACGCGTGACTCTATGGTCGAAAGAAAATACAACTGGTCTTCTAAGTTTATCAATATACAAGTCTAGTTGATGGAGTTTACTAGATAAAACTGAATAAATAAAAGTACTACGGTGGTCACGATACAAGTGAACCCACCTACCAAAGCAATCACCCGGAAGAAAGCAGTGTGCCAGCAAATCCGCCAAGGAACCTGTACAGCAAAACCTGCAAGGAACTGTGGCACAACGGGGGTGAGTTGCCAACTCGTGAGTAGAAAACATCACCGAGCAGAAATCGCATGTATGACTCAATCCTAGGTCATCGATAACATAAATCCCCAATAAATAAAGCTGAACCATCTATACATAAGTGTAATACCAAGTGCTTGTGTCCGTGCCTCAGGTAGTAACATACCATATATATGATGTATGAATGTATTAATATGAAAACAAAATACATCATGAATGAGAAAACTGTTTTCATTATCTAGTGAGATTTATGTATATACAAATCGAGGTATCATCAATGAAATCAACATAAAATACGTGTCAAGTATCGACACAAAACATATATCCAAATATCCAATATCTCGGGCTCTGGCTATCCGGACTGGCCCATATCATAAGATCTCAATACCTCAAAATCTCAATATATCGGGCCTAGGCTATCCGGACTGGCCCCTAGGCTCCGGCTATCCGGACTGGCCCAAAACATCAAATCTCTCGACTACGTCGGTATTCTCCGGATATCCGCCGCATCATAAATAACTGGTCGGTAGTGCTCCCCTGCCAGGCTCAACGCCATCATTTGCGACCATCTTGCCCCGAGATACCGCACCGGGTCCACCATGCACCCACAGACGGGTCCTCCTCCTCCTCGAATCGGGTGTATGATATCGCTCAAGAGCCGATAAAACTCATGGTGGACATATCTCATATCATATCACAAGAAAGCCGCACTTTTAATCTTTTGAAAATGATAAATGAGTTTATAAAATCTTGCGGTTTCTCCAAATCCAAAAATCTCATGGAAAATCCAAAATCCAACAATGAAAAGTCAATAATAGTGAACATCGGGCTCCGGCAATCCGGATTGGCCCTAATAATATTGCATGAAAGAAGAATATATATAAACATGCATGGGTATCTAATAAAGAATGCAATATTTAAACTAACACGGTAACGATATATCAGAACTATCAGCTAACACGCGATATCAAATAAATAATATTCTCTAAAGTGTACGTGATATGGCAATTACTGATGATGATGTGTGTGAGCTGGCAAGCAAGTGATTGTGAACATACGCATCATCGGTAATGGTGCTAGTGTCCTGACAGCATGGGCTCATAATAAACAAGAATCACATGTATAAGCATGCAATGCGATAATAATAACATGAATCTATGGACAATGAACAGTACACGCAGCAAATAAGAATATACATTTCAAAATACGAGCCATACAGTTTTGCCATTTGAAATAACACGAATCGTGGTGTTTAGAAAATAGGGCTACGGTGTTATTAAGAAAATGTACGTCCTTTGAAATATCCGTAGTATCTCTTGGCATGTCTTTTAAATACTCACGATTCGTTAGTTTTGGAAATAAGTATGACTCGAGTCCAGTCTAACATCTATAAAGTAACTACAGGACAAGCTAAGAAACAAATCAAAGGGTTAGGAAAACCACCTAAGTCTGAGTCAATATATGTATATAGTAGTCGGTGATCCCGCCTCAATAGCGTCACATACGATAAAATATATAATACGACATTCTCGAATCATGGGTGCGGATCTATCATCATAATTATATCTCGTACGGTAACCCATCGTACGACATCTCAAAATCGGGGTACGGGTCGCCTATCACATATACCTCAATATCCATATGGTATCATTATCATAATATCATGAACATGGTACTGATCTAAGTCTAGTACATACCGATACCATCACATATATCCGCGTGTATGAAAACACATCGCCCAATCAATCCGCAAATATACTATGTCGTATTTCATAACACGACCCAAATCACATCACCGATCTCATGGCATCATGCCCAATCACATCAACTCATCTCTAAGTCACATATACTAACCACATCATCCATGTATACGTATACATACATACATACATATATATATATATATATATACATATTCACACACATATATGCATATATGTATATACATATCCCCATATACGCACAAGAACATCAAATTCATGCGTGTGTGTGTGCGTGCGTGCAAATCATTACTCTAAGGTTTCGCGACTAGGAAACTAAACTTAAGTACTATAATCCAAATACACTAGCACTAACCCAAAGTCATCTAAAGTAAATCTTGCTAAGCATACTCATCTCATAATATATATATATATATATATATATATATATATATATATATATATATCAAATGCTACGAAATTGCGGGGGTGCTATACGCCATCCACCCGATTTCCCCCGTTGATATATATCTACTCACCTTGATCCTTACTTGTCGAAGTCGATATCGCCACGCTCATCCTTGTTGTTCAAAGTCCACTTGAGGGTACTTACATATACACACACATAGCATCGTAAACAGAAATCACGCACGAAAACCAAAACAGCACATGAATCGCAAATAGGTTTAAACCTACGGTCTACTCATGCAAAAGAGTTAAATAACACCCGATATCGATGTACAAACGTCAAGTGACCGATACAAAACACAAATATCAAAACTTCAAGTCATGAACATCAAGAAATACAAGGCAACAACTCATGAAAATGGTCCCAAATTTTGGTTCAGGTGAGATTGGAGTAAGCAAACAATACTGGGGTGTTGTATAGGAGGTATATGAGCTACAGAATCAACCTGGACCCCAAACTCCACAAAGTGGCCAGCCACACACCCTCAAAATCTGTCCTTCTCGGTTCTATTGACTTTGTTTGGGTTCGTAGTTGCAGGGTGGTCTCCTAGTGGTCCATCTAGGTTAGTGGTGTTGTTTGCTTTTCTAGTAAAAGTCCCAGGTCATCCCAGATTCTCTGCACCCTCTATTTATTCACAAACCGACATTTCGATATCTAAATCCCAGTCTTGGGTTTGTTTCAGTTTGTTCTGGGTTTCTAACACTATGGGGGCTTTAAGGTCACCACTAAAGCTCATTAGCACAATCACAACTCAAGAATCCCTCAAACCTCATCTAGGAATTTTCAAAGCTTACAAAACCTCACTAAAACACTTCTAAACATGTATAGATGCTAAAGTCAATGAGATACTATACTAATGGTGAAGAATATACCTCATTTGGCAACTCAAGAAATTTCTTGAATTTCCCCAAGTACCCAAAATCCAAACTTTCTTGGTCCAAAATGCTTGTAGTGAGCTTGTGCACATTTTTATTGAAGGGGATGAAGTGTTTTGGTGAAACTTTGATGGAGTTGTGAGGTGTAGGAGGTGGTGGAGGGAGAGGGCAGCCAAGTATGAGGAATAGTAGAGAACAAGATGAAGATGGGAATTAAAAACAATGAGCCATGCCCAAGGTTGACCCCTCACCCCCTCTCTCTCTCTTTCCCATACTTCTTTGTTTATTCTTTTACCTTTTCTTTTCTTTTTCTTTTATTCTCTTTATCTTTTCATCTCATTTAAAAACAAAGCCATGCAACAAAATAAAGAAAAGACCATGGTAGGAAAATGTAACGATGTGTAATATGACATGGCGCATGTCATGTGCATAAATCAAGATTAATGCATGATTAGTGATATCTAATCGAGATTAGCATTAAAATAGAATATAATTAATCATAAAGAATTTATAATTTGCTTAAATCACATAAATTATTCAAAAAATCACCATTCAAATTAATTTTCCAATAATTCCCAATTTATCGGTATTTAATTATACCACACCATTAAAATATTCATAATATTTATTATTTAATTATATAAATTCCCAAAAATAATATTTTATTTTTCTGAAATGTTACAATCTTCCCCCCTTAAATAAATTCGGTCCCCGAATTTAAATTTAAATCTCTTAAATACTAAAACATTTCAGTAGAATTCCCAAGTCGTCGGAGCTCCGAAATCATAAATACATAACATATAGTAGTACAATGCAGGCGCCTGAAAAATGAGTATATAACTCAAAATCAAAACTACATCAAGTATCACGCAATCATCGGAGTTATGGCGAAAATACCAATGCCAAAGTCCAATACGAAAACCAACATGATATACATCAAAACTAAAATGTGTACATAGTACGCATCGTGGTAACTTGTCAAAACATCTGAAAGAAATGCATGCCGAACCTTTTTCAAATCATTGTGCGATGTACGTATCACAGCACAAGTAGCGGAGTTTATTGTAAGGAAATAATTATACATATATTTTTTGTTTAACATACACGTCCCGCCGTTTTTGGAATAATTTAGAAGGGTTTTCTTTTGTAAAAATTTTCGTGTCATCTCGGACACATAGATAAATACTGAGACTATAGCTCCTTTTTGGAAATCCCTTCGGTAACTATCGATGCATGCAAAAATATATTCATATACTGTCATCGGACTAGTCCTGCTTAGCTACTATACCAGATAGTAAATATCATAAAATATACTGCTCGAAAAGAAATCGTACTCAATAGTACATGTAACTATGCCGCGTGCGTCTGGTGCGCACAAAATCGAAACCAATGAATGTGCCATACATGTGCACAAAAACAAAGCTAAGCGCAACGAGTGTGCATGAAAACACCTGTCAAGGGCAACGGTGTGCCTGACAACAATATCCGGTGCATTAGATATGCACGAAGAATCCCGATTTAGTGCATTTGGCGTGCACCAAAATCGCATCAAACGCGCCAAGTATCCGCAAAATCCAACTCAAGTGCACAAGGTGCACGAAAATAAATATCGAGTATCACAATTGAAATCGACGGTATACAACACACCTCAATCCAGATCAGGTATACCGTGGTATATAACTCATAAACGCATGCATATGCATGCACAAAATCATATCAAAGTACTAAAAGTACATGAAAACTACACCGAAAGCACAAATCAAATCACATGCATACCGTAGGAATGAAATCAAAATCAACCATCTCGAATGATATCAAATCGAAACCGAGTGCAACTGTGGTGCACAAAAACTCAATCATGCAAATAAATCGCCCAAAATGACGGATACATGATATTCGAATCACCAAATCCTAAATCGTAAACACCGTCGTCGATATGTCCCTCCTTCAAAGTCGAGAAGGTGTCGGTGCATCCAAAACTAGCAGAGCAAGATATCTTCTTTCCTCCTATTCACGGTCTGGCGCCTGGTGCCCTTAGGCTCTCGTCTCTCACTGCGAATCGCCAGTTACAAAACACCTTGGCTCAATGGCCCAATATGGAACGATGACGAAAACAGTTTCGCTCTGGCACATCCTCTAAAGATCTCTGACCAACTATCATTGTCACTTAGAACATGTCTCGTCGATACTGCCGAACTCTGGCCTACTGGGTGTGCGTAATATGACTGATCCCGGTTCCAAGTCTTCTCGTGTAGTATTCCAGAAAAATTTTGTCGGGGTCTCTCCCAAATCTCGTTTCGCCGAACTGCCCGGAAGTTATCACCTTTTACTAACTCTATTTCTCGTTCCGGAACGGCTGCATACTCATCACGATTCCTTCTGGAAGATATATCCATATTCAACGCCTCTGCATGCGTATCACATCTCTGATGTCAACAGAGTGGAACGTCATCTCGTCGAAATCTCGTACAAACCTCTTACTCCACTTTTCTCTAATGTCGACTGATTCGGACTCGTCTCTTTGTAGCTGTATGAACTGCGCTACAACGGCTATACTCATATCTGGAGTCTCCTAAGCAATATATCCCGTCACATGATATCCGGATGACGTCGAACCTTTCGATCGATTCATCAAAGTCCCATAATTCCCCGAGAGCTCAACTCTTGAGTACAGTTTAATAATATCCCGTACATGCCACAGTACCTATGGACCAACCGTAGAAGGGCAAACCCAAGCCTCATTAATAGCACCGCGGAACTGCTGCAAACCCTAAGGTTCAAAAGCGCTCCCATAGTCATTATATCGAGTTAGGGTTTCATTCTTCTAGATGGTCCACGGAATTAATTGCATGTTTTTTCGAATACCTTAAACTTGGAAAAATGGGTTTCTGACATTCGATCATTTTCTATCGACCCACAACGTGTCTGTGTGAAGTCTCCTCAAGCTGGAATCAATCAATCTGATGACCTCACATCGGGGTGTGCAACGAACCACATGTCCTAGTCATTCATCCATGGGTAACTAGCGATCTTCTATCATACCTCAAGTATAAACTCGTGCTGCAATAGCTCCAAACATCTGGGGCGATATCTCACCATTTGCAGCAACAACCGGGTCATTCGTCCGCATGCTAAACAGTGCCTCAATCATCAAGAATAACGGTGCATTGACGGTCATCACATTTTAGCCGGCCTCTATCTCTGGCCCAATCCCCTGGTGCTAATCTGCACGTTCGAGAAATTTTAGTAAAAGCAATCCATCAAACGCTCATGGTGCGAAAACACAATAAAACGACACATCTATATAATCATGTGTCACAGGAATTACGCCCTGGCCAGTTCTCATCTATGACGAGCTCATGCTGACCGCAACTCTAGCCGCAACTCTCTCTTCCTATGCAATCGTGGTAACAAAACCACCAACTGATACCGATAAGGATAGATCATAGGAATGAATATAATACTGTGCAAAGAAATGTACATTCTAAGGCTTCTTAAGTGGAGTAGCGTATCGTAAGTATGCCACGGAACATACATACGGTACGTCACTCTACTTAAGTCACCTACTACATCAACCTAGGTCAACCTATGCGACGAAAGTTCGGGTCTAATACCCTCTCGACCAAGTCTAAGTTCCGTAAGGTCAAGCCTAGGTTCCGAATATATATACGCCCTAGACTCCGCATAGACAAACATAGACTCGAACCAAGGTTAAACCTAGGGCTCTGATACCAACTTTGTCACGACCCGAAAAAGCACGTGACTGGCACTTGAATCATGTGAAGTCTATAGGACCACACCCAATTCAAGTAAGCCAAAAGCCCAGAAATCTAAACCATTTTAAATAGAAAGTGAAGGAGAACTCATTTTAAAACAAGTGGTTTAAATAAAATAGCTGGCATTAAACATTTAAAAGCAACATCATATTTTCCCGAAAATTTCGGTAGAGCCTCCTTTATAAATACTGGCCCCAAACGAGTACAAATATGAATAATATACATAATAAATAAAGGCATCCCCAAGCGGGAGCTAGCTCTTCGCCAACCGACGGTCACAGCCATGCAAGCAATATAATATACAACGCCGAAGGGCAGGGATCAAAACTCATCAAGAAAAGAAATATCCTTAGAAAACCAGAGAAAAACCATAATAATACAGGCGCGCGACTCTAAGGTCGAAAGAATATACAACTGGTCTTCTAAGTCTTTTAATATACAAGTCTGGTTGATTGAGTTTACTAGATACAACTGAATAAATAAAAGTACTATGGTGGTCACGATACAAGTGAACCCACCTACCAAAACAATCACCCGGAAGAAAGCAGTGTGCCAGCAAAGCCGCCAAGGAGCCTGTACGGAAAAACCTGCAAGGAACTGTGGCACAACGGGGGTGAGTTGCCAACTCGTGAGTAGAAAACATCACCGAGCAGAAATCGCATGTATGAATCAATCCTAGGTCATACGATAACATAAATCCCTAATATATAAAGCTGAAACATCTACACATAAGTGTAATACCAAGTGCTCGTGTCTGTGCCTTAGGTAGCAACATATCATATATATGATGTATGAATACATTAATATGAAAACAGAATACATCATGAATGAGAAAACTGTTTTCATTATCTAGTGAGATTTATGTATATACAAATCGATGTATCATCAATGAAATCAACATAAAATACGTGTCAAGCATCGACACAAAACATATATCCAAATATCCAATATCTCGGGCTCCGGCTATCCGGACTGGCCCATATCATAAGATCTCAAAACCTCAAAGTCTCAATATATCGGGCTCCGGCTATCCGGACTGGCCCCTGGGCTCCGGCTATCTGGACTGGCCCAAAACATCAAATCTCTCGACTACGTCAGTATCCTCCGGATATCCGCCGCGTCATATATAACCGGTCGGTAGTGCTCCCCTGCCAAGCTTAACGCTATCATCTGCGACCATCTTGTCCCGGGGTACCGCACAGGGTCCACCATGCACCCACAGATGGTTCCTCCTCCTCCTCGAATCGGGTGTATGATATCGCTCAAGAGCCGAGAAAACTCATGGTGGACATATCTCATATCATATCACAAGAAAACCGCACTTTTAATCTTTTGAAAATGATAAATGAGTTTATAAAATCTTGCGGTTTCTCCAAATCCAAAAATCTTATGGAAAATCCGAAATCCAACAATGAAAAGTTAATAATAGTGAACATCGGGCTCCGGCAATCCGGATTAGCCCTAATAATATTGCATGACAGAAGAATATATATAAACATGCATGGGTATCTAATAAAAAATGCAATATTTAAACTAGCACGGTAATGATATATCAGAACTATCAACTAACACGCGATATCAAATAAATAATATTCTCTAAAGTGTACGTGACATGGCAATTACAGATGATGATGTGTGTGAGCCGGCAAGCAAATGATTGTGAACATACGCATAATCGGTAATGGTGCTAGTGTCCTGACAGCATGGGCTTATAATAAACAAGAATCACATGTATAAGCATGCAATGCGATAATAATAACATGAATCTATGGACAATGAACAGTACACGCAGCAAATAAGAATATACGTTTCTAAATACGAGTCATACAGTTTTGGCATTTGAAATAACATGAATCGTGGTGTTTAGAAAATAGGGCTACGGTGTTATTAAGAAAAGGTACGTCCTTTGAAATATCCGTAGTATCCCTTGGCCTGTCTTTAAAATACTCATGATTCGTTAGTTTTGGAAATAAGTATGACTCGAGCCCAGTCTAACATCTATAAAGTAACTACAGGACAAGCTAAGAGACAAATCAAAGGGTTAGTGAAACTACCTAAGTCTGAGTCAATATATGTATATAGTAGTCGGTGATCCCGCCTCAATAGAGTCACATACGATAAAATATATAATGCGACATCTTCGAATCATGAGTGCCGATCTATCATCATAATTATACCTCGTACGGTAACCCATTGTACGACATCCCAAAATCGGGGTATGGGTCGCCTATCACATATACCTCAATATCCATATGGCATCATTATCATAATATCATGAACAAGGTACTGATTTAAGTCTAGTACATACCGATACCATCACATATATCCGCGTGTGTATGAAAACACATCGCCCAATCAATCCACTAATATACTATGTCGTATCTCATAACACGACCCAAATCACATCACCGAACTCATGGCATCATACTCAATCACATCGACTCATCTCCAAGTCACATATACTATCCACATCATCCATGTATACGTGTATATATATATATATATATATACACATATTCACATACATATATGTATATATATAAAGATTAATGGAGGAAAGAGGCTATAGGAGGGGATTTCCTCCTATGGCGTGGAAAAAATACAACCTCCACCATTTTTTTCGACGATCGGCACCCATCATCATCATCATCATCATCATCTAAGATGTGCGTACACAAAATTTCATGTGATTCCACAACTTTTTCATCGTTGATTTAGCGGGTTCAAAATTAACGGTTTACCGACAATAGAACTTTTTACATTGCTAAATCAACGGTGAAAAAGTTGTAGAATCACATGAAATTTGGTGTACCCACATCTTAGATGATAACGATGAAGATGATGGAGGCCGATCGTCGAAAAAATTGGTGGAGGTTGTATTTTTTTCACGTCATAGGTGGAAATTTCCTCTTATGGCCTCTTTTCTCCATTATTCTCATATATATATATATATATATATATATATATATATATGTATGTATATATATATCTCCATATACGCACAAGAACATCGAATGTATGCGTGTGTGTTTGCGAGCGTGCAAATCATTACTCTAAGGTTTCGCGACTAGGAAACTAAACTTAAGTACTATAATCCAAATACGCTAACACTAACCCAAAGTCATCTAAAGCAAATCTTGCTAAGCATACTCATCTCATAATATAACTAACACACACACACACACACACACACATACACACACACATAACGCATCAAATGCTACGAAATTGTGGGGGTGCTATACGCCATCCACCCGATTTCCCCCGTAGATATATATCTACTCACCTTGATCCTTACTTGTCGAAGTCGATATCTCCACGCTCATCCTTGTTGTTCAAAGTCCACTTGAGGGTACCTACATATATACACACATAGTATCGTAAACAGAAATCATGCACGAAAACCAAAACAGCACACGAATCGCACATAGGTTTAAACCTACGGTCTACTTATGCAAAAGAACTAAATAACACCCGATATCGACGTACAAACGTCAAGTGACCGATACAAAACAAAAATATCAAAACTTCAGGTCATCAACATCAAGAAATACAAGGCAGCAACTCATGAAAATGGTCCCAGATTCTGGTTCAGGTGAAATTGGAGTAAGCAAACAATACTGGGGTGTTGTATAGGAGGTATATGAGCTACAGAATCAACCTGGACCCCAAACTCCACAAAGTGACCGGCCACACACCCTCAAAATCTGGCATGCTCGGTTCTATTGGCTCCGTTTGGGTTCGTAGTTGCAGGGTGGTCTCCTAGTGGTCCATCTAGGTTAGTGATGTTATTTTCTTTTGTAGTAAAAGTCCCAGGTCGTCCCAGATTCCCTGCACCCTCTATTTATTCACAAACCGACATTTCGATATCTAAATCCAAGTCTTAGGTTTGTTTCAGTTTGGTTTGGGTTTCTAACACTATAGGGGGTTTAAGGTCACCACTAAAGCTCATTAGCACAATCACAACTCAAAAATCCCTCAAAACTCATCTAGGAATTTTCAAAACTCACAAAACCTCACTAAAACACTTCTAAACATGTATGGATGCTAAAGTGAATGAGATACTATACTAATGGTGAAGAATATACCTCATTTGGCAACTCAAGAAATTTCTTGAGTTGCCCCAAGTGCCCAAAATCCAAACTTTCTTGGTCCAAAATGCTTGTAGTGAGCTTGTGCACATTTTTAATGAAAGGGATGAAGTGTTTTGGTGAAACTTTGATGGAATTGTGAGGTGCAGGAGGTGGTGGAGGGAGAGGGCAGCCTATTATGAGGAAGAGGAGAGAACAAGATGAAGATAGGAATGAAAAATAATGAGCCATGTCCAAGGTTGACCCTTCACCCTCTCTCTCTCTCTCTCTCTCTCTCGCCCATACTTCTTTGTTTATTCTTTTACCTTTTCTTTTCTTTTTCTTTTATTCTCTTTATCTTTTCATCTCATTTAAAAACAAAGCCATGCAAGAAAATAAAGAAAAGACCATGGTAGGAAAATGTAACAATGTGTAATATGACATGGTGCAAGTCATGTGCACAAATCAAGTTTAATGCACGATTAGTGATATCTAATCGAGATTAGCATTAAAATAGAATATAATTAACCATAAAGAATTTATAATTTGCTTAAATAATATAAATTCTTCCAAAAATCACCATTCATATTAATTTTCCAATAATTCCCAATTTATCAGTTTTTAATTATACTGCACCATTAAAATATTCCTAATATTTATTATTTAATTATATAAATTCCCAAAAATAATATTTTATTTTTCTGAAATGTTACAGACAATGTAGGGTTCACTAAAATCACTATGAACATTTGCTTTTACTAAAGGTATCATGCTCGGGTAAAATACAAGAACGATGCAACATAGCAAGTCATATGCGATATGGAACACAATGCACCTTATGATTGCAGAAAAATATATTAATCTACACGGTTGTATTTAGAAAAAATGCTACAAAATAGGTAAAAGTAAACTCAAACATCGATCTAACAAAATTGGTTCCAGGTCAATCGGGTTTCAGGTTTGTGAGATGCGGTCGTTTCATTTTAAGTTTTCATCACTGGAAATTAAGTTCCTGCACTGAAAGTCCAATTCGTAACATATTTTTCATCCTGTTGGGATGATAATTAGGCAACGCTACAGTTAAGTGAAATTTATATATTTTAATTAGGTTTTCAACTCATTGTACGGATCGACAATATCCACTGTGTGCTGGGAGATACGTTCTGTTCAAGGTCAGGACATACGTTCTGTCCCTGCTTGGGACTGCAGTACACTTCGACGGTTTAAATTGCAATTAAAATATCAATCGGCAGTAAAATCAAACGAAACTAAAACCTATAGTTATCTAACATGATTATATATACAACAGTATAGGTTTATGCATACTTCCATGTTTCTACAGCGCTACACATTTACTTAAAGTCAGGTGTCAAAATGGAATGCTGATCTAGACTGCAGTCCAGAGCCGCATTCCAAGTCAGTTTTCATTGCTGTGATTTATCAGTATCGAAGGATAAACTATATAGAGTTCTATATTATCGAGTCGTCTTCGATATGAGCCATAGAACATTACATTCCGATATGTATATAATTTTGTATTAATTTAACGTCTCGACATGTACAGCAAAACTAGAATTGACATCGCCTCTTTGGGGCGTCGTTACACATGTGATACTTCATCATTTTGAGTTCATTTTTCTACACGACATTCGTAAGTAGTAAGAGGAGATATGGGTAAAAGGGTTGAGTATGATCGACAGGGTTTAAGTTCAGTTCACCACATCGAACTAACGACACACAACATCGAGAATTTTCGAATTTAAGTTGGTTTTGTCTAACACGTGGAAATAGTGTCAAATGCTTACAATTCTGATGTTAACATGAGGTTCGAAATCTACTACACTCAAACTAGTTATCTTAGATTATTATGGCTTTTCATAAAGATACGATGATAACCTACGAATAATATACGGTAATAGCTAACCATCACGGACTAATAATAATCTATCTAGTATATGATTAACTCGAGTCTACAATTATAAGTATGTAGCATGTAGAAGAAAGTGAGGTTTCACTTGCCTTCGGTCGCTGATATAAAAGCAACACAACGTGCAGGATTTGTCTTGACACATGAGACGGTGCGATACTGGACACGGTGCGTGGCGTGTGCGCGATACGTGGTGATCCGGTACTGGACGCGGTGGCGACGTGGGCGTGATACTGTAGTGGGCGTAATGATGACGCGGGCATGACATGGTACTGGGCACTCTTGGCTCAGTGCGTGGTACGGGTATGGCACGGCGCGACACGGTACTGGACGTGGTGCAAGGCACTACTGGGTACGGTGCTGGTATGGGAGTGGGCACGGTCGTGGTGCGTAGGTGGGCATAATGACGGCACGAAGTGGGCACAATGGTGGTGCAGCACAGAGCACGGGCAGTATAAGATTCAGCTTCAAAGATAGCGTAGACGACGATGGGTGGCAGCTCGGCTTGGGTGGGCGCCGGAGAGAGGGGGTGGTGCAGTGCAGTGGTGGCAATGAGAGGTGGCAGCGGTGATCTACGAGGTGGTCGTCGGAGGTGGTGCAGCGGCAGTGAGCTCAGTGGGTGTTGGTGAGGTGGTGATCTCGAGAGGTGGGCTCGGTTGTAGCAATAGGGAGGTGGTGGTGGTGGTGGTGGTAGTGGGGTGGACAAGGAGGAGGTGGGAGCGGCGGTGGCCTCGGTAATGGACGAGGGCTATGGTGATAGTTTTGGAGAGGGGGAAACCGTGATGGTGAGGATTGAGGGTGATGAGGGGTAGCTGGGCTCATCGTAATCTATGGAGGTGGCCGTGGTGGTGGGATGAGGTCGCTGGCGGTGGAAGTGGTGAGTTAGCCTCGTGGGGTTCTGTGGGTTGCATAAGAGCTCGGAGTGTTTGGAGATGAAGAAGGTGGCGGATGGAGTGTTAGTTATATGTATGCCTTAGAAGTCATTACTGTACATACGATGTATATTGTAATGGATGCTTGGATATATATATGAAGGACTTTCTTACTCGACATGATAGTATGCTATCTGGTTGCTCTTTATCTTAACATGTGTGCTAATTGTCTCTATGTTACATGTTGATAAAGCCCTTAGGATGAGTACTTGACTACCAGGATTGTGATGCAGATTATACTAGTGGGGACAGTGTAGTCGCTAAGTACATCCTTCAAATGTTCCTAGTCGTAGGTGTATCGAGACAAGGCATCGATACACCAGAGTAGACTAGCGTATAGCTTCTCGACCCATGTAGATGGGCGATGGATGATCCCATATCCATTGGTGTTTGACATCAGAGACAGTATACGGGTGCTCAGTGGAGACTGGGTACACTGGACGGACTCGCCAAGAACTCCCATATGGTATTATACCTCACGTCAGATGGCGGTTCTCTGGTATAGGTTAGTCTGTAGACCCGAGATCATCATAAAGTCTTGTGTGATTCCCACTGTGCTTTGATTTCCACCTTACCACGTTCAAGAGAATGCGAAAAACAGTGGTTTTTGGGTACAGTCCCGAATCACATGGAGACAATGAGCGATAGGAGGGGTTTCGTCTCTCCCGGTATTGGGAGTTGATGTTGCGCTGTGCTCGATTGGCTATAACAGGAAATCCTTGGCTAAGGCTCCTTCAGAGATATACTGGTAAGTGTTATCAGTAGTTTCTCGACCCGTTATGAGCCTCATATCGACACGACTTATCGAGTTACTGGGGTTTGACGTTTACCACCCCTAGACGAAATATGCGACATATCAGACGAAGAGACCGGACTGTACGGTAGTATTACTGATTGGATTCGCAAGAGTGTGAGCAGGTTTGCTTATTGATCTTCTGATCGCTCAATACACGGGTGGCCGTTACGTTTAGCAGACCGCTTGCGGCTTGTGGGTGTTTGATATGATCACCACCTGCTGCCGGCGTATTGACGAGTCTTTAGAGTCCTACACAGGGGTTTCCTGGCTCAAGCGAAACGGAGTAGGAGCACATATGTGATATGTGTGGGACCGAGATTGATAATATATGAGATACCGTATTATATTCTCGCGATGTGTGACATAATAGGTTATATGTGGTATAGCCGGGTTATCGGATCAAGTGTTGATTCGATAAGATGTTACATTATGATATTAGTCGGTTATATATGATATAGCCGGATTATTAAATCAAGTGTTGATTTAATAATTTAATGTATAATTATATATTTGATATATTACATTACATTAACTAATATTAGCTAACTTAAGATTTCTTTTCTCACTTTGGATACATTGATGTATATGTGATATATGTTAAATGTATCATGCTAGGTTACAAATGCAACTAGGGTTAATGAGGGTTAAACCATGCTAGGGTTAAGATTAGGTTTTAAATTTTATCATTAAATAATTCAAATATTATGGATAATTGTCATGGTTGATATTTGTTGAAAGCTTGTAGAAGCTTGTAAGCATCTTTGACTTTGTCCATTTTTTTTTATCTAGCTTAAGATATTTTTTGACCTAACCTTTAACCCCTAGCTCATGGTTAACTCTCTATAAGGGTTAAGCATGACATGCTTAACCCTTGGCTGCATTTCTAACCTCAACAATAATTCATTTTCATCACAACTTGTTCTTCTTCTTCTTCTTGACAAATGCTTTCTAGCTTTTTCAGAAATGATGATTTTGAGTGAGAAAATGATTTCTAATGTGAGCAAAATTCCTACTTCATCATTCTCTACTACTTGCCATTTAGTATAGGGTGTTTTCTTCACTAATTCCATGATTAGTGAAGAGATAGCTTGGGTTAGTATCTCCTCGACGTAAATCATCTTCGACCTCGAAGACTTCGAAGCAAGCATGTTCGTTTCTTCATCGGAGCCTCTCTAGTGTCCGGAGTTTACGATCGCAGCGAAGGGACTACTACACGGAGCTATTGAAGTGAAGGACCGGTCTACAAAGGTTGTATTCCTTGTTCATTTTTCATTTTCAAAGTCGTTTGCATTATATTCCGTTGATTTCTAGTTAACGATTCTAGGGTTAGGGTTAGCTAGAACGAAAAATTTTGAATTTGGCATGGACGATACCTCCCAACATCTTGTTGCCGTTCTAGGTAACCCTGCATGGAGGAGTTGGTGGTGCTGACGAGGGGCTCGTCGGCGGTGAAGGGGATGCCGGCGAGAGTTTGTGGTGAGAGGAGTAGGAAAGGAGCTCGGTGAGTTTTTTTTGGAGAGTGAGAGAGCAAGAGAAAGTGTGAGAGATTAAGAGAGGGCGAGAGAGAGACGTTGAGGGAAGAGAGGAGGCTGGCGTTGAGATCTCATGGTCAGTTGGGATAGGGATTCGTCGTGGGTGGAGCGGGTCTCACGGGCGCTCGTTGTGAGGAAGAGGAGGTATTCGTTGGTTGAGAGAGAGAAAGAGAGAACGAAAAGGAAAGCGGCGGGGATTTAGAGGAGGGGATCTCGCGTTGGTTGGTGACGAGGCGGAGACGTGGATGAGCGCGGGTCTCGTAGCGACGGTTGCGAGGAAGGAGGGGCATATTGAGAAAAAGGGAAGGAAAGAGGAAGGAGAAGAAGAAGTAGTGGGGTTTGGGTCGGGAGGTCGGGGAAAAGGTATGTGGGCTTGGGTCAGGGATGGGGAGTGGGTAAAGGAATTAGGGTGTGGGTTAAGAAAATTATATAGGGAAATAGTTTTAGGTTTAAAGGAAAAAGAATTTGAAAAAAATATTTAGGAATTTAAATTGGGAAATAAATAGAGAAATTTTATTGGGACCAAAATTTTAAATACGGTGTATCATGAAACTAGGGATTTATAGAAAAAGTGGTGGAATCACATGAAAATTGGTGTATCCATATCATACATGATAAAGATGATGATGATGGATGCCGATCGTCGAAAAAAATCGTGAAGGATATAGATTTTTGATGTCACCTAACGAAAAAGACTCATAGGGCTTCTTTTCTTCATTATTCTCATAGTATAAGCCTTACTTCAAGTTTTTAAGCTTGATTCAAGCTTTTATTTTTCCTATTTTGCCCCTTGCATTCAATTTAATTACTATTTATCCTCTGCTTAAATGCATCAAGCTTTTCTTTTTTACTTAATGCATGGAAAATTATACTGCATCCCTTTAGTTTAAGAAAAATCAGCTTTTAGCCCCTTATTGCAAGATATCAATCCTCTGCCCCTTAAAATTTAAGTCGACATGTATTTGACCCATTATAAGCTTATCTTCAGATCCACGCAATATATTTTCTAATGAATTATTTGTATTTATTTCCATACAAATTATTGCTATTCAATCTAGATTGTACCGTTATATCTATGAAATATATGTTCTCCCTGGACAATGTGGATGGAAAATTAGATGAGATATTTGATATCTTTTGAAAATAACAATCAACCAGTTCATTATTAATTTATCTATGTGCGTGCATGGAAAATTAGATGAGGTTCAGATGTATTTTGAAAAATTGTCGGGTCAACACTTTCACTATCTCTTTGTATATGTTCTCATCGATTGGATACACCCGTCCACGTTTACTTTGCATAAGTATTTGCATGGAAAAATTATATGAGGCTCTGACGTCTTTTGAAAAATTGCAATCAACACTTTCACAGTTACTTTTATATTCATTCTTATTGTTAGATGTTACCAAATTCGTTTCATGCGCTCATTGGTGGATGCAAATATAGATATTGATAGTTATAATATATGAAAATCTGTATATTATAGATCAACTAGTAATAAGATTATGAAATATATATTAAAAGTTATATATGAAATATATATTAAAAATGGTGAGTTGAATTATATAATGTGAAAATTAGCAAGAGAAAAGTACATGATGTGTGAAGATAACCGTCGTTTGAAGGAGCACGGAGCTCGAGAACAATCTGTAATGATGGCAGGAAGATTCCGGAGAAAATATTTTAAAATTTTAAATGCAGTCAGTGATGGTGGCCTAAATTTTTGAATGCAATTTATCATCTATTGAATACATGTAATAGGTAGAAATGTTTAAAGATGTATACTTTTCTGGAATTATTTTGAGAGAAATGAAGAAATCTTTTAAATTGTTTCGAAAGAAACTCGATTTATGTTAGCTTGGAAAGATTTTCCTAAAATAAAATTTAGTTAAGATTCAGTTATTTATGTGATACCATTTTTTTGGGCAACGTCTCGGGGCGTGCATGGCACGGTAGCACTTGCAAGTTAATCCCATATAACTATTGGTCTATAGAGAATTTTAATTGATATTCACTATCTTTATATACCAATTTACAGGCTGAAGCATGTGCTAGCACTGCAGCCTCAATGTTTCCTGTTACTGTAATATTTTGGTAGTTATTTCTTTTGGACAACTTATATATATCAATCTGTTGTTCTTGAATATCATAAAAATTTACAATTATCTTGTTGGACCTTCTACATATATGAATATTATTCTTTTTTTATTGAAGTTGCTAATAAAGGTTAAAAAACAGAAGTTTTAAATTTGGCTTTTATATTTACTGGAAAATCATAATTGAAAAAGAACTCAAGTATATATAATTAAATAGAGGAACCAAATTAAATTCTTGTAAAATTCAACATGTTCAGCCTGATATATTGTGTTTTCAGGAATTGTAGACCTTTATCTTCTTGTAAGAGTCAAGACACGGATGATGACCATTGGCCCGCTTCATGTTCTTCAATTTGAGCCTTTAGGATTAGGCCGGCAATCTTCTAAAAATTTCTTATTTCAGGACCAGTAACTCTTTGTACACATTGCTCTTGGAGAACTTTTTTATACTTTTATTTATTAATACATTTTGAATAGGGCATCTTGCCCTACTTTATTTCGTTAAAGAATAAAATTCAACATGCCAATCAAATAGTGTAAATAAAATTATAGTTTGTGGTTTGTTGATTTCTACCTTAATTAGACTATTGAACATATCAGCTAAACCTCAAGAATGATTAGAATATTTTATTTTTAAAAATATGTACTACAAAAAAATTATCTATAATTTATTTCTTGATATATAGTTTAAAGAATTTAGGATTAATTGCCGGACACCCTTCTATCTATCTATTGTTATATATAATATAAATCCCTACTTCAAGCTTTTAAGCTTGATCAGGCAAGATCAAGCTTTTGCCCTTTCTAATTTCTCCCCTCATAATTGTTTAAATGTCATTTTTGTCCTCACCTTCATTTCTTCTAATCAAATCATCATCACAATTATCTTTAGTCTCTTTTTGGTATATGGTCCATCAACTTTCTTTATTAATTTGCTGTAATTTTCTACATCCATTCGTTCTTTAAATTTATATTTGGTCTCTTAACTTTTATCTTGGATTTTCTATATTCTTTGTCACGCCCCGCTTCCCAAAAGATGGGAGAAAATACGTGACGAGACCCGCGACGTATTTATCTTGAGAAAGTCATTTCTCAAAATAAATATGCTAAGCGTTTATAAGCAAAATAACAACATACAAGAATCAACAAGAGAAATTAAAATTCAACATTAATTTTATGTACATTTAACATTTCACATTGTTTTTGATACAAGATAACTTTAAAACAAAGGTGCAATGAAAATACGTGGCATACCGAAAAGAAAAGTTGAAGAAAAACTAATAGTCGGGCTGTACTTCAAACTCAGAGTAATTCTCCTAACTCGGCTCGATCTCCTCAGTTCCCAGATCACCTGACGAACATTCCAAAAAATAAGAGAAAGGGTGGAATATTTTCAGCGAACTAGCGCTCGATAAGTTTCCAAAAAAGATATGAATGCAATGTGATAAAGAAATGCGTATAAGTAGAATATGAAATATAATTTAATATTGGTCAAGTAAATGTGTCAATTAAACCAAATTATGTATATGTATAAGTATGGTTATTTATTCAACATAGTTGTTTGTAATTCGATAATGAAAATATACGTGTATACGAGAGTGGTCCGTCAAACCCATGGACCAGCATCACATTTCGTTCAAGGCCTCGTTAAATTCATGGGACAACGACACACGAGATTCATGTTAGGTGATTCTTAGTGGACTCTCGTGCCACAACATATATTATTTACCAAACTACTCTTTAACCACGCGTATTTTAATTTATATTTTAAATTACAAGTCTTGTTCGAATTTATGAATATATGAGAAGATAACAAGTTCAAGTTTCAAGCTGAGTTCAAGCATACAAGTCAAGTGTTCATATCAAGTCATTACGTATTAACGATTCGGGTCAAGTCCAGTCTAGCATGTAATGCTTTATTCAGGTGAGTCAAGCATGTGGTTCATGACATAGGACCAATATGATAACAAAAGCGTTTCAGGTTACATTTTGTCCATACTTTAATAAATGCTTCTTATAAATTTTATTCGTATCTTTGTGTTTATTTTAGTATTTCTCTTTTATGGAAAAATTTGGAAAAAGGTAATTTCGAGTTAAATATAAATAATATAATTTTTGGAAAAAGAAAAGAATTTTAATATGATATTTTAGTATTTTCGAAGATTTATTTTAGTAAGTGGATTTTAAAAAGGAATTATTTTGAGAGTAAAATGGTTGGAAATGAGTAAGTAACTATTTAAAACTTATCTATAAATTTTTCATAATTTTTCGGTATTAAAAAGTATTTTTAACTAATTTTTATTGAAGAAAAACAATTTATAAAACAGTTTTTAGAAAAATAAAATAAAATAACAAAACTTTTTAAAACCTAAACCCAAAACATTTTATTTAAACCAAGCCCGGTCCAGACCTAAGGCCAAGGCCAGACCCGGCCTGCACACACCAGCATAAGCCGGCGTGTGGCTCCCATGCACAGGCACGCGGCTGTGCGTGCTTGGACGTCCTGCCCACGTGGGCGGCTCACGCCCACATGGGGTATAGAGAACCATTCTATCTCGCGATCGAACGGCCAGGATGGACGAAGAGGGCAGCGGCTTGCAAATCTCGGCTCCGGTCGACGCAATATTCGGCTCTGGTCGGCCCGGTTGATTGTTTTGAAGACCCTATAAATAACTACCTTTCATTTGTATTTTTCTCACTCATTTCTCCTCAAAAAAATTCAGTAAAAATATGTAGTTCTTCGTTTCGACGACGCCATCGCTTTGGTGCTATCCGATCGTTTGGGAAAAATCCGAGCGTGACGTTTTTCATGTTTCCGTACGAGACAATGTTTCGACATCTTTTTCGATAATCGTCTCCAAGTAAGATTTCATCTCTCTTCACTCGATCCCGCCGCTTCTTCTATGCATCTTTTGAATGTGTTCTAAAGTTCCAACTTTCCCTCTAAATAATTAACACAACTATGGTAGTTATACTAGTTAGTTTTTAATCGGTACATACAACAACTTGCTCAAGTTACTCTTTCACTCATCTAAATACGCATTTTGTATAATTTCGACACGGGGTAATGACATACCCTCTTTATTTACTGTTAATTCATAATTATACACATGTCGATATGTTGCTTAACTCTAAAACCCATAAAACACTATTTTACAAGCTGAAACGGATTGGGGTTCGGTGCCCGCGCTGTGGAAGCCGCCGCCGAGGCGGAAGCGAAAACAAAAACTTTTTTCGAGCACCAAACACCCGTAACCCAGGATACGATCCATACACCTAAACTAGTAAACTAAAACATGCAAGGGATTAGAAAATTATAACCTTCGACACGTGTCCACCCAATTGTGGAAGACCCCTCCAAGCTCATAGCCGCCAGGATCACGCTTGAAGGTTGACCGTCCTCGCCAAAGAAGATCCATCCGAGGAGAACCGGAAAAGGCCCCGGCCGACGATCCAAACTTGCTTAGGATGGATAGGGGTGATGTAGGAATTTTTCCAATAAACCTTTTCTCTCTAAACCATGCTCACTAGAAAGCAAGAGGAAGAAGGAGAAGAGGTGAGGAGAGAGTGGAAAGTCTCACCATGAAAGATGAGCTTGTATGATGAAAAATGGATCAAGTGTAGAAAGAAACGAATGGCTACTACCTTTTTGCCATGCATCAATAAATGCACTCCATAAATGATCTAGCCATTCCTTTCTACAAGCACAAGTATCATGCTTCATTAAACCTCCTTTTCCACCTCATTTTCCCATTTGTTTTTGTAAAATAGAAAAACAAATATGAGGTGTCCTTCTTTTAGAAGCATTCCCATATAAATACGGAATACTTCACCTGGTATATGTATCGCTATATATACGAGTATCCGTATAAAAATACGGATAGGACCAAAGAGAGAAAATGAATAGTGAACAATAATACTAAAATATATATATCAAAATACATATATAAATTATTAAATCAAAACCTGATATAATAGTCCGGCTTAATCCTGAGCCGGCTAGTATTATCAACCGCCCGATTAAAGCCCGTGTATCCCGTACACGTATTTAATCGAACCCCTGCTCGTACCGACGTACGGCTCCTACATCTATCGCCTAAACCGGGAAAACCCTCTATATGAGGCTCTAAAGACTCAACAATACGCTGGCAGTGGGTTTAATAACAAGCACGTCAGCGACACAAGCTGTACATAAAGGCTAACTAGGTACTTGCCGAACGGGGGGTCGACAATCAAGTACGTTCTTACCCTATTGAGCATAAATGTGACAATTTCCGTACAGTCCGATCTCTTCGTCAAAAAGTATTGCATATCGGGTCTAGGGGGTGGATAACGTCATACCCCTACTAACCTGTTAAGTCGTGTCCGAGTCAAACTCATCACCAACAGAGATACTATTGATCAACTATCAGTAAATCTCATCCACCGTGGTTACGGATTTCTAATGATAGCCAACTGAACACGGTGTGACGTTGACTCCTAATATCAGGAGAGACAAATCCCTGACAATCGACTACTGCCTCCATGTGGCTCAGGACTGTACCCAATTAAAACCTGTTTGCACGGCTCTTTTGAGCCGTGGTAGGGTAGTAATCAAAGTACATTGGGAACTCACACGAGAAAAAATGACGATCTCAGATCAAAAGACTAATCTGTACTCATGTAACCCGAGAACTTCCATCTGACGATAGATATAATACCATCTAGAGGTTCTCGACGAGTCTGTCCGGTGTACTCCCATCCAATGAGCACCTGTATACTATCTTAGGTGACGCAACACCAATGGCTTGTGAGACCGACCATCACCCCTCTTCGGGGTCTAGAAACGTACACACTGGTCTACTCTGAAATATCGATACTCGGTCTCGATATTTCCACGACTAGGGATATTTAAGGATGTGCTTATGGACAACCCAGCTCCCTATATATGATCGCTATCATAATGTTGGTTTTCAAGCAACAATCCTACGGGCTTCATCAATGATGAAGACAAATCAGATAGCATACTATCATCTCGAATAAGGCTGTTATACCTGTATAGGTTCTCGTTCAATTATCATAATTGTCTACTTGCAATCACAATAATTGCCTTGAGGGCACTATATCCAACAAAACGCTGCCCTAATTGAAAGTGAACTTTAAACTAATTTAATCCAGGATATATATATTCTAAACTACCTTGTTACACTAAAAATACCCCATGGTTTCAAAAAACCCGAATGTCACATTAATACCCTAAAGTTTCTAAATATTGTATTTTTCAAATTAATACCCTGAAGTTTCAGAAACCCGTTATCTCTTGAGCCTCGAGGAGCCGGAGATATGGCATCACTAAAATATCTTGAACTTTTATAAAACCCCGTTATACTTGACTCCATATTGACTGATGAGCTAAACTCAAACCATAACTTGTTTTACTCGATCAGTTATGCGTGACTGTATAGATGCTAGACATGGGGTGGAAACCAAAGGACCCGATTCGGAATGGTACGTGTTTTCCATGTCTTGTTAGTTCCGCATGATAAATGATAACTCAACTTAAATATATTGATGTAAGTTTTAAGGTAGTTGGAGAAGGAAATCAAGATCGCGTGGATCGTGAGTGCCCTTGTCTAATTGTTGTGATTCCGAGCATATACTGAATACTGATTGTCGTGTTACCGTGATTCCGGCAATTTACAGAATACTCTATGATATCCAAAAATCTCTTTCGTTGCCCGAACTCCTAAACCAAAACATTTCAAAATATCTTAAATGGCATAATACACTTGGATAAACTTACATGCCC
This sequence comes from Agapanthus africanus, assembly GCA_030015575.1. Taxonomy (NCBI): domain Eukaryota; kingdom Viridiplantae; phylum Streptophyta; class Magnoliopsida; order Asparagales; family Amaryllidaceae; genus Agapanthus; species Agapanthus africanus. The sequence goes on from CM057347.1 coordinate 400,618,851, forward strand.
TAACACTATCATGTTTATCATAACCCGTTATACCTTGAGAACCAAAACAAACTAAAATATGAAAAAATAGTCATTAGATGAGATCTTATCTATAAATTAACTCATATATATGCGACCTTCGCTGTTATTTATTATCACCTTACTTACGTATTGACTCATATACTTTGAACACTAGTTTTTATCAACCTTTTTACCTGCACATTGTTATGCTAGTTCATATATATGTTTCACTTTGTTGAAAATAACCCCCTAAAGAATACTACTTGAGTTTAACTCGCTGACGGACGTTCTTTTTCCTTGTTTCCCCCGAAATGTCTGTTTGAGATAGGAGAAGAACAGAACATGACGACAGAGGTTGAAGCTACAAAGGAATATTATGCTCCCCATTCGACTCACTATAATGGGTTTTCAGTCTTCCTTATTTTCTTTTTCGCCCACCTGTTTAGGGTTTGCTTTCTTGTCTCGCTTTATGTTGTAATAAACCTTTGAATCTCATATGTAATAAATGTTGGTTAATGAATAAAAGTTTTTTCTTTGTACTGGTTTTTGTGTACTCATGCACTACTATACGCTTAGCGAAACTATATAGGGGAGAGTCTACTTCTCGGTATAGTTACGTTGCGGGGCTTGTCACGTCTCCGCTCCAGTATCTTCGGAAGCGGGGCGTGTCACATTTCAAGTATAAACCAATTTCTATTTTGAGACGGTATGAATTGATACGTTCAAAATATCTAGGCAAGTGAATCACTGCTTGTCTCTCGATTCTCGATACCCAAGAGAGAATAGGTCACTTAAACCATTTGCTTTCTAAATACTAGGCTTAGAAATTCTGAGGTATTTATGTGAAAAGATAGCATTTGAAACTTTATGGTATTTATAGAAAATAAGCCACTAAATTCTCGAGGGTTTTATATAAAATATTATATTTTGAAATCTTGAGAATTTTTTGATAGAAATATTATTTAGAATGTTCGGGTGTTTTAATAAAATATGTTTTAGATTTAATGTTATTTTAGTGGTAAAACCTAGATTTTAAAAGTTTATGGTATTTTCATGAAAAATCTATCTTTTGAAAAACTTGAGGTATTTTAATAAAAACTTAATCTTTTAATTTAGACTACATTTATTGAAATTAGATTTTCAAATTGCTTTCTTTTAAGTTACATGTACATAATTTTTAATTTAGTATTGTTTTATTTCATTTAAAATCGTATTTTTTCCTTTTCCTTCAAGAATGCGCTTCATGAAGAACTCCGATCTCACCCACTAGACTCAAGATTTACGATAATCCGCACCATCTTCACAGGCTCCCCTAAAGAGGGCTGTAGGGGCATAATTGGCAAGGGGAAAAGAATATCGATTAAAAACTGTATTTTGAACTTGAGGGTATTTTAATGAATTTTGATCCTTTTATAAAAAAAAACGTGATAACATATAATCGTGATATGATTTCAAAGTGTGCATGAGTGGGGTAGGCCGTTACCCCGTGAGCTATCATTAAAAAATTGTATATCGCTATTAACAAATTCATGTTGAAGTATAAGAAATTGTAGAATTTACATGAAACTATCATCAAAACCATTCATGAAAAGAAGTGTAGGTTACATGTTGTAATAGTATTTGTTAGGGAATAATTATCATGAACTTGCTAAATTAAAGATAAGTTAATTTCTTCACAAGTCTTACCTTTTCCTTTAATAAAGCATAAAAATATTTGATACAAGGGATATTATTTTGAGTATAGATTTTCATGGATGAATTTCAAAGCATGGATGTATTTTGGCGACATAGCAAAAGAATGGATTCAAGGGAGAGAAGAAGAAGAGTAGGGAGACTGACTTGTTTGTCGATACAGAGGGATGAGGAAAAAGTAGTCTCGGTTTGAAGAACCGAGACCGCAAACCGACGGGGAGCGAGCTTGAAGGATCTTGATAGCTTGATTTGGCTTCTTGGTTTCTAGGACTTTGAGAGATAAAATTGTAGCCGTGATGGTTCTTGAACGGAGCTTCGACGTCAGGAGCTTAGAATGATCTTCAATAGTTTTTGGGGAGGAATTTGAGATAATTTTCAGAGTAGAAGTAAGATGGGATAGCTATGGATATTTATAGGAGAAAGTACGGAAATATGGTGAATTAAAAAGAAAATTAAAATTGGGATTAAAAGAGTGTAAATAGGGTAATCGAAAAGCTGCAGACTCTTTGTTTATTTTGGGGAGTTTTGAAGTATGAAAATGAGCTGCCGGGAGATCAAGAGGTGCACGTGCATGGGCGTAGAATGATTGGGCATGGTTTGGCCGCCCCCACCTTCCCTAGGTCGGCCTCATAGGTTCAGGGTTCGGGTCTTGGTCCCGTTTTGTCTTGTTGGGTCCATTTTCATATATCTTTTCTACTGCAACATTTCGGAACTCCGTGTAACGCTCGTGCAAAATCTTGAGCTTCCCAAAACGTCAAAAGAAAAAATAATAAAATAATTATGGCAGTTAGGATTCAAACATGCAGGCTATAGGACAGTAGTGTAGAGACTTAACCAATGAGCTACAAATTGTTTCTTACACTTATTTATCAAGAATAACTTATAACTCGTTAACAGAACATAAATATACTCTTTTATTAATATTGGACTAATAAAAGTGTATAGGAATTTTAGGGTTGTTATATCCTACCCTCCTTAGAAAAATTTCGTTCTCGAAATTTACATAAGGAAGATATTGTAACAGAGTAAAGAAACAAGATGATTGAGAGAAAGATCGAGACGAAGATTAATAGTTTACATATTCATTTTCGTTGCGTCGTGATACGATCATCGGGAAAATAAGAAGAGATTCAAGAGGAAAGAATTCAAGAATGTAGTCATTACAGTCTACCCTCCTTAAAACTATCTCATCGAGTATCCCCTAGCTTCTTCTCGTCGTCATCAATACCGTCGCCGCCACCCAACACCGTCGCCATCGTAAACACCACAACACCAATGCATCAAAACCTTCTTTCCGCGCAAACAATCAATCTAGTTCCTAACTAATGGTGAATTGATTGTTATACAAATTCACACCGCAAATAAGTCTCCCTCCTTAAACGAATTTCTTCCACGAAATTCTCTCAAAAAGTATGTTGCAACAACACGGAAAAGCTAAGGATGATGAAATCTTGTGTAGTTATAATTTGTCACGCCCCGCTTTCCAGAATGCATAGATTACGGCACGCGACAGAGCCAACCATGCTACCTATGGTTAGGAAACATCTCTCCACAGTCACATTACGGCTGTCTATAGGATGTCAAGAACTGAAAAATATAAAATCTATCCAGTACATGTCTATTTTCCACAGTAAATAGAGTCAAGAAAATACATATGCGGAAACGAATCAAATACAATAACATGTGAACTTGTCCCAATATGGGCTCACATCAAGGAAATAAAACTGCTGAAATAAACTAAACTAGACATCTCTAAATACACGATCACTTCTTCATCGCTCGGCTTGATTGCTAAATTACTCTCGATCTGCCTGGGATAAAGGTAAAGAAACCGGGTTATGCAAAACCCAAACGTCAGTGCGTCATAATACCAAATAACAGTGATAACCAGGATGCAACGATATAAGTAAACATGAATATAAATAGATAACACAGATATGAAATAGTGAGGTATGTGTATGTATGTGATGTGTGATGTGTAAGCTAAAACTGTGCTTCTAGGTTATCTATTCTAAAAGCCTTTGAAATCAATTAATGTAAACCTTATCGTAACCCAATAGAATATATCCCGTTCATTCCCCACAGGATCACGATAACAAGATTTATTCCGTAATGCCCGGAAAAACAGCAAACAGGTAATTATTCCGTAACGCCCGGAAAAATGGCAAACACGTAATTATTCCGTAACGCCCGGAAAAACGGAAAATATGTAATTATTCCGTAACGCCTGGAAAAATGGCAGACTTGTAATAATATCCTCTCGAGTTACGTTTCAGTTACATTCTTGATTTCCCCTTTACCCCCAGGTTTGTGTTCAAGTCAGGTATTGCCAGTATAGATCTAATGCCAACACAGGATTAAGCAGGTACAGTTCTCGTCTATGCAGACAACAAGTCACGTCCGTCAGGACAACACGTCAATATCGTTGGTATTAGTAACAAAATCCAAGTAACAAGTCAAGTAGGGTGTCGTGAAAATGTCATGTGATGTATCTGAATCAAATAGATATCCAATGTGAAATGTAATCGATATCGAAACACGGTTAATGCACGGATGCACATGTATCTATCTGTAATAACCTTTTATACGTCCATGACCACGTATGATGCACACTAGATAACATGTCATACTATTATATAGTATAATGATATCATAATGTTCCGGCATGCAATTAGATATGCTATTGTCAGTACGGATACGAACGGATATCGTAAAACTGTAAATCTATAATATTTGCTGCATAATAAAAAAACGTGTACTATTTTTATTCATATAGACATCGATATAGTAACATAGCATGTTGCAAGATAAACTTGTCTGATCGGATCTCACGTCGGGGTACGTACGTCACGTTCGACGTTGGATAAACATCGTGATGTAACTCACGCGCGCAGGACTGGACCTGACTGATCAAAGACGTGACTGCGCTGGATGACGACAATGACTGGGTCGTCCGGATCGTCGGCGACGTGTACGACTCCGGCAAGACGGCCAAAAAATTCAAGAAAAAAAGAATGGAAGGTAGAAAGAAAGGAAAAGAAGAAGAGGAATGGGGTGCTGCTTGATTAGGTTTTGCCACGCCCCGCTTCCCGGTGTACGGCAAAGTGGACGCGACGAGATCCGCTATGTATATACTTAGAAGTACATACGCTAAGCATATCTAAGCAATATAAAAGTAAATCACAAGAGACAAGAGATATAGAAATAACAGCAACTTTATTAATAACATTCTTTTGTACAATGCATGAAAAGTAAATACAACTGAAATGAAAAGCGATGCCTAAACAGTGGCATAACAGGAAATGAAAGTACTGAATAGAACAAGGTACAATATCTAGAGCTCGGGGTCTTCGTGAAACTGCTCCAAATCTTCACCGGTGGGCTCGATCTCTGCAGGGTCCAAAGCACCTGACGACATTCAAAGAAGAAAGAAATAGAATGTCGTCAGCGAACAGGTCGCTCGGTAAGTCCCAAAGATAAAGAAGAATTAGAAAAGACAGAATAAGAGGTATTTTCTAAAGAGATTATAAAATATTATAGAATATTGTGTTAACGCTGTTGTTTGTAGCTTGGTACAGAAGGATGTCAGTGTATACGAGAGGGGTCTCTATATGCTAGAGACCAGGGCAAACGGAATGTACAAGGAACCGTTAAGCCACGGTACAACAGCAACGGAATATAGGTTAGGTGTCTTAATCTGACCACATCATGCCACCTTTAACACCTTCCGTACCAATCTACCCCTTAAACCCCGTAATGTTTTGATAGTATTGTTGTATTGTATTGTGTAAGTTGGATGACTGACCAAAACCATGATATCAGTAAACAGATTGTAACTGCATAATCAGGTAAATGGAATAACGGAATAATGGATGTATATCCATGGTTTGGTTCAGTCAAGTTGTATAGATTGTTAACTGGATTCTGAGATTCATGTGTTCATATTGAGTTGGAATATTAAAGAATGTAGATTGACTTGAATCATATTCAAGTCAGAAATAATCAGACTCAAACCCGAGTCAGACTAAAAGAAATGTAAGTCGAGGTTCTATATTTGTTAAGGTCCTTATTGTAATTTATAAAACTTGAGGGGGGTTTATGTAAAAATACTTTTGTATAGTTTTCAAGATACACCTCAAGTATTTATTATTCGTCTTTATAGTTATAATGAGTGTGATTTATTTTATGATATTTCTAGTGAAAATATCCTAATTTCATAAATAAAGGTATTAATTTGTAATATTGATTTATTTGAAATTCATGGTATTTTAATGTAACTTTTAATCTTGTAATTTTTAGAAAAGGTGGAAACTTTATCTTATAATAAAATAGGTGTTTAAATGATAAATATATATATATGTTTGTACAAGAATAATTTTTAATAAATATTTTATATTCCAAAAATCTCATTTTTCTTAAATGTCGTATTTTAAACCTTTCGAGACAGAATACTCCTTGCGGAGGTCTGAATCTCGCACTACTAAGCCCGAGGGTGCACGATAAACCGTACTATCCCTAACGGGTTCTCCAAAGGTGGGTTGTATATATGGCGCTTTGCAAAAATTTAATAAATACTAGTCATTTAGAAAACGGTTTTATAAAGATAAGGTATTTATTTGTAAAAGGTGTAAATTTCCGTATTTTAGATTCTAGGGTTTCCTAAGCCAACTAGCCTATTTCTAAATGGTCTAAATGACAAGTCATTAGAAGCCTCAAATCGCCTCTTCACCGCCAATTGCGGCCAGGTAAGTACAAATGAGAAAAGGAGGGATCCACTCACGAATCGTGAGACGGGCCTATTAAAGTTGCCTTTTCTCACTTGCCTAGCCTAGACACCACAAAGTCAGGTTTAGATAAACGATCGATGTCCACAACTTATCGTATTTTCCTATTAAAAGATATTGTTTTAAAATTGTATATAACTTAGAACTTTTAGAAAAGGTTTTAATAAGAAAATGGTATTTTAATGTAAAATCTTGTTTTGTCGTATTCTAAATTTTCAAGGTAGCGTGTTATGATTACATATGAGTGTGTGAGAAGGTAGGTCATTACCTCGTGATCTACTTTAAGGTATAGCAATGTTAAAGGGTTAAATGTGATAAACTAAATATGGTGGTTTTTAAGTGAAAGAATATGATATATTACAAAAGCTATCATTTCATGTGTGAAAACTTGTTCAAATTAATTTTTAAGTGATTAGTAGTCAACATGAATATGTTTAAGCATTATGGAATTAGTGATAAGTGAGATTTGATAGAAAACCGAATCGGAAATCGGTTTGTTTCGATTTCCGTCGGGTTTATAAGTTTGTATTTTTGTGAAGGAAAAGAAAGGTAGAAAAGGGGGACTTACGGGTTTGGACAACGTTAGAGAGTGAGAGGAAGGTAGAGGGTTTGCCGGTACGTCGAATCGTCGTTGAGAGGTCCTAGCACTATCACCGGGATTCCGCCGTCGATTTCGTCAGCGCTTCGTCTTTCGCTCGTTTTCTCACGTACCAAGTTCTCTTAGAATTTTGGGAGAGTGGACTTAGAAAAAGTGATGAGAGGGTAGAGGATATGGGGGGTTTATATAGGGTTAGGTTAGGGTTAGGGTTTTTAATAAAAAATATATAAAATTATATAAAAATTTATTAAAACTCATTAAACCTAGGAGTAAAAAGGATTTATTGGGCAATTGATAATCGATCCAGGGATAACAAGTGTGCAGGAGGGTTGACCAAGTCCAGAGCCAACTTTTCTCAGTTTGTGACTCGGTCGTCCGGCCAAGTCCGGTCGGCGGCGCCGGACCGAGTCGGCCGGTTCGCCGGCCGGCGGCGTCGAGTCGGGCCAAGTCAGGGTTCCAGTGGCCGGGGGTTTTCCTGGGGTATAATTTGGTATACTTACTTTTTCATGTCCGGTACATATTTTGTGAGTTATAGTCTTTTGACTGTTGACTTCCAAAATAAATTAAAACAAAATAAATACAAAAATAATGTGGGGCATGGGATTTGAACTCTGGTGGCTTGGTTCAGCAGTGCAAGGTATTACCAATGAGCTACAAGCTCCTTCTTGTAATTATGGAGTGAAATAAATACTTAAAGAGATATCAGCCGCAATAAATACTCCAAGTATATATTGAATTTAAATCAATTCTTTGTACATTAAAAATGGAGTTGTTACAGTCTACCCTCCTTACAAAAATTTCGTCCTCGAAATTTACAACTTTTATTTGAGGACTAGTTTACAAAGAGGTGTGGATATCTAGTACGCATTTCATCCTCTCTTTCCCAAGTGGACTCTCCAGGAATATCTTTCCTCCATATCACTTGAACCAAGTTAACTTCCTTGTTCCGAAGTGTCTTCACTTTCCTGTCCAGGATCTCCATGGGCTGTTGCTCACAAGACAAATCGGGCTGTATAGTGAGCTCGGAATGATCGAGAACATGGCCGGGGTCACTTACATACTTTCTGAGTTGGGATATGTGGAACACATTATGCACTCCTTCCAATGAAGGTGGAAGCGCTAAACGGTATGCCACTTCACCGACTCGTTCGAGTATGTCGAACGGTCCAATGTATCTCGGACTTAGCTTACCCCGTCTTCCAAATCGGATCACCCCGCGGTTCGGAGATATCTTCAAGAATACGTGATCTCCTGGATGGAACTCCAAGTGTCATCTTTTTGCATCAGCCCAGTGCTTCTGTCGATCTTGGGTTACGCGAATCCTTTCCCTGATAGTACGAACTATATCAACAGTCGCTACTATCATCTCTGGTCCAACAAGTTCCCTATCTCCGATGTCGTCCCAACTTAATGGCGATCGACACTTCCTTCCATACAATGCTGCAAAAGGTGTCATTCCTATGCTTGCTTGGTAGCTGTTGTTGTACGAAAACTCCACAAGATGTAGGTGATCTTCCCACGATCCTTTAAAGTCTAACATACATGCTCTGAGCATATCCTCCAAGATCTAAATAGTTCGTTCCAACTGACCATCTGTTTGTGGATGATAAGCCGTGCTGAAGTTCAGACTTGTTCCCAAGCTTGCTTGCAGACTCTGCCAAAATTGCGATCGGAACCTGGTGTCACGATCGAAGACAATGCAGACCGGTACTCCATGAAGTCTCACAATTTCATGTATGAGTTCATGGGTATCAGAGATAGTATATTATGAAGAGTTTAAAACTTAATTAGATTATTACCTCCATGTACTTCTTTGTTAGTGTCTCAGTTGATTGGCCAACTCGAAATGGGATGAAGTGAGCCGACTTTGTGAGTCGATCCACAATGACCCATACAGCATCGTTACCCTTTGTGCTGCGAGGAAGAGCAGTCACAAAATCCATCGTGATGTGTTCCCACTTCCATTCTGGGATTGGTAACGGTTGAAGTAATCCAGCAGTCCTGTGATGTTCAGCCTTTACTTGCTGACACACCAAGCATTTTGCGACGCTTCTGGCTACTTCACGCTTTATTCCATGCCACCAATAATTCTGACGTAGATCTTTGTACATTTTGGTACCTCCAGGGTGTACTAAGTAGGGAGATCTATGAGCTTCTTTCATTAACTCTTCCTAAACAGGACCTTTTGGTACACACAATCTGCTGCCGTATCTCAAAGATCTATCTTCATGGATGATGAAGTCCGTTCTGAGTCCATTCTCCACTTGTTCTATGATCTTTTGCAACTTAGCATCACTTGCTTGAGCTGCTTTGATCTGATTGACAATGGTTGATTGAACTTGTAAATTCATCAAACTTGAAGCATTACCTGGCATGATTAATTCAATCTCCATCTGATGCAAGTATTGTTGAAGCTTCCACTGAGCGGTGAGATTCATTGCTAATGGTTGGCGACTAAGAGCATCAGGTACTACATTCACCTTCCCTGGGTGATATTTCAAGTTGATGTCAAAGTTCGCCATGAGTTCTAACCATCTTCTCTGCCGCATATTTAACTCCTTCTGAGTAAACACGTACTTTAGGTTCTTATAATCTGTGTAGATGTTCACCAAGTAGATAATGACGCCAAATCTTGAGAGCAAAGATGACGGCTGCCAACTCCAAATCATGCGTCGGATAATTGCGCTCATGAATCTTCAGCTGTCTTGAAGCATAAGCCACAACCTTACCGTGTTGATGTAGAACACAGCCTAATCCCTTACCGGATGCATCGCAATGCACTTCGAATCCTCCAGATTGGTCCGGTATGACGAGAATAGGTGCAGATGTCAACCTTGACTTGAGTTCTACGAAAGCTTGTTCGCATGATTCTGACCACACAAATTCTTCATCTTTACGTGTGAGCTTGGTCAGGGGCGTTGCTATCTTTGAAAAGCCTTCAATAAACCTTCTGTAATATCCAGCTAAACCCAAGAAACTTCGAATATCCTTCACTGACTTTGGTGTAGGCCATTCGCTAACTGCTGAAACTTTCGCTGAATCCACGGAGATTCCTTCTCCTGATAGGATATGTCCAAGAAAACCAACTTGATTTAGCCAAAACTCACACTTGCTGTACTTGGCATAAAGCTGATGTTGTCGAAGAGTTTCTAGGAAAATTCGTAAGTGCTCTGCATGTTCTTTCCGACTCTTAGAATACACCAGGATGTTGTCGATGAAGATGACAACAAACCTGTCTAAGTACTCCCGGAAAACTTGATTCATTAGGTTCATGAATATTGCGGGTGCGTTGGTCACTCCAAATGGCATCACTAGAAATTCATAATGTCCATAGCGAGTTCTGAAATCTGTTTTGTGAACATCGGCTTCCTTGACCTTCACTTGATGATAACCTGAACGAAGATCTAATTTAGAGAAAACACAAGATCCACTTAGCTGATCGAATAAATCATCGATGCGCGGGAGTGGATACTTGTTCTTTATAGTGACTTCGTTCAAGGCTCTGTAATCGATGCACATTCTGTATGAATCTTCCTTCTTCTTCACAAGTAGTACAGATGATCCCCAACTTGAAGTGCTGGGATGAATCCATCCTTTCGCCAGTAATTCATCCAACTGTGTTCGAACTTCCTTCAAACCTTCCAGACTTAAACGATAGGGTTCTTTGATCATCGGTTGTGCTCCTAGTACTAAATCAATACTGAATTCAAGAGCTCGATCGGGAGGCAAACCTGATATATCGTTAGGAAATACATCATCGAACTCTCGAACCACATCTGGTCTTGATTCTTCCTCCGCTTGAGCTGCTGCAACTACTGCTTCTCTTGGCTTCGCTTTGTAGGTACTTGGCTCTAGTGTACAGTCTCTGCTTTTGAAATAGAAGACCGGATGGTCTGGAATCTCGAATACTACCCTCCTTTGACGACAGTCGATGGTAGCATAAAAAGTTCCAAGCCAATCCATTCCTAGAACCACATCGAAGTTCGGTATGTCCAGCACTTTGAAGTCAGCATAAAACTCTCGGCTGCAGACTACGACTGGACACAAGCTGTATCCCATAGTTGCCTTTAGAACGTCATTTCCTGAACTGACATTCCAGCTGGATACAAGCGGTGAGACTGGAATCGCATGGGTTCGGACAAACCGTTGCGACATAAAGCAATGTGATGCTCCAGTATCAAACAGTGCAAGTGCAGGGATTGAGGATGCTAAGATTGTACCTAAGGTATGTGGGATTTGTTTTAGGTATAGGAAATATGCAACTAAGTAGTAGGATAGAAAAGCAAGGTTTGAAAAGAAAAGTTTACCAGTGATGACTTGGCCAGTAGCCTCAGTTTCTTCCACGGACATCATGAAAGCCTGACGTCTTGGTACATTCCTCCTGGCCTGAGGAGCATTCCTCGGAACGTTCCTTTGAGCTTGATGGAACTGACGAGGAGGTGGTGCAGCTTGTGGTCCTCTGGATGGTGCAGGTAGTGCAGGTCTGGGAGCAGGTGCCTGAAGAGCTGGTCGCTGCGGATAAGTAATTGCTGGCCTGGGTGCAGCAACTGGGTTCTGTCTTTGGGGACAAGACCCAATATCGTGAGTAGCTGAGCAGCAGACTAAGCAAAGGCGGTTGGCTCGACGACAGTCCTTCATCATATGTCCAGTTCTCTTGCAGTAGGTGCAAAAGGCTGGGCTGGGACGATGGGTTGGTACTCCGGGCCTTGGCACGAAAGGTGTCCTGGATGAGGCTCCACCTGCCATCTGATTGGCAGGGCGCTTGACTCCTGCAGACTGAGGTCTGCCCCTTGCTTTTATCACTGCCTCATAACTGCGGGCAGCTTCCAGAGCATCCTCATGAGTCAGAAATTTTCCCGTGGCTAGAGCAGCCTGAATCTCCGTGTCCAAACCTTGTTGAAAGCGACGGGCTCTGATCTCGTCAGTCGGTATCAAGTATGCCGCGAATCTGTTTAAGGATTGTGTTAGCTGTGTAGTATGTGATATAAAAAATTGAACTATTGTGATATATCTTACCGGCTTAACATGGTGAATTCGGCGTCGTATTCATCTACTGATTTGTCATACATTGAACCCTGTTGTAGATGAATGAACTGCTGCTCCATTGCAAACCTGGCAGTCACAGGGAAGTATTTCGCGTCGAACTTCTCGTGAAAAGTCTTCCATTCAATAGGCTGTACCAGACGGCTTTCTTCCGCCTTCCACCAGTTGCGAGCATTATCCGTGAGCTGTAGCTTCGCCACACGGACCCAAGCTATGTCTGGCACTTGTGCTGCTGCCAGATCATCTTCGATGCTTTGTGCCCATTCTTCCACTTCAAGAGGGCTTCCTTTACCAGAGAACTGCTTAGGGTGTAAAACCCTGAATTGTTTTACTCCCGATGCGTCGGTCTCGGGACGGTTCAGAAGTTGTTGCTGTCCCTCAAGAAGGCTGCGGATCACTTCAAGTAACACTGTTTGCTCGGTAGTTGGCGCAGGCACAGCTGGTGTGAGAGGTAGTGCTGGAGGTGTGTTGTTGACATTGGTACTGGTGTTGTTCGGGGAATCCATAACCTTGAAGAAAAATTTGGGTTAGGACCGATTTAAATACATGAAATGATAAGATTCAAGGAATAAAAATTTGTATGATTCAAGAAACATATATTGTAAAGAATGTTTTAGTTGCTGGTTCTTGTGTTATATTGCCTATGTTGTTCACGCAGACCAGAACTGTATGATAGGGATTCATACAGCTCTGACCTGCAGGGCCACCAACAAAACCTGTCACGCCCCGCTTCCCGGTGTACGGCGAAATGGACACGACGAGGTCCGCTACGTATATACTTAGAAGTACATACGCTAAGTGTATCTAAGCAATATAAAAGTAAATCACAAGAGACAAGAGATATAGAAATAACATCAACTTTATTAATAACATTCTTTTGTACAATACATGAAAAGTAAATACAACTGAAATGAAAAGCGATGCCTAAACAGTGGCATAACAGGAAATGAAAATACTGAATAGAACAAGGTACAATATCTAGAGCTCGGGGTCTTCGTGAAACTGCTCCAAATCTTCACCGGTGGGCTCGATCTCTGCAGGGTCCAAAGCACCTGACGATATTCAAAGAAGAAACAAATAGAATGTCGTCAGCGAACAGGTCGCTCGGTAAGTCCCAAAGATAAAGAAGAATTAGAAAAGACAGAATAAGAGGTATTTTCTAAAGAGATTATAAAATATTGTAGAATATTGTGTTAACGCTGTTGTTTGTAGCTTGGTACAGAAGGATGTCAGTGTATACGAGAGGGGTCTCTATATGCTAGAGACCAGGGCAAACAGAATGTACAAGGAACCGTTAAGCCACGGTACAACAGCAACGGAATATAGGTTAGGTGTCTTAATCTGACCACCTCATGCCACCTTTAACACCTTCCGTACCAATCTACCCCTTAAACCCCGTAATGTTTTGATAGTATTGTTGTATTGTATTGTGTAAGTTGGATGACTGACCAAAACCATGATATCAGTAAACAGATTGTAACTGCATAATCAGGTAAATGGAATAACGGAATAATGGATGTATATCCATGGTTTGGTTCAGTCAAGTTGTATAGATTGTTAACTGGATTCTGGGATTCATGTGTTCATATTGAGTTGGAATATTAAAGAATGTAGATTGACTTGAATCATATTCAAGTCAGAAATAATCAGACTCAAACCCGAGTCAGACTAAAAGAAATTTAAGTCGAGGTTCTATATTTGTTAGGGTCCTTATTGTAATTTATAAAACTTGAGGGGGGTTTATGTAAAAATACTTTTGTATAGTTTTCAAGATACACCTCAAGTATTTATTATTCGTCTTTATAGTTATAATGAGTGTGATTTATTTTATGATATTTCTAGTGAAAATATCCTAATTTCATAAATAAAGGTATTAATTTGTAATATTGATTTATTTGAAATTCATGGTATTTTAATGTAACTTTTAATCTTGTAATTTTTAGAAAAGGTGGAAACTTTATCTTATAATAAAATATGTGTTTAAATGATAAATATACATATGTTTATACAAGAATATTTTTTAATAAATATTTTACTTTCCAAAAATCTCATTTTTCTTAAATGTCGTATTTTAAACCTTTCGAGACCGAATGCTCCTTGCGGAGGTCTGAATCTCGCACTACTAAGCCCGAGGGTGCACGATAAACCGTACTATCCCTAACGGGTTTCCCAAAGGTGGGTTGTAGTGGCGCTTTGCAAAGATTTAATAAATACTAGTCATTTAGAAAACGGTTTTATAAAGATAAGGTATTTATTTGTAAAAGGTGTAAATTTCCGTATTTTAGATTCTAGGGTTTCCTAAGCCAACTAGCCTATTTCTAAATGGTCTAAACGATAAGTCATTAGAAGCCTCAAATTGTCTCTTTACAGCCAATTGCGGCCAGGTAAGTACAAATGAGGAAAGGAGGGATCCGCTCACGAATCGTGAGACGGGCCTTTTAAAGTTACCTTTTCTCACTTGCCTATCCTAGACACCACAAAGTCAGGTTTAGATAAACGATCAATGTCCACAACTTATCGTATTTTCCTATTAAAAGATATTGTTTTAAAATTGTATATAACTTAGAACTTTTAGAAAAGGTTTTAATAAGAAAATGGTATTTTAATGTAAAATCTTGTTTTGTCGTATTCTAAATTTTACAGGTAGCGTGTTATGATTACATATGAGTGTGTGAGGAGGTAGGTCATTACCTCGTGATCTACTTTAAGGTATAGCAATGTTAAAGGGTTAAATGTGATAAACTAAACATGGTGGTATTTAAGTGAAAGAATACGATATATTGCAAAAGCTATCATTCCATGTGTGAAAACTTGTTCAAATTAACTTTTAAGTGATTAGTTGTCAACATGAATATGTTTAAGCTTTATGGAATTAGTGATAAATGATATTTGATAGAAAACCGAATCGGAAATCGGTTTGTTCCGATTTCCGTCGGGTTTATAAGTTCGTATTTTTGTGAAGGAAAAGAAAGGTAGAAAAGGGGGACTTACGGGTTTAGACAACTTTAGAGAGTGAGAGGAAGGTAGAGGGTTTGCCGGTACGTCGAATTGTCGTTGAGAGGTCTTAGCACGATCACCGGGATTCCGCCGTCGATTTCGTCAGCGCTTCGCCTTTCGCTCGTTTTCTCACGTACCAAGTTCTCTTGGAATTTTGGGAGAGTGGACTTAGAAAAAGTGATGAGAGGGTAGAGGGTATAGGGGGTTTATATAGGGTTAGGCTAGTGTTAGGGTTTTTAATAAAAAATATAAAAAATATATAAAATTATATAAAAATTCATTAAAACTCATTAAACCTAGGAGTAAAAGGGATTTATTGGGTAATTGATAACCGATCCAGGGATAATAAGTGTGCAGGAGGGTTGACCAAGTCCATGTTGGATATATATGCCCTAGAGGCCTACATTGTATAGGATGCTTGGGATATGTATGTACATGACAGTCTTGCTTGATATGATAGTACGCTATTTGGTTTGACTTTGTCTTAACGTATAATATATATTTTACTTGGTATTTATATATATATGTTGATAAAGCCCATAGGGTGATTGTCTGACTACCGGCGTTGTGATGGCAGTCATACTAGTGGGAGCTGGATAGTCAATAGGCACACCCTTAGATGTCCCTGGTCGCAGGAGTATAGAGATTGGGCATCGATACTCCGGAGTAGACTAGTGTATACATATCTAGACCCTGACGAGGGGCAATGGATTGGTCCCGCAACCATTGGTGGTGTTCACCTAAAATTGTATACAGATGCTCACTGGGTGTGAGTACACCGGACAGAACTCGCCGAGAACTGACTGGATGGTATTATACCTAACGTCAGATAGCAGTTCTCAGGTGACATGTGTGCAGATAGTCCGTTGACTTAAGGTCATCATTTGTCTCGTGTGAGTTCCCACTGTGCTTTGATTGTTACCCTACCACGGCTCAAAGGAGTCGTGCAAACAGGTTTCAGTTGGGCACAGTCCCGAGCCACATGGAGGCAGTGAGCGACTGTTAGGGATTCGTCTCTCCCGGTATAGGGAGTTGATATCGCACTGTGGTCGTTTGGCCATTACCATAAGTCCCTGGCCAGGGCTGATTGAGAATTACTGATAGGATGATCAGTAGATTCTCGAATGGTGATAAAGCCATACCGACACGACTTGTATGGTTATTAGGGGTCTGACGTCCACCACCTCCCTAGACCGTACATGCGATACTCTTAAACGAACAGACCGGACTGCGCGGATATTGTCACAGACAGGCTCAGTAGGATTTCAGATGGGTTACCTCATCAGCTTTCTTATCGACAACTACCTGGGGACCGTTACGTACAGCTAGTGCCGCTTGCGGTCTGTGGTTAAACCCACTGCCAGCGTAGTAGTCGAGTCTTTAGAGTCCCACACAGAGTTTTCCCAAACCCAGGCGAAAAGATATAGAGGTCGTATGGTTTTACGACAAAGGTTCGAACGCATACGTGTTTAAACGCACGTACGACATTCGGACAGTTTTTACTAGCCGGCTTTGGTTTAAGCCAGATTCTAGTATCAGGTTATTGGATTTATACAGTCTAAAGTTTTTCCGTGTTTTCACGGATGAGAGGGGCGTTCTCGTAATTTTCCGAGAAGCTTCTAGAAGGATGTGACATAAAGAGAGAGGTGGCATTTTCATTTAATGAATTAGTGACTTATTGTGAATGATTCATCATATCATTAATGCATCATTAATTGCTTAATGACTCACATGATGAATCACCCACTTGATTAAATGAAACATGATGAATATTCACTTATTATTCATTTCTTTTAAATTCATTATGTTTCATATATATCAAGTGAGAAGCTTTATTCAATATAATAATATCATTTTCATCTTCTCACTCTCTCTCTTCAAGTTCTCTCTCCTTCACCAAGCCTAATCCTACCCCTCATGAGTTGAGAACAAGGATTAGGAAAGACTAATTACTCCATAACCAATCTCTACATCATCTTAGCTACTCTATTTAGCAACTAGAGAAACTAAGTAACCTCAAGTTTAGAGGTTATAGCTTGGATTAGGGTTCTCGGGTGGATCGTCTATCACGGGAGAAAGCCGAAGAGGACGTGGAGATCCAAAGAGGCCGTAGACAACATCAAGACGAAGGACTAGAACCGTTTGGTATAATCTCTTCGCATAGTAGATTAAAACTCTAAAGCTTTTGTTAAAACTTGTATAGCAAACGATTCGTACGGTTAATCGATGTTTGATCATAGAACTTGATTGTTATTCATATTTCCGCCTCCCCACAAGTATTGGGGTGTTGAACATCGACTTACAGTGGTATCAGAGCCTAGCTAAACAAGATTTAACTTAATCGCAAATTTGTACGAATTTCGAACGGAAAAACGAAGCCGGAAAACCCTAAAAATTTCAAGTTTCTGTCGAAATTTAAATGAAGTCCAAAAATTTTTCAGGCATGTTCAGAAAGCTTGTAATGAGACCAGAAGAACACCCAAGAAAATTGGGGTCATGATTCGACCAAACGGCCGCGGATCCGCGGCGGCTACCATAGGAGCCGCCGCGGTTCCGCCGCCGATTTGGCGAACCATGAACCCAAATTTCTTGGGTGGGTTCTCTGTAATATTTGGGATTCTCTGGTAATTTTTAATTTTGCTCAGGTTTCAGTTTTACAGAGCAGTTTTTGGAGCAATATTAAAGATGTTTAATCGATCGAAATTGTACAGTATTTCCATATTGGATTATATCTGTGATTGTATAATGTGTTCGTAAACCTCCCCTAACTGCTAGTATGTCGGTTGGCAGGGGGTTGCACATTTCTGTAATGGATTTTAACTGTTTGTGCATATAAACTGTATTGGACTGTTGTGGTGATTAGCCGGGTTTTGTGATGGGTTATTGTATTAATTCATTTGATATAATTGTAACAAGTTGTAATATTATTTTGCGGGGCACATCCAGGTTGCGGTTGTAGCCACCGTTGTATTATTTCTTTTTACTGTTTTTGCTCCTAGGACAGATCCAAGGTGGGGTACACAAACTGCTGGGCGGGTAGTTTGCCGTACCCGTAGGGATCTTGGGTGGGGTAATGGCTATTCATCACAACTGTGTAATCTGTCTTTTCTTGCAGGCTCAAAAGAAATACAGATTGCTTGCAAATCCAATATTGTTTATCTGTGTTCTGGAATGTATATCATTGCGTCAGACGAATGTAAAATATCTATATATATGATAGCTATTTAGACGTCGCTTATGTTTTTCACCCGCGCTAGCCCAGCCCCCGCTCTGTCGTTAGTTAAGTAACCTAACGGGTGATGACGGGACCCAGTGGCGAATGCGGATGGCATAAGAGGACGTCATATTTTCGTTGTTATCTGTAATGATAGGTTAAAGATGGGACGCATTATTATTAATGCAAAGAAAATAAAACCTAAACTGAATCGTTGGAACAATTTCTAAAAACCACTCGGTTTTCTTGAAAAAGCAAATTTTAAATGCGGAGCTTAAACCACTCCTTTTAATAAAAGCTATCTTAGTTCCTTCGATCAAATCAAGTTCATTACGTTAACGGTTTTTTGCCAAAAACCAGCCGTAACCCTCCGTCGTTTCAGATAGACGGCACATCGTATTCATGCTATGCTTGTTGGCCTACGTCAAGGCATAGTGTATGGTAGCAGTGTGTGTGCCTATTTGTTGCATAGATAGATGCATTAGTTTAATACAGACGTACACCTTGTTGGCCTACGTCAAGGGCTTGTACGATGTATTTAAATTGATCAGGACAACGACGGGTAGAACTTGACTTGCGTCTTATGACTTGTTGGCCTACGTCAAGGTCTATAAGAGCTTGGGGTAAAAGTCACATCGGGAGTTTCAAACATAAAGGAAACTTGCAGATTTAGCTTACCTTCTGGAGTGTGGTGACTAGAGTGGCTTCCATCTAGGGCATCATGCAATGATAGTTGGATCCCGATCCCACTGATGAGTAGGATTACTCTCGGGAATTTCTCTCACTTAACAATCAATGCTATAAACCAAGTAGGTGCCTAGAAAGGTGTTAGAGGGGCTACGCCTCCAGGGAAAAGAGGTTCTTTAATTAAGGAACTTCGCGAAAGCGTTGGAAAACCTCCCTCGAAATACCAACACCAGCCTGGCTGAAAGGTTAAGCAAGTATTGTGATGTGTGATTAAATCCTGACTAGTTCTTCTTTTAGGTTTTGAAGAAGGATTTGAGGAAACAGTGGGAGCCATCCTGTTTAGATAAATTAATAAACCAATCTAAACTTGCAAGAGCATATGCTGAGTGTTTTCTTTTCTCTCTCTCTGGCAGCTACCATGACTGGACTAAAACTATTACTCGAAAAGAATATACTAACCGGGCAGAACTATAAAGACTGGCTAAGAAACGTCAATATTGCGCTGACTTATGACAAAGTTGCATATGTTACCACCGCTGTTCCTCCCCTTATCCCAGGACCAGATTCCTCAGTTGCGGACAAGGAAGTTCGTAAAACCTGGGATCTAGACTGTGAGCGAGCTAAGTGTATCGTGCTGGCGTCCATGAATAATGAACTCCAGAAACAGCACGAGAGTATGGATATTGCATCCATATTCCTCCATTGCAAGGAATTGTATGGTGAACACTCCCGTATCGCGAGGTACGAAACCTCAAGGAAACTCTTCCAGATGAGGTTAGCTCCAGGATCGCCTGTTGGAGAGCACGTCCTCAAAATGATCACCCTCATTGAGGAACTCGCAAACCTGGGATGCGTGCTAGAGAATGATTTGTATATCGACTTGATTTTGCAGTCCCTTCCCCACACCTTCTCTCAGTTCGTGCTGAACTTCAACATGCACGAAATGGAAGCGGATCTTCCAAAGCTCCTCAATATGTTGAGGGTGGCAGAGACCTCCTTGAAAAAGGAGAAGACCCCCGTTCTGTATGTTGGCCAATCATCTTCTTCTAAATCTAAAGCGAAAGCAAAAGGGAAGAAGAAGATGAAAGCCACCAAACCGAAGGGTGGGGTCAAGAAGGTGCAGGGAACGAACAAGGCAAGAAGGGTAAAAGCAGAAAAGAACGAGTGTTTCTATTGTCACAAGCAGGGGCACTGGAAGAAGGATTGTCAGGCCTTCAAAGCCAAGGACATGAAGCAAGTTGTTGCTTCTACTTCAGGTGTGTTCGTAATCGAAAATTGTCTTTCAGTAAACTCTACTTCATGGGTACTTGATACCGGTTCTGGTTCTCACATCTGTAATTCTTTGCAGGATCTGAGAAATAGTAGAGTACTGGGGGCAGGTGATATGACTCTCCGGATGGGCAATGGAATGCATGTAGATGCAGTTGCAATAGGGGAATATCACCTAGGGTTGAATAGTGGAAACATTTTGGTATTGTATAACTGTTTTTGTATTCCCAGTATGTTGTGTAATATTATATCAGTATCTTTATTGTCTAATAAAGGATATAATTTTGTGCTTGAAAGAAATGTCATGAACATTCTCCTAAATCAAGAACTGATTGGTTTTGGCACACTGGAAAACGGCATATATATACTTAATCAACCACAAATTTTCAATATTCAAAACACGCGTAAAAGAAAGGCTCCAGATTCGAATCAAGCCTTCATATGGCATTGTAGACTTGGTCATATAAATAAAACAAGGTTGACTAAGTTACATAAAGATGGATATCTAGATTCGTTTGAATATTCATCATATGCAACTTGTCAATCATGTATCAAAGGAAAAATGACCAAATCTCCGTTCACCGGACACGGAGAAAGAGCCACCGAACTCTTGGGACTAGTACACAGTGATGTATGTGGTCCGATGTCTATACATGCACGAAGTGGTCACTCCTACTTCATCACTTTTACTGATGACTTCTCTAGGTATGGACATGTGTTCTTAATAAAACATAAATCCGAGGCTTTTGAGAAATTTAAGGAGTATAAAAATGAAGTAGAGAAACAAACTGGTAAAAGCATCAAGACACTTAGATCTGATCGAGGTGGAGAATACTTAAGTACCAGTTTCCTTGAATACTTGAAAGCAAATGGAATACTCTCTCAGCTTACTCCACCTTATACACCTCAGCATAATGGTGTATCAGAAAGAAGGAATCGCACGCTATTAGATATGGTGCGATCAATGATGAGTAGTGCTGAGCTACCACTTTCCTTCTGGGGATTTGCTCTAGAATCAGCCGCATATCTATTAAATAGAGTTCCAACTAAGTCTGTACCTACCACTCCATATGAAATGTGGTGTGGGAAGAGACCATATCTCAAGTATATCAAGATATGGGGGTGTCCGGTATATGTTAAAAAGCATAATCCGGACAAGCTCGAGGCACGATCGGTTTTGTGCAAGTTTGTAGGATACCCCAAGCATTCAAGGGGGTACATGGTCTACCACACTGAAGAACAAAAGGTATTTGTCGCTCGTCACATTGTCTTCTTAGAAAGCGAATTTCTTGCAAAAGAAATTAGTGGGAGCGCGGTAGAACTGGAAGAAATTCCAGAACCTCAAACTGCAACCGAGGACTTAGAAGAATCTCAGATTTCAATAGAACATGACGAACCAACGCCACTCCGCAGATCTAGTAGGCTTTCTCATCCTCCTGAAAGATACTATGGTTTTCTTCTTGATGGGGATCGAGAGGATTGCATCATCGATGATGATGAGCCTACTAGTTTTCAGCAGGCTATCACAAGTAGCGACTCAGTAAAGTGGCTGGATGCAATGAGATCCGAAATGGAATCCATGTATACCAATAAAGTATGGACTTTAGAAGTTGCTCCTCCTGGGGTAAAACCAGTTGGGTGCAAATGGATCTTCAAAAAGAAGATTGGTACATTTGGACAAGTGGAAACGTACAAAGCTAGACTAGTAGCAAAAGGTTTTCGTCAAAGACCAGGATTGGACTATGATGAAACTTTTTCGCCAGTAGCTATGCTTAAATCCATTCGGATCATGCTTGCCATTGCTGCCTTCCATGACTATGAAATCTAGCAAATGGATGTAAAAACAGCTTTTCTAAATGGACATCTAGAAGAGAGTGTTTACATGGATCAACCAGAAGGTTTCTTGGACAGTGGGAGCAGCGGAAGTGTGTGCAAATTGCTTAAATCCATTTATGGGTTAAAGCAAGCATCGCGGAGTTGGAACATCTGCTTTGATGAAACAGTCAAGGAATTTGACTTTATCAAAAATGTAGATGAACCATGTGTTTATAAGAAGATTGTAGAAAGAGCAGTAGTCTTCCTCGTTTTGTACGTCGACGACATACTACTGATAGGGAATGATATCCCTATACTACAATCAGTAAAGCTCTTCTTGTCACTGAAATTCTCTATGAAAGACTTGGGAGATGCATCATACATTCTGGGCATTAAGATCTATCGAGATAGATCTAATAGAATATTGGGACTTTCACAGTCCAGGTATATAGACACTATACTAAAGAGATTTAGTATGGAAGATTCCAAGCGCGGCAATATGCCCGCTTGTCACGGAATCACCCTCTCCAAAGAAATGTCTTCAAAGACTGATGAAGAGAGGGCTCGCATGGGCATTATACCCTACGCTTCGGCGGTAGGATCAATAATGTATGCGATGTTATGTACCAGACCAGATGTAGCTTATGCACTTAGTGTGGTAAGCAGGTATCAATCGGACCCAGGTGAGAAACATTGGATAGCGGTGAAGAACATTCTCAAGTACCTGAGAAGGACTAAGGAGATGTTCTTGATTTACGGCAATAAGGACCTCCAGGTAGAGGCTTTTACCGACTCCGGCTTCCAAAGTGACAAGGATGATTCTAAATCTATTTCGGGTTTTGTGTTTACTCTCAATGGAGGAGCGGTAAGTTGGAAGAGTTCCAAACAAGATACCGTCGCAGACTCAACTATGGAGGCTGGGTATATAGCTGCTAGTGAAGCCGCAAAAGAGGCTGTCTGGATAAGGAAGTTCATTTCTGAACTTCAGGTGGTTCTGTCCATTGCTAATCCAATACCTTTGTATTGCGATAACAATGGCGCTGTAGCTTTAGCGAAGGAACCAAGGTCCCATCAGAAATCCAGGCATATCTTAAGGCGGTTTCACCTGATCAGGGAGATCGTGGATCGTCGGGAGATCGAGATACGGAGAGTAGACACAAAAGACAACACGGCAGATCCATTCACCAAGGCCATTCCTCAAGTACAGTTCGAGAGGCTTTTTGAGATGTTGGGCATGCGGTACGCAAGAAACTGGATCTGGTAGAGACAGTGGGTACTTATTGTGCCAATTATAGGCCTTAGTGCAAGTGGGAGATTGTTGGATATATATGCCCTAGAGGCCTACATTGTATAGGATGCTTGGGATATGTATGTACATGACAGTCTTGCTTGATATGATAGTACGCTATTTGGTTTGACTTTGTCTTAACGTATAATATATATTTTACTTGGTATTTATATATATATGTTGATAAAGCCCATATGGTGATTGTCTGACTACCGGCGTTGTGATGGCAGTCATACTAGTGGGAGCTGGATAGTCAATAGGCACACCCTTAGATGTCCCTGGTCGCAGGAGTATAGAGATTGGGCATCGATACTCCGGAGTAGACTAGTGTATACATATCTAGACCCTGACGAGGGGCAATGGATTGGTCCCGCAACCATTGGTGGTGTTCACCTAAGATTGTATACAGATGCTCACTGGGTGTGAGTACACCGGACAGAACTCGCCGAGAACTGACTGGATGGTATTATACCTAACGTCAGATAGCAGTTCTCAGGTGACATGTGTGCAGATAGTCCGTTGACTTAAGGTCATCATTTGTCTCGTGTGAGTTCCCACTGTGCTTTGATTGTTACCCTACCACGGCTCAAAGGAGTCGTGCAAACAGGTTTCAGTTGGGCACAGTCCCGAGCCACATGGAGGCAGTGAGCGACTGTTAGGGATTCGTCACTCCCGGTATAGGGAGTTGATATCGCACTGTGGTCGTTTGGCCATTACCATAAGTCCCTGGCCAGGGCTGATTGAGAATTACTGATAGGTTGATCAGTAGATTCTCGAATGGTGATAAAGCCATACCGACACGACTTGTATGGTTATTAGGGGTCTGACGTCCACCACCTCCCTAGACCGTACATGCGATACTCTTAGACGAACAGACCGGACTGCGCGGATATTGTCACAGACAGGCTCAGTAGGATTTCAGATGGGTTACCTCATCAGCTTTCTTATCGACAACTACCTGGGGACCGTTACGTACAGCTAGTGCCGCTTGCGGTCTGTGGTTAAACCCACTGCCAGCGTAGTAGTCGAGTCTTTAGAGTCCCACACAGAGATTTCCCAAACCCAGGCGAAAAGATATAGAGGTCGTATGGTTTTACGACAAAGGTTCGAACGCATACGTGTTTAAACGCACGTACGACATTCGGACAGTTTTTACTAGCCGGCTTTGGTTTAAGCCAGATTCTAGTATCAGGTTATTGGATTTATACAGTCTAAAGTTTTTCCGTGTTTTCACGGATGAGAGGGGCGTTCTCGTAATTTTCCGAGAAGCTTCTAGAAGGATGTGACATAAAGAGAGAGGTGGCATTTTCATTTAATGAATTAGTGACTCATTGTGAATGATTCATCATATCATTAATGCATCATTAATTGCTTAATGACTCACATGATGAATCACCCACTTGATTAAATGAAACATGATGAATATTCACTTATTATTCATTTCTTTTA
Source organism: Agapanthus africanus (assembly GCA_030015575.1). Lineage (NCBI taxonomy): Eukaryota > Viridiplantae > Streptophyta > Magnoliopsida > Asparagales > Amaryllidaceae > Agapanthus > Agapanthus africanus. The sequence goes on from CM057347.1 coordinate 400,643,687, forward strand.
AATTCATTATGTTTCATATATATCAAGTGAGAAGCTTTATTCAATATAATAATATCATTTTCATCTTCTCACTCTCTCTCTTCAAGTTCTCTCTCCTTCACCAAGCCTAATCCTACCCCTCATGAGTTGAGAACAAGGATTAGGAAAGACTAATTACTCCATAACCAATCTCTACATCATCTTAGCTACTCTATTTAGCAACTAGAGAAACTAAGTAACCTCAAGTTTAGAGGTTATAGCTTGGATTAGGGTTCTCGGGTGGATCGTCTATCACGGGAGAAAGCCGAAGAGGACGTGGAGATCCAAAGAGGCCGTAGACAACATCAAGACGAAGGACTAGAACCGTTTGGTATAATCTCTTCGCATAGTAGATTAAAACTCTAAAGCTTTTGTTAAAACTTGTATAGCAAACGATTCGTACGGTTAATCGATGTTTGATCATAGAACTTGATTGTTATTCATATTTCCGCCTCCCCACAAGTATTGGGGTGTTGAACATCGACTTACAGTCCAGAGCCAACTTTTCTCAGTTGGTGACTCGGCCGTCCGGCCAAGTCCGGCCGGCGGCGCCGGACCGAGTCGACCGATTCGCCGGCAGGCGGCGCCGAGTCGGGCCGAGTCAGGGTTCCAGTGGCCGGGGGTTTTCCTGGGGTATAATTTGGTATATTTACTTTTTCATGTCCAGTACGTATTTTGTGAGTTATGGCCTTTTGACTGTTAACTTCCAAAAGAAATTAAAACAAAATAAATACAAAAATAATGTGGGGCATGGGATTTGAACTCTGGTGGCTTGGTTCAGCAGTGCAAGGTATTACCAATGAGCTACAAGCTCCTTCTTGTAATTATAGAGTGAAATAAATACTTAAAGAGATATCAGCCGCAATAAATACTCCAAGTATACATTGAATTTAAATCAATTCTTTGTACATTAAAAATGGAGTTGTTACAGGTTTTTGGACAGAGGACCAGGTGACGGCGACGATGGGTTGCCGTCGGCGATGGTAACGGTGAGGTGCAGTGTGTTTCTTGGGTTGCTTTTAGGGTCGTGAGGTCTGTCGAGAGTGTTGGTAGTGGTGTCGGGGATAAGAGGGATGAGGAGGTGAAGGCGGATATAAGGGTGATGGCGACGAGGTGGTGATCGACGGTGAGGGTGCAGGCGTTGGGGTTCGAGTTTGCAGGTGTTGGGGTTCTTAGGTTATCAGGTTGCAGGTTTGGTGATCGGGATGCAGGGTGCTCAGTTAAAGGAGGTGGCGAATGTGACGATGACGACGACGTCTGTGGTGGTCGGCGACGGCGAGGTTAATGGCAATGAGGGGTTCCTGCAGTTGGGTCGCCGGGGGTCTGGAGGTGCAGGGATGGTCGAGGTTGCGGGGATGTCGGGGAGAAGGAGTAGAGGAGGAAGTGTAGGTGGTGATGAGGTCGGGGTGACGAGGGCAAGGGAACGAGGAGGTCAGCGGTGAAGGTGAAGGACTATGTCACGCCCCGCTTCCCGGTATACGGCGAAGGGAACGCGACTAGTCCGCTACGTATATACTCAGAAGTACATACGCTAAGCGTATCTAAGCAATATAAAAGTAAATACACAAGAGACAAGGTATAATAAAAAAAACAACTTTTATTTATTAACATTCTTTTGTACAATGCATGAAAAGGAAATACAACTGAAATAAAACGATGCCTAGACAATGGCATAACAGGAAATGAAAAGTACTGAATGGAAAATGTACAATGTCTAGAGCTCGGGGTCTTCACAGAACTGGTGCAAGTCTTCAGCAGTGGGCTTGTTCTCTGACGGGTCCAAACCACCTGACGACATTCAAAGAAGAAAGAATAAAATGTCGTCAGTGAACAGGTCGCGCGGTAAGTCCCAAAGATAAGGGAGAAATAGACAGAGAGTAGAAGAGAGAGAGAATAGATTTTAATGTTGTATTATATTGTTGTAATGTTGTATTAACGATGTTGTTTGTAGCTTGGTATAGAAGAATGCCAGTGTATACGAGAGGGGTCTCTATATGCTAGAGACCAGGGCAAACGGAATATAGAGTACAAGACTCCATTAGAAGGCCCGAAACAACGGCAATTGGATTCATGTTAGGTGTCTTAAGTCTTACTGTCTCGTGCCACTTTTAACACCTTCCGTACCAGTCTACCCTTCAAACCCCGTAGTGTTTTGATTGTATTTCTGTATTGTATTGTAAACTGTATAGATTGTATAATTGGGTGACTGACCGAAACCATGATATCAGTAAACGGATGTAACCGTAGAATCATGTAAATGGAATAACTGGAGAACCATGTAAATGGAATGTATATCCATGGTTCGGTTCAGTCAAGTTGTATAAATTGATAATTGGATTCATGGATTCATATTGAATTGTAATATTGAAGATTGTAGATTATAAATTGTAGATTTGTACTTCAATCATATTCAAGTAAGATATAATCAGACTCAAACCCGAGTTAGACAATTAGAAATGTAAATCGAAGTCTTGATTATTTCTTAAACCTATATTTACTAGGATCCTTAGGGTAATTTATAGAACGTGAGGGGGTTTTCTGTAAAAATACTTTTGTATACTTTTCAAAATACACCTCAAATATTTATTATTCGTCTTTAGAGTTGTAATGAATGTGGATTTTATATTGTGATATTTCTAGTGAAAATATCCTAGTTTCATAAATAAAGGTGTTTATTTGTAATATTCATGGTATTTTAGTGTAAAATTGATTCTTGTGATTTTCAGAAAAAGGTGGAATATTTATATCATAACAAAATAGATATTTTTATGATAAATATACATATATTTATACAAAAATAATTTTAATATATTTTTATATATTCTAAAAATCTCATTTTCTTAAGATATCGTATTTTAAATCTTTCGAGACCGAATGCTCCTTGCGGAGGTCTGAATCTCGCACTACTAAGCCCGAGGATGTGCGATAAACCGCACCATCCCGAACGGGTTCCCCAAAATGGGTTGTAGCGGCGCTTTACAAAGATTGTAAAATACTAAATCCTTTAGAAAACGGTTTTATGAAGTAAATGGTATTTATTTGTAAAAATGTCAATTTTCCGTATTCTATGTTCTAGGGTCTCGTAAGTCAATTAGACTATTCCTAACTGGTCTAAACGACAAGTTGTGAGATACCGCAAATCGCCTCTTCACCGCCAATTGTGGCCAGATAAGTACAAGTGAAGAAAGGAGGGATCCGCTTACGAATCACCGTGAGACGGGCCTTTTAAAGCTACCTTTCTCACTTGCCTAGCCTAGACACCACAAAGTCAGGTTTAGACAAACGACTGAATGCCCACAACCTATCCTAGTTCATAATAAGTGGCATTTATTTAAAAAGTTTATCAAAACTAAATCTTTTAGAAATGGTTTTATTAAGTATATGGTATTTAAATGAAAATATTTGTTTTCTCGTATTCTAGGTTCTCGGGGGTGTTGCATATGAGTGTATCAGGAGGTAGGTTGTTTACCTCGTGGTCTACTTTAAATGTATAGCAAATTTGATGGAGTTAAATGAAGGATTGAAACAATGTGGTATTTAAGTGAAAAATACGATAAATTGAAATAGCTATCATTTCATGCGATGAAACTTGATCAAATTGTTTGATTAGTGTTTAATAATCAACATGAGGAAGTTTAAGTATGATTGTATTAGTGAGAAGTGGAATTTTATAGAAAATCGAATCGGAAATCGGATTTGTTCTGATTCCGTCGGGTTTTTGTAATTTCGTATTTTGAGAATGAAAAAGAGAGATAGAAAAGGGACTTACAGATTTTAGGACACACAAGAGGGTGAGAAGGAAGTAGTGGAATCACCGATGTGTTGCGTCGTCGCCGGTAGTTCCTAAAACGTTCGCCGGAAGTTCCGCCGGGAAATTCGTCGGAGCTTCTCCTCGAGCTCGTTTTCAAGGTACACAAGATCTCTTGAGAATTTTAAAGAGTTGGCTCAGAAATGTGAGTGAGAGGATAGAGGGTACGGGTGTATTTATAGGGTTAGGGTAGGTGAAGAGTTTAAATTAAAAAAATGTAAAAATATATTAAAATTCATTAACATATGGAGTAAATGGGGATTTCAAAGGTTTCTGGAACCGGTCTAAATAAATAGAGTATACAGGGGGTAGGGGAGGCCAAGAGTCAACTTTTTTGTGTTGACAACTCGGCCGAGTCCGGCCAACGGCACCTTGCCGAGTCGGCCGGTCCGCCATCCGAGTCGGCCGAGTCGGGCCGAGTCGGAGGTCAGGGAGGTGGAGGGTCGTCTGGTGTAGCCTCTGGTATATTTAGTTTTTCAGGTTTAGTTTAAAGTTTGAGAGTTATTGTGTGTGGACTGTTGGGCTTCCAAAGAATTTAAAACAAAATAAATAAAAAAAATAATGTGGGACATGTGATTTGAACTCTGGTGGCTTGGTTCAGCAGTGCAAGGTATTGCCAATGAGCCACAAGCTCCTTCTTGTAATTAAATTGCTAATTATTTACTTAAGTCTTGTGCTCAGGCAACAAATACCCCTTTATGGATTTTTGAAAAAATTTGTATAGGAAATTTGGGGTTGTTACATTCCACCCTCCTTATAAAAATTTCGTCCTCGAAATTTGTAAAAGGAAAGTGTAACAGTTTCAAGGAAAGTTTGGTGACTGGAGTATAGATAGTGTATAAAAATAACAAAGTGATACAAGGGTGAAAAAGGCTTACCGGTGTTACCTTGACCTACAGTCTCGGCTTCTACGACTTCTAATGTGAATGTCTGTCGCCGTGGTACATTCCTTCTAGCTGGAGGCACATTCTGCCTTTGGGGCCTGTTTCTCTGCCCTCTAGGCATGTCCCTCATTGCCTGTTGGAATTGGCGAGTAGGATGTGCAGGAGTTCTATGTGGAGGTGGTGCTGGGAGTGCAGGACGAGTTGCAGGAGCCTGGATAGCTGGCCGCTGCGGGTAGTTGGTAGGTGTGTGAGCTGAGTTGCTATTATAAGGACAGTTCCCAATTCCGTGGTTGGATGCGCCACAAATTAGACACAGGCCTTTTGCGCGCCTACAGTCCTTCCACAAGTGTCCCTTTCTTCTGCAGTAGTAGCAAACATCTGGACTTGACTGGTTATTGGTTTCTTCTGATCTCCTGGGTTCAAACGATGGCCTGGAAGAGGCTCCTCCTGCTATTTGAGTGGCAGGGCGTTTCAAACCGGCAGATTGGGGTCTGCCCCTCGCCTTTATCACTGCCTCATAACTGCGGGCAGCTTCCAAAGTATCTTCATGAGTCGGAAATTTCCCTGTGGCTAGTGCAGCCTGAATTTCCATGTCCAAACCTTGTTGAAATTGACGGGCTCTGATTTCAGCCGTCGGTATCAAGTGTGCCGCAAATCTGTTTAAGGATTGTGTTAGTTGTGTAGTATGTGATATTTTAAAATTTGAAATACCATGACATATCTTACCGACTTAGCATGGTGAATTCAGTGTCATACTCATCTACTGACTTGTCACACATCGAACCTTGTTGTAGATGATTGAACTGCTGTTCCATGGCAAACCTAGCAGTCACAGGGAAGTACTTCGCATCGAACTTATCGCGGAAAGTATTCCATTCAATAGGCTGATGAAGACGGCTCTCTTCCGCCTTCCACCAAACCCGTGCATTGTCCGTGAGTTGTAGCTTTGCAACTCGGACCCAAGCTATTTCTGGTACTTGTGCTGCTGCCAGATCATCCTCTATACTTTATGCCCATTCCTCAGCTTCAAGTAGGCTTCCCTTTCCGGAGAACTGCTTGGGATGTAAAGCCCTGAATTGCTTTACCCCAGGTGCGTCAGTCTCGGGATGGTTCAGGAGTTGTTGCTGTCCTTCAAGAAGACCGCAGATCGCCTCAAATAGCACTGTTTGCTCGGTGGATGGCACAGGAACAACAGGAACGATTGGTAGTGGAGGTGGAGGTGTGTTGTTGACATTGGTGCTGGTGTTGTTCGGAGAATCTATAACCTTAAAGAAAAATTTGGGTTAGGACAGATTCAAAGTATATGATTCAAAGAATAAGAAATGAGGGGATTCAAGGAACATAATTGTAAAGAACGTTTTAGTTGCTGGTTCTTGTGTTATATTGCTTAGGGTTCCATACAGCTCTGACCTGCATGGGCCACCAACAAAATCTGTCACGTCCCCCTTCCCGGTATACGGCGAAGGGAACGCGACTGGTCCGTTACGTATATACTCAGAAGTACATACGGTAAGCGTATCTAAGCAATATAAAAGTAAATACACAAGAGACAAGGTATAATAAAAACAACAACTTTTATTTATTAACATTCTTTTGTACAATGCATGAAAATGAAATACAACTGAAATAAAACGATGCCTAAACAATGGCATAACAGGAAATGAAAAGCACTGAATGGAAAATGTACAATGTCTAGAGCTCGGGGTCTTCACAGAACTGGTCCAAGTCTTCAGCAGTGAGCTTGTTCTCTGACGGGTCCAAACCACCTGACGACATTCAAAGAAGATCGAATAGAATGTCGTCAGCGAACAGGTCGCACGGTAAGTCCCAAAGATAAGGGAGAAATAGACAGAGAGTAGGAGAGAGAGAGTAGCTTTTAATGTTGTATTATATTGTTATAATGTTGTATTAACGCTGTTGTTTGTAGCTTGGTACAGACGAATGCCAGTGTATACGAGAGGGGTCTCTATATGCTAGAGACCAAGGCAAACGGAATATAGAGTACAAGGCTCCGTTAGAAGGCCCGGAACAACGGCAATTGGATTCATGTTAGGCGTCTTAAGTCTTACCGTCTTGTTCCACTTCTAACACCTTCCGTACCAGTCTACCCTTTAAACCCCGTAGTGTTTTGATTGTATTGTTGTATTGTATTATAAACTGTATAGATTGTATAATTAGGTGACTGACCGAAACCATGATATCAGTAAACGGATGTAACCGTAGAATCATGTAAATGGAATAACTGGAGAACCATGTAAATGGAATGTATATCCATGGTTCGGTTCGGTCAAGTTGTATAAATTGATAATTGGATTCATGTTGAATTGTAATATTGAAGATTGTAGACTATAGATTGTAGATTTGTACTTCAATCATATTCAAGTCAGATATAATCAGACTCAAACCCGAGTCAGACAATTAGAAATGTAAATCGAAGTCTTGATTATTTCTTAAACCTATATTTACTAGGATCCTTAGGGTAATTTATAGAACGTGAGGGGGTTTTCTATAAAAATACTTTTATATAATTTTCAAAATACACCTCAAGTATTTATTATTCGTCTTTAGAGTTGAAATGAATGTGGATTTTATATTGTGATATTTCTAGTGAAAATATCCTAGTTTCATAAATAAAGGTGTTTATTTGTAATATTCATGGTATTTTAGTGTAAAATTGATTCTTGTGATTTTTAGAAAAAGGTGGAATATTTATATCATAACAAAATAGATATTTTAATGATAAATATACATATATTTATACAAAAATAATTTTAATATATTCTAAAAATCTCATTTTCTTAAGATGTCGTATTTTAAATCTTTCGAGACCGAATGCTCTTTGCGGAAGTCTGAATCTCGCACTACTAAGCCCGAGAATGTGCGATAAACCGCACCATCCCGAACGGGTTCCCCAAAATGGGTTGTAGCGGCGCTTTGCAAAGATTGTAAAATACAAAATCCTTTAGAAAACGGTTTTATGAAGTGAACTGTATTTATTTATAAAAATGTCAATTTTCCATATTCTATGTTCTAGGGTCTCCTAAGTCAATTAGACTATTCCTAACTAGTCTAAACGACAAGTTGTGAGATGCCTCAAATCGCCTCTTCACCGCCAATTGTGGCCAGGTAAGTACAAGTGAAGAAAGGAGGGATCCTCTCACGAATCACCGTGAGACGGGCCTTTTAAAATTTCATTTCTCACTTGCCTAGCCTAGACACCATAAAGTCAGGTTTAGATAAATGACTGAATGCCCACAACCTATCCTAGTTTCATAATAAGTGGTATTTATTTAAAAAGTTTATCAAAACTAAATCTTTTAGAAATGGTTTTATTAAGTATATGGTATTTAAATGAAAATGTTTGTTTTCTCGTATTCTAGGTTCTCGGGGATGTTGCATATGAGTGTGTCAGGAGGTAGGTTGTTACCTCGTGATCTACTTTAAATGTATAGCAAATTTGATGGAGTAAAATGAAGGATTGAAACAATGTGGTATTTAAGTGAAAAATACGATAAATTGAAATAGCTATCATTTCATGTGATGAAACTTGATCAAATTGTTTGATTAGTGTTTAATAATCAACATGAGAAAGTTTAAGTATAATTGTATTAGTGAGAAGTGGAATTTTATAGAAAACCGAATCGAAAATCGGATTTGTTCCGATTTCGTCGGGTTTTTGTAATTTCGTATTTTGAGAATGGAAAAGAGAGATAGAAAAGGGACTTACGGGTTTTAGGACACATAAGAGGGTGAGAAGGAAGTAGTGGAATCACCGATGTGTTGCGTCGTCGCCGGTAGTTCCTAAAACGATCGCCGGAAGTTCCACCGGGAAATTCGTCGGAGCTTCTCCTCAAGCTCGTTTTCAAGGTACACAAGATCTCTTGAGAATTTTAAAAAGTTGGCTCAGAAATGTGTGTGAGAGGATAGAGGGTAGGGGGTGTATTTATAGGGTCAGGTTAGGTGAAGAGTTTAAATAAAAAAAAATGTAAAAATATATTAAAATTCATTAAAATATGGAGTAAATGGGGATTTCAAAGGTTTCTGGAACCGATCTAAATAAATAGAGTATACAGGGGGGTAGGGGAGGCCAAGAGTCAACATTTTTATGTTGACGACTCGGCCGAGTCAGGCCGGCGGCGCCGTGCCGAGTCAGTCGGTCCGCCATCCGAGTCGGCCGAGTCGGGCCGAGTCGGAGGTCAGGGAGGTGGGGGGTCTTCTAGTGTAGCCTCTGGTATATTTAGTTTCTCAGGTTTAGTTCAAAGTTTGGGAGTTATTATGTGTGGATTATTGGGCTTCCAAAGAATTTAAAACAAAATAAATAAAAATAATAATGTGGGGCATGGGATTTGAACTCTGGTGGCATGGTTCAGCAGTGCAAGGTATTACCAATGAGCCACAAGCTCTTTCTTATAATTAAATTGCTAATTAATTACTTAAGTTTTGTACTCAGGCAATAAATACCCCTTTATGGATCTTTGAAAAAATATTTTGAAAAAATTTGTATAGGAAATTTAGGGTTGTTACAGACTAGGGTTTAGGTTTGGTTTGGGTTTCGTCAAGGGAACAGAGAAAAGAAGTAGAGGAAGGAGAGAGAGGTGGGGTGAGGTAATTATTAGGGTTAAATAAAAATATATATAGAGAGGAGAGAGAGAGAGAGGCGGGGGATAGAAAGAGCGTGTGTGCGAGAGGAGAGAGAGAGGCGGGGGATAGAAAGAGCGTGTGTGCGAGAGGAGAGAGAGAGACAGTGAGGATAAGACAATTTAGTTTAAAAATATTATATATATATATATTATGAACTGATGAATTATAAAAATATTATAATATATTTTCTAGGATTATATAGCTAATACCAAAATACTCCGAAAAATAGCCGGGTCTCTTCTAAAAATCTAGATTTAAAATATGGAGAATATACGTACAAGCCAAAACAATAATGCGGTGTCCGGTCAGTAAAAATGCATACCCCCCAAGAACGGATATATATAAATATACATAGCGATCCAAACGAGTCTGTTTTAACAATCTGGACATAAACACGATATATGGATACGACCATGTGATATGGGGTATGATAACATGTCGTGCTAGATATTAAAAATTATTATCTGGCTATAATTTGTATTATTTAAACGATATGCAGATACTAAATAGATCATACATGTATATGGATCCTAGATGTGCACAGATTCTCTATACTAGTAAATATATGACGTAATCTTGAACCATAATAGGTTTCAAGTATGCGAGTCAGGTTGGATACTAAACACAGATACCAAATGCACTATCCGTACCCACAAGCAACAATAATCAAGAAAACTGTCGCAAGATCTGAAAATACCCAAATAGAATATCGTATAAATGCACTAGGGTGTTATATAATTATTCAACAAGTTCTTTATATGTGCAAGTTTTCCTTCAAAACATATGTGCAAGTTTTTTTACGTTTGATGAAATCTCATAAGTTATAACGTTATAGCTTTTTTATTCAAAAAATAACGATGTTTGCGGATAAATTTAAAAATGTTAAGTTAGCCTTGTATTCACGACCCTTGCGTAGGTGAGACGGCTCAAACTGGGTTGCGCCGGGTTACAAGTCGTTTAGAATTAGCATTTCCTCTTTGGATGCATTAGACGGCTTAAGGTAATTTTGAACCGTCCCAAAGTCTCGAAGCAATTCATTGCAGATTTATTGAGGATTTATTTAGAAATTATTTTGGAGATTAATTTGGAAAGATTTCGTTGAAGATTTATTTGAAGAGTGGTTGGAAGATCTATAAAGAGATCTTTCAGGAGCTTGATTAGGAAAGTTTATTTGGAAGTTATTTGAAAATTTGTTAGAGAATTATTTGAAAAGATATTTGAAGATTTGATGAGATCCAAATTAGAATAGAAGTTCTATTATTTTGTGACATAAATAAAGAAGGGTCTCATCAGAGAAAAATGGTCAAACATGAAGAATTGAAGAGAAGGCTTTTGTAGGAAGAGATATTTTGTAATTCGTAATGAAATTGAATAAAGAAGAAAAGTTGGATGATTTTTTGTGTTTGATTGTGTCTTTTATTTTATTCTTTCTTCTCAAAGATCCTGTATTTGTTTTCTGAATTGTTTGGGACCTAAAAATCCTAAAAAACTGGTATCAGAGCGTAGGGAACTGAAGGGTCTTCGATTCTACGGTCTAAGTTTACGGTGGGTGACGACACTTTTGTCCACTCCCCATCTTCTTAGATTATAATTTCGAAGGTGTTGGTTCAAAGATCTGAGAAAGAAGGTTAAGTTTGTTGCGGCGGTAAATAGAAAATCGCCTGGAGGAAGTTCGGCTCAAGGTGGAGCCTTATTAAAGAGAAGGGATTGAAGATGGCTCGTTGAATACAAGTCAAGGTGGAGATTTGTTGAGTTTTCCTTATATTCACGACTCTCGTGTGTATGAGATGGGTCAAATTGGGTGGAGTCGGTTCACAAGTCATTTGGAATTAGCGTTTCTTTTCTGAATACATGAGACGGCTCAAGGAATTTTGAGCCGACTCAAAGTTTCGAAACAGTTCGTTGCAGATTTATTTAGAGATTATTTTAAAGATTAATTTGGAAAGATTTCATTGGAGATTTATTTAAAGAGTTGTTGGAAGATCTATGAAGAGATCTTTCAAGAGCTTAATTAGGAAAGTTTATTTGGAAGTTATTTGAAGATTTGTTAGAGAATTATTTGAAGAGACGTTTGAAGATTTATTTTGAAGATTTGATGTGATCCTAATTGGAGTAAAAGTTCAATTATTTTGTGCTATAAATAGGGAAGGATCTCATCAGAGAAAAGTGGCCAAATACGAAGACGAAGAAGAAGAAGAAGAGTTAAATGGAAGGTTTTTGTAGGAAGAGAGATTTTATAATTCGTATTGAAGTTGAATAAAAAAGAGAAGTTGAAAGATTTTCTTATGTTTGATTGTGTCTTTTATTTTATTTTTTTCCTCAAAAATCTTGTATTTGTTTTCTGAATTGTTTGGAAGCTAAAAATCCTAACAAAAAATAATGTGTGGATTTTTTTAATGTGTAAGAATTGAAACCTCCATCTAGGACATGTTGACTCATCTAGGAATTTTTTAATGCAATTTAGCGTCCATTCAATAAATGCAGAAAATGAATAAAATTGTAAAGTCTAACAAACTCTTATGAAATTGTTTTCAAAGAAAATAAAGAAATTTTTCAAAATTGTTTTGAGAGAAATTTGGTCAAGTTTTGATGAAGGTGTAATGTTTAAAAGACTTTTATGAAATTGTTTCTAAAGAAAATTAAAAAAAGTCTGAAATTGTTTTAAGAAAATTAAGGTTAAGTTTCAAAAATTAGAAAGACAATAGATTTTAGTTGAAATGTTGATTATTGCTGAAATAACATATTTCTTAAATTCTTAGGTAAGTTTATGTGCTCGTGCATGGTACGGGGGAACTTGCTAGTTTTCTATCTATAAAGCCATATAAGGGAATATTCCTTCTTCAATCTTTTTATTGTCCTCTTGAATGGAAAATTTGGCTCCATCCATTTAGTTTAAAGAAATCTGCATTTGGCCTTTTCTTGCGAGAAATAAATCCTCCGCCCCTATATTTTAAGTTAATATGCATTTGGTTCATTCTAAGTTTATCTTTATATTCATGCAATATATTTTTGAATGAATTATATATCTGTATTTATTTACATACAAGTTATTGCTATTTAATATAGATTGTAGCGTAATATCTTTGAAAAGTATATTCTCTCTTACTCTCTAGACACATGTGGATGGAAAATTAGATGATGTCTGATATCTTTTGAAAATTGCAATCAACTCGTCCACTATTACTTTGTATATGTACATGCATCGAAGATTAGATGAGGTCAGATGTATTTTGAATTGCAACCAACACTTTCACTGTTACTTTATATACGTTCTCATTGATCGGATATGCCCGTCCATTATTACTTTGTATACGTACATGCATGGAAAATTATATGAGGCTCAGACGTCTTTTGAAAAATTGCAATCAACACTTTCACTATTACTTTTGTATAGTTCTAATCGATCGAGTATGGATCGAAGGTAGATGTTACCATATTCGTATCATGTAGTCGTTAGCGGATGCAAATATGGATATAAATAATTATAAGAAATGAAAATCCGTATTAGATCGACTACCAATAAGGTTATGAAATATATATTAAAAGTTATATACACTTCTGAAATATTTATTAAAAATAGCGAGTTAATTATATAATATGAAAATTAGCAAGAGAAGAGTACATGATGATGCAAAGATAACCGTCGTTTGAAGGAGGACGGTGGTCGATCGTAATCAATGATGACGGCAGGAAGATTCCGGAGAAAATCTTTTCAAATTTAAAATGCAATCGGTGACGATGGCCGGAATTTTCGAATACAATTTGTCATCCGTTGAATATATCTAATATGTAGAAATGTGTAAAGACAGATACTTTTATGGAATTGTTTTGAGAGAAAATGAAAAAAAATTCTAATTGATTTTAAAGAATTTAGGTTAACCTTAAAAGATTTGGTTGTATTAAAATTTAGTTAGGATTCTGGTTATCTATGTGACATCATATTTTTTAGGCAACTCTTCGAGCCCGTGCATGGCACAGGCGCTATTGCAAGTACTATTGTATACCACTAATAGATCCTCTAGCAATTAGATTTATTGACCAAAACCTTAAAAAAACAAAAAATTTAGGCTAAATGTCATGAAATACCCCTAACTTCTACCCCAATAGCAGAAAATACCCCTGACTTTCTAAAACCAGCACTTTGCCCCCCTCAATTTTAATTGATTTCCAAAATTCCCTTGATATAAATATTTAATTACAAAAATTTCTTTTTCTCTTTTTCTTATATACGTTCATTATTTTTCAATATTGCCCACATCTTTCAAAATCTTTAAGTTTTTTAAAATATTCCCAAACTTAATAAGTGACTTTTAACTTTATTTTTTCAATTTAATTTATTTTTCAAATACCAATTTTACTCGCATCATCGTCATCGTCATCATCTTTGTCATGCCCCGCTTCCCAAAATACTCTAAATTACGGGACGTAACTCAGCCAGCCATACTACCTATGGTAAGAAATCATCCTTCCATATTCACATTAAGATTGGCATGCAGTAATCAAGCACTATACATACATACATACATACATACATACATACATACACACACACACACACACAGATATATATATATATAAATATATATATATATATATATATATATATATATATATATAACACTAGTACATGTTCAATACTACAATAAACAATAATAGAATCGAACTAAGGGAAAACAAGACAACATCTAAATCTCAATAGTTTCCTAGGGTTTGAGAAGGCGACATCCTTTGGTGGCGATTTCTCGAAGAAGGTGTTCTCTCATACAAATATATATAATATGGCAGCGCCTCATGTTTATAGCACGTGAGCATCCGCGTGCAAAACACGTGGACACTTGTCACTGTTAGGATTAAATCTTACGGCGGCGCCTCACATTATAGCATGTGAGCGTCTGCGTGCAAAGCACGTGGATGCTTGTCTTTGTACGGATTAAATCCTAAGGCAGCATCTCACATGTTAGACACGTGAACGCCGGCATGCAAAGCACGTGGATACCTACTTCGGTAAGAATTAAATTCTTTAGATGTGCCACATGCATAGCACGCGAGCGTCAGCGCCCAAGTTAAAGCAGCTTTGCTTCGGGTAGAATTAAATTCTAAATGGGAAAATATTCCTATAAACAAGAACAATATTCTCTGTTAAACAGAGAGCCGTTGGATCAAAGATCCAATGATGATTAAAAAATGATCCAATAATAGAATTAAATTCTATTTAGGAATATATTTCCCTAATATTTCTAAACAAGAAAGATATGATCCAATAATAGAATTAAACAGAGAACCCTCGGATTAAAAAATCCAATGGTGATTAAAAATCATCATTTGAATTAAAAGAAAGAATTAAATTCTATATATGGAAAAATATTTCCCTAATCTTGTTAAAAACAAGAAAAATATATTCTATTAAATAAAAAGGCATTGTATCAAAAATCCAACAGTGGACAAAATTCCCTGGGTGATCTTTAAGATCAATTATATCAATTGTGATCTCTTAATCAGAAATTTTCTCAAACTAATCAACAATTTTTCCTCACCTATATAAAGAATCCGTGACTTCAAGTCTCAAGAAGAGAATCGACCCAACAAGGTGATAAAAAAAGACAGAACTGAGAATTTAATTCCCTTATTGAAGAAAAGAACTACTTGCTCCCTTCAAATTCTAAGTAAAAAAAAATAGAGATAAAAATATCTCCTTTGCCTAATATATATAGATACAAGGGTTTAACCCTTTATAAAGAACTTAGTTCTTTCTCTGGATCTGAGATCCACAAAACAAATCCCTCAAATGTTCAGAATTTAATTCTCATCGAGAAGATTTTTTTTCTTCAGACTCAAGATCTAGGAAAAAAACTAAACATAAAAAATGGAAGTTGCATTCCAGAAATTTAATTCCTCTAAAAACAGGGTTTAACCTTTCAAAAAACTTAGTTCTCATAAAAAAGAAACAGAAGAACTTAGTTCTCAAAAATCCGATCCCAGATTTTCAAAACAGAGATTTTGGTGATCATTAATGGTCAAAACACCATTAATAGAAGTTTAACTTCTTTTAAAATATACAAAAAGAAGTGAGCGCCTCACGTGACACTCACATGAGCGTGCAGAAGGCCTATGAAGACAGCGCCTCATGTGCCACATACGTGAGAGCTCATAAGCAATGATCCAGTGCCTCTCGTGTCGTACACGTGAGCGTTTAAAAAATGTCAAGTAGGAACGCCTCACGTGATACCCACGTGAGCGCTGTATAAAGTGTTTAGCACTTATATAGCAATTTCCAAACCTAAGCGCCCCATGTGATATCCACGTGAGCGTCAAAATATGATTTGAATAATATATATTCACATGGACCAAGTGCTTAGCACAGATAGGGAAACGCCTAAACCTGAGCGCCTCACATGATACCCACGTAAACGCTAAAAAGTAAAACAGAATAAGTGCTTAGCACCGCTAGATGACGAAAAAACCCAGGACTGAGCTCGAAAATAGGTTGAGCCTTTGAATCATAATATTCTTTGAGCCTATATTGCTCATCATAACCGAGCCCATTTGCTCACCTCTATTAATGGATCTTAACAAAATTTAATGATCCTTAACCACGTTTCTAAATTGATCTTAGTCTTATATAAGGCTAACGTGTCCTTAGTCAAAATAAATCGAGCCCATATGCTCATATATTTAAATTGATCTTAATCTAAAAGCATGTTAACGGCTATTAAATAAAATAAAATATCACCTGAACTGATGGAACATATAACCTAGGTTCAAACATAAATCTAATATATGGATTTGGATTAATTCGCGCCCTACGGGCGACGACATAAGCTAGTCTCCGTATACAATCCACGGGCAACCATAATATACAAAACATAACACGACCTGAAGTGGCCTACCGGAGCAGGTGAAAGTGGTTATCGCAATGCAATAACATAATTAACTATAGGGGCTTGCGCCTGCACGAAAGAAAATCCCCATAATAATAAAACAACTCAAAGAGGAGAAATATGATAAAGTCACGCTACAACGGTCGCATCTGTCCAAACCTCCGATATACGGTGTCATAAATCAATTTGGCATTTTCGGAGAGATGGATGAATATGTTCCATATAGCATCTGCCTCCCAAATTCAGACTAGACGCCCTCCGCGTCTCAGTCCAGTTTTCGGCGATAAACAGATTCTGGCACGCCCGGTGAGATCTTTTCCTTTTTCCACTCCACACTTCATGTGTCGCAAAAAAAATTGTGGTTCGTGATGATCATGGTTGCCCTTAGATTCGAAATACTAAAATTTGGTGTTTCGTTTCTGTGCAGAATCAATGGCCTCCCTCTGCACTTCCTACAACAACAACTCCCTCTCTATCCTAGCCGGAGGAGTAACGTACGGACCCAACGCGGCTTCCATCCTCTCGATGCCGGTGGGATATGTCATGCAAGCCACTACCGGGCTATTCTTTAGGACCTCCCGTCCATGAGCTTTGGCGCCTCAACGCCCTAAGAGGAAGCTCCCCGAAAGTCGTTCTTTGATTGGCTAGCTACTGTGGCGGCTCCTATCAGCAAGCCGTATAATTCTGAAGTCTCAGTCTTCAATAGGCTGAAGAAGAACCCGAAGGGGGCCGTAAAGAAGCTCATGATTTCAGAGGGGGTTGCCCAAAAACGGCTATCCCTCCTCACTACTGTCACGCGTGAAGCCAGCAAAAGTGCTTCACTTCCAAGACGGTCGGCTTTCAACAAATTAACCGACTCTGCTCCAGCTCCGCCAAGAACGTCTGTCTTCCATAGGCTAGAAACAGGTGAAGCTCCCCAGCAATGTCGGGGGCACGATGAAAACGCCTCTAATGCTGAGGCGGTTCCTACTGCTAAGCATGCTTGGCATCGCTACTGGCGCCGGGTGAGACAGGCTAGGGGAAACTCTCCCTCTGGGCTTACCACGCCAGCTCTGATGGTGGATATTGACGATGTTGTTTCAATTGAGAACAGCTTCGACCCACTTAGGAGGGAATGTAAAAACTCCCCGACGACGGCACTAAAAAGATCACCTCCACCTGTAGAAGCTGCAGTGCAGACAAAGCCGGAGAGGCCTTATCAGCAGCTCTCCTTGCAAATCCACAGAGTCTGGCGGAAAGTCCAAGACTCGGTGCTATTCTCATTGACCGAAAAATCGAAGGTCCGACGAAAAAACGACAGCTCCTCCGCCATACAACGGGGGATTTCTCGTAAGGAGGTGCCTGTCATAGTGGCTCCTCTTACTCCAACCTCTCATAAAAGGGTGAGGCCGGAGAAAATTCTATCTCCAGAGGCAAAACCCAAAGGTGAGAGCTATAAACGCCCCAAGTCTGGAGGCATGACTATACTTACGGTCTATATGACCAATGGTAAAGAGGAGAGCCGTGCTTCTGTGAGTCACAGACCGCATACTCGGTCGTTGACGAAATCTCAGGAGCAACAACAGAAGCTCCAAGAAATGCTTGCCAAGATGGCAACACTTACCAGATCTAAAGAAAGTCTGGACAAAGAAACATAGCAATGCCAGGACCAAAAAACTGATTCAGAGTTCTTGCGACGGGTGCTGGAAAAGAAAGATAAGTACGCTGCAAAGCAGGCTGCCAACATAAAGCAGATAGCTTTTCTGTTCCAAGATATAGTTGGGATGATGATCTAACCAGAACCATCGGCTGAAGATCCTCCGGTGATTATCAAAAATGATAGAGGGGAATATCAAATCCTCCACCGGCTCTATCAACGGCCTGTAGGGTTCCTAGGCACACTAGTGAGGTCACACAAGGCATCGAACATGCCATTTTCAAAAATTCTAGGTGCCGAGAGACCCGACTACGGATCGTTTGCTAGAAAACTAGGCGAAAAAGCTAACTAGTTAACACTTAACTATAAGAATCGGAAATACAACCTTTGTAGATCCGGTCCTCCACCTCCACGGCTCCGAGATGAGGTCGTCTCCGCTGTCCAAATCAAATCCGGGCTCTAGCGTCGGCTTCATCGGAGAATGGACGGGCTAGGTCGTCGACGACGTGCCGAAGATGATCTACGTCGAAGCATCACTAGATCGAGCTCCACCTTCAACAAGTCTTGAAAACTTGTGAAGGAAACACACTCTACTACTTGGCAAGAGGTAGAGGATGAAGAAATAGGAAGTGGGTAGACTTTAGAATTGGATTTCTCACTCAAATCATCAATCCACCATTGATGAAGAAAGCTTTTTTTTCACTTTAAGGAAGAAGAAGAAGAAGCTAATAGTTATGATAAGTTTTTTGAAAACGAAAAGAAAATGAATTCTTATCATAAAATTAACCATGGTCAAGTGTAGAGACTAAACTAGGGTTAGTGGGAATGGTTAGGGTTAAGGATGAGATAAGAATGGTTGACTTGATCAAAGCTTCATGAAGCTTCAACTAAAGAACAAAATTAGCCACCATTCTTTTCTCTTTTCTTTTATTCATTTATCAAAAAAAAAAGGATAATTAAATAAGATAAATGAATAACAAATAATAAACCCTAACCATTTCATTAACCAAGGTTTAATACTTTACACTTAACCAAAAAGCATGTATCATCAAACATGATACAAGCAAGTGCACAAAATCATATCACATATATAATGCGCACATCCGAGTGAGAAAATCCATCTTAAGTAAACCGATACTAGTTGATGCAAAGTAATATATCAAATATATAAATATGCATTAAATCATTAAATCAACACTTGATTCAATGATCCGGTTATGTCGCACACAACCGACTAGTATACAATATATCGGCTTATCGAATCAACGCTTGAATCGATAACTAAGTTATATCGAATACAACCATTCGATACATTTATCGCGAGAATAGAATACGGTATCTCATACACGCATTATTCTCGGTCCCGCACATATCTCATATGCGCTCCTATTTCGTTTCGCTTGAGCCAGGAAACCTCTGTGTAGGACTCTAAAGACTCGTCAATACGCCGGCAGCAGGTGATGATCATATCAAACACCCACAAGCCGCAAGCGGTCTGCTAAACGTAACGGCCACCCGGGTATTGAGCGATCTGAAGATCGACGAGCAAGCCCGCTCACACTGCAGTGAATCCGACCAGTAACACTTCCGTACAGTCCGGTCTGATCGTCTGATATGTCGCATATCTTGCCTAGGGGTGGTAAACGTCAGACCCCAATAGCTCGATAAGTCGTGTCGATATGAGGCTCATAACGGGTCGAGAAACTACTGGTAACACTTACCAGCAATTCTCTGATCAGCCATGGCCAGGGACTTCCTGTTATAGCCAATCGAACACAGCGCAACATCAACTCCCTATACCGGGAGAGATGAATCCCCTCCTATCACTCATTGCCTCCATGTGACTCGGGACTGTACCCAAAAACCACCGTTTTGCATGCCCTCTTGGACGTGGTAAGATGGAAATCAAAGCACAGTGGGAACCACACAAGACTCTATGACGATCTCGGGTCAACAGACTACTCTGTACCAGTGTCACCAGAGAACTGCCATCTGACATGAGGTATAATACCATCTGGGAGTTCTCGGCGAGTCCGTCCAGTGTACCCAGTCTCTACTGAGCACCCGTATATCATCTCTGATGTCAAACACCAATGGATATGGGATCATCCATCGCCCATCTGTATGGGTCGAGAAGGTACACGCTAGTCTACTCTGGTATATCGATGCCCCGTCTCGATACACCCACGACTAGGGACTGTGAAGGATGTACTTATAGACTACCATGTCCCCACTAGTATGATCCACATCATAGTCCAGGTAGTCAAGTACAGATCCTAAGGGCTTTACCAACATGTAACAGAGAGACAATCAGCATACACGTTAAGGTAAAGAGCAACCAGATAGCATACTATCATGTCGAGCAAGAAAGTCCTCCCTATATATGTCCCAGCATCCACTACAATATACATCCTATGTACAGTAATGGCCTCTAGGGCATACATATAACTAACAATCTCCCACTTGCACTAGGGCCATCTGTAGCAGTGGTTGTAGTATCCCATACTCAACCATCCCATAAAAGTCTCTCTCTGGGAACGGGCCTTTGTGAGTGGATCCGCTGTGTTGTCCTCTGAGTCTACTCTCCTAACCTCGATCTCCCTAGAGATCAACCATCTCCATGATCAAGTGATACTGCCTTAGAATATGTCTGGATCACTGATGGGACCGGCGTTCCTTGGCAAAAGCCACAACTCCATTGTCATACAATGGGAGGAACATAGTTCATCTCATGAACCAATATACACCCAAACAGCCTCTTTGGTAGCATCTTAAGTAGCGATGTATCCTGCCTTTATCGTCTAGTTTGTCACGGTATCCAGCTTGGAACTCTTCCAACATACCATCCCTTCACTGAGGGTAAAGACAATGCCTATGACTGACATTCAGTCGTCTTTATCACCCTGGAACCTTTCCAGTGATTCTCCCCAGGATCGATTGATACCATCTTACTACAACTAGTGAGAATCCTAACATCCAATTAGATCTATCTCATAGATCCAAAACCCAGGATTTAGGAGGTATCATTTTGATCCTATATGGAGAATCATTGTGATAAGCGGAGATTGATCGAGCGTAGCATAGGAAACTACTTCCCTATCAAGAATATGTCATCCACGCACTCTACGAGGATCATCACCATACTCCCTACTACCTTTTTGTTTATACAAGGTTCATCTACCATTTTGATGATGTCAACTTCTTTGACTAATCTATCAAAACAGATGTTCCAACTCCGCGATGCCTGCTTTAATCCTATAAAGCATCTTGCACACGTTTCCGCTGCTCCCACTGTCTACGAGGCCCTCTGGCTGTGTACTTATAGACGCACTCTTCTAAAACATCATTTAGAAAGGCAGTCATGACACCCAACCACCAGATATCGTAGTCATGGTATGTAGCCGTGACAAGTAGGATCT
Source organism: Agapanthus africanus (assembly GCA_030015575.1). NCBI lineage: Eukaryota > Viridiplantae > Streptophyta > Magnoliopsida > Asparagales > Amaryllidaceae > Agapanthus > Agapanthus africanus. The sequence continues at coordinate 400,664,971 of CM057347.1, forward strand.
GGATGGACTTAAGCATAGGTACGGGAAAAGGTTTCATCATTATCCACGCCTGGTCAATGAAGAAAACCTTTAACAAGTCTAGCTTTGAAAGTCTCAACTTTTCGATGTACACCAAGTAATCTTCTCAAGATATACTTGCTCCTGATGGGGATTTAACCCTTCAGATATAGCAACCAAAGTCCATACTTTGCTGGTGTATAAGGATTCCATCTCAGATCACTAAGCATCCAGCCATTCTTACAGAGTCTTACTCCTGATGGCCAGCTCGAAACTAGTTGGGTCATCATCTCATGATGCATTCCTCGCTCCCACTGTCATAGAGAAACCGAAGTATCTCTCAGGTGGGTGAGGAACCCTACTAGATCGGCGGAGAGGCTGAGGTTCGTTGGTATCTACTGAATCCTTTGGTTCTATCAAATCATCAGCTGTAGTTTGTATAGCTGGAACCTTTCCAGTTCTACATTACAGACCTTGCCTCGAGCTTGTCCGGATTTTGCTTTTCAGACATAGGCTGGACAACCCCAAATCTTAACTAACTTAAGAGATGGGCTCTTCCCTTATCATATCTAATATGAAGTGGTAGGCATCTAATTTGATTAGAATCCTATTCAATAGGTGTGCAACTTCGTAAGTGCATAACTCCCAAAAGGAAAAAGGTAACTCAGTATTACTCATCATAGAGCACACCATATCAAATAGGGTGTATCTGCTCCGCCCCGATATACCATCGTGCTATGGTGTATACAGAGGAGTAATGCTGAGAGAGAATCTCATTCTCCTTTAGAATAGTCCAGGAATTCCGTGCTCAAGTATTCTCCTCCTTGATCACATCAAAGGACATAATACTTATACCCGTGTTTTTAGTTCTCTACTTCTCGCTTATATTCTGTGAATATCTCAAAAGGTTCAGACTTTTGTTTCAACAGGAACATAGGTCTGAATCTCGAAAGATCATCAGAGAATGTAATGAAGTATAAAGAACCAGTCCTGGCATGTGTAGACAGGAGACCTTACATACATCATGATGTATCAGTCCCAAGAGTTCCTTAACTCTTTCTCTGTTACCAATAAACAGAGCTGTGGTCATCTTATCTTTGTGACATGACTGGCGAGTTTCACAAGATGTAGATTCAAACTGATTTAAATATGCATCTACATGTAACTTTAGCTAGTCGGGTCACATTGATCTGACCTAGTCTACAATACCTTAAGAAGGATCCGTTCATTTCTGAACTCTTCCTCTTGTGTGTGTTCCATATACCAAGAACTGTAGTTTGATTTAGAACATTAATGCTTTTAGATAACGTGCCTGAACCGATCAACTTTTGATATAGGAAATGTTCAAAACATTATCCAACAATACAAAATTATATCCTTTCTTTTCTAACAAAGAGAGTGATATGATTTGGTATATCAGGTTCGGTATCTAATAACATTCGTTCAGAATCAATGTATTGGTAATACAGGGTGACAGTGACCGACAGACTTGGCTGCAACACTTGCCCCGTTTTCTGCCTCATGAAACTTATCACCCGTTCTCAGTTCTTCTACCTTTCTGTAGCCCTATGTAACAGATTACATATATGGGATCCTGATCTGGTATCACATACCCAGGACGTAAAGGATACTGAGAAACAGTTCTTTGTAGTGAACACACCCGAAGATGATGCATCAGCATGCACTCTCTTCGTTTGGATGGCACGGGAATTCTGGTAATCCCCAATTTCCTGCTCTGTCTTATAACAATTATAAGTTGGAGCGGGACCAACGTTCCCCAGCTCAGTATAACAAGCGGGTTCGGTCAATAATCTGTATTATTATCTTGATTAAGGCGTGATATGGTCGCTACCTGGAGAGAGAGAGAAGAAAACACTCAGCGTGCGCTCTTTCAAGAATAGATTGGTTATTATTTTATTTAATCAGGATGGCTCCCACTGCTTTTTATCAAATCTTCCTTCAAACCCTAAAAGGAAAGACTAGCCGGGATTAATTACACACTACAAGTTCGCCAATCTTTCAGCCAGGCCAGTGTCGGTACTTTGAGGGAGGTCCCCCGTGCTTTCGCACGAACCTAATTAATGTAAACCTCATTTTCCCAGAGGCATAACCCCGTTGACACCTTTCTAGACACCTACTTGATCGGCTAATTGTAATGTATAAAACTCTCCCAGGAGTAACTCTTACTCGCAGCGGGTATCGGGATCCAACTATCTCATAGAAGGTATGCAATCTCATTGCAAATTTCAACACTTGAAATTCCCGATAATGTTTTGCCCCAAGCGATCTATGACCTTGACTGAGTCAACAAATCATAGACCACAAGTAAAGTTCAACCCGTCATTTCTCGATTGAATTAAACCCACCCGCACGACCCTTGACTGAGTCAATAAGGCCGCACGACTACCCTAATCCAATCGCATCATATGCTTTGCAGATAAACAATAATCAGCTACCGCACACTACGCCGTGACTGAGTCAACAAACGCAGCACGAATACTAACTATTACCTATCTGAAATGACGGAGGGCTACGACAGGTTTTTAAGAAAACCTTTTGCGTAATGAACTTTATATCGTTGTAGAATCAAATGATTTTAAAATGGAGTGCTTTTGAGGCTTTTGTAGTTTTGCTAAAGGAGTCACTCCCGGTGAAGGGATCGTCGGTCCTTTCCTCGTCGAATGAGGTGCAGGATATATCATATATATCGCTGTGCAAAGCAAAAACTCTTAAAAGCAATCAAAAAACAAACCGAGTATGTAGCATCTGCCTGTTATTGCTAAAGGAGTCACTCCCGGTGAAGGGATCTCGGTCCTTTCCTTATCGAATAAGGTGCAGGATATATCATATATACCGCTGTGCAAAGCAAGAACTGTAGCTACCTGTTTTATTTTGAAATTCGATTCTACAACATCTTAGGTTTCTTTTATTTCATTAATCTCATTAATGAAGTCCCATCATTTTAAGTACCTAAACATCACAGATAAATACGACGTACACTTATGCCATCCGCATTCGCCTCGATGTCCCCTCGTGCACCGTTAGGTTAGGTAACTAACGACAGAGCAGGGCAGGGCTAGAGCAGGTGTAAAACATAAGTAACGTCTATATAATATATCATATATACTATATACTGTATCTATCACAGAACATATCATGATCACATCACAGATATCGCAGCAGAAGAAACATATGAAATATTGGATATACTAGGACGTCCGTGTTTTCAATACGAGCCAGTATAAAACACGGATTCCACGGTCGTGATGAATAGCCAAACCCACACCCCTAGACCCCTACGAGAGCGGCAAGCAACCCTACCAATTCTAGAGTTAGGAGACCCGGACTCGACTCCTCGAGTTGGTCTCCCACTAGACTCCAGAACCCGGTTACTTGTGCTTCACTCCTTGGGTCTATCCTAGTGCGGAAAAGTAAATAATATACAAACGGTGACATCTTCCGCAATCTGGAAGTGCCCCAAATAAAAGAATATTACATACAAGTTTTTACATGAATGAAAATGAAAAACACTCATCTCACATAAAAAACCCCGGCTATTCAATCACGACGATCCAATATAACATATCCAGCAACACATAACATCACATGTCATCAACGTAAGTAAATATGCGCATCCCAATTGTCGTTGACATATAGCAACGAAACCGGCGATATCACATATTACACTTACGGTCACAGAAAAGAAAGTGTAAAACTACAACAGTTGGAATCCGCAACCACCTCAGACATCGCATGCCTGACCAAATGAATTACTTAGACATCGCATGCCTAACAATTATAAACCCCGCATTTTAGTCTCAAAATCGAAAACACTTTTCAATATCAAGTCGGGCAATTCAACAAGATTCCCGACATCCTGATCGAATACTCGTCGCAAACTTCAGTAGGCGGCCGCACCCCCGATACCGTCGACGAAGTGCACCAAGGCGGAACACCGCTGCCGCGAGCACCCGGACGGATGCTTTCGGCGACGGGGTTCTCCTACAGTCACTTGGTCGGGGCTATGGGATGTAGCTGTCTATTAAGTTTGTCCGGCGAATATCCGCGTACGCTACGTGATTGCGATGGACTTTTGATCGCATCAAAATTCCGTGGCAACCGATCAAGTGAGACTAAACTTCTATGTTTATAACATTCATTCAGTTATCACATAACTTTTGCGAATTCCAATTATTGTATCCCATCCCAGATAAATAGAAAATGTTAAACTTTCCGATCGAACAATCGAACACCCAAGTTTTCCCAATACAGATCAACACATGAAATAAGTCTAACAACATTCAGTTCGTACCTCAGTACCAACGGTCCTGCCGTAGAAGGGTCAAGCCAACGCCTCACATGTGGCACGCCGTACTGCCCCAAACCCGAAGGTTCAAAGGGCAGTTCAAGACGGTCACATAATCGAGTTAAGGTTTGTTGTCTTCTAGAGGGACCATCGCGTTACTTGCACTACTTAGAACGTCGTTAAACTACGGAAAAATCCAACACTTGGAATTTTCCCGACAGGGGAAAAATTGGGTATTTATATCCGGTCGAACTTTTTAACATATTCTAAAATTTATCCGGAAAGCCACAACAGATGAAATTTGATACTCCGATCGAAACACCGAATCCCCAAAACAATCCCAGGAAATTCAACTCTTGAATAAATATTAAAAATTCCCAGAAAACTCAGCAGAATTTATCAGGAGTTACTGTGCAAACAGAGTGGGCTGACGTCACCAAGGGGCCGCGGAACCGCCGCAGAAGGCATGCTTCTGCCGCGGTTCCGCCGCTGAATTTACTGTTCATCCAAAAAATTTTGCATCGTAATTCTTATTTTTTCCTGCTGAATTTTTTAGCAATTTTTAATTTGGAAAAAACCACTGTTTTCAAAAATGTACAGAGAGCAATATTGGTTCGGGGTTTCGGGTTCGTTCGGACTTCAAATTCCATCGGGACTTCGTCTAAGGCTCTAGCTAGGCTCTGATACCACTGTAGGGTTCCTAGACACACTAGTGAGGTCACACAAGGCATCGAACATGCCATTTTCAAAAATTCTAGGTGCCGAGAGACCCGACTACGGATCGTTTGCTAGAAAACTAGGCGAAAAAGCTAACTAGTTAACACTTAACTATAAGAATCGGAAATACAACCTTTGTAGATCCGGTCCTCCACCTCCACGGCTCCGAGATGAGGTCGTCTCCGCTGTCCAAATCAAATCCGGGCTCTAGCGTCGGCTTCATCGGAGAATGGACGGGCTAGGTCGTCGACGACGTGCCGAAGATGATCTACGTCGAAGCATCACTAGATCGAGCTCCACCTTCACCAAGTCTTGAAAACTTGTGAAGGAAACACACTCTACTACTTGGAAAGAGGTAGAGGATGAAGAAAGATGAAGAAATAGAAAGTGGGTAGACTTTAGAATTGGATTTCTCACTCAAATCATCAATCCACCATTGATGAAGAAAGCTTTTTTTTCACTTTACGGAAGAAGAAGAAGAAGCTAATAGTTATGATAAGTTTTTTGAAAAAGAAAAGAAAATGAATTCTTATCATAAAATTAACCATGGTCAAGTGTAGAGACTAAACTAGGGTTAGTGGGAATGGTTAGGGTTAAGGATGAGATAAGAATGGTTGACTTGATCAAAACTTCATGAAGCTTCAACTAAAGAACAAAATTAGCCACCATTCTTTTCTCTTTTCTTTTATTCATTTATCAAAAAAAAAAGGATAATTAAATAAGATAAATGAATAACAAATAATAAACCCTAACCATTTCATTAACCAAGGTTTAATACTTTACACTTAACCAAAAAGCATGTATCATCAAACATGATACAAGCAAGTGCACAAAATCATATCACATATATAATGCGCACATCCGAGTGAGAAAATCCATCTTAAGTAAACCGATACTAGTTGATGCAAAGTAATATATCAAATATATAAATATGCATTAAAGCATTAAATCAACACTTGATTCAATGATCCGGTTATGTCGCACACAACCGACTAGTATACAATATATCGGCTTATCGAATCAACGCTTGAATCGATAACTAGGTTATATCGCATACAACCATTCGATACATTTATCGCGAGAATAGAATACGGTATCTCATACACGCATTATTCTCGGTCCCGCACATATCTCATATGCGCTCCTATTTCGTTTCGCTTGAGCCAGGAAACCTCTGTGTAGGACTCTAAAGACTCGTCAATACGCCGGCAGCAGGTGATGATCATATCAAACACCCACAAGCCGCAAGCGGTCTGCTAAACGTAACGGCCACCCGGGTATTGAGCGATCTGAAGATCGACGAGCAAGCCCGCTCACACTCCAGTGAATCCGACCAGTAACACTTCCGTACAGTTCGGTCTGATCGTCTGATATGTCGCATATCTTGCATAGGGGTGGTAAACGTCAGACCCCAATAGCTCGATAAGTCGTGTCGATATGAGGCTCATAACGAGTCGAGAAACTACTGGTAACACTTACCAGCAATTCTCTGATCAGCCCTGGCCAGGGACTTCCTGTTATAGCCAATCGAACACAGCGCAACATCAACTCCCTATACCGGGAGAGACGAATCCCCTCCTATCGCTCATTGCCTCCATGTGACTCGGGACTGTACCCAAAAACCACCGTTTTGCACGCCCTCTTGGACGTGGTAAGATGGAAATCAAAGCACAGTGGGAACCACACAAGACTCTATGACGATCTCGGGTCAACAGACTACTCTGTACCAGTGTCACCAGAGAACTGCCATCTGACGTGAGGTATAATACCATCTGGGAGTTCTCGGCGAGTCCGTCCAGTGTACCCAGTCTCTACTGAGCACCCGTATATCATCTCTGATGTCAAACACCAATGGATATAGGATCATCCATCGCCCATCCGTATGGGTCGAGAAGGTACACGCTAGTCTACTCTGGTATATCGATGCCCCGTCTCGATACACCCACGACTAGGGACTGTGAAGGATGTACTTATAGACTACCATGTCCCCACTAGTATGATCCACATCATAGTCCAGGTAGTCAAGTACAGATCCTAAGGGCTTTACCAACATGTAACAGAGAGACAATCAGCATACACGTTAAGGTAAAGAGCAACCAGATAGCATACTATCATGTCGAGCAAGAAAGTCCTCCCTATATATGTCCCAGCATCCACTACAATATACATCCTATGTACAGTAATGGCCTCTAGGGCATACATATAACTAACACGGCCAAGGAGGAGACGATCTCCAAGACAGCACTGGATGATTATATCGCTCAGCAAATCAAAACTCACCAGGCTAATGAAGCTGCCGACCAACTCGTCAAAACTGGGCGACCATATCCGGCCTGGTATGACTAAATAAAGTAACCGCCAAGATATACTATCCTGAAGTTCCACATATATAAAGGAACAGGGAATCCCCATCAGCATGCCGCACAGTTCAGAGCTCTGTGTGGCAATACTGTGGACGACGACAAATTGTTGTTTCGCTAATTCGTCGGAAGCTTATCAGAAACAGCTTTCGAATGGTACTTGGAGTTCCCATATGACTCCGTGAAAACCTTCTCTGAAATGAAGCTGCTCTTCACGCAAAGGTTCTCCAGTGTGAGCGGGTGCATTCCAAGCACGGCGCTGATCAATGCCAGGATCATAATAGGGGAAACGTGGGTCCAATATGCGATCCGATGGCAGAACCTATAGTCCAAATGTGAACAGTGCATTGAGGAGTCTCCTATTGCAGGGATGTTCATTGGGACTATTGATCCCCAGTCAAATGTGTCCCAGTCTATGACCTTCTTCAAGCCTACCATATTCCAGATGCTGATTGATAAGTTAGCACAGATGGATCAGATGGGTCATGGCCCTTCCTTCTTAAGCGAGGACCCCCGGAATAATAAAGGAAAAGGAAAAGCAGCCTTTGTCGCCAATGCACAGCAGCAACCGGGAGGTCAGAAAGCACCTGTCCACCAAAACAACACTCATACGCGCCCATCCTTAGAAGAAAGGTTGGGACGTGCTTATTCGTTCCCTCACGATAAGACGAGGGGATTATTTGAGCTGGCAATACGAAATAATCTTATCACATTGCCAGACCCGCGGCGACCCACACAAGCCGATGACATCAATAACTCCAACTACTACTCTTATCACCGGGTAGTGAGCCATCCAATTGAGGACTGCTGTGTCTTCAAAAACTGGGTCGATGACCAATACCAGCAGGGGAAATTCGCACTGTCCGATAGCTGGAGGATAGATCCGCCCCAAAACCACGCTCCTAAAAAGGTGGATGTGCAGGGGATATCCTGCTCGCTTGTGGAAGAAGCTCCATGGGGAGTATTTCTTTCAGCAAAATCTAAAACAATGCTGAAAAATTTATTAGCATGTCCGGCGATCAAGTGGAAAAGCCCGCTTGAAGCCAAGATCATAGAAAGGATGTTGAAACCGCGCCTCGTGTCGAAAACCGCCGACAAGGGGAAAAGTCCCCAAGTCAAGCCTTCAAAGTATTCTAAGAAAAAGAAGAATACTAAGAAGCCTGTGCAGCCCGCTGAGTAAGTCGACAGGCGCACAGACCTCCAGAAATATATAGATGTGCTGGAAGAATACAATCAGAAAGCGCGAACGCCAGTAACACTCGAAGAATTCCTCAAGCATATTCTTAAGGATGAGAACAATGACAATGATGAGGAAAACGACTCATCAGACGAAGCGGAGGAATGTGTAGCTGAAAGTGTTTCCTAGCACCACCAGTATATTTAAACCGGCATCAAGAATATAATTTTCAAAAATTTGGGGTGCTAAGCTACACTAATATAGAATCTAACTAGAGTATTAAGGTTTAAATATGATATAAAGCAAGATATATACTAAGTGAAAGAGACTACAACCTTTGTAGACCAAGTCTTTCTCTTCTAAAGCTCCGGGTAGTAGTCCCTACGACTCCTCGTAGCTCCACTTGAAGAAGAATCGAGCTTGCTCCTTGATCTTCCATGCCGAAGATGATCCACCCGAAGTTCCTCTAGGTCAAGCAACCTATTTGCTAATATTTCATTAGTTAAGGAAACAATCTAATCTTGAGTGCTAATCTTGAGTTGATTGATGAAGTAGGTTTATAAGCTCACTTAGAATTCTCTAACTCTTTATTTTCTAACTCATGGAAACGAGTAGGGCTTGGTGGAGAAAGAAGAAGAAAAGGAAAGAGAAAGCTAATGAGCTAAGTTAAAGAACAAGTGAAGAATGGCTACTACTAATATGTTTACTTATTGAAGCATACAATTTATTCCAATAATAAATTGCTCCCATGTTTCTATAGTGAAAACAAATGAATAAAAAAATGTTAAAGTCATGCTTCACCCATTCCACAAATATCTCCTCATTTTCCACCTCATTTTTCTATTTTCTCAAAATAGAAAATCCATGCATCATAATACATTCATACATACATACATACTGTTCCCCTCCGAATGGCGGCCAAGACATGGACTGTCTTGCCTGAAATTCGGGGCAGATGCTATTTGGTTTTATCCGTCCACCTCTCCGAAGATGCCAAGTAGATTTATGGCACCGTGTATCGGAGGTTCAGACGGATGCGGCCGATGTAGCAGACTTCGTCAGATTCCCCCTCGCTTGAGGGTTTTTTGATTGTGGGGATGCTCTTCCCTGCAGGTGCAATCCCCTGCAGTTAATTACGCTACCGCATCGCGGTAACAACTTTCTCCTTCTCCAGAATTTCACTTCGTGTCGTGGGTGTTTGTTTTGTTTGTGGTTGCCCGTGGATTGTATACGGAGACTAATTTATGTCGTCGCCCGTAGGACGTGGATTAGTCCAAATCCGTATTTTCTTAGATTTGGGTTTGGGGTTTTGGTTTGAGGATACGTTAGCAATATTTGAGGCTAAGATCAACTCAAACGTTTGTTAAGAACACGTTAGTCTAATTTGAGACTAAGATCGACTTAACGGGATCGTTTAGATCCGACAAAAGAGCATTTGGGCTCTGTTGTTCCAGTTTAGGGACATAGTGGTCCATTGAATGTATGGCCGTCGGGACCCGTCACCTCTCTGACGACGTTGAAGGATTACAACGACAAATATCAGAGGAGTTCAGAGATGTACCCTTGAACCAAAGTTGGTTGGGAGAGCTGTAGTCCAATTTGGGACTAAAGTCTGTTTGAGGGTTTAAAGATACGTTAGCCCTATTTGAGGCTAAGATCAACTTAAACATTTATTAAGGATACGTTAGTCCAGTTTGAGACTAAGATCAACTTAACGGGATCGTTTAGATCCGACAAAAGAGCGTTTAGACTCTATTGTTCCAGTTTAGGGACATAGTGGTCCACTGCCAGTTTAAGGACATGGGGGTTCATCTCCAGTTTAGGGACATGGTGGTCCATTGCCAGTTTAGGGACATGGTGGTCCATAAAATGTATGGTTGTCGGGACCCATGACCTCTCTGAAGACGTTGAAGGATTACAACGACAAATATCAGAGGAGTTCAGAGATGTACCTTTGAACCACTGAGTTGGTTGAAAGAGCAGATGTGCTCAGTTCAAGATGATTTGAGGACTTATGGCCAGTTTAGGCTAAGTCCAATTATGTTTGAAATATTGGCCCTCTGTTGGTCTATTGAAGGAGAGGCTTTGCCTCTGAAACTTAGCCAATTGGGCTAAAGCTAGTGTTAAACACTAAAGACCAACAGTGTTGAACACCGGGATTAAGATTAGAAAGTTAGTGTTTAACACTAAAAGATAATCAGTGTTAAACACTAGCAACGGGGCTTTCAAATTAGTGTTAAACACTAAAGCAAATCAGTGTTAAACACTGGAAATAGAGATTCCAAATTAGTGTTTAACACTAAAGCAAATCAGTGTTAAACACTGAAAACAGAGTTTTCAAATTAGTGTTAATCACTAAGAAAATCAGTGTTAAACACTGCAAATAGAGTTTTCCAAATTAGTGTTAATCACTAAAAAAATCAGTGTTAAATACTGCAAATAGAGTTTTCCAAATTAGTGTTAAACACTAAGGAAGGAGGGGTCACGTGCAGACACGTGAGAGCGCCCTGATTTCCTTTATTTTATTCTGAAGGTAAGTGTTTAACACTTTTAATTCTGACGGCCATCACGTGTGGGCACGTGATGGAGGCCCACGCTCTGGTCTGTTAGAATGCTCATTAGGGGTCACGTGTTGACACGTGAGGGCCCCTTAGAGCACTTTTTCTTTTGCCTTTTCCTCTGTGTGCTTCAGGGGTCATGTGGGGCACGTGAGGCGTTGCCTCAAAGTTCTTTTCTGTGGATCTTTACAGGGGTCACGTGGTAGCACGTGACTCTGGCTCTTTGCATGTTTGAAGATCTCTTTATCTTTTTAAGAATTAAATTCTCTGTAGGGTTAAACCCTAATTTTGTTTTGGAGGAATTAAATTCCTATTGTGAAAGAATTAAATTCTTATTTATGGCAAAACCCTAATTTTGTTTTAGGAGAATTAAATTCTCAAAACTCAATTCCCCTTCTAAGTTTAGGATCTGCATGGCAGGATCTCAACCCGATGAGAATTAAATTCTCAACTTATGGGGAGATGTGCTTTGTGTAGATCTTCAACCAGAAGAAGAACTATGTTCTTTTTTTTGTATAAGAGTTAAACTCTTGGATTTTGAGAATTAAATTCTCTGTTTGAAGTTTTGATTCCCTTTCTTTTCTCACCTAGGGTTTTCTTTGTTGAGAATTAAATTCTCCTTTCTTTTCTTCCCTCTTGAGAATTAAATTCTCCTCTCTCTGTTTTTCTCTCCCAAAAAAAATCCCTTCTCTTCTTTTCTTGGCTCCTATTTATAGGATAAAGAAAAGAATTAATTTGTTTAATAAATATTTCATTGAAAGATTTGATTTGTTTTCATATTTAATATGAGCCTTTAGATCATTCAGTGAATTTTATTCACCGTTGGATTTTAAATCCAAAGATATTTTGCTTGTTATACTGGTGAGATTTTCAGGAAAATATTTCATTGTCTAAAATCTTTCCATAAATTGGTGATTTTTAATCACCCTTGGATCTTTAATCCAACGGTCCCCATAATCCTTTTACATTTGGAAAGATTTAAAGAAATTTAGAATTTTAATTCTATTTAGAAGGATTTAGAGGAATTTAGAATTTTAATTCTATTAAACTGTAAGGCTTTCAAAGCCTGTCACGTGCTGGCACGTGACCCTCAATTGGTTCTTTTCTCAGCGATTGTTTATATTTCAGTTTTAAGCATCACGTGTCAACACGTGACCATTGGTCACATGTGAGCACGTGATACCTCATTGAGGTATTTTCTTTAGACATTTGTTATTTTATTTCTGTTTTAATTGTCACGTATTAACACGTGACCATTGGTCATGTGTGAGCACGTGACCCCCAATTGGGTTCTTCTTCAGCCGTTATTTTTATTTATGTTTTAACTATCACATGTCAACACGTGACCATTGGTCACGTGTGAGCACGTGATACCTCATTGAGGTAATTCCTGATTTTTAATCAGGGAACAGTGCATAGCATATTTGCTCATAACTTTTGATCCCGGATGAATTATGAAGCCCATAATATATCTAATCGAAGGGTTTTTCGAGATTCTTCCAATATCATCAGAATTTAGCTATTCCTCCTTCGGGAGTTTATAAAAATACAGGCCAGAAGATACTGGTTCGCATTTCCTTAAGCGTATCGCTGCCATCTGATATCTTGGACTCTTCTGCACAGAAATTTTTTGCGGGAACAAATCCCCCCCTTACTTTGCCCACGTAAGTATATACGTAGGTGAAGTAGTGCAAAGTTATGATTAGACATGGAATTGAGGGCTTAGGAGACAAGTTTAGGGTCCTTGTAGCCTAAGACTTTTCTCCCTACGGATTGAGAGGATCCCGTAGGTGTATTTTCTCCTTAGGGGTCGTGAGGACTCCTAAGTGTGTTTTCTCTTATAAGTCGTAAGGATCTTATTAGAGAATTTTCCCTCTTACGAGTCGAGAGGACCCGTAAGTGGTTGTTTCCCTCCTAGTCGAGATTCAACTTTGGAGAGTGTGGCCCGTGGATAGTATGCAAGAGACCGTTTTGGATCGCCTTGCAGGGCCCAGTGCTTAGGAAACAGGTTTTTTCAATCCCCGTTGCCTAAGGTTTTTCTTCACGAGTTGAGACGAATCGAGAAGTTCTCTCAAAGACATCAATTTCCTCACGAGTCGAAACGGATCGAGCAGATCTCGCAAGAACATCCTAACGTCACAGTTAAGCTCTGCTCTTTACGACAAAGGTCCGTTAGGGTCTGTGGTACTAGGATTTTGGCCGTCGTACCGTCGCGTTGGCTGATGTATTCCTCGATAGGCAGTTTTGCTGTTCGAGTAGCCTTGCGACATGTCGTGTCTCTGATCCTTTCGGGGGCTGGACAAGACGTCTTCAAGAAATCTTCCTAGGCAATTTGACCGTCGGAAAAGCAAGTGTTAGGAATTTGCCATGCCGCTTTTTATTTGAGGTTAGGCTCATTTTGGAGAGCCCCGATGAGTCATAACCACTCCGTGCTGGTGTGGGATGATCTCCGATAGTCTTTCAGGCTTTATATGAGTTGTCGTTAAGACCCTGAAGTTAGGAATTTGGCCTTTGCTTCGTTTGCTGGCATTGCGTCCTCTGTATCGAGACGAATGTCGTGGTTGTCTCTAGGTTGCTGGTGAACCATCGAGGTTTGGAACTAGGGATTTTGCCGTGGCTCCTTTTGGTGATGTTGCGTCTGCTGTGTCAAGACGAACGTCGAGGTGGTGACCACTCCGCACTGGTGCGAGATAATCTCCGATTGTCTTTCAGGCTTTATATGACTTGCCGTTAAGACGCATGAAGCTAGGAATTTAGCCTTCGCTTCGTTTGCTTTGTTGTGTCCAAATCCTATTGGAGGAAGGACGCTGTGGTGACATCGCGTCTGCTGTATCGAGACGAAGGTCGAGGTGGTGACCACTCTGCGCTGGTGCGAGATGATCTCCGATTGTCTTTCAGGCTTTATATGACTTGCCGTCAAGACCCTGAAGCTAGGAATTTGGCCTTTTGCTTCATTTGCTTTGGCGTGTCCGAATCCTGCTGGGGGAAGAACGCTGGGGTGACATTTCATCTGCTGTAACGAGACGATCGTCGAGGTGGTGACCACTCCGCGCTGGTGCGAGATGATCTCCGAATGTCTTTCAGGCTTTATATGAGTTGCCGTCAAGACCCTGAAGCTAGGAATTTGTCCTTTCCTTCATCTTCTTTGACCGTAAGGTCTTTTGTTGACGCTGCGTCTGCATCTTGCTGGACTACGAAGGAACGCTGCCGTTGACATTGTGTCTGCTGTAACGAGACGAATGCTGAGGTAGAGATAGGATTTTGCCGTCACTCCGCTTTGCTGACCATGGGGTCTTTCGTTGATGTTGCGTCTGCGTCCTGCTAGACTGCGGAGTAACACCGTCGTTGACATCTCGTCTGCTGTATCGAAACGAAAGCTGAGGTGGAGCTGGGATTTTGCCGTCGTTCCATTTTGTTTCGACTGTGAGGTCTTTTGTTGACGTTGCATCTGCATCCTGCTGGACTGCAGAGGAACGTTGCTGTTGACCTAGCGTCTGCTGTAACGAAACGAATGCTGAGATGGAACTGGGATTTTGCCATGGCTCCGTTTGATGGTGTAACATCTGTGTCATGTTGGAATGAGGAGGCCCACCGTCGTTGGTCTCCAGGCTGCAGATGTGCCCATTGAGATTTGGAACTAGGGCCTTTGCCATGGCTCCGTTTCGTTGCGACTCTGAGGTCGATTGTTGACGTCACATCTGCATCTGGTTGGTGTGAGGAGAAATGCCGTTGGTGATCTCTAAGTTGTCGATATTGACGTCGAGACCCTGAATCTCGGGATCTTTCTTTGCTTCATCTGTTGACATTGTGTCTGCAACATTGCGACAAATGTCGAGGTTGTCTCTAGGTTGTTTATGAACCGTCGAGATTTGGCTTCGCTTTCTGATGGAGCCTGTTGGGAAGGTATGGTTCCCTCTTTGTTTTTGCCCCTGGATTGTTTACAGGGATCGATATGATCTCACCTGTAGGGCAAAAGGTTTCATTCTTTCATCATTTTTTTTATTCTTTCCGCGATGCTCTATCATTTTAGCATTTTATATCGCGAAAATCGCGATTGCCCAATCATTTCGGCTATTTTTCGCGGTGCCCAATAATTTCGGCTATTTTTCTTTTTACTCGCTGCTTTTTATTGCGAGTTGCCCAATCATTTCGGCTGTTTTTGTATGCATACATTTTTACTTGCTGCTTTTTATTGCAAGTTGCCCCATCATTTCGGCTATTTCGTATGCACGTATGGCTCGCTGATTTTTTTTTATCGCGAGTGTGGAACTTGGAATCTGACACCAATCTCAGCATCAGCATCGCTACAATTGGAATATTGCCAGGAGCGAATCATCATTTGCCTTGAAAGGGCTCGGAATTTGATATCGGTTTTAGGCATCAGCATCGCTACAACTGGGATATTTCCAAGAGCGAATCATCATTTGCTTCTGTCGATGTTGCACAACGGTGGCTTAGCGAACAGGGTTAGGATCACGTCGACTAAGGCTTTTGACTTCATGAGCCGTAAGGGTCTCACAAAGGTATTTCTTCCTACAAGTCGTGAGGATCTCGTAGGTGTGTTTTCTCCTTAGGGATCGCGGGGATTCCTAAGTGTATGTTCTCTTATAAGTCATAACGATCTTACAAGAGTGTTTTCTCCTTGCAAGTCGAGAGGATCTACAAGTGTTTGTTCACGGTGTGAGCATATCCCTAGTCGTTGGTGGGACTTTGTTAGGGAAATATTTATTCGTGCCCTTGGATTGTATACATGGTTCAGCATTGAACCGCTTGTACGGCAATATCGAAGGTTGTGAGGGTTGCTTAAGAACAGGTTAAGGTTTCAGTAACTTAAGACTTTCAAATCTTATGAGCCGTGAGGGTCCCATAAGAGAGTTCTCCTTACGAGTCGTGAGGATCTCGCAAGTGTATTTTCTCCTTAGGAATCGTGAGAATCCTTAAGTGTGTTGCTCCCTTGTGAGTCGTAAGGATCTCACGTGGGTGGTTTCTCCTTACAAGGTCGAGAGGACCCTGTAAGTGTCTTTTAACGAGGTTGCGCCCTTTCGGGTATTCACAAACACTCGCCGGTAGCCCTGCTATTTTTACCCACGGAGCCCTTTCGGGTTTTCATCCGTGCCCATTTTGCTTATGGACATACCGTTTTTTTTTGTTTTATTTTACTACGTCAGCTTGGGGATGCTGCGGGTTGGTAGTAGTTTAACGACGTTTCGGTCATTATCCAGTTTTAGGACATAGTGGTCCATCATTAGTTTAAGGACGTTTCGGTCCACAGCCAGTTTTAGAACATAGTGGTCCATCATTAGTTTAAGGACGTTTCGGTCCGCCGTCGCCGTATTTAAGGCGAATCTCTAGTTTACTGAATTTTCGGTCTATGGGGCTTTCCCTATGAATGAGCATGATGCCCCCGGCAAGTCCATCTTTTTCGGAGCATGTGGTTGTGGTGGGTTCACCTTCCATTTTTCGGGCAGCGCGAACTTGCCCTGTTGGTATTGGTCTTCAACCCAGTTTTTGAAGACGTAGCAATTTTCGAGTGGGTGACCCATTACTCTATGGTAGGGACAATAGTTAGCATTGTTAACGTCACCTGGCTGCAACGGACGTTTTGGATCCGGCAGAGTGATGAACCCGCTGTGCACTGCTAGCTCGAACAGTCTCTTTGTTTTATCTCTGGGAAACGAGTAAGGACGTTTCAACTTCTCATTGAGGTATCGCGGCTTGTTGTTTTGACGACAAAACGATCTCGGGTTACTCGGCTGTTGTTGAGCGTTGGCGACGAAGGTCGCTTTTCTATTCCCCTTATCCCTTTTGGTCGATCCCTTGTTCGCGGGTCTGAGATTCTTTTCGGGTAGCGTGCGATTGCGCAGCTGAACGTTCTCACAGCTCTTCTTTTCTTTCATTTCAGAGATGGATTCCTTCAAGAGAGGACCGTGGGCTACTTTTTTGTCGGAGTCGCTCCCGAAGGTGAGAACTCGCGATCCCCCGGGATCAACCCTATGACAATTGCCGGCAATTCTTTTACGCTCATTTGTCGCATTTTTCCGCTGTCTACGAGCTTCACGCTTTGTCCTGTTGAAGTGTTGCATGTGAGAGACATACTCTTGCCACCAACACTTAAAGGAGTTGCAGTCTTCAGTAGGATGTGCGATCTTCTGATGATATAAGCAGAAGTTAGGATGTACGTCCGCTTCATCAAGATGTATACCGCCAGGAGAATTTTCTCTGAAAGAGGGTAGCTTCATCCCCATCGATATGGCTTTGGCGAATCGTTTCCTTGTCTTGATCCTGCTTTCATTTGCATCGGATGTACTTTGATCCGGTGGGAGTGTTTCGACCCTTTCATCTAGTCGCCGGCGTTTGGCTTTCTCGAATATGGCCATCTCGCGCTCTCGATCAGCGTTGCTTTTAAGACGGGCTTCATTCAGGAATGCATCAATCATTTCGTCTGATGGTCCTAAAAGTTCTGGCTCAGGATCTGCCCCCAGCTTCTCTGTGTAAGGAGCTTCTTCGTCATTTATTGACGAGTGAGAGATCATATGGCAGCTTGCCACATAATCTTCAGATTCATCCGACGAGTCTTCTCCATTGTCATCATCTCCGTCCTCAAGGACGTGGCTGAGAAATTCTTGGAGTGTGACTGGGGTCCATGCCTTCTGATTATAATCTTCCAACGCGTCAATCTGTTTTTGCAGGTCCGTGCGCTTGTCACTAGGCTACACGGGCTTTTTGGTCTTCTTCTTCTTCTTCGAAGACTTTGACGGCTGGGTGTGAGCGCTCTAACCATCACCACCCGTTTTTGGAGTTGGGCGCGGTTTCAGCATTCCCTCGATGATCTCGGGTTCCAGTGGATTTTTTCACCTGATTGCCGGGCACGTTTGGAGATCCTTCAGCATTCTTTTGGTTTTGGCTGAAAGAGCGACCTCCCACTGGGCTTCCCTTATGAATGAGCACGATGCCCTCGGCACGTCCACTTTTTTAGGGACGTGAGGTTGTGGCGGGCTCACTTTCCAGTTTTCGGATAATACGAACTTGCCTTGTTGGTACTGATCCTTGATCCTTCCCTTAAAGACGAAGCAATCTTCTATTGGATGGATTACCGCTTGGTGGTAAGGGCAGTAATTTGGATCGTTGACATCGCCTGGCTGCAACGGACGTTTCGAACTCGGCAGGTTGATGAGTCTGTTACGCACTGCCAGCTCAAACAATCTCCTCGTTTTTTTCTGAGGAAACGAGTAAGGACGTCCTAGTCTCTCCTCGAGGGATGGGCGTGGACGCATATTGTTTTGGCAAACAACCGGCTTTAAGTTGCTCGGCCGTTATTGAGTATTGGCAACGAAGGTTGCCTTCCCTTTGCCCTTTTCATTCCAAGGCTCTGTCTTTGAAGAAGAAGGCATATGGCCCATCTGGTCCATTTGGGCCAGCTTGTCAATCAAGGCCTGGAAAGTGGTCGGCTTGAAAAACATCATGAACTGGGAGATGGCCGCTTGAAGGTCAAGAGTGCCCACGAACATGCCCACCGCCGGCGCTTCATCGATCCGTTGTTCGCACTTCGACCATAAGTTTCGCCACCGTACTGCGTATTGGACCCACGTTTCTCCTGGCCTTACCCTGGCCTTAATCAGTGCTGTTATCGGGGTGCGCTCGTTGGCGCTGGCAAACCTTTGTGTAAACAGCAACTCCATCTCCGCAAATGTTTTGACAGAGTCGTTAGGTAGCTCCGAATACCATTCGAATGCCGTTTCCGCTAAGCTGCTGACAAATTATCGAAGCAACAGTTTGTCATCGCCTCCAGTTTTGCCGCATAAGGCCCTGAATTGAGCGACATGCTGATGTGGATTCCCTGTCCCCTTGTACACATGGAATTTAGGGATCGTATATCCCGGCGGGTAACTGATTTGGTCATACCAGACCGGGGAGGGTCGTTCAGTTCTAACAATTTGACCAGCTGCTTCATTTGCCTGGTGAACTCGTATTTGTTGAGCAATGTAGTCATCCAGGGCAGCTTTGGAGATCGTTTCTTCTTTAGCTGTTGAAAGAGCCGGAGGTAGATTTGACGTTTCCCCTCTGTCATCTTCGAGGACAATCGGAGGATCTTCCGCCGGGGGATCCTGCTGGATCATCATACCCACCATGTCCTAGAACAGAAGGGCCATTCGTTTTATATTGGCTGCTTGTTCCGCAGCCTCTTTGTCTTTCTTTTCAAGTATCCTACGAAGGAATTCAGCGTCAGTTTCTTGCTCCTGGCGTTGATCCGAGGACGCTTCTGGGCTTTCTTTTGGCCCAGTGAGTGCGGCCATCGTATTCATCATTTCTTGGAGCTTCTGCTGCTGCTCCTGAGCTTTAGTCACCGATCGCGTAAGCGGTCTATGACCTGTAGATGTACGGCTGTCCTCTTTCCCGGACGCCATGTAGACTGTATGCACCACCATGCCCCCAGACTTAGGGCGTTTAGGCTTACTGTCTTTGACATTTGCTGCAGGCGTGGGGACTTTCTCATGCTTTCTACTCTTGTGAATAGTCGACGTGGAGGGGGCCGTTGTAGTAGGCACCCAAGTGGTTGTCGTCCTTTTCGGTTTGACAATACGGTTCTTTTCTTCTTGAACTTTCACCCTCTTTTGCCGGTGAGAGTGATCTTGAACGATTACTGAGTCCTGAACTCGTCGCCAGACCTTGTAAATTTTGGAGGACAGCCGTTGAAGGGGCTGCTCTGGCCTAGTTTTTGTAGCATTCTCCGCGGGTGGGGGAGATCTTTTCAGCACGGCAGTCGGAGAGTTTCTGCGCACCTTGTTGAGTAGTTCAAAGCTGTTCCCAGTCGGAACAGCAGCATTGATTTCCACCGTTGGAACTGGTGGTGTTAGCCCAGAGGGGGAGTTGCTCCCGGTGTTCCTTACCCGGCGCCAGTGGCGACGTCGAGCATGTCGAGCTGTTGGGGCCGGTTCGGCGATGGGGATGGTTTCGTCTTGCCCCCTGTCCAGACGAGGCGCCGCTGGTGCCAGCCTCTTGAAGGCTGATGTCTTTTGAGTGGCGATGTTCAATCTGTCAAAAACAGACCCTCAAGCAGGAGCAGATGCCGGAATAGTCAGCCTTGAAAAGACCGACTCTTTAGCAGGAGAAGCCGTCTTGATGACTTCAGGAAAGGAGATGGCTGTCTTCTTTGCGATGGCCACGTCAGGGGCCATGGGCTTCTTGGCAGGCCCATTAGAGTTCAGATTCAGCCTGGTAAAGACCGAGGCTGCCGGCTTGACATTGGACGACCCGTTGAGAGGGGTCGTTGTAGCAGTGAGCCGATCGAAGACCGACTTCTTGTGCGTTTCCGGTGCGGGCACTGGAATAGTGAAGCTTGCAGGCGGGAGCATGGTCCCGAAAAACAGACCGGTGGTGGCCTGGGTCACCTGTTCCACCGGCATGGCAAGGATGGAGGCCGCTTGAAGCCCATAGGCTACGCCTCCAGGTGAGGCGGAGCGTCGGTTGCATTGGCACTTTGAGCAGCTCGGGCAGTTGGAGGCCATTGATGCTTGATTTCTACGCCAGGCAAAAGACCAAATCTTAGTAATTTGAAACCCAAAGGCAACCATTAACAAACCGCGACTCGTTCACGAAGACGACACTCGAAGTGTGGAGTGGAAAGAGGAAAAGGTCCCACCGGGCGTGCCGAATCTGTTCCCCTCCGAATGGCGGCCAAGACATGGACTGTCTTGCCTGAGATTCGGGGCAGATGCTATTTGGTTTTATCCATCCACCACTCTGAAGATGCCAAGTTGATTTATGGCACCGTGTATCGGAGGTTCAGACGGATGCGGCCGATGTAGCAGACTTCGTCAGGTTCCCCCTCGCTTGAGGGGTTTTTGATTGTGGGGACGCTCTTCCCAGCAGGCGCAAGCCCCTACAGTTAATTACGCTACCGCATCACGGTAATAACTTTCTACTTCTCCAGAATTTCACTTCGTGTCGTGGGTGTTTGTTTTGTTTGTGGTTGCCCGTGGATTGTATACGGAGACTAATTTATGTCGTCGCCCGTAGGACGCGGATTAGTCCAAATCCGTATTTTCTTAGATTTGGGTTTGGGGTTTTGGTTTGAGGATACGTTAGCCATATTTGAGGCTAAGATCAACTCAAACGTTTGTTAAGGACACGTTAGTCTAATTTGAGACTAAGATCGACTTAACGGGATCGTTTAGATCCGACAAAAGAGCATTTGGGCTCTATTAATCCAGTTTAGGGACACAGTGGTCCATTGAATGTATGGCCGTCGGGACCCGTCACCTCTCTGACGACGTTGAAGGATTACAACGACAGATAACAGAGGAGTTCAGAGATGTACCCTTGAACCAAAGTTGGTTGGGAGACCTGTAGTCCAATTTGGGACTAAAATCTGTTTGAGGGTTTAAAGATACGTTAGCCCTATTTGAGGCTAAGATCAACTTAAACATTTGTTAAGGATACGTTAGTCCAGTTTGAGACTAAGATCAACTTAACGGGATCGTTTAGATCCGACAAAAGAACGTTTGGGCTCTATTGTTCCAGTTTAGGGACATAGTGGTCCGTTGCCAGTTTAAGGACATGGTGGTCCATCTCCAGTTTAGGGACATGGTGGTCCATTGCCAGTTTAGGGACATAGTGGTCCATAAAATGTATGGCTGTCGGGACCCATCACCTCTCTGAAGACGTTGAAGGATTACAACGACAAATATCAGAGGAGTTCAGAGATGTACCCTTGAACCACTGAGTTGGTTGAAAGAGCAGATGTGCTCAGTTTAAGATGATTTGAGAACTTATGGCCAGTTTGGGCTAAGTCCAATTATGTTTGAAATATTGGCCCTCTGTTGGTCCATTGAAGGAGAGGCTTTGCCTCTGAAACTTAGCCAATTGGGCTAAATCTAGTGTTAAACACTAAAGACCAACAGTGTTGAATACTAGGATTAAGATTAGCAAGTTAGTGTTTAACACTAAAAGATAATCAGTGTTAAACACTAGCAACGGGGCTTTCAAATTAGTGTTAAACACTAAAGCAAATCAGTGTTAAACACTGAAAATAGAGATTCCAAATTAGTGTTTAACACTAAAGCAAATCAGTGTTAAACACTGAAAATAGAGTTTTCAAATTAATGTTAATCACTAAGAAAATCAGTGTTAAACACTGCAAATAGAGTTTTCCAAATTAGTGTTAATCACTAAGAAAATCATTGTTAAACACTGCAAATAGAGTTTTCCAAATTAGTTTTAAACACTAAGGAAGGAGGGGTCACGTGCGGACCTGTGAGAGCGCCCTGATTTCCATTATTTTATTCTGCAGGTAAGTGTTTAACACTTTTAATTCTGACGGCTATCATGTGTGGGCACGTGATGGAGGCCCACGCTCTAGTCTGTTAGAATGCTCTTTAGGGATCACGTGTTGACACGTGAGGGCGCCCTAGAGCTCTTTTTCTTTTTCCTTTTCCTCTGTGTGCTTCAGGGGGCACGTGGGGCACGTGAGGCGTTGCCTCAAAGATCTTTTTTGTCGATCTTTACAGGGGTCACGTGGTAGTTCGTGACTCTGCCTCTTTGCATGTTTGAAGATCTCTTTATCTTTTTAAGAATTAAATTCTCTGTAGGGTTAAACCATAATTTTGTTTTGGAGGAATTAAATTCCTATTGTGAAAGAATTAAATTCTTATTTAGGGCAAAACCCTAATTTTGTTTTAGGAGAATTAAATTCTCAAAACTCAATTCCCTTTCTAAGTTTAGGATCTGCATGGCAGGATCTCGACCCGATGAGAATTAAATTCTCAACTTATGGGGAGATGTGCTCTGTGCAGATCTTCAACCAGAAGAAGAACTAAGTTCTTTTTTTTTGTATAAGAGTTAAACTCTTGGATTTTGAGAATTAAATTCTCTGTTTGAAGTTTTGATTCCCTTTCTTTTCTCACCTAGGGTTTTCTTTGTTGAGAATTAAATTCTCCTTTCTTTTCTTTCCTCTTGAGAATTAAATTCTCCTCTCTCTGTTTTTCTCTCCCAAAAAAAATCCCTTCTCTTCTTTTCTTGGCTCCTATTTATAGGAGAAAAAAAAGAATCAATTTGTTTAATAAATATTTCATTAAAAGATTTTATTTGTTTTCATATTTAATATGAGCCTTTAGATCATTCAGTGAATTTTATTCACCGTTGGATTTTAAATCCAAAGATATTTTGTTTGTTATTCTGGTGAGATTTTCAGGGAAATCTTTCCTTGTCTAAAATATTTCCATAAATTGGTGATTTTTAATCACCCTTGGATCTTTAATCCAACGATCCCCATAATCATTTTCCATTTGGAAAGATTTAGAGAAATTTAGAATTTTAATTCTATTTGGAATGATTTAGAGGAATTTAGAATTTTAATTCTATTAAACTGTAAGGCTTTCAAAGTCTGTCACGTGCTAGCACGTGACCCCCAATTGGTTCTTTTCTCAGCGTTTATTTATACTTCAGTTTTAACCATCACGTGTCAACACGTGACCATTGGTCACGTGTAAGCACGTGATACCTCATTGAGGTATTTTCTTTAGACATTTGTTATTTTATTTCTGTTTTAATTGTCACGTGTCAACACGTGACCATTGGTCACGCGTGAGCACGTGACCCCCAATTGGGTTCTTCTTCAGCCGTTATTTTTATTTCTGTTTTAACTATCACATGTCAACACGTGACCATTGGTCACGTGTGAGCACGTGATACCTTATTGAGGTAATTCCTGATTTTTAATCAGGGAACAGTGCACAGCATATTTGCTCATAACTTTTGATCCCGGATGAATTATGAAGCCCATAATATATCCAATCGAAGGGTTTTTCGAGATGCTTCCAATATCATCAGAATTTAGCTATTTCTCTTTCGGGAGTTCATCAAAATACAGGCCGGAAGATACAGGTTTGCATTTCCTTAAGCGTATCGCTGCCATCTGATACCTTGGACTCTTCTGCACAGAAATTTTTGGCGGGAACAAATGCCCCCCACTACTTTGCCCACGTAAGTATATACGTGGGTGAAGTAGTGTAAAGTTATGAGTAGACATGGAATTGAGGGATTAGGAGACAAGTTTAGGGTTCTTGTAGCCTAAGACTTTTCAACTTTATGAGCCGTGAGGGTCTCACAAAGACTTTTCTCCCTACGGATCGAGAGGATCCCGTAGGTGTATTTTCTCCTTAGGGGTCGTGAGGCCTCCTAAGTGTGTTTTCTCTTATAAGTCGTAAGGATCTTATAAGAGAATTTTCCCTCTTACGAGTCGAGAGGACCCGTAAGCGGTTGTTTCCCTCCTTGTTGAGATTCGACTTTGGAGAGTGTGGCCCGTGGATAGTATGCAAGAGACCGTTTTGGATCTCCTTGCAGGGCCCCAGTGCTTAGGAAACAGGTTTTTTCAATCCCCGCTGCCTAAGGCTTTTCTTCATGAGTCGAGACGAATCGAGAAGTTCTCGCAAAGACATCAATTTCCTCACGAGTCGAAACGGATCGAGCAAATCTCGCAAGAACATCCTAACGTCACAGTTAACCTCTGCTCTTTACGACAAAGGTCCGTTAGGGTCTGTGGTACTAAGATTTTGATCGTCGTACCGTCGCGTTGGCTGATGTATTCCTCGATAGGCAGTTTTTCTGTTCGAGTAGCCTTGCGACATGTCGTGTCTCTGATCCCTTCGGGGGCTGGACAAGACGTCTTCAAGAAATCTTCCTAGGCAATTGACCGTCAGAAAAGAAAGCGTTAGGAATTTGCCAAGCCGCTTTTTACTTAAGGTTATGCTCATTTTGGAGAGCCCCGATGAGTCATAACCACTCCGCGCTGGTGTGGGATGATCTCTGATAGTCTTTCAGGCTTTATATGAGTTGCCGTTAAGACCCTAAAGCTAGGAATTTGGCCTTTGCTTCGTTTGCTGGCATTGCGTCCTCTGTATCGAGACGAATGTCGTGGTTGTCTCTAGGTTGCTGGTGAACCGTCGAGGTTTGGAACTAGGGATTTTGCCGTGGCTCCTTTTGGTGATGTTGCGTCTGCTGTGTCGAGACGAACGTCGAGGTGGTGACCACTCCGCACTGGTGCGAGATAATCTCCGATTGTCTTTCAGGCTTTATATGACTTGCCGTTAAGACGCATGAAGCTAGGAATTTAGTCTTCGCTTCGTTTGCTTTGGTGTGTCCAAATCCTATTGGAGGAAGGACGCTGTGGTGACATCGCGTCTGCTGTATCGAGACGAATGTCGAGGTGGTGACCACTCCGCGCTGGTGCGAGATGATCTCCGATTGTCTTTCAGGCTTTATATGACTTGCCGTCAAGACCCTAAAGCAAGAAATTTGGCCTTTTGCTTCATTTGCTTTGGCGCGTCCGAATCCTGCTGGGGGAAGAATGCTGGGGTGACATTTCATCTGCTGTATCGAGACGATCGTCGAGGTAGTGACCACTCCACGCTGGTGCGGGATGATCTCCGAATGTCTTTCAGGCTTTATATGAGTTGCCGTCAAGACCGTGAAGCTAGGAATTTGGCCTTTGCTTCATCTGCTTTGACCGTAAGGTCTTTTGTTGACGCTGCGTCTGCATCTTGCTGGACTGTGAAGGAACGATGCCGTTGACATTGCGTCTGCTGTAACGAGACGAATGCTGAGGTGGAGCTAGGATTTTGCCATCACTCCGCTTTGCTGACCATGGGGACTTTCGTTGATGTTGCATCTGCATCCTGCTGGACTGCGGAGGAACACCGTCGTTGACATTTCGTCTGCTGTATCGAGACGAATGCTGAGGTGGAGCTGGGATTTTTCCGTCGCTCCATTTTATTTCGACCGTGAGGTCTTTTTGTTGACGTTCCATCTGTATCCTGCTGGACTGCAGAGGAACGCTGCTATTGACATTGCGTCTGCTGTAACGAGACGAATGCTGAGATGGAACTGGGATTTTGCCATGGCTCCGTTTGATGGTGTAACATATGTGTTATGTTGGAATGAGGAGGCCCACCGTCGTTGGTCTCCAGGCTGCAGATGTGCCCATTAATATTTGGAACTAGGGCCTTTGCCATGGCTCCGTTTCGTTGCGACTCTAAGGTCGATTATTGACGTCACGTCTGCATCTGGTTGGAGTGAGAAGAAACGCCGTTGGTGATCTCTATGTTGTCGATGTTGACGTCGAGACCCTGAATCTCGGGATCTTCCTTTGCTTCATTTGTTGACATTGTGTCTGCAACATTGCGACAAATGTCGAGGTTGTCTCTGGGTTGATTATGAACCGTCGAGATTTGGCTTCGCTTTCTGATTGAGCCTGTTGGGAAGGTATGGTTCCCTCTTTGTTTGTGCCCCTGGATTGTTTATAGGGATCGATATGATCTCACCTGTATGGCAAAAAGTTTCATTCTTTCATCATTTTTTTTATTCTTTCCGCGATGCTCTATCATTTCAGCTTTTTATATCGCGAAAATCGCGATTGCCCAATCATTTCGGCTATTTTTCGCGGTGCCCAATAATTTCGGCTATTTTTCTTTTTACTCGCTGCTTTTTATTGCGAGTTGCCTAATCATTTCGGCTGTTTTTGTATGCATACGTTTTTACTTGCTGCTTTTTATTGCAGGTTGCCCCATCATTTCGGCTATTTCGTATGCACGTATGGCTCGCTGATTTTTTTTATCGCGAGTGTGGAACTTGGAATCTGACGCCAATCTCAGCATCAACATCGCTACAACTGGAATATTCCCAGGAGCGAATCATCATTTGCCATGAAAGGGTTTGGAATTTGATATCGGTTTTAGGCATCAGCATCGCTACAACTGGGATATTGCCAAGAGCGAATCATCATTTGCTTCTGTCGATGTTGCACAATGGTGGCTTAGCGAACAGGGTTAGGATCCCGTCGACTAAGGCTTTTGACTTCATGAGCCGTAAGGGTCTCACAAAGGTATTTCTCCCTACAAGTCGTGAGGATCTCGTAGGTGTGTTTTTTGCTTAGGGATTGTGAGGATTCCTAAGTGTATGTTCTCTTATAAGTCATAAGGATCTTAAAAGAGTGTTTTCTTCTTGCAAGTCGAGAGGACCTACAAGTGTTTGTTCACGGTGTGAGCATATCCCTAGTCGTTGGAGGGACTTTGTTAGGGAAATGTTTATTCGTGCCCGTGGATTGTATACAAGGGTCAGCATTGAACCGCTTGTAGGGCAATATCGAAGGTTGTGGGGGTTGCTTAAGAATAGGTTAAGGTTTCAGTAACTTAAGACTTTCAAATCTTATGAGCCGTGAGGGTCCCATAAGAGAGCTCCCCTTACGAGTCGTGAGGATCTCGCAAGTGTATTTTCTCCTTAGGAATCGTGAGGATCCCTAAGTGTGTTGCTCCCTTGTGAGTCGTAAGGATCTCACGCGGATGGTTTCTCCTTACAAGCTCGAGAGGACCCTGTAAGTGTCTTTTAACGAGCTTGCGCCCTTTCGTGTTTTCACAAACACTCGTCGGTAGCGCTGCTGTTTTTACTCACGGAGCCCTTTCGGGTTTTCATCCGTGCCCATTTTGCTTATGGACATACCGTTTTTTTGTTTTTTTTTACTATGTCAGCTTGGGGATGCTGCGGGTTGGTATTAATTTAACGACGTTTCGGTCATTATCCAGTTTTAGGACATCGTGGTCCACATTAGTTTAAGGACGTTTCGGTCCACAGCCAGTTTTAGGACATAGTGGTCCATCATTAGTTTAAGGACGTTTCGGTCCGCCGTCGCCGTATTTAAGGCAAATCTCTAGTTTATTGACTTTTCGGTCTATGGGGCTTTCCCTATGAATGAGCATGATGCCCCCGGCATGTCCATCTTTTTCGGAGCATGTGGTTGTGGTGGGTTCACCTTCCATTTTTCGGGCAGCGCGAACTTGCCCTGTTGGTATTGGTCTTCAACCCAGTTTTTGAAGACGTAGCAATTTTCGAGTGGGTGACCCATTACTCTATGGTAGGGACAATAGTTAGGATTGTTAACGTCACCTGGCTGCAACGGACGTTTTGGATCCGGCAGAGTGATGAGCCCGCTGCGCACTGCTAGCTCGAACAGTCTTTTTGTTTTATCTCTGGGAAACGAGTAAGGACGTTTCAACTTCTCATTGAGGTATCGCGGCTTGTTGTTTTGACGACAAAACGATCTCGGGTTACTCGGCTGTTGTTGAGCGTTGGCGAAGAAGGTCGCTTTTCTATTCCCCTTATCCTTTTTGTTCGATCCCTTGTTCGCGGGTCCGAGATTCTTTTTGGGTAGCGTGCGATTGCGCAGCTGAACGTTCTCGCAGCTCTTCTTTTCTTTCGTTTCAGAGATGGATTCCTTCAAGAGAAGACCGTGGGCTACTTTTTTGTCGGAGTCGCTCCCGAAGGTGAGAACTCGCGATCCCTCGGGATCAACCCCATGACAATTGCCGGCAATTCTTTTACGCTCATCCGTCGCATTTTTCCGCTGTCTACGAGCTTCACGCTTTGTCCTGTTGAAGTTTTTCCTGTGAGCGACATACCCCTGCCACCAACTCTTAAAGGAGTTGCAGTCTTCAGTAGGATGTGCGATCTTCTGATGATATAAGCAGAAGTTAGGATGTACGTCCGCTTCATCAAGATGTATACCGCCAGGAGAATTTTCTCTGAAAAAGGGTAGCTTCATCCCCATCGATATGGCTTTGGCGAATCGTTTCCTTTTCTTGATCATGCTTTCATTTGCATCGGATGTACTTTGATCCGGTGGGAGTGTTTCGACCCTTTCATCTAGTCGCCGGCGTTTGGCTTTCTTGAATATGGCCATCTCGCGCTCTCGATCAGCTTTGCTTTTAAAACGGGCTTCGTTCAGGAATGCATCAATCATTTCGTCTGATGGTACTAAAATTTCTGGCTCAGGATCTGCCCCCAGCTTCTCTGTGTAAGGAGCTTCTTCGTCATTTATTGACAAGTGAGAGATCGCATGGCAGCTCGCCACATAATCTTCAGATTCATCCGACGAGTCTTCTCCATTGTCATCATCTCCGTCCTCCAGGACGTGGCTAAGAAATTCTTGGAGTGTGACTGGGGTCCGCGCCTTCTGATTATATTCTTCCAACGCATCAATCTGTTTTTGCAGGTCCGTGCGCTTGTCACCAGGCTGCACGGGCTTTTTGGTCTTCTTCTTCTTTTTCGAAGACTTTAACGGCTGGGTATGAGCGCTCTGACCATCACCACCCGTTTTTGGAGTTGGGCGCGGTTTCAGCATTCCCTCGATGATCTCGGGTTCCAGTGGATTTTTCCACCTGATTGCCGGGCACGTTTGGAGATCCTTCAGCATTCTTTTAGTTTTGGCTGAAAGAGCGACCTCCCACGGGGCTTCCCTTATGAATGAGCACGATGCCCTCGGCACGTCCACTTTTTTAGGGGCGTGAGGTTGTGGCGGGTTCACTTTCCAGTTTTCGGATAATACGAACTTGCCTTGTTGGTACTGATCCTCGATCCATCCCTTAAAGACGAAGCAATCTTCGATTGGATGGCTTACCGCTCGGTGGTAAGGGCGGTAATTTAGATCGTTGACATCGCCTGGCTGCAACGGACGTTTCGGACGCGGCAGGTTGATGAGTCTGTTACGCATTGCCAGCTTGAACAATCTCCTCGTTTTATTCTGAGGAAACGAGTAAGGACGTCCTAGTCTCTCCTCGAGGGATGGGCATGGACGCATATTGTTTTGGCAAACAACCGGCTTTAAGTTACTCGGTCATTGTTGAGTATTGGCAACGAAGGTTGCCTTCCCTTTGCCCTTTTCATTCCAAGGCTCTGTCTTTGAAGAAGAAGGCCTATGGCCCATCTGGTCCATTTGGGCCAGCTTGTCAATCAAGGCCTGGAAAGCGGTCGGCTTGAAAAACATCATGAACTGGGAGATGGCCGCTTGAGGGTCAAGAGTGCCCACGAACATGCCCACCGCCGGCGCTTCATCGATCCGCTGTTCGCACTTCGACCATAAGTTTCGCCACCGTACTGCGTATTGGACCCCCGTTTCGCCTGGCCTTACCCTAGCGTTGATCAGTGCTGTTATCGGGGTGCGCTTGTTTGCGCTGGCAAACCTTTGTGTAAACAGCAACTCCATCTCCGCAAATATTTTGACAGAGTCGTTAGGTAGCTTCGAATACCATTTGAATCCCGTTTCCGCTAAGCTGCCGACAAATTGTCGAAGCAACAGTTTGTTATCGCCTCCAGTGTTGCCGCATAAGGCCCTGAATTGAGCGACATGCTGATGTGGATTCCCTGTCCCCTTGTACACATGGAATTTAGGGATCGTATATCCCGGCGGGTAACTGATTTGGTCATACCAGCCCGGGTAGGGTCGTCTAGTTCTAACAATTTGACCGGCTGCTTCAGTTGCCTGGTGAACTCATATTTGTTGAGCAATGTAGTCATCCAGGGCAGCTTTGGAGATCGTTTCTTCTTTAACTGTTGAAAGAGCCGGAGGTAGATTTGACGTTTCCCCTCTGTCATCTTCGAGGACAATCGGAGGATCTTCCGCCGGGGGATCCTGCTGGATCATCATACCCACCATGTCCTGGAACAGAAGGGCCGTTCGCTTTATATTGGCTGCTTGTTCTGCAACCTCTTTGTCCTTCTTTTCAAGTATCCTACGAAGGAATTCAGCGTCAGTTTCTTGCTCCTGGCGTTAATCCGAGGACGCTTCTGGGCTTTCTTTTGGCCCAGTGAGTGCGGCCATCGTATTCATCATTTCTTGGAGCTTCTGCTGCTGCTCCTGAGCTTTAATCACCGATCGCGTAAGCGGTCTATGACCTGTAGATGTACGGCTGTCCTCTTTCCCCGACGCCATGTAGACTGTATGCACCACCATACACCCAGACTTAGGGCGTTTAGGCTTACTGTCTTTGACATTTGCTGCAGGCGTGGGGACTTTCTCATGCTTTCTGCTCTTGCGAATAGTCGACGTGGAGGGGGCCGTTGTAGTGGGCACCCAAGTGGTTGTCGTCCTTTGCGGTTTGACAGGACGGTTCTTTTCTTCTTGAACTTTCACCCTCTTCTGCCGGTGAGAGTGATCTTGAATGATTACTGAGTCCTGAACTCGTCGCCAGACCTTGTAAATTTTGGAGGACAGCCGTTGAGGGGGCTGCTCTGGCCTTGTTTCTGTAGCATTCTCCGCGGGTGGGGGAGATCTTTTCAGCGCGGCAGTCGGAGAGTTTCTGCGCACCTTGTTGAGTAGTTCAAAGCTGTTCCCAGTCGGAACAGCAGCATTGATTTCCACCGTTGGAGCTGGTGGGGTTAGCCCAGAGGGGGAGTTGCCCCCGGCGTTCCTTACCCGGCGCCAGTGGCGACGTCGAGCATGTCGAGCTGTTGGGGCCGGTTCGGCGATGGGGATGGTTTCGTCTTGCCCCCTGTCCAGACGAGGCGCCGCTGGTGCCAGCCTCTTGAAGGCTGATGTCTTTTGAGTGGCGATGTTCAATCTGTCAAAAACAAACCCTCGAGCAGGAGCAGGTGCCGGAATAGTCAGCCTTGAAAAGACCGACTCTTTAGCAGGAGAAGTCGTCTTGATGACTTCAGGAAAGGAGATGGCTGTCTTCTTTGCGATGGCCATGTCAGGGGTCATGGGCTTCTTGGCAGGCCTATTAGAGTTCAGATTCAGCCTGGTAAAGACCGAGGCTGCCGGCTTGACATTGGACGACCCGTTGAGAGGGGTCGTTGTAGCAGTGAGCCGATCGAAGACCGACTTCTTGTGCGTTTCCGGTGCGGGCACTGGAATAGTGAAGCTTGCAGGCGGAAGCATGGTCCCGAAAAACAGACCGGTGGTGGCCTGGGTCACCTGTTCCACCGGCATGGTAAGGATGGAGGCCGCTTGAGGCCCATAGGCTACGCCTCCAGGTGAGGCGGAGCGTCGGTTGCATTGGCACTTTGAGCAGCTTGGGCAGTTGGAGGCCATTGATGCTTGATTTCTGCGCCAGGCAAAAGACCAAATCTTAGTAATTTGAAACCCAAAGGAAACCATTAACAAACTGCGACTCGTTCACGAAGACGACACACGAAGTGTGGAGTGGAAAGAGGAAAAGGTCCCACCGGGCGTGCCAGAATCTGTTCCCCTCCGAATGGCGGCTAAGACATGGACTGTCTTGCCTGAGATTCGGGGCAGATGCTATTTGGTTTTATCCGCCCACCTCTCCGAAGATGCCAAGTTGATTTATTACACCGTGTATTGGAGGTTCAGACGGATGCGGCCGATGTAGCAGACTTCGTCAGATTACCCCTCGTTTGAGGGGTTTTTTATTGTGGGGACGCTCTTCCCTGCAGGCGCAAGCCCCTGCAGTTAATTACGCTACCGCATCGCGGTAACAACTTTCTCCTTCTCCAGAATTTCACTTCGTGTCATGGGTGTTTGTTTTGTTTGTGGTTGCCCATGGATTGTATACGGAGACTAATTTATGTCGTCGCCCGTAGGACGTGGATTTGTCCAAATCCGTATTTTCTTAGATTTGGGTTTGGGGTTTTGGTTTGAGGATAAGTTAGCCATATTTGAGGCTAAGATCAACTCAAACGTTTGTTAAGGACACGTTAGTCTAATTTGAGAATAAGATCGACTTAACGGGATCGTTTAGATCCGACAAAAGAGCATTTGGGCTCTATTGTTCCAGTTTAGAGACATAGTGGTCCATTGAATGTATGGTCATCGGGACCCGTCACCTCTCTGACGACGTTGAAGGATTACAATGACAGATATCAGAGGAGTTCAGAGATGTACCCTTGAACCAAAGTTGGTTGGGAGACCTGTAGTCCAATTTGGGACTAAAGTCTGTTTGAGGGTTTAAAAATACGTTAGCCCTATTTGAGGCTAAGATCAAGTTAAACATTTGTTAAGAATACGTTAGTCCAGTTTGCGACTAAGATCAACTTAACGGGATCTTTAGATCCGACAAAAGAGCGTTTGAGCTCTATTGTTCCAGTTTAGGGACATAGTGGTCCGTTGCCAGTTTAAGGACATGGTGGTCCATCTCCAGTTTAGGGACATGGTGGTCCATTGCCAGTTTAGGGACATGGTGGTCCATTGCCAGTTTTGGGACATGGTAGTCCATAAAATGTATGGCTGTCGGGACCTATCACCTCTCTGAAGACGTTGAAGGATTACAACGACAAATATCAGAGGAGTTCAGAGATGTACCCTTGAACCACTGAGTTGGTTGAAAGAGCAGATGTGCTCAGTTCAAGATGATTTGAGGACTTATGACCAGTTTGGGCTAAGTCCAATTATGTCTGAAATATTGGCCCTCTGTTGGTCCATTGAAGGAGGGGCTTTGCCTCTGAAACTTAGCCAATTGGGCTAAACCTAATATTAAACACTAAAGACCAACAGTGTTGAACACTGGGATTAAGATTAGCAAGTTAGTGTTTAACACTAAAAGATAATCAGTGTTAAACACTAGCAATGGGGCTTTCAAATTAGTGTTAAACACTAAAGCAAATCAGTGTTAAACACTGGAAATAGAGATTCCAAATTAGTGTTTAACACTAAAGCAAATCAGTGTTAAACACTGAAAACAGAGTTTTCAAATTAGTGTTAATCACTAAGAAAATCAGTGTTAAACACTGCAAATAGAGTTTTCCAAATTAGTGTTAATCACTAAGAAAATCAGTGTTAAACACTGCAAATAGAGTTTTCCAAATTAGTGTTAAACACTAAGGAAGGAGGGGTCACGTGCGGACACGTGAGAGCGCCCTGATTTCCCTTATTTTATTCTGCAGGTAAGTGTTTAACACTTTTAATTCTGACGGCCATCACGTGTGGGCACGTGATGGAGGCCCACGCTCTGGTCTGTTAGAATGCTCATTAGGGGTCACGTGTTGACACGTGAGGGCGCCCTAGAGCTCTTTTTCTTTTGCCTTTTCCTCTGTGTGCTTCAGGGGTCACGTGGGGTACGTGAGGCGTTGCCTCAAAATTCTTTTTTGTGGATCTTTACAGGGGTCACGTGGTAGCACGTGACTCTGGCTCTTTGCATGTTTGAAGATCTCTTTATCTTTTTAAGAATTAAATTCTCTGTAGGGTTAAACCCTAATTTTGTTTTGGAGGAATTAAATTTCTATTGTGAAAGAATTAAATTCTTATTTAGGGAAAAACCCTAATTTTGTTTTAGGAGAATTAAATTCTCAAAACTCAATTCCCCTTCTAAGTTTAGGATCTGCATGGCAGGATCTCAACCCGATGAGAATTAAATTCTCAACTTATGGGGAGATGTGCTCTGTGCAGATCTTCAACCAGAAAAAGAAGTAAGTTCTTTTTTTGTATAAGAGTTAAACTCTTGGATTTTGAGAATTAAATTCTCTGTTTGAAGTTTTGATTCTCTTTCTTTTCTCACCTAGGGTTTTCTTTGTTGAGAATTAAATTCTCCTTTCTTTTCTTCCCTCTTGAGAATTAAATTCTCCTCTCTCTGTTTTTCTCTCCCAAAAAAAAATCCGTTCTCTTCTTTTCTTGGCTCCTATTTATAGGAGAAAGAAAAGAATTAATTTGTTTAATAAATATTTCATTGAAAATTTTGATTTGTTTTCATATTTAATATGAGCCTTTAGATCATTCAGTGAATTTTATTCACCGTTGGATTTTAAATCCGAAGATATTCTGTTTGTTATTCTGGTTAGATTTTCAGGGAAATCTTTCCTTGTCTAAAATATTTCCATAAATTGGTGATTTTTAATCACCCTTGGATCTTTAATCCAACGGGCCCCATAATCCTTTTCCATTTGGAAAGATTTAGAGAAATTTAGAATTTTAATTCTATTTGGAAAGATTTAGAGAAATTTAGAATTTTAATTCTATTAAACTGTAAGGCTTTCAAAGCCTGTCACGTGCTGGCACGTGACCCCCAATTGGTTCTTTTCTCAGCATTTGTTTATACTTCAGTTTTAACCATCACGTGTCAACACGTGACCATTGATCACGTGTGAGCACGTGATACCTCTTTGAGGTATTTTCTTCAGACATTTGTTATTTTATTTCTGTTTTAATTGTCACGTGTCAACACGTGACCATTGGTCACGTGTGAGCACGTGACCCCCAATTGGGTTCTTCTTCAGCCGTTATTTTTATTTCTGTTTTAACTATCACATGTCAACACGTGACCATTGGTCACATGTGAGCACGTGATACCTCATTGAGGTAATTCCTGATTTTTAATCAGGGAACAGTGCACAGCATATTTGCTCATAACTTTTGATCCCGGATGAATTATGAAGCCCATAATATATCCAATCGATGGGTTTTTCGAGATGCTTCCAATATCATAAGAATTTAGCTGTTCCTCCTTCAAGAGTTTATCAAAATACAGGCCGGAAGATACTGGTTCGCGTTTCCTTAAACGTATCGCTGCCATCTGATACCTTGGACTCTTCTGCACAGAAATTTTTGGCGGGAACACATACATACATACATACATACACAGATATATATATATATATATATATATATATATAAAGATAAGAAAATAATTAGTGAGCAATAATATTAGTTAATATATAATTATATCAAATATAAATATATATCATATTATTAAATCAACAATTCATTCAATAATCCGGTTATATCACATATAACCTAACCGATATCATATGACGCCAGATTAGAATACGGTATCACATACTCGTATTTAATCAGGCTCCCGCACATATCAGCATATGTGACCTACTTTTTTTCGCTTAAACTGTGAAACATCTATGTAGGACTTTAAAGACTCATCAACACGCCAGCAGTAGGTAATGATCACATCAGATTCCTACAAGCCGTTAGCGGTACTAGCTGGACGTAACGGTCACCCAGGTATTGAGCAAATAGAAGATCAACAAGCAAGCATGTCCAAACTCTTGTGAAGCCTATAAGTAACACTTACCGTACAGTCCGGTCTCTTCGTCTGATATGTCGCATATTGAGTCTAGGGGTGGAATCGTCAGACCCCAGTAACTTGATAAGTCATGCCGATGTGTGGCTCATAACGGTTCGAGAAACTACCGATAACACTTACCAGTAAATCTCATCAGCCTTGGCCAGGGACTTACTGTTATAGCCAATCGAGCATAGTGCAACATCAACTCCCTATACCGAAAGAGACGAAATCCCTCCTATCGCTCACTGCCACCATGTGACTCGAGACTGTACCCAAAATCCACCTGTTTGCACGACTCCTTTGAGCCGTGGTAGGGAGGAAATCAAAGCACAGAGGGAACCACACAAGATATTATGACGATCTCAGGTTTACAGACTAACCTGTACCAGTGTCACCAGAGAACTGCTATCTAACGATAGGTATGTTACCATCTAGGAGTTCTCGGCGAGTCCTATTCGGTGTACCCATTCTCTAATGAGCACATGTGTACAATCTTTGATGTCAAACACCAATGGTTATGGGATCAACCATCGCCCCTACAGGGTCAAGAAACGTACACACTAGTCTACTCTGGAATATCGATGCCATGTCTCGATACTCCCTCGACTAGGAACTATTTAAAGGATGTGCTTGTGGACTACACAAGCCCCACTAGTATGATCTGCATCATAGTCCTGGTAGTCAAGCTAACATCCTAAGGGCTTTATCAACATGTATTAGAGAGACAGTATAATAATACAAGCGTACATGTTAAGATAAAGAGCAACCATATAGCATACTATCATGTCGAGCAAGAAAGTTCTCTCTCTCTATATATATATATCCAAGCATCCATTATATCATACAATAATGGCCTCTAGGGCATACATATTCCTAACAGTAACAAGCTGCCACATGATCTCCTATTCATCATTATATGATGAAGAAGCTCCTCCGGTGTCAGAAAGCGACATGGATGAACTGGGGGCAGAATCGGCGCTAAACTCCCCAAAACTGCTGGAAGAAGGCCCAATTGAAAGGCTACTAAACGAAACTTTCTAAAAGAGCAAAGATGACCAAGAACGCGAGACGGCCATTTATGATAAAGCCAAACAACAACCTTTGAATAAAGAAGCTGAGGCGAAGACGAGTCATAAACCTCTCTAACCAAACCAAAGTATGCCTGCAACAAATAAGAGCAAGGCTAAAGCTGAGAAGCAATTTGGCAAGGCCCTATCACTAAGGATGAGGCTACCACCTCTCATGATGTACACTCTTGGGGTCCTATATTTTGATGGTGGAGAGGGACATCCAAAATACTGTGCATACCACCGAAGGATCGCTCATCCAGTTGAGGAATGCAATGCCTCCAAGAAGCAGTAGCAAGGATATGTTGCCCACAGAAAACACTTCAAGAAGAAGAAGCGTAAAGCCTGTGTTTGTTGAGATGAGAACAGTGAAACGGCAGTGCAAAAAGAAGCAACTGGTAGCTGTCATATGGCTAGTACCAGTTTAGAAGGGGAAAACCTCAGATTCTCACTTTCGGGAGCGATTCTGAGGATGAAATACCCCTCGACTCTCTCTTTGAAAGCTCTGCCTTAGAGAAAGAAGAAGAGGAAAACAATTGCGAGAACATCCAGCTGCGTAATCGCACGCTGCCTGAATAGAACCTCAGACCCGCAAATAAGGGTTCAAGTAAAAAATATAAAGGAAAAGGGAAAATGACCGACGAGATCGCCCTTAATGAAGAGGTAGCCAAAAAACTCGCCGCAAAAGACCTGCTTAAGAACACTATGGTGGATTATAATATCCTTGCGCAGCTGAGGAAAATACCCTCACAACTAAAAATATTGGATGCTTTGCTCTTGTCCAAAGAGATACGAGACTCCTTGATCAAGGCCTTGCAAGAGCCTGATCAATTTCAAGCCTTTCTCACAGAAGAAAAGATGAAAAATGAATTGGCAGAGATCCATATGGCTGCCATCACATTCAGCGATGACAACTTGCTACTCGGTACAAGCGAGCATAATCGGTCGCTATATGTCACCGGATATTACCACGACGTCAAGAAAGGGAAAATTTTTGTCGACAACAGATGTTCCGTCAATCTTCTTAATGTCAGAGTACTGAAAGAAATATGTATGAATGTACAGCGTCTCTCCAGAGACAAAATTACCATCTCAGAGTCCGACTCGCAGTCATCATGGATGCTTGGGTATGTAATATTGACGCTCCACTTCGGGTTGCTCATCGCCGATATCAAATTTCATGTCATTGATCCAAGACTTGTTATAACACTCTGCTCGACAGGTCTTGGCTACACGAGTCCAAAGTCATCCTTTCTACACAACATCAGTGTATGAAGTATTTCAAAGATGGCTCAGAGTACACCGTCACGGGAGAACTCAATCCTTTCTCGGTGAACGAGGTGCGAAAGTATGAAGATGCCAAATATTTTCAACCAAACTTGAAGGATACTAAAAGGTGCCACATGCCGAAAAATAAGCAAAAATCCATGGCCACCATCCTAGTCTTCGGCAGCGATACTGAAGATGACGAACAAATGGTCTACTTCGGACAGCCTCAGAAGGAGAAAAATAAGCCCATACCATCGACCCCTATTCTGGTCTTTGGCAGGGACTCTGAAGATGAGACGAACACGGTGTTCTCCATTCACCCATCAACACAAACTCTTGCCGAAGTGGATCAGAGTCTACATATTATGATGACTCCGTCTCGATACTACAGAGAACTTGATGCACTCAATACACATAGCGTGCAGGATCTGAAAACTTTCTACGTGCCTCTAAGACGAAGAGATGAAAAGGAGATTCTCTTCTACGAATCTATGAAGACTAAGGTGGAAAAAGAAGTCTGGCATGGTGCCAACCCCACTCTTAACAAGTTCTAGCTCATCTGTATACCAAGATATTATGCGGAGGGATTAAAAAAGCTGTTAAAACGCCAAGGCATGCCTCTCGAACAAACGGTTCGGTAAGCCCAATTCTACAAAAAGATTTAGGATATCCTTGGGACTCAATGAAAGAAGCCCAACGGGAAAATGGAAACAACTGGGCTAAGATATGTTCGGTCCAACAAGCGGGAGCAAATTTACAGCTGCCACGCCATAAACAGCTCGAATGGAGAAGAAAATATTTCACCAAGCAGCCCTGTCACCAAACAAGAGAAAAGCCTCACTCGAAAAAACTTAAGTCTATCGCTCGAAGAGCAAATTAATAAGGTAATAAAAGAAGCTTGTCAAGCCAGCTGAGACACAACAATCACGAAATGGCCATATATGAAAAGGCCAAGATGCAACGTCTCAGTCAGCAATCAGTGGAAGAGGTAGATCATGATACTCTCCATCCACAACCCGCTGTGTACTTCTGTGAAAAAGGAAAATTCCGAAGTGAAGACAAGAATAAGGTGACAATTGCAAGTGCACGCCCCGCTTTTCAGTAGACGGAAATGGAAATATGGCAAGCCCGCGGCATATTTATCCAGAGAAGGTCATTACATAAATAAATATACTAAGCGTATTGAAACAATAATACACAATGAAAGAATAAATGGAGACCGTAAAATTTTTCAACAAATATCTTTATTTACATTCAACTTCCAATATTTACAAATACATGAGTTAATGCTGGAAAGTAAATACAATAAGGAAATGCCTAAACAAGTGGTATATATAAACTGAAGAAAAGTGAAGCTGAGCTAGTCTTGAGTAGCGATCTGGTTATAGTCCTCCTCTGTGGCTTCCACTTCCTCCGTCTCGACCGTATTTGACGAACATTCCAAGAGAAGAAAAGTGGGTGGAATGTGTTAGTGTATATGCCCTAGAGGCCATTACTGTATCATACTAGCTTGTATATTACTTAATGGAAGCTTGGGATATTCACAGTTGTATAGACAATCTTGCTCAATATGGTAGTATGCTACTTGGTTTGCTTCTACTTCAATATGTGCATGTGTTTCTTTTAGCATATAGCTTATACATATTAGTAGAGCCCTTAGGATCTTTGCTTGATTACCAGCGTTGTGATGGCAGTCCCACTAGTGGGGGCTGGGTAATCTACAAGCACATCCTTATACAGGTCCCTAGTCGTAGGACTATCGAGACAGGGCATCGATACTCCGGAGTAGACTAGCGTATACGCTTCTCATCCCATCTCGGGAGGTGGTCTGTCCCACAGCCATCAGTACGTCGTACTGGAGATAGTATGCGGGTGCTCGTTAGGTTACGAGTACACTGGACATGACTCGTCGGGAACTGTTGGATGGTATTATACCTATCGTCAGTTATCAGTTCCTAGGTGACATGAGTACAGCTTAGCCCGCTGACTTGACATTGTCACTTCGCCTCGAGTGTGTTCCCACTGTACTTAGATTACTACCCTACCACGGCTCAAAGGAGTCGTGCAAACAGGCAGTAGTTGGGTGCAGTCCCGAAGCATTTGGAGGCAGTGACGGTTAGACAGGATTCGTCTCTCCCGGTATTGGGGGTTGACAACGCGCTGTGTCCAGGAGAGCCATTATACGAGTAGTCCCTGACCAGAGCAAGCGAGATATACTGGTAGGTTTCCAGTGTTATCTCAGGGTGTTCTGGGCTTCACTCCGACACGACTTGTACCGCTATTAGGGGACTGACGTTCACCACCCCCTAGGCCCGCCATGATGTATCAGACGAACAGAACGGACTGTACGCAGATTGTCACATACAAGCTCAGTAGGAGTTCGGATGGGTTTATCTCATCGGCCTTCTTATCGACATCTACCTGGGGACCGTTACGTACAGCTAGTACCACTTGCGGTCTGTGGTTAAACCCACTACCAGCGTAGTGTCGAGTCTTTAGAGTCCCACACAGAGAGTTTCCCTGCTCTGAGCGAAACGCGTAGAGGCCGTATGGTTTTACGGCAGGGCTGTGATCACTTACGTACACTTGTGTGCGTATGCTGTTCGGGCAGGCAATACTGGTGGGCTTTGGTTTAAGCCAGATCCTAGTATTGCACGGATGGATTCGTTTTGTCTTCTGTGCATTCGCATTCTACGGAATGCGGATGCGGGTGTGTATGCACAGTTTTGAGGAACGATGAAGGAGGAGGTGCCCCATTAGGGTTTTGGCAGTTGGTTCGGCCAAAACCATTATGTGGCAGGCTCATTAGGGTTTTGACAGTTGATTCGGTCAAAACCATTTTGAGGCGGACTCATTAGGGTTTTGGCAATTCGTTTGGTCAAAACCATTATGAGCCGGAAACATTATTTTACTAATCCTTTTTGTGATAATTTTGTGATGGCTAATTGCATTGACCATTTGACCACCATGACCTCTCTTGACTTTGTTGACCCGTTGACCGGTGTTGACCATTGACCTTCATGAGAGGTCTACACTCTTCTTTCGATTTTCTTTTTCTTTTGATTATGAAAATGGTCAATTCAATGTAGCATCAACTTTATCATGATAAGATTGGTAATGATATTGTTTTATTATTATTGCAACCATGGTGCCTTTTTTCTTTGGTTAATAATTTCATTTCTCTTTTCTCATTCTCTCTCTTGCAAATGAGAAGAAAGAAAGAGAGCTCCATGGTTGCTTGATCTCCTTCATCTTCCTCCTCTTGAAATATTCTTTTGATCTCATGTGTTGAGAGAAAAAGAATCCACATAGACAAATACTTCCATCAACCTCCTCTACATAACCTAAGACTTCAAGACTAGCGATCTTGTTGCCCTAGTTGCCTCGGCTCGAGGTGGAGCTCGGTGTACATCTCTCGGGTGGATCGTCTTCGACTTAAGAAGGCCGCGGAGGTGACCAAGATCCAGATCGACCCTCGGAGCGTGGATGGACGAGCCGGACAGCGGAGAGAAGACCCGAAGGACCAGTTTCTTGAGGTATATTTTCTACGGCATAGTAGTTAAGGCCTCTTGTAGTTTGCTAGTTTCTAGTTTAGCAAAGATCCGGCTTTTAGTCCATGTTGCCTTTGCGCCAAATATTGTTTTTCGCCATTTCCGCCTCCCCGTAAGAACCGGGGTGAGCAACGTGGACTTACAGTGGTATCAGAGCCTAGCTAAACATAAACTAGTAAGTTAGCAAAGTGTTTAGAATATCGATCGGAAAAAAAGTCGCAAAACACGCCCGGAAAAACCAAGTTTCTGTCGATTTTTTATACTGCTCAAAAAGTGATTTAACATATATGAAAAATCGTCTCAGGGTTTTGTAAAAACACACCAGGAAAACGATCCAGTGACTCGGTCAAAGCGCCGCGGATCCGCGTCAAGAACATGCTTTCTGCCGCGGATCCGCGGCCGAGTTGACTCAGCCGTGGACCGGGTTTTCTGCAGTGTTTTTATTTGGCTGTTTTGGGATTTTTGGTACATGTTGTTTCTGCCCAGATTTTCCAGAGAACAAATTGATTTTTGGGGTGGTTACAAATCCGTATTTTTATCGATATTCCGTAGACTTTGGCTAATGGATATTATCTGTGATGTGATATATGTATTGAACGTCCGCTAATCGCTATACGTCGATTAGTGGGGGTTATACATATCTGTGATCTGTAATATTGATGGTTTGTGGATATGAACTGGGTGGATTATCGCGGATGAATAGCCGGGGTGGATGTGAGATGAGAGTTTCTTTTTCTTTCATTCATGTAAAATTTGTAAATTGATGTATTATTATTTGTTTGGCCGCACAACCGGGTCGGGGTTGTAGCCATCATTGTATAATTTCTTTTTACTGTTTTTGCTCCTAGGATAGACCCAAGGTGGGGTGCACAAACTACCGGGTATCTCGAAGTTCCGAGTGGCCTACTCACGGTGATGAGGGAGGTTGCTTCGCTTCGGGTACTTGGCGGGTAGTTTGCCGCACCCGTAGGGGTCTAGGGTGGGGTTTGGCTATTCATCGCGACCGTGTAATCCGTTTTTCGTTACAGGCTCGTACGAATTGCGGACTCCTAGTATATCCATTGTATTCATCTGTGATCTGGAATGACTATCATTGCATGTGACGAATGTTTATATATATCTATATGATATCTATTTAGGCGTTGCTTATGTTTTGCATCCGCGCTAGTCCAGCCCCCACTCTGTCGTTAGTTAAGTAACCTAACAGGTGATGACGAGACCCCGTGGCGAATGAGGATGGCATAAGCGTACGTCATATTTTCGTTGTTTTCTGCAATGGTAGGATTAAATGATGGGATGCATTGGAATTAATGCAAGAAAATAAACTAAGTAAAAGTCGTTGGAACACTTTGAAAACCACTCGGTTCTTTTCAAAACCAGTTTTTAAATGCGGAGCTTGAGCCACTCCTTTTAAAAGCTATCTCGTTCCATCGATTATATCAAGTTCACTACGTTCGCGGTTTCACCAAAACCATTCGTAGCCCTCTGTCATTTCGTATGAATATTCAATAGTATTCAAGCTATGTTTGTTGACCTTCGTCAAGGCATAGTGATTGGTAGCTGTTGGGTGTTCATATGTAGCATAGATAGATGCATTGGTTTGGGACAGTCGTATTACCTTGTTGACCTTCATCAAGGGTATATACGGGTGGGTTCAAATTAACCTGGACAATGACGGGTAGAACTTGACATGTGACTTATGATTTGTTGACCTTCGTCAAGATCATAAGAGCATGGGGCAAAAATCCACATCGGGGGTTTCAAAAGAACTGAAACTTGCTAGCGCTGCATACCATTTGGAGTGTGATGATTCTGGTAGGATTCCTTCAGTTTTGTCACACGATGATATTTGGATCCCGATCCTACTGTGAGTATATGCTACTCCTCCGGAACTTTCTCGCTTAACGATCAATGCTATAAACCAAGTAGGTATCTAGAAAGGTGTTAGCGGGGCTACGCCCACAGGAAAAAGAGGTTATTTAATTAAGGAACTTCGCGAAAGCGTTGGAAAACCTCCCTCGAAGTATCGACACCAGCCTGGCTGAACGGTTAAGCAAGTATTGTACGGTGAGATTGATCCCGACTAATTCTTCCTTTATGGTTTGAGGAGGGATTCGAGAGACAGTGGGAGCCATCCTGTTTAGATAAATTAAAAACCAATCTAAACTTGCAAGAGCATCATGCTAAAGTGTTTTCTTCTCTCTCTCTTAACTGCAGCGACCCAGTGACCAGACATAGGTTACATCTAGATAATAAAATGACTGAACCTGACTGTTATGACTGGCAAAGGTCTGTCCAAATGTCCATTGCCCATGACAAGCTGGGACACCTCTTAACTAATCCAACCCCTGCCGTCTCAGGTCCAGTTTCCCCTGTCACGGACATTGATATCCGTAGGACATCGGAAGAAGTCTGTGCGAAAGCCAAGTGCCTCGTGTTGGCCTCAGTTGATAGTGCAAACCAAAGGCAGCACGAGAAGATGGACTTAGTTTCTATCTTCCTCCATAACAAAGATTTATATGGAGAGAAATCTCGTATCGCAAGATATGAGACCTCGAACGAATTGCTTCCAGCGAGGTTGGCTATCGGGTCATCTGT
The DNA here is from genome assembly GCA_030015575.1 of Agapanthus africanus. Taxonomy (NCBI): domain Eukaryota; kingdom Viridiplantae; phylum Streptophyta; class Magnoliopsida; order Asparagales; family Amaryllidaceae; genus Agapanthus; species Agapanthus africanus. The sequence continues at coordinate 400,709,368 of CM057347.1, forward strand.
AAGGGGCAACGTCCTTACAGAGACCAGCTCTTTTGAGCTCTCGGACCTGAAGACCACGTTGAAGAACGGGTCAGATGCTGACTTAGTTCAACAGTCTTTACCTACTACCCTGAAGGAAACCAGGGAAGTAGAAAGAAAGGGAAGGGCAGAAGTTTCGGGACTGGATGTAGTAAAAGAAGGATGTTCCTATTGTTACAGGAATGAACATTGGCGAAGGATTGCAGAGCTTGTATAGCCAGTAGCCAGAATTCGAAGCATGTTGTGGCTTCGGCTTCGGGTGTGTTTGTAATAGAGAACTGTATGTCAGTTAACCCTACTTCCTGGGTATTGGATACCGGATCAGGATCTCATATCTGTAATTCGTTACAGGCTCTGAGAAACCGTAGGGTTATCACGAAAGGTGATATGACTCTCAGGGTTGCTAACGAAATGAGCATGTACGCTGAATCCGTAGGGGAATATCATCTTGGACTGACAACTGGGTAGATATTGGTTCTGCGTAACTGTTTTTATGTACCAGGTGCGACTTGTAATATCATATCTGTATCCTTACTTTCTAGGGAAGGATATGATTTTACTTTTGTAAGCGATGTAGTAAACATCCACCTAAATCAAGTTCTAATTGGGTCAGGTACATTAGAAAACGGTATATACGTATTAAATCAAGCTCAGATTTTCAGTGTCCAGAACACACTTAAAAGAAAGTCTCCGGAAAAAAATCAGGCTTTCTTATGGCATTGTAGACTGGGTCGCATTAATGAGACACGGTTAACAAAGTTACATAAAGAGGGATACTTGAATCCGTTCGAGTATCAGTCTTATGCCACTTGTGAATCTTGTCTCATGGGAAAGATGACAAAGACTCCGTTCACTGGACACGGAGAAAGAGCGAGCGAGCTCTTGGGACTCATACACAGTGATGTGTGTGGTCCAATGTCTACACATGTGCGAAGTGGTTATTCATACTTCATTACTTTCACAGATGATTTCTCTAGGTATGGGAATGTCTTCTTGATGAAGCACAAATCCAAGGCCTTTGAGAAATTCCAGGAATACAAGAATGAAGTTGAAAAACAAACAGGCAAAAGTATCAAGACACTGAGATCTGATCGAGGTGGTGAATACTTGAGTGCCGAGTTTCTGGACTACTTAAAAGAGAATGGAATTCTCTCTCAGCGTACTCCTCCATACACACCACAACACAACGGTGTATCGGAAAGGCGGAATCGAACCCTATTGGATATGGTTCGTTCCATGATGAGTAAGGCTGAGTTGCCGCGATCTTTCTGGAGTTATGCACTAGAAACAGCTGCATATCTCTTAAACAAGACTCCAACCAAGACTGTGCCTACCACCCCATATCAGATGTGGAGTGGGAAGAAACCCTGCCTTAAGTATCTTAAGATATGGGGATGTCCAGCTTTTGTAAAAAAGCAGCATGCGGACAAGCTCGAGGCACGCTCTGTACTGAGTAAGTTTGTGGGATACCCAAAGAACTCCAGGGGGTATTTTTTCTATTCCGCAGAGGAACAAAAGGTTTTTGTTTCTCAGCATGCCCACTTCTTGGAAACTGAATTTTTAGAAATTCAGATAAGTGGGAGCGAAATAGAACTGGAAGAAATTCCAGAACCACAAGCTATTACTGAAAGCTTGGAAAAACCAGAAGTTTCAAGAGAACCAGACATCCCAGCGCCACTCCACAGGAGTAGTAGGCAGTCTCATCCGCCCGAGAGATACTACGGTTTTCTCATAGACGGGGATAGAGAGGATTGCACTATGGATTATAGTGAGCCTACTAGCTTCCAGCAAGCCATTCAGAGCGGTGACTCGGTAAAATGGCTGGATGCAATGCGGACCGAGATGGAGTCCATGTACACCAACAAAGTTTGGACTTTGCTCCAGAAGGGGTAAAACCCGTAGGCTGCAAATGGATCTTCAGAAAGAAGATTGGTGTAGATGGGCAGGTTGAAACCTACAAAGCTAGACTTGTAGCAAAGGGTTCTCGTCAAAGACCTGGTTTGGACTATGACGAGACCTTTTCTCCAGTGGCTATGCTCAAATCCATTCGGATCCTCCTTTCCATTGCTGCCTTCCACGATTATGAGATCTGGTAGATGGACGTAAAGACGGCTTTCCTAAATGGAAATTTGGAAGAGTGCGTCTTTATGGATCAGCCGGAGGGATTCATTCAAAGTGGGAGCAGCGGTAAAGTGTGCAAGTTGCTCAAGTCCATCTATGGACTGAAGCAGGCATCGCGGAGTTGGAACATCTGCTTTGATGATATTGTCAAAGAATTCGACTTTATCAAGAACCCAGATGAACCATGCATTTACAGTAAGATTGTAGGGAGAACTGTGGTATTCCTCGTCTTGTACGTGGATGACATTCTCCTAATAGGAAATGATATTCCTATGCTACAGTCAGTCAAAGGATTCTTGTCACAGAGGTTCTCCATGAAGGACCTGGGCGATGCCAACTACATTCTAGGGATCCAGATCTATCGTGATAGATCTAAAAGGATGTTGGGACTTTCACAGTCAAGGTACATCGATACCAAACTGAAAAGGTTCAGTATGGAAGATTCTAAGCGCGGTAATCTACCGGCTTGTCACGGAATCACCCTCTCCAAAGAGATGTCTCCCAAGACTGATTTGGAAAGGGCTCGCATGTCATCTATACCCTACGCTTCTGCGGTAGGCTCTATGATGTATGCGATGTTATGTACCAGACCAGATGTAGCATACGCATTGAACGTTGTAAGCCGGTATCAGTCAAACCCAGGGGAGAAACATTGGATAGCGGTAAAGAACATTCTCAAGTACCTGAGAAGGACTAAGGAGATGTTCTTGGTGTATGGCGGAAAAGACCTCCAGATCGAGGCCTTTGCTGACTCCAGCTTCCAGAGTGACAAGGATGACTCCAAGTCCATGTCAGGTTATGTCTTTACCCTCAACGGAGGGACGGTTTGCTGGAAGAGTTCCAAGCAGGAGACCGTTGCTGACTCAACTATGGAAGCGGAGTACATAGCTGCTTGCGATGCCGCAAAGGAAGCTGTCTGGATGAAGAAGTTCCTCACGGAGCTTCAGGTGGTTCCTACCAGTGTTGATCCAATACCGCTGTATTGTGACAACAACGGCGCTATAGCTTTAGCGAAGGAACCCAGGTTCCATCAGAAGTCCAGGCACATTTTGAGGCGGTATCACCTGATCAGGGAGATCGTAGATCGCCGGGAGATCGAGGTGAAGAGAGTAAATACGGAAGATAATACTGCAGATCCACTCACGAAGGCCCTACCCCAGACTCAGTTCGAGCGGCTGATCGAGATGATAGGTCTTCGATACGCCAGTACATGGCCTTAGTGCAAGTGGGAGATTGTTAGTGTATATGCCCTAGAGGCCATTACTGTATCATACTAGCTTATATATTACTTAATGGAAGCTTGGGATATTCACAGTTGTATAGACAATCTTGCTCAATATGGTAGTATGCTACTTGGTTTGTTTCTACTTCAATATGTGCATGTGTTTCTTTTAGCATATAGCTTATACATATTAGTATAGCCCTTAGGATCTTTGCTTGATTACCAGCGTTGTGATGGCAGTCACACTAGTGGGGGCTGAGTAATCTACAAGCACATCCTTATACAGGTCCCTAGTCGTAGGACTATCGAGACAGGGCATCGATACTCCGGAGTAGACTAGCGTATACGCTTCTCATCCCAGCTCGAGAGGTGGTCTGTCCCCCAGCCATCAGTACGTCGTACTGGAGATAGTATGCGGGTGCTCGTTAGGTTACGAGTACACTGGACAGGACTCGTCGGGAACTGTTGGATGGTATTATACCTATCGTCAGTTATCAGTTCCCAGGTGACATGAGTACAGCTTATTCCGCTGACTTGACACTGTCACTTCGCCTCGAGTGTGTTCCCACTGTACTTAGATTACTACCCTACCACGGCTCAAAGGAGTCGTGCAAACATGTAGTAGTTGGATACAGTCCTGAAGCACTTGGAGGCAGTGACGGTTAGATAGGATTCGTCTCTCCCGGTATTGGGGGTTGACATCGCGCTGTGTCCAGGAGAGCCATTACACGAGTAGTCCCTGGCCAGGGCAAGCGAGATATACTGATAGGTTTCCAGTGTTATCTCAGGGTGTTCTGGGCTTCACTCCGACACGACTTGTACCGCTATTGGGGGACTGACGTTCACCACCCCCTAGGCCCGCCATGCGATGTATCAGACGAACAGAACGGACTGTACGCAGATTGTCACATACAGGCTCAGTAGGAGTTCGGATGGGTTTATCTCATCGGCCTTCTTATCGACATCTACCTGGGGACCGTTAAGTACAGCTAGTACCGCTTGCGGTCTGTGGTTAAACCCACTGCCAGCGTAGTATCAAGTCTTTAGAGTCCCACACAGAGAGTTTCCCTGCTCTGAGCGAAACGTGTAAAGGCCGTATGGTTTTACGGCAGGGCTGCGATCACTTACGTACACTTGTGTGCGTATGCTGTTCGGGCAGGCAATACTAATGGGCTTTGGTTTAAGCCAGATCCTAGTATTGCACGGATGGATTCGTTTTGTCTTCTGTGCATTCGCATTCTACGAAATGCGGATGCAGGTGTCTATGCACAGTTTTGAGGAACGATGAAGGAGGAGGTGCCCCATTAGGGTTTTACCATTTGGTTCGGCCAAAACCATTATGTGGCAGGCTCATTAGGGTTTTGATAGTTGATTCGGTCAAAACCATTTTGAGGCGGACTCATTAGGGTTTTGGCAATTCGTTTTGTCAAAACCATTATGAGCCGGAAATATTATTTTACTAATCATTTTTGTGATAATTTTGTGATGGCTAATTGCATTGACCATTTGACCACCATGACCTCTCTTGACTTTGTTGACCCGTTGACCGGTGTTGACCATTGACCTTCATGAGAGGTCTACACTCTTCTTTGGATTTTCTTTTTCTTTTGATTATGAAAATGGCCAATTCAATGTAGCATCAACTTTATCATGATAGGATTGGTAATGATGTTGTTTTATTATTATTGCAACCATGGTGCCTTTTTTCTTTGCTTAATAATTTCATTTCTCTTTTCTCATTCTCTCTCTTGCAAATGAGAAGAAAGAAAGAGAGCTCTATGGTTGCTTGATCTCCTTCATCTTCCTCCTCTTGAAATATTCTTTTGATCTCATGTGTTGAGAGAGAAAAAATCCACATAGACAAATACTTCCATCAACCTCCTCTACATAACCTAGGACTTCAAGAATAGCGATCTTGTTGCCCTAGTTGCCTCGGCTCGAGGTGGAGCTCGGTGTACAACTCTCGGGTGGATCGTCTTCGACTCAAGAAGGCCGAGGAGGTGACCAAGATCCGGATTGACCCTCGGAGCGTGGATAGACGAGCCGGACAGCGGAGAGAAGACCCGAAGGACCGGTTTCGTGAGGTATATTTTCTACGGCATAGTAGTTAAAGCCTCTTGTAGTTTGCTAGTTTTTAGTTTAGCAAAGATCCGGCTTTTAGTCCATGTTGCCTTTGCGCCAAATATTGTTTTTCGCCGTTTCCGCCTCCCCGTAAGAACCGGGATGAGCAACGTGGACTTACAGAATGCCTGTCGGCGAACTAGCGCTCGGTAAGTCTCAAAGATAAGTAAGAGTAAAGAAAATGACAATTGTAGAATATTTATATGAAGATTAGGAGTATATGATCATGGGTAAATATATTCCATTGGTCTCTATATGGTCACTATATTAACGTTAAGTTCCAAGTGTGAATGTCAACGCAGCCGTGGAAGAATTCACAAGCTCAAGAGTGGGGCCCCAGGAGCAAAGAAACACGGGCCCATTTCATGTGTTATCATTGGGGCTCTATGTTGTGGATGAGTCAACTTGACTGATATTCGAGTAAAAATAAAAAAGAGGTTAATACGAGACTCCTGAAGCTCCGTTGGATTCATATAAGAAACTATCCCAAACACCCCGAGTATAATATATCATAACTGGTTAATATACTTAATTGATTTGATTGATTGATTAACATATCTTGATCAAAACCATAGATTGCAAAAGGTGTCGAATGTAGTCGAGTGAGTTGGGTAATATGCGAGTCATGACAATTGCAAATCTTGGTTCGAGTCAAGTTGGTTCGAGTAGATTGGGTTAGAGTTTAGATTCGAGTTGGGTTAGAATTCGAGTTTGTGTTCGAGTTCGAGTTCAAATTTAGGTTCGAGTTTGGATTCGAGTTCATGTCTTTTTCATAGAAATTGATTTAAACTATTAAAAATCTTATGTTCGGGAGAAATCGGCAACTGTTGCACATAGACGGAAGGATTTGTGTCTTTTTCCAAAATAATTGCCATTGATAACTCCGTTAAGTTGTCTAACCTGAATAGGCAAGCATTCACTTTCTTTGGCTCCTCGAGGCTCAAGAGAAATGACATCGTTTAAGCCTATATTATTCTAGAGTCCTTAATATTGTTTGTTTTCATTATTTTATTCCCCGAGGTGTTTTTATGAAAAATATATATTAATATTGTTTAAAAATAATATCGATGGTGATTTATAATATTTAGGGTTTTCATGAACATATGTTTTAATTGTTGTGGTGTTTTGGTGATAAAACCTAGCTTTTAAAAGTTCATGGTATTTTTTATGCAAACTAGCTCTTTTGGAAATTTGAGGGTATTTTATTAAAATTTTAATCTTTCATTTTAAAAGAAAATAATTTCATAATATGTTTTTATTGAAAATATGAATTCATAGTTTTATATAATTTTCCAAAATTTAGGTTTTTATTTAGAAAAGTCGTATTTCTTAAAAACCGTATTTTTATATTTCCTTTCGAGACTGAATACTCTGTGAGGAGTTCTGCATCTCGCTCTACTATCCTAAGGATGTAAAATAATCCGTACCATCCATTAGCGGTTCCCCTAACGAGGGTTTTCAAGTATTACAAAATACCGATTAAAAGAAACCTGTTTTGAAAAGGTGTGGTATTTTAATGTAAAACATATTCTTTAAATTAGCCATATGTTTATAATACCATGCTATGAAACTATAGTGTGAAAATGGGGTAGGTCGTTACCCCGTAAAGTTTTCCTAAAGGTATTTTTAACAATTATTGAAATGAGGGTTATACTAAAGTTCATGGTATTTTAATGAAAAAGTTCATTATTTGAGTATTGAACATGAAATTTTGGTTACGTAAAAAGACAATAGATGTGAGTTTTATTTTAAAAAGATATTAGGGTGATTGTGTGACATGTAGACCTATCAAGCATGATAAAATATTTAAATGAGAAGCTTGTCACGTGTTAACTCCATTTTTGTCGATATTTTCTTAGAAGACAAATTGAGATGAGAGAAATGGAAAGAAGAGGGACTTACGGGTTTAGATGGTTAACAAGAGAGAGAAGAAGCCTTCGGGTGTCGTGGTGTCATCGAAAAGGCTTCGGTCGTCGAGTTTGGCTTGCTACTCCAGTTAGGTGCTTAATTCTACTTGATACTTAGAGAGTTTGAGAGAATTTTTGATAGAAATTTCAGAATGGGAGAAAGCTAGGGAATGGAGTGGTATTTATAGTGAAAAATTAGGGTTTGGGAATTAAAAATTTGGATTAAATGAATTAAAATGGTATTAAATGGTGAATTGAAGAGTCTCTGTTTGATTGCAGGAAAATCAAACAGTGCAGGAGAGTTGAGGGGAGTCGAAGGGGTGTGTATGCAAAGCATGGAATCATTTGGACTCATCAAAACCGTTGGAGTCGGCCCAAAGAGGGAAACGGGCGGTCGAGATTTCATGATCCGTCTCGAGATTCTTTCCATGTGGTGTAGCCAGGGTTTACTCCTTTTTGCGCATGTTTGATTTTTCTGAAACTTTTCGTTTCTCCGTGAATTACACGTGCAACTCTTGTGCTTCCAAAAAATTAAAAGAAAAATCTAAAAATAATTGGGTCTGATGAGAATCGAACATACAAGCTATGTCACAGCAGTGCAGAGGTTTTACCAGTAAGCTACAAGTTGTTTCTTGCTTTTATTAAACAAATTTAACTTATAATTCTTACACAGGCTGTAATACCCTTTTCTGTACAATAACAAGAAATTTCTGTACAGGAATTTCAGAATCGTTACAGCAAGCAACGCTCAAGGAAAACAAAGCAAGTCTAAGACACCTGCCTAGCGAGGAAAGTTCACTCTTAGCTCGTCCCTCATAAAGAAGATGGGTCGAAAATATTTATTTCTCGACACAAGACGGGAAATTTTTTAGCCTTGTTATGAAACACCAAATGATGATGCTTCCAGAGTCTCGGTACCCCGAACAATTAAATAAAGTCCATCATCCAGATTATTGCTCCTATCACCAAGCAATAGGCCACCCCCTTGAAAACAGTTTCACGTTCAAGAACTGGGTGGAGGACCAGTATCAACAAGGCAGGTTTATGTTATCCGATAATTGGAGGATAGATCTACCGCAAAAGCACGAGCAAAAGAAGACCTATACCATCAGTTTGGGACCAGCCAGACCACGGAAATGAAAGTGGATTCGTACCTATCATATGATAACGTTCTTAAGAGAGGGAGGGGACGAGAATATGATTGGCCTTTTCGGATGCTTCACAAATGAAGACGATGATGAGGAAATCTCATAATTCCCACCGACACCAAAAGATCTGGAGGATGGGATACACACCATGGCAGAAAACCTAAGAAAAATCAACTTAGGAATGGAAGAGAATCTAAGACCGATGTTTGTCTGTGAACTATTGTCTGAAAAACAGGTAGCCACGTTAAAATATGTGCTTAGGCGGTACAAAGACTGATTCGCTTGGAACTACTCCGAAATACTGGGTTTAGATCCAGAGGTAGCGGTGCACAAGCTGGCCATATCACCAGAGATGAAACCAGTTAAACAGGCGCCAAGAAAGATGCAGCTTGAACTTGAGATGGGTATCAATATCGAAGTCAAGAAATTAATCGACTCCGGCTTCATCCAAGAAGTTAAATATCTCGACTGGATCGCTAACATCATTCCAATGATGAAGAAAAATATGACAGTTCGCATTCGCGTGGACTTTCGGGACCTCAATAAGGTATGCCTGAAAGATGACTTCTCAGTGCCTGGCACCGAGCTGATGATCGATAGCACATCCACCCACAAGGTCTTCTCCTTCATGGATGGATTTTCAGGATACAACCAAATATAGATGCATCCTAAAGACTATAAGCATACCGTCTTCTGGACTCCGTTGGGCATATTCTGCTATATGGTGATGCCTTTCGGTTTGGAAAATGCCGGAGCTATGTACCAGAGGGCCATGACGAAAATATTTGATGGCCTTATATACAAGATCGGCGAATGCTATATCGACGACCTTATGGTTAAAAGTAAATCTCATGAGGAACACTGGGAACATCTGAAGATCGTGTTCGAATGCCTTCGGAAGTATAATCTGAAGATGAACCCTCTAAAGTGCATATTTGGAGTCTACTCAGGTAAATTCCTAGGCTTCATCATCCGCCACCGAGGTATCGAAATTGATCCTTCAAAAATCAAGGCAATTATGGAAATGCCCTCGCCCAGAACCCTCAAGCAATTTTGATCTCTCCATGGAAAGCTAGCGTATATCCGGTGGGTCATACTCAACCTCTCCGGAAAATGTCGTCCCTACAGCCATCTGATGAAAAAGGGGGCCCCGTTCGTCTGGGATTAGAAATGTCAAAATGCATTGGACAAAATCAAATAATACCTGCAAAATCCGCTGGTATTGGCTACTCCAGTTAAGGGAAAACCCCTTATCCTATATACAACAGCCCTTGAAGGTTCTCTAGGCGAGCTATGGGCACAAGAGAATGATCAAAGAAAAGAAAGTGCTGTGTACAATCTAAGTCGAGTTCTCGTGAGGGCAGAAAGCAACTACTTCCCCATTGAAAAGCATTGCCTGGCGCTGATCTTCACAATAACGAACTTCAGACACTACGCCTTAGCGCATGAGGTCCATCTCATATCGAAAGTAGATCCTTTAAAGTATCTAATGTCAAAGACCATGCTAATGGGAAGGCTTGCCAAATGGGCCATACTGCTGATGGAATTCTCAATAATATATCGACCCCTCAAAGCGGTCAAAGGACAAGCCATCTCCGAATTCTTCGCAGAACATCCGGTACTCGCCAATTCTCCCCTAAACTGCGAGCTGCCGGATGAATACACATTCGACGTAGTCGAAGAGGAAAAAGAAGAAAATAAGTACCAATGGGAGCTTTATTTTGATGGAGCGTCTTCTATGAAGTAGAGAAAGAATAACACTCTCATAATCAAATCCGGGATAGGTCTTATCTTCGTGACCCCGCAAGGAGGAATATTGCGTTACGCCATCTCCTTGACGGAACCCAGGACTAATAATGAAGCGGAATATTATGTTTTGATAGCCGGTCTTGAGATCGCTATTGATATGGGAATTAAGGACCTCCTCATATATGGAGATTCTCAGCTGATTATCAGTCAAGTAAACGGTGACTACAAGACATGCAAGCAAGTACTAATAATGTATGGCGAAAGAGTGCAGCAGCTGTTAACCCAAATCCTTTCCTATACCGTGGAAAGTGTATCGCGAGTGGAAAACAATAAGGCGGACGCATTAGCCAAGTTGGCTAAAGAATTAACCGACAAAGACCTCAATGACGTAAGGATCATTGTTCAAAATTGCAGGATCCTAGCACCAGCAGATATACCTTCAGAAGTCCTGATAGATCTATCTGAGGAAAAAGAAACGACCAAACGAGAAGTTCTCCAAATAGAGAATGAAGAAGAGGTCGAGGACTGGAGAGAAGCCTTCATAAGCTACTTCAAATCCTAAAGCACACCTGAAGATGCGTCATCTAGACATCAGCTCATAAAACGAGCTTTGTCATTCGTCCTTGTCAATGGTACTTTATATAAGAGATCCTTCGACTTTGTATGGTTAAGATGCCTAGGGCCGAAAGAAGCAAAGAAAGTTGTCCAAGAAATACACGATAGACTTTGCGGCTCTTATCAAGCAGGACCAAAAATGAAGCTGAAGATAAAAAGGATAGGCTATTACTGGCCCATGATGATTCAGGACTGTCTCGAATATGCGAAGCAGTGTTACTCGTACCAAATACACGGGGACTTCATTCATCAGCATCCAAATCTGCTGCATCCGACATTAACCAGTTGGTCGTTCGAGATGTGGGAAATGAATATAATTGGCCCTATCGAACCAGCATCATCCAGAAGACATCGGTTTATACTAGCAACAAACGACTATTTCTCTAAGTGGCCAGAAGCGGTACCATTAAGGGAGATGAAGACGAAGAATATCCTCTACTTCTTCAAAACCCATGTCATCTACCGGTTCGGAACCCCGCGATGGATAATCTCAGATAATGGACATGCCTATAGAAGTCATAAAATAAGTCGCTTCGCACAACATCACAAAATAGACTGTAGATACTCCTCAAGCCAATGGTCCAGCTGAAGCATTCAACAAGATCTTGACCAAGATTATAAAAAAGACGGTGTCCAGAAACAAAAAGGACTGGCACGAGAGGCTGCATGAAGCTCTTTGGGCATACCGAATGACGTTCAAGACGGCCACAAAAAAAACACCATACGCATACGCATTGGTGTTTGGCGCTGAAGCAATACTCCCACTAGAGATAAAACTCCCTTCATTACGGGTGTAAGTTAAATATGAGCTAACGGATGAAGAAAATGCTCATCTTAGGCTCAAAGAACTCGATGCTCTCGACGAAACCCGCCTTATAATACAGCAAAATCTGGAAACTTATAAGGCAAGGATGACGCGGTCATATGAAAGACTGATCAGGCCGAGAATATTCCGCCAAAGTGAACTTGTACTGGTCGTCAAAAGATCAATGATTCCCAATCATGCAAAACGGGGGAAGTTCGAGCCAAACTATTAAGGCCCGTACATTATAAATAAGGTCTACCAAGGTGGAGCTTATCTTCTCTTGAATATGCATGGCGAAAAGCCATTTCGACCGATGAACGGTCGATTCCTCACAAAATACTACGTCTGAAGAGTCACGAATAAGGTCAATGATAAATGACGACGCCTGTATCCGCTCACTATCTTTATGAGTCAAAACTCTGAAAGTGATGCCAAATGATATTCGTACCAAACATGGGAATGATGGACCGAAATGTCCTTAAATTAATGATGGACTAAACTAATGATGGACCGAAACTTCCATAAACTAATAATGGACCATTACGTTCTTAAACTGGTAACTAACCGAAATGTCCTTAAACTATCATTTCGTCCTAAACACTGGAATGTTGGACCGTAATGTCCTTAAACTCATATATTGCCCCATGGTGGGACTCTATATCGAGCACCGTACACAAACCATAGGCATAAACAATTCATCTCTCTCCCAGGTCTTATCAGCGAGGCTACACCTGGAATCTCCACTGGCCGGGAATCTCTATCAATGATTCGGGCCTTCGAAAGGTCATGACCTACTGCTGATAGTGCATTACCTTACGGGCTGCTTGTCTCTTTGAGCAAAAAAATGGTACGTCCACAAGCAGAATAGGCACGGATGAAAACTCGAAAGGGCGCTGTGAATAAAAACAGCAGGACTACCGGCGGGCTTATGAAAACTCGAAAAGGCGCGAACTCGTTAAAAGAAAGAAAAAAATACACTTGCAAAGTCCTCATGACTTTGTAAGGAGAAAACACTTGCATGAGATCCTTACGACTCACAAAGGAGCAACACACTTGGGCATCCATATGATTCCTAAGGAATACACTTACGAGATCCTCACAGCTCGTAAGGAGAATATACCCTCTATAAGACCCTCACGGCTTATAGAATTCAAAAGCCTTAAGCTGCAAGGATCTAAATATGTTCTTAAGCCATCAAAACCCCATAAATTTATGCCCCTACAAGTGGTCCAATATCGACCCTTGTAGACAATCCAAAGGTGTAAATAAATATATTTTCGTCTAAGTCCCACCAAAAACGAGAAATATTGCTCGATAAGGTGAACGACACTTGCGAGTCCCCACGACTTGCAAGGAGAAAATACTCTTGTAAGATCCTTACGACTTGCAAAAGAAAATACACTTATGAGCCCTTACAGTTTTTAAGGAGAAAATACACCTATGAGATCCTCACGACTCATAAGAAGAAATACTTTTATGAGACCCTTACGGCTTGTAAAGTCCAAAAAGCCTTAGCTAGCAAGGATCTAAACCTATTGTCTAAGCCACCACTTAGTCGATATTGGCAATGGCATATAATGAGTCGCTCCTGGCAATATTCCAGTTGCAGCGATACTAATGTCGAAGCTGGCATAAGACTCCAAGTTTCTGACTCATAACAAAATTGATGAGTATAAAAAAAATTAGCCGAAATGATTGGGCACCGCGAATAAAATAACCGAAATGATTTGGCAATCGCGACTTTTACGATATAAAAAGCTGAAAAGATAGAGCATCGCGAAAATATATAAAATAATAATAATAATAAAATTTATAAAAAAAATTGTCCTGCAAGTAGGTCCACACTGACTCTTGTATACAATCCATGGACACAATGAAAGAAAGGGAACTATATTTCCCACCATACTTCATCAAAAGAAGAAACAAATCTTGACAATACATCTATAGCCTAAAGACTATCTCGACGTTCTTCCTTATTCCAATAGAGTGCAGGTACAACTATAAAATAAAATTAGAGCTATGGTATATTCCTAGCTCCAGCCCACGATGGCGATACATACAGTATTGAGGTCATACGGATTTCTACCTTACTTCAGTGAAGAATCGGTGCGACACCAAAGTAAAAGCGAAGTGACGGCATGTGCCTAGTTTCAGATCTTGATGGCAAGCCTAAAGACCATTGGATGTCATCCCAGCCCAGAAAGGTGAGGTTATGACTTATCGGGGCTTCAAATCAAGTCTAAGCTCAAGTAAAGCGATACTGAAATACCTAACGCTTGATCTTTCGATGGTAATATGGATTGTTTCCGCCAAAAATTTCTGTACAAAAGAGCCCAAGGCATCAAATGACAGCGATACGCTTAAGAAAATGTGAACCTGTATTTTCCGGGCTGTATTTTCACAAACTCCCGAATGAGAAACAGCTAAATTCTGATGGTATTAAAAGCATCTCAAAAAAAAACTTCAATTTGATATATTATGGGCCTCATAATTCATCCGGGATCAAAAGTTATGAGCAAATGTTTATGCACATGTGATCTAAGGAAGAAGATGCGAACCAGTATTTTCCGAGCTATATTTTGACAAACTCCGGAATGAGAAATAGCTAAATTTTGATAGTGTCGAAAGTGTCTCGAAAAATCCTTCGATTTGATATATTATGAGCCTCATAATTCATCCGAGATCAAAAGTTATGAGCAAATGTGCTATGCACGTGTAATCTAAAGTAATGCTCTACTACATGGGGAATACATTTTTTAGTCTCACATTGGGAAAAGGAGAGATGGCTTCTCTACCACTCCATATAAATAAGAAGGGATACCTCTTAGAAAGGGAGAGTTCAATCCTCAAAGGATTCAATACACAAAGGAGCTTAGTTCTCCATAAGAGCTTAGTTCTCCATATATAGAAGTCCTACTTCTCCTCAGAATGCATATGTGCGCTACGTGCAACGCACGTGTGCCCACCACGCGCGCACCACGTGCAACGCAGGTGCACACCACATGAGAGAGTTTAATAATATTAAAAGGAGCTTAGTTCTCCATAGGAGCTTAGTTCTCCATATATAGAAGTCATGCTTCTCCTCATAATGCGCATGTGCGCTACGTGCAACGCACGTGTGCCCGCCACGCGCACACCACGTGCAACGCACGTGCGCACCACATGAGAATATTCAATAATATTAAAAGGAGACTCGTTCTCCTTAGGAGCTTGCTCCCTCCATAATGCGCATATGCGCAAGCTCCATGTGCGCTACGTGCAAATATGAGCGCCCAACACGTGCGACGCACGTGCGCCCAACACGCGCGACGCATGTGCGCGAACGCAAAGAAGCCTTTTTCAGCAGCGAGAAGCTTAAGCTCCAGCATGTTCTTCCACCCTAATGAGTGAGACATGGTTCAAAGGGTACATCCCTCCACACCTTCGATATATGGCACTGTAATCTCTCAGTGTCGTCGGAGAGGTGGTGGGTCCCAACGACCAATGATCCTTCTTTCTAAAATAAAAAAAGAAAGAAAAGAGATAGAGATACAGAAGAGAGAGAACCCTCTAAAAACTTTGAGAAAAATCTCAAAAAGAAGAAAGGCAAGCCTTTGAAGAAAGAAGATCATCTTCTTCATTTTTAAAGGTAAAGAATTGAATTCTTGGAAGAACAGAGGTGAAAACATCTCACTAAAATAAGAATTTTCTTCTAAAAAGATCAAAGATCTAAGAACAAGATCAAGATCTTCAATAAAAAAAGAAAAAAATCAGAAAGATCCAATCATAAAAAAATTTAAAGAAGTAATTTACTTCATTCTTAGATCTTTTGATTTATATAAAGGCACAGCCTTTTGATAAGAGTAAGAACCATTGGTTCTTGAATCTTGTGGTAGAACCTCTTTTGAGGAGAACAAACAATTTGTTTGATCTTAATTTGATCAAGATGCGCTCTGCGCTATTGGACAGTGCCTTGCACCTTTGAAATGCGCATCTGCGCTCTTGGAATGGCGCACTGCGCCAGAGCGCGTCATGTGTCAACCACAGAATGATCTGCGATTTACGCTTCTATATATAGTGCACTGCGCTCTTGGATTGGCGCATAGCACCAGAATGCGCCACGTGTCAGCAGCGCACTAGCGCAGCGCACTGCGCTAACAGACTTGCGCTTAGCGCAGAGCGTGACACGTATCACCTCCACATGCGCTAGCGCCTTGCGCTCTTTAATTGGCGCAAAGCGCCTGACAAGACACGTGGCGCACTATCAGAGCCCAATGCTATGCATTATTAAAAAAAGGCAGAGCCCAAGTAAAGGTCTAACAGGCCAAATATAAATGCTATGCATTTAATTACAGAGCCCAATGCTATGCATTATAAAGGGGCAGAGCCCTAGTAAAAGCCTAATAGGCAGAACATGGATAAAATGTTAAACATTTTCAAATGGACTTAGCCCAATTCTGGCCATAAGTCCTCAATATAAATTGAACTGAGCCCAATCGCTCTTCCAATCAATTTACACCCGGTTCGAGGGTACATCTCTTTACTCCTCTGATATCTGTCGTTGTAATCCTTCAACGTCGTCAGAGAGGTGATGGGTCCCGACAACCACACACTGCTACAGACTGTGGGGTCCTTAAACTCATGGACTATGATGTCCTTAACCTCGATCGAGATATCTTAAAACTAATACCGGACTATGACGTCCTTAACCTCGACCGTGATGTCTTAAAACTAACACCGGACTCTGAGGTCCTTAAACTCATGGACTATGACGTCCTTAACCTTGACCGCAACGTCTTAAAACTAACATTGGACCGCAATGTCCTTAAACTGTAGGGTTCCTAGGCACTCTAGTGAAGTCTCACAAGTGATCAAACATGCCCAAATCAAATTTTACGGGTGCCTACAAACCCGACTACGGATCGTTTACTAGATATTTAGGCGAAACAAGCAAACTAGTTAACATTTTAACTAATGGAACGGACATACAACCTTTGTAGATCCGGTTCTCCACCTCCATAGCTCCGCAACGAAGTCCTCTCCGCTGTCCAAAAAGAATCCGGGCTCTAGAGTCGGCTTCGTCGGAGAAAAAGCGAGCTAGGTCGTCGATGTCCATGCCGAAGATGATCTACGTCGAGGCATCGAAAGATCAAGCTCCACCTTCACCAAGTCATGAAAACTTGTGAAGGAAACACACTCTACTACTTGGCAAGAGGTAGAGGATGAAGAAATAGGAGTTGGGTTGACTTTAGATTTGGATTTCACACACTTTTTCATCAATCACCATTGATGTAGCAAGCTTTTTTTTCATTGAAGAAGAAGATGAAGCAAGAAGAAGATGATATGATAACCTATTCCTTTAAAAAGAAAAGAAAATATAATACTTATCATATCATTAACCTTAGTTAGGTGTAGAGAATTGACTAAGGTTAATTTGAAGAGTTAGGGTTAAGAAAGAAGACAAAATGGTTACTTAGTCAAAGTTTCAAGAAACTTCAATTACAAACAAAATAAGCCACCATTTCATTTTCTTCATCTTTTTCTTTTTCCAAAATAAATAAATTAATAAATAAGAAAAAGAAAACCCTAATCTTAATCTTAACCATGGTCAAATTCTTTACACTAACCCTAGCTTGCATGTATCATCAAATATGATACAATCATGTGCACAAAATATATCACATATGCAATGTGCACAAACTAAGTGAGTGAATCCATTTAAAGTGAACCAATACTAGTTAATGCAAAGCAATATATCAAATATATAATTATACATTAAATCATTAAATCAACACTTGATTCAATGATCCGGTCATGTCGAATATAACCGGCTAGTATCCAATGTATCGGCTTATCGAATCAATCCTTGATTCGATAACTAGGTTATATCGCATATAACCAATCGATACATTCGTCGCGAGAATGAAATACGGTATCACATACACGAATTATTCTCGCTCCCGCACATATCTCATATGCGCTCCTATTTCGTTTCGCTTGAACTAGGAAACCTCTGTGTAGGACTCTAAAGACTCGTCAATACGCCGGCAGCAGATGATGATCATATCAAACACCCACAAGCCGCAAGTGGTCTGCTAAACGTAACGGCCACCCGGGTATTGAGCGATCAGAAGATCGACGAGCAAGCCCGCTCAGACTCCTGCGAATCCAACCAGTAACACTTACCGTACGGTCCGGTCTGTTCGTCTGATATGTCGTATATCTCGCCTAGGGTGGTAAACGTCAGACCCCAGTAGCTCGATAAGTCATGCCGACGTAGGGTCCATAACATTCGTGAAGCTACTGATAACTCTTACCAGTATATCACTGCAACCCTGGCCAGGGATTTCCTGTTATGGCCAGTCGAGCATAGCACAACATCAACCCCCAATACCGGGAGAGACGAATCCCCTCCTATCGCTCATTGCCTTCATGTGAATCGGGACTGTACCCAAAAACCACCTGTTTGCACGACTCAGTAGAGCCGTGGTAGGGTGGAAATCAAAGCACAGTGGGAGACACACAAGACTCTATGACGATCTCGGGTCAACAGACTAAGCTGTACCAGTGTCACCAGAGAACTGCCATCTGACGTGAGGTATAATACCATCTGGGAGTTCTCGGCGAGTCCGTTCAGTGTACCCAGTCTCCACTGAGCACCCGCATACCATCTTCGATGTCAAACACCAATGGATATAGGATCATCCATCGCCCATCGCATGGGTCGAGAAGATATGCGCTAGTCTACTCTGGAATATCGATGCCTCGTCTCGATATTCCCTCGACTAGGAACAATGAAGGATGTACTCATTGACTACCCAGGCCCCACTAGTATGATCTGCATCATAGTCCTGGAAGTCGAGTACACATCCTAAGGGCTTTATCAACATGTAATCAGAGAGACAGAAAGTATACATGTTAAGATAAAGAGCAACCAGATAGCGTACTATCATGTCGAGCAAGAAAGTCCTTCCTATATATGTCCCAGCATCCACTACAATATACATCCAATGTACAGTAATGGCCTCTAGGGCATACATATGACTAACATAAACTACTTATCGACCGCAACTTCACTAAACTAAACAATAGAGCCCCCAATTGCTCTCTTGTCGGATCTAAACGATCCCGTTAAGTCGATCTTAGTCTAAAATTAGACTAGCGTGTCCTTAACGAACGTTTAAGTTGATCTTAGCCTCAAATAAGGCTAACGTATCCTTAAACACACACCCCACCCATACACAAATCTATGAAAGATACGGATTTGGACTAATCCACATCCTACGGGCAACAGCACAAATTAGTCTCCGTATACAATCCGAGGGCAACCAAACAAAAAACAAACACACACGACACGAAGTGACCACATGGAGAAGGAGAAAGTTGTTATCGCGATACGGTAGCGTAATTAACTGCAGGGGCTTGCGCCTGCAGGGAAGAGCGTCCCCACAATCAAAAACCCCTCAAACGAGGGGGAATCTTACGAACTCTGCTACATCGGCCGCATCCGTTTAAACCTTCGATACATGGTGCCATAAATCAACTTGGCATCTTCGGAGAGGTGGACGGATAGCACCAATTAGCATCTGCCCCGAATTTCAGGCAAGACGTCTGCCGCGTCTCTGCCGCGTCTTCGGAGGGGAACAGATTCTGGCACGCCCGGTGGGACCTTTTCCTTTTTCCACTCCACACTTCGTGTGTCGTGTTCGCGTCGCGGTTTGCTAATGGTTGCCTTTGGGTTTCAAGGTACTATGATTTGGCATTTTGCTTGCTAAAGAAAGCAAAAGAATCAATGGCATCCACCTGTGCAAGATGTTCCAACTGCAACTGCAACCTACGCTCCGCCTCACCTGGAGGTGTAGCTTATGGACCTCAAGTGGGTACCTGTTGCCGGTAGAACAGGTCACCCAGGCTACTACTGGACTGTTTTTCGGGACCATGCTCCCGCCAACGAGCTTCACCGCTCCCTTGCCCGTACCGGAAGCTCCCAAGAAATCGGTCTTCGATCGACTTACAGCTACTGCGGCCCCTCTCAACGGGTCGTCCAACACCAGCGCCTCGATCTTTTCCAGATTGGGCCAAAATTCCTGCGGGCCCACAATGAAGCTTGCAGTCCCAAAGAAGGTTATTCCGAAAAGAGTAACCAACCCTGCTCCCGAAGACGTAAAGGCGGCTTCTCCTACCAAGGGGTCGGTCTTTACAAGATTGACCATCCCAACTCCCCCTCCTGCTACTCAAAAGACATCAGTCTTTAACAGGCTGACACCGGCAACAGACCTTCACCTGAGCAGGGGGCAAGACAAGGCCATCCCCTTCACCGAGCCAACTCCATCAGCTCGACATGCTCGACGTCGCCACTGGCGCCGAGTGAGGAAGTCAGGAGGCAACTCCCCCTCTGGGCTAACTCCACCAACCCCGACGGCGGAAATTAATGCTGTTGTTCCAACTGGGAACAGCTTTGAGCTGCTGAATAAGGTGCGTAGGAATTCTATTACCGCCGTACTGAAAAGATCTCCTCCTCCACTGGAGAAGGTTGTGGAAGCAAAGCCAGAACAGTCCCCTCAGCGGCTGTCCTCCAAGATCTACAAAGTCTGGCGGCAGGTCCGAGACTCGGTGGTCGATCCAAATTCCTCCCGCCACCACAAGAAGCTGAAGGTCCAACAGGAAGTAAACTATCCTGCCAAGCCACGAAAAGCTGTCTGGGCGCCCACTGCGACGGCCCCCTCAACTTCGACCGCTCACAAGAAGAGAAGGCCGGAGAAGACCCCCATGCCTGCAACAAATGTTAAAGGCACTGAGCCCAAAAGCACCAAGTCTAGGGGCATGGTGGTCCATACCATTTACATGGCATCCGGGAAAGAAGATAGCCGCGCTTCTACGGGCCACCGACCACTCACCCAATTCATCATAAGGGCCCAGGAACAACAGCAGCAGAAGCTCCAAGAAATGCTGACTGCAATGGCCGCACTCACTGGGCCAAAAGAAAGCCCGGAGGCATCATCGGAACAACGTCGCGAACACGAGACTGATGCGAGGTTTCTTCGGAGAATACTCAAAAAGAAAGACAAGGAGGCTGAGGAACAAGCGGCCAATATAAAGCAGATAGCTCTTCTGTTCCAAGACATGGTCGGCATGATGATACAGCCGGATCCCCCAGCTGAAGACCCTCCAATCATTATTGAAGATGACAGAGGAGAAACGTCAAATCCACCTCCGGCTCTTTCAACAGCCAAAGAGGAAACAATCTCTAAAGCTGCCATGGATGATTATATTGCTCAGCAAATAAGAGTTCACCAGGCAAATGAGGCAGCCGGCCAAGTTGTAAAAACAGGACGACCGTATCCAGGCTGGAATGATCAGATAAAATACCCGCCGGGCTACACGATTCCGAAATTCCATGTCTACAAGGGGACAGGCAATCCCCATCAACATGTTGCCCAGTTCAGGGCTCTTTATGGCAACACCGGTGGCGATGATAAGCTCTTGCTTCGCCAATTCGTCGGCAGCTTATCGAAGACGGCGTTTGAGTGGTACTCCGAACTTCCAAACGACTCCGTCAAAACTTTCGTAGAGATGGAGTTGCTATTCACCCTGCGATTCGCGAGTGCCAACGAACGCACCCTAATAACGGCATTGATCAATGCAAGGGTGAAGCCGGGCGAGACGTGGATTCAATACGCGATCCGATGGCGGAATCTGTGGTCGAAGTGTGAACAGCGCATCGAAGAAGCACCAGCGGTGGGCATGTTCGTGGGCACCCTAGACCCTCATGCAACTATTTCACAGTTCATGATGTTCTTCAAACCGACCACGTTCCAGGCTTTAATCGATAAGTTGGCCCAGATGGATCAGATGGGTCATAGACCATCTCCCCCGAAGCCAGAACCGCGGAACGAAAAGGGTAAAGAGAAGGCAATCTTCGTTGCAAACACCCAACAGCAGCCCAGTGCTCCAAAGCTAACGGATCAACTGGAGGAGAGACGACGCTATTACAATGAGAAAATGAAGCGTCCTTACTCATTCCCACGGGATAAAACGAAGAGGCTGTTCGAGCTGGCGGTGCGCAACAGGCTTATCAACTTGCCAAATCCAAGGCGACCACCGCAACCCAGCGAAGTGAATAATCCCAATTACTGCCCTTACCACCAAACGGTAAGCCATCCGATCGAGGATTGCTTCGTCTTTAAGGGATGGATCGAGGATCAGTACCTACAAGGCAAGTTTGCGTTGTCTGAGAAGTGGAAAGTAAACCCACCACAACCGCACACTCCTAAGAAGACGGACACACCGGGGGCAACGTGCTCTTTTGTTGAAGAAGCTCCGTGGGAGGTCGTGCTTTCGGCCAAAACCAAAAGGATGCTGAATAATCTTCAGACATGCCCGGCGATCAGGTGGAAGAACCCGCTAGAACCCCAGATCATCGAAGGGATGCTGAAGCCGCGCCCAACTCCAAAGATTGGTGGTGGTAGCCAAAGCGCTCACACCCAGCCGCCGAAATCTTCGAAAAAGAAGAAGAAATCCAAGAAGCCCGTGAAGCCTGGCGATAAGCGCACGGACCTACAGAAACAGATTGACGCGCTGGAAGAGTATAATCAGAAGATGCGAACCCCAATCACACTTCAAGAGTTCCTCGGCCACGTCCTTGAGAACGAAGATGATGGAGAAGACTCGTCGGATGGATCTGAGGATTACGTAGCAAACTGCCATGTAATCTCTCATTCATCGCTAGACAATGAAAAAGCTCCCTGCACAGAGAGACTGGAGGCAAGTTCTGAGCCGGAACTTCTATGGCCGTCATACGAAATGATCGACGCCTTCCTGAATGAGATTCATCTGAAAAGTAAAGCCGATCGGGAGCGTGAGATGGCCATACTTGAAAGAGCAAAACGCCGGCGACTAGATGAAAGAATCGAGACACTCCCGCCGAATCAAGGAACATCCGTCGCGGATAAAAACAAGTTCAAGACGAGGAAAATGTTTGCAAAAGCCATATCAATAGGAATGAAGCTACCACCCTCTGAAGGGAACACTCCCGGTGAAGCAGAAACACATCCTAGCTACTGCTTATATCATCGAAAGATCTCGCACCCTACCGAAGAGTGCGATGCTTTTAAAAGATGGTGGCAGGGATATGTTGCTCACCGGCAACATTTTAAGCGGATGAAACGCAAAACTCAGCGGGAGCAAAGAAGTGCGACTGAGGAGCATAAAAGAGATACCGGTAACTGTCGCATGGTCAACACCGGGGGATCGCAGGTTCTCACTTTCGGAAGCGACTCTGACGAAGAGATGGCTCTTGGCCCTCTCTTTAGAGAATCCACCTTGGGAATGGAAGAAGAACCGAAGGCCTGTGAAAACATTCAGCTGCGCAATCGCACGCTTCCAGAGAAAAATCTCGGACCCATGAATAGAAAAGATAAGGGAAAAGAAAAGGTCTTTGAGGATATCGCCCTAGATGACCAAGTCATGAAAGAGCTGACCGCCAAGGACCCGCCAAAGAAGAATAAGGTAGACTACAACGTTCTGGCACACTTGAGGAAGTTACCTTCGCAGCTCAGCATTCTCGACGCCCTTTTACTATCCAAAGAAGCGAGAGATTCATTGATCAAGACGCTACAAGAGCCAGAGCAATTCTAAGCCTTCCTTGCCGAAGAAAAGATGAAGGACGAGCTGGAGGAAGTACACACAGCCGATATCACCTTCGGCGACGAAGACCTCCTCCTTGGGACGTGCGAGCACAACCGTCCCCTCTATGTCTCAGGATACTGCCACGATATAAAGATAGGCAAAATCCTGGTCGACAATGGGTCTTCCGTCAATCTTCTCAACGTGCGAGTGTTGAAGGAAATTTGCATGAGCGTCCAGCATCTCGCTCGTGATAAAATCACCATCTCCGGTTTTGACTCCCAGTCATCGCGGACTCTCGGATCTGTGATATTAACATTACGATTCGGGCTACTTGTCACGGATATTAAATTTCATGTCATTGACGCCAAGACATACTATAACGCTTTACTCGGCCGGCCTTGGTTACACAAGTACAACATCATCCCTTCTACACAACATCAGTGTATGAAATACTTCAAGGATGGTCTCGAATATACCGTAACAGGAGAGCTGAACCCATTCTCCGTGAACGAAGTCCGTAAGTACGAAGATGCAAAATATTTCCTGCCGGATTTCGAAGACACGGAGAGATGTCACAAACCGGAGAACAAAGCTATCACCACCATTCCTGTCTTCGGGAGTGATACTGAGGAAGAGGAAGAGATAGTTTATTCAGGCCCACCCCAGTACAACAAGCCAGGACCGTCCGCTCCTATGTTGATCTTTGGCAGCGACTCGGAAGATGAGGTCCATGCTATATTCTCCGCTCGACCTTCAATACAAACATTCGCTGATGAAGAGAAAAGTTTGCAAGTTGCTATGGTTCCGCCCAAACATCATAAAGAACTGGACGCGCTTGATACCTATAGTGTGGAAAAGCTGCAGACGTTCTATGTCCCTCCCAGGCAAGAAGGCGAAAAGGCAATCCTATTCTACCGCTCCGAGGAAACTAAAGTTGAGAAAGAAATCTGGCACGGCGCGGATCCTACACTTGACAGGTTTCAGCCCATCCGTTCTCCTGGATATTATACAGAAGGCTTGAAAAGGCTATTAAGGCGCCAAGGGATACCCTTCAAATAGACCGCTCGAAAAGCCAAGTTCTATGACAGGGTCTGGAACGTTCCCGGAACTCAGCGCAAGTTGCCCAATGGGAGAATGGAAGCAATCAGGCTTGGATACGTTCGATCCAAGAAACGGGAGCTACTCAGCGACTGCTATGTTGTACATGACTTTGATGAAGAAGGAGATGCTCAATGGGAGAGTGCTAATTCTGAACCAGAAAAAGTCCCCGACGTAAAAATGCCCAGTCCGTCGTTCGAAGAACAAATGGACAAGCTTATAAGGGAAGCTGGTCAAAAAGTTCGAGACGACCATAACCGCGAAATGGCCATCTACGAGAAAGCCAGGACGCAACGCCTTCTCCAACAGGCGGTGAAAGACGAAAATGCCGCTCCCTGCCAACCTGTTGTAAAAAAGGCCCGACGCAGAGGCAGAAACAAGTCAAAAAGCAGAAAAGGCATTCAGCAACGACAAAGCGGGACCAAGAAGTCACGCGAGCGGGAATCGAGCGATCCGGATTTGTCCCTTATAAAGAAGATGAGTCGAGCATACTCTTTTCCTCAAGACAAGACAAAGAAGATACTTGATCTTGCCATAAGACATTAAATGATTATCCTCCCGGAGTCCAAGCACCCCGAACAAACAGGCGAAGTCTCACACCCAAACTATTGCTCCTATCATAGAGCAATGGGACATCCACTTTCAGACTGCTTCACCTTCAAGAACTGGGTTGAAGATCAGTATCAACTCGGCAAGTTTGCTCTATCCGACGGTTGGAGGATAACTCCGCCGCAAAAGCATGAACCCAAATCCATGAGGATAGGCCCGGATCTACATCGGTCTTGGAAGTGAGCTCGTACTTGTCATATGATAACGATATCAGAGGAAGAGACCGAGAACATGGATGATTTCCCCTGGTGCTTCGAAAACAATAATGACGAGGTGATCTCAGAGTTTCCACCGGCGCCAAAAGAGCTGGAAGATGGAATACACACTACTGCAGATAGCCTCAAGAAGATTGATTTGGGAATGGCAAGTGACCCGCGACCCACATTCGTCAGCGAGCTGCTATTTGAAGAAAGGGTGGCTGCGTTAAAAGACATGCTTATGCAGCATAGAGATTGCTTCGCATGGAACTATTCCGAAATGCCAGGATTAGATCCAGAGATCGCGGTCCACAAACTAACGATATCCCAGGACATCAAGCCTATCAAACAAGCACCGAGAAGAATGCGGCTCAAGCTTGAGATGAGCATCAACGCCGAGGTCAAGAAGCTGATCGACTCTGGCTTCATCCAAGACGTTCAGTACCCTGACTGGATCGCCAACATCGTCCCGGTAATGAAGAAAAATGGGACGGTGCGCATTTGTGTGGACTTTCGGGATCTTAATAAAACCTGCCCGAAGGATGATTTCCCAGTACCGGTCACTGAGCTGATGATAGATAACACGTCCACTCACGAAGTTTTCTCCTTCATGGACGGATCATCAGGATACAATCAAATAAAGATGCATCCCGAAGACCAGAAGCATACTGCTTTCCGAACCCCTCTGGGAATATTCTGCTATAAGGTGATGCCTTTCGGTTTAAAGAACGCCGGTGCCACCTATCAGAAGGCCATGACGAAGATCTTCGATGACCTTATACATGAAATCGTCGAATGCTACATCGACGACCTCATGGTGAAAAGCAAATCATACGAGGAGCATCTCGAGCATATGAAGATCGTGTTTTAGTGCCCTCGGCAATACAATCTGAAGATGAACCCTCTCAAATGCGTGTTCGGAGTTTCCTCGGGCAAATTCCTGGGACTCATCGTCCAACACCGAGGCATCGAGATAGACCCGTCGAAGATTAAGGCGATCATGGAAATGCCCCCGCCAAGAACTCTCAAGCAGTTGCGGTCTCTCCAAGGGAAGCTCGCGTACATCCGGCGATTTATAGCCAATCTCTCTGGCAAGTGCCGTCCGTATAGTCACCTGATGAAGAAGGGAACCCCGTTCGTCTGGGATCACAAATGCCAAGGCGCGCTGAACGAAGTCAAGCAGTATCTGCAGAACCCGCCAGTGCTGGCCGCTCCGGTCAAGGGAAAGCCCCTTATTCTTTATACAACAGCCCTCGAAGGTTCCTTAGGCGCATTATGGGCACAAGAGAATGACCAAGGGAAAGAAAGAGCTCTCTACTATTTGAGTCAAGTTCTCCTGGGGGAAGAAAGCAATTACTCCCCCATCGAAAAACACTGCCTGGCGTTGATTTTCGCGATAACGAAACTCAGGCACTACGCATTGGCGCATGAAGTCCGTCTCATATCGAAGGTGGACCATCTCAAATATTTGATGTCAAAAGCCATATTGACGGGGCGACTCGCTAAATGGACCCTGCTCTTGATGGAGTTCTCGATAACTTATCAGCCTCTTAAGGCAGTGAAAGGCCAAGCCATCGCCGATTTCCTCGCTGAACATCAGATACCGGCCGATTCCCCTTTGAATTGCGAACTGCCAGACGAACATGCGTTTGATGCGATCGACGGTGGTGGTATCCGGTGGGAACTTTATTTTGACGGAGCATCTTCCATGAAGAAGCACAAACAGAACACGCCTATCATCAAATCAGGGGTAGGCCTTATCTTTATAACCCCACAAGGAGGGATAATGCGCTTCGCCTTCTCCTTGACAGAGCCAAGGACGAACAATGAAGCCGAGTATGAAGCTTTGATAGCAGGCCTCAAGATCGCCATCGACATGGGAATTGAAAACCTCCTCATATACGGAGATTCCCAGCTGATCGTTAGTCAAGTAAATGGCGACTATCAGACGTGCAAACCAAAGTTGGTGAAATACGGTGAAAGAGTGCAGCAACTGCTGACTCAAAATCCTTCATACACCTTGGAAAGCATACCGCGTACGGAAAATAGCAAGGCGGACGCGTTAGCCAAGCTCGCTAAAGAACTGGCTGATGAGAACCTCGATGATGTGAGGATCGTTGTGCAAAGCCGTCGGGTCCTCGCACCGGCAGAAATATCTTCGGACTCATCCGAGAAAAGGGAAGCGAATGAGCAGACGACCCTGCAAATAAAAGACAAGGAAAAGGTTGAGGATTGGAGAGAAGTCTTTATAGACTACTTCAAATCCCGTCGAACGCCTGAAGATGCGTCCTCGAAACATCAGCTCATGAAACGAGCCCTATCTTTCTCCTTCGTCAATAATACTCTGTACAAGAGGTCATTTGATTCTCTATGGTTGAGATACCTGGGACCTGAAGAGGCAAGAAGATTCGTCCAAGAAGTTCACGACGGACTCTGCGGTTCTCACCAAGCAGGCCCGAAGATGAAGTTGAAGATCAAACGGATGGGTTATTATTGGCCCACGATGATCCAGGACTGCCTCGAGTATGAGAAGCAATGCCACTCGTGCCAGATTCATGGGGACTTTATCCATCAACATCCAAATCAACTACATCCAACGGTGGCTAGCTGGCCATTCGAAATGTGGGGAACTGACATAGTCGGCCCCATCGAACCAGCATCGTCCGGGGGACATCGATTCATTTTGGCGACGACTGATTACTTCTCCAAATGGGCAGAAGAATACCGCTGAGGGAAGTGAAGACGGAGAATATCCACCATTTCTTCAAGACGCACGTCATTTACCGGTTTGGAACTCCGAGACGGATCATCTCCGATAACGGGCCAGCCTACAGAAGCCACAAGATTAGCCGCTTCGTACAACAGCACAACATAGACTGGAGATATTCCTCAGTTTATAATCCCCGAGCTAACGGTCTAGCTGAGGCTTTCAACAAAACCTTAACAAAGATCGTGAAGAAGACGGTGTCCTGAAATAAGAAGGACTGGCACGAGAGGCTGTAAGAAGCTCTCTGGGCGTATCGAACTACGTTCAAGACGGCCACGAACACAAATCCATACGCGTTGGTATTCGGAACAGAAGCGGTACTCCCCCTCGAGATAGAATTACCTTCTCTACGAGTGGCAGTCCATTACGAGCTGACAGACGAAGAAAATGCTCACCTTCGGCTCGAGGAGCTCGATGCCCTTGATGAAACCCGGCTTGTAGCGCAACAAAATCTAGAAGCTTATAAAGCAAAGATGACGCGCTCATATGAAAGATTGACCAGGCCGAGGACATTTCGTACTAGTGGTCAAAAGACCTATGATCCCCAATCGCGCCAAGCGAGGAAAATTCGAGCCGAACTATGAAGGCCCGTACATCATAGACAAGGTCTACCAGGGTGGAGCCTATCTACTCATGGACATGCATGGCGAAAGACCTTTCAGACCAATAAACGGCTGCTTCCTGAAGAAATACTACGCTTGACGAGTCACAGCCTAGGTCAATGATAGATGATGACGACTATGTCCGCTCGCTATCTTCCTAAGCCCAAACTCTATAAGTAGTAATCGGCTTACTTTGCAACGGACCGAAACGTCCTTAAACTAATAACGGACTACTATGTCCTAAAACTAGCTGTGGACCGGGATGTCGAAAAACTACGGCGGATTGCAGCATCCCAAAGCTGATATAAAAAAAATAAAAAAAACAAAAAAAACGGTATGTTCATAAGCAAAATGGGCACGGATGAAACCCGAAAGGGCTCCGTGAGTAAAAACAGCAGGGCTACCGGCGAGTCTTGTGAAAACCCAAAAGGGCGCAACCTCGTTTATAAAAAATAATAAAAAAAGAAAGAAGACGGTACGTCCATAAGCAATATAGGCACGGATGAAAACCCAAAAGGGCTTCGTGAGTAAAAACAGCAGGGCTACCGGCGAGTGTTTGTGAAAACCCGAAAGGGCGCAACCTCGTTAAAAGACACTTACAGGGTCCTCTCGACCTTGTGAGGAGAAATCACCCGCATGAGATCCTTAAGACTCACGATGGAGCAACACACTTAGGGATCCCCACGATTCCTAAGGAGAAATTACACTTGCGAGATCCTCACGACTCGTAAGGAGAACTCTCTTATGGGACCCTCACGGCTCATAAGATTTGAAAGTCTTAAGTTACAGAGGCCTGAACTTGTTCTTAAGCAACCCCCACAACCTCCAATATTGCCCTACAAGCGGCTCAATACTGACCCTTGTATACAATCCACGGGCGTGAATAAACATTTCCCTAGCCAAGTCCCATCCGTGACTAGGGATATGTCTGCACGGTGAACAACCCTTACGAGTCCTCTCGACTTATAAAGAGAAAACGGTCTTATAAGATCCTTACGACTTATAAGAGAACATACACTTAGGAATCCCCACGATTCCTAAGGAGAAAACACACCTACGAGATCCTCACGACTCGCAGGGAGAAATACCTTTGTGAGACTCTTATGGCTCATGAAGTCAAAAGCCTTAGTCGACAGGATCCTAACCCTGTTCGCTAAGCCATCTTTGTTCGATATCGACAGAGGCAAGTGATGATTCGCTCCTGGAAATATTCCAGTTGTAGCGATGCTGATGCCGAAATCGGTGTCTAATTCCAAGCTTGCGGCGAAAAGCCAGCGAGCCATATATGCATACGAAATAGCCGAAATGATGGGGCAACTTGCAACAAAATCAGCAAGTAAAAAAATGTATGCATTCGAAATGGCCGAAATGATTGGGCAACTCGCAATAAAAAGCAGCGAGTAAATATATATATATATATATATAAATAGCCGAAATGATTGGGCACCGTGAAAAATAGCCGAAATGATGGGGCAATCGCGACCTTCGCGATATAAAAGCTGAAATGATAGAGCATCGCGGAAAAAAATAAAATAAAAATGAAAGTGAAATTTATGCCATACAGGTGATATTATATCAATCCCTGTATACAATCCAGGGGCGCAAACGAAGAAGGAATCACACTCCTCCTCCCCAGGTTTCATCAGAAGAAGAAGCTAAACCGCGATGGGTCACAGATAGCCTGGAAACCATCTCAACATTCGTCTCAGCAGACACAACATCAAGCAAAGTGGAACAGCGGCAAATCCCAGTTCCGTGACTCGGCGGTGTACAGATGACCGAGAGTCAAATCCCAACTTCGTGAAATGCGGATATAATCAACAAAATTCCTGGTCACGTGGAACACGGATAACGTCACTTCTGACCCCGTGGAAAACGTCCAGAGTGGATCCTGGTCCTCGCAGAGCACGGCAGTGAACCCATGTGAAGCATCCAGAGTGGAGCCTAGTTCTCGCCGAACACGGCAGTGAACCCGTGGGAAGCATCTAGAGCAAAATTCCTGGTCGCGTGGAACACGGATAACGTCACTTCTGACCCCGTGGGAAACATCCATAGCGGATCCTGGTCCTCGCAGAGCACGGCAGTGAACCCGTGTGAAGCATCCAGAGCGGAGCCTAGTCCTCGCCAAACACGGCAGTGAACCCGTGGGAAGCATCTAGAGCAAAATTCCTGGTTACGTGGAACACGGATAACGTCACTTCTGACCCCATGGAAAACGTCCAGAGCGGATCCTGGTCCTCGCAGAGCACGGCAGTGAACCCGTGTGAAGCATCCAGAGCGGAGCCTGGTCCTCGCCAAACACGGCAGTGAACCCGTGGGAAGCATCCAGAGCAAACATCGGACTATGAGGTCCTTAAACTCATGGACTATGATGTCCTTAACCTCGACCGTGATGTCTTAAAACTAACAATCAACCACAATGATTTTACACTAATTTTACCTTGGTTAAAGGGTACATCTCTTCACTCCTTTGATATTCGTCGTTGTAATTCCTCAACCTCTTCAAAGAGATGACGGGTCCCAACAACCACACATTTCGCGGACTGTGAGGTCCTTAAACTCACGGACTATGATGTCCTTAACCTCGACCGTGGTGTCTTAAAACTAACATTGGACTGTGGAGTCCTTAAGTCCACGGACTATGATGTCCTTAACCTCGACCGTGATGTCTTAAAACTAACATTGGACTGTGGGGTCCTTAAACTCATGGACTATGATGTCCTTAACCTCGACCGTAATGTCTTTAAACTAACATCGGACTGTGGGGTCCTTAAACCCATGGACTATGATGTCCTTAACCTCGACCGTGATGTCTTTAAACTAACATTGGACTGTGAGGTCCTTAAAACTCGTGGACTATGATGTCCTTAACCTCGACCGTGATGTCTTAAAACTAACAACGGACTGTGGACTCCTTAAATCCACGGACTATGATGTCCTTAACCTCAACCGCGAGGTCTTTAAACTACGGTATCCTGGAAAACGTCCAGAGCGGAGTCTGGTCCTCACAGAACACGGCAGTGAACCCGTGGGAAGCATCCAGAGCAACCCCCGACTCCGTGAAATGGGGATAAGGACAACTTCATCCATCACTTGCGAGTCCTCACGACTCGTAAGGGAGTAAATTCTCTTGTGAGATCCTTATGACTTTTAAGAGAAAACACACTTAGGAATTCTCACGATTCTTAAGGAGAAATTACACCTAGAGGATCCTATCGACCGGTAGGGAGAAAATTCTTTATGAGACCCTCACGGCTCATAAAATTGAAAAGTCTTAGGTGACAGATCCTACCCCTGTCTCCTAAGCCATCACTATCTTATAAAGAGTTCAAGATTAACTGTTATCTACCATCTATGGGCCACACTTGCCAAAGCTACATGCCACTGAAATAGAGACGTTACTCATGAGCATATAAACTACTTCACGCCAGAGTAAAACATAAAGGAATAGAAGGGTACGGCTCATGGAGCTGAGGGGGGATTATACCCCTTAAGAGTCGAGATTTGAGCCAATGATAAATGACGACGCTTGTGTCCGCTCGTTATCTTCTCAGATCAAGATTCTGAAAATTATATACCAACCCGAAACTGGTCATACACTATGAATTACTCTGCACTAGTTTACCCACGTATATAATTATGTGGGAAAAGTAGTGGGGGGCATTTTTTCCCACCAAAAATTTCTGCACAAAAGAGCCCAAGGTATCAAATGACAGCGATACGCTTAAGAAAATGTGAGCCTGTATTTTCCGGGCTGTATTTTGACAAACTCCCGAATGATAAACAGTTAAATTCTGATGGTATTGAAAGTATCTCGAAAACACCTTCGATTTGATATATTATGGGCCTCATAATTCATCCGGAATCAAAATTTATGAGCAAATGTCTATGCACATGTGATCTAAGGAAGAATATGCGAACCAGTATTTTCCGAGCTATATTTTGACGAACTCCGGAATGAGAAATAGCTAAATTTTGATGGTGTCGAAAGTCTCAAAAAATCCTTCGATTTGATATATTATGGGCCTCATAATTCATCCGAGATCAAAAATTATGAGCAAATGTGCTATGCACGTGCAATCTAAAGTAATGCTCTACTACATGGGGAATGCATTTTTTAGTCTCACATCGGGAAAAGGAGAGATGGCTTCTCTACCACTCCCATATAAATAAGAAGGGATACCTCTTAGAAAGGGAGAGTTCAATCCTTAAAGGATTCAATACACAAAGGAGCTTAGTTCTCCATAAGAGCTTAGTTCTCCATATATAAAAGTCATACTTCTCCTCAGAATGCACATGTGCGCTACGTGCAACGCACGTGTGCCCGCCACGCGCGCACCACGTGCAACGCACGTGCACACCACATGAGAGCGATTAATAATATTAAAATGAGCTTAGTTCTCCATAAGAGCTTGGTTCTCCATATATAGAAATCATGCTTCTCCTCATAATGCGCATGTGCGCTACGTGCAACGCACGTGTGCCCGCCATGCGCGCACCACGTGCAACGCACGAGCGCACCACATGAGAATATTCAATAATATTAAAAGGAAACTCGTTCTCCATAGGATCTTGCTCCCCCCATAATGCGCATATGCGCAAGCTCCATGTGCGCTACATGCAAATATGAGCGCCCAACACGTGCGACGCACGTGCGCCCAACACGCGCGACGCATGTGCGTGTATGGTTACTAGGCACACTAACAAGGCTCAACAAGGCATCAACCATACCAAAATTAAAATTTTATGTGCCGCACAACCCTAAGCAAGATCGTTAACTAGAGTTTAGGCGAAACTAAAGGCAAGTAAACAACTTTACACTAAAGGGAACGCGATATACAACCTTTGTAGATCGGTCCTCCACTTCATTTGCTCCTTGTTGAAGTCCCTTCGCTGAGATCAAGGTTCTCCCGGGCTCTTGCATGGCTTCACGATGCGAAGGATACGACCTTGCTTGAAGTCTCCGAGGCCGAAGATGATCTACGTCGAGGGAATTCCGACTCAAGATCCTACTTCACTAATTTAAGAATTAGTGAAGTAAACACCCTATACTAAAGGGCTAGTCTAGTAGAGGATGGAGAAATAGGAAGTGGGTTCTCTTTAGAATTTTGTTTCTCACAAGGATTCTCACTTTGGATCAAACCCTAGCTTGCTTTTTCTTTTTGTTCAATGAAGAAGATGATGAACCAAAGAAAGTGAAGAGGATAATGATCAAGTGAGAATGCTAACCATGGTGAGTGAGTATCATATACTAACTCATGGTGAGACATAACCATGGCTAAGTGTAAATGGTTAGGTCAATAAAAATCTAAAGTAAAACAAAACTTGTGGACTTTTTCAAAGCATCCACAAGCTTCCACAAGCTTTATGCTTATGAAAAAATTCCACTAATTTATAATTACTTTAGATAAATATAAACCACCATTTAAAAATAGAATGGTGTAAGTCTTACACATCCATGTCTAGTGTATCAACAACCATGATACAAATATATAACACATTTTAATATATATATCATATATATATAGTAAAGATGTGTGAAAGTGAGAAAAACCCTAAAGTGAATAAATGTTAGTAAATGTAAATTAGTATATCTAATATACAATTATACACTTAATTATTAAATCAACACTTGACTTAATAATCCGGTCATATCTCATATAACCGGCTAACAATCATTGTATCGACTTATCGAATCAACACTTGATTCGATAACCCGGCTATATCATATATAACCGACCGATACAAAAAAGTCACGAGAATAGAATACGGTATCACATACACGCATTTATTCTCGTTCTCGCACATATCACATACGTGCTCCTATTTCGTTTTGCCTGAGCCAGTAAAACCTCTATGTAGGACTCTAAAGACTCGTCAATACACCGGCAGTAGGTGATGATCACATCAAGCACCCATAAGCCGTCAGCGGTACTAGCTGGACGTAACGGCTACCTGGGTATTGAGCGATCAGAAGATCAGCAAGGAAGCCCGCTCCAACTCCTGTAAAAGCCTGCCGGTAACACTTCCCGTACAGTCCGGTCTCCTCGTCTGATATGTCGCATATCAAGTCTAGGGGTGGTAAACGTCAGACCCCAATAACCGATAAGTCGTGCCGATGTGAGGCTCATAACGGGTCGAGAAACTAC
This sequence comes from Agapanthus africanus, assembly GCA_030015575.1. Classification (NCBI taxonomy): domain Eukaryota; kingdom Viridiplantae; phylum Streptophyta; class Magnoliopsida; order Asparagales; family Amaryllidaceae; genus Agapanthus; species Agapanthus africanus. The sequence continues at coordinate 400,744,103 of CM057347.1, forward strand.
TGGTAACACTTACCAGTAAATCTCTAATCAGCTCTGGCCAGGGACTTCCCTATTACGGCCAATCGAGCACAGCGCAACATCAACCCCCAATACCGGGAGAGACGAAACCCCTCCTATCGCTCATTGCCTCCATGCGACTCGGGACTGTACCCAAAAACCACCGTTTTGCACGTCCTCATGGACGTGGTAAGGTGGAAATCAAAGCACAGTGGGAATCATACAAGACTCTATGACGATCTCGGGTCTACAAACTAACCTGCACAAGTGTCACCAGAGAACTGCCATCTGACGTGAGGTATAATACCATCTGGGAGTTCTCGGCGAGTCCATCCAGTGTACCCAGTCTCTACTGAGCACCCGTATACCATCTCTGATGTCAAACACCAATGGATATGGGATCATCCATCGCCCATCTCATGGTTCGAGAAGCGTATACGCTAGTTTACTCTGGTATATCGATGCCCCGTCTCGATACACCCATGACTAGGGAACTTGAAGGATGTACTTATGGACTACCATGTCCCCACTAGTATGATCCGCATCATAGTCCAGGTAGTCAAGTACACATCCTAAGGGCTTTACCAACATGTAACTATAAGACAGTATAAAGAGACAAGTATACATGTTAAAGTAAAGTGCAACCAGATAGCATACTATCATATCGAGCAAGAAAGTCCTCTCTATATATGTCCAAGCATCCAATATAATATACATCATTTGTACAATACTGGCCTCTAGGGCATACATACAACTAACAATCTCCCACTTGCACTAGGGCCAGCTGCTGTAGTATCGCATATCGAGCATACCGAAGAGTCTCTCAAACTGTATCTGGGGAATGGACTTCGTGAGTGGATCCGCAGTGTTGTTCTTCGTGTCAACCCTCCTGACCTCGATCTCCCGGTGATTGATGTGTAAAATTGTATGTTTGTAGTTAACCGCAATCAATAATGGTATCGCGTGTAGCTAGACCGAGATGAGTACGGGTCGTCCTCAGGGAAACGTGGAACTTTTTACTTTTACTTTAGATGTGTTAAAAAAAGAGAGAGGAATAAAGAATTTTATAGAATGGTTTCTAGATCTAAGTTAAACAAGAATGTAAAATATAGATCTAGATTATTTTAAAGATGTAATTAATATAATAAGAGGGCTTGTAGGGTTCGTTAGTATTTAGTAGTTATAGACGATTAATTAAAAGTTACCCTTTTTATCCATTAATAGATTTAGAACTAGAACGACGGTGATGCGTGTAGATTAGGGTTTCCGGAGGGAAAAGGAATCCCACTCTTAACCCTTATCTCGACACGGAACTCCGTTCATATCTAGCCTTTACCAAAACAATCATTAATCTAATCTCTAATCATGGTCGGAACTAGCAAAGAATTGCTAGCGCGCCCGATTAGGATGTTAATGATTCTTTTGATAAAGTTCCTAAACTTTATAGGACTTAAAAAGGGTTTAATTATTTTCATCGTCCATTAGCCTACCCTAATCCTACGAACCCTAACAAGCGGAGAATTACTCGCGCATGTTGGGAGAAGAAGATGAAAAGAAAGAGAGCGAAAACATAATGTAAATGCAAAGACAATTAAATAAAATAACTATCTTTATTAATCGACTTGAACAATCTACACTTTTAATCCATAGAAAATGATTACAACTAGTTGCTTCTCGATCTTTCCTAAGGAGGTAGTCGAACAGTCGATGATCAGCCTGAATGCGTGAGCGTCGGGAGCTTCGTGATCTCTTCGGCTTGATACCTTTTCCAAGAGGCTCTCGGTGCCTTTTTATAGGGCAAAGCCAGAATCTTGTAGTTGGAAGCTTGGTAAAATTCAGCATAGATTTACGCCAAAAAATATTGTGCTCTGATTCCCTATAATTGCGGCGGATCCGCGGCCCAAGGGTGGGTTTGGCCGCGGATCCGCGCTCAATGGTGAAGATCACTTCGTCAATTTTCTTAGGCTTTCTGATGGTGACATTTGGCAATCCAAGGCACCTTTAGAATTAAGAAATCTTCTCTCGGTTGCTTCCAGACTTGGTCTCCAAGTTTGCTTCTTAATTTGGCAAGATTTCTTCAACAACTTGATTTGCTTGATTCTAGCCTTGGAAAATTCTGCACAACTTGGAAATATTCTGCACAACAACTCAAATAAGATTTTAGTAGACTTTGTTCTACTAGGATTAGGTCAATAATATTATTTGCATACATTTTCCTACCAAATACTAATTAAAATATATTAACACATGGAAAATAATGTTTTTACACATAAACCCTCATATGTATAATATATTATAATAAAGTCCTTTTTTAATATGAAAATGGTAGGAAAAATGTAATACAAATGTGCAGTTTTATCGACTGAACAAATACCCCCAAATTTATCTTTGATCGTCCCGAGCAAACTAGTTTATTCAAGAGGAGAAAAAGAAAGGAGAAAACTAAGCACACTTTCGTAGGCAGACACGATTGCACTGAGCACGTGCAACAAGCCGTTAAACCTCTAGGTGTCCCTAGTAGGAGGAGTGTTGTCTCCTGAGGGTTTTCAGCGGATTACACCCACAAAATCCTATAACAAAAGAGAGATGGTGAAATTTACATATAAAGACAAGAACCATAAAAGAAATACTTTGAAAGGAAGAGTTTCCAACTATGCTAGCTTTTCAGTTGTCATGAGCTCTATCTTAATAGTCATGAAAAAATGTTAGAAATCACATTACCCTTCAATAAAACATCGTCTTTGTTCTTCATTCCTACCTTTCTTCCAAACATTGATCATATAACCCCACGTGTGTGAAATGGATATCCCTACACTCGGAGAATTCAATTCAAGCTATCATACTCTTGTCCATCTACCTTAGTACTTTTTAATTTAATGAATATTAAAGATTTGCTCACACATTTTCATGCGACCGTTAATACTTCTTGAGGTACTAACCGACCGATTACTCATGTGCTTGTTGATTAGGTGATAATATTTTCCTCGTCTTGCACCACCTAAGGCTTAGCAGTGACTCCCAGACCAGTTGGCCTTAGGGCACTAGGTGAAAAGGCACCCTCGCTATATTTTTTTATTGCTGCCTTGGCGATAACAAAACCAGTGTTCATTTTTTTTTTCTTTTCACCATTTTTATATTTTCTTCATCATTTTTTTTTTATTTCCTTCATACTTTGGCTTTTAGACAAGAGCATTTCAAGGTATCCTCTACTATCCCGAGTTTCAAGACGTGTGTAAGTGCATATAGTAGGGTATCAACATTCAAATGTTTGGCTTCCAGAATAGAAACTATTTTTCAGACTTATTTCTATCCTCAGATTAGTGACTTCCTTCATTTTACTAACCCTTGGGACAACAGCTCATAACTACTTATTACTAGTTCGTATAAGAAAACTTCTAATTTTTTTGGTTTTCTTAAACTATTCCTATCTTTTGGATGTAATGTTTCACTTTCTATTCATTTGTTATAAAAAAAAACTTTAATGCCCGGTGTCAAAGATAATTCAGTGAATACAAACCTTCCCCCCAAACCTGTTTTCAGCAGTGTCCTCACTGATGTAGCCTTTTGAGAACATGGACCTGTATACTATAGGAGAGATACAAGGGGTAAAATAATAGTGAAATGAAAAATTCCCCCAAACTTATTCTTTGACACGCACAGATATTCAATCAAATCCATTTTTTTACTCACCTCCATTTCTTAAAATGAGAAAATGTTATCAAAACATGGAGGTGAGGCGGAGGAATTTTAGTTTTGATAAAGCGGCTCCTGTAAAAACAGGAGCTCCTCCGCGGGGTCAGCAGAAAAATACGGTTTTAATCTATGCCCATTTACTTTAAAAATCGAACCGTTTTTCAAATTTTCGACTTCAACTGCTCCGTGCGGGTGTACATACCGCACCACAAAAGGTCCTTTCCAACGAGATTTAAGCTTACCCGGATGAAAATGGAGACGGGAATCGTAAAGAAGGACTTGTTGCCCCGATGTGAAGGTTTTTCTAGAAAGATTTTTATCGTGGAACACTTTAGTCCTGTTCTTTACTATCACCGCATTATCGTAAGCTTCATCGCGGAGTTCGCTTAGCTCATTCAATTGCAGCTTCCGATAGCTGCCTGCATGCTCAAGATCAAAATTAAGCTTTTTAATAGCCCACATTGCCTTATGTTCAATCTCGACAAGGAGGTGGCATGCCTTCCCAAACACAAGACCGTATGGAGACATACCAAGATCGGTCTTATAAGCGGTGCGGAATGCCCAAAGAGCATCCGTCAATTTGGTTGACCAATCCTTACGGTTTTTCGAAACCGTCTTCTCCAATATCTGTTTGATCTGCCTATTTGAGATCTCAGCCTGCCCGCTTGTTTGGGGGTGATAGGGCATAGAAAGCTTGTGAGTGATTGAATATTTCCGCATCAAGGCCTCGAAAGGCCTATTGCAGAAATGTGTCCCGTTGTCGCTAATGATAGCGCGGGGGTGTCCGAATCGCGAAAAGATATTTTCTTTAAGGAACTTAATGACAACTCTGTTGTCATTAGTGCGACACGGTATAGCTTCCACCCACTTCGAGACATAATCAACCGCTAACAAGATATATATATTCCTAAAGGAGTTGGGAAAAGGGCCCATAAAATCAATACCCCAAACATCAAATATGTCCACAACCAATATAGGTTGGAGCGGCATCTCATTCCTTCGTGAAATCCGACCCAAATGCTGACATCGCGGACAAGTTTTGCAATGTTCAAATGCATCTTTAAATAATGTTGGCCAATAAAAGCCACATTGCAAAACTTTCTCCGCCGTTTTTCGAGGTCCAAAATGACCGCCGCATGCCTGATCATGACAAAATGATAACACGCTCTTGAATTCATCGTTAGGGACACACCTGCGAATGATTTGATCGGAACAATACTTGAATAGATATGGTTCATCCCAGTAAAAATATTTTACTTAGGATAAAAATCGAAGTTTGTCTTGTTTCGACCAATCGCTAGGTATAAGTCCCGTCGCAAGATAGTTCACGATATCCACAAACCAAGGTTCGTAGGATACATTCAAGAGCTGTTCGTCGGGAAATGAGTCATTTATCGGCACAGTCACAGTTGGCGAAGAAGTGATGCGTGAAAGATGGTCGGCTACAACGTTTTCACATCCACTCTTGTCTTTGATGACAAGATCAAATTCTTGTAACAATAGGATCCAACGTATTAGCCTGGCCTTCGCATCCTTCTTCGATAAAAGATGTCGTAGGGCGGAGTGATCTGTGTAAACCACAATAGGCGAGCCAATCAAGTAGGGCCTGAATTTCTCTAATGCAAATACAACTGCTAAGAGTTCTTTCTCGGTAGTTGTGTAATTTATTTGTGCATCATTCAAGGTCCTACTTGCATAGTAAATTACATGTGGCATCTTATCAATGTGCTGTCCTAAGACCGCACCAATAGCAAAATCTGATGCATCACACATAAGCTCGAACGGGTGGTTCCAATCCGGAGATGATAAAACGGGGGCTGTAGTGAGTGATTCTTTAAGCGATTCAAAAATAGCCTCACAATCCGAATCGAAGTGAAAAGTAGTGTCCTTGGCCAATAGAAGGGTTAAGGGTCTAGCAATTTTGCTAAAGTCCTTAATAAATCTCCTATAAAATCCTGCATGACCAAGGAAGGATCGTATATCTTTGACGCAATTGGGACGAGGGAGGTTTTGAATGACATCTATTTTAGCTCTGTCAACCTCAATGCCTTTATGTGAAATTATATGTCCAAGTACAATACCTTCTTGGACCATAAAATGACATTTTTCCCAATTCAAAGTCAAGTTCTTATCCTTACAGCGGGTAAGAACAGCGTCAAGATTACGAAGGCAGTTCTCAAAGGAGTCCCCAAAAATGGAGAAATCGTCCATAAAAATTTCCAGAAAATTTTCCACCATATCTGAAAATATCCCCATCATGCACCGCTGAAATGTAGCGGGAGCATTGCATAACCCGAAGGGCATGCGTCTATAAGCAAAAGTTCCGAAAGGACATGTAAAAATGGTTTTATCTTGATCCTTTTCGGCGATGGGGACCTGGTTATAGCCAGAGTATCCATCCAAGAAACAGTAGTATTCGTGTCCCGCTAATCGTTCTAACATCTGGTCAATGAAAGGTAGAAGGAAGTGATCTTTCCTCGTCGCGGCATTGAGTTTCCTGTAATCGATACATACGCGCCACCCAGTTTGGGTGCGTGTTTGGATTAACTCATTAGCCTCGTTAGTGATGACCGTGATGCCAGACTTTTTAGGGACCACATGAATTGGACTTACCCATTGACTATCAGATATGGGGTAAATTATTCCACTATCAAGACACTTGACGATTTCTTTCTTTACCGCCTCCTTCATAACGACATTTAACCGTCTTTGTGGTTTTCGGGTTGGTTTGGCTTCATTCATCAGATGTATGTAATGTTCAACAATTAAGGGACTAATCCCTTTGATGTCAGCCATAGTCCAACCAAATGCTTCCCGATTCGATCTCAAGACTGCCAAAAGTGCATTCTCTTGCTCTAAGGCTAGAGAAGCGGAAATAATCACTGGCAAAGTCTCATTCTCTCCTAAATATGCAAATTTAAGATGAGAAGGTAGCGGTTTGAGATCAAGAATTGGAGGAGAGACAATAGAAGGTGAGGTAAGCGAATGATATTCGGACTCCCGAAGAGGTTCAAAACTTGCATGAGATATTGACTCGGAAAGTGCTGCTGACTTTTGCAACGAGTCAACGGGTTCAATCTCAAGGTCGGACTCATTGAACATATCATCACTGTAAAGTGGTGCAAGATCAAACGATGTCTCATTAATGTTGTCGAGAACATCAAAGCAAAGCTCCTCATCCATGCAGCTTTCGGAAGCTATCTCGTGGATGGAACAAACATCCAGCAATTGAGCAGAAGGTTCTGATGGCTGACTTCCTAGCTTGTAAATATAAAGCTCAATTGTCATTTTCCCGAAGGATAAGTTCATAGAACCGTTACGACAATTAATTACAACGTTAGAAGTTGCTAGGAAGGGTCGACCAAGTATCACCGGGATTTGATTGCGTGGGTTTGCCACAGGTTGTGTATCTAAAATAATAAAGTCCACGGGAAATATGAATTCCCCGACTTTAATTAACACATCCTCTAGTTCGCCCCGAGGTTTAATGATAGATCGGTCTGCCATTTGGAGAGTACAATGGGCGGGTTTTAACTCTCCAATTCCTAACTGCTCGTATACTGAATAAGGAAGCAAGTTGACGCTAGCGCCTAGATCGAGTAAAACACGATTTATATTTTTACCCCCAATAGAAATAGAGATTGTAGGACAGCCGGGGTCCTTACGTTTCTTTGGTATTTGTTGGGTAAAATCTATGCTAACATTACTCGTCATGAAAACCTTTTTAGGCACTTGAGTTTTTCTCTTCCTAATGCACAAGTCTTTAAGGATTCTTGCATAAGATGGGACTTGTTGAATAGCATCTAGAAGAGGAATATTCACGCTAACTTGCTTAAACATTTCCACAATCTTCTCCATTTGCGGGTTAGGTCGGTTGGCCCTTAATCGGTTTGGAAATGGAGCTCGATCAATAAGTTTTGGGTCCAACGTTTGTGGAGAAGACTGTGGCGACGGATTCGATCCCAAAATTGGAGTGGGCATCGACTTAGATAGATTTGGCGAAATGTTTGAGCCTTGGAGAAAACGGAGAATAGGCTCGGACGAAGGTGGAAGACTAGACGAGTTAGGGGAAGAAGAAGAAGAAGGGGTATCAAATGTGTCACTATCATCAACTTGCTCACCCACTTGGTTGTTCAACACTCTCTCCGATCTCAACGTAGTGACGGCATTCACATTATGACTTTGTGAATGGCCAGGATTCGGTAGGGGTTGAGATGGGTGTTTCCCTTTCTCTCTCGCACTCATTGCGGCGTTTAACTGTGCGATTTGGTTTTCTATTGATTTAATACTCTCACCATGGGAGGAGGAGTTTTTCGTTAGGGCATCAATAGAAGACCTCATCTCAGCTGAATTTTGCATGGATTGTTTCATGAACATATCCAAAGTTTGTGCAAGTGAGTTGTCAATACCGGCCACTTGTGGTGTAGAAATGTTGGCCGGATTTTGGAAATTCTGTGACTGAAAGGGGGGCTGATTCTGTGGTTGTGGTTGCTGTGGAGGAGGTCTTTGATAATTACTTTGTTGGTTTTGATTCCAAGCAAAGTTAGGATGATTCCTCCATCCTTAATTGTACGTGGAAGAATAAGGGTCGTTTCTAGGTCGCTGCTGAAAAGCAGCATTAGCTTGAAACGATGCATTCATAGGACATTCTTCCGTTAAGTGTGAAGGATCCGAACAGCAACCACAGACGGTCTTAGGAAGCGTGACCTGATTTAGGGAGACTGATGAAAGTTTGTTCTCAATAGAATCGAGTTTCTTCTGCATCGCTGCCATTTCGGCTTTCACTGCGATGGAAACGTTGAGCTGGTGAATACCTCCCTTAGTTGTAGGTGGTCTTACGCTTTCCCACTGCAAAGTGCTTTCTGCGAGATCTTCCAGATATTTCCATGCTTCACCATCATCTTTAGACATGAAATTGCATTGACACATTGTTTCAAGCATCTGCTTTGTCGCTGGATTAATGCCCTCATATATAATCCGACATAAATCCCATCTTTCTATTCCGTAATGGGGGGCATTGGACAAGAAGATCTTTGAAACGTTCAAAGCACTTCCAAAATGGTTTATTGGGAAGCTGGGTGAACTGGTTGATCTCGCTCCTAATGTGGGCAGTCTTATGATTTGGGTAAAACTTCTTAAGAAATGCTATAACAAATTCATCCCAATTAGTGATAGAGTGTGCGGCAGTATTATAAAGCCATTTTTCTGCCAAGTCGCACAGTGTGAATGGGAGAAGACGTAGGCGCATAGCATCTAAAGTCAATTGTGAAGTACCCATCATTGCGCATACGTTTTCGAATTTGGTGATGAAAACGTACGCGTCTTCCGACTCAAGCCCGTGAAATTTGGGCAGCAGATTGATGTAGTGGGGTTTAATTTCAAAATTATCCCCGTTAGGTGGTGGAAGAGATAGACAAGTAGGAAGGGGACCACGAATAGGATAGCATCTCTCTTGGAGAGAGATGCGCGGTGGATTCTGCGCACCTGCGGGCGGTGGTAGCGTGGTGTTATAATTAGATGGAGTGTCGTCCATCACGGTCGATGTGGTGTGTGGTGGGGGAAAAGAAGATGAAGAAGTACCGACTTCGGTGTCGATAGAAGGAACGCGGACAAGACGGGCACTAGGATCCCGTGTCCAGCCGAGCATGCACTAAGCGGGTTTAATGCAAGTGGCAGCATGTGTGTGATTTTAAAATTGGCTTGTTTTGAAAAAGTGGGACTCAAGACAAATCACCCTAAGATGCACAAGCAACCCTAGAACTAAGGTCACCTAGGTCCAGTCTCTAGACCTCTCCTAGACTTCCAAAGGACAAGCCGCAGGATCAATCCTCTACCGCCTCCGTACTACCCTTGTAGCCAGATAAGTGCCAGGTAAGTGGGAAGGAACCACGTCGTGGGCCTAATTAAAAACCGTTAGCCTTTGTCACACTTGCCTGGGCACTACAAAAGTAATGCGGATAAACGATAGATTACCCACGACCTTCCTCTGTCCTTATTGAGCGCGACAGTCCTTAGAGTCTGGTCTGGATATTTTTTAAATTAATGAAGGGTTGATTTATATGCTCGGTTTGTGATTTGTGGGGCTTAGAAAGGGTGATGAAATCCCCACCTAATCTTGATTTGGTCTTTGCCCCTTAAAGTCCGTATTAAATATGCAAAACAAAACCAATCACAAAACTTTTGGAAAAAGATTTTTTTTGAGCGGCGCAATTTTGCAAAGAATCCTGCAGAAAATAGATTTTATTGGATTTGAAGAGAGAGAGAAGGTGTTGAGAAAGATACCAGAGAAGATTGATTCCCTAATTCCTCCAACTGGCCGCGATTCCGCCGCAGAAGGGGTGCTTTTGCCGCGGTTCCGCCTCGTGGAAGAAGGAACAGTTGATGAATTTTTTTGTATAGCCTTCTGTGCTCCTCTGGATCTCTAAAAATGTCTCTGTTTCCTGTTCTCCTTAATTCTGTGACTCCAGATCTCCTTGCAAAAATTCACGCACAAATCGTTAAATATGCAATTTGCAGTTTTGTGTTAATAATGATATGACTCGTCTAAGAATTCAACACAAATAGTAAAAATAAAAAATTACGCACGTATCCCCGGCAACGGCGCCATTTGATTGTTCGAAAATTGTATGTTTGTAGTTAACTGCAATCAATAACGGTATCGCGTGTAGCTAGACCGAGATGAGTATGGGTCGTCCTCAGGGAAACGTGGAACTTTTTACTTTTACTTTAGATGTGTTAAAAAAAGAGAGAGGAATAAAGAATTTTATAGAATGGTTTCTAGATCTACGTTAAACAAGAATGTAAAATATAGATCTAGATTATTTTAAAGATGTAATTAATATAATAAGAGGGCTTGCAGGGTTCGTTAGGATTTAGTAGTTATGAACGATTAATTAAAAGTTACCCTTTTTATCCATTAATAGATTTAGAACTAGAACGACGGTGATGCGTGTAGATTAGGGTTTCCGGAGGGAAAAGGAATCTCACTCTTAACCCTTATCTCGACACGGAACTCCGTTCATATCTAGCCTTTACCAAAACAATCATTAATCTAATCTCTAATCGTGGTCGGAACTAGCAAAGAATTGCTAGCGCGCCCGATTAGGATGTTAATGATTCTTTTGATAAAGTTCCTAAACTTTATAGGACTTAAAAAGGGTTTAATTATTTTCATCGTCCATTAGCCTACCCTAATCCTACGAACCCTAACAAGCGGAGAATTACTCGCGCATGTTGGGAGAAGAAGATGAAAAGAAAGAGAGCGAAAACATAATGTAAATGCAAAGACAATTAAATAAAATAACTACCTTTATTAATCGACTCGAACAATCTACACTTTTAATCCATAGAAAATGATTACAACTAGTTGCTTCTCGATCTTTCCTAAGGAGGTAGTCGAACAGTCGATGATCAGCCTGGATGCGTGAGCGTCGGGAGCTTCGTGATCTCTTCGGCTTGATACCTTTTCCAAAAGGCTCTCGGTGCCTTTTTATAGGGCAAAGCCAGAATCTTGTAGTTGGAAGCTTGGTAAAATTCAGCTTAGATTTATGCCAAAAAATATTGTGCTCTGATTCCCTATAATTGCGGCGGATCCGCGGCCCAAGGGTGGGTTTGGCCGCGGATCCGCGCTCAATGGTGAAGATCACTTCGTCAATTTTCTTGGGCTTTCTGATGGTGACATTTGGCAATCCAAGGCACCTTTAGAATTAAGAAATCTTCTCTCGGTTGCTTCCAGACTTGGTCTCCAAGTTTGCTTCTTAATTTGGCAAGCTTTCTTCAACAACTTGATTTGCTTGATTCTAGCCTTGGAAAATTCTGCACAACTTGGAAATATTCTGCACAACAACTCAAATAAGATTTTAGTAGACTTTGTTCTACTAGGATTAGGTCAATAATATTATTTGCATACATTTTCCTACCAAATACTAATTAAAATATATTAACATATGGAAAATAATGTTTTTACACATAAACCCTCATATGCATAATATATTATAATAAAGTCCTTTTTTAATATGAAAATGGTAGGAAAAATGTAATACAAATGTGCAGTTTTATCGACTGAACACCCGGCGATCAACTATCTCCCGGATCAGGTGATACCGCCTCAGAATATGCCTGGATAGCTGATGGGACCTGGGTTCCTTGGCCAAAGCCACCGCTCCATTGTTATCACAATACAAAGGTATTGGATGCTCAATGGATAGAACCAAACCAAGTTCAGTAATGAACTTCTTGATCCAGACAGCCTCTTTGGCAGCATCGTTGGCAGCGATGTATTCAGCCTCCATCGTCGAGTCTGCCACGGTTTCCTGCTTGGAACTCTTCCAGCTAACCTCCCCTCCGTAAAGGGTAAAGACAAATCCCGACTGCGACTTAGAGTCGTCCTTATCACTCTGGAAGCTTGAATCGGTAAAGGACTCCACTTGGAGTTCTCCGTTACCATACACCAAGAGCATCTCTTTAGTCCTTCGCAAGTACTTGAGAATGCTCTTCACAGCTGTCCAGTGACTCTCTCCAGGATCAGCTTGATACCTACTCACTACACTTAGTGAGTATGCTACATCGGGTCTGGTACATAGCATCGCGTATATGATAGAGCCTACTGCCGAAGCATAAGGTATCTCTTGCATGCGAGCTCTCTCCAAATCAGTCTTGGGAGACATCTCTTTGGAGAGAGTGAGCCCTGAGATCGTGGGTAAAAACCCACATTTGGACTCTTCCATACTAAACCTCTTTAGTATGGTGTCAATGTACCTGGATTGGGACAATCCCAATATCCGTTTAGATCTATCTCTATAGATCATAATTCCCAATGTGCAGGAGGCATCACCAAGATCTTTCATTGAGAAACTTTGTGATAAGAAGAGCTTCACCGATTGCAGCATAGGAATATCATTTCTTATCAAGAGTATGTCGTCCACGTACAATACGAGGAAGACAACCTTACTCTCTGCCACCTTCTTGTAGATACAAGGTTCATCTACGTTTTTGACGAAATCAAACTCTTTGATAACGACGTCAAAGCAGATGTTCCAACTCCGTGATGCTTGCTTTAATCCATAAATGGATTTAAGCAGCTTGCACACCTTCCCGCTACTCCCACTATCTACGAAGCCCTCTGGCTGAGTCATGTACACGCACTCTTCTAAATCACCGTTTAGAAAGGCGGTCTTAACATCCATTTGCCAGATTTCGTAGTCATGATATGCAGCGATGGCAAGCATGATCCGGATGGATTTAAGCATAGCCACTGGAGAAAAGGTTTCGTCATAGTCCACACCTGGTCTTTGACGAAAACCTTTTGCAACAAGTCTAGCTTTGAAAGTCTCCACTTTCCCATCTACACCAAGTTTTTTCTTGAAGATCCACTTGCTCCTAATGGGTTTTACCCCTTCAGGAGCATCTTCCAAAGTCCATACTTTGTTGGTGTACATGAATTCCATCTCGGACCGCATTGCATCCAGCCATTTCACTGAGTCCCCACTCGTGATGGCCTGCTCGAAGCTAGTTGGGTCATCATCAACCATGATGCAATCCTCGCTTCCACCATCTATGAGAAAACCGTAGTATCTCTCAGGTGGGTGAGGAACCCTACTAGATCTGCGGAGTGGCTGGGGTTCATCGGGAACTACCGAATCCTCTGGTTCAACCAAATCTTCTGTTGTAGTCTGTATTGCTGGAACTTCTTCCAGTTCTACCTCAGAGCCACTAATCTCTTTTGCAAGAAATTCCTTTTCTAAAAAGGTGGCGTGTTGAGCCACAAATACCCTTTGTTCCTCACTGTGGTAGAAGATATACCCTCGCGAATGCTTGGGATATCCAACAAACTTACACAAAACAGACCTTGCCTCGAGTTTGTCCGGTTTTTGTCTTTTGACATAGGCCGGGCAACCCCATATCTTAATAAAATTAAGATATGGTCTCTTCCCCTCCCATATCTCATATGGGGTGGTAGACACAGATTTGGTAGGAACCCTATTCAGTAGGTATGTTGCTATCTTCAGTGCATATCCCCAGAAGGAAATAGGTAACTCAGCTACACTCATCATTGAGCGCACCATATCTAATAGGGTGCGGTTCCTCCGTTCCAATACACCGTTGTACTGTGGTGTATATGGAGGAGTTAGCTGAGAGAGAATCCCATTCTCTTTTAGGAAGTCCAGGAATTCATTGCTCAAGTATTCACCTCCTCGATCAGATCGAAGGATTTTAATACTTTTCCCGGTTTGGTTCTCGACTTCTTGTTTATATTCTCTAAATTTCTCAAAAGCTTTTGATTTGTGTTTCATCAGGAACACATATCCGAATCTAGAGAGATCGTCAGTGAATGTAATGAAGTACGAAGAATCATCCCTGGCATGTGTAGACATGGGACCGCATACATCACTATGTATCAGTCCCAAGAGTTCGGTAACTCTTTCTCCGTGTCCCGTAAACGGAGTTTTGGTCATCTTGCCTTTGAGACATGACTGGCAAGTGTCATAAGATGAAAATTCAAACGGATTTAAATATCCATCCTTATGCAACTTAGCTAGTCATGTCGCATTGATGTGACCCAGTCTACAATGCCACAAGAAGTATTCGTTCAGTTCTGAACTCTTCCTCTTATGTGTGTTTGTTATGCTCAGAACTGTTGATTGATTTAGAACATAAATGCCATTACACAACGTGCCTGATCCAACCAACTTTTGGTTAAGGAAAATGTTCATAACATTATTCTGTAATACAAAATTATATCCCTCTTTACTCAACAAAGAAACCGATATAATGTTGCATATCAGGTTCGGCATGTAATAGCATTCGTTCAGAATCAATGTATTACCAGTTGGCAATACAAGGTGATATTCCCCGACGGTTTTAGCTGCAACAATTGCACCATTTCCAACTCTTATGTCTTTATCACCTTCTCCAAATTCTCTACCTTTCCTAAGCCCATGTAACTGATTACATATATGGGATCCTGACCCGGTATCCAATACCCAGGACGTAGAGCAAATGGAGAAACAGTTCTCTGTAACGAACACACCCGAAGAAAATGCATCAACATGTACTTTCTTCATTCGGGTGGCATGGGAATCTTGGTATTCCCCTATATCCTGATCAGTCTTATAACTCTTATAAGAAAGAACGGAACCAACGTTCCCCAGCACAGTATAACATGCGGGTTCGGTCAATACATCCATATTATTATCTTGATTAAGGCATGATATGGTCGCTACCTGGAGAGAGAGAGAAGAAAACACTTTAGCGTATGCTCTTGCAAGATCAGATTGGTTATTATTTTATCTAATCCGGATGGCTCCCACTGGTTTTATCAAATCTTCCTTCAAACCCTAAAAGGAAAGACTAGACGGGATTAATTACACCCTACAACTTCGTCAATCTTTCAGCCAGGCCAGTGTCGGTACTTTGAGGGAGGTTCCCCGTGCTTTCGCACAGACCTAATTAAAGTAAACCTCGTTTTCCCAGAGGCGTAACCCCATTGACACCTTTCTAGACACCTACTTGATCGGCTAATTGTCCTGTGTAAAACTCTCCCAGGAGTAACAATTACTCGCAGTGGGTATCGGGATCCAACTATCTCATAGAAGACATGCAATCTCATTGCAAATCTCAACACTTGAAATTCCCGATAATATTTTGCCCCAAGCATCCCATGACCTTGACGGAGGTCAACAAACCATAGGGTGCAAGTCAAGTTCAACCCGTCATTTCTTGATTGAATCAAACCCACCCGCACGACCCTTGACGGAGGTCAACAAGGTCGTACGACTACCCTAATCCAATCTGCATCATATGCATAAGCAGATAAATACTAGTTAGCTACCGCACACTATGCCTTGACGGAGGTCAACAAACGTAGGACGAATACTAAGCAGGACTTATCTGAAATGACGGAGGGCTACGACAGGTTTTTCTGAAAAACTATTGCGTAATGAACTTGATATCGTCGTAGAATCGAGTGAATTTTGAAATGGAGTGATTTCGAGGCTTTTATTAGTTTTGCTAAAGAGGTCACTCCCGGTGAAGGGATCTCGACTCTTTCCTTATGGAATAAGGTGCAGGATATATCATATACATCACTATGCAAAGCAAAACTCCAAAAGCAGTCAAAAGCAAACTGAGTGTTGTAGCATCTGCCAGTTTTGCTAAAGAGGTCACTCCCGGTGAAGGGATCTCGGCTCTTTCCTCATCGAATAAGGTGCAGGGTATATCATATATACCGCTATGCAAAGCAAAACTGTAGCTACCCTTTTATTTGAAAATTTGATTCTACAATATCTTTTAGGTTTCTTTTCTTTCATTAATCACATTAATGAAGTCCCATAATTTAAGTCACCTAAACATCACAGATAAATACGACGTACACTTATGCCATCCGCATTCGTCTCGATGTCCCCTCGTGCACCGTTAGGTTAGGTAACTAACGGCAGAGCGGGGAAGGGCTAGCGCGGGTGTAAAACATAAGTAACGCCTATATAATATATCATATATACTATATACAGTATTTATCACAGAACATTACATGATCACATCACAGATATCGCAGCAGAAGAAACATATGAAATATTGGATATACTAGGACGTCCGTGTTTTATTTTGAGCCTCTATAAAACACGGATTCCACGGTCGCGATGAATAGCCAAACCCATACCCCTAGACCCCTACGAGAGCGGCAAGCAACCTACCAATTCTGGAGTTAGGAGACCCGGACTCGACTCCTCGAGTTGGTCTCCCACTGAACTCCAGAACCCGGTTACTTGTGCTCTCCTCCTTGGGTCTATCCTAGTGCGGAAAAATAAATAATATACAAAAGGTGACATCAACCTCATCCCGGAAGTGCCCCAAATATAAAAGAATATTACATTACATTTGAATTTACATGAATGAAAATAAAAACTCTCATCTCACATAAAAAAAACCCGGCTATTCAAAACGCGACGATCCAATATAACATATCCAGCAACACATAACATCACATGTCATCAACGTAAGTAAATATGCGCATCCCAATTGTCATTGACATATAGCAACGAAACCGGCGATATCACATATTACACTTACGGTCACAGAAAAGAAAGTGTAAAACTACAACATTTGGAATCCGCAACCTCTTTAGACATCGTAAATCCGAAATATCACATATTCCGCATTTCATGCCTAACTGTATGAATTCCACATATTGTATCACATTCCAGATAAATAGACAGTATTAAACTTTCCAATCGAATAATCAAATACCCAAGATTTTCTCAATAGCTCAACACCTGAGCGGAGTTCAAAAATTCCAGAATACGTCACAGTAGCAACGGTCCAGCCGTAGAAGGGTCAAGCCAACGCCTCACATGTGGCACGCCGTACTGCCCCAAACCCTAAGGTTCAAAGGGCAGTTCAAGACGGTCACATAATCGAGTTAAGGTTAGTTGTCTTCTAGAGGGTCCGTCACATCACATGCACGTTTTTCCGAAAGATTTAAAACCCGAGAAAAATTCAACACTTGAATATTTTTCGTGCCGGGAAAAATTGAGTTAATGATATCCGTTCGAACATTTTAATACTTTCTAAATTATCTGGAATAACAATACGAAATTAAATCTTCCGATCGAATCGACGAATACAAAAGGATCCCCAGAATACTCAACACTTGAGTCAATTTAAAACTACCCATAAAATAGCCCTATCAGACAAAAGTATTACTGTGCAAACAGATAAGCCAACTCTCACTGTACGGCCGCGGTTCCGCGGCACAAGCAGGGTATTGCCGCGGAACCGCGGCGGTCCGTACGGATGACGTCACCAATTTTGCACCGTAATGCTTAGAAATCCCTGCTGTATTTTTTAGGTATTTTTAATTCTGAAAAAACCCAGATTTTGAAAAAAGTCCAGAGAGGGGGTCGTTTTGACGTTTTCGGGTTCGATCGGGGTTTTAACTTCGTTAACACATCGCCTAATGCTCTAGCTAGGCTCTGATACCATTTTAGGATTACTAGGCACACTAACAAGGCTCAACAAGGCATCGACCATGCCAAAATTAAAATTTTATGTGCCGCACAACCCTAAGCAAGATCGTTAACTAGAGTTTAGGCGAAACTAAAGGCAAGTAAACAACTTTACACAAAAGGGAACGCGATATACAACCTTTGTAGATTGGTCCTCCACTTCATTTGCTCCTTGTTGAAGTCCCTTCGCTGCGATCAAGGTTCTCCCGGGCTCTTGCATGGCTTCACGACGCGAAGGATACGACCTTGCTTGAAGTCTCCGAGGCCGAAGATGATCTACGTCGAGGGAATTCCGACTCAAGCTCCTACTTCACTAACTTGAGAATTAGTGAAGCAAACACCCTATACTAAAGGGCTAGTCTAGTAAAGGATGGAGAAATAGGAAGTGGGTTCTCTTTAGAATTTTGTTTCTCACAAGGATTCTCACTTTGGATCAAACCCTAGCTTGCTTTTTCTTTTTGTTCAATGAAGAAGATGATGAACAAAAGAAAGTGAAGAGAATAATGATCAAGTGAGAAGGCTAACCATGGTGAGCGAGTATCATATACTAACTCATAGTGAGACATAACCATGGCTAAGTGTAAATGGTTAGGTCAATAAAAATCTAAAGTAAAACAAAACTTGTGGACTTTTTCAAAGCATCCACAAGCTTCTACAAGCTTTATGCTTATGAAAAAATTCCACTAATTTGTAATTACTTTAGATAAATATAAACCACCATTTAAAAATAGAATGGTGTAAATCTTACACATCCATGTCTAGTGTATCAACAACCATGATACAAATATATAACACATTTTAATATATATATCATATATATATAGTAAAGATGTGTGAAAGTGAGAAAAACCCTAAAGTGAACAAGTGTTAGTAAATGTAAATTAGTATATCTAATATACAATTATACACTTAATTATTAAATCAACACTTGACTTAATAATCCGGTCATATCTCATATAACCGGCTAACAATCATTGTATCGACTTATCGAATCAACACTTGATTCGATAACCCGGCTATATCATATATAACCGACCGATACAAAAAAGTCGCGAGAATAGAATACGGTATCACATACACGCATTTATTCTCGGTCTCGCACATATCACATACGTGCTCCTATTTCGTTTTGCCTGAGCCAGTAAAACCTCTATGTAGGACTCTAAAGACTCGTCAATACGCCGGCAGTAGGTGATGATCACATTAAGCACCCACAAGCAGTCGGCGGTACTAGCTGGACGTAACGGCTACCCGGGTATTGAGCGATCAGAAGATCAGCAAGCAAGCCCGCTCCAACTCCTGTAAAAACCTGCCGGTAACACTTCCCGTATAGTCCGGTCTCCTCGTCTGATATGTCGTATATCAAGTCTAGGGGTGGTAAACGTCAGACCCCAATAATCGATAAGTCGTGCCGATGTGAGGCTCATAACGGGTCGAGAAACTACTGGTAACACTTACCAGTAAATCTCTAATCAGCCCTGGCCAGGGACTTCCCTGTTACGGCCAATCGAGCACAGCGCAACATCAACCCCCAATACCGGGAGAGACGAAACCCCTCCTATCGCTCATTGCCTCCATGCGACTCGGGCTGTACCCAAAAACCACGGTTTTGCATGCCCTCATGGATGTGGTAAGGTGGAAATCAAAGCACAGTGGGAATCACACAAGACTCTATGACGATCTCGGGTCTACAAACTAACCTGCACAAGTGTCACCAGAGAACTGCCATCTGACGTGAGGTATAATACCATCTGGGAGTTCTCGGCGAGTCCGTCCAGTGTACCAAGTCTCCACTGAGCACCCGTATACCATCTCTGATGTCAAACACCAATGGATATGGGATCATCCATCGCCCATCTCATGGGTCAAGAAGCGTATACGCTAGTCTACTCTGGTATATCGATGCCCCGTCTCGATACACCCACGACTAGGGAACTTGAAGGATGTACTTATGGACTACCATGTCCCCACTAGTATGATCTGCATCATAGTCCAGGTAGTCAAGTACACATCCTAAGGTCTTTACCAACATGTAACTATAAGACAGTATAAAGAGACAAGTATACATGTTAAAGTAAAGTGCAACCAGATAGCATACTATCATATCGAGCAAGAAAGTCCTCTCTATATATGTCCAAGCATCCAATATAATATACATCATATGTACAATACTGGCCTCTAGGGCATACATACAACTAACAGTGGGCGAACGCAAAGAAGCCTTTTTCAGCAGCGAGAAGCTTAAGCTCCAGCCTGTTCTTCCCCCCTAATGAGTGAGACATGGTTCAAAGGGTACATCCCTCCACACCTTCGATATATGGCACTGTAATCTCTCAGTGTCGTCGGAGAGGTGGTGGGTCCCAACGACCAATGATCCTTCTTTCTAAAATAAAAAAAGAAAGAAAAGAGATAGAGATACAGAAGAGAGAGAACCCCCTAAAAACTTTGAGAAAAATCTCAAAAAGAAGAAAGGCAAGCCTTTGAAAAAAGAAGATCATCTTCTTCATCTTTAAAGGTAAAGAATTGAATTCTTGGAAGAACAGAGGTGAAAACATCTCACTAAAAAAAGAATTTTCTTCTAAAAAGATCAAAGATCTAAGAACAAGATCAAGATCTTCAATAAAAAAAGAAAAAAATCAGAAAGATCCAATCATAAAAAAATTTAAAGAAGTAATTTACTTCATTCTTAGATCTTTTGATCTATATAAAGGCACAGCCTTTTGATAAGAGTAAGAACCATTGGTTCTTGAATCTTGTGGTAGAACCTTTTTTGAGGAGAACAAACAATTTGTTTGATCTTAATTTGATCAAGATGCGCTCTGCGCTATTGGACAGTGCCTTGCACCTTTGAAATGCGCCTCTGCGCTCTTAGAATGGCGCACTGCGCCAGAGCGCGTCATGTGTCAACCACAAAATGATCTGCGCTTTGTGCTTCTAAATATAGCGCACTGCGCTCTTGGATTGGCGCATAGCACCAGAACGCGCCACGTGTCAGCAGCGCACTAGCGCAGCGCACTGGGCTAACAGACTTGCGCTTAGCGCAGAGCGTGACACGTGTCACCTCCACATGCGCTAGCGCCTTGCGCTCTTTAATTGGCGCAAAGCGCCTGACAAGCCACGTGGCGCACTATCAGAGCCCAATGCTATGCATTATTAAAAAAGGGCAGAGCCCAAGTAAAGGTCTAACAGGCCAAATATAAATGCTATGCATTTAATTACAGAGCCCAATGCTATGCATTATAAAGGGGCAGAGCCCTAGTAAAAGCCTAATAGGCAGAACATGGATAAAATGTTAAACATTTTCAAATGGACTTAGCCCAATTCTGGCTATAAGTCCTCAATATAAATTGAACTGAGCCCAATCGCTCTCCCAATCAATTTACACCCGGTTCGAGGGTACATCTCTTTACTCCTTTGATATCTGTCGTTGTAATCCCTCAACGTCGTCAGAGAGGTGACGGGTCCCGACAACCACACACTGCTACGGACTGTGGGGTCCTTAAACTCATGGACTATGATGTCCTTAACCTCGACCGTGATGTCTTAAAACTAATACCGGACTATGAGATCCTTAACCTCGACCGTGATGTCTTAAAACTAACACCGGACTGTGAGGTCCTTAAACTCATGGACTATGACGTCCTTAACCTTGACCGCAATGTCTTAAAACTAACATTGGACCGCAATGTCTTTAAACTACTTATCGACCGCAACGTCACTAAACTAAACAATAGAGCCCCCAATTGCTCTCTTGTCGGATCTAAACGATCCCGTTAAGTCGATCTTAGTCTAAAATTAGACTAACATGTCCTTAACGAACGTTTAAGTTGATCTTAGCCTCAACTAAGGCTAACGTATCCTTAAACACACACCCCACCCAAACCCAAATCTAAGAAAGATACGGATTTGGACTAATCCACGTCCTACGGGCGACAGCATAAATTAGTCTCCGTATACAATCCACGGGCAACCAAACACAAAACAAACAAACACGACACGAAGTGACCACATGGAGAAGGAGAAAGTTGTTACCGCGATACGGTAGCGTAATTAACTGCAGGGGCTTGCGCCTGCAGGGAAGAGCGTCCCCACAATCAAAAACCCCTCAAACGAGGGGGAATCTTACGAAATCTGCTACATCGGCCGCATCCGTTTAAACCTTTGATACATGGTGCCATAAATCAACTTGGCATCTTCGGAGAGGTGGACGGATAGCACCAATTATCATCTGCCCCGAATTTCAGGCAAGACGTCCGCCGCGTCTTTCGGAGGGCAACATGGATATTCCAACCTAAAAAGATTACTTGAAGATGACTTGTCTAGCCTCAGAAGGGATCAGATACACGACAGACGCGTGGCTACTCAAGCCGCAACTCAAGGGATTGTATATCGGGGATATATCAGCCAACGCGATGATACGAAGGACTTAATCTAGTATCACAAACCTAACGAACTTATATCAACAGGGGTTATGCATGATTGACGTTAGGCTGAGTTTGTCTTTACCTAAGGGTGAAACGAATTGAACGCTCCGGAACGGGTAAATAAACAAATTTCAGCACAAAAAGAAAAGAAAAGTGTAGGTATAAAAGGAAAAGATGCTTTTCATTCATATTTCGAAAAAGGAACTACATACTCTTAGCAGAAAAAAACCGCATCATACAGGATCTATAGTGGCAAGACGCTATATTCCGAACATGGATTCTCAAACTCAAAAGCAAGTTTGAGGAAAGCACCTTCAGCTTCATCGACCATCTTCTTATGCATCTTCTCTTGGATGCAAGCTTCATGGTCACCGCTGATATCCTCCATCCTCTAGTATGATGATACTATCACTTTTTGTTTGAAGACGCGGTGCAAGATATTGACGAGATCATCTCTCTGTTTTTTCAAGATCAGACCCATCAGATATACTAAATGCATCTTGTCTTTAGCATCATCGAGTGCCTGGAGCGGCATAGCCTCAAGACGCCCAGGTAAAGCTTCCCAGATCGACCCAACGACGATCTTCAAAAGGGAAGAGCGATGGGAGAGAAATCAACCGTTGTGATCATGGAAGCGACGCATCACATCGTCGCATTAGACGACAATATATTCTTGGCCTTGAAGGAGACCTTGAATGCGAATCTCTTCGTAGGAGACAATCTCCTTAATGTCATACAAGCGACTAACCATTGTATCTAAAAAGAGACAAAATAAGCGTCAGCCAATGAACATGAGTTCATTTTATGGAACTACTGGCGGCTCATTAATGATTGGAATATATGCCCGGTAGAGAAATCTAAAAAGATTCTCTAAAGTGGTCTTTAATAATAAAGTATTTTAAAGCTGGGCTCTGTTTTATAAATTGGTATAAAATACCAACATTTCCCTAAAAGGAAAAATAAATGAGATTAGAGCCAAGCTCTACAGAATGAAGTGGAATTTAGCCCTAAAAATCACCAAAATAGAGAATCTCACATCAAAGATCGTCAGAGCAAAGCTCTGTAGAATCAGAATAAATGAAATCCCCAAGAAGAATATGCTAGAGCCAAGCTTTATAACCAAAATAGGGTTAATCTTGTAAAGTTTCTGAAGAACAATGTTCCAAATACAAGAGCTAAGCTCTGCTAAAGAAGTCTCTTACCAAGAAAATTTTGGCAGAGTAATTCTGCAATGCAGATTTGTGGAAAAAGTGAAGAACTAAGTTTCACGATAGAGCTAAGCTCTAATGGAGAATAAAATTCTCAAGGAAGAAAGAAAGATGAAGGTGCCCTAGGGTTTAATGCCCTATTTATAAGGTGATGGGGTCGGTTCAGATTCCCCGCATTCCAAGGCAGATCAGACGGCTAAAAGGCTGAATATCGTTGCACTCACATGCAAGCCACGTGAGAACAACAGTTGAGGCATTTGTTCCCTAATAAAAAATATAATAATAAGGTAGCACCTCATGTTTATAGCACGTGGCGCTCGCGTGCAAATCACGTAAATGATCGTCTCTGTTAGGATTAAATCCTATGGCAACCCTCACGTTTATAGCATATGAGTGTCTGCATGCAAAACACGTGGACGCTTGTCTCTATTAGGATTAAATCCTAGGGCAGCGCCTCACGTGTTAGACACATGAGCGTCGGCGTGCAAAACATGTGGATACCTGCTTCAATAAGAATTAATTCCTTTGGCTACGCCACATGCATAGCACGTGTGCGTTAACGCCCAAGTTGCACGTGTGCGTTAGCGCCTAAGTTGAAGCAGCTTTGCTTCGGGTAAAATTAAATTCGACATGGGAAAATATTCCCTTAAACAAGAACAATATTCTCTATTAAACAGAGAGTTGATGGATCAAATATCCAATGATAATTAAAAAATCATCCAATGATAGAATTAAATTCTATTTGGGAAAACATTTCCATAATCTTTCAAAACAAGAAAGATATGCTCTGTTAAACAGAGAACCCTCGGATTAAAAAATCCAATGCTGATTAAAAATCACCATTCGGATTAAAAAATAGAATTAAATTCTAAATATGGAAAAATATTTCTCTAATCTTGTTAAAAATAAGAAAAATATATTCTGTTAAAACAAAAGCCACTGGATTAAAGATCCAACAGTGGACAAAATTACCCGGGTGATCTTAAAGATCAATAAATCAATTGAGATCTCTCAATCAGAAGTTTTCTCAAACTAATCAAAAATTTTACCTAACCTATATAAAGGACCCAAAACTTCAAGTCTCAAGAGGAGAATCGACCCCATAAGGTGATAAAAAAGCCACAACTGAGAATTTAATTCTCTTGCTGAGAAAAAGAACTCCTTGCTCTCTTCAAACCCTAGATAAAGAAAAAAGCAGAGATAAAAATATCTTCTTTACCTAAAGTGTATAGATACAAGGGTTTAACCCTTTATAAAGAACTTATTTCTTTCTCTGGATCTGAGATCCGCAAGACAAATCTTCCATAAGTTGAGAATTTAATTCTCATAGGGAAAATTTTGTTCTTCAGACTCAGGATCTAGGGGAAAAACTAAACATGAAAAAAGAAACATAAAAAATGGAAGTTGCATTCCAGGAATTTAATTCCTTTAAAAACAGGGTTTGACCCTTCAAAGAATTCAGTTCTCACAAAAAAATGGAAGAACATAGTTATCAAAAATCCAATCCCAGATTTTCAAAACAGAGATCTTGGTGATCATTAATGATCAAAACACCATTAATAGAATTTTAACTTCTCTTAAAATATATAAACAGATACTCAAAATCTCTAAGGACTCAGCGCCTCACGTGTTATTCACGTGAGCACCCAAAAGAAGTGAGCACCTTACGTGAGCATGCAGAAGGCTTATAAAGACAGTGTCTTACGTGCCACACACGTGAGCGCCCATAAGCAAAGATCTGGCGCCTCACATGTCATACACATGAGCGTTTAAAAAAAATGTCAAGCAGTAGCGCCTCGTGTGATACCCATGTGAGCGCTATATAAAGTACTTAGCACTGATATGGTAATGTCCAAGCCCATGCACCCCACGTGATATCCACGTGAGCGTCAAAATATGATTTGAATAATCTATATTCACAAGGGCCAAGTGCTTAGCACTGATAGGCAACGCCCAAACCTGAGCGCCTCACGTGATACCCACATGAGCGCCAAAATCAAAACAGAATAAGTGCATAGCACTGCTAGATGATGAAAAAGCCCAGGACTGAGCCCTAAAGTAGGCTGAACCCTTGAAACTTAATATTCCTTGAGCCCATATTGCTCATCATAACCGAGCCTATATGCTCACCTCTGTTAATAGATCTTAACAAAATTTAATGATCCTTAACCATATTTTTAAGTTGATCTTAGTCTTATATAAGGCTAACGTATCCTTAGTCAAAATAAATTGATCCCATATACTCATATATTTAAGTTGATCTTAATCTAAAACCAGATTAACAGTTCTTAAATAAAATAAAATATCCCCTAAACTGAGGGAAAATATAACCTAAGTTCAAATATTAATCTAATATACGGGTTTGGACTAATCCGCATCCTACGAGTGAGACATAAACTAGTCTCCGTATACAATCCATGGGAAACCATAATATACAAAACATAATACGACACGAAGTGACCTACCGGAGCAGATGAAACTGATTATCGCAACGCGATAACGTAATTAACTGCAGGAGCTTGCGCCTCCAGGGAAGAAAGTCCACACAATAAAAAAACCTCTCAAAGAAGGGGAATCTGATATAGTCACGTTGCAACGGTCGCATCTGTCCAAACCTCCGATACACGGTGTCATAAATCAACTTGGTATCTTTGGAGAGGTGGATGGATATGTTCCATATAGCATCTGCCCCCAAATTCAGGCTAGATGTCTTTTGTGTCTCAGTCCAGTCTTCGGCGATAAGCAGAAGGTCCTAGGGTTATCGAAAGAGGCGATTCCATATCCGGAGAGGGTTCGATTTCAGGCGACACGATCAATAAAGGACATCGAGATCATCAAGGATGCAGGGGTCAGTCGAAGGAAGGAGATCCGGCGATCGTGAGAGTGAATCGAGCAAGGAGCGGAGGAATCTGTAGGGTGTTTTTGGTCACCCATTGAGATGAGAATACGCGCGCGCTTGTCAGACGCATTACAGATTCCCTCTGCCTAGGGTAGGCTAGAGTTTATTGATTGTGGGGATCCAAATCTCCGACAGCCGCGGACTAAGCTGTCGTTAATTACCCCACGCCTTTGGAGCGAGAGAACCTCCGATTGACGGGTCAAACAGGTCAAGCAAACTCAATGTGCAGTGTTGTGTTTTGAAGGAGTTTTGGATATATCGGGAGCCCCGCAGAGTTTTTACGGGGGTCCAGCTACCCGGATAGCGGGCTGGGGGTCAAGA
This sequence comes from Agapanthus africanus, assembly GCA_030015575.1. Classification (NCBI taxonomy): domain Eukaryota; kingdom Viridiplantae; phylum Streptophyta; class Magnoliopsida; order Asparagales; family Amaryllidaceae; genus Agapanthus; species Agapanthus africanus. The sequence goes on from CM057347.1 coordinate 400,770,648, forward strand.
GGGCTAGCAGCCCCCTTGCGGGGTGCGGGGCAGTGCCCCATTAGAAATTTTTTCTAACGGGGATAATGTTGTGGAGTGTGTGTGTGTGTGTGTAAAAAAGAGAAAGAATAGCGTCCAAAGGACGTGTGGGTGCCAGCGCCTCACGTGCCTAGCACGCGGGCACTTAGGCACTGGGCGAGCACCCCACGTGCTTGGCACGCGGGCGCTAGGCGACAACAGAAAAAAGGACTTGGTCCCTGCACTGGGAGCTATGCTCTCGATTTGACTTATGGAGTTGAACTCCTGACAGAGAGGACAAGTGGGCTTAGCCCCCTGCACTGGGAGTTTTACTCCCAAAAATAAAGATTTATTATTTTGTGTGTGTGTGTGTATGCACTGGGAGTTGTACTCCCAAAAATAAAGATTTATTATTTTGTATGTGTGTGTGTGTGTATTTGAGGAGTTAAACTCCTAAGATATTTTTGGAGCTGATGAAAGGGGCTTCTCTCTTGAGCCCTTGATCTTCCCCAAAGTGGGATTCTTGAATGTGGGTCTCCTTCTTCCTCTTCTTTATTGGCTGGCTCTTGGGAAAAAGATGGTGAGATTTAAAAATCTCTCCTTTTAGAGATTGGATGGAAGATTTGAGCTTCCCTTTGTGGGTTTTGTGGTGAAAAACTATTTATTTTTGGAAAAGGAAGAGTGAAGCTCTTGATTTAATTCAAAAAAAGGAGAAGGTTTAGAACCTTGAGGAAGGAGAAAGAGGCAAAAAACCCTAGAGTTTGAGAGAATGAAAAGTTATCCTTTATTTCATTATCATGTTGCCTTTTTATAGGCTTACACATTTACACATAGCCCCTTGGGCTTTACAAAATGGCATTTTGCCCATCCCATGCCTCATGTGCTCATTTCTTTTGCACATGAGCTATGGGCTTTACAAGAATTTGGCTTTATTCTCATTTTTCTTACATTCATGCATAAAAAAGTTACGTCAAAATTATTTATTACATGATTTCATTTTGGCATGGGGGAGGCCGGCCGCGGGGCTCGACTTGGGCATGGGCCCACTTGATCTGGGCTTAGGCCCGCTTGCTTAGGGTTGACTTTGATTTTGACTTGGTCAACCAGGGTGCAATTTTTAACCCAACAGAATCCTCGCAACTGTTCTCCAAGAGATCTCCATGAGTGGGTGGCAGCCGCTTCTCTTCGACAAAGGGGCAAATCGTCGATGGTTGTGCAATACTGGAGTGAAGATCCTCTAAGGGGAAGGTCGTCGGCGCATAAGAAATCGGAGTTGACTAAATATAGGGATGGAAAGACGAGATCACCTTCATCGAAGGGGAGGTCAATAACGAGGAGAGGTACAGGGGTGGTCAGTTTGGAGGGTGAAGGTGCATGGGGTGCTGCTGCTGATGGTTCCACTCGGGGTACACGTGGTGATGGGCGAGGCGATGGGGGAGTTTCAGGGTTCCCCAGTGCCCGCGGCGCAGCTGAGGCGCAGATGGCGAACAAAAATTCAAGCAAACATGAAGGAACCCCGAACCTATAATCGATCCAAACTCCTAATCTAGAAAACCAAGCATACAAAGATACGGAATACTACCTTCGATGCATGTCTATCCAATCGTGGAAGACCTCTCCAAGCTCCGTGCATGTTGTCCGGATCATGCTTGATTGACAACCGCCCTTGCCAAAGAAGATCCACCTGAGGAAAACTGATCCAAATTCCGGCTTCACCTAGTGAATCGACCGACGCTCCAAGCTCGCTACAAATGGAGAGTGGGGATACAAGAATATTTTCACTAAATTTTTCTCCATTTTCTAAGCTCAAGAGAGCTACCTAAAAGAAGGAGGAGGAGGTGAAGAATAAGAAGCCATGGAAAAATGGCTAAGTCTTTTTTTTGTGTGTGAAGAACAAAACTAGCAAGTATAGAAAAGAGAATGGCTTGATTATTTATCAACCATCCAAGAATAGTATTCACAAATGAAAATACTATATAATAATCAACCCATACCTCTCTACCATGCTACAAAAACACCTCATCCTCCACCTCATTTTTTATTTTCTATAAAAAAAATCAAGAAATGATGTGTCCACCCTCTAGAACAAATTCCGTATAAATACGGAATATAATCCGGTATACATATCGAAATATATATACACGTAATCGTACAAAAAATACGAATAGCCAAGAGAGAGAAAATGAATAGTGAACAATAATACTAGTGTAAGTGCACGGCGGCGCCCCGGCCGTCAATCCGACGCCGGAATGCGGAAGCGGTGAATAACTAAAATTTTGCGGACTTTGCAAACCGGCACCACCGCGCACTAAACTCCGGATCGAACCATTAACTAGTCTAAGCTACTTAACAAGATGGGTTAGAGATATACCGACGATCCAAGTCCTCCGGTCTTCTCGTCATGGTCCCGATCTCCTGCGGAATGTCCCGTCTCCTCCTCGTCGCCGGAAGTGCACCACGTCGCCTACATCGTTTACGGGCTCCCACCTCAATGCCGAGGCAACTCGGGCACGAAGCCGGCTACTCGACGTGCCCAAGATTCGTTGTAGAATATGTGAAGAACTTGTGTCTCAATTTGGGGTTGTGGAATTGCCATTTTGGTGGAGGAAATCAAGGAGGTTTTTGGATGAACAAGAGAGCAATTTTCATAGCACCATGAGAACCAAAAATTGCCCACCTCAATAATGAAATGAATCCCCATCTCCTTTTGAATGGCCGGCCCCCCTTTTTTGCCATATGTGATTGGAGAGAGAAAAAGAGTGAAGTCAAGGGGGTGGGTGGAACATAATGCAAAAGAGAGAGCAAAAAGGGTATGATGATCAAGAATCATTTTAACCAAAACTCCACTCCAAAAACTCATCAACAACTACCATGATGGCTCACAAAGTCATGCCATCATGACACAAAGAAAATCAAGGTCAAGGGAGAGACTATCATGATACAACAATAAGCAAATACCCCCTTCACAAATGTCTATTTGCAACAATGCAAATAAACCCTCCTCCACCAATCTTCGGCCAATGAACGGAACAAAGGAAATTGGCCGAAACGGAAAGCAAACTGGCAACTCCAGAAAACTGGTCCCGTAATAAATTACGGGAAAACCCCGATATTGTGCATACACACCCGCATCTGTATTTCGACTGAAATACAAATGCAATGAGACAAAATCTCCACTGTACTATACTAGGATCCGGCTTATACCAAAACCGGCTAGTAATATCTGTTCGATCCTGATCCGTGCAATACCGCACGTATCTGATCGAACCCTGCCATATAACCATACGGCCTATAGTACAAACTGTCCGATCCTGATCCGTGCAATACCGCACGTATCTGATCGGACCTTGCCATATCTCCATACGGCCTCTACAACCTTTCGCCCGAAAGCTGAGTAACTGAATGTGGTGGACTCTAAAGACTCGTCAACACCTTGGTTGTGGATTTAACCACCAGCACGTCAGAGGTATAAGCCAATACGTAACGGGCTACCAGGTATTGACTAAAAAGGACGTCGATGAGCGAACTCATCCTGACACCCTACTGAGCCTGTCAGTGACAATATCCGTGCAGTCCGGTCCGTTCGTCTATGAGTATCGCATGGCGGGCCTAGGGGGTTGGTAAAAGTCAGACCCCCAAAAGCGGTACAAGTCGTGTCGGAGTGTAGCCCAGAACACCCTGAGATACTACTGGAATACCTACCAGTAAATCTCCTTGCCTTGGCCAAGGACTTTGTGTAATGGCTCTCCTAGACACAGCACGACCTCACCCCCAATACCGGGAGAGACGAACCCCTGAAGATACGCTCACTGCCTCCATGTGGCTCGGGACTGTACCCAACTAAAACCTGTTTGCACGACTCCTTTGAGCCGTGGTAGGGTAGTAATCAAAGTACAGTGGGAACTCACACGAGACAAATGACGATCCCCAGGTCGATGAACTAACCTGCACACATGTCACCAGGGAACTGCCATCTGACGTCTGGTATATGACCAACTAGCATGTTCCCGGCGAGTCCTGTCCGGTGTACTCATAACCCAATGAGCACCTGTATACATCTTAGGTGATCCAACTGACACCAGTGGCTTGTGAGACCGGCCACCGCCCCTCGTCGGGGTCTCGACTGTATACACTAGTCTACTAATGGAGTATCGATGCCCGGTCTCGAAACTCCCACGACTAGGGACCTTTTAAGGATATGCTTGTAGACCCCCAGCTCCCACTTATATGATCGCCCTCATACTGCTGGTGGTCAAGCAAGAATCCTAGGGGCTCTATCAACGTGTAATAGCGACGTGTCAGGTCACCTAAAACAGTACACGATGATAAAGGTAAACCAGATAGCATACTATCATCTCGAGTAAGACTGTCCTACCGGATAGGTCCTCCCTCAATCATTACAATCACGTACCTGTGACCTAATAATTGACTCTGAGGGCACTATCTCCAACAATCTCCCACTTGCACTCAAGGCTAATTATTGCGATGACGCATACTCACAGCCCGTGTGATACCGAACATCCAACTCCTCTACTAGTCAGTCTCACAAAGCTCGTTTGCGGAACTATTGCGTTCAAGGAATAGCCTTAGTGAGTGGATCCGCTTAGTTGTTTCTTTCTATGTCTCTCTATATCTCAAGTTCGCGGAGAAAGCCATCTCCCGAAATGAGCAATACCTGTCTTAGAATGTGTCTGGATGTCTGATGGGACATAGCTCATAAATGAACTCCAAATCCAAACTTCTTAGACTGTGTCGTCAACTGAACTTAATCAGTATCCTGCGCGCCATGCCTCCCTCAGTATTGCCTTGGACCACCTGTCCAAAATACTGCCCCTCATCAGAAGGAAAACCATAACTCTGACAACCTCCTTGTCGTCCATGTCACCTTGGAAGCCTGGAATGATAACTGTCTCCTGAATGAGGCTGTCGTTATCATCTCCCTAGAACATCCACTTATGTTCTAAAACTGCTTCCGACTGTTTCTCCAGGATTGGATTAATGTCAACTTATTGCATCTAGTGCAAGAACAACATCTGGTGTGGTACTTGACATCTCATGATTGACTCAATTGCCTAAGCAAGTGATCTGCCAATCATGCACGTCCCTCTCCCCTTTAGTCTGTAAGACACCTTTGGAGAGGGTGACTCCATTACCTGCAGGTACACTACCGTGCCAGGAGTCGTCCATCCTAAATACTCTTAGAATGCTTTCAAGTACCCTGATTGGGAAACCACCCAAATCCAGATCTAAAACCATAGATCTAGTAACCAGTATGTCTGATATAAAATCCATTTCCTTTGTGGAGAAACCACTGTGTGACGACCAAAGTATAACCGATCGTAGTATAGGAGTTTCCTTTCCTACTTTGTGTATGTCATCCAAATACCAGGATATCACACCCTACTACCTTCTCAACAGATCCATCCTCTATTCTGATGAAGTCAAACCCATGACTGTCACGTCAGAAATAGATGATCTATCTCCGCTACTGGTGCTTCAGTCTGTAAATAGACATAAGCTACCTGTCCACCAATGCTTCCGCTGCTCCCACTGATTACGACAACCCTCTGGCAGAGTCATATAGACGTGCACTTCTAAAACTAGTTTAGAATGACGCTATACTCATCCTCCCGCCGGGTCTCGCAGCCTGGAACAACAGCAATGGTAATTGTGGGTAAACAAGAACTTCCCTGTCACCGTCCTTGAGGCTACCGTAGTACCTCTCGGGTGCCTGAAGTTACCCACCTTATCTGCGGAGTGGCCAATGGAATGTCAATTCAGATTGAATCTTAAGGTTCCTTATCAAATCTTCAGTAATCGTTTGTGGTTCTGGAATCACTTCCAGTTCTACCATACTCCCACTACTGTTTTCCTGAAAAAAATCCATTTTTAATTTAAAACTGTGGCGAGTCAAGAACAATATTGCTATTGATCTTCCAGATGGTAGAAAATCAACCCGCGTCATAGCCTGGGTCAACCCACAAACAGCCATTACAGAAACGTGCCTTGAGTTGTCCAGTGTCTGGTTTTAATCATAAACCGGACAACTCCCCGTACCTTAACATCGTTAAGATATGAACTGTTCTATATCCAATATAGAAACAGAGGCACTGATTTAATTGAACCAGATTCAAATCATGCAGCTGTCCCCAGCGCATGTCAACTAAATGGAAGGAGGCCGATCATCGTTACTCAATCTTAGGAATACTTCCAATTATGAGTAACCTGAAAGAGAAGCAAGATCTCTTTATCATTACTATCAACTGAATACCATACACAAGTATCTACATCTTCGATCTCTTTGAAGAATCCCGATACTTGCTACACCTGGTTCTCTACTCTATTCAAATACCTATAACTTCTCAAAATTCGGACCCTGTGTTTCCACGAAACACTTGTCTAAAAACTAGAGAAGTCATAAGTAAACTGAATATAGTACGAGGACCAACCCCTCTGTCCTAATGGACACTGGACAACATACAATACTCTGTATAAGTCCCTTGAGTCAGATAACTCATTCACTGTGTGTCGTAGGTTGAAAACTGTACTTATGGTTAAGAAGAATTACACCGCTGTTTAATGCTCCTTACCTAACCATCCACTGATATAGGTAAATGTCGTAGACATAATTTCAGAAAGGTATATCTCACTCTATGAAAATAGACGTACAGATATATCAATTTGAAATTGGTGCATAACAGTGGATATTCAAAACCAAATATTTGCCGATCGGCAAACAGCCCAGGTGATTTCCTCAAATATCACCGATTACAACGAATCCCGATATAATGAGGATAATCACCCAATTCCCAATAACTTACTCCCCCCCATCATCTGTAAAACCATACAGATGTGAGAATCATACCTGGTAAATACATACCCTGGAGTAAGTATCTAATCGGGAAATCAGTTTTCTTTTAACAGTACACAGTGAAACTGAAACATTGAAATGTTTCGGTGGGGTATCCAGGTATTCTTAGTAATGCCTCTTCCATTATCCAAATTCACAACCATAACCGTATAATTCTTTGCCACCTCTCCAAATCCCTTCATATGTCTTTAGTCTTTACCTTCTGCACACCCCTTTAGGCCAAATGGTTTTCTTCCTTCCCTACCGTTCGGCACCAGCCTATGGTTTGGAAGAAGACTATCCAATAAGCATAAAGGGTGTATTGTCCTAATCCTAGGAGCACTCGCAACGCGAGAGAAGGTGAAGATAAAAGACACCTGAATGTACTTTATTCCTATTTCTCCTGAACCAGAATCCATCCCCGAACTGGAACAAGTTCCATTCGAGTTCGTATATAACCATACGATGGAGTATCCAAATAAACTGTGGATCTTCGTAGTGATACGGAGTGTCCTGGAGAAATACAAAGGTGATGTGGGAGTGGTAACGAAATATTTGGTTTGGTCGTGAATATCTGTTGCAATTTACTTTGCCCTCTTACTAATCCCTTGCTTTGTCTAAGCTTAATACCTTCTGCACACCATCGTTATGCTAATTGGTTTTCTTCATTCCCTACCGGTCGGCACCTGCCTATGGTTTGGAAGAAGACGATCCAATTTGCGTAATAGGTGTGCTACCCCTAAACCAAGGAGTACTCGTAACCTGAGAGAGGGTAAAAGGAAAAGACAACTGAATAATCCTATCCGTTTTCTCCAGAACCGGAAACCATCCTCGAATAAATTCTTTCGAGTTCGTATCTAACCATACGATGGTTTTGTCCAATGGAAGTGGACGTTCGTAGTAAAACGGGGTGTCCTGGAGAAAAGGGTAAAAGTAGGAGTGGCAATGAGGTCTGCAACTCTGACAATCCAAAAGCCGGTGTTTAAGAAGGTTCGGTCAACTTGGTCACTGAGTCAAAGTCTTAGGGTCGGGTCAATGGTCGCTGCCAAAGAGAGAGAGAAAAGAAACACTCAGCGTGCACTCTAACCTAGATCAGAATGGTTACCAATTTATCTAATCTGGAATCCTCCCACTGTACCTCAAATTCTCCTCCAAACCTGAAAGAAGAATTAGTCGGGGTTACCCGAGGAGTATACCAACTCATCAGTGGGAATCGGGATCCAACTCTCATCGCATGATAACGTGACGGAATCCGCTCACGTCATCACACTCCAGAAGGTATGCGCATATCTGGCAAGTTTCAGTTCTTTTGAAACTCCCGATGTGATTTCTGCCCCATGCTCTTATGACCTTGACTTTGGCCAACAAATCATAAGTCACATGTCAAGTTCTACCCGTCATTCTCCAGGTTGATTCGAATCCACCCGCACAAGCCCTTGACTTTGGCCAACAAGGCTATACGACTGTTCCAAACCAACGCATCTATCTATGCTGCATATGAATAACCAACAGCTACCAAACACTGTGCCTTGACTTTGGCCAACAAACACAGCTTGAATACTATTGACTACCCATATGAAACGACGGAGGGCTACGAATGGTTTCTGGCGAAAACCTTTAACGTAAAGAACTTGATATCGTCGAAGGAACGGATAGCTTTTAAAAATATAGTGACGAAAACCGTTGCTAAAGAGGTCACTCCCGGTGAAGGGATCTCGGCTCTTTCCCCGTAGAATGGGGTGCAGGATATTCCAACTGAATACCACGATGCAAAGCAAAAGCAATCGGCTATAGTGAAGTTAATGCCCTGACGCAAACTTCTGTCCAAGGGGTCACTCCCGGTGAAGGGATCTCGGCCCTTGCCTCGTCGACTGAGGAGCAGGATATTCCAATGAATACCACGATGCAAAACAAAAGTAAACGTCCTTGCAATAACAGCTTTTTGAAAAGTGTTCCAACAACATCAGATTAGATTTGTTTTTAACTTGCATTGATCCGAATCAATGCAGTCCCATCAATTGATCACACCAAAAAGAACGAAAATATACTGATGTACGTATATGCCATCCGCATTCGCCACTGGGTCCCGTCATTACCCGTTAGGTTAGCTAACTAACGACAGAGCGGGGACTGGACTAGCGCGGATGTAAAACATATACAACATCTACTAATATATATACCAATATATTATATTCGCTCAAGGCGTGAATAAAATGCAACATCACAGAAAATGTACAGCATCACAGAAACAATACAGATATCTGGGATCCCCGGGTTTCATAGAGCCACTACTGAAACCCGACGTTCCCCTGGTCGTGTGGATAGCCTGTGCAATGAAATCCTAGACCCCTACGGGCGCGGCAAGTCACCCGCCAAAACCTGAAGCGAGGCAGCCCCCTTCAGCGCCGTGAATGGACCACCCAGCACTTCACGGAATCCGGTAACTTGGGCACCCCTCCTGGGTCAACCTGTACCCCCTACGAGTGCGGCGAATAGCCCGCCAATCCCAGAGTGAAGCCCCCTCCGTCTCAATGCCATGAGATGCGGGCTTGTTGCCCTCCAGAACCCGGCTATCCGTGCACCCCTCCGCGGGGCAATCCTAGTACAGAAAGTAAAATATATATACAACGGGTACATCGACCGCAACCAGGTCGTGCCCCAAAATAATAATACAAACAGGCAGTGACGGCAGTCCACATGTCGGACGCTCGCCCCGCAATATCAAATGTACATAATACAACAGAACTGTACTAGCATTGCATCCAGGCTATCCCCCACGACCGATCCGCAACAACACAGCAAATACATAGAACATCAACGTGAAAGTCACGTTCGCAAATCCGTCTAACCGGGCTATAGCAGTTAGATCGGATTTATCGATCGAGTGACATTCACGGTCGCAGATATAATGTAAATACTGTGAAAAATGTGTTTAAAATATCCGACCGATCAAATTATATCAAGTGGGCCCCAAAACAATACTGTAGCAGTTACAGAAAATATGGGCCCAATTTAAATATTCCAGAAACCCAAATTTAAGCCCAGAAGCCCACTGTAAAAAACCCAACCCACTGATCCCTGTAGACTGCGGCGGAAGCGCGGCCAAACATGGGTTTTGGCCGCCCTTCCGCGGTCACGTGATAGGAACAGTACGTCGAATTTGAACAGTGTTCTTAGAATTTCTAGCACAGTACTTTTATGCAACCTGAAAAATTTTTGGAGACAGAAAAATTTCAACAGAAACTGTCGTGGGTATATTGGGGTTTTCGGACATTTCGATCGATCGGAACAGAAAAACACATTACACAAAGCTAGACTAAGTTAATGGGGAGGCTCTGATACCACTGTAAGTGCACGGCGGCGCCCCGGCCGTCAATCCGACGCCGGAATGCGGAAGCGGTGAATAACTAAAATTTTGCGGACTTTGCAAACCGGCACCACCGCGCACTAAACTCCGGATCGAACCATTAACTAGTCTAAGCTACTTAACAAGATGGGTTAGAGATATACCGACGATCCAAGTCCTCCGGTCTTCTCGTCATGGTCCCGATCTCCTGCGGAATGTCCCGTCTCCTCCTCGTCGCCGGAAGTGCACCACGTCGCCTACATCGTTTACGGGCTCCCACCTCAATGCCGAGGCAACTCGGGCACGAAGCCGGCTACTCGACGTGCCCAAGATTCGTTGTAGAATATGTGAAGAACTTGTGTCTCAATTTGGGGTTGTGGAATTGCCATTTTGGTGGAGGAAATCAAGGAGGTTTTTGGATGAACAAGAGAGCAATTTTCATAGCACCATGAGAACCAAAAATTGCCCACCTCAATAATGAAATGAATCCCCATCTCCTTTTGAATGGCCGGCCCCCCTTTTTTGCCATATGTGATTGGAGAGAGAAAAAGAGTGAAGTCAAGGGGGTGGGTGGAACATAATGCAAAAGAGAGAGCAAAAAGGGTATGATGATCAAGAATCATTTTAACCAAAACTCCACTCCAAAAACTCATCAACAACTACCATGATGGCTCACAAAGTCATGCCATCATGACACAAAGAAAATCAAGGTCAAGGGAGAGACTATCATGATACAACAATAAGCAAATACCCCCTTCACAAATGTCTATTTGCAACAATGCAAATAAACCCTCCTCCACCAATCTTCGGCCAATGAACGGAACAAAGGAAATTGGCCGAAACGGAAAGCAAACTGGCAACTCCAGAAAACTGGTCCCGTAATAAATTACGGGAAAACCCCGATATTGTGCATACACACCCGCATCTGTATTTCGACTGAAATACAAATGCAATGAGACAAAATCTCCACTGTACTATACTAGGATCCGGCTTATACCAAAACCGGCTAGTAATATCTGTTCGATCCTGATCCGTGCAATACCGCACGTATCTGATCGAACCCTGCCATATAACCATACGGCCTATAGTACAAACTGTCCGATCCTGATCCGTGCAATACCGCACGTATCTGATCGGACCTTGCCATATCTCCATACGGCCTCTACAACCTTTCGCCCGAAAGCTGAGTAACTGAATGTGGTGGACTCTAAAGACTCGTCAACACCTTGGTTGTGGATTTAACCACCAGCACGTCAGAGGTATAAGCCAATACGTAACGGGCTACCAGGTATTGACTAAAAAGGACGTCGATGAGCGAACTCATCCTGACACCCTACTGAGCCTGTCAGTGACAATATCCGTGCAGTCCGGTCCGTTCGTCTATGAGTATCGCATGGCGGGCCTAGGGGGTTGGTAAAAGTCAGACCCCCAAAAGCGGTACAAGTCGTGTCGGAGTGTAGCCCAGAACACCCTGAGATACTACTGGAATACCTACCAGTAAATCTCCTTGCCTTGGCCAAGGACTTTGTGTAATGGCTCTCCTAGACACAGCACGACCTCACCCCCAATACCGGGAGAGACGAACCCCTGAAGATACGCTCACTGCCTCCATGTGGCTCGGGACTGTACCCAACTAAAACCTGTTTGCACGACTCCTTTGAGCCGTGGTAGGGTAGTAATCAAAGTACAGTGGGAACTCACACGAGACAAATGACGATCCCCAGGTCGATGAACTAACCTGCACACATGTCACCAGGGAACTGCCATCTGACGTCTGGTATATGACCAACTAGCATGTTCCCGGCGAGTCCTGTCCGGTGTACTCATAACCCAATGAGCACCTGTATACATCTTAGGTGATCCAACTGACACCAGTGGCTTGTGAGACCGGCCACCGCCCCTCGTCGGGGTCTCGACTGTATACACTAGTCTACTAATGGAGTATCGATGCCCGGTCTCGAAACTCCCACGACTAGGGACCTTTTAAGGATATGCTTGTAGACCCCCAGCTCCCACTTATATGATCGCCCTCATACTGCTGGTGGTCAAGCAAGAATCCTAGGGGCTCTATCAACGTGTAATAGCGACGTGTCAGGTCACCTAAAACAGTACACGATGATAAAGGTAAACCAGATAGCATACTATCATCTCGAGTAAGACTGTCCTACCGGATAGGTCCTCCCTCAATCATTACAATCACGTACCTGTGACCTAATAATTGACTCTGAGGGCACTATCTCCAACAACTAGAATATACATATTAAATATATATATATATATATATAAATTATTAAATCAAAATCTGATTTAATAATCCGGCTTAATTCTAAGCCGCTAGTATTATCACCCTTTTGATTAAAGTCCGTATAGCCTGTACATGTATTTAATCGGACACCCTGTATGCACCAACATACGTCATCTACATCATATCGTCTGAACCGGGAAAACCCTCTGTATGGGACTCTAAAGACTTGAAAATACGCTGCCGGTGATTTACTGGATAAATCCAAAAACCACAAGCACGTCAGCGGCACTAGCTGTACGTAACGGCTACCCAGGTATCTGTCGAAAGGGAGGTCGACAATCAAGTCCGTCCGTATCCTACTGAGCCTGAATGTGACAATCTCCGTACATTCCGGTCTCTTCATCTGAGTGTATCGCATACCGGGTCTAGGGGTGGAAACGTCAGACCCCTAATAACCCGATAAGTCATGTTGGAGTCAAGGTCGTCTCCAACCGAGAAACTACTGAACTCATATCAGTAAATTTCATCCACCGTGGCCACGGACTTAAGGTGATAGCCAACCGAACACAGCGCAATATCGACTCCTAATATCAGGAGAGACGAATCCCCGACAATCGCTCACTGCCTCCATGTGACTCGGGACTGTACCCAACTAAAACCTGTTTGCATGACTCCTTTGAGCCGTGGTGGGATAGTAATTAAAGTACAGTAGGAACTCACACAAGACAAATGACGATCTCAAGTCAAAAGACTAACCTGTACTAATTCCATTCGAGAACTTCTATCTAACGATAGATATAATACCATCTAGAAGTTCTCGGCGAATCCGTACAGTGTACTCACCTCCCGTGAGCACCTGTATACTATCTTAGATGACATAACACAAATGGCTTGTGAGACCGGCCGCCACCCCTCGTCGGGGTCTTGAAACGTATACACTAGTCGACTCCGAAATATCGATGCCCAATCTCGATACTCCTACGACTAAGGACATTTAAGGATGTGCTTATAGACTTCTCATCTCTCATGTTTATGATCGCCGTCATAATACTAGTAGGCAAGAAAGAATCCTACAGGCTTCATCATTATGTATTAGTGACACATAATAACAAGTAAAACACGTACACATAAATGATAAAGACAAACTAGATAGCATACTATCATTTCGAGTAAAATTGTTCTACCTGTATAGGTCATCCCTCAATTATCATAATCGCGTGCTTGCAATTACAATAATTGTCTTGAGGGCATTATATCCAACAGCAGTGGAGTTGGTGGCCATGGCGATGGGGGCATGGTGAAGGGTGTGGAGATGTTGGTCGTGGTGTTGTTCACAATAGGGTGGTTGGGTGTGGTGATGGGCGTGGTGAGGGTGCCCGTTCTAATGGGTGTGGTGAAAGGCATAGAGATGGACGTGGTGAGGGTGGACAGGAGGATAGGTACATTGATGAGCATGGTGATGGGCGTGTGGTTGGTGGGAGTGTTGTTGGTGGGCAAGGTGACCATGGGCGCAATGAGGGGGCCTGGGCTAAAGGTGAGTGAGATGATGCTGCTGAGCGAGGTGCTGCTGGTGGTCGTGTTGATGGTAGCCACGGTCAAAACAGAAGATTTGATGGCATGGGCTATGGTGCGCTTCGTGATGGCGATGATGCCGGTCATGTTGTTGGTTGCGGTGCCGATAGATGACGTGGTGGTGATGTGCGTTGTTATGATGGTCGTGGCTATAGTCGTCGTTCTGAGGGTAGCTGTAATGAGGGAAGTGGTCATTGATATGTATTTTGTTAGTCTCCAATTTTAACCGCAAGTATACAGGTTATCGCAGTCGTATTTGAGGATCGTTCCCACAGAGTGGTGTGTTAACTACTTTTAAAGTAAGTTAAAGTTGATTTGTTTTTTTAAAAATCTAACAAATAAAATGTGCACAATAAAAAGCTGGTTTATTAAGAGAGAGAAAAAGTTCTAGGGGTTTTATTTGCTTTATTTTTATGGTTGGTTTAAAAGATTCATCTTCTTTTCTAATCTATTTCTAATATCTTCCCATTAATTATAACTAAGTATAGATTATATTTAAATTATAAACATAGTCTGTCAAAATTATAACATCATGCAGATCATATTAAAACCCTAGTTCTAGTTAATTAAAAGTAACCTATGTTTAATCTTCCACAAAAATTTGTAGGTCATGAGTTTATAATTATGTCTTATCGATTAATCTAAATTCTTTTAAACTACCTAGGTTGAATATTATTTAAATTAGTATCTTACATTTCTTAATTAAGTTTCTAGGTGTTAATTATCATCAACTTAATTAAATTATCGGTGTTTTTACCTTTCTCTAATCTCATTCAAGGCATCATCTTTCATTAGTAGATTAGTTTATTAGATGCATAACTACAACGATAATAATAAAGACATAAAAGATTCACAATCAAAGCATAGCAAAGAAGAGAAATAAGAATATCAACCTATAAAAATTGTAAATAAAAACGTTGGAAGAAATATTAGTTACTCATGATATTAAAGAAAACTAAACTTTTATTAATATTCATAAGAAAACTTACAATATAATTTGATCTCTTCTCCTTGATAACCCTAACTTGAATGCTATGAGAGATATATATGAAAGAGATATGAAACCGTAGGGCTATACAGATGCTTATATAGGGCTAAGGAGGTTTGGAGAATAAGTAATAAAAGGTACAAGAGAATCAAACTTGCTAAGAACTATGAGAATCTAATCAATGAAAATCTAATTACTCTGTTGGATACTGATTTGGTATATTCAGAAGCTTTGAAATATGAAACTATATGGCTCAAAAGGATGTATGTGAAAATACGATCAAGCCCATGAAAATTGAGATCGAACGGCCACCAAGTGGGCGTGTTTCCGCCATCATCGCGCCTATATTAGCCGTGCATCCGTGGTCCCATGGTGTCTTCATGGCTCCGATTTTTACCCTTGTTTTTCTCATCAATTTAGATGATTTCTGAGCATATAAAATCTTGAATATCTCGTTATATTTCTGCAATTGCGTGGATCCTCAGAATTGTTCCAATTGAGCATATAATTAGGCAGATTAATTTGTTGCTTTTTTATTTGATTTGGTTTCTGCAACTGATTTGTTGTTGTGATGATTGATTCACCTCTATTTGTTGCAAGCTTCGCTGATTTGCAATGATATTCCCAAATTTGTTCTAAATTTGCAAATTGTCTTTTGATTTTCTGAATAACTCCCTTAAATCTCCATTGTACGCACCTAATCCTCATTTTAGCATAATTTTCCGTCCTTTTGCATCCAAGCCTTAATATCTGTAATAATTCACAAAAAATATATGGAATATATATGACAATAAAATGATAAATGGGTTAGAGAAATGTGCAATAAATTGCATCAATTAAATATCTCCAAACTAATCTTTTGCTAGTTCTCTAGCAAATATAGGATTTCAAAAACCAAACTACTATCTAACTAAATCCTACTCCTACTTCTATGCACCTTTTATGGGCATGCGATTGTATTGAGCGCATGCAATTTTAAACCTATAAGTAGCCCTAGTAGGGAAAGTGTTGTCTCCTGAGGGTTTCCAGCAGATATTACCCAAAAACTCCCAAAAAATGAAAAGAAAATAAGGGAAACAAAAATAAAACCGTGAAAACTACATACAAAGACAGTAACAGATCAAGAAAAATATGAAAATGAAGAGTTTTAAACTTCACTAACTTTTCCGTGTTCATGAACCACATCTTAGTAGCCATGATCAAATCCGAAAATTACTTCCTCCATATCATTGCAATCTTTCGTAAATATCTCTTCTCCACACATCGATCCTATACCCCTATGTGTGTTTAAAAATGTTATCCCTACACTCGAAGAATTCAATTTAAGCAATCATATCATTGCCTTAATTATCTCGGTACTACTTCTTTATATTAAAGATGGATGGATTTGCTCACACACCTTTCCTGCAACCACTAATGCTTGCTTAGGCACTAATCAATCAATTACCGAATGTATGAGGTTAAGCCGTAAATAGCTTCATATATATAAATCTAGTCTTGTAACTATCTCGGGCTCAGCAGTGACTCTCAGACCAGTTGGTCTAAGGCACTAGATAATAAAGCACCCTCGTTGTATATTTTTTTTCTATTTTTTTAATAAGCTTAAGGAAGTTACAATCCAAACTTATATACAATTTTTCCCCTTTTTTCAGCGATATTTTTTTCTTTTCTTTTCGTGGTTAGTTTCAAATACCGTTTTTTTCTTTCCTACTGAGGTTGTCAAACAATGATATGTCATGGCATCCACTACTATTCCGAACTTGAGGATGTGTGTATGTGCAGTTTGTAGGGTGTATATTTACTAAGTTGGAACTCAAGAATAGATTACACTTTCATTTCTTTCCTCAAAACCAGTAACTCCTTCATATCACTCAACTTTTAGGACCGCACTCATGATTACTTATTACTAGATCCATTCAACACATCTCTTTTTCTTATTTTTCTTAAAATCTCTTTCTCTCTTTTATATACATTTTTCACTCTTTCATTTCTATTTTCAAAATTTTCTAATATTTTTTTTTCAAAAAGATAAAAACTTCTGTACAAAAACCAACCCCCCTACACACACTTGTTTTAGACAGTTTTCTCACTGTCCTCTTTCCCTTATTCTACCTCAAAATCATAAAATTATGTGTGATCAACAGAGTAATTTCCTAAAATAATTACTGGAATTTAGAAAGGAGAAAGAAAGATTTACCTCCCCCAGAAATCTGGGGGGATTTGTTTACCTTCAAATTTCAAGGGCCGCCCTCTATCTTCTCTATTGTTGCATAAATGCTCTTTAATTTTAGGGAATAAGTCAAAGTTTGACTATATATAAGAGGTTAGGTAAGTTTGCACAAAAGTTCTTCAAAAAATAAAATTAACAACTAAACCTATAAAAGAAAAAAGTTGGGAAAAAATAATTTGCGCAATACTTTTGCTAGCCCATAGGTTAATATTAACCACTCATCTATGATCATGCAGGAGTAGTAAAATAAGTTGTAATAATAAGAATCAATAAACAACCTAAATTTGATAAGTATAATATGAATTTGGTGTTTATGAATAGGTGAACAAAATGGTGATCCAATTTTTGTCAAAAAAACTAGCACAATAATAACAGATTTAAATCTAACAGAATTGTGTGACTGCGCTATCTTGTCAAAATATTGGTTTATTGGATCAAAAGTTTCAATATGCGAAGTATAAATAAAATATCCGGTTATATCAGTTAAACACTCAACTTCAACTTGCTTTTCAATAAAATTGTTTCAATAATAACCAAAAATGGTGGAGGATTCGGTTCAATTGTTAACGGCTCAACAGGATACTCACAATTTTTAAGATGGTTTGGAAAATCTAAATCATTTATAAGATTATGTTCATCCTTAAAAAAATTCTCAAAACTTTGATCAAAATATCCTTCTTCAAAATTAATTACCTCCTCATCATTCACGTCTTCTATTATAATAGGTGAATCTTCTTCAAAAATATCATCAAATCTCTCATCCAACAATTCTTTCACCTCCTTCTTAAATTGACTTATGAGTTGACTTTTATCTTCTAAAAATGTAGGATCCTATTCTTCTTCAAAAATTTCATTGTTTGTTCCAATTAATGTTGTGGGTTTCCTATTAATAGTTTTATCAAATGGTATATTTAGGCCAACCCCAACAAAATTATAAGTATCCTTTACAGAAGCGGGTTCTATATCTAAAATTTTCTCAAAATTTATATCCGCTATTTTTATTTCGTCAAAAGCAACTTTCTCAAAAATTTTACAATCGGTTAAATTATACATCTCAATCTCAAATGTATCATCAATTAAATCATCTTCATATAAATTTGTTGTTGGAGGCCAAATTGAAAATTCAAAATTTTGAAGGCAAGTTTCAAACTCATTAGAAGGAGATGTTTACCGCCGAAAGACCGAACTAAGACATTGGGATGTCTAGCCTGAATTTAGGGGCATAAACTATTTGGAATGTATCCATCCACCTCTCCGAAAATACCAAGTTGATTTATGGCACCATATATCGGAGGTTTGGATATATATATGACCGTTGTAGTAGACTTTATCATATTCCCCCTCATTTATGAGAGGTTTTTGATTGTGGGGATGCTCTTCCCTGCAGGTGCAAACCCACGCAGTTAATTATGTTATCGCGTTGCGATAACCACTTTCTCCTACTCCAGTAGTTCACTTCGTGTCGTGTTTATTTTTGTTTATTTTGGTTGCCCGTGGATTGTATACGGAGACTAGTTTTCGTCGTCGCCCGTAAGGCGCAGATCAGTCCAAATCCATATATTTATGAATTTGGGTTTTGAACTTAGGATATATTTTTCTTTAGTACAAAAATATTTTGTTTTACTTAAGGATCGTTAATCTAGTTTGAGATTAAGATCTGCTTAAATATATGAGCATTTGGGCTCAATTTATTTTTAACTAAGTATACGTTAGTCTTATTTGAGATTAAGATCAACTTAGCAATATTTTCAGGATCATTAAATTTTAGTTGAGATCCAAACAACTGAGCATTTGGGCTCAGCTGCAAGAAACTTCAGAGAGACTTTTAGCCAATTTGGGCTTAGTCTGCTCAGTCTTTTTTTTCTTTCTTTATTTTATTTGGGTTCTGTTTGCTCAGCCTTTTTCCTCTATACAGAATTGCTAAGCACTTGTTTGGGGCTCTGGCGCTCACATGTGTTTCACGTGAAGCGCTCAGACATGGGTGCTGCCCAATTAGTGCTAAACACTCATTCATTTTGACTGAATATGAAATGCTAAGCACTTTTATACAGCGCTCACGTATGTTTCACGTGAGGCGCTGAGTCTTCACTTCTGGACGCTCATGTGGAAAGCACGTGAGGCGCTGTGTTTATATTTTTGGACGCTCACGTGGGAAGCACGTGAGGCGCTGAGTTCCTTTCTTTGTTGGGCGCTCACGTGAAAAGCACGTGAGGCGTTGAGCTCCTTTTCTTGTTGGGTTCTTTTCTTTTAGAGATTTAATCTCTATTAATGGCGTTTTGGCCATTGATGGTCATCAAGATCTCCATTTTGAAGATCCGAGATCAAGTTTTCTTTAAGAACTAAGTTCTTATGTTTTTTATTATAAGAACTAAATTCATTATAGGGTTAAACCCTATTTTCATAGGAATTAAATTTCTGGAACATGTTTCTTTTCTATCTTTTCTTTTTATCTAGTTCTTTCCCTTAGATTTTGAGTCTGAAGGACATAATCTTCCCGATGAGAATTAAATTTTCAACTTGTGGAAGATTTATCTTACGGATCTCAGATCCAGAGAAAGAACTAAGTTCTTATACAAAGGGTTAAACCCTTGTGTTTTACTTGCACTATGCAAAGGAAGATATTTTTAATCTCATCTTTTATTTACTTAGGGTTTGAAAGGAGGAAGATCTTCTTCAGCGAGAGAATTAAATTCTCTATTACAGCTTCTAACTTTTTTGTTTGCAGAAGCTTATAAGGGGTTCTCTCTTTTTTTGCTTGTATATCTCTCTCTGTGTATTTGACTTGAAGTCTCAGGTCCTTTTTATAGGTAAGGCAAATTGTTGATTGGTTTTGAGAAAATTTCTCATTGAGAGATTCCAATTGATTTTATTGGTCTCAAAAATTATTTGGGGAATTTTATCCACCGTTTAGTAAAGCATAATCTTTCTTTGTTTAGAAAGATTGGGAAAATATATTCCTTTTTCATTGGATCTTTGATCCAACAACTTTCTGTTTAACAGAAAATATCTTTCTCATTTAGAAATATTAGGGAGATATTTCCCCCCAATAGAATTTAATTCTGTATTTGGTGATTTATTATCACCATTGAATTTTTGATCCAAAAATTCTCTATTAACAGAGAATATTTTTCCCTTTTAGAAAGATCAAGGGAGGTATTTTCCCAAGAGTAGAATTTAATTCTATATAGGAAGGCGCTCTGACGTGTTTAACACGTGACCCCAATGTGGGTTTTAGCCTGTTTGATTTAGCACCAATATGCCTTGCATATGGGCGCTCACGTGTTTAACACGCGAGATCAGTTTGACCTTTAGCCATTTACTCTTAGTGCTTATATGCTTTGCATACAAAATAGAATTTAATCCTATGTATAGAGTTTAACTCTATCTGAAGCTAATGCTTCGAAAGGGTGTTCTCACATGTTTAACACGTGACCCCAATGTGGGTTTAAATCGGTTTATTTAACGCTTATATGTTTTGCATATAAGCGCTCACGAGTTTAACACGTGAAGCATGTTTAGCCTTTAGTTGTTTTCTTTCAGCGCTTATATGCTTTGCATATAAGCGTTCACGTGTTTAACACGTGAGACTTAAAACGTGGCGAATTCTCCTCTTTTTCCTTTCTCCCTTTTTTTTATAAGGTAACAAATGCACCCCCAGCGTTGCTCTCATGTAGCTTGCACATGAGTGCAACGTTGTCCATCTTTACCACCGTTGAATAGTCTAGGGGAATGGGAAGTTGAACCGCTCCCATCGAGTCTTATAAATGGTGCCTTTGGCCTTAGAGTGATTACTTTTTTCTTATCTTCCTCCTTGAGTTTTTTTCTTGAGAATTTAATTCTCATTTCAGGGCTTAGATCTCTGCCCTCAGAACTCCTCTGATCAGAGTTAAACTCTACCAAAATTTTGGTAAGGATTATGAACAGAGCTTAGCTCTTAGAAGACTCTTTTTTTATGTATGTTTTATTTTTATTTTGGATTTTTTTAATCCATTAATAGAGATCGGCTCTTTTCTTGAACCGATCTCTTGGAGATCTAAAAAAAAAAATTTTAAGTAAGTCATGGGCCTTGATGTCCACATCAGGGATGTGAATCAATGGACATTCTTGAGAATCGTTGATTCTCTTCTTAAGGTTTTACCCTATTATTGATCCTCACATTTGAGGGTCTCTGGAATTTAATTCCATTATATTTCCCATCTGTTTTTCATCATAGGGATTTCTAGGATTTAATCCTATTATTAGGGCATTTAATTCCATTTTGTTTTGCAGAGCTTAGCTCTTTTTTTGGAAATTTTGGAATTTTGTTCCCTTTACTGTTCTTGAGTATTTTCCTTTTTAGGGTTTTAATATCCCTTTCACAGATTTGAATCTGTTGTTGTCTTTAAAAGAACCCGCTTTTCGGGGAATATTTAGAGTTTTTAACTTCATTGTTCATTTAATGAGAATCCTTTTAAACTCTCACAATGGGCACTTGTTTCATCATTGATGAGACGCCATTTTGATTTCGTGGGGCCCACCAGCTTTGGAGTTAGTAATCTTAGCATTTTTTACTACTGACTCCACCTGGTTTCTTTTCAGGTACTATAACTGGTCATCTGTATGATCTTGAACAAATTATATCTTATGGGGAGATTCGTATCCAGGGTCACTTTCAAGGCCAAGAATACACTATGGCCTAATGCGACAAGGTGATGCATCGCTTTGACGAAACAGTCGATTGCTCCCCCGCCATTCTGCCCTTTTGAAGATCGTCGTTGGGTCGATCTGGAAAGCTATACCTGGGTGTTTTAAGGTTATGCCGCTCCAAGCGCTCGATGATGCTGAGGACAAAGTGCATTTTGTGTATCTGATGGGGTTGATCTCGAAAAAACAGCGAGATAATCTTATCTCTATCTTGCACCGTGTCTTTCAACAAAAAGCGATAGTATCAGTATACCAGAGGGAGGAGGACATCAATGGTGACCCCGACGCTTGCATCCGAGAGAAGATGCATAAAAAGATGGTTGATGAGGCTGAACATGCATTTCTCAAACTTGCTTTTGAGTTTGAGAATCCATGTCCGGAGTTCAGTGTCTTGCCACTGTAGATCTGGGATCATGCGTTCCCCCTTTTTTTTATTTTTTCTTCTTTTTTTTGCATGCACCGAGAGTATGTAGTTCTCTTTTGAAGTATGAATAAAAAGCATCTTTCCCTTTCGTATCTGCACCTTCCTTTTCTTGATTGTCTCGCTCTGGCACGAATTAGTTTATTTACTCTTTTTGGAATTTGTAGTTTATTCACTCATTTCGGAGTCTCTAGTTTATGTAGTCATTTCGAAGTGTTTTTTTAGTTTAGCTCCCTTGGGTTTACAGGCAGATTTGTCCAACATTGTTTGTAGATAACTCCCATTCTTGTATGACAGAGGTCCGTTAGTTTTGTAGTACTAGGGTTTTAGTCCATGGTACCGTCGCGTTGGCTGATATATTTTTCGATATACAGTCTTTAAGCCGCTATTCGAGTAGCCCCGCGACTGTCGTATCTCTGATCCCTTCTAAGGCTGGACAAGACGTTTTCAAGTAATCTTCTTAGGTTGGAGTATTTGTATTACCATCAGAAGAACAAGCGTTGGGTATTTGCCATGCCGCTTTTTACTTGAGATTAGGCTTAATTTGGAGCCTCGATGAGTCATAACCGCACACTTCTAGAGTGGGATGATCTCCAACGGTCTTTAGGCTTTGTATGTATTGCCGTCAACACCCGAAATTAGGAATATGCCGTCACTTCATTTTTGCTTTGACGATATCATGTCGATTCTTTACTGAAGTAGGGTAGACATCTGTAGGACCTCTATACTGTATATACTACAATTGAAGTCCGGAGCTAGGAATATGTCATTGCTCCAATTTCATTTGACATTTGCGTCTGCATCCTGCTGAAATGAGGGGGAATGTCGGGATAGTCTCTAGCTTGTATATATACCGTCAAAACTCGGTTCTTCTATTGACCAAGCAAGATGGGAAAATATGGTTCCCTTTCTTTCATTTTTTCCCATGGATTATATACAAGAGTCAATATGGACATACTTGCAGGGCAGAAAAGTTTCATTTTCATTCATTTTTTTTAATTTAATTTTTTATTTCTTTCCGTGATGCTCTATCTTTTTAGTTTTTATGTTGCGAAAGTCACGATTGCCCAATCATTTCGGCTATTTATCGTGGTGCCCAATCATTTCGGTTGTTTTTGCTTTTACTCATTATTTTTTTATTGTGAGTTGCCCAAACATTTCGGCTGTTTCATATGCATATTTTTTTTGCTCGCTGATTTTTGTTGCGAATTGCCTCATCATTTTGGCTATTTCATATGCATTTTTTTTGCGACTCGTTGAGTTTTAATACAAGTCAGGAACTTGAGATCCGATTCCCATCTTGGCATCAGTATCGCTGCAACTAGAATATTGCCAGGAGCGAATCATCATTTGCCATGAGGGGACTTGGAGTTTGATACATGTTTAGGCATCAGTATCACTACAACTGGGATATTCCCATGAGCGAATCATGATTTTCCTTTTTCGATTTGAACAAAGGTGGCTTAGAAAATAGGGTTAGGATCCTGTCGACTAAGGCTTTTTGAATTTATGAGACGTAAGGGTCTCATAAAGGTATTTCTCCTTACGAGTCGAAAAGATCTCGTAAGTATATTTTCTCCTTATAAATCATATGAATTTTTAAGTGTGTTTTGGCTTGTAAATCGTAAGGATCTTACAAAAGTGTTTTTCCCTTATAAATTGAGAGGACTTATAAGCGTCATTCGCCATATGGGGATATTTCTCGCCATTAGTGGGACTTTGTGGGAGAATATTTATTTATGCCCATGGATTGTATACAAAGGTCAATATTCGACCGCCTGTAGGGTAAGAAAGTTTTGTAGGGTTTTGATGGCTTAAGAACAGGTTTAGATCCCTGTAACTTAAAGCTTTTGAATTCTATAAGCCGTGAGGGTTTTATAGAGGGAATTCTCCTTACGAGCCGTGAGGATCGGTAAGTGCATTTTCTCCTGAAGAATCGTATGGATTTCCAAGTGTGTTAATCCTTTGCGATTCGTAAGGATCTCACGCAGGTGCTTTCTCCTTATAAGGTCGTAAGGGCTTTGTAAGTGCTTTTTTTATATATACAAGTTCGCTCCCTTTCGGGTTTTCACTAGCTCGCTGGCAGTCCTGGTGTGTTTACTCACGATGCCCTTTCGGGTTTTCATCCGTGCCCATTTCGCTTATGGACATATCTTTTTTGTATGAGTTCGCTCCCTTTTGGGTTTTTACTAGCTCGCTGGCAGTCCTGCTATTTTTACTCACAGCGCCCTTTCGGGTTTTCATCCGTGCCCATTTCAGTTGTGAACGTAACTTTTTTTTGCATGCCTGTAAGGTAACACACCATTAGCTATAGGCCCCGATCTTTTTCTAAAGACTACATCATGTGAGACCTGGGAGAGTTATTAATCGTTTAGGCCTGTGGATTGTATATGGTAATCGATATGTGGGTTCACCGTAGGGCTAAACATGTGAGGACATGATGGTCCTTTATCGCCGTATTTGGGGCGAAATGCCGGTTTAAGAACGTTTTGGTCCAACATTCCCGTTTTTGGGACGAATATTATTTTAAAGACATTTCGGTCTATTGTTAGTTTAAGGACGTTTCGGTCCAGCATTCCTATATTTGGTACGAATATTAGTTTAAGGACGTTTCAGTCCATTATTAGTTTAAGAACGTTTTGGTCCAACATTCCTATATTTGGGACGAATATTAGTTTAAGGATCGGTCCATTGTTAGTTTAAGGACGTTTTTGCGGGAACGCATTAGTTTAGGGATGTTTTGGTCCAACATTCCTATCTTTAGGATGAATATTAGTTTAAGGACGTTTCAGTCCAATATCCCCGTATTTCGGGGCGACGGAGTTTTTTGGATACTACTCTCAGGTTTTTGACTCAGGAAGATAGCGAGCGGACATAAGCGTCGTCATCTATCATTGACCAAGATGTATAGAATCATAAACGTGTGCAACTCTGTACACAAAATCCATCCCAATGCACTGCAAGCACATATAAGCTATACCGAGTGCAAAAATCAAGTCAAGTGCGTATGACATGCACGAAATCAAAATAGACAGTATCGAATCCATGAAACCATAAATATGTGCAACGAAGGCATAAATCGATACTAAGTGCAATAAATATGCACAAATCATAAACCAATGTAGCGACGTATAAAACATAAATCAAGTGCAATAACTGTGCACAAAATATAAATCACGAAACCCAATCATCGAAACTCAAGTCCAAGATATAAAAGTGTGATACTCGGATCACAAAACACAAATCGCAATAACTGACATTGAGGTACACCTCTTACAATGTCGAAAAATATGTCGGGGAGCCCAAACTGGCAGAGCAAGATCATTTACTTGCCTCCTGCTCACAGTCTGGCATCTCCGGTCTCTGGGTTCCCTGTTCATCTCTGGATTACCAATATCGCAAATCCTTCTTCTCGTCAGCCCGGTCAGGTGTACTAACGAAACAGCCACGCTCTGGAACTCCTCTGATCACTGTCTGGCCAATCAACATGACCACTCTTAAACGGCACATTACTGACGGCAGCATTTGGCCCTCTGAATACGCACGATATAACTGACCCTAGTTGCAAATCTATATTGCTGCGGTGTCCTGGAAAGAATATGCTCACGGCTTCTTCCGATCTCACCTATGCCGAACTATACGAAGATTGGCACTCTTGCTTAACTCTTTTCTTATAACCAGACAGCTGTGTCCTCAGTACGTCTTTCATCTGGAATTTTGTTATATCTAACGCCTCTGCACACATATTAATCCTCTGGCATCAACGGAAAGTAATAACCGCTCGTTAACATCTTGCACGAACCTCTTGTTCCACTCGTCTTTATTATCGCCCACTTCGACGTCGTCTCTTGCTGTCTGTATATTGCAATTTATTCTCGGCTATGGTCAATCTGGAGTCTTTCACACGGACTCGAAATTAGGAACTCGGTATCTTCACCACTCTGTAGAAGATATCTAGCTGAACATGTCCTCGGGAACTCGTCCAAATCATCGAAGGAATACACTTTATTCGTCCGTTCTCGATCAACTCACAACATATCTGGTGAGGTCTTTCTATCTGAAACTGGTCAACTTACCGATCTCACATCGGAGCATCCGACGAACAACGTCCTCTCTTGACCGATCTACTCTAGATCCAAGTAAGATCCTTCAATTGGAATTCTTCAACTCAACTGAGCCTATATCGGCACATCAAATCCGACGAATCATATCAGTCGCTCCACTCGAGATAGACCAGCTATTTCCTGTCACATCTCTGCCTGAAATCTCCAGCGGTCTCAGCTCATAAACTCTGTAAACGACATCCCATCAATCTTAGCAATAGCTGGGTCATCTGTCTGCACGGTAGGCAACATCACGATCTCTGAGGTAGGCTGTACATCAACAATCCTCTCAATCTAGCAATCTCTATCAATGGCCCGATCATCCGGTGCAAAACCGAGCACTCGCCTCAAACGAGAGATCACAACACAACACTATACCTACACATCCCTATGTCACCAGAAAACAACATGGTCAGCCCTCGTCCGTGACGAGCTCGCTCTGACCGCAACACCAGCAGCGGCTCAATCTGCGCTCAAACCATGGTGATAGGAACCTCAAGAAGGTATCGATAAAGATAGATCAATGAATGAAAGAAATCAACATATCCCAAATGGTTATATGATCATAGGAACGAATAGTATCACAGATCTCAAGATATGAACATCCTAAGGTTTCTTAAGTGGAGTATCGTATCGTAAATATGACGCGGAACATACGTACGGTACGTCACTCTACTCAAGCCACCTACTCCATCAATCAAGGTCAACCTATGAAACGAAAATTCAGGTCTAATACCCCCCCGTTAATTCCGTAAGGTCAAGCCTAGGTTCCAAAATATATACGCCCTAGACTCCGCATAGTCAAACCCAGACTCAAACCAAGGTTAAACCTAACGCTCTGATACTAACTTTGTCACGACCCGTAATTTAGCATGTGACCGTCACTTAAATTACGCAACGTCTAAAGGCGTAACTTAAATCAAGTAAGCCGAAGCCCAGAAAATCTAAACCCTTTTGCGGAAAATAGTGGGGGTGCAGTTTTGAAATAAAGGTATAATGAATCATGTTTTTCTTTAAATGCATAACTAATGAAACATGAAAATGCAAGTGGATTATACTACAATTGAAAACATGTTTCGTCTTTAAAAAATTGAGCAGCACCTCCCTTGTATATTTTGATCAAAAACCATATACACAACAATATATAGGCCTCCAAGAGGGAGCTAGCTCTTCGCCAACTGGCAGAATCACAACCACGCAATAACATATATACGATGCCCAACGGCGAAGAATCAACCCAGAAAGAACAAATAAAGAAAGCAAGACATCAAAACTCAAGAAAGCGATAAAAAACCCATCGCTCTAAATCTCGCACAAAACCCTAGTCTGACTAGGTTTACCAATATACAATGTCTAGTCTTGATTTGATCTGATGTGATGCAGTTTATCTAGATACAACGGAATATAACAGTACGAGAGTGGGCACGATCCAACATGTGTCCCACCTACCAAAGCAAAGCACCCTGAAAGAAGCTGTGTGCCAGCAATACCGCAACTGATTTCTAGCGGTCAAACCTGCAAGAACTGTGGCACAACGGGGGTGAGTTACCAACTCATGAGTAGAAAGCATCAGTAAGTAGAAATTGAATAAAACAATGATTTCCTAGGTCACTATATCCTGAAGGTAATACTATGATATCTAAGGTGACCAATTACGCATATATGTTAACAATCTATCAATTGAGTTAATGCAATAACATATATAAATAAACATCCGACATCATATGCCTGTATGCATATGGATATCATCCACGTGTCCATCAACGACACAAACAATATCATGGAACTTGAGTGTCCAACATCGACACTCGAACATCATGAAAATATATATATATATGAAGATATCAACCATGTGTGTCTATCAACGACACAAATAATATCATGGAACCTGAGTGTCCAACACTGACACTCGAACATCATGAAAATTCGTGTCCAGCATCGACACGTAAATCCTCATATCTCAGACGCCGTATACTCAGATCGGTCCTCATATCTATCTCATCTCATAACTCCAAAACGGTATCCTCCGGATATCCGCCGAGTTTTATACAATCACCGGTAGGTAGTGTTCCCTCTGCCAGGCTCATCGTTTACACCACAAAAATCATTTCTTGCCCCGGGGTACCATACCGGGTCCACCATGTACCCGCAAACGGCATATGCCAACTCCTCGAATCGGGTCTCAAAAACAAGCTCAGAACTGAGAAATCTCATAGTGGACGTCTCGAAATATCATATCAAGAGAAACCGGGTTTTTAAAACAATACACCATTTCCTTTGAAATATACCACGGTTCTCAAATCCAGAGATCTCATAAAAATAGTATCTCAATGCATATAACCATAAAGTACAATATATGCAACATAGAGTAGTAATATGAGCATATCAGGTATATCATGCAAGCATGTCAAGTGATAATACTGAACAATGAATGTACTTTTACGGTTAAGAGTACTATCATGATATGGCAGTTCTACTGTGTAAGTAGCATGGCAATTACCGATGATGAATGTGTGTGAGCCGGCAAATCTGTATAAGTGTAACATGCGCTTCAACGGTAATTGTGCAGGTGCACTAGCAATGATATCATATAACATTAAATACTGGAAACATGATAGGTATCACACGAAGAATAATATCCTACACAACATGAACAATAAATGGGTATATCTATCTACACAAGAATCATACGGTCACTTTTTACACGATACACATCGTCATTTTGAAAATCGGTATGGTTCAGATGGCAATCTTTATAACAGCGATCCCGCCTCATAACATCCGATATGACAATAATCATCGATCATCATCCTCAATTCACTAGCGCGGATCAATCATCTGGTACATCTCATCACGTACGGTAATTCATCGTACGAGGTCATCAAACAGAATAGGGAATCTATCGACCTATACAATAATGAGGGTACGGATCTAAAGTCTCGTATGGAATATTACTCATTATACTCATAAATATATACACATATATCTCAAATCATATTTGTATAAACGTCATATCTTATTAATTTCACAACACCTCTATCTCAATCTCGTGTCGTGTTTATCGATCTCGATCTATATCCTATCATCATCAACCCATACTTGTCATCTTTCAATTTATACTTATCATGATTCACTTCTCATTTCATATTCTCACATATCAACCCGAGTCATCTATATCTATCATCTCAATATCCAACATCATGTTATCTTATAAACCTATATCATATTCTCAAGCCAATATATATTTATTAGTGTCAACTTTTATCATATCATCTCTTCCTAAATCTTACTAAATTCTACAATAAGGTTATCTTAAGCTCGTAGCATATCCTTTATCAAAATATAATTTATAAAACGATCTTCCATATCAATGGTTGCGGGGGTGCTATACGCCATCCACCCGACTTCCCCCGTAGATATAAATCTACTCACCTACTAAACTCCTCGCTTAGCCAAAGTTGATGTGCTTCGTCGTCTCGGAAGTCCACGCGAAGGTACCTATAATCAATACATAATCGCAATACTATTAAAATCAATATCCGAAAACCGATACGGCACACGGATTGCTTATAGGTTAGAACCTATAGCTTACGCATGCAAAAACAACCAAACAACCCTCGTCGTTGACGTACAAATATCCAACGACCAATTCAAATCTCAAATATAAAAACTAAGAATTCACATATCGGAAAACATAGCCAAAACACTCTCAAGTACATCCCAGATTTTGGCTCAGGTAAATTGGGACTAAACAAGCAAGTACAAGGGATAGGTTATATTGAGTGTGTGCTACAGGCAAAACCACAACTCCATAGGAGATAGGCGGTCCGGCGACATTGTCAAAAAGTCCGGTCTCTCCGGTCTAACTGGGGTAGAATGGGTTCGTACTACTGTGGTGGTCTTCTAGTGGTCTATCTAGGTTAATGGACCTGCTTGATTTTCTTAGAAATACACCAGATAGCTCCAGATACCCTGTAGGCCTTTAGGTTCACAAAACCGACACGGAATAATTCTAATTTTGTGTATCGGGTTCTATTCTCTTTTCTGGTCTAGCAAAATAATCTCTAAGGTCTTGAAAACACTCACTAAACCTCTATTTACCACTTAACAGCAACTTGGAATTTTCTAAGATCATATATCCTAATTATATCAAATTCTAAACTAACTAGGATATTTAACATAAACACTAATCTAAAGTGAAGAGATTACCTCATTTGCAAGTAAAGAAAATTCTTGAGTTGCCCAAAATCTTCAAAATCCAAATTTGGATGGTTCAAAAGGTTTAGAATAGGTTTGCGCATGTTTTATGTGAAGGGGGCATGAGGTTTTGAGAAGGAATTAGAGGTGGGGCATGGAGGTAATGAGATGAATGAGAAGAAGAAGAAATGGTGAAGAAACAAAAAGGGAATGAAAGAATAAGGGGTCCCAAGTATAACCCTCTCTCTCTCTTAACCTCACTCTCTTTCTTAAGCTCACTCTCTCATTTCCAAAATATCTATTTTGTTTTTCATTATTAACTCCTTTCACATACAACTCTTTTCTTTTCTTTTCCTCTCTTTTCTTTTCTCATTCACACCACTCATAAATACACAAGTCACAAACACAAAGCATAACATGCACATGACATAGTGCACTAGTCATGGAAAAATGTAAAAACATGGATTTGACCAAAATCCGATAAATATCATTATAATAAATAAACCATTTTAATCTTCGATTAATTTCCAAATATTGGTATATATTTATACCATTTTACGAAAACCCATATTCGCAAATCGAATAGTTTTCACGAAATATATTATTTTAATATTAAATTTCCAAAATAATATTTTATATTTCTGAAATGTTACATTCGCGCTTCACCTTCTTGAAGTGTTTTCGATAGGCAACATATCCCTGCCACCACTTCTTGAAGGCACCGCATTCCTCGATGAGGTGGGCAACCCTTCGATGATATAGGCAGTATTTTGGATGTGAGACTTCTCTATCGAAGCATGTGAACCTAGGAGTGTACTTTATGAGAGGTGGCAGCTTCATCCCTATTGACAAGGCTTTGGCGAACCGCCTCTCTGTTTTGATCATGCTCTTATTTGTTCTAGGTGTGCTTTGGTTTGGTTGGAATACTTTACAACTCGTCCTTGCCGCAGCTTCTTTATCCAGAAACACTGACGCTTAGCCTTTTCATATATGGTTGTCTCGCGTTCTCGGTCAACTTTTCATTTTCAAAAAGCTTCATTTAGCAGCCTCTCAATCGGGTCTTCTTCTGACAGTTTCAGAGATTTTAGCGCCGATTCTGTCCCCAATTCATCTGCATTGTTTTCTAACGCTAAGGGAGCCTTTTCGTCATATAACGACAAATGGGAGACCATGTGGCAACTTGCTACACGGTCTTCGGTTTCTCCTGATGAGTCATTTCCCTCATCATTGTCACTATCTTCGCCCTTAAGAATATGCTTAATTCTTCGAGCGTGACCGGTGTCCACACCTTCTGGTTATACTTCTCCAGCGCGTCTATGTATTTTTGTAGATCTGTGTGCTTTTTGTCATACTCCGCAGGCTGCACAGGCTTCTTGGTCTTCTTCTTTTTCTTCGAAGATTGCGAAGGCTTAACTTGGGGTTTTTTCCCCTTGTCAACAATTTTCAGTGCGAGACAAGATTTTAGCATCTCTTCGATTATTTCGGGTTCATGTGGGCTTTTCCACCTAACTGCTGGACATGCTTGTAGATCCTTCAGCATTCTTTTGGTTTTCGCTCAAAGAACGACTTCCCATGATGTTTCTTCCACGAGTGAGCATGATGCCCCTTTCACATCCACCTTTCTGGGAGTGTGCTTATGGGGTGGGTTTACCTTCCAGTTATCAGACAACGCGAATTTCCCATGTTGATATTGGTCCTCGACCCAGTTTTTGAAGACGTAGCAATCTTCAATTGGGTGGCTCACCGTTCTGTGATAGGAACAGTAATTAAGGTTGTTGACGTCGCCGGGCTGCGCTAGACGCCGTGGGTCTGGCAATATGATGAGTTTATTACGCATTACCAATTCGAACAGTCTCTTCATCTTGTCATGTGGAAACGAGTAAGCGCGTCCTAGTCTTTCCTCCAAGGACGGACGCGGACGCGCGTTGTTTTGGCGAGCAGCTGGTTTTGGGCCACTCGGCTGTTGTTGCATGTTGGTGACAAAGGATACCTTTACTTTACCATTAGTATTTCGAGGATCCTTATTTGAGGATGAAGGTCCATGGCCTATCCGGTCCATTTGGGTCAGTTTACCTATCAGAGCCTGAAAGGTTGAGGGCTTAAAGAACTGGGATACAGTCGTTTGAGGATCAAGGGGTCCCGATGAACATGCTCACGGCAGGAGACCCTTCAATGCGCTGCTCGCATTTAGACCATAGGTTCCGCCACCAGATCGCGTATTGGACCCATGTTTCTCCTAGCATTACCCTGGCATTGATTAATGTAGTCGGAGTGCGTTCGCTCGCGCTGGTGACCCGCTGTGTGAACAGCAGTTCCATTTCTGTGAATGTTTTCATGGAGTCATTTGGGAGCTCCGAGTACCATTCGAATGTTGTTTCTGACAGGCTGCCAACGAACTGGCGAAACAACGTTTTCTCGTCGCCTCCAGTCTTGCCGCACAGAGCTCTGAATTGCGCGATGTGTTGGTGAGGGTTGCATGTTTCTTTATAGACATGGAACTTGGAGATCGTATATCCTGGCGACAGGTATTTGATTTGGTCATACCTGCCTGGATATGGTCGCCCGGTTCTGACAATTTGGCCGGCAGCTTCATTAGATTGATGAGCTCTTATTTGTTGAGTAATGTAATCATCAAGGGAGGCCTTGGAGATCGTTTCCTCCTTGGCCGCTGATAAGGCCGGAGGAGGGTTTGATATTTCCCCTCTATCATCCTCGATGATTATTGGCGGATCTTCAGCCGGGGGCTCTGGTTGGATCATCATTCCAACCATGTCTTGGAACAAGACAGCTATCGGCTTTATATTAGCAGCTTGCTCAGCAGCGTCTTTGTCCTTCCTCTCTAGCACACTTCGCAGAAAATCTGTATCGGTCTCTTGCTCTTAGCGTTGTTCAGCCTCTTTGTCCGGATGTTCTTTTTGTCCAGTGAGTGCCGTCATTTTGTTCAGCATTTCTTGGAGCTTTTGTTGTTGCTCCTGAGCCTTTGTCAGCGACCGAGTTTGCGGTCGGTGACTCACCGAAGCACGGCTCTCTTCTTTTCCATTGGTCATATAGACCATATGTACGATTATGCCCCCAGACTTGGGGCGTTTAGATCCATCACCTTTGGAATTTGCCGCGGACGGTAGAGTTTTCTCCAGACTCATTCTTTTATGAGAGATTGGAGTTAAAGTAGCCATTGTGGCAGGCACATGTTTAGGAGAAGTCCCCCGTTGTATGGCGGAGGAGTGGTATTTTTCTTGTCGAACCTTCGATTTCTTTGGTTGACAAGAATAGTTTTTGTCAATTACAGAATCTTAGACTTTTCGCCGGACCCTATGAATTTGTGAGGAGAGCCGCTGGTAAGGCCGCTCTGGTTTTTCCTGCTCTGTAACTTTTGCATGTGGGGGTGATTTCTTTAGCACCACCGTTGGGGAGTTTTTACGCACCCTCCTAAGCGGTTCAAAACTGTTCCCAGTTGGAACAGCAATGTCGACCTCCACCATAGGAGCTGGTGGGATGAGTCCAGAGGGAGATTTACCCCCAGCCTGTCTTATTCAACGCCAGTGGCGATGTCGAGCGTGCCTTGCTGAAGGGACCGCCTCAGTTTTAGAAGCGGCTTCATCATGCCCCCGGCTTTGCTGAAGGGTTTCAATCGGCGTCAGCCTTTTGAAAGCCGACATCCTTGACGGAGTTTGAGGGGAGCCGATCATTCTTTCAAAGACTGATCGTCTGATAGGAGAAGCACCTTTGTCGGCTTCATCTGTAGTAGGAGTAGGGAGGGCTAACCGTTTTGGGGTATCCCCTTCAGGTATCACGAGTTTCTTTACAGGCCCATTAAAGTTCTTGCTCAGCCTGTTGAAGACTGAGACACCAGAGTTTGACGGCTTGCTGATGGGGACCGTCATGGTTGCCAATCGATTGAAGACTGTCCTTCTAGGAGCTTCTTCTTGCGGCGTTGAGGCATCGAAACTCAAAGGTGGGAGCATGGTCCCAAAGAACAGTCCGGTAGTGGCTTGAGTGGCCTACCTCACCGGCATTGAGAAAATAGAGTCCGCATTGGGCCCATAGGTCACTCCTTCAGTTGGGGTGGAGCGGGAGTTGCTGTTGCATGAAGTGCAGTGGGAAGCCATTGATTTTTCTGCACAAGAACAAGACACCAAGTTGTAGAACCTCGAATCTAAGGGCAACCAAAGCGAATAGTGATTTTGTTCGCGAAACACAACACACGAAGTGTAGAGTGGAAAGAGAAAAAGGTCCCACCAGGCATGCCAGAATCTGTTTACCGCCGAAAGACCGGACTGAGACGTTGGGACGTCTATCCTGAATTTGGGAGCATATACTATTTAGAATATATCCATCAATCTCTCTGAAAATACCAAGTTGATTTATGGCACCATATATCGGAGGTTTGGATAGATGCGGCCGCTACAATAGATTTTATCAGATTCCCCCTCATTTGTAAGAGGGTTTTGATTGTGGGAACGCTCTTCCCAGCAGGCGCAAACTCCTGCAGTTAATTACGTTATCGCATTGCGATAACCACTTTCTCCTGCTCTGGTAGCTCACTTTGTGTCGTGTGTATTTTTGTTTATTTTGGTTGCCGTGGATTGTATACGGAGACTAGTTTTTGTCATCACCCGTAGGGCGTGAATCGATCCAAATCCGTATATTTATGAATTTGGGTTTTGAACTTAGGTTATATTTTCTTTTAGTTCAAAGATATTTTGTTTTACTTATGGACCGTTAATCTAGTTTGAGATTAAGATCTACTTAAATATATGAGCATTTGGGCTCAATTTATTTTTAACTAAGTATACGTTAGTCTTATTTGAGACTAAGATCAACTTAGCAATATTTTCAGGATAATTAAATTTTAGTTGAGATCCAAACAACAGAGCATTTGGGCTCAGCTGCAAGAAACTTCAGAGAGACTTTTAGCTAATTTGAGTTTGGTCTGCTCAGTCTTTTTTTTCTTTCTTTCTTTTATTTAGGTACCGTTTGCTCAGCCTTTTTCCTTTATGCAGAAATGCTAAGCAGTTATTTGGGGCTCTGGCACTTACATTTATTTCATGTGAGGCGCTCAGACATGGGCGCTGTCCAATCAGTGCTAAGCACTCAGTCATTTTGATTGAATATAAACTGCTAAGCACTTTTATGCAGCGCTCACGTGTATTTCACGTGAGGCGCCGAGTCTTCACCTTTGGGCGCTCATGTGGAAAGCACGTGAGGCGCTGAGTTTATATTTTTGGGCGCTCACGTAGGAAGCACGTGAGGCGCTGAGCTCCTTTCTTTGTTGGGCGCTCACGTGAAAAGCACGTGAGGCGTTGAGCTCCTTTTCTTGTTGGGTTCTTTTCTTTTAGAGATTTAATCTCTGTTAATAGCATTTTGGCCATTGATGATCATCAAGATCTCTGTTTTGAACATCTGGGATCTAGTTTTCTTTAAGAACTAAGTTCTTATGTTTTTTATTATAAGAACTAAGTTCTTTATAGGGTTAAACCCTGTTTTCAGAGGATTTAAATTTCTAGAACATGTTTCTTTTCTGTCTTTTTTTATCTAGTTCTTTCCCCTAAATTTTGAGTCTAAATGACAGAATCTTCCCGATGAGAATTAAATTCTCAAATTATGGGAGATTTGTCTTACGGATCCCAGATCCAGAGAAAGAACTAGGTTCTTATATGAAGGGTCAAACTCTTGTGTTTTACTTGCACTAGGCAAAGAAAGATATTTTTAATCTCTTCTTTTTTTATCTAGGATTTGAAAAGAGGAAGATCTTCTTCGGCTAGAGAATTAAATTCTCTATTGCAGCTTCTAACCTTTTTTTTTTGCAGAAGCTTATGGGGGGTTCTCTTTTTTTTTGCGTGTATATCTCTCTCTGTGTATGTGACTTGAAGTTTCAGGTCCTTTTTATGGGTAAGGCAAATTGCTGATTAGTTTTGAGAAAATCTCTTATTGATCCAATTGATTTTATTGATTTCAAAGATTATTTAGGGAATTTTATCCACCGTTGGATTTTTGATTCAGTGATTTCTGTTTTTATAGACTATATTTTCTTGTTTTTAACAAGATTGGGAAAATATTTTTCTATATACAGAATTTAATTCTGTCAAACGGTGATTTTTAATCACCATTGGATTTTAATCCAAGGGTGCTCTATTTAACAGAGCACAATCTTTGTTTGTTTAGAAAGATTAAGAAAATATATTCCCATTTCATTGGATTTTTGATCCAACAACTTTCTGTTTAATATCCTTCTCATTTAGAAAAATTAGGGAGATATTTCCACCCAATATAATTTAATTCTATATTTGGTGATTTATCATCATTATTGGATCTTTGATCCAACGATTCTCTGTTAACAAAGAATATCTTTCCCTTTTAGAAAGATCAAGAAAGGTATTTTCCCAAAACTAGAATTTAATTTTATATAGGAAGGCGCTCTCACGTGTTTAACACGTGACCCCGATGTGGGTTTTTACCTGTTTGATTTAGCGCCCATATGCCTTGCATATAGGCGCTTACGTGTTTAACACGTGAGGTCGGTTTGACCTTTAGCCACTTACTCTTAGTGTTTATATGCTTTGCATACAAAATAAAATTTAATTCTATATATAGAGTTTAACTCTATCTAAAGCTAATACTTCGAAAGAGTGTTCTCACGTGTTCACGTGACCCCAATGTGGGTTTTAATCAGTTTATTTAGCGCTTATATGCCTCGCATAAAAGCACTCACGTGTTTAACACGTGAGGCCTATTTTGATTTTAGTTGTTTACTTTCAGCGCTTATATGCTTTGCATATAAGCATTCACGTGTTTAACACGCAAGGCTTAAAACGTGGAGAATTCTCATCTTTTTCGTTTCTCCCTTTTTTTTATAAGGGAACAGGAGACTCATCATCACTTTCCTCATACACTAATAAATCATACTCATCTAAACCACAAGATTCAAATGTGGATTCACAAATTGGAGACTCCTTATATCGCTTAATCTTCCTTGACGTAAATTCGCACCCGCACATAGGACACTTATGACTTAAACGTTCTTCGGTTATACATTCAATACCATAGTTATTCTCAACCACTTTCTCAATAGGTTTGTTATGATGTTCTAAGCTGTTGAGAACAATCGGGCTTGGATGGGTTTGCATTTGGATGGTCTCTTGCTCTTTCATGTTGGCTATTGCAGTAGTTATTTAACCAAGAAGAATTTTAATATTAGTCATTGATTGCTTGGTAGCACTAGCGTTTTTCATAAAAGTGGCCAACTATGTTTCAACACTAGCAAGTCCCATCTCCTCATTATTATCAACGTCTAATGATGGTGTGAAAGTTTGGTATGGGTGATAAGAATCTAATTGGATATTGTCATAAGGAGGGCCAACATTATAGTATGGGTATAATTGAAATTGGTGTTGATCTATGAAATTAGAAGGAGTGAATGTTGGTTCGGTTGTGGTGTAAGGTGATTTATAACCACTCCTATATTTATTCATTCTAATATGATCGGCAAGTGTTGAGTTAACTAGATAACAAAGTTCATATAAAGTTGGTTTAGCATGTTCGTCATCCATTTTTTCTTTTAAATGCATAAACTAAACTAGAGATTCTAACAAATCACAATTGAAGATGCGTAAACAATTTAGATCTAGGGTTACCTAGGTCAAGTTATTAGACCTGCTCCTAACTGCCAAGAGAAAAATTATGGGATAGATCCTCTAACAGCTCTTTAACAACCTTGAAACCATATCAGTGCCAGTTAAGTGGGAGGGTTCTGCTATACGAATCACCGAAATAGCGGGCCTTAATTAAATAATCACAACTAGTCACACGTCACTAGACAGCTCAAGATTGAATCCGATAACCTTTAGATTATCTACAACCCCCTCTTGTCCTATTGAGTGCGATATGTCCTTAGGGGTTTGAAGTCCAGATATTTTTTTAAAATTAATGTAGCTTAATGTGGATGCTTGGTTGTGATTTGTGGGGCTTAGCAAGGGTGATGAAATTCCCACCTAATCTGGATTTGGGTTGTTGCCTTTAGAAATTTTTTTAAATATGTAATGCAATCTAAAACAATCAAAGATCTAAAATCTAAACTAATTTTTTTTAAATGGCGCAAAGAGTCCTACAAAAATCTTTTAGTTGGAATAAAATCGAGATTTTGGGAAGAACGAGATCTAACCTAGATTTTCCTCCTATTCGTCTCGATCTTCTCTTCCAGTAAGTTCGTCTCGAATCCTGAAATTTTAAACAGAAATTTTCTAGAATTAAATGCACTAAAAGAAATCTAATTTAACCTAAATAAAAAACTAAAACTTGAATTTAAAAGTAATTAAACTACACCTCCCCGGCAACGGCACCAAAAACTTGATATGGATTTTGTTAGTTTCCAATTTTAACCTCAAGTATACAGCTTATCGCAGAGGATCATTCCCACAGAGAGGTGTGTTAACTACTTTTAAACTAATTTAAAGTTGGGTTTTTTTTAAATCTAACAAATTAAATGCGCACAATAAAAAGCTGGTTTTCTAAAAGAGAGAAAGTTCTAGGGTATCTATTTGCTTTATTTCTATGCTTAGTTTAAAGGATTCATCTTCTTTTCTAATTTAGTTCTAATATGTTTCCATTAATTATAACTAAACATAGGTTATATTTCAATTATAACTAAACATAGGTTATATTTCAATTATAAATATAGCCTATCAAAATTATAACATCATCTAGATCATATTAAAACCCTAGTTCTAGTTAATTAAATGCAACCTGGGTTTAATTTTCCACAAAAATATATAGGTCGTGAGTCTATAATTATTCTTATCGATTAATCTAGATCCCTTTAAACTATCTAGGTTGAATATCTTATATTTAAATTAGTATATTATTTTTCTTAATTAAGTTTCTAGGTGTCAATTATCATCAACTTAATTAAATTATCGATGTTATCACCTTTCTTTAATCTCGTTCAAGGCGTCATCTTTCATTACTAGATTAGTTTATTAGATGCATAACTACAAAGATAATAATAAAGACATAAGAGATTCACAATCAAAGCATAGAAAAGAAGAGAAATAAGAATATCAACCCATATAAATTGCAAATAAAAACACCTAGAAGAAATATTAGTTGCTCATGATATTAAAGAAAACTAAAGTTTATTAATATTCATAAGAAAACTTACAATATAACTCGATCTTTGCTCCTTGAAAACTCTAACTTGAATGCTATGAGAGAAAGATGAAACCCTAGGGCTATACAGCTGCTTATATAGAGCTAAGGAAGTTTAGAGACCAAGTAATAAAAGATACAAGAGAATCAAATTTGCTAACAACTATGAAAATCTAATTAATGAAAATATAATTGCTCTGTTGGATACTGATTCGGTATATTCAGAAGCTTCGAAATATAAAACTATATGGCTCATAAGGATGTATGTGAAAATACGATCAAGCCCATGAAAATTGAGATCGAACGACAACCAAATGGCCGTGTTCCTGCTGATGTCGCGCCTATATTGGCCGCGCATCCGCAGTCCCATGGTGTCTTCATGGATCCTATTTTTTTCCTTGTTTTCCTCGTCAATTTAGATGATTTCTAAGCATATAAAATCTTGAATATCTCGCTGTATTTCTGCAGTTGTGTGGATCCTCAGAATTGTTCCAATTGAGCATATAATTAGGCGGGTTGATTTGTTACTTTTCGATATGATTTTGTTTCTCCAACTGATTCGTTGTTGTGATGATTGATTCGCCTCTATTTGTTGCAACATTTGCTGATTTGCAATGATATTCCCAAATTTGTTCCAAATTTGCAAATTGTCTTTTGATTTTCTGAATAATTCCCTTAAATCTCCATCTTACGCACGTAATCCTCATTTTAGCATAATTTTCCGTTTTTTGCATCCAAGCCCTGTTATCTGTAATAATTCATAAAAGATACCCAGAACATCATAATATATGACAATAAAATGATAAATGGGTAAGAAAAATGTGCAATGAATTGCACCAATCAGTCATGAAGGCCGAGTTGAAGGTGGGCGGGATGATGGTAGTTGTTGGTGGGCGTGTTACTGATCGTGCTGCTGACCGCGATCACGATCGTGAGGGATATAGGGGAAGTCAGGATGGGTTTCGTAGGTTTGATAGGTTCCGTGCAAGCGATGGAAGCTGTGGTCCACTGGTCGTCGACGGGGAATCCTCGAGGAAAAGTCATGGTAAAGAGAAGGATGATGGGGACTTCTGGATTCGAGGGAAGCGGTACAATATAGATGAGATCATTAAGGTTTTGTAGGAGGCGGTCAGTCGGCAACTTGTTAGAGAGAGAGATCCTAATAAATTCAAGGTGGTGATATCGCTAGAGGGAGTCAGATTGATTGACCAAGACGGTTAGAATCGATCTCTGGTTGATATAAAGAATCAGATTAACATGGTGAGGTCGTTCAATGGTCGAAAGTCGCCGCACGCCATGTTTAATGGGAGATGCTTAAACTACAACCAATGGGGACATTCACAAAATGAGTGTCAGTTTGGTCCGATTTTTTATAACTGCCAGGGTGAGGGTCATCTAGCAAGGCATTGTCCCTTACCGAAAAGGGAAGATCGGAAAAGATATTAGGATAGGGCAGGGGCGACTGCGGAGTTCACTATGCCATATAATGATGAGATAAAGCAAAGAAGGAAAATTTTAGCCAAAACACTGGGTGTGATTAAGATGACAAAGGAAAGAGATGCCCCCCCCCGGGTAAGGTTAGTGGTGGCGAAATTTTGGGAGTTTCCAGGAAGGTATAAGACTCATGAATGGGCTCTGGTCCCGCATCCTTTAGGGTACATCACACATTTTCCATCGGTGGAGTCGCTTGACCTTCTGGTAAAATGCCCAGCGATTGAAGACACCGTCCATAATTTTCAGTTCCGGATTTCAAAGTAGACAGGGTATGAGGGGTCTAATACTCATAGACATAATTCGGAGGTTTGGTTACGTGTAAAGAATTTTCCAGTATACGTATGGTATTGGTATGTGTTTGAAGGATTAGTAAAGAGCTTTGGAGTCATACTTGAGATTGATGAGGCTACCGAGGCAAGGGTCGTCAGTAACATGGCACTAATTTGAGTGGGGTGTGAGGGAAGTCATTTTATCCCTAAAGAGATAAGGGTGTTGATAGCAGGTCGAGTTTTCAAGGTGTTTTCTCGATGGAGGGGGCGTCCATTATGAGGGTACCAGCGGTGAACTTTAAGGACGCGGTGGTAGGAAGAGATGGTGGAGATTTATGAAGGAAATTAGGGTTTGATGCACCATGAGGTTTAGGGGAGGATGATGACAGACCGCGGCCCGGTCAAGCAAGGCCGGCTCAGGTCTGGGTCGAGGTTGGCAAAACTTTGAGTTCAAAGGCTATCGAGCATCATCATCAATCAAAGGATCATGTGGCGGCGACGACTTTCAATGAGAATAGGGTAACAAGACACACTGGTAGTTTGCGTTTCCAGGATGAGAATGGTAAACAGTTGATGTCTCAAGGAGAACATGGAGTGAGCAAGACAAAGCATGCCTCTGTTACCGTCAATAATGAAAGTTTGGAGAATGAGGTTGCGGTGTCTAATGGTCCACATAGGGATTCAAAGTGAAAGAGGAACTCAAACCAAGTTCGGGCGGAACAAGCTCAAAAAGAAACACATGAGGAGGGTATGAATTCGATCGAAAAGTATAGATATATCTCGGATGATGATCGGGAAAGTCTATTGGTGAGGGGAGAAGTGAAGAATTGTCGTCGGGGGAAGATAAGGGAGTTGAATTCATAGGGGATGACTCTTTCAAGGTCATATCTAGACCTGATATAGAGACTAGGGTGGACGATGGAAAAGCCACAGATGAAAGAATTAAGAATATTATGACAAGGAAGTTAGAAGACATCTTCTCGACAGACTTGAGGGCGTTTATAAGACATAGGATAGAGGAGGTTGTTGCCAAAGTGGTATCAAGAGGGGGTGCTATATAGGAGCACAGTACTAATTTGGCCGCTGGTCAATTGGTAGATACCTCAGTGGTGCCTCATACTGACAGAGAAAGGGATCCTTTCGTCGAGGGTGCAATACAGGAGGTGTCAATTCACGAGGATAGTATTTTGGCGGAGAACAGGAGGAGCAAAAGACTGGAGGAAAAAGGGGGTTTTGCAGTTGGGTCTAAGACAGCGGGGTGTTATAAGACAACCAAGAAGGCAAAAAACAAGGAAACATCATTAGGTGCACATCCAAATTCTTTTGCAATTTTTTGTACTATCCCCGATGGAAAACTGTTAGAATTATATGATGCTATTAGTGTGGACATGGGTCATTCATGTGAGTATACAGATAGAAACCTATCGGTTGCTCGTGTTTTAGAGAAGGATAGATGTGCCCTAGGCACTCCTCGTCTGACGGAGGGTGGGGAGATAAGTGGGGGAAGGGGAGGATTATCCTCAGGGTTAGTTCCACATAGTTTTTCAGGACTCGGGGTAAGGTTTCACTTGTTCCACTTCTGTGCTGAGTTATCTCTTTTGGAATGTGTGGGGGATAGGGTTGCCCTCTAAACGAAGGACGGTGAGGGATGTTATTAGGAAAGAGGAGTTCTCATGTTTGGGTTTGTCAGAGACTAAATTGTGTAACCCTTTGAATAGAGTATTGAATAGTTTGGGGGGAGGATGAGATGTTACGTGGGTGGTAAAGCAGGCAGAAGATGCTCGTGGAGGGATTTTTCTTGGTATTAGGAAGGGTATCTTGGAAATTGTGGATTCTTTCATTAGCTCCTTTTCGATTACAGAAGTGACTAAGCGGAAGTAGGACGGATGGGTGCAGATGATTACGGTGGTTTATGGACCTAGCAGGAGAGAAGCATGAGAAGAGTTTTGGGAAGAATTAAGTCAAATAAAGAGAAGATAGGGGCTTCCGTAGGTGGTTGGAGGGGATTTTAATGTGGTTCGTTTTGCGGAAGAAAGGGTGGGGACTTTGAATGATTCCAATGACATGCTGATGTTTAACCAAACGGTTGATCAGTTAATTCTTCTGGAAATTTCAGTCAAGGACAGGAAGTTCACATGGTCGAATCATAGCCAAAGGGTCCGATTGGCGAAGCTTGACAGGTTCCTTGTGTTTTTGGATTGGGAGATGCGACATCCTCTTGCTTTCACAAGGACGAAAGCGAAAACAAGGTCTGGTCATGTACCTACTGCTTTTTGATGGAAAGAGTGATAGAAGGAAGGGTATGAAGAAGTTTCGATTTGAAAAGATATGTCTGGAAGATGCGAATGCGTACAAGCTTATCAAGGACAGCTGGGAGTGCCCTACGACTTCTGTAGAAGCCGCAAGTAATTTGGTGGTTAAATTGCGAAGGCTGATGCGTGTATTGAGAAGGTAGGACAAGAAGCAAAGGGTATTGGAGAGACAAAAAAAGGAAGAACGTATTGGCTATATTGCAGAGATGGAAAAGCGAAAGGAAGACCGAGATCTATCTCTGAAAGAGCATGGATTTCTTCGCTCATAGAGGATCAAGTTATAAGAGATTTATGTGAAAGAAAAGTTGAATTGGAGTCGAAGGGCCA
This sequence comes from Agapanthus africanus, assembly GCA_030015575.1. NCBI lineage: Eukaryota > Viridiplantae > Streptophyta > Magnoliopsida > Asparagales > Amaryllidaceae > Agapanthus > Agapanthus africanus. Next base: position 400,814,826 of record CM057347.1, read on the forward strand.
AGAAGAATTAGTTGAAAGAAGGGGATGAAAATACTAGTTATTTTCATAGGATGATTAATATGAAAATGAGGTCAAATCACATTCATTTAATTGAAGAAGATAGAGCAGTATTCACTGATGGGGATAACATAAGAAAGGTGACATTGGGTTATTATAAGAACTTAATGGGTACGAAGAAGGAAGTTAGGTAGAAGATGAAGACAGACTTTTGGAATGATGCTAATAGGCTAATAGGGGCAGAGCAAAGAGTTGGATACAGGGTTCTTAGAATAATAAATTAAAGCAGTTGTGTGGGAGTTAGGAGCGGAAAAGGCACCAGGACCAGACGAATTTCCCATTTTATTCTATCGCACATTTTGGGAGATCGTGAAAGATGATTTTCTGAGGTTGTTTGTAGCAATGGATAAAAATGCACTTAATTTGGAACACCTCAATTGTTCTACTTTGGTTCTTATCCCAAAGAAAAATGAAGCTAGGTGTCTTAAAGAGTACAGACCGATAAGTTTGGTGAGCTGTTCATGTAAGATAATTTCGAAGATATTAGCTAATCGGCTGAGGAAGGTCTTAGGGGATATTACCAAAGACACGCAAACCGGTTTTGTGGCAGAAAGATACATCATGGATGGTATAGTTATAGCTAATGAGGTAATTCAAGTCTCCCAAAGGCGAGGGAAAGAGAGATACCTCCTTAAATTAGATTTCAAAAAAGCTTACGACATAATAGATTGGAGGTGCATATTAGAATGTCTAGAACTTAAAGGTTTTTCACAAAAGTGGAAGTATTGGATTCAGATGTTTTTATCCTCGGCATCTTCTAATATTTGTATTAATGGCGAAGATACAAATGAGTTTCGGTGCAAACGTGGGTTGCGGCAAGAGGATCCTCTATCACCGCTCATTTTTACAATTATGGCCGATGGTCTTCCACATATGATTCAAAAATGTAGGAACAAGTGGTTGTTGGAAGGACTGGGCCCGGGGGCACACGAACAGAGATTATAAACTTGCAGTACGCTGATGATACTTTGCCATTTGGAAGATTGTGCGAGAATTAGGCTGCAATAATTAAATGGATCCTTTATTCTTTTGAGCTTTGATCAGGACTGAATATCAATTTTCACAAAAGCTCAGTGGTTTGCGTAGGAGAAAGATCCGTTTAGGAGGAGCGGTTGGTTCGATTTTTTATTGCAAAGCGGAAGACTTTTCGATCAAGTATTTAGGTCTACCCCTGAGGCCAGGAACGTTGAAGAAGTCAGATTGGGTGACATTGATTGAGAGGATACAAAATAAACTGGAGGGTTGGAAGGTTCGGTGTCTTTCCATAGGTGGGAGGGTGACCTTACTTAATTCGGTGTTGTCAGCTGTTCCATAATATTATATGTCCTTTTATTTGCTTCTGGAATGGTGGTTAAAAGGATTGAAGATTCGGCGGAATTTTTTATGGAAGGAGCGTCATTGGAGAAAAGGAAATATCACTTGGTTAGATGGGAGAAAGTTTGTAGATCGAAAGAAGGAGGAGGTTTGGGCATGAAAAACATTAAGGATATGAATAGGGCCCTATTAGGGAAGTTGTGGTGGAGGTGGGTGGCAGGTAACGGGAAGGGTTGGGTGGCTAGTATTAAAGCAGCCTATGGTAACAAGTTTGGTGCGGTAAACGCGCCAAATAAGAACGTAGTGACATCATCTGGTTTCTTGAAGGGTATTATGTTCGTAAAGGAGTCTTTTGTTAAAGGTGTCTCTTATACGATAGGAGATGGAAACTCGATCAATTTCTGGCAAGATTATTGGTGTGGAGATATTACTTTGCAGGAGAGATTCTCTTTGCTTTTTGAGCAGGTAAAGTATAAGGAGGTATCGGTTTTAAACCAATGGAAAGGCAATAAGTGGTGGCCAAGATTTCAAAGGGCGCTAACAGTTGGTGAGAGGAGATAACGACGCATGTTGATTGATTATCTTGAGGTTTGGAAACCAATAGATAGAGAAAACTTAGATACCGCAGGAAGGAAATGGTCATCGAGTAGGGGCTTCTTGGTTAAATCCTTTTATATGATTCTGAATTATGGAGGGGTTGTGTCGACAAACGATAGAAAGATCTGGAAGTATCATGTGCCATAAATTTTTCGGGTCTTTTTGTGGTTGGCTTCCAATAACGCAATTTTGACTAGAGATAACCTAGGCAAGCGGAAGTGGGTAGGGCCGACGTATTGCGGTATTTGTGAGGCACAACTAGAATCAGTGAATCATTTATTTTTCTTGTGCCCTATAGCTTGGACTGTTTTTGTTAGTTATGTATATGCCCTAGAGGCCATTGTTGTACATATGATGTATATTATGATGGATGCTTGGATATATACAGAGAGGACTTTCTTGCTCGTCATGATAGTATGCTATTTGGTTTAACTTTATCTTAACATGTTGACTTGTATTGGTTTACTGTCTTACTCTCACATGTTGATAAAGCCCTTAAGATCTGTACTCGACTACTGGGACTATGATGAGATCATACTAGTGGGGCCATAGTAGTCGATGAGTACATCCTATAACTGTTCCTAGTCGAGGGTATATCGAGACAGGGCATCGATACACCAGAGTAGACTAGCGTATACGCATCTTGACCCATATGATGGGCGATGGATGATCCTATATCCATCGGTGTTTGACATCAGAGATGGTGTACGGGTGCTCAGTGGAGACTGGGTACACAGGACGGACTCGCCGAGAACTCCCAGATGGTGATATACCACACGTCAGATGGCAGTTCTCCGGTGACACTGGTACAGGATAGTCTGTAGACCCGAGATCGTCATAGAGTCTTGTGTGATTCCCACTGTGCCTTGATTTCCACCTTACCACGTCCAAGAGGGCATGCAAAACGGTGGCTTTTGGGTACAGTCCCGAATCACATGGAGGCAATGAGCGATAGGAGGGGATTCGTCTCTCCCGGTACAGGGAGTTGATGTTGTGCTGTGTTCGATTGGCTATAACTGGAAGTCCCTGGCCAGGAATGATATAGAGATTTACTAGTAAGTGTTACCAGTAGTTTCTCGACCTGTTATGAGCCTCACATCGACACGACTTATCGGTTACTGGGGTCTGACGTATACCACCCCTAGACTTGATATGCGACATATCAGACGAACAGACCGGACTGTACGGGAGTGTTACTGATTGGATTCACAGGAGAACGGACAGGCTAGCTTGTTGATCTTCTGATCGCTCAATACCTGGGTGGCTGTTACGTTTAGCTGACCGCTTGCAGCTTGTGGGTGTTTGATATGATCATCACCTGCTACCGGCGTATTGACGATTCTTTAGAGTCCTACACAGAGGTTTCTTGGCTCAGGCAAAACGGAGTAGAGGCACATATGTGATATGTGCAGGACCGAGGATAATGCGATATGAGATACCGTATTATATTCTCGCGATATTTAGATATGAACCGGGACATCGAATCAAGTGTTGATTCGATGAATCGGAACATGATATATTAGCCGGTTATATTCGATATAGCCGGATCGTCGGATCAAGTGTTGATTCGATGATTTAATGTATAATGATATATATGATATATTGTATTACATTATCTAATATTGGCTCACTTTATTACTTCATTTTCTCACCGGATTAATACATTGATATATATGCGATATATGTTAATTGTATTATTTTCTTTTGTTGCAAATATATAATATATATATGTGATATATATTATTGTGACATGATATGATTTATTATGAAACATGTTTAAGGATGATAAAAAGGGATTAGGGTTTGATTAGGGTTAGCTCCTTCTTGTTCATTCTAGAAGGATTCTCTTTTGTCTTGGTTAAGATATTATGGTTGATACTTATCCTTAACCTAACCAAACCCTAGCTCTAGTTTATTCTCTACAAAGGTTAAGCCTATCATCCTTGACCATGGTTCAATATCAATCATATATTCTTATCTACTATTCATCACAAAAGGATTTATCTTATTTTTCTTCATCTTCTTCTCTCTTGAGTTTTTGAGAGAGCTTACTTGTGATTTCTTTTGTGATGATTTCTTGTGAGAAAATGATATAAAAAGAAAGTATAAATACTACTCCATCATCCTCATCTAATCTAGCCCATTAGATTAGGGTGTTCACCTCATTAGAGTGAGAAAGCTTGGGTTATAGCAACTTCGACGTAGATCATCGGAGAAGCGGAACACTACAAGCTAGCATGGATCGTTCGAGTCGTGGAGCCTCTCTTGAGTCCGGGAGATCGTGGATCGCGATGAAGGGACTTCTACTCGGAGCTTGTGAAGCAAAGGAGCGGACTACAAAGGTTGTAATCCCTCACACTTAGGTTTAAAGATGTTATCTTGTATGTTAAACCCTAATAATCTAGCAAAGATCCCGGCTTTGGGTTGTTCGGCACATCTAAAATTTTATTTGGGCATAGTTGATGCTTTATGAACCTTCACAAGAGTGCCTAGGAACCCTACAGTGGTATCAGAGCCTAGCTAGAGTATTAGGCGAAGTGTTTACGAAGTTAAAACTCCGATCGAACCCGAACCGACAAAGCTAAACCCCTCTCTGGACAATTTTTTAAATCTGGGATTTTTCTGAATTAAAAATACCTAAAAAATTCAGCAGGGAAATATAAGAATTGTGGTGAAAAACGAGTACCTAATACTTCCAAACCGTCGCGGAACCGTGGCCGTACCGTGCTTGGGCCGCGGATCCGCGGCCGTACAGGGGAGATTGGTATTTGTTTTTACACAGTAATTCATATTTCTGTGATTTAAATTTTATGGGTATTTTTATTCTGACTCAAGTGTTGAGTATTCTGGGGTTTATTTTGTAATCGTAGATTCGATCGGAATATTTAAATTCGTTATTTTTCCCGGATATTTAGAATCTGTTAAAATGTTCGAACGGATATCATTAACTCAATTTTTCCCGACACGAAAAATTTTCAAGTGTTGAATCTTTTCTCGAGTTTAAATATTTCGTAAATGCGTGCAAGTTTTGTGGTGGACCCTCTAGAAGACAACAAACCTTAACTCGATTATGTGACCGTCTTGAACTGCCTTTTGAACCTTCGGGTTTGGGGCAGTACGGCGTGCCACATGTGAGGCGTTGGCTTGACCCTTCTACGGCTGGACCGCTACTACTGTGACACATTCCGGATTATTTGAACTCCGCTTAAGTGTTGAGCAATTTGGGAAATTTTGGGTATTTGATTATTCAATCGGAAAGTTTAATACTGTCTATTTATCTGGAATGTGATACAATATGTGGAATTCATAGAGTTAGGCATGAAATGCGGAGTATGTGATATTTCGGATTTACGATATCTAAAGTAATTGTGGATTCCAAATATTGTAGTTTTACAATTTCTTTTTTGTGACCGTAAGTGTAGTATATAGTTGTATTTCCGGTTTTCGTTGCTATACGACAACGACGATCGGTGTATGCATACTTACTTACGTTGATGATATGAGATATTATGTGTTGCTGAGATATGATGTGCAGGATTGTCGCGATTGAATAGCCAGGGGTTTTATGTGAGATGAGAGTTTTATATTTTCATTCATGTAAATTCAAATGTAATGTAATATTCTTTTATTTGGGGCACTTCCGGGTTGAGGTTGATGCCACCAGTGTTGTATATTATTTACTTTTCCGCATTAGGATGGACCCAAGGAGGGGAGCACAGGTGACCGGGTTCTGGGGTTCAGTAGGAGGCCATCTCGAGGAGTCGAGACCGGGTCTCCTAAACTCCAGAATTGGTAGGGTCGCTTGCCACTCTCGTAGAGGTCAAGAGTGTGGGCTTGGCTATTCATCGCGACTGTGGAATCCGTATTTTATATTGTTGGCTAAATACTAAATACGGACATCCTAGTATATCCCACATTATATCTATGTTTCTGCTGCGATATCTATGATGTGATCATTTGATATGTTGTGATGGATACAGTATATAGTATATATGATATATTATATAGACGTTACTTATGTTTTACACCCGCACTAGCCCTGCCTTGCTCTGTCGTTAGTTACCTAACCTAACGGTGCACGAGGGGATATCGAGGCGAATGCGGATGGCATAAGTGTATATCGTATTTATCTGTGATGCTTAGGAAGCATAAGCTGATGGGATTTTTTATTAATGAGATTAATGAAAAGAAAAGAAACGTAAAAGATGTTGGAGAATCAAAACTTTATAAAAAGAGTAGCTACAGTTTTGCTCTGCATAGTGGTATATATGATATACCCTGCACCTTATTCGATGAGGAAAGAGCCAAAATCCCTTCACCGGGAGTGACCTCTTTAGCGAAACTGGCAGATGCTACAAAACTCGGTTTGTCTTTTGATTGCTTTTAGAGTTTTGCTTTGCACAGTGATATATATGATATGCCATGCACCTTATTCGATGAGGAAAGAGCCGAGATCCCTTCACCGGGAGTGACATCTTTAGCAAAACAAATGAAAGCCTCAAAAACACTCCATTTCAAAATTTCACATGATTCTACGACGATATCAAGTTCATTACGCTCATGGTTTTCTAAAAAACCTGCGTAGCCCTCCGTCATTTCAGATAAGTACTACTTAGTATTCGTGCTGCGGTAGTTTGGCCTCCGTCAAGGCATAGTGTATGGTAGCTAACTAGTGCTTATCTGCTAGCATATGATGCGATTGGATTAGGGTATTCGTACTGCGTAGTTTGGCCTCCATCAAGGGTCGTACGGGTGGGTTTAATTCAATCAAGAAATGACGGGTTGAACTTGACTCGCGCCCTATGGGTAGTTTGGCCTCCGTCAAGATCATGGGACGCTAGGGGTAAAAGCATTATCGGGAATTTCAAGTGTTGAAATTTGCAATGAGATTGCATACCTCCTATGAGATAGTTGGATCCCGATACCCACTGCGAGTAAGTGTTACTCCTGGGAGAGTTTTACACAGGACAATTAGCCGATCAAGTAGGTGTCTAGAAAAGTGTTAACGGGGTTTCGCACGGGGAACCTCCCTCAAGTACCGACACTGATCTGGCTGAAAGATTGACGAAATTGTAGGGTGTAATTAATCCCGGCTAATCTTACCTTTTAGGGTTTGAAGGTAGATTTGATAAAAACAGTGGGAGACATCCTGATTAGATAAGATAATAACCAATCTAATCTTGCAAGAGTATACGCTAAAGTGTTTTCTTCTTTCTCTCTCCAGGTAGCGACCATGTCAGGCCATAATCAAGATAATAATATGGATGTATTGACTGAACCCGCTTATTATACTGAGCAGGGGAACGTTGGACCCGTTCTTTCTTATAAGAGTTATAAGACTGAACAGGAAACAGGAGAATATCTGGATTCTCACGCCGCCCAAAAGAACATGCATGTTGATGCATCTTCTTCAGGTGTGTTAGTTATTGAGAACTGTTTCTCAGTTCGCCCTACGTCCTGGGTATTAGATACCGGATCAGGATCCCACATATGTAAATTGTTACATGGGCTACGAAAAAGTAGAGAACTGGGAAAAGGTGATCATTCCGTTCAAGTAGGGAACGGTGCCAATGTTGCAGCCAAAGCAGTTGGCGAATATCACCTAGTATTACCAAGTGGTGATACACTGATTCTGAATGAGTGCTATTATATACCGAACATGATGTGCAACATTATATCGGTTTCTTTATTAAGTAAAGAAGGATATAATTTTGTAGTACAGGATAATGTTATGAACATATTCCTAGATCAAAAGTTGATTGCATCAGGCTCGTTACATAATGGCATATTCATTCTAAATCAGAACACAGTCCTCAATATACAAAACACACACAAGAGGAAAAGTTCAGAAATGAACGAATCCTTCTTGTGGCATTGTAGACTTGGTCATATCAATGCGACACGACTGGCTAAGTTACATAAGGATGGTTATTTGAATCCGTTCGAATTATCATCTTATGATACTTGCCATTCATGTCTCAAAGGAAAAATGACCAAAGCTCCGTTTAGTGGACACGGAGAAAGAGTTACCGAACTCTTAGGACTGGTACATAGTGATGTATGCGGTCACATATCTACGCATGCCAGGAACGGTTCTTCCTACTTCATTACATTCACTGACGATCTCTCAAGATTCGGATATGTATTCCTGATGAAACACAAGTCTGAAGCTTTTGAGAAATTCAGAGAATATAAGCACGAAGTAGAGAATCAAACGGGCAAAAGTATTAATATTCTTCGATCTGATCGAGGAGGTGAATACTTAAGCAATGAGTTCCTAGATTATCTAAAAGAGAATCGGATTCTCTCTCAGCTTACTCCTCCTTATACACCACAGCACAACGGTGTATCGGAACGAAGAAATCGCACTCTATTAGATATGGTGCGTCTATGATGAGCACTGCTGAGTTACCTATTTTCTTCTGGGGATATGCACTGGAGACAGCTGCATACCTATTGAATAGAGTTCCAACCAAATCAGTGCCTACCACTTCATATGAGATATAGAATGGTAAGGGACCATGTCTTAATTTTATTCAGATATGGGGTTGTCCGGCCTATGTTAAAACACACAATCCGGACAAGCTCGAGACAAGGTCTGTCCTATGTAAGTTTATTGGATATCCCAAACATTCGCGAGGGTATATCTTCTACCACTCCGAGGAACAAAAGGTGTTTGTTTCTCGACATGCCACTTTCTTAGAAAAAGGTTTTCTTATAAAACAGATTAGTGGCATTGAGGTAGAACTGGAAGAAGTTCCAGCAGAACAAACTACAACAGATGATTTGGTAGAACCAGAGGATTCAGTAGTACCCGACGAACCCCAGCCTCTCCGCCGATCTAGTAGGGTTTCTCATCCACCTGAGAGATACTACGGTTTTCTCATTGATGGTGGAAGCGAGGATTGCATCATGGAAGATGATGACCCGACTAGTTTCGAGCAGGCCATCACGAGTGGTGACTCTGTGAAATGGCTGGATGCAATGCGATCTGAGATGGAATCCATGTACACCAATAAAGTATGGATTTTGGAAAATGCTCCTGAAGGGGTAAAACCCATTGGGAGCAAGTGGATTTTTAAAAAGAAATTTGGTGTAGATGGAAAAGTTGAGACTTTCAAAGCTAGACTTGTAGCAAAGGGTTTTCGTTAACGACCAGGTGTGGATTATGACAAAACATTTTCTCCAGTGGCTATGCTTAAGTCCATCCGGATCTTACTTGCCATTGCTGCATACCATGACTACAAAATTTGGCAAATGGATGTTAAGACCACCTTTCTAAACGGTAATTTAGAAGAGTGCGTGTACATGACTCAGCCAGAGGGCTTCGTAGATAGTGGGAGCAGCGGAAAGGTGTGCAAGCTACTTAAATCTATTTATGGGTTGAAGCAAGCATCGCGGAGTTGGAACATCTGTTTTGATGTAGTAGTCAAAGAGTTTGACTTCATCAAAAACATAGATGAACCTTGTATCTATAAGAAGGTAGCAGAGAGTAAGGTCGTCTTCCTCGTATTGTACGTGGATGACATACTCTTGCTAGGAAATGATATTCCTATGCTGCAATCAGTCAAGCTCTTCTTATCACAAAGATTCTCAATGAAAGATCTAGGTGATGCCTCCTGTATATTGAGGATTAGGATCTATAGAGATAGATCCAAAAGGATACTGGGATTGTCCCAATCCAGGTACATTGACACCATACTAAAGAGGTTTAGTATAGAAGAATCCAAGCGTGGGAACCAACCCATGATCTCTGGACTCACTCTCTCCAAAGAGATGTCTCTCAAGACTGATTTGGAGAGAGCTCGCATGCAAGGGATACCCTATGCTTCGGCAGTAGGCTCTAGCATGTATGCGATGCTGTGTACCAGACCCGATGTTGCATACTCACTAAGTGTAGTGAGTCGGTATCAAGCAGATCCTGGAGAGAGTCACTGGACAGCTGTGAAGAACATTCTCAAGTACTTGCGAAGGACTAGAGACATGTTCTTGGTGTATGGTAACGGAGAACTCCGGATGGAGTCCTTTACCGATTCCAGCTTCCAAAGTGATAAGGACGACTCTAAGTCGCACTCGGGATTTGTCTTTACCCTCAATGGAGGGGCGGTATGTTGGAAGAGTTCCAAACAGGATACCGTTGCAGACTCGACGATAGAGGCTGAATACATCGCTGCCAACGATGCTGCCAAAGAGGCTGTTTGGATGAAGAAGTTCATCACTGAACTTGGTGTGGTTCCATCCATTGAACATCCAATACCTCTGTATTGCGATAACAATGGAGCTGTGGCTTTGTCCAAGGAACCTAGGTCCCATCAGAAGTCCAGACATATTCTGAGGCGGTATCACCTAATCAGGGAGATAGTTGATCGCCGGGAGATCGAGGTCAGGAGAGTAGATACGAAGGATAACACTGCGGATCCACTCACGAAATCCATTCCCCAGATACAGTTTGAGAGATTATTCGGGATGCTAGGTATGAGATACTACAGCAGCTGGCCTTAGTGCAAGTGGGAGATTGTTAGTTATGTATATGCCGTAGAGGCCATTGTTGTACATATGATGTATATTATGATGGATGCTTGGATATATACAGAGAGGACTTTCTTGCTCGTCATGATAGTATGCTATTTGGTTTAACTTTATCTTAACATGTTGACTTGTATTGGTTTACTGTCTTACTCTCACATGTTGATAAAGCCCTTAGGATCTGTACTCGACTACTGGGACTATGATGAGATCATAATAGTGGGGCCATAGTAGTCGATGAGTACATCCTATAACTGTTCCTAGTCAAGGGTATATCGAGACAGGGCATCGATACACCAGAGTAGACTAGCGTATACGCATCTTGACCCATATGATGGGCGATGGATGATCCTATATCTATCGGTGTTTGACATCAGAGATGGTGTACGGTGCTCAGTGGAGACTGGGTACACAGGACGGACTCGCCGAGAACTCCCAGATGGTGATATACCACACGTCAGATGGCAGTTCTCCGGTGACACTGGTAGAGGATAGTCTGTAGACCCGAGATCGTCATAGAGTCTTGTGTGATTCCCACTGTGCCTTGATTTCCACCTTACCACGTCCAAGAGGGCATGCAAAACGGTGGCTTTTGGGTACAGTCCCGAATCACATGGAGGCAATGAGCGATAGGAGGGGATTCGTCTCTCCCGGTACAGGGAGTTGATGTTGTGCTGTGTTCGATTGGCTATAACTGGAAGTCCCTGGCCAGGAATGATATAGAGATTTACTAGTAAGTGTTACCAGTAGTTTCTCGACCTGTTATGAGCCTCACATCGACACGACTTATCGGTTACTGGGGTCTGACGTATACCACCCCTAGACTTAATATGCGACATATCAGACGAACAGACCGGACTGTACGGGAGTGTTACTGATTGGATTCACAGGAGAACGGAAAGGCTAGCTTGTTGATCTTCTGATCGCTCAATACCTGGGTGGCTGTTACGTTTAGCTGACAGCTTGCAGCTTGTGGGTGTTTGATATGATCATCACCTGCTACCGGCGTATTGACGATTCTTTAGAGTCCTACACAGAGGTTTCTTGGCTCAGGCAAAACGGAGTAGAGGCACATATGTGATATGTGCAGGACCGAGGATAATGCGATATGAGATACCGTATTATATTCTCGCGATATTTAGATATGAACCGGGACATCGAATCAAGTGTTGATTCGATGAATCGGTACATGATATATTAGTCGATTATATTCGATATAGCCGGATCGTCGGATCAAGTGTTGATTCGATGATTTAATATATAATAATATATATGATAAATTATATTACATTATCTAATATTGGCTCGCTTTATTATTTCATTTTCTCACTGGATTAATACATTGATATATATGCGATATATGTTAATTGTATTATTTTCTTTTGTTGCAAATATATAATATATGTATGTGATATATATTATTGTGACATGATATGATTTATTATGAAACATGTTTAAGGATGATAAAAAGGGATTAGGGTTTGATTAGGGTTAGCTCCTTCTTGTTCATTCTAGAAGGATTCTCTTTTGTCTTGGTTAAGATATTATGGTTGATACTTAACCTTAACCTAACCAAACCCTAGCTCTAGTTTATTCTCTACAAAGGTTAAGCCTATCATCCTTGACCATATTTCAATATCAATCATATATTCTTATCTACTATTCATCACAAAAGGATTTATCTCATTTTTCTTCATCTTCTTCTCTCTTGAGTTTTTGAGAGAGCTTACTTGTGATTTCTTTTGTGATGATTTCTTATGAGAAAATGATATAAAAAGAAAGCATAAATACTACTCCATCATCCTCATCTAATCTAGCCCATTAGATTAGGGTGTTCACCTCATTAGAGTGAGAGAGCTTGGGTTATAGCAACTTCGACGTAGATCATCGGAGAAGCGGAACACTACAAGCTAGCATGGATCGTTCGAGCCGTGGAGCCTCTCTTGAGTCCGGGAGATCGTGGATCGCGGCGAAGGGACTTCTACTCGGAGCTTGTGAAGCGAAGGAGCAGACTACAAAGGTTGTAATCCCTCACACTTAGGTTTAAAGATGTTATCTTGCATGTTAAACCCTAATAATCTAGCAAAGATCCTGGCTTTGGGTTGTTTGGTGCATCTAAAATTTTATTTAGGCATGTTTGATGCTTTATGAACCTTCACAAGAGTGCCTAGGAACCCTACAGTTTGGGATAAATTCTGGTGATTGTTTGGGTTTTCATCTTTACCCAGAACCTTTGATAAGTTATGGAGTCATGAGGATATTGGGTTGGATAGAAGGCGTATTGTGGGTTGGGAAATTATAATTTCTGCTATGTGTTGGAATATTTGGTTAGAGAGAAATAACATAATTTTTTAAAATTCTAAGAAATCTGTTTTGAGTATTCTAAACATGACTCCATAACTCATGTTTTGAGAATCAGTGAATCATTTATTTTTCTTGTGTCTTATAGCTAGGACTATTTGGGATAAATTCTGTTTTGAGAATCGGTGAATCATTTATTTTTCTTGTGTCCTATAGCTAGGACTGTTTGGGAAAAATTCTGGAGATTGTTTGGGTTTTCATCTTTACCGAGCACGTTTGATGAGTTATGGGGTCATGAGGATATTGGGCTGGATAGAAGGCATATTGTGGGTAGGGAAATTATGATTTCTGCTATGTGTTGGAATATTTGGTTAGAGAGAAATAATAGAATTTTTAAAAATTCTAAAAAATATGTTTTGAGTATTCTAAACATGACTGAAATAATCATTAAATTCTGGACAGATCGTGCTGAAAAAAGGGTCAAGAAAAAGGCAAGGACTGGGGCAGAGAACGAGGGATCGGTAGTTGGTTTGGGGAGTTCCGATTCCCACATGTTAGAAGGCGCAGCAACGCGAGTCGGAAGAGGACAACGTTGATCGATGATGGTTCCGAAGTATGGTTTATGTGGGAGTTGGTGTCTTTTTATATTTTTGCAAGAATAAAAATTGTATTTTGTTTTTCTTTTGTTAGGGGATGTGTTATCCTCTGTTTTCCTTTTCTTTTTTCGGATGTACTTTGATGTAGTTTCGTTAAATCATAGTTTAATGAAACATGGGGCTATGTTGCCTTCGTTTTAATAAAAAAAACAATGATAGAACCAATAGTCCATGATCAATAGGGGAAGCAATAACTAGAATAACAAGTCTCAATGATCCAAGGGACTAAATACGAAACAATAACAATATTCGTCTCTTATGGGTTTACAACCGATCCAAGAAAATAATCAATACTGGAGATAAATCTAAACCATCAATTAATAAATTAATTAACACTTCTCACTACTCGGCGATCTTCTCGAAATATTCCATGTCCTGCGGTGCTAAAGCCAAATAATCTGGGCCATGCAAAACCCAGACGTTAGATCGCCACATATAACATAATTATGAATATAACTAGAATAGAATATGATATATCAATTACAGGGATCGGTATCATGTGAGCGTAACCATAAACAATAGCAATAATAAGTAATATATCATAATAAGGTAGAACAAGACAATCATGTCGATGTGTATCCTATAGGTTCATGTCGCAAAGTTATCTATCCTACGAGTATTGAAACCAATCAATGTAATCCTCTCATATCATATTCAAAACGGATAAGGTATGTCATAAGTCAAATACATGTATGTCAATGTCCAGATGTCCTTGTGACCATAATACAGATGTTCCTTTATCCATAAGACAGATGTCTCACTTGACCATAATTCCGATATCTCTCATGGTCCATAATGCAGATATCACCTCTTTGGACTATAATGCAGATGTCTCTATTGACCAGAATACAGATGTCCAGGTTTCACATTTCACGTCAAGTACTAATATAGTCTTTAGTTAATTTCAATACTAGAACTAACATGAATAAGTCGTGTCACACAAGACAATCAATCAGGTCAAACGATATTAGGAATTTGTTAGCATTTGGGTAACTATTACATTGCAATTGGATTTGGCACGGTAACAATAACAAAACATATGAATATATGTAATTCCATTAATATGCCATCATTCTAAAGTCGTCATGATCACAGCAATAAATAAACAATCGAATCGATACTAGCATCAATATCAGGTTCACTACTATCAGCAGACTCATACATCAAACGTCTGTGGAAGACATCTGGGCTAAACTTTTTTACTCCAGACGTCTAAATGTCTGGTCCAAAGCATTATGCATTTCAGACGTCTATGGAAGACGTTCGGTCCTTAGTTACCTGTATGGCAGACGTCTGGAGCAGACGTCCATAGTTCAATTCATGGTTCTGTAAATGTATTGCAATGACATCTTGTCCTAGTTGTACAGACGTCTGTAATTCAATTTTAATTACTGTAAATGGGTTTCAGAGACGTCTGTAGTTCAAACAGCAGACGCCTCCACATGGATTTTCCTGAGACGATATGATTATTAACTAGGTTTTCGATTTATTTGTCCAATCCACGAATTAAACAAGTATTGATCATGTAAATTATTCAGGTACGATACAGTAAACTAGTTAATTATAAAGACGGTAAATTCTAGGGATTGATGATGATGCATATAATATCAAATTCGATTCATCGACACATCGTGATTCAAATATCGATTTATCATTAATTAGGTTTTATGGTCAATTGATTTCACAATAATCATAATCATAATAATGTTACAGCAAGATTAGATCTCGCTGCAACTAGTATGTTAAGCAAGCATCTAAATACTTGCATCGAAGACGATGAAGACGACGATCACAATGACGTTGAGGATTTGCGACGAGGATGATGATCGGGCATGAATCAATGATGATGATGATGTTGTTGTTGTTGCTCGGCTGCGGATGATGATGTTGACGATTGATGTCGACGATGATGACCGACGGTGTTGACGACAAAAGGATCGGCTGCTAGGGTTTCGGTCTTGAGATGAGGACTAGCGTTTTTGATTTGATGAAATAATATAAAAATAGGTTGTATGAGAGCTATAATGGTTTAAATAGTGTAGGTTAATGTCACGCCCCGCTTCCCAGTATACGGAGACGGAGACGTGGCAGGCACGCGACGTATTTACTCAGAAATAAATACGTTAAGCGTAAATAAGCAATATATGAAATGCACAAAAAATGACAAGAGAAATAATGTAAATAGCAACTTTTATTAACATTTATCTTTACAATACATTGCTTTGAAAAGAAAATACAATAATATAAAGCAATGCCTAAACAGTGGCATATGAAATAAAAAGTAAGTACAAGGAAAAGCTAGAAGTCCGGCTGCTCAGTGAACTGGTCCACGTCCTCCTGGCTAGGCTCGATCTCGAGAGAGTCCGGTCCTCCTGACGAACATTCCAAAGAAAGAAAAGACAGGAATGTCGTCAGCGAACTAGCACTCGATAAGTCCCAAAGAAAGACAGGAATATATCAAGTATTAAGAATTGAACTGTTAAGGTGTACAGGTATGAGATTGCTATTCTAACGTAGTTGTTTGTACCTTGGTACAGAAGGTATCAGTGTATACGAGAGAATTCCATCTTACCCCGTGGACTATGGTAACATGTAGTACAAAACCCCGTCAAAACCCACGGGACAACGGCACGAGAGTTCATGTAGGTGTCTTTTAGTGATCATCCCATTCCGCTTCTAATAAATTTCGTACCAATCTACCCCGTTAACCCCGTGTAATGTTCTATATAGATTATAATTATCAGACTTGTCGAGACCATGAATACAAGTTGTTCATGTAATCAGGTTCAGAATGTAAACAAGTAGTCATGTAATCAAGTCAAGTTATAACCATGGTTCGGTCAAGTCAAGTCATATTTGCATGTCGATATTGTTCTGGTATTCAGGTTCAGGTTCAAGTATACATGTTAGAGTTTGGATTCATTTTTGAATTGGATTCTGCTTTGAGTTTGGATTCAATCTTGATTTAGACTCAGACTTGAGTCAGACACTTAGAACTGATTTGGATCCTGAATTAGGTTCGAAAGTTATCAGTAACTGCTGCACATGGACGGTAGGATTTTTGTATTTTTCCAAGACAATTACCATTGATAACACCGTTAGGTTTTTCTACCTTAAATAGGCAAGCACTCACTTTCTCCGGCTCTCTGAGACTCAAGAGAATTGATCCCGCTTAAACCCATATTTACTAAAGTCCATAAATGTAATTTTTTTATAACTCGAGGGGGTTTTATGAAAAATATTTTTAATATATAGTTTCAAAATAACCTCGAAAAATTATTTATATTATTTAAGGTTTCCATGAATGTGAATTTTAGGGATTTGAGGTATTTTAGTGAGAATTAGCTTAACTTGAATAGTTCATGGTATTTTACTGTAAACTTGTCTTGTATTGATATCTTGATAGTATTTTGATAAAACTTATAATTCTTTTATTTGAAAAAATATAAGTTATTATATTTTGAAAATATATGGATTTGTAATATTTATATAATTATTAAAAAATTAAGTTTTGATTATTAAGTAGAAAATTTCGTTTTTCTTAAAAATCGTATTAAAAACCTTTCGAGCCCGAATGCTCCATAAGGAGGTCTGCATTTCGCTCTACTAGCCCAAGGATGTGCGATAATCCGCACCATCCAATAGCGGGTCCCCTAAAAAAGGTTGTAGAGGTTTATTTGCAAAGGATTTTGAAATACAATTCTAAAGAAAACCGTTTTTTTTATAAGAAATGGTATTTTAATGAAATATATTGTATTTACCACAAAAATAGGTTCAAAGAGAATCATGCTATGAAACCATATGTGTAGGAAGGGTAGGTCATTACCCCGTGAAGTTTTCTAAAGGTATGTTTCAACAAAGGAAAATAAGATAGCATATATAAAATTCATGGTATTTAAACGAAAAACTCAATTTAAAGTTATTTTACATAAAAATTTAGATAGAATTTGATTCTAAATAACTATGAGTTAAACTTACAAGTGATGTGTACAAATTGGACTTAATGAAGTATTAAAGATGAGTAGTTTTTTAGGTTTTAGTAAAAGTTGTCGGTAGTAACTTCACTTTCAACATATATTTTTGAGAAGGGATATTCAAAGAAGAATGTGAGAAATTGATAGGGATTTACGAGTGAAATAGTTTAAGGAGAGGTAGAAGAAGAGTGGGTTGTCGTCGTGGTGTCGCGGGGTCGCCGGAATAGTCTCGATTCCTCGCCGGAAGTTGGTCGTTGGCTAACTCATCTTCTACTCCATTTGTACTTGAGAAAATTTGAGAGTTTTGGCTAGAATTTTCAGAATGAGGAAGGGATAGAGTATGGGATAGTATTTATAGTGTGGAATTAGGGTTTTGAAATTAAAAGAGTGAATTAAAATGTGATAAATGGGAAATTGAGGGGTTTCTATTTGATTGCAGAGTAATCAAACAGTGCAGAGGAGTTAGGGGCAGACCAAGAGACTTGTGTGCAAAGCCCGGGGCTTATTACCCACGGTTGGACCGTCGGTGCTGGTTTTTAATGGTGTTTGGCCGGTTGATTTATGAAGGAAAGCCGGTGGATTGAAGACACGTGTCCCTCTATGTATAAAAACCCTTTTGCATATGTTTATTTCTTCAAACTTTTTATGTTTATGTGCATTGCACGTGTAAACTTTTGGGCTTCCAAAAATTTTAAAAGAAAAATCAGAAAAATATAATGTGTCTGATGGGGTTCAAACACAGAGACTGCGTTACAGCAATGCAAGGCTTTACCTGTAAGTTACAAGTTGCTTCTTGTTGTTCTTAAACAAAAATTAACTTTTAAATTGTACTCAGACTTGTAAACTCCTTTCTGTACATTAAATTAAAAAAAATTCATACAGTAAATTCAGAGTTGTTACAGCTAATTTGCATATGGGCTGGGTATATCAATAAGTCCTATATCAAATATGAACAGGGAATAATAGATAAAGGCTAATAAAGGGTTACTCTCAAACCCCCGGATCATTATAAACCCAAATAATTTACCATGACTAGTTAATAATAACCAAGAATAAAACCCATGCAATATAACTCAAGTCATCATAACCTCATGGTAATTTGCCAATAACCTCAAATAATAACCAATCCAAAATTCAAATAATTTAAATAACCCAAAAATCAATTTACGTAATTTTATACCGTACGATCGTTCTAGGGTGATACAATCTTCTTCATCGCAACCTGAGAAAACCCCATCTTCCTCTTCTTTCTTCTCATCTCTTACTCCCATTCATTCTAATTCTCTTATCTTCCTCTTTATTCTCATAAGCTCTTTATTTTTCCTATTTACTTTCACATTAAGAAACCTCAATATAAAAAAACCCAAATTTTAGAAAACTCTAACCCAGAAAAAACTAGAATTATACAAATCCTAACATAAAAAATTCAAAGCAATCAGCATTTACAAAATAGAATACCTTATATCAATCAAATCTTATAAGAAAACCTAACTCAATCAAGAAAATTTTGTTTTCGGAATTTTAAAGCATGCAAGGAATCAGAAGGGAGTATGAGGATGTTTACATTTTTTTTATCGATTTCTATCAAAATTAACCATCATTTAATAATGTTGTATTTTTTAAAAAAAATTAAAGAAATTTGAGTGGTGCAAGTAATATCAAAGAATAATATAGGTACATAAATTTTGCATAGAATTTTAGGGTGTATTTTAAAAAAAACATTGATAAAAATATTTTAATTAAATATTTAAATGAAGGGTATTTTGAGAATCAATTAAAGTTGAAAGGGGCAAAGTGCTGGTTTTAAAAAGTCAGAGGTATTTCCTGCTATTGAGTTAAATATTAGAGCTATTTCATGCCATTTAGCCAAAAATTTATTCTGAACAACATAACATAACATACATCCTGGAGTTAAATTAGGCTATCATTTAGTTTAGCTGTTTAGAGACGAATCAATTTGAGTGGCTTTAAAACTTTTGCTCAATCAGCAAAGGAGGGGTTGCCTTAATAAAATGCTTGGAAGGATGTAACTGCCATGCAGGATGAACTACAAGGGTTTTTGCATGATTAACACTATATTTTTTAAATAACAATATGCAAAATAATCCATAGACAAGTCATAATTAAGCAAAAGGAATGAGGACATAAGAGTCAAAATCATATTGTTCCCAGTGTATGCTAAATTAAAGGCACAAAAGAATATAACCAATGCATGACATCTTCATGATTAATTATTTCAAATACACGCAGGATTTGAGAATTATTTAATAAAGTTTTCTCGTTGCATTCTTGCCCTAGTTGCGTGCAATGCTTTATATTAGGCAAGCTACCCAAAATGTGCCACATATCTTGTTTGAATTTTTCGTTTTTAATTTTTTTTATTTTGCTAGTTGGTTTACATTAGGCAAGCTAGCTACCCAAATTTGCCACATATCTTTGTTTAAATTTTTTGTTTTCAATTTTTTTTTAATTTGCTGGTTGGTTCACAAATGAACATTGTTTTGATTTGATATTATATCTCATGTCGTTAAGATTTTGATTTATACTAATTAGAAGAAATAATATCCAATGAATCCATGTTGCATTTTTTCTTTTGCTGAAATTTCTTAAGCATGTTGAATGAGCAAAACTAATGGAATTTGTTGGTTGATTGAATTTAGCTCATTGTTAATTAGTTCAAGCTCAAGTTAGGCATAAGTTTGGTTTTGTTGAACTAACTGGTTCAACATAGGTGGCAAATTAAAGATAAACTTATAGAGATTATATTAATTGAAGTTTGAGGCTCGGATTCTTTACGTACAAACTTCAAAGCATCTATAGATCCTAAAAAATTACACTTAAATACCCTTAACTAATATGGTTTCTCACTAACTACTTATAAACTTTTTATTAATTATAGTGAAAGATCGTGATGGTTCATGGTTGAGGATATTTTAGTGTAATTTTCCCATCCTTTTATTTTAAAATTTGTTTGCTTTTGTTTATTAATATTTTGTTCAACGCAGCTTAAAGTTGAATCAAGCTCAAGTATAAAAATCGTTTCAATTTTGGTTTGTAACCATTCAAGTAGTGACGTGCTACTTCTTCAGCTTGTATAGTAATCAAAATAAGTCAAGTTCCATCTCAATCTCAAAAATCAAGCTTGCCCATAAAAATAAGGATGTAGTTGGGTCATTATAAATATATACCATCATTTACCTTATTTTCATCTAAATCATTTTCGATCAAAATAGATCAGATCGATTAAGCCTTTATAAAAGATTCGATGAAATTGTAAACCAGGGAATTGATAAGTAGTCTCAGACTTCTAGTCAGGCAAAAACAGGTTTACTCTAACCTCTCCCCAAATTCTCCTAAACCGGCTAACTTCTAATCGAATGATTAGTGGGGGGATCAAATTGTGTCCCGATCTTTCTAGTCTCTTAAAAAAAATTTGAATCTTGGGTTCAAACATATTTTTTTTCATTCCGTTGGATAATTTCTTCTACTCTAGAAAACTTAGAATAGATATCAATTGATTTTGAAGTGTGTGAAGAGAAGCCCCATCTTTTTATTCATAGTTTTATTTAATCAGAAATCATACCATACAATTCCTTAGTGTTTAATTATAATTGATAACCACCGACCATAAATAAACATGTGATTAATTAATGTTGCTGAGCTGAGAGACGATGTATATAGCCTCGATGCATGCACGAAGGCAACACGCATGAGAACAAAACGTTTAAAACATTATCAACCTTCATTTTGATTTCCATTCAGGATCAATCAATCGATTTGGATACAAGGGTCCTCATGATTCAACATTTGTTTTTAATCCCAATTTACAGGAAAGTACAATAAGAAAGGGTAAATTTTATAAAATGTAATGATCATTTGTCGATCAAACATCATGACTTTTTTCCTAATTTGAACAAGCTTTTAACAGGAAAAAATGAAAAACTAACCCCACTCTGTATTTCTATGGTTAGGAATATTAGAATAGGAAAATACATTCACATAGGAGACTCCAAAAGTATATAATATAAACTTATCATACAACCGAATTTTTATATCATGTCCATTTTTGGCACATACCACAAATTTGAGGTGACATCATATCAACATCAATTGTAAAACAATCAAATCTTCCATTAAATATAGTTTCCATAGCTGATCACATTCTGAGAGCTGCTTGATTTCTATGGAAAAAGGCATGCTAATAACATCATGTGGTGACTAAAAAAATTAAGAGAAACAAGATAGGGAACGCTATCATGGCCTTTTCTCATGCCAAATACACAAACAAGTGGAAGGCATGAAGCGGTCCAGCACCTCCTTTTTTCTCCTTGAACCACAAGTGGCTGACAAATTCATCATGCAATTTTAAAGTAGAGAGGGAACCACAAAGTATAGAGAGAGGTGGGGGCAATGGTGATGTTGAGGTTTGAAAATGCCCACCACTAAGCTCTCTCTCTCTCTCTATCTCTCAAACCACATCTTTTATATTCAAAGTCTGTCCAAAGAGTCTATGGTTATGATCACAAAAATTGGAGGTGACAACTCAATCCATAGAAGAGCATTGTATTCCTTCTTTTCTTCCTATTCTACAAAACAGGAGTTCTCTCTTAGATTATACATAACTAGTTTTTTGCACGTGCAGTGCACGTAGAGTTATTATAGGTGGAGAATACTTTTTTGTTTATTTTTTATTAATAGGATGCAGACGGGATTTAAATCCAACCAAGCTTCCTGCTCAGCGGCAACGGCAAGACGCCACGGGACTATTTTAAGAGACTCTTAAGTGAGCAATTTTTTTTAAAAGTTAATATAAAAAAGGTTGGCATGGATTAATGAGATGGCGGTAAATGAATATGATTTTCTCTTGCTTTTAAAAAAATTTAGTAAAATGAAAGACCACAAGCTGCCACACGATTTTGCATTATAAGAGTAAAGATGTTTCTAGTGTCATCTTAATACATTTATTTTATACATCTCTCCATCCACCATCCAGAAACTAGTCATCTATCTGCATATACAAATATCGAGATAATATGAAATACTATACTTTCCATGGAGATAATGTTTTTCAAGCAGTTTACATGTTTTTCTATGCGAAAGATAAGTGTCATGTACTGTATTGAAGCAGGGAAAAAGGTATTTGATCTTTGTAGATAACTAACCAACAATAACCCACATAGAGATATAAGAGTGGCTTCACAAACTCTCTTCAAAGATCCTAAACACTGTACAGCATCTTGACTGGCACAGAAATTTCATGCTGACTGTCCCCCACATTTTGGTAGCCAACCTCACCTTAATTTCTTTCTAATGACTTGCACAGATGCACTTCCAATGTCAAAGCAACCACAACCTTATCTTAGCATGAGAATAATTATCAGAAACAAAGACAGTTAACTGCTATATAAATTTGCTATCTAAAATCCTTATGCTCCAATTTTTTTTTCTGGCCCGTAAACCCTAACCTATGCAACACACAACATGCCCACACACACATACACCCAAGGGGCTCACAAATTTGCCCCGGGGTTAAATTGAGCCTCCACACTCTCCCCAGAGAGGGAAATGCCATACCAACTAAGCTATATTGCTCATTGGTATTCTTATGCTTCATGGATGTTATATAAAATCATGCAAGTATCCATACCCTGATATATACATGAACTTCAGGCTGTGTGTGTGAGATGATCCTCACATACCATAAATAATCATTACTCACACTCAATGAGATAATTAGATTATACATTCTTGGGCTAAATAACACTAAACTACCCTTAAATATGGCTGAGGTATTTTTTTAATTACAGTAAACTCACTTAAACTTTGTTTTTAAGGGAATTTTTTCACTAAAATACCCTTAAATCAGCACTTGATGGGAGCTTCCTACAATTTTCTTCTTAAGAAAGAACTTTAAAGCTAGTTGAGAGTAGTTTAGTGTACTTTACGCTGTATTCTTGCCTGCCACGGAGCATATTAGATGGGTATTATTCATGACCCTTGTTCCATTGCAAGTTACTCAAATTTACACCAAAAGGAAAAATTCAAATAGAAGCAGTTTCACCAAGAGTCTTATGAAGCACTTCATGAAAGGAATAAGATTTAGAACCACCAATTCATAAGAGATGCATAATTGGAACATTAAGAAGAGCCTACCACCTCCGACGAGTCGAGTCGCTAATAGCCATGAGCTGATGATGACCGCCAGGTGCACAATCTTGAAACAAGCGGAGGAAAAAAAGAAACGAAAAGAAGAGCAAGAATTAGCTCCTGATATTATTCGCCATAGATGAGTCTGGAGGTTGCTACGAATCAAATCACTTCCCAAACCAATATCTTGAAAAGCCGCACATAGTTATGGGGCTGAGGGATGTAGCACGCGCTCTTAAGAATGGAGAGACCCAGAATTTGGCTCCTTGTGCTTCAAGGAGAGATTATTGAACTGAGATTCGAGGTCTCTGCTGTTATTACGTCTATGAGTAGGAGCGGTTTGTGGTGACTGCTGCTGCTGAAACAACAATCGGAGACGGGTTCTTTCTCTGTCCAACATCTCATACTGGACTGCATTGCACAAAACATCATTTGTGTTATTATGAAGTAAATGCAACATAGTTGGCTGAAGTAGATGATGAACATTAAAAAGTGGCAACTGGTTGGGGCGAATTTAAAACATGAACTTAAGATGAATGAAACTTGATATCAATATTTCCAAGATAAAATTGAACTTGATGTCAGTAAGAGGGGCCATCAATAAGACAAATCCAAAGTTTTAGCTGTGGTCCTATGAGGTTTCACATCAAGGCCAATCAATTAACAGGCAAGTGCTAGGCTATCTAACATGAAAACTTACAATTAATTGTAACCATTTTTTTCTTCTTGGAAACATGCATGCTAACCAAAGATGTATCCTTGTTTTTCTCCCAAAAATGTGTTGCATATATAACCAAAAGGTACACAAAATGAGCTAATCTTGCTAGTAGCTTTATAAAAGGGAGAGATCTCACAACCAACTACTACTATATTTAGATATTTAAAGAGATCATGGAGCAGTTGTCGTGTTCTTGTTCTTTCTACGAGAGAGGAGTTGGTAAAGAAGAATGCATCTCCCACCTACTATAATCAAATTATTGAAAAGAATGTATCTCACCCACTATAATCAAATTATTGAAAAGGGTGCGATACTAAGAAAATGTTTGAGCAAAGGAAATCTACTCCAAATCTTCTCATTGGTTCTATTTCTCTCTCATCCAACTAGCATCTACATTCATGGGGATTGAAAACAATATTTCTTTACTCCAATTTGGGATCACGATAATGCTTTTGGTTTACATAAAAACTACATGATCAGTTGTAGGAAGTGAAGGTCAATACAAAAATCATGATATACAAGCTCTAAATTGTCAAAAATATTTTGTAGATTCTTAGTGTCTGTTTCTAGTTTCACATATGGAAAGTAACTCTTACAAAGAGCTGATTAGTCATGGTACATGCCATATAAATTCAAGGTCCATGTTAAGGTCTAAACACATTAAAGCATGAACTGTCAACGGTCGCTGAAATTGAATCCTTTCCGGACCATATATCTGTTCAATTTGTGAGAAGACATGGAAAGAGATTGAACATTCATATGGAAAGGATCCAGTTTCAAATATATGGTTGGGAAAGGATCTAGTTTTCAGTAATTGTTGGCAGTTCATGCTTTAATGTCTTTAAATCTTAACATGGACCATGAATTTATATGGCACGCACCATGACTATCAGCTCTTTGTAAGAGTTGTCCATTTATGAAACTAGAAAGACAATAACAACCTACTAAATACTTTAGACAATTCAGAGCTTGTGTATCATGATTTTTATATTAACATTTACTTCTTACAGGCTTATCATGTAGTTTTTGTGGTAAACCAAAAGCAACAACGTGATCCCAAATTGGAGTAGAGAAATATTGCCTCCAATCCCCATGAATTTATATGCTAGTTGGACGAGAGAGAAATAGAACCAATAAGAGTTTTTGGAATAGAATCTCTTTGCTCAAACATTTTCTCAGTATCGCACTCTCTTCAATAATTTGATTATAGTGAGCGGAAGATGCACTATCTTCAATAATTTGATTATAGTTATTGGGAGATGCACTCTTCTTTACTAATTCTTCTCTCATAGAAAGCATAGGACAACCGCTCCGTGATATGTTTAAATCTCTAAATATAGCAGTAGTTGATTAAAACCCTTGTGAGATCTCTCACTTTTATAGAGCTATAAATTTTTATTCCTTACACGGATATGCCTCTATAGTCGAAACCTAGGAGAATCAAACTCTTTCAAAGAAGAATCTTCACTATGCACAGAAGGAGAATCTCGTTCATGGATAGGTAAATTTGAAAAGAAATGTTGCTACTGCTATTGGTTTTGAGAGCTCAATATGAGGCTTATGTAGATCTTCAGGGACCATTGTGTAAAAAGCACAAGAAGAAATGAGACGATACTGTTCCAGATATAAGTTCATGGTCTCATAAATATAGTCAAGAATAACAAAATAGGTTTGGCAAATCAAATACTCGCTCTCACTACATTTTGTATTGGTTCTCTACTTCTCTTTAACATGCTTCCTAACAAAGCTATTATTCGTAAGAAAATCTAGATGAAGAACAGTGTTATCACTATGCCTCAAGTTTTGGTCAGCGCTACAACTCTGTTGTGTCATACTCAATGGTCACTAGCGCAGTGCTCAACTGCATAGGAACAATCCGAACAAATTTAGTTGTATTATAATTGCATGCACATGGACTAATAACTAATTTTTTAGGTGCAACACAATCAAATTGAGATAAGAAACAGTGTTTCTAGTTTCTGAATCATACAGCATTGTGCATTTTAAGTCAAAAGTGTCCTAGAGTGTGGGTGTGCGTGTTCATGTGTGCGCCAGGTATAACAATATGTACATAAAAAAATGAAGCATTGAGAAAATAGATAAACCATTCAAGCCATGAACTAATCACATGTATGTTGCCAATTTGAATCATCAGGCATGATGATAAAAGGAGTAACTAATATTAATACAGAATTGCAAAAACAAAAATTACTAGTTTTTAGTCTAATCATTATTCTATTCCTTTTTCCTGCACCAAATGAGCATGTTAGCAGGGGATGTTTTGTATGCACGTGACGAAAGCAAGGGTAAATGCACACAAGCACGTGCCATATAACACATACACGAACAGCCACAAATCCATTTAAGTAAAGTCTTTGTTCGAAACAGTAAAAATTGGTGGTCTTATGAAATTAGCACTAACAAACTCTATGCTCTTATACTTCATCTAATAACCATATCTATGTGCACAAAAAGGATTCAAATAATTAACCAATAATTATTTGTTTAAAAAAGTAATTTATAATTGAGTTTCTTGGCAATTATTTTAAAAAATCATCTGTATGTCATTCTTACCATATCACATGTTGACTCTATCATACGATACAAGGGATGCACATCAAACATACCAATCAATTTCCCCAAAAAATCAAAATTGTATCTTATGGTGTATTGCAAGACACCAATAACCATATCTATGTGCACAAATAGGATATGACATAGGATGTTTCCACAGAGCATTACAAAGTGATAATTTCATAAATTAGTCGAACAAGATGTATGGACACACTGCTCAATATTTCAGTAAAACTGATGAACATTACTTTGCTGTAATGCTAAACTTTTGACACTGATTATATAAGCACCAAAGAACACAATGAACTTATAGCATTATTTAAGTCGAGTAATAAATACTTCAAGCCTGCAATATAGTACCTTGAAGCAGCATGAATTGTCCAACACACACTCAGTAAAGGACCTGATTAGTTATCGAAAAGGAAAAAAACAGCATGACATGACTTGCATGCATCATGAATTTCAGCAATTAAGTGTATACCAAGTATTTTTGTAGTACAGAGAGGAGGGGGGAAATCTCTATAAAACTCGGTTTGGGCCAACACATGGATGCACATGGAGCTTTTAATATAGCGAGACTCCATCCGAAAGTCTTGAGCCTTGTGGAGGTTTATCCCATTTTATATCTTATAACCATATGCATCCCATAATTTTCCCGGTGTGGGACTAAATGTTGTCCGCATTCTCAACACTTCCCCTCACGTGCAAACGTGCACGTGCAACTAGGACTCAAATCTCATGTGCAACGTGGAACGAACAAACACCCGAGCTCTGATACCATGTAAAACTCGGCTTAGGCCCACACATGGATGCACATGGGCTTTTAATATAATGGGACTCCATCCAAAAAACTTAAACCTTATGGAGGTTTATCCCATCTTATATCTTATATCCATATGCATAATTGTTAATATCTTACGATATACAGTACGTATCTTACGATACGATATGAAAGGTTTCCGATACATATCGACCCTATGTATCTGAAAATCTATCGTATCTTACAATATACAATACATATCGTACGATATAATACGTTCTGATACGATATACGATATGAACGATACAATATTTAAAAGCCCCATTTGTTATTAGGTCGGCCCTAGATCTTCCAGGGTTTAAAGACTTTAAAAATATAGAATATCTAATCTCTAAAGTCCTAACTAATCTAAGCCACAAAATGCAAGACTTTAGAAACTCTCGTCTCGTCCTCGCGTGCACTCACAAAGAAAAAATATGTTAGAATTTTGAAAAATAAGACTCAATGCCTTGATTTATATTAAATAGAACTTGCAACTAGAAAGAAGGCAAAAGAAAAGAGAATAAAACGATAGGCATATCATCCGAATTGTATATCGGATAAGAAATCCAATGACGGCTTACGGAGAAAGGTCCTTGTTTACCGGCAGACGCTTCTTGGGCGGATGTTCATGTATGTTTTGAAGTTGATAGAGGACCAAGTGACATGAAAAGAAGAAATGAGATATAATGATATTATATTTATTAGTTAATTTTGTTTAAAAAAATTAGAATTCTTAGTATTTTTTAACCGATTCTTTATAGAACCTCGAAATTTTGAATGCTATTCAAAAAAAAAATTACAAAGAAAAAGAAAAGAAGATGGCAGAAGTGAAAGAAGCGGAGTTCGTAAAATACAAAAACGAAGATGAGAACATCCTCATCAACGATAATAATAGGCGATGAATTGATAGAAAACTATTGAATGATTAGTAGTTTTATTTTGTTAATTTTTGAAAAAATTTAATTCACGATGTGTGAACTTAGTTAGAAAATGTTGCTGCTTGTGAAACTTATACCTATGTCACATGGATTTCACTTTTCGACTATAGTACCCATTCGCTTAATTATCTAATTAACTTATGAGTTACGATTGTTCAAATGACTTATGTTGTTTCAGGTGTTTTTCTATTTTAACTTTACATATATTGTGTCGGTTACGTGACTAGGGATATACTATTTTTTATAATTTTTTTCATATACCGTAACATGTTACTAATTTAATCATATAATTGTAAAAAAAATATAGCTATATTCTTACTTACTTAGTTATTACACAAATGACTGTCATATCTTACGATATACGATATAGAAATAAAAAAGATATACGATCCATATCATGATTTGAAAACTTTGCCCATATGCATCCCACAATTTTCCTGATGTGGGACTAAATGTTATCCACATTCTCAACAATTTCTATATGCACTCAAATTGACTGCAAGGCAGGTTATGTTGATTGAGTCATGGCGACTCAAATGAGCTGCAGTTAACCAAAGA
Source organism: Agapanthus africanus (assembly GCA_030015575.1). Classification (NCBI taxonomy): domain Eukaryota; kingdom Viridiplantae; phylum Streptophyta; class Magnoliopsida; order Asparagales; family Amaryllidaceae; genus Agapanthus; species Agapanthus africanus. Next base: position 400,843,988 of record CM057347.1, read on the forward strand.
ACAGAACTTTCCAGTCAACTCGAGTCATATAGAACCTGCTTGAATTGCAGGTAGCGAGTGAGGCCATAAAGCAAAACAGACTTGGTCTCAAGTTCTGAACGTCAGGTGATGTACTAATAACTGTGATGCTCCGGTAATTAGCATACCAGGTAAAACAATTTGCAGCTTTCTATTACTGAATGTTATACGCTTTTCTGATTTCCTCATTATCCCCTCTACCTATATATATATATATATATATATATAAAAGCATTATATGGTCAAATTATAAAGGGCCATATTTTTCTTTTTTATATATGATTCTTGGCTAGAAGCAACTAGCTAGCTGGGAGCTTGACTTTGACGGGAGAGCTGTTTTAGTGCTAAAAGTAGTATAACACTTGAGTACGTAACTGAGATTCCAACTTCAACAACACTAAGATTATTCTCTATGTTCTCTGTACATGTTAGAGTAAGAATCATGTGACCCTTTACAAGCTTCAGCATTTTAAAGTGATTAAATTCAAATTTTGCTCTATCTAAAATAACTTCTCATGGAAAATAGTGGCTCTTTCAAAGTACACAATTTACTAAATTATGTAATTTGTGGTCAATAATGAGTGTAGATAATCGTTCCCTAGGTTCTCCGGTTAAGATATAAAAGATCAATTCAGGAACTGTTCCTGGGTCCATTGCTTCCACAACTGAAAATTTAAAGCAACCTCCAAATGAAAGTTGCCTTTCAAAACTCCATGGGAAGTAAGGCTGGTCTCTGGATTGAACTGTAATGAGATATAATAGGAAATGAAAGACCTTAGCCATCTGCTTCAGACATCAACCATGTCAATTGGTTGTCAAAGCCAAATGGTGATCTCAAGGAGCACCTTTAACTTCAGAAGTGCTGCAGTAAAAAAAACCTTTAAAACTAGGGGGGGGGGATTTTTTTTAAGAAAAAAATGGAAGCTGACACCACAAAAAACAAGGTAAATATACAGATATGTTGACTAATTGACTTATCATAGTTGTCAATACCTTATGATATACGATTCATATCCTACGATACGACACAACACGATATAAAATAGTGCACAATACCAAAATTACGTTCTAAATTCTACTTCAGTTTAGTTCCGCTTATATTGATTAATTATCTTATGAACTAAAATTGTTCATTTGAATTTTCTTGATTCACGACTTCACGTATTTTGTATTGTATTTGCATTTGTGTGATTGTGTCACTAACTTGCTAGCAGCCTAGCACTTGCTAACTGTTATATTTCTTTGTATATATCAATCTATATTTACTGATTTGAACATACATTTATGAAATATATGGTTGGATACTCAATTGCATAACTATTACGAGAAAAAATATCTTATGATACGATATGAAAGAAAAACGATATGCGATGCATATCATGATTTGACAACTATGCTTATCTATAAGGAGCACCTTTGAAATGGAAATATTCACATTGTTGTTTGGGGGGCAGGATTTCATGGAGTATGTGTCATGATTGTTTTCATCATCAATGGGAAATACTTGATAGCTGCCAACAAATAAAATTCTTCTGGAACGATCACTGACAGCTTATTTTCATCATAGAAAAGGGTGAACGAAACATTGAAACATAGTTACAATTATATTGATTAAAGTGGAAAGGTGAAAAAAGGTATCAGCTATCGTTAAGGTTTCTAAATCAAATATTACCGCCATAGGGATGGACAAAATTTACAAATCATAAGCTTCGCTCGTATTCCCTTCCCTTCAAATCAGGTGAATCTGTAGGTTTTAAAACAGGTGAAGAACTGGGTATGTGAGTTGAATAGTAACAATATCAGAGAAACTTAAGTGATGAATCAATTCTACAGTTACGTAGTTGAGGAAAACACATATAACATGAATGTTGAAGGAACAAAGCAGTTGATATTCCTGCTTGCTAAGATCGGTTTTGATAGAATGGTTAACAATATCGTATGGCTTTCTTGAATGGTGGGTTGAAGTAAGGCCAATCATACTAAGATATCACATATGGTGAAGAAGACGAGAAGGCTGCACTATACGCATTAAAAGAGGCAACATGCAAACTTCTATCATAGGATGCTAAGGAAACTCTTGTTTGGTATCTGTAACTGAACCATAACCATGTTCAGGAAGCAAAACATCAGTTTTCTTCAAAGAGCATGTGATGCTTGTTATTGGGATGAACTCAACTTCCTCCAGATCTCAAGTAAAAGCTATCATAGTCTAGTGGTAAAAAGGAGTACATGATAACATGCTAAAAGAAAAACATAAATGCTGAACGAATGAACTTACGCTTTTTTATTCGGTGCTCCTGTGTTAGACTGTCAAGCCGTTGTTTAAGTGTTTGATTCTCCATGTTCAATATAAGATTCTGCTGATCCACAAATTCCAGTTCAGCTGAAACTTCCATCCCTTCAGCCTATAGAAATACTAATCATTCAATGTTAGAATAGAAGTGCTTCTATCTAATAGATTCCCTTTTTAATTGAGAGTCATTGAATTTTACAGCACTTGCCTGTAAAACTTGAACATTTCTCTCCAGTTCAGCAATGTACTGAAGTTTCCGTACTCGCGACCGCTGAGCAAATTGCCTGTCACAGTAGAAAGATGATCTTTTAGTAATAAAGAGAATTTTATACAATGAGACTTTTTTACTATAAATTGAAGTTACATAATTACAGGACTACAATGCATGTGTGACTGAAGCTGCATCGTATTAATGAGCTCAAATAAAAGGGGGGATCCATTGAGGTAAGAATATAAAATGCAGGGTTATCCACATATTGGTTTGACTCGCAAAACATGCTGTATTTATATGCCCAAGTTTTCTTATGTTAGACCGAATGTTCTATTGGTAGCACAGACCAATTAGCATTACAAGTCAAGAGGAAGATGGCTGGCAAGTACTGTCAGCAGGTTGGAAAAAACCATGGAACAAATATGAAATTCACCTGCTTTCTGCTTGACTACTCCTATCATGAAAGTATGTAGTCTTTGTTTGTTTGTTTTTTTGTGTTCAGCTATTTCAAAGGTTTTCAGAGCCAAAGGTCTATTAGAAGTTTCGTGCAAGAGCATGCACGTGCACGTGCGCGCGGGCCCGCGCGCGCGCACAGAGAGAGAGAGTATCTTGAATGAAACTGTTTTAGTTAGGAAAAGGGAGAAGGCCAAAAGAACATGAGAGAGAGAGAGAGAGAGAGAGAGTATCTTGAATGAAACTGTTTTAGTTAGGAAAAGGGAGAAGGCCAAAAGAACATGAGAGAGAGAGAGAGAGAGAGAGAGAGAGAGAGAGAGGAGAATTAACAAAAACGAAGAGAGCCCAACTGGAAGAGAGCCCAACTGGGCTTGCCATCCTATTTGAAGAATCTCAAAGGCAGCACATATCACTTGCCAAATTTCCCTCTCAAGACGGATGTATCCTTTGTCCTAGACTGAACAAGCAAAAGACCAACTTAGACCCCTGAACTTCATCCTCCGCGACTGCAACATTAGAGCCCTTACCACCATTTGGGTACCCATCTACTATGATCCTCGACTTGACAAAAAAGAAAATATCAGGGAACACTTACCTGACTCCCAATTCTGACAATGTAGACATATGAATGCATATGCTTATTTTGCTAGTCGCACTCACGTACAAAATGTCGTTGCTTCTGGGATAAATCCTATACCATCCATAAAAAAAATATTCTATACTATTAAAACTCGAATTGAATAATATTACAAAATAATAGAGCCGACTGCTTAGCCTGCTTAACAGTTTCAAATCTGCCTTGGACTAAAAGAACGCTGAGGATGAAATCCTTCTCTACTTTCTAGGCATCTTCTAGATCTTGATTTGACTCTTCCTTCTCTAGGTTTCCAGCGACAAACTCAAGTCTCTGCATCAGTTATTTTTTCCCCAAGACGTGCGCTCTTATTTATTGGAGATGTGGCTGCTATGGAAGTTCACAACATTCAACTAAAATCCTATTATATGGGTGATTAACCTCAGTAAAATATGTGAATGCACATCTATAAGCTGATGAGATTTCTGAGAACCTCGGTGAAACAAAGAATCTACATCAGGGTACATGCTTCGCTACCCACCTGAATGAGGTATTACAAGAAACCTTTCAAGCAAAGCATCAGTAAAAGGTTCCTTAACTAAAGTTGGATAGCTCTTTGCGCTAAAAATATTAAAAGCCTGAGAGGCCTTCGTGCACGAATATGATTGTGCTATTTATATCTAGAAGAACATGGCAGTCCAGATGACAGTACACTGGTTTCTTCACACATAGATTAACATCTAAGGATCAATGTCCTGTTAACATGTCCCCGTAAGATATACACATGCCACAGATAAAACACCATGCATAGGATGCCACACGAAAGACTCGACCTCTTAAGATATTGTCCAGTTAAGCCTTTCATATCAGATACCACTGAACCATTTCCATTTTTTCTTTAAAAAATTGTGTTCACTCTTGAACATAAGCATATTAAGGTTAAACTTTACTTAATAAAGGAAGAAGAAGAAGAAAAACTTCATCAAACAATGTGTCCTAAGATCACAATGACTACATTAATTCAAATAGCAAGTACTGATACAAGGCTGCCTTCTTAGCATGAATAAATTCCAAAACATCGCAAGTCGATATTATATGAAAAACAGAAGTATGACCCATCCCACCCCACCCACCACCTTAACCCCCCACCTTGATGCCCACGTGTGTAAATAACTCCCAATCACATATTTCTGTCTCTAAAGGAGATAAACCATTAATTACTGCATGTACTATAAGATATGAACACTTGAATTCATTACAAGAATGCAGTACTTACGAATGCATGACTCGGATTTATGGATAAAGAGCTGAGAAATTAGGAGAGGAGAAGCCATTTTGGGCACAACAGCAAGTAATTAAGATGATTGTATGTATAAAAAACCTCTTAGAAGCTGAGCTCTGAAAACAAGCAAGTAATTAAATGTGGCGAAGATTTAGAAATGATGGTTAGTCATGATTGTGCATCAACAGTAAGTATTTGGTATTGAGAAATTAAAATACTGCTGCAGTGCTATTTATGTTTTTAAAAAATTGCAATTATCACCCAATAAAGTTATCGAGGACTGGAATTCAGTGAAAGCAAACCCGTAATTACTTACATTAAAGAATACAGAAGTGATGCTTTCTCATAAATGTGCATGTACATCAAGTTTTGTTTAATGTTCAGATAGCAAAAGCATTTTGCATTACTAATGACATCTATTAAATATACTACAATTGGTGATGGGAAAAGGGGAAGCAGATGAGTGATCTGAGAAAATCTTACTGTTTAACCCGCTTTGTATCTGTCTCGGATTGAGATTGCTTCTCCCTTCCTTCAAAGGAACCTATCAGGTCTTGGCCAGACTCCACGTGCTCTTGCTTATCAACAACGGTAGATGTCACTGTATCAGGCTCCCTCAAGGTAAACAAAGACCCTACATTCATTCCCTTGTCCTTTGGCGATGGAACACTGTTTTGAAAATTAACCGTGTTTATGCTCGAGTCCCATCCTCTAATTTGCGGTCTTGCTAATGTTTTCCCCTCGTTAAAATAATTTACTCGCTGTCCATCTTTAAGATGATCAAATTCTTTTGCTCCCCATTGAGGCATCGCCCGGACATTTCCATGTCTATTCTCCTCTGGCGCTAAGTTATCTACGCTAGAATACATTGAATTTGCATCCAAATAAGCAAACGAGTCACTTGAAGAACGACGATGTGCTCCTCTTTTCACAGGTGTCTCTGGCTCGTTAAGGAGATCATCGAGCCAAGAAGGCTGCTCCTCGATGAGAAAGCTCTCAGAGGAGGTCCGTTGATGATGCCTATGTCCTTCTCTTGGCTTTGGGATTCCTTTTGATGCTACGGAACCATAGTCCCCATAAGATGGGGAAATGCTCGGAAATGGACACTTGGGAGGGAGGAAAGATTGTTTTCCCGAGCAAGATTGGTTCCTGAAGTTTGCAGCCCCTCTCATGTTCGACATTAGCGAAAGATGTCCGATCTGTAAAAATTATATGCAAGGTTATAATATATATATACTTAATAACAAGTCAACACTTCTTGCTAGCTCAAATATGATCCGAAAACCAATCTTGTGCTTATTAAAAAGGGAAAACTTCAAACAAATAAAGAGAGAAGAAAGAAACAACACGGTGCTTATCGCCAACATCTAAAAGTGACAAGTAAATGTTTCTGTCAAAACTGGATTTTTGGGCCAAGGAAGTAGAACTTCATACAATATTGCTACTTGTGCAGCTCAGTAGTGAGCCCCTTGATGAAATTTAAGCAAATGCAGATAAAAATTTGTCGTGTCAGCAAAAAAATTGAATAAAACACACGTCAAGATTAAATCTTTTCACTGATTCTACTTAAACTAGAACAAAAATGAGTAAAAGATCAAGATCTAAAGAACACAACATACAGGAACTAGATCAGTATCAAACTCTACTGTGATAATTTGCAAGGAAGAAACAGATAGTAAACAAAATAACATAAAACCTTGCAAAAAAATGAGCTAAGATGAAGATTGATAACCAAAAAGAAAAAACGCATGAAACTGAACTAAAATTAGAGCAAAGGGATTGAATGCACGCACCAGATCGGCTCTCTTCTGCTCGATTAATCGATATGAAACCCTAATTAGGTTTTCTTCCCTCACTTTTTGGCCCTCTTAGTATTTCTAGGGTTTCAGCGAGAGGAGAGAGAAGGGGGTCCGCAGAGAGAGGAGAGAGAGAGAGCGAGAGCGAACCCAATGAGGGAAGAAGAAAGCGAGGAAATAGCTGGCGAGAATCAGACGAGCGATGTAAATTATCTTCAAAAAAACTCCCGAGATGTTTGGCGCTGTCGTCACGCGTTTTTGTGCCGAAATGCGTGCAACTCTTTTGTTAATAGTTTTCTTTGGCATACGTCACCCTCATAAGCTCATTGGTTCCATATTAGTCATGGTAAATAAATAAATAAATCCTTGATCCATAGGCATTCTGAATTCACTATTTAATATTTATGATACCTTTGAATTCCGATTCTCTCCGATACATTTTATACCGGAGGAAATTCTTCGACCTTATCAACCCGACATTAGGGCATTAATACAAGTTGCTAAGGAAGCCCGCAAATTACAAAGGGATTAATAATGCATAACCCTTCGTTACAATCTCGTATTCTTGTTTTCTTCATTTTTAATGATGAATGTAGACATAAATAGATAAAAATCTAATCCACAAAAGGAAATTACACTGTCAAGTTTGTTAAAATATCTCTTTTTGGATACCGTTTGAAGAGCATTTTTTATTTTCGAAAACAGGAACGGACGGAATTATATTTTTTGATCGATAAGCAAAAAGCCGCATAAGATAATCGAGATGATTTAAATCGCACAAAATAACTTAAAGATATTGGACCGGCACCGGAGCAGTAAAGAATGAAGTTCTAATTTAATATTGATTCGATTAAATATAGCAGACGTTCATAGTCAATAGAAAGATGGCTCTCAATTAACAGAACTAATGGAAGGAAAACATCATCTACCCGTTCAACCCTTCAAGTTGCGGAAGACGACGGCCCCATTAATCTTGTAAATGCTTTTGTTGTTGCAAAAGTAGAAGCAACCCAACAAGTAAAAGATATTTCTTATAAGGCCCTCAACAAGTCCTTGTGAGTGAAATTTCCAGCAAAGTGGCAGCCAAAGGGGTACAGCTGCCTGCCACCTCGAAAATGGGGTATAAGTTGTTGTGAGCATGTCCTCTGCTTTGTTGTTGCTAAATATTATTTCTACCAGTGATTTGCTGTTGGCCAATTGTCACAATTTTTTAGAATTTGGGCAAAAGCTGGGATGAGTCGATGACAACCCAGCTTGCACCAAACTTTTTGTACTTGGTTGCAAGTTGCCTTTGTTAATGTTAACACCCTTTAATCAATTCATGTTTGCGTTTTTAGGTAAACCTTAATCCTAGATCCAAATCTAATCTTTAGTGAGATTTACTTCAAGAGCAATTTTGATCCTTGGGATAGCCCATTGGGCCTAGCTAACCACCATGGGCTAGCCTTAGGGCAAGATGTGGCCTCCATAGTGCCCTTGAATTTGGACAATGAGGATGTTTGATACCTATTAGAGTGCTCTTTCAACATTGGCTTTTGCTTATATAGGCCTAGATGGATTACAATAGACTAATTAGGCTATTAAAAAACCTCGAGCTCGGTCCGGATCGGCTCGATAAAAGTTCGTTTGATCGTTCAGCAAGTCGACTCTGAACATAAATTGAAGCTCGATAGAATAAACTAACAAACATGAACACGGCATGTTCGAGCTCGGCTCGTTTGGGGCTCGTGTGGACATGGATAGTTTATGACTAATCGGTACTAGCGTTTTTGGCACGCGTGTTGCATGTAATTAGCGGAATTTTTATAATAAATTTCTTTATTAATTCAACTGCATACATCGCACTTGTAAAATAATAATGACGTGACAATTTAATTACGTGCGTCGCGCTTGTAAAATAACAATGACGTGGCATTTAATTTCGTGCATTGCACATAAAATAGTGATATTTTTTTGTTTGATTTCTCAAGAGAAAACTAAGAAGATATTTCACCGATCAATTTCAAAATTAGAGGATCCCCTTCTTTCTCCTTTTTCCCTATAGCAATAGTGATTTAATAATAATAATAATAATAATATAGTTACTTATTTTTAAATCCAGCTCATATTTATTATCTTGTAAAGATTAAGTAGAATATTGTTATCTTGATATATCAAAGAATCTATATATCGAGACGGGTATTAAACAATCTTCCATTACTAACAAGAATATTTTTTATTGCTCAATTTGTCAAAAATAATATTAAAATATCTATATGTTTTTTTCCATATGTTTTTGTAATCATTTGCAGCTCATTTTTCAGTTTCCAAACAGGCTTGATAAAACTCAAGGCTCAGCTCAAACTTTGTGAAGGCATGGCTTGTCACCTTTACATAAATTTAAAAATTAATATTATACGGTTTATTTCTCTGTGATTGGAATTCTTGGAATTAAAAGCCGCAAAAAACAGAAAAAAAAATTAGCTTCCAGATATAAGACAAGATGCAGCATTTGGATACAAATTGAGGCATCATGGTATGCAAGCGAAAGTTGAGGAAAGGCTTTTATGCATTTTAGATGGTTATATCTCCAGGGCGTGAAAGATCCCAAAAAAACTCAAAAGTTTCCATTCGTGAGACCTTTGAACGTAAATTACTGTTATATATTTGTTTTTCAAAAAAAAAAAAAATTAGGCACTTGCAAGAGTTTTGGTCACCAGCAAGCAAGAATAGGAACAAGAGTTTTCTCAACTCATGTGGCTGGATTCTAGAATCAACTCAGATCCGGACCTCAAAAAGAGTTGCTGGAACTCTTGTTTTTATCAACACTGGTATATTTCACGTGCCTTGCAGAAATTTATATTTTCCACCGACAAAGAGATTATATGGCATTTCCAAATGTCTAACCTAGAAACGCAATTTCCATCTCATTCAATGAAATTGTATTTTCATAAAATATATCATGTTATGGAATTCGGTACCGTTCCCCATTAGAAATTTAGAATCCATTATTGTTTTGAACGTGTGATGCATGTATATGTGTTACGCTGTGCGTAAATAGACAAAATTTAGTTTCATTGATATGATTAATTTCATATCAAGTTTAAAATTTATAATTAGGTTTTAATATATAGACAGTGACATATAACATAAATATAAATATAGAAATAAAAAAGCAAAATAGGATGAGAATTTTTTTGAGAAATTCAAGAAAGGGAGAAATAATAACCGAGTCCTCTAAGATTTTTAAAAAGAAATCAAAATTTGTTTTATGACTAAAATAAAATTTTGGGGTTGGTGTCAAAACTTCTAATAAAACGGGCTTGACTCTTAAAATCCGAACAAAATGGTATTGATTATGTAATATCAATTAAGGTCCGAGCTAATGCTGAAAATTTCAACAACATCAGAGTCTAATAACATTGGATATGGCTCAAAATATTAAGTATAACCTAGAATTGATGTATGATTTTCAAATGAAAAACACGATTATAATGTCCTGTTTTGTATATTCGCACAGCATATTTGCAATAAATGTTTTTACAACAAGTTTGGAACCCCCAATAAAATTAGCTCCCTTCTCTCTTCTCTCTGCCATCCTTCTTCTTCAATGTTTCTTATGATATATAGAAATTCAATTACAAACACAGAGATTTTTTTTCTCATTTATAAGAAGATTAATTACAAAATGGAGTCCGAATCCGATTAATTGAGTTCAGCTTTATAAAGACTCCTCGTATAAAATCGTTGAAAAATTGGTTTAATAAAACCACCCCAACTCTCCAGTCCAATCTTATATCATCTTCGGAATATCCATGATGTTAATTTTAGTTGAGGTCTACGAAAATGAGAAACTGGCTTCAAGATACAATCAGCAATTGATTGTAAATTCTACTTCTTTTGCATTAGTTTAATACAAAAATTAATTATTCCAATTTCGAAGCTATAAAAGACATGTAAATATTTACATGTAAGTGTTCTAATTTAACAGAACACATGATTAAATTAACCAAAAATCAGAAAAATTAAGTGGAAAAAGAAATGGAATTTTTTGACAAAGATCAGGGAATCTGGGAGAAAAATATAGGATTTCGCGACAATAAATCTCATATGCATGGAACTCAACATGGCATTTATAAATTTATTAAATTCATTAAAAATGAGGATTTTGCTCAAGAATAAAAGTTTAAAAAATGGGAATTATTTGTGTAAGAAAAAAATAAAAGCTTAATAATTAAAAAAGTTTTACGTCAAATTTTGAATGAGTTTTTATTAGACCTGTAAAAAAAAGCAATGAATATTTATTATAGAAAAATATATAAGTGGGTAGGAAACTGTGATTTATGTTATCATAAAATGCAACATAGATATGAACTATAGTACTGGACCATTTTTTTCTTTTGTTGCCTGAAAATAATATCTACAAAACCAAAAAAGGCCATCACATGAAAACAGGTCATGTTAAGGATATTATAAATTTTATATGTGAGAAAACACAATCAAACTATGTAGCGATGGAAAACCATTAAGTGTATTATTAAGTGTGCGCGCGCGCGTGGGCCGAGGAAGAGGAAGACGGGAGGCGGAGAGAAAGATAGAACAAAACAAAAGGTGCGCATGCATTTTGGAAGAAAACCAATCACACAACATGGCAGTTATAGATTAGCTATCAGAAGATAAGTTGTTTCTTATTTTATGGGGATGGTTGCACATAGTCAGAAGATAAATTATGTATTAGTTTTTAATATGACTTTGATTTTTTTATTTTTTTTAAAATAAAAAGGGTGTGGAATTTTATATTTTGCCTTTTGCTTTATGTAAAAGAGAAGGCCCAAGTCATCTATCAATTTTGAAATTAAAAGATTCATTTTCTTTCCCATAGAGATTCTGAATAATTTTATGATCATATTAAATTTTTTGGATATAATCAAACAGAAAAAGGGAACGATGGACCGTCAAATAAAATACACTACTTGAAATTAGAAGAATTTTATTTATTTATTTATTTGGCACCGAGGAGGATTTAATTATGATAACAATAAAGGGTATACAGCAACTAAATAAAATTAAATGTCCCAAATAAATGTTTTATACTTGTTGTCGATATAAGTATTTTGGTGCAAGTAAAAGTCTATGTTGATTTTTTATTGATATGCAGGCCTTTCTTCGAATTCAACGAATACATATGTACGTCATAATATTATAGCTTAATTTTATGGTATAGCATATTTGAGAAAATCCATACGTGTATAGCTCCTAAAAAATCTTTGGTGTCAGTGTATTTTTCAAAACAAAAATCTCAGTTTCATAAATACGATCATGACAAATTCATTGTTCAAAGTATAAACCAACCTCCTCCTCCAAATCTTCTTCTTCTTCTATTGTCCATAAAAGCAAATATCTAATCAATAATCCATAATCCTGCCAAAAAAAGAAAATAATTAAAGGCTAAAATGCGAAGACCTTATATGTGTGAGTTTGTGGGTGTGGGTGTGGGTGAGAGAGAGAGAGCATATTTTCTCCTAAATAATTTTTCGTTTCAGCAAGAGGAAGACCAACCTCCTTCTCCTCATCCAAATCCTCTTCTTCTATCGTCCATAAAAACAAACATCTAATAAACAATCCATGATTCTGCAAAAAAAGAAAAAAGGTTAAAAGGAAGAAGACTTTATGTATGTGTGGGTTGGAGGGGTTTCTGTGTGAGAGAGAGAGACCTCTTACTTGCGCCTAAAAAATCTTTAGTTTCGGTGTATTTTCAGAACAAAAATCTCAAACTCATAATACAACCATGACAAATTCATTGTTTGATATATTTTACAAAAAAAGAATATAGGAAATTGAGAGAGAGAGAGACCAACCTCCTCCAAATCCTCTTATTTTATTGTTCATCAAAACAAGCATCCGATAAATAATCCATTATTCTACTGAAAAAGGAAAACGAAGTTTAAAATGAAGAAGACCAACCACCTCAAAATCTTCTTCTTTGATTGTCCATAAAAGCAAACATTCAATAAATAATTCATGATTCTGCCCAAAAAAAAAAGTTAAGATGAAGAAGACCTTGTGTGCATGAAAAAGAAAAACCTCTTATTTTCTTTGCTCCGGTCCAAAAGAATTCAAGTGTAGAGAGAGAAAGAGAGATCATGGGTTTTGTTTAGTTATATAGAGAGATATGGAGAAAGAAACAGAGATTTATTAGTATTCGGTTATTGAAATCGGGTATGTTTTTTGTTTGATTTCTCTGAAAATCTATAAGGCCACATCAGAAATCAATTTGAGAATTTGGAGACCCCCTTTCTTTTGCCCTATAATAGTAGAGATAATAATAAAGATATCAGGATTTGCTACATCTTGATAGGAATTGAAAATCCACTTTATATTAGAAATAGACAACTCATAATTTTTATTTTTCAGGCGAACATGACATGGAAAACAAACATGTTCAGATAGAAAAAAACGAGTTAAACGAGTACAAAGTGCTCTACGCAGGAACTCTTCTTTTGTAGTGTCTAGTCAAGAATTCAACTACTATTTATCTATCTGGAAGACAAATCACACATCTTAATCTTCGTATCTTTAAGGGTAAGCACCATTGAACATTTAGACTTTTTGAGATTATATCACCACCGAGCTTTAAAAATGTGATTTATCCCTCTTGAAATGTATTTTGTTAGAGTATTTTCGTCAAAGAATGATGGAGGTCGAAATCTCCCCCAGATGTTGTCCTCCGTCGATCTTTCTGCAAACGGTTCTAAACGGTTGTGATTGAGAGTGAAAATTGGACGTGTGGATCTCAATGGGTTGTTGGATGCTGTTGACGCCGGGCTACCTGCAAGGGAAATTCCGGGGTGGGAAACCACCGTAGGACCCTCCGACGATCAAGTAAGTACCGGGGAATAATAGCAGCGTAGCGGCGTATTGGAATCAATTTGACTTACCTTGATTGTCTGGTGGAGGGGATTTATATAGTGTCGCATGAGATGGACCAGCGCGAGATTCTCGCCGTCCGTTACGCCTCTGCGTCACGTTCGCATTGATGGCGGGATACGCCTATTAATAGCGGGATATGCTCATTAATGGCGGGATATGCTAGCGCGAGATGCGGGTCATGGAGCGGCGGAGATCTCGTCGTAGCGAGATACACGGAACCGTTACGGGGGCGCTTAGGCTCCGTGCTCTCGGTTGAACAAGGAAGACGAGGAAGCTCAGCTCGGTGGCAGAGGGAGCTCAGCTGTAGGATTGCTCGGAGGCGAGCTGTCGGATGGTTGTTTAGGCGAATAGGGAAGGCACTCCAGAGAGGTCTCCAAAAGGTCGGATGCAAGCTCGAAGATGAGGTGCCGAAGAATGTCCCCAATGTTTCATACTTGTTCCAGCTCCATAGCCCCAGGAGTCTAGCGGGCTTAGCGGATGACACGTCATTCGCCACATGGCGTGATCTTTATGAGCCTCATCATTAGCCCCCACTCTCGCCCTGACCTATTTATGGGTCAAGGTTGAGAATGGTAAGCCCGATTTTTGACGATTCAGCCTAAGATTCCCCTGCAATGGGTTGTCGGACGAAGACGCAACATTTGGCGGCTACTCATCTTGAATCCTTGGATCCACGTAGCGGCTTGCGAAGCGCCTCAGTTCCCGTGTGTATCTTTGGTGACGTCGGTGTATCAGTGAAATGATTGCGCCTAAAAAGGGGGCGCCGTTTCGTTCGCTCGATCGGTTGGGCTACCGCCACGTGTCCTCTACTGGGTTGCAGGACGTGTGTGGCTGTCACCCAAATCCTGGCGAGAGAGGACATGTCCAATGGCCGGTTGCCACGTGGAGTCTCGGTGGCTGCTTGGTGTGACGCTTCGTTTTGGCGGGAACGGATGCGGGCCGTTGGATGCCTTCTTGCTGAGTGTATAAATAGGAAGGTCATCCCATGGCCGTTACTTTACCCTAGCCATCTCTTGTCGTCTGAAGATTGCCCGACGCACATTTGCTTAGGTGGGAACTTCAGCTGTCAAAACTTTTCTTCGGCTAAACCTTTCTTGAATTATGTTAGATGTCTTCCTCCGAAGTATCTATTGACGTAGTAGAGGTTGAGTCGGGCGATGAGGATTCAGTTTCTGGAGCCGAGCCCAGCGGGTCTTCTTCCTCCTCGGCTTCTGATAGCCGAGAGAGTTCTTCTTCTTCTTCATCCTCGTCTTCATCTTCTGTGTCGGGCTCGCCGCCCAAGAGGAACGACACCCTCGTCCCTCGTCGTCGGGGGGAGAAAAAGGCCCCCAAGGCGCACATCGGGAATACCCATGATGCGCCCTCAGTTTTGAACCGTCTGGATGAGCTTTCCGACATTCGGACCCATTTTCATATACCCTCTAGCTATTCACTCCGTTTGGCCAGGGAGGGCGAGCAGGCAGATCAGGTGCAGGGCAAAGAGATTGCTTTGTACTTGGAAGTGTTCCGGGAAGGAATGCGTCTGCCCTTCTCGCCTAAAGTTTGTGCCGTGCTCCATTGTTTCCATCTCGCCCCGGGCCAGCTAGCGCCGAATTCGTGGAGAATCCTCCTCGGGTTTCTGGTCCGGTTGAAGATTGATCGGATCCCCTTTGATTTGAGCCTACTCTTTTCTTTTCTTTGCAATAAAAATCACCCTGGTACCAGCAAGGACGAACAGAGCTAGGTGTATCTTTCGTTCAAAAAATATAAGGGTGGGACGGCTGGGTCGGGGGTAGTGGTCATCCCTTCTTCCATCCGCAAATGGAAGAAGAAGTCTGTCTTCGTCGGGCCACCGGAGGGTGAGGATTGGCCGGTGTTTCCCTAATATTTAAACATAGTAAAATAGCAAAGCTCTGTTAGAATTTAATGAGGCAGCGCCTCACGTGCTCTCCACGAGGGCGCCAGCGCCAGAGCCAATCTTATAGGATTAAATCCTATGGTGGCGCCTCACGCACTCCTCAAGCGGGCGCCAGTATGCAAAGCACAAGGGAATTTATTACATAAGAGTAAGACTCTTATATGGTGCCGCACGTGCTCATCACGCGGGTGCCAATGTGCAAAGCACAGGAATACACATCTTAAGAAGTAAATTCTTAAGTGGCGCCCACGTGCACAATACATGAGCGCCGGTGCCCAAGTAGAATTAAATTCTACGATACTCTGTTAAACAGAGCCATTGGATCAAAAATCCAACGGAGATGATAAGTCATCAAAATATATAATCAAATTCTATTAGGAGAAAATATCTCCCAAATCTTTCTAAATAAGAAAGATACTCTCGGTTGGATCAATGATCCAATAATAGAATAAAATTCTATTTTGGGAATATATTCTCTCAATCTTTCTAAACAAAAAAGATTGCTTTCTATAAAATAGAGAACTCTTGGATTAAAAATCCAGTAGTGCTAAAAAATCACCACTTGACAGAATAAATTATGTATATAGGAGAATATCTTCCCAATCTTGTTAAAAACAAGAAAACATATGCTGTAAAACAGAAGTCCTTCGATCAAAGATCCAATGGTGGGTAAAATTCCCTAAATCAATTTTGAGACCAATTAAATCAATTGGAATCTCTCAATGAGAGATTTTCTCAAAACTAATTAACAATCTGACTCCGTTATATAAAGAACCCGAGACTTCAAGTTTCCAAACACGAAGGGATAGAGAAAAAAAAAGGAGGACACTCACACAGAAAAAAAAACCCATATAAGCTTCTGCAAAAATACAGCGAGCTCTCGAGAGAATAGAGAATTCAATTCTCAAAGAAGAAAACCTTCCTTCTCGAAACCCTAGGTAAAGAAAAGAGACCAAAATATCTCTATCACATCTAAGGGTTTAACCCTTTTAAAAGAATTTAGTTCTTTCTCTGGATCTGAGATCCACAAAACACGTCTTCTATAAGTTGAGAATTTAATTCTCATCGGGAAGATCTTGTTCTTGAGAATCTAACATTCAGGGAAGAATAAATTCAAAAAAAAAATGGAGTCCATAATACTCCAAGAACTCAGTTCCTTCAAATCAAGAACTTAGTTCTCTAAAAACTCAACCTGAAATTCTCAAAAATAGTGATTTTGGTGAGCGTCAATGGTTAAAATGCTATTGAGAGAGGTTTAACCTCTCTGAAAATATCAACAGAGATTAAATCTCTATATAAAAAAACTAGCGCATCACGTGCTTCCCACGTGAGCGCCCCTCTTAAACAGCGCCTGGCACCTCACGTGAAAAACACGCGGGCACTTAAAACAGAAGGCCAGCGCCTTACGTGCTCCACACGTGGGCGCTGTTTCCCCCAATAATAAGAGCAAAGCTCTGTTCAAAATTTAAGAGACAGAGCCTCACGTGCCTTCCACGAGGGCACCAGCGCCAGAGTTAAGAACTCTTATATTGGCGCCGCACGTGCTCCTCACATGGGCGCCGATATATAAAGGACCCGAGATTTTCTCAATGAGAGATTTACCCTTCGTGGTGGGTAAAATTCCCTAAATCAATTTTGAGACCAATTAAATCAATTGGAATCTCTCAATAAGAGATTTTCTCAAAACTAATTAACAATCTGTCTCCGCTATATAAAAGACTCGAGACTTCAAGTCTCCCAACACGAAGGGATAGAGGAAAAAAAGGAGGACACTCACACAGAAAAAAACCCATATAAGCTTCTGCAAAAATACAGTGAGCTCTCGAGAGAACAAAGAAATCAATTCTCAAAGAAGAAAACCTTCCTTCTCGAAACCCTAGGTAAAGAAAAGAGACCAAAATATCTCTATCACATCTAAGGGTTTAACCCTTTTAAAAGAACTTAGTTCTTTCTCTGGATCTGAGATCCACAAGACAAGTCTCCTATAAGTTGAGAATTTAATTCTCATCGGGTAGATCTTGTTCTTGAGAATCTAACATTCAGGGAATAATAAATTAAAAAAAAAATGGAGTCCATAATACTCCAAGAACTCAGTTTCGTCAAATCAATAACTTAGTTCTCTAAAAACTCAACCCGAAATTCTCAAAAATAGTGATTTTGGTGAGCGTTAATGGTTAAAATGCCATCGAGAGAGGTTTAACCTCTCTGAAAACATCAACAGAGATTAAATCTCCATATAAAAAAACTAGCACCTCACGTGCTTCCCACGTGGACGCCCCTCTTAAATAGCGCCTAGCGCCTTACGTGAAAAACACGCGGGCACTTAAAACAGAACTCCAGCGCCTCACGTGCTCCTCACATGGGTGCTGTTTCCCCCAATAATAAGAGCAAAGCTCTCTTCAAAATTTAAGAGGCAGCGCCTCACGTGCATTCCACGAGGGCCCCAGCGCCAGAGTTAAGAACTCTTATATTGGCGCCGCACGTGCTCCTCACATGGGTGCCGATGTGCAAAGCACATGAAGGAATTAAAACCTTAATTAGCGCCCACATGCACTACACGTGAGCGCCAGCGTCCAGGTAGAATTAAATTCTACTCTCTGTTAAACAGAGCCGTTGGATCAAAAATCCAACGGAGATGATAAATCATCAGAAATACAGAATTAAATTCCGTCGTGAGAAAACATTCCCTAGATTGGATTATAGAATAAAATTCTAGTTTTGGGATATATTCCCTCAATCTTTCTAAACAAGAAAGATTGCCTTCTGTAAAATAGAGAACCGGTGGATTAAAAATCCAACGGTGATTAAAAAATCACCATTTTACGGAATAAATTCTGTGCAAGGGAAAATATTTCCCCAATCTTGTTCTGTAAAATAGAAACCCTTGGATCAAAGATCTAATGGTGGGTAAAAATCTCCAAATCAATTGGGATCTCTTAATTAGAGATTTCTTCAACTAATTAACAAACTTGCTTCTACTATATCAAAAACCCAAGACTTCAAGTCTAAAAGGAGAGGAAGCCCCACATAAACTTCTAAAAAACAACAACAAAGAAGAGAGCTTCAAAAAGAAACAGAGAAGAAGATCTCCCTCCTCCAAAAAATCTCTAGGTAAATAAAAAGAAGAGAGATCAAAACATCTCATTTAGCTATTGAAGGGTTTAACCCTTTTAAAAGAACTTAGTTCTTTCTCTGGATCTGAGATCCACAAGACAAGTCTCTCACAAGTTGAGAATTTAATTCTCATCGGGAAGAACTTGTTCTTGAGAATCAAAGATTCAGAAAAGAACAAAGAAATCGAACTCCTCAAAACAAAGCATATAAGGAAAAAAAACCTAGTGTAACGTTTTAAAAATCGTTTAGGAGAATTTTCCGATAATCGGTAAAATAACTGGTGTTTCCGTAAAAACCAATATATAATTATTTTTCAACACAGACTTAAATATACCTATTCTAACTATGTAATTGCTAGTGTTTGGTATTTAATTGGTCACTTGTAAATTTCTAGTTTACTTAAATATTTTTCTTAATTAATTATTTTAAATATTATTTCAAGCTTTCACTTATACATTTAATTAGTGATAATTAAAAATTTGAAAGGGTTAATTATATTTTAGTGAACCATGACACATTAAACCAAAAAATAACATGTTGTTTTTGAAATGAAAAAGAATTGTCAAGATGGTTCTTGAAATTTAAAAAGTAAAACTTAATGGAAAAGAAAATTAGAAAAAGAAATAGTAAACAAAGAAGTATGGGTTTAAATACTTGTGGTATGGGGTTTTTTTGACTTAGAAATTTCCACACACACACCCACACCCACTACCTCCCATGCTCGGCCAGAACTTGGCACCCCCCTCCTCCACTTCTTCATCTTCTTTTCTTGTAAAAACTCCACAAAAAACTCACAAAAAAATCCACAAATTAAACCCTAAAATCCTAGCTAAAATCATCACAAATTCTTTGTTCAAATCTAGCATGGATCTTGGAGCAAGGAAGCAATTTGGGAGGCTAAGTTTGCATGTTGGATCTCAAATTGTGAGGTATAAATCCTAACCCTATGGTTTAATTGTTGGTTAATTTCTTAAATCAAACTTAATTAGGTGGTTATATGGTTCTATATTGCAAGTTTGGAATTACAAGAGAAGGATTTGGGATCAAGTTAGGGTTTTTATCAATTGGATATGGTTACAATGTGTAGTTTAACATGTTAAGACTTGAAAAATCTAATCTAGTTGTTAAGTTGCTAATTGTTATTTTTAAATTGTCTTAATTATATAATTTTGCAACCTAAGTTTTTAATTAGCGTGTAATTAGATGAAATTAAAATTTAGTTAAGCTTTGTGTGGCTTAATTAGGTTATTAAGTGATTATTGTGGCCACTAGTTTTGTTAAAACATCAAGATTTGAACTAAAATGGTTAAGTGATGCTTACTAGGTTTTTGGAATAAATTGATTTGAATTAAATTTGAGGTTTTGATGGTTTATTACCTATTTCATATAATATTTAGTGTGTTGTGAATGCGCGCAATTGGTACGATTGGGTTCTAGGCTTGGTAGTTGTCACGTATAGCAACCCTAGTTGTGGTATGTGGCGTTGTCGCGAGTGCGTTTTGTGCACCAAGTGTGTGTGCGTCTAGTTAGGGCGCGTGATTGTCTTGTTTCGTTGTGTCCGCGACTATTTATATATCTATCATCTTATTCACTTATGTGCGATTCTAGGATCGGGTGCAGAGGCGTCGGACGTGGCGTGGAAAGACAAGGTTGAGATCGGATCAGATTAGCTGAGGCGTCCTGGTGAGTAGATGTACATATCTACGGGGGGATCGTCTGGATGGCGGGAGGCGCCCGATGGTTTAGGATTACTTGTAGTATTTGCATTTTATATGCATAGTTTCCTCGTTATTAATCTCTTTGCATCTCACCATCTTTCTTATATATATATATATGTGATATCATCTCATAGGACACTTGCACCATTACCATTAGTTCATGCCGCACATGCACTATTCATGCGAACACACACGCCTTTGGTAATTGCGATGTCACGAATACTATAGAACTTGCTTAAAATCGGTAACCGTGCATTTGCATCATATATGATCCGTAGACTTATACTTGTATATTCATTTCATTAAATGGATACGTAAGATTGTTAGTTATATATACATACCTCATTGCTTCATGATTCATGCATAGCTTCTGGCCGTACTTCGCATGGTATATACTACCGTATCATAGATTTCCATCATCATCAGCATGTTTATTATTGTGATTATTCTCGAGAATTTCAGTATTGATGAGATTTCTGGATTTTTGGGAAAACCGCAAGAATTTTATAAACCTGTTATCGCTTTAAAAATGCAAGTTGCAGTTTTCTCGTGATATGATGTATGTGTTGTCCACCATGAGTTTTCGTGATTTATGTTGGCTTTCGAGACCCGATTCGAGGAGTTGGATGAACCGTTTCGGGTACATGGTGGGCCCGGTAAGGTACCCCGTGGCAAGAAGCTCGAGTTATAGACGATGAGCCTGGCAGGGGCAGACTACCTACCGGTGATTGTTGGCGCGGCGGATATCCGGAGGATACCGACGTGGTCGTGAGATTTGATGCTATGGGCCGATCCGGACTGACGGAGCCCGAGATATTGAGACATTGAGATATTGAGATATTGAGATATCAAGACATTGAGATATTGGGATATAGATATATTGTGTCGATGCTTGACATGGATTTTCTATTGATTTCAGTGATGATACTTCAGTTTATTGCACAGAGGTTTTACTAAGTTAAAGATACAGATCTTCTTATATCAGATATATCATGATTTCGTGTTGATTATACATTCATATTGCATTCATACTTGTGCATCGTATCATTTTGGTATATGTAGGCTGTGACGCATTTGCGTGCATGCTTACGATAGCCTCATTAGATGTTACTTACTACTCACGAGTTGGCAACTCACCCCCGTTGTGCCACAGTATCTTGAAGGGTTGACCCGTCAGCGCAGTAGCGGCGGGCGTTTTTCCTCTTTTTGGCTTCATTTGCTTGATTTGCAGCTTGCTCGTAGGTGGGTTGCGAGGATATTTTATTCCATCATGTATATTATTTTGTATCTAGTATACTCCATCTACCCTTGTATATTGGACTAGACGGTGAGACTCGTGAGATTTGTATTTGTGGTATTTGGTATCGATGCTCACTTGAGCCGACGTGGTATTTTCTTATTTCTTGCTTTCAGATGCTTATTGTGCACTTTTGATATACATATTGCATGTGGTTGTGATTCCGCCATTGGCGAAGAGCACGCTCCTGCTTGGGGATGTCTTATTCGTTATTTATATGTATTTACATGTGTTGTACCCATTTGGGGGGCCGGTATTTATAAAGGAGACTCTGCCGAAATTTTCAGGAAAATGTGATGTTGCTTTTAAATATTTAATGCGACTTATTTGGTTAAAATCGCTTTCTTTAAATAAGTTTTCCTTCACTCTATTTCTTTACATGGTTTTGATTTATGGGCTTTAGCTTACTTAGATTTCGTACGCCTTGAGACGTTTCATAATTTATGTGCCAGTCACGTTCTGTACCTTCGGGTCGTGACACCTAGCTTCTAGTGCCTCACGTGCCCCTCACGTGGGCGCCACAGAAAAAAAGGAGTGCTTATCACTCAATGAGCGGCGCCCAGCTCCCAGCGCCCCACGTGCCCCTCACATGGGCGTCACATGGGCGCCACAGAAAAAAGGAGTGCTTATCACTCAATGAGTGGCGCCCAGCGCCTTACGTGCTCCTCGTGTGGGCGCCACAGAAAGGGAGTGCTTAGCACTCAATGAGTGGCGCCCAGCGCTTCATGCGCCCCTCACGTAGGCGCCACAGAAGAAAGAGTACTTCGCACTCAATGAGCGGCGCCCAGCACCTCACGTGCTCCTCACGTGGGTGCCACAGAATGGAGGAGTGCTTAGCACTCTCTAGGCAGCGCCTAGCACCTAGCGCCTCACGTGTCCCTCACGTGGGCGCCATAAAGAGTGCCTAGCACTCCATACAAAGACAAAAAGGGGTAAAGTGTTTAACACTTATTGGGCAATCCCCATGACTAAAAGCCCACATGATTATATGTGAGCGTCAGAACTTACATAAGTGCTCAGCACTCTTTGTACAAAAAGGGGGACTGATTATACAGAGCCCAAACAAGTGCTTGGCACTTTTCAAAAAAAAACTGAATGGACCAAGCCCAAATTGGATAAGTCCCCTGAGAATAGAACCTCCTTGATTCAGACCAACCAAGCCCATGTGCAATTGATTTCCCAAACCGATCTTAGTCCCAAATACGACTATTGATCTTCCAACAGATGATATCCAAAACGATACTCATCCCACATCCTCCCGAGGAAATCTTAGTCTCAAAATATGACTAATGATTTCCGGGTTTACCACTAACTCCTTTTTCCCTCAAATACGGGAATTGGTTCAAGGGTACATCTCTCCATATCTCTGATCCATGCCGTTGTAATTCCTCAACGTCTTCAGAGAGGTAGCGGGTCCCGACAACCAACAACTCCTTGAGGCACTTCCAAATTGATGTGCACACTTCAAATCGGACTGCACCCCAAATTAGGCACATTCCATATCAACATCGTTGTTCATCCCGTCACGTAACAACTACACGTGCGCACAAGATGGACAATGGACCGAGACATCCTTAAACTAAAATCTCACATCCAAAATGGTGATCAACGGACCGAGACGTCCTTAAACTAAAATCTCACCTCCAAAATGGCGATCAATGGACCGAAATGTTCTTAAACTAAGACAACAGAGCCCAAATGCTCTCTTGTTAGATCTGAAACAAAAATGATCCTAAAACCTTGTTAAGTAGATCTTAGTCTCAAATTGGACTAACGTATCCTTAACACAAAACCAACCGAGCCCCAACTGCTTACATACATTTGAGTCAATCTTAATCTCAAACCAGATTAACGATCTTTAAATAAAATAAACCCAAATCTAAGATATACGGATTTGGACTAATCCACACCCTACGGGTGACGACGTAAATTAGTCTCCGTATACAATCCACGGGCAATCTAAACAAATAAAAACACACACGACACGAAGTGAACTTCCGTAGCAGGAGCAAGTGGTTATCGCGATGAGATAACGTAATTAACTGCAGGGGCTTGCGCCTGCAGGGAAGAGCGTCCCCACAATCAAAAACGCCTCGCAAACAAGGGGGAATCTGACGAAGTCTGCTATAACGGCCGCATCTGTCTAAACCTCCGAGATACGGTGCCATAAATCAACTTGGCATCTTCGGAGAGGTGGACGGATAAATCCAAATAGCATCTGTCCCCAAAATTCAGGCCAGACGTCCTAGCGTCCCAGTCGCGTCTTTCGGCGGTGAACAGATTCTGGTACGCCCAGTGGGACCTTTTCTTCTTTCCACTCCACACTTCGTGAGCCGTGTTTCGCGAACAAAAAATTGCGGTTTGCTATGGTTGCCCTTGGATTCGAGGTAATAAGATTTGGTGTCTTGTTCCTGTGCAGAAAGAAGAAGTGAACATCAATGGTTTCCAGCTGCACAAACTGCAACAGCAACTCCCGCTCTACCCCAACTGGAGGGGTGACATATGGGCCTAATGCGGCCTCCATCTTTTCAATGCCGGTGGGGCAGGTAACTCAAGCCACCACTGGATTGTTCTTTGGGACCATGCTCCCGCCAGTGAGTTTCAGCGCCCCAGTGCCACCACAGGAAGCTCCCAAGAAGTCGGTCTTCGATCGACTTGTAACCACCATGGCCCCTCTCAACGGGTCGTCCAAGTCTACCATCTCAGTCTTCAACAGGCTGAGCCGAAGCTCAAGTGAGCCTGCAAAGAGGCTCGCGATACCTAAAGGGGCTATCCCAAAACGGATAGTCCTCCCAACTCCTCTGGCAGGTGAAGTCGTCAAAAGTGCTTCGCCTACCAAAAGATCGGTCTTCTACAGATTGGCCATTCCAACTCGTGCTGCGGGTGAAGTCGTCAAAAGTGCTTCCCTTACTAGAAAATCGGCCTTCGAAAGATTGCCCGTTCCCTCTCAACGGACGTCAGTCTTCGACAGGCTGGCACCAACGGTAGCCCCTCATCAAAGCCGGGGGCATGACAGAGCCGCTTCCACAACTGAGGTGGTCTCGTCTGCAAGACACGCTCGACGTTGCCACTGGCGCCGGGTGAGAAGAGCTGGGGGAAA
Organism: Agapanthus africanus; assembly: GCA_030015575.1. Classification (NCBI taxonomy): domain Eukaryota; kingdom Viridiplantae; phylum Streptophyta; class Magnoliopsida; order Asparagales; family Amaryllidaceae; genus Agapanthus; species Agapanthus africanus. Next base: position 400,868,650 of record CM057347.1, read on the forward strand.
CTCCCCCTCTGGACTTACTCCACCAGCTCAAATGGTGGAAGTTGACGCTGCTATTCCAACCGGGAATAGCTTTGAACCACTCAGGAGGGTGCGAAAGAACTCCCCAACCGCGGTGTTGAAGAAATCTCCACTTTCTGCTGAAAACATGATGCAGGCAAAACCGGAGCAGTCCCCTCAACGGCTCTCCTCCCAAATTCACAGGGTCTGGCGGAAAGTCCAGAACTCTGTGATCAATAAAGACCACTCTCGTCAACTGAAGAAAATGAAGGTTCGGCAAGAGGAAGACCACCCCCCACCATACAGCAAGGGACTTCCTCTATACAGGCGTCTATTACAATGGCTCCTTCAACCTCGACCTCCTACAAAAGGAGGAGGCCGGAGAAAATCCCATTGCCTGCGGCAAATTCCAAAGGCGCTGGACCCAAATGCCCCAAGTCTGGGGGCATGGTTGTATACACGGTCTACATGGCTTCCGGGAAAGAGGAAAGCCGTACTTCCATGGGTCATCGACCGCAAACTCGGTCGTTGAAAAAAGCTCAAGAGCAGTAACAAAAGCTCCAGGAGATGCTGATCAAAATATTAGCACACACCGGGCAGAAAGAAAGCCCGGAATCGACATCTGAACAGCGCCAGGAGCAGGAGACCGATACAGAGTTCCTGCGAAGGGTGCTAGAAAGAAAAGACAAGATGGCCACGGAACAAGCTGCTAATATAAAGCAGATGGCGCTTTTGTTCCAAGATATGGTTAGAATGATGATCCAGCTGGAACCTACGGTTGAAGATCCGCCGATAATCATCGAGGATGACAGAGAGGAAACATCAAACTCTCTTCCGGCTCTATCAGCATCTAAGGAGGAAACAATCTCCAAGGCCGCTTTCGATGACTATATAGCTCAACAAATACGAGCTCATCAAGCTAGTGAAGCGGCTGGCTAAACTGTCAAAATTGGGCGACCGTATCCGGTATGCTACGATCAAATACAGTACCCTCCAGAATACATACTTCCAACGTTCCACATGTACAAAGGAACTAGAAATCCTCACCAGCACATCGCGCATTTTAGATCCATGTGCGGCAACACCGGAGGAAATGACATATTGCTCCCCCAACAGTTCGTCAGCAGCCTGACATGCATCGCCTTCGAATGGTACGCGGGACTCCCAAATGATTCCGTAAAGAACTTTGACTAGATGGATATGCTTTTCTGTCAGAGGTTCTGTTAGTTATATGTATGCCCTAGAGGCCATTACTGTACATACGATGTATATTGTAGTGGATGCTGGGACGTATATAGGGAGGACTTTCTTGCTCGACATGATAGTATGCTATCTGGTTGTACTTTATCTTAACATGTACTCTGATTGTCTCTAATACATGTTGATAAAGCCCTTAGGATATGTACTCGACTACTGGGACTATGATGAGATCATACTAGTGGGGCCACGGTAGTCGACGAGTACATCCTATAACTGTTCCTAGTCGAGGGTGTATCGAGACAGGGCATCGATGCACCAGAGTAGACTAGCGTATACGCATCTTGACTCATATGATGGGCGATGGATGATCCCATATCCATCGATGTTTGACATCAAGGATGGTGTACGGGTGCTCAGTGGAGACTGGGTACACTGGACGGACTCGCCGAGAACTCCCAGATGGTATTATACCTTATGTCAGATGGCAGTTCTCTGGTGACACTGGTACAGAGTAGTCTGTTGACCCGAGATCGTCATAGAGTCTTGTGTGATTCCCACTGTGCTTTGATTTCCATCATACCACGTCCAAGAGGGCGTGCAAAAAGGTGGCTTTTGGGTACAGTCCCGAATCACATGGAGGCAATGAGCGATAGGAGGGAATTCGTCTCTCCCGGTATAGGGAGTTGATGTTGTGCTGTGTTCGATTGGCTATAACCAGAAATCCCTGGCCAGGGTTGCTGAGATTTACTGGTAAGTGTTACCAGTAGTTTCTCGAACTGTTATAGACCTCATATCGACACGACTTATCGAGCTGCTGGGGTCTGACGTTTACCACCCCTAGACGAGATATGCGACATATCAGACGACGAGACCGGACTATACGGGAGTGTTACTGATTGGATTCATAGGAGTACTAGCGGGCTTGCTTGTTGATCTTCTGATCGCTCAATACCCGGGTGGCCGTTATGTTTAGCACACCGCTTGCGGCTTGTGGGTGTTTGATATGATCATCACCTATTACCGGCGTATTGACGAGTCTTTAGAGTCCTACACAGGGGTTTTCTGGCTCAAGCGAAATGGAGTAGGAGCACATATGTGATATGTGCGGGACAGAGATTGATACGATATGAGATACCGTATTCTATTCTCGCGATATGTGATATTGATTGGTTGTATGCGATATAGCCGGGTTATCGGATCAAGTGTTGATTCGATAAGTTGTTACTTTTGATATTAGTCGGTTATAGCCGGGTTATTAAATCAAGAGTTGATTTAATAATTTAATGCATAATTATATATTTGATATATTACATTGCATTAACTAGTATTAGCTCACTTATGATTTATTTTTTCACTAGATTGTGCACATTGTTTATATGTGATATATGCAAGTGTACATGTTTGTATCATGCTTGATGATACATACAAGATGGGTGTATGAGACTTAAACCAATTCAAGGTTAAATTAGCGTTTACTATTTTCCTAACAAATAACAAAAGAGGTGAGACTTTGGTCAAAGTTATCAAGCTTCATGAAGCTTGATGAACATTAACAAAGTCAACTCTTTTGTCATTCCTCAGGATATTAGTTAACCCAACCCTTAACCTAATGCCTTGGTTAATACATGAGTTAAGCATGAGGGCTTAACTCAACCATGGTGCTATAATTCATGGGATAAGTTTTCATTTGGATGGATTATTCTTTCTTCTTCTTCATCAAGCTCCATCCAAAAGCTTACTAGCTCCAATGGTGCCATGAGAAAAAGAGTGAGAAAATCAATTCTAAAGTGAGCCCACTTCCTACTTCTTCATCCTCTACCACTTGCCATGTAGTAGAGTGTGTTCTATTCACAAAGTTTATTACCTAGTGAAGGAATAGCTTGAGTTAGTGTCTCCCCGACGTAGATCATCTTCGGCCTCGAAGTCATCGTAGCAAGCACGTTCGTTCTTCTTGTGGAGCTTCTCTAGAGTCCGAAGTTCACGATCGCAGCGAAGGGGACATCTACACGGAGCTATTGAAGTGAAGGACCGGATCTACAAAGGTTGTAATCTCTTTCACTTAGTGTTAAAGTTGTTAACATGCAAGTTTTCGCCTAAACCCTAGTTTAAAGATCCGTATTAGAGTTGTTCGGCACGGCTAAAATTTTAATCGGGCATGGTTGATGCCTCGTAGACCCTTGTGCGTGTGCCTAGCAAACCTACGGTGGTATCAGAGCCTAGCTAGAGTTTTAGGCGAAGTGTAGACGAAGTTAGAAACCCGATCGAACCCCGAAACCCTAATTGATCCCTTCTCTGTACTTTTTCTGAAACTGTGTATTTTTCCAAATTAAAAATATCAAAAAAATTCAGCAGGGTTTTCTAAGAATTACTGTGCAGCACGTGCCCCCACTTCGACCAAAGCGCCGCGGAACCGCGGCCGTACCTGTCTTGCGCGGCGGTTCCACGGCCAAAATGGTGAGTTGAGGCACGTGGTTTGCACAGTAATGTTCGTCTGTAATTCCTGTGTTTTCTGAGAATTTTTTATTTATACTCAAGAGTTGAGTTTTCTGGTTGTATTGGGGATTCGATGATTTGATCGGATTATTTAACTTTGTTCCTTTTGTCCGGGTAATTTTAGAAAGTGTTAAAAAGTTCGACCGGATATCAATAACTCACTTTTTCCCGACCCGGAAAATTTCCAAGAGTTGGATTTTTCCGTTGTTTAAGAACGTTCTAAGTCGTGCAAGTAACGCGATGGACCCTCTAGAAGACAACAAACCTTAACTCGATTATGTGACCGTCTTGAACTGCCTTTTGAACCTTAGAATTTGGGGCAGTACGGCGTGCCACATGTGAGGCGTTGGCTTGACCCTTCTACGGCTGGACCGTTGGTACTGTGGCATGTGATGGATGTTTTTAAACTCCTCTCAAGTGTTGAGATTGATATTGGGAAAAACTTGGGTGTTTGATTATTCAATCGGAAAGTTTAACATTGTCTATTTATCTGGAATGTGATACAATATTTGGAATCCACAAGTAGTTATGAGATAACTGATTTGAATGTTATAAATCTAGCAGTTTAGTCTCAAATGATCGGTTGCCACAGAATTTTGATGCGATCAAAAGTCCGTCGCAATCACGTAGCGTACGCGGATACTCGCCGGGTAAACTTAATAGACAGCCATGCCCTATAGCCCCGACCAAGTGACTGTAGGAGAACCCCGTCGCCAAAAAGCATCCGTTCGGGTGCTCGTGGCAATGGCGTTCCGCCTTAGTGCACTTCGTCGACGGCATCGGGTGGTGCGGCCGTCTACTAAAGTTTGCGACGAGCATTCGATCACTTATCGGGAATCTTGTTGAATTGCCCGACTAGATATTGAAAAGTGTTTTCGATATAGAGATTAAAATACGGGGTTTATAATAGTTAGGCATGTGATGTCTAAGCAGGTTGCGGATTCCAACTGTTGTAGTTTTACACTTTCTTTTCTGTGACCGTAAGCGTAGTATGTGGTGTATCGCCGGTTTTGTTGCTATACATCAACGACAATCGGGATACGCATACTTGCTTACGTTGATGATATGAGATATTATGTGTTGCTGTGATATGTTATATTGGATCGTCGCGTTTTGAATAGCCGGGGGTTTTAATTTTATGTGAGATGAGAGTTTTTTCTTTTTCATTCATGTAAAATTAATTGTATGTAATATTCTTTTATTGGGGCACTTCCGGGATGAGGATGATGTCACCATTGTATATTATTTACTTTTCCGCACTAGGATCGACCCAAGGAGGGGAGCACAAGTAACCGGGTTCTAGGGTCCAGTGGGAGACCATCTCGAGGAATCGAGTCCGGGTCTCCTAACTCTAGAATTGGTAGGGTTGCTTGCTGCTCTCGTAGGGGTCTAGGGGTGTGGGATTGGCTATTCATCACGACCGTGGAATCCGTGTTTTATACAGGCTCGTATTGAAAACACGGACGTCCTAGTATATCCAATATTTCATATATGTTTCTTCTGCTGCGATATCTGTGATGTGATCATTTGATATGTTGTGATAGATACTATATATAGTATATATGATATATTATATAGACGTTACTTATGTTTTACACTCGCGCTAGCCCTGCCCCGCTCTGCCGTTAGTTACCTAACCTAACGGTGCACGAGGGGACATCGAGGCGAATGCGGATGGCATAAGTGTCCGTCGTATTTATCTGTGATGTTTAGGTGCTTAAATGATGGGACTTCATTAATGAGATTAATGAAATAAAAGAAACCTAAAGATGTTGTGGAATCGAATTTTCAAAAACAGGTAGCTACGGTTCTTGCTTTGCAACGCGATGTTCCTTGTAGAACATCCTGCACCTTATTCGATAAGGAAAGGGCCGAGATCCCTTCACCGGGAGTGACCCCTTTAGCAATAACTGGCAGATGCTACAACCCTCGGTTTGTCTTTTGATTGCTTCTATAGTTCTTGCTTTGCATAGTGGTATATATGATATACCCTGCACCTTATTCGATGAGGAAAGGGCCGACGATCCCTTCACCGGGAGTGACCCCTTTAGCAAAACTAGAAAGGCCTAAAAAACACTCCATTTTAAAATCATTTGATTCTACAACGATATCAAGTTCATTACGCAATAGGCTTTCAGAAAAACCTGTCGTAGCCCTCCGTCATTTCAGATAAGGACTGTTTAGTATTCGTGCTGCGTTTGTTGGCCTTTGTCAAGGCGTAGTGTGCGGTAGCTGAATAGTACTTATCTGCTTATGCATATGATGCTGATTGGATTAGGGTAGTCGTGCGACCTTGTTGGCTTTTGTCAAGGGCCGTGCGGGTGGGTTTAATTCAATCAAGAAATGACGGGTTGAACTTGACTAGCAGCCTATGGTTTGTTGGCCTTTGTCAAGGTCATAGGACGCTAGGGGCAAAATATTATCGGGAATTTCAAGTGTTGAAATTTGCAATAAGATTGCATACCTTCTATGAGATAGTTGGATCCCGATACCCGCTGCGAGTAAGAGTTACTCCTGGGAGAGTTTTACACATTACAATTAGCCGATCAAGTAGGTGTCTAGAAAGGTGTTAACGAGGTTACGCCTCTGGGAAAACGAGATTTACTTTAATTAGGTCCGTGCGAAAGCACGGGGCACCTCCCTCAAAGTACCGACACTGGCCTTGCTGAAAGATTGGCGAACTTGTAGCGTGTAATTAATCCCGGCTAGTCTTTCCTTTTAGGGTTTGAAGGAAGATTTGATTAAAACAGTGGGAGACATCCTGATTAGATATATTAGATAACCAATCTAATCTTGCAAGAGCATACGCTGAGTGTTTTCTTCTCTCTCTCTCCAGGTAGCGACCATATCACGCCTTAATCAAGATAATAATACGGATATATTGACCAAACCCGCTTGTTATACTGAGCTGGGGAACGTTGGTCCCGCTCCAACTTATAATTGTTATAAGACAGAACAGGAAATTGGGGAATACCAGATTTCCCGTGCCGCCCAAACGAAGAAAGTGCATGCTGATGCATCATCTTCGGGTGTGTTCATTACATAGAACTGTTTCTCAGTATCCTTTACGTCCTAGGTATGAGATACCGGATCAGGATCCCGTATATGTAATCTGTTACATGGGCTACAGAAAGGTAGAGAACTGAGAACGGGTGATAAGTTTCATGAGACAGAAAACGGTGCAAGTGTTGCAGCCAAGTCTGTTGGTCACTGTCATCCTGTATTACTAGAATACATTGATTCTGAACAAATATTATTAATACCGAACCTGATATACAACATCATATCAGTCTCTTTTATTAGTAAAGAAGTGATATAATTTTGTATTGTTGGATAATGTTTTGAACATTTCCTATATCAAGAGTTGATCGGTTCAGGCACGTTATCTAAAAGCATTGATATTCTAAATCGAACTACAGTTCTTAGTATACAGAACACACACAAGAGGAAGAGTTCAGAAATGAATGAATCCTTCTTGAGGCATTGTAGACTAGGTCATATCAATGCGACCCGACTAGCTAAGTTACATTTAGATGCATATTTAAATCTGTTTGAATTTACATCTTGTGAAACTTGCCGGTCATGTCACAAAGATAAGATGACCTTAGCTCTGTTTATTGGAAACAGAGAAAGAGTTAGTGAACTCTTGGGATTGATACATGCTGATGTATGAAGGTCCCCTGTCTACATATACCAAGACCGGTTCTTTGTACTTCATTACATTCACTGATGATCTCTCAAGATTCAGACATATGTTCCTGTTGAAACACAATTCCGAACCTTTTGAGATATTCACAGAATATAAGTTAGAAGTAGAGAACCAAAATACGGGTAAAAGTATTATGTCCTTTGATGTGATCAAGGAGGAGAATACTTGAGCATGGAATTCCTGGACTATTCTAAAGGAGAATGAGATTCTCTCTCAGCATTACTCCTCCGTATACACCACAGCACGTCGGTGTATCGGGGCGGAGCAATAGCACCCTATGTGATATGGTGTGCTCTATGATGAGTACTACTGAGTTTCCTATTTCCTTTTGGGTGTTATGCGCTTGAGAAGCTGCATACCTATTGAATAGGGTTCAAATCAAATCAGTTGCCTGCCACTTCATATGTGATATGGATTGGGAAGAGCCCATATCTTAAGTTTGTTAAGATTTGGGGGTTGTCCGGACTATGTCTAAAAGCAAAATCCGGACAAGCTCGAGGCAAGGTCTGTTATGTAGAACTGGAAAGGTTCCAGCTATACAAACTGCAGCTGATGATTTGGTAAAACCAAAGGATTCAATAGTTTCCAACGAACCTCAGCCTCTCCGCCGATCTAGTAGGGTTCCTCACCCACCTGAGAGATACTTCGGTTTTCTCTATGACAGTGGGAGCGAGGATTGCATCATGAGATGATGACCGAACTAGTTTCGAGCTGGCCATCAGGAGTGGGACTCTGTAAGAATGGCTGGATGCTAAGCGATCTGAGATGGAATCCTTATACACCAACAAAGTATGGACTTTGGTTGCTTTATCTGAAGGGTTAAATCCTCATCAGGAGCGAGTATATCTTGAGAAGATTACTTGGTGTACATGGAAAAGTTGAGACTTTCAAAGCTAGACTTGTTAAAGGTTTGCATCATTGACCAGGTATGGATTATGATGAAACCTTTTCTAAGGAGCTATGCTAAAGTCCATCCAGATCATACTTGCCACGGCTACATACCATGACTACGATATCTGGTGGTTGGGTGTCATGACTGCTTTTCTAAATGATGTTTTGGAAGAGAGCGTCTATAAGTACATAACCAGAGGGCTTCGTAGACAGTGGGAGCAGCGGAAACGTGTGCAAGATGTTTTATGTGATAAAACAGGCATCGCGGAATTGGAACGTCTGTTTTGATGTGGTAGTCAAAGAGTTTGACTTCATCAAAATGGTAGATGAACCTTGTATATACAAAAAGATAGTAGAGAGTATGCTGGTGATCCTCGTAGATTACGTGGATGACATACTCTTGATAGGGAAGGAGTTTCCTATGCTACGCTCGGTCAATCTCCGCTTATCACAAGGATTCTCCATATAGGATCAAAGTGATACCTACTAAATCCTGGTTTTTGGATCTATGAGATAGATCTAATTGGATGTTAGGACTCTCACTAGTTGTAGTGAGATGGTATCAATCGATCCGGGGGAGAATCACTGGAAAGGTTCCAGGGTGATAAGGACGACTGAATGTCAGTCACAGGCTTATCTTTACCCTCAGTGGAGGGACGGTATGTTGGAAGAGTTCCAAGCTAGATACCGTGACTTACTAGATGATTAAAGTCAAGATACATCGTTACCAAGGATGCTACCAAAGAGGCAGTCTGGATATATAAGTTCATGAGATGAACTTCGTTCCTACCATTGTGTGACAATGGAGTTGTGGCTTTAGCCAAGGAACTACCGTCCCATCAGAAATCCAGATATAATTCTTAGGCAGTGTCACCTGATCATGGAGATGGTTGATCTCCAGGCAGATCGAGGTAAGGAGAGTAGACACAGAGGACAACAGCGCGGATCCACTCACAAAGGCCTTTTCCCCAGTAGAGACTTTTATGGGATGGTTGAGTATGAGATACTTCAACCACAGCTAATTGTTGGGTATGTGATACCACAACAGATGGCCCTAGTGCAAGTGGGAGATTGTTAGTTATATGTATGCCCTAGAGGCCATTACTGTACATACGATGTATATTGTAGTGGATGCTGGGACGTATATAGGGAGGACTTTCTTGCTCAACATGATAGTATGCTATCTGGTTGTACTTTATCTTAACATGTACTCTGATTGTCTCTAATACATGTTGATAAAGCCCTTAGGATATATACTCGACTACTGGGACTATGATGAGATCATACTAGTGGGGCCACGGTAGTCGACGAGTACATCCTATAACTGTTCCTAGTCGAGGGTGTATCGAGACAGGGCATCGATGCACCAGAGTAGACTAGCGTATACGCATCTTGACCCATATGATGGGCGATGGATGATCCCATATCCATCGGTGTTTGACATCAAGGATGGTGTACGGGTGCTCAGTAGAGACTGGGTACACTGGACGGACTCGCCGAGAACTCCTAAATGGTATTATACCTTACGTCAGATGGCAGTTCTCTGGTGACACTGGTACAGAGTAGTCTGTTGACCCGAGATCGTCAAAGAGTTTTGTGTGATTCCCCCTGTGCTTTGATTTCCATCATACCACGTCCAAGAGGGCGTGCAAAAAGGTGGCTTTGGGTACAGTCCCGAATCACATGGAGGCAATGAGCGATAGGAGGGGATTCGTCTCCCCCGGTATAGGGAGTTGATGTTGTACTGTGTTCGATTGGCTATAACCGGAAATCCCTGGCCAGGGTTGCTGAGATTTACTGGTAAGTGTTACCAGTAGTTTCTCGAACTGTTATAGACCTCATATCGACACGACTTATCGAGCTGCTGGGGTCTGACGTTTACCACCCCTAGGCGAGATATGCGACATATCAGACGACGAGACCGGACTGTACGGGAGTGTTACTGATTGGATTCATAGGAGTACTAGCGGGCTTGCTTGTTGATCTTCTGATCGCTCAATACCCGGGTGGCCGTTACGTTTAGCACACCGCTTGCGGCTTGTGGGTATTTGATATGATCATCACCTATTGCTGGCGTATTGACGAGTCTTTAGAGTCCTACACATGGGTTTCCTGGCTCAAGCGAAACAGAGTAGGAGCACATATGTGATATATACGGGACCGAGATTGATACGATATGAGATATCGTATTCTATTTGTTGGTGATAGTGCCCTCATAGTCAATTATTGGATCGCAGGTACGTGATTGCAATGATTGCGGAGGACCTATACCGGCAGGACAGTCTTACTCGAGATGATAGTATGCTATCTGGTTTGCCTTTATCAGTCGTGTACATATTCAGGTGACTGATTACATGTTACACTTTGATAGAGCCCTTAGGATTTTGCTTTACTACCAACAGTATGATGGCGATCATATACGTGAGAGTTGGGTAGTTTATATGCATATCCTTAATTGTGGTCCCTAGTCGTGGGAGTTTCGAGATAGGACATCGATACTCCGGAGTAGACTAGTGTATACAGTCGAGACCCCGACGAGGGACGGTGGCCGGTCTCACAAGCCACTGGTGTTAGTTGGATCACCTAAGATGTATACAGGTGCTCATTGGGTTATGAGTACACCGGACAGGACTCGCCGGGAATCTGCTAGTTGGTATTATACATATCGTCAGATAGCAGTTCCCTGGTGACATGTGTACAGGTTAGTTCATCGACCTGAGATCGTTATTTGTCTCATGTGAGTTCCCACTGTGCTTTGATTTCTACCCTACCACGGCTCAAAGGAGTCGTGCAAACAGGTAGTTTTTGGGTACAGTCCCGAGCCATATGGAGGCACGTGAGCGGATCGGCAGGGGATTCGTCTCTCCCGGTATTGGGGGTAAGATCGTGCTGTGTCTAGGAGAGCCATTACACAAAGCCCACGGCCGTGGCAGGAGATTTACTGGTAGGTACTCCAGTAGTATCTCAGGGTGTTATTGGGCTACACTCCGACACGACTTATACTGCTATTGGGGGTCTGACGTTACTAGCCCCCTAGGCAGATATGCGATACTCATAGACGAACGGACCGGACTGTATATACATTGTCACTGTTAGGCTTAGTAGGGTTTCCGGATGAGTTCGCTCATCGGCCTCCCTTGAGGTCAGTCCGTGGGCAGCCGTTACGCATAGCTAGTGCCGCTGACGGTTTGTGGTTAAACCCACTGCCAGGGTACTGACGAGTCATTAGAGTCCCCCACAGACAGTTTCCCAAGTTCGGGCGAAACGTTGTAGAGGCCGTATGGTTTTATGGCAGGGTTCGGAAAATGCACGTGCGTTTACGCACGTGTCAGATTTCGGGCAGATGATACTGGTCGGCTTTGGTTTAAGCCGGATCCGAGTATTATATTGAGTAGATATAATATCTTTGTCTCAGTTGCATTTGTATTCGGTCGTAATACAAATGCGGGTGTATTTATACAGTTACGGGGTTGTCCTAAAATTCGTTTGAGGATCACTTTTGGAAGTTGCCAGTTTCCAGTTTTCTATCAGCCGTCTTTTAACATTCGGTTAAAGACGGATTTATCTTTTCTTGAGATGAGTGTGGAAGGTTCTAGAAGCATCTAGAAGGTGGTGACAAGGCTTATGACTCACTTGTTCTTTATTGGTTGCTTTTAGTGTGTTCACACTTGAGATATTTTCTTGTGTTCACACTTGATATTTTTCTCTTAAGGTCACCACTTCCCTCCTACACTCACCCCCCTCTCTCCCTATATATGGCCGCCCCCCCTTCCCCCTCTCTCACACACTCTCACTTGATGTTTCATTTGTTAAAAGGATTATGATAGATTTTGGGGTGTATGGAATTTCACAGCTCATTTCATTCCATCACCCGATTCCCATGGCAACTTCATTAACCGATCGTCCACGGCTTTGGACGAAGTGAGACAAAGTCTTCTACTCATTCTCTACATCATTCTTGGTCGTCTCTTTTAGCAAACTTGACGACCGAGTTGCCTCGAGTCAGAGGCGGGAGCCCGTTTAAAGAATCGTTGACGTGGAGCCACCTGGACGAGAAGATCGGAGATCGACGAGATCGGAGCAGCCGCAACGGAGCGTGGGATGATGGTTAAAGAACGAAGGACTCGGATCGTTCGGTATAACCTTTCTACACTCTTTACAGTTTGTTAGTTTAGCAATAATGGCAGATCAGGTTTATAGTATACGATAGCGCCAGTTAAAAGTTTTTTGTTCCGCATTTGGTGTCAGTAGACGGCCGGGGCGCTACCGTAGACTTACAGTGGTATCAGAGCCTCACCATTTTGCTTTACTAACTTGTGCTAACGCGTTTAAAATATCGATCAAACCGGATATCGAAAAACACAATTTTCAAGCTTCACAGTTTCTGTCGATTTTAAATGGGTTCCTAAAATTATTTTACATATCACAGAAAGTTGTGCAGGGTTTTCTAAGAATACTGTAAAAATTTGGGCACATGATACGACCAAACCGCCGCGGAATCGCGGTCAAACCTAGGGTTTGACCGCGCATCCGCGGCCATTTGGTGTGATCATGCCCCCAAATTTGCACAGTATATTCTTCTCTGGAAATTGGGGTTTTTGGTATATATCTTTTGGGCCCAGATTTTGTTACTGTTCACCAGTTGTTCGTGGGGCCCACTTCGTGATATTTAGTCGATCGAAATTTAAACATGTTAGTTTACAGTGCTTACATTATATCTCCGACCGGGAATGTCATTTGATCGGTAAACCGTGTCTGATTGCTATAGTTCTTTTAGACGGGTTTGCGAACGTGACATTCGCGTTGATGTTCTGTGTTGTGCTGTGATGTTGCGGATTTGTCGTGGTGGATAGCAGTGTGCAATGATAGTGCAGTTGGATTTATTTGTACATTTGATATTGCGGGGCGAGCGTCCAACATGTGGACTGCCGTCACTGCCTGTTGTATAATATTCTTTTGGGGCACGACCAGGTTGCGGTCGATGTACCTGTTGTACTATTATTTATTACTGTACTAGGTTTTGCCCCGCGACGGAGTGCACGGATAGCCAGGTTCTGAGGGGCAACGGGTCCGCATCTCATGGCTTTGAGAGGCAGAGGGGCCTCACTCTAGAATTGACAGACTATTCGCCGCACTCGTAGGGGGTACAGGTTGACCCATGGAGGGGTGCCCAAGATTACCGGATTCCGTGAAGTGCAGGGTGATCCATTCACTTTGCTGTAGGGGGCTGCCTCGCTTCAGGTTTTGGCGGGTAACTTGCCGCACCCGTAGGGGTCTAGGTTTCATTGCACAGGCTATCCACACGACAGGGGAACGTCGGGTTTCAGCAGCGGCTCTGTGAAACTCGGGGATCCCAGATTATCTGTATTGTTCTGTGATGCTTATTACTTTTCTGTAATGTTGCATATTATCACGCTTGGAGCGATTATCGTATATTGGTTTATATACTATTAGATATTGTATATGTTTTACACCCGCACTAGTCCAGTCCCCGCTCCGTCGTTAGTTAAGTAACCTAACGGGTGATGACGGGATCCAGTGACGAATGCGGATGGCATATACGTACATTTTATTTTCGTTCTTTTCTGGTGTGATTGATTGATGGGGCTGCGTTGATTCTGATCAATGCAAAGTAAAACAAACCTATTTGGCAGTTGTTGGAACAATTTAAAAAGTGTTATTACAAAAATGTTTTCTTTTGTTTTGCATAGCGGTATTCAGTGGAATATCCTGCACCTCATTCGACGGGGCAAGGGCCGATATCCCTTCACCGGGACTGACCCCTTGGGCAGAAGTTTGCGTCAGGGTAATAACTTCACTATAGTCGATTACAAGTTGCTTTGCATCGCGGTATTCAGTGGAATATCCTGCACCTCATTCCACGAGGAAAGAGCCGTGATCCCTTCACCGGGAATGACCTCTTTAGCAAATGGTTTTCGCCACTATATTTTAAAAAGCTATCAGGTTCCTTCAGCGATATCAAGTTCACTACGTTAAAGGTTTTTTCGCCAAAAACCAGCCGTAGCCCTCCGTCACTTCGTTTGGGTATTCAGTAGTATTCAAGCTATGCATTTTAGCCAAAGTTAAGGCATAGTGTTTGGTAGCTGCTGGGTATTCAATTGTTGCATAGATAGATGAGTTGGTTTGGGACAGTCGTTCTGCCGATTGGCCAAAGTCAGGGGCATGTGCGGGTGGGTTCAAATTGACAAGATAGTGACGGGTAGAACTTGGCATGTGACTTATGACATTTTGACCAAAGCCAAGGTTATAAGAGCATGGGGCAAAAATCTTATCGGGAGTTTCTAAAGAAATTGAAACTTGCCAAGTATGCGCATACCTTCTGGAGTATGAGTAACGTGGATGCATTCCATTATGTTATCATGCGATGAGAGTTGGATCCCGATTCCCACTGATGAGTTGGTTTACTCTTCGGGTGATCCCGATTGATTCTTCTTTCAGGTTTGGAGGAGAATTTGACAGGACAGTGGGAGGTTTCCGGATTAGATAAAGTGATAACCATTCTGATCTAGGTTAGAGTGCACGCAGAGTTTCTTTTCTCTCTCTCTTTGGCAGCGACCTTTGACCGACCCTAGACTATGACTCATTGACCAAGTTGACCGAACCTTCTTAAAATACCGGCTTTTGGATTGTCTGAGTTGCATAAGTCATTGCCACTCCTTCTTTTACCCTTTGAATTTCTCAGAACACCCGTATTACTACGGAAATCCACTTCCATTGGATAGATCCATCGTATGGTTATATACGAACTCGAAGGGACTTCTTCGAGGATGGATCAAGGTTCAGGAGAAATAGAATTGGTTTATTCAGTTGTCTTTTATTATCACCTTCTCTCAGGTTGCGAGGGCTCCTTGGTTTAGGAGAGTACACCTATTACGCTTATTGGATAGTCTTATTCCAAACCATAGGCTGGTGCCGAAAGGTAGGGAATGAAGAAAACCAATTAGCCTAAGTAGGGTGTACAGAAGGTAATATGTAAAGACAAAATAAAGGGATTAGAAAGAGGGCAAAGTAAATTGCGACTGTTATCATTCACGACCAAACCGCGTACTTCATCGCCACTCCTATTTCACTTTTAAAAGAATAAGGTATTATTCAGTTGTCTTTTATCATCACCTTCTCTCAAGATGCGAGTACTCCTTGGTTTAGGAGGGTACACCTATTATGCTTACTGGATAGTCTTCTTCCAAACCATAGGCTGGTGCCGAACGGTAGGGAAGGAAGAAAACCATTTAGCCTAACGATGGTGTAAAGAAGGTAACGACTAAAGACAAATAAAGGGATTTGGATAGATGGCAATAAAATATACGGTTGAAGTCATGAATTGGATTATGGAAGAGGCATTACTAGGAATACCAAGATACCCCTACGAAACATTTTCATGTTTCAGTGCATTGTTAAACGAAAACTGTTTTCCCGATTAGATACTTACTCCAAGGGTATGTATTTACCAGGTTTCATTCTCATATCTGTATGGTTTTACGGATGATGAGTGGGAGTAAGTTATTGGGAATTAGGTAATTATCCTCATTATATCGGAATTCGTTGTAATTGGTGATATTTGAGGAAATCGCCAGGGTACAGTTTTCCACCTACGACGCACAGGTTTTGAGTTATTCAACTCAGCGGACTTATACAGAGTATTGTATGTTGTCCAGTGTCCATCAGGACAAAGGGGTAGGTCCTCGTACTATGTTCTGTTTACTTATAACTTCTCTAGTTTTTAGACAAGTGTTTCGTAGAAATACAAGGTCTAAGTTTTGAGAAGTTGTGGGTATAAGAATAAAGTAGAGAACCAGGTGTCACAAGTATCGGGATTCTTCAAAGAGATCGAAGATGTAGATTCTTGTGTTTGGTATTCAGATGATAGTAATGATTTTGAGAAACTAGTTTCTCTTTCAGGTTACTCATAATTGGAAGGATTCCTAAGTTGAGTAATGCTGATTAGTCTCTTTCCATTAAGTTGATATGCACTGGAGACAGCTGCATGATTGAATATGGTTCCAATTAAATAAGTGCCAAAGTTTCTATATTGGATATAGAATAGTTCGTACCTTAAAAGATGTTAAGGTACGGGGAGTTGTCCAGCTTATGCTTAAAACCAGACACTGGATAACTCAGGGCACGTTTCTGTAATGGCTGTTTGTGGGTTGACCCTGGCTATGACGAGGGTTGATATTCTACCATTTGGAAGATCAATAGTGATATTGTTCTTGACTCGCCACAGTTTTAGTAAAATGGATTTTTTCAGAAAACAGTAGTGGGAGTATGGTAGAACTGGAAGTGATTCCAGAACCGCGAACGATTACGGAAAATTTAATAGGACCTATATATTCAATCAGGTTTGACATTCCATTAGCCACTCCGCAGATATGGTGGGTAACCTCAGACACCCGAGAGGTACTTCGGTAGCCTCAAGGACGGTGACAGGGAGGTTCTTATCTATCCAGACTTGACACTACTGTTGTTCCAGACTATGAGACCAGGCAGGAGGATAAGTATAGCGTCGTTCTAAACTAGCTTTAGAAGTGCACGTGTATATTATTCTGCCAGAGGGTTGTCGTAGTCAGTGGGAGCAGCGGAAGCATAGTGGGCAAGTAGCTTATGTCTATTTATAGACTAGAGCAGTAATAGTGGAGATAGATCATCTAATTTTGATGTGACAGTCATAGGTTTGACTTCGTCAGAATAAGAGATGGATCTGTTAAGAAGGTAGTAGGGTGTGATGTCATGGTATCTGGATGACATACACAGAGTAGGAAGTAAAATTCCTATACTACGATCGGTTGTACTGTGGTCGTCACACAGTTGTTTCTCCAGACAGGATATGGATATAATATTTGACATTCTGGTTTCTGGATCTATGGTTTTAGATATAGATTTGGGTAGTTTCCCAATGTGGGTACTTTGACAGATATTCTAATGGTTTTTAGAATAGTTGACTCCTTGCATGGTGGTGTACCTGCAGGTGATGGAGTCACCCTCTCTAAAGGTGTCGTATAGACTAAAGGGGAGAGGACTGTGCATGATTGGCAGATCACTTGCTTAGGCAATTGAGTCAATTGTGAGGTGTCAAGTACCACACCAGATGTTGTTTTTGCACTAGATGCGATAAGTTTGTATTAATCCAATCCTGGAGAGACATAAGGAAGCAGTTATAGAACATAAGTGGATGTTCTACGGATTTGATGACGGCAGCCTCCTTCGGGAGACGATTATCATTCCAAGCTTCAAAGGTGACGTGGATGACAGAGTGATTGTCAGAGTTTTAGTTTTCCCTCTGACGAGGGACAGTATTATAGACAGGTGGTCCAAGAGGATACTGTGGGTGGCATGGTGCCGGATACTGATTAGGTTCAGTGATCGATACAGTCTAAGAAGTTTGGATTTGGAGTTCATTTATGAACTAGGTCCCATCAGATATCCAGGCATATTCTAAGACAGGTATTACTCGATTCGGGAGATAGTTTTCTCCGCGAACTTGAGATTTAGAGAGATATAGAAAGAAACATCTAGGCGGATCCACTCACTGAGGCTATTTCTCGAACACAATAGTTTTACAAACGAGCTTTGTGAAACTGATTAGTAGAGGAGTTGGATGTTCGGTTTCACACGGGCTGTGAGTAGTCGACATCGCAATAATTAGCCTTGAGTGCAAGTGGGAGATTGTTGGTGATAGTGCCCTCATAGTCAATTACTGGATCGCAGGTACGTGATTGCAATGATTGCGGAGGACCTATACCGGTAGGACAGTCTTACTCGAGATGATAGTATGCTATCTGGTTTGCCTTTATCAGTCGTGTACATATTCAGGTGACTGATTACATGTTACACGTTGATAGAGCCCTTAGGATTTTGCTTTACTACCAACAGTATGATGGCGATCATATACGTGAGAGTTGGGTAGTTTATATGCATATCCTTAATTGTGGTCCCTAATCGTGGGAGTTTCGAGACAGGGCATCGATACTCCGGAATAGACTAGTGTATACAGTCGAGACCCCGACGAGGGGCGGTGGCCGGTCTCTGTAGGGTTCCTAGGCACACTAATGAAGTCTCACAAGTGATCAAACATGGCCAATTGAAATTTTACAAGTGCCTACAAACCCTAATACGGATCGTTAACTAGATAATGAGGCGATGCAAGCATGTAAACAAATTAAATGCTAAAGGAAAGTGGCTACAACCTTTGTAGATCCGGTTCTCCACCTCCATGGCTCCGCGATGAAGTCTCCTCGCTGTACAAATCGGATCTTGGGCTCTAGCGTCGGCTTCATCGGAGAAAAAGCGGGCTAGGTCATCGATGACGATGCCGAAGATGATCTACGTCGAGGCATCGCTAGATCAAGCTCCAACTTCACCAAGTCAAGAAAACTTGTGAAGGAAACACCCTATACTACTTGGCAAGAGGTAGAGGATGAAGAAATAGGAGGTGGGTTCACTTTAGAATTGGATTTCTCACTTGTTTTGGCTAGTTTCCATTGATGGAGGCATGCTTCTTCTTGAAGAAGAAGAAGAAGAAGATGAAGATGAATATATGGTAAGTTATTTTTAATTTGATAAATAAATCAATACTTATCATGACTTCAACCATGGTTTAGTGTAGAGATTTAACTAAGGTTAGATGAGTGGTTAGGGTTAGAGAAGAGACAAGAATGGTGGACTTGTTCAAAGCTTCAAGAAGCTTCAAATAAAAACAAAAATAGCAACCATTCTTTTCTCTTTATCTTTTCTAAATGAAATAAATAAATAGATAAATGAATAAGTAAAAGAAATGATACCCTAACCACTAACTAACCATGGTTTAATACTTTACACAAAACCAAGCTAGAATGTATCATCAAACATGATACAATCATGTGCACAAAAAATATATCACATATGCAATGTGCAATACAAGTGAGTAAATCCATTTAAAGTGAACCAATACTAGTTAATGCAAAGTAATATATCAAATATATAATTATATATTAAATCATTAAATCAACACTTGATTCAATGATCCGGTCATGTCGCATATAACCGGCTAGTATCCAACGTATCGGCTTATCGAATCAATCCTTGATTCGATAACTAGGTTATATCGCATACAACCATTCGACACATACATCGCGAGAATGAAATACGGTATCACATACACGCATTATTCTCGGTCCCGCACATATCCCATATGTGCTCCTATTTCGTTTCGCTTGAGCCAGGAAACCTCTGTGTAGGACTCTAAAGACTCGTCAATACGCCGGCAGCAGATGATGATCATATCAAACACCCACAAGCCGCAAGCGGTCTGCTAAACGTAACGGCTACCCGGGTATTGAGCGATCAGAAGATCGACGAGCAAGCCCGCTCACACTCCTGTGAATCCAACCAGTAACACTTACCGTACAGTCCGGTCTGTTCGTCTGATATGTCGCATATCTCGCCTAGGGGTGGTAAACGTCAGACCCCAATAGCTCGATAAGTCATGCCGACGTAGGGTCCATAACATTCGTGAAACTACTGATAACTCTTACCAGTATATCACTGCAACCCTGGCCAGGGATTTCCTGTTATGGCCAGTCGAGCATAGCGCAACATCAACCCCCAATACCGGGAGAGACAAATCCCCTCCTATCGCTCATTGCCTCCATGTGAATCGGGACTGTACCCAAAAACCACCTGTTTGCATGACTCAGTAGAGCCGTGGTAGGGTGGAAATCAAAGCACAGTGGGAGACACATAAGACTCTATGACGATCTCGGGTCAACAGACTAAGCTGTACCAGTGTCACCAGAGAACTGCCATCTGACGTGAGGTATAATACCATCTGGGAGTTCTCGGCGAGTCCGTTCAGTGTACCCAGTCTCTACTGAGCACCCGCATACCATCTCTGATGTCAAACACCAATGGATATGGGATCATCCATCGCCCATCACATGGGTCGAGAAGATATACGCTAGTCTACTCTGGAATATCGATGCCCCGTCTCGATATTCCCACGACTAGGAACAATGAAGGATGTACTCATTGACTACCCAGGCCCCACTAGTATGATCTTCATCATAGTCCTGGAAGTCGAGTACACATCCTAAGGACTTTATCAACATGTAATCAGAGAGACAGAGAGTATACATGTTAAGATAAAGAGCAACCAGATAGCATACTATCATGTCGAGCAAGAAAGTCCTACCTATATATGTCCCAGCATCCACTACAATATACATCCAATGTACAGTAATGGCCTCTAGGGCATACATATAACTAACAATCTCCCACTTGCACTAGGGCCATCTGTAGCAGTGGTTGCAGTATCACATACTCAACCATCCCCTAAAAGTCTCTCTTTGGGAAAAGGCCTTCGTGAGTGGATCCGCCGTGTTGTCCTCTGAGTCTACTCTCCCAACCTCGATCATCCTGGAGATCAACTATCTCCATGATCAGGTGATGCTGCCTCAGAATATGTCTGGGTCACTGATGGGACCAGGGTTCCAGGGCCAAAACCACACTTCCATTGTCATACAATGGCAGGAACCTAGTTCATCTTATGAACCAATATACACCCAAACTGCCTCTTTGGTAGTATCTTTAATAGCGATGTTACCAGCCTTTATCTTCTAGTTTGTCACGGTATCTAGCTTGGAAATCTTCCAACATACCGTCCCTTTACTGAGGGTAAAGACAATGCCCGCGACTGACATCCAGTCGTCCTTATCACCCTGGAACTCGTCCAGTGATTCTCCCCAGGATCGATTGATACCATCCCACTACATCTAGTGAGAATCCTAGCATCCAATTACATCTATCTCATAGATGAAAACTCAGGATTTAGGAGGTATCACTTTGATCCTTTTGCAGAATCCTTGTAATAAGCGGAGATTGACCGAGCGTAGCATAGGAAACTCTTTTCCAATCAAGAGTATGTTGTCTACGTACAATACGAAGATGACCACCTTACTCTCTACTACCCTTTTGTATATACAAGGTTCGTCTACCATTTTGATGAAGTCAAACACTTTGACTATCACATCAAAACAGACGTTCCAACTCCGCGATGCCTGCTTCATTATATAGAGCAACTTGCACACATTTCCGCTGCTCCCACTGTTTACGAAGCCCTCTGGCTGTGTTCTTATAGACGTTCTCTTCTAAATCATTATTTAGAAAAGTAGTCATGGCACCCAACCGCCAGATATCGTAGTCATGGTATGTAGCCGTGGTAAGTAGGATCTGGATGGACTTAAGCATAGCCACTTGAAAAGGTTTCATCATTATCCACGCCTGGTCGATGATGAAAAGCTTTAACAAGTCTAGCTTTGAAAGTCTCAACTTTTCCATCTACACCAAGTAATCTTCTCAAGATATACTTGCTCCTGATGGGGATTTAACCCTTCAGATATCGCAACCAAAGTCCATACTTTGTTGGTGTATATGGATTCCATCTCAGATTGCTAAGCATCCAGCCATTCTTACAGAGTCCCTACTCTTGATGGCCTGCTCGAATCTAGTTGGGTCATCATCTCATGATGCAATTCTTGCTCCCACTGTCATCGATAAACCGAAGTATCTCTCAAGCAGGTGAGGAACCCTGCTAGATCGGCGGAGAGGCTGAGGTTCGTCGGGAACTATTGAATTCTTTGGTTCTGTCAAATCATCAGCTGCAGTTTTGTATAGCTGGAACCTTTCCAGTTCTACAGAACTGACCTTGCCTCGATCTTGTCTGGATTTTGCTTTTGACACAGGCCGGACAATCCCAAATCTTAACTTACTTAAGAGATAGGCTCTTCCCATACCATATCTTATATGGAGTGGTAGGCACTGATTTGAATCGAACCCTATTCAATAGGTATGCAACTTCATAAGTGCATAACTCCCTAAAAAGGAAATAGGAAACTCAGAAGTACTCATCATAGAGCGCACCATATCATATAGGGTGTGATTGCTCCACCCCGATATACCATCGTGCTATGGTGTATACGGAGGAGTAATGCTGAGAGAGAATCTCATTCTCCTTTAGAACAGTCCAGGAATTCCATGCACAAGTATTCTCCTCCCTGATCTCATCATAGGACATAATACTTATACCCGGTTGTTGGTTATCTACTTCTAACTTATATTCTGTGAATATCTCAAAAGGTTCGGACTTGTGTTTCAACAGGAACATATGTCTGAATCTTGAGAGATTATCAGAGAATATAATGAAGTATAAAGAACCATTTCTGGCATGTGTAGACAGGAGACCTTACATACATCATCATGTATCAGTCCCAAGAGTTCATTAACTCTTTCTCTGTTTCCAATAAACAGGGCTATGGTCATTTTATCTTTGTGACATGACTGGCAAGTTTCACAAGATGTAAATTCAAACTGATTTAAATATGCATCTAAAATGTAACTTCAGCCAGTCGGGTCGCATTGATATGACCTAGTCTACAATGCCACAAGAGTGATTCGTTCATTTCTGAACTATTCCTCTTGTGTGTGTTCTGTATACTAAGAACTGTAGTTTGATTTAGAACGTTAATGCTTTTAGATAACGCGCCTAAACCGATCAACTTTTGATATAGGAAATGTTCAAAACATTATCCAACAATACAAAATTTTATCATTTCTTTACTTATAAAGAGACTGATATGATTTTGTATATCAGGTTCGGTATCTAGTAGCATTTGTTCAGAATCAATGTATTGGTAATACAGGGTGACAGTGACCAACAGACTTGGCTGCAACACTTGCCCCGTTTTCTGTCTCATGAAACTTATCACCCGTTCTCAGTTTTTCTGCCCTTTTGTAGCCTTATGTAACAGATTACATATCTGGGATCTTGATCCGGTATCAAATACCCTGGATCCAGAGGATACTGAGAAACAGTTCTTTATAATGAACACACCCGAAGGAGATGCATCATATGCACTTTCTTCGTTTGGGTGGCATAGGAATTCTGGTATTCCCTATTTCCTGCTCTGTCTTATATCAATTATAAGTTGGAGCGGGACCAACGTTCCCCAGCTCAGTATAACAAGCGGGTTCGGTCAATATCCGTATTATTATCTTGATTAAGGCGTGATATGGTCGCTACCAGGAGAGAGAGAAGAAAACACTCTGCGTGCGCTCTTGCAAGATTAGATTGGTTATATATTTTATCTAATCAGGATGGCTCCCACTGTTTTTATCAAATCTTCCTTCAAACCTTAAAAGGAAAGACTAGCCGGGATTAATTACACTCTACAAGTTCGCCAATCTTTCAGCCAGGCCAGTGTCGGTACTTTGAGGGAGGTTCTCCGTGCTTTCGCACGGACCTAATTACTGTAAACCTCGTTTTCCCAGAGGCGTAACCCCGTTGACACCTTTCTAGACACCTACTTGATCGGCTAATTGTAAAGTGCAAAACTCTCCCAGGAGTAACAATTACTCGCAGTGGGTATCGGGATCCAACTATCATATAGAAGGTATGCAATCTCATTGCAAATTTCAACACTTGAAACTCCCGATAAAGGTTTTTACCCCTAGCACCTATGACCTTAACTATGGTCAACAAATCATAAGTACTAGTCAAGTTCTACCCGTCATTTCGTGATTAATTAGACCCACCCACATGACCCTTAACTAAGGTCAACAAAGTCACGTGACTGTCCTAACTAATCGCATCATATGCGGTGTAGGAAGACATCACTTAGCTACCGTACACTGTGCCTTAACTAAGGTCAACAAACACAGCACGAATACTAAGTACTCTACTTCCTAAAATGACGGAGGGTTGCGAATGGTTTTTATGAAAACCTTTAACGCTTTGAACTTGATCTCGTTGCGGAATCAAATGGTTTTTAAATGGAATGTTTTTGATGCTTTTCTAGTTTTGCTAAAGGGGTCACTCCCGGTGAAGGGATCGTCGGCCCTTTCCTCGTCGAATGAGGTGCGGGATATATCATATATATCACTGTGCAAAGCAGAAACTATAGAAGCGATCAAAAGACAAACCGAGTGTGTAGCATCTGCCAGTTATTGCTAAAGGAGTCACTCCCGGTGAAGGGATCTCGGTCCTTTCCCCATCGAATAAGGTGCAGGATGTTCTACAATAAACACCGCGATGCAAAGCAAGAACTGTAGCTACCTGTTTTTTATTTTGAAATTCGATTCCACAACATCAATTAGGTTTATTTTCTTTCATTAATCTCATTAATGAATATCCCATCATTTAAGTCCACCTAAACATCACAGATAAATATAACGTACGCTTATGCCATCCGCATTCGCCTCGATGTCCCGTCTGCACCGTTAGGTTAGGTAACTAACGGCAGAGCGGGGCAGGGATAGCGCGGGTGTAAAACATAAGCAACGTTTATATAATATATCATATATACTATATACTATATCTATCACAGAACATCACATGATCACATCACAGATAAATCACAGCAGAAGAAACATATGAAATATTGGATATACTAGGACGTCCGTGTTTTCAATACGAGCCAGTATAAAACACGGATTCCACGGTCGTGATGAATAGCCTAACCCACACCCCTAGACCCCTACGAGAGCGGCAAGCAACCCTACCAATTCTAGAGTTAGGAGACCCGGACTCGACTCCTCGAGTTGGTCTCCCATCTGACGTGAGGTATAATACCATCTGGGAGTTCTTGGCGAGTCCGTTCAGTGTACCCAGTCTCCACTGAGCACCCGCATACCATCTCTGATGTCAAACACCAATGGATATGGGATCATCCATCGCCCATCACATGGGTCGAGAAGATATACGCTAGTCTACTCTGGAATATCGAAGCCCCGTCTCGATATTCCCACGACTAGGAACAATGAAGGATGTACTCATTGACTACCCAGGCCCCACTAGTATGATCTTCATCATAGTCCTGGAAGTCGAGTACACATCCTAAGGGCTTTATCAACATGTAATCAGAGAGACAGAGAGTATACATGTTAAGATAAGAGCAACCAGATAGCATACTATCATGTCGAGCAAGAAAGTCCTACCTATATATGTCCCAGCATCCACTATAATATACATCCAATGTACAGTAATGGCCTCTAGGGCATACATATAACTAACAGTCTCACAAGCCACTGGTGTTAGTTGGATCACCTAAGATGTATACAGGTGCTCATTGGGTTATGAGTACACCGGACAGGACTCGCCGGGAATCTGCTAGTTGGTATTATACATATCGTCAGATAGCAGTTCCCTGGTGACATGTGTACAGGTTAGTTCATCGACCTGAGATCGTCATTTGTCTCGTGTGAGTTCCCACTGTGCTTTGATTTCTACCCTACCACGGCTCAAAGGAGTCGTGCAAACAGGTAGTTTTTGGGTACATTCTCGAGCCACATGGAGGCACGTGAGCGGATCGGCAGGGGATTCGTCTCTCCCGGTATTGGGGGCGAGATCGTGCTGTGTCTAGAAGAGCCATTACACAAAGCCCACGGCCGTGGCAGGAGATTTACTGGTAGGTACTCCAGTAGTATCTCAGGGTGTTATTGGGCTACACTCCGACACGACTTATACTGCTATTGGGGGTCTGACGTTACTAGCCCCCTAGGCAGATATGCGATACTCATAGATGAACGGACCGGACTGTATATACATTGTCACTGTTAGGCTCAGTAGGGTTTCCGGATGAATTCGCTCATCGGCCTCCCTTGAGGTCAGTCCGTGGGCAGCCGTTACGCATAGCTAGTGCCGCTGACGGTTTGTGGTTAAACCCACTGCCAGGGTACTGACGAGTCATTAGAGTCCCCCACAGACAGTTTCCCAAGTTCGGGCGAAACGTTGTAGAGGCCGTATGGTTTTATGGCAGGGTTCGGAAAATGCACGTGCGTTTACGCACGTGTCAGATTTCGGGCAGATGATACTGGTCGGCTTTGGTTTAAGCCGGATCCGAGTATTATATTGAGTAGATATAATATCTTTGTCTCAGTTGCATTTGTATTCGGTCGTAATACAAATGCGGGTGTATTTATACAGTTACGGGGTTGTCCTGAAATTCGTTTCAGGATCACTTTTGGAAGTTGCCAGTTTCCAGTTTTCTATCAGCCGTCTTTTAACATTCGGTTAAAGACGGATTTATCTTTTCTTGAGATGAGTGTGGAAGGTTCTAGAAGCATCTAGAAGGTGGTGACAAGGCTTATGACTCACTTGTTCCTTATTGGTTGCTTTTGGCGTGTTCACACTTTGTGTTCACACTTGAGATATTTTCTTGTGTTCACACTTGATATTTTTCTCTTAAGGTCACCACTTCCCTCCTACACTCACCCCCCTCTCTCCCTATATATGGCCGCCCCCCCTTCCCCCTCTCTCACACACTCTCACTTGATGTTTCATTTGTTAAAAGGATTATGATAGATTTTGGGGTGTATGGAATTTCACAGCTCATTTCATTCCATCACTCGATTCCCATGGCAACTTCATTAACCGATCGTCCACGGCTTTGGACGAAGTGAGACAAAGTCTTCTACTCATTCTCTACATCATTCTTAGTCGTCTCTTTTAGCAAACTTGACGACCGAGTTGCCTCGAGTCAGAGGCGGGAGCCCGTTTAAAGAATCGTTGACGTGGAGCCACCTGGACGAGAAGATCGGAGATCGACGAGATCGGAGCAGCCGCAACGGAGCGTGGGATGATGGTTAAAGAACGAAGGACTCGGATCGTTCGGTATAACCTTTCTACACTCTTTACAGTTTGTTAGTTTAGCAATAATGGCAGATCAGGTTTATAGTATACGATAGCGCCAGTTAAAAGTTTTTTGTTCCGCATTTGGTGTCAGTAGACGGCCGGGGCGCTACCGTAGACTTCACTATTCTCGTGATATGTGACATTGATCGGTTGTATGCGATATAGCCGGGTTATCGGATCAAGTGTTGATTCGATAAGTTGTTACTTTTGATATTAGTCGGTTATAGCCGGGTTATTAAATCAAGAGTTGATTTAATAATTTAATGCATAATTATATATTTGATATATTACATTGCATTAACTAGTATTAGCTCACTTATGATTTAATTTCTCACTAGATTGTGCACATTGTTTATATGTGATATATGCAAGTGTACATGTTCGTATCATGCTTGATGATACATACAAGATGGGTATATTAGACTTAAACCAATTCAAGGTTAAATTAGGGTTTACTATTTTCCTAACAAATAACAAAAGAGGTGAGACTTTGGTCAAAGTTATTAAGCTTCATGAAGCTTGATGAACATTGACAAAGTCAACTCTTTTGTCATTCCTTAGTATATTAGTTAACCCAACCCTTAACCTAATGCCTTGGTTAATTCTCTACATGAGTTAAGCATGAGGGCTTAACTCAACCATGGTGCTATAATTCATGGGATAAGTTTTCATTTGGATGGATTATTCTTTCTTCTTCTTCATCATCAAGCTCCATCCAAAAGCTTACTATCTCCAATGGTACCATGAGAAAAAGAGTGAGAAAATCAATTCTAAAGTGAGCCCACTTTCTACTTCTTCATCCTCTACCACTTGCCATGTAGTAGAGTGTGTTCTCTTCACAAAGTTTATTACCTAGTGAAGGAATAACTTGAGTTAGTGTCTCCCCGACGTAGATCATCTTCGGCCTCGAAGTCATCGTAGCAAGCACGTTCGTTCTTTTTGTGGAGCTTCTCTAGAGTTCGAAGTTCACGATCGCAGCGTAGGGGACATCTACACGGAGCTATTGAAGGGAAGGACCGGATCTACAAAGGTTGTAATCTCTTTCACTTAGTGTTAAAGTTGTTAACATGCAAGTTTTCGCCTAAACCCTAGTTTAAAGATCCGTATTAGAGTTGTTCAGCACGGCTAAAATTTTAATCGGGCATGGTTGATGCCTCGTAGACCCTTGTGCGCATGCCTAGCAACCCTACAGGTTCTCTAGTGTGAATAAACACACTACCGTAGCGGCGTTGGTCAACGAAACGGTTGGACCGAATGAGACCTAGGTTCAATATGTTACCTGATGGTGAAATCTTTGGTCAAAATGCGTGCAACGCATCGACAAAGCTACAGCCGTGGGAATGTTCGTGGCCACCCTTGGCCCAAATTCAAAGGTGTTCCTATTTATGGCCCTCTTCAAGCCGACAACCTTCCAAGAGCTCATGGATAAAATGACTTGATTGGATCAGATAGGTCAAGACCCTTTATCATCCGATGAAGATGAATGAAAAGCGGAGGCAAGGTGACATTTGTCGCCAACGCTCAACAGAAAATGAGCGGCTCTGAAGCAACCTATCGCCAAAATAGCGACGACGTGGGTACTCGCCCTCCCGAAATATACACAAGGGGCATATTACTCACTAGCGGCAGAAGGAATGACGTGATATCTCGTTCCTTGTATATGAAGAAGATGCTCCATTGGTATCGGAAAGCGACATTGATGGGCAGGGGGCAGGTAATGTGTAAAATGCCTGGTACTTCCCGCAAAACAACCTGATTGGCACAATGATAGATGAAGCAGTCCAAGAAGGTGAAGACAGCCTAAGGCGTGAAGTGTCCATGCATACAAAAGACATGCAGCAGTGCCTCAGCAAGCAAACGTTGGAAGGATTGAGTTATGTAGCTCCCCGACCAAATGATAAATAATAGACCGAGATGTCCCTAAACTAACAACAGACCGTAATGTTCTTAAACTAAAACTTCACCTCAAATATGACAATGGACCGAGATGTCCCTAAACTAACAATGGACCGAGATGTCCCTAAACTGACAATGGACTACTACGTCCTTAAACTGGCAACGGACTAAGATGTCCCTATACTAACAATGGACCGGAATGTCCTAAAACTAGTGCGCCGCCTCAAATATGGCGCATCGCCCCAAATATGACAATATCCACCCTTGAGATCTGTGTTGCAATCAAAGCTCCAACGGCGAAGACTGCAACCCAAATCCCATTGGCAAACCGATGGGTAAAAAAACGGTATGTCCACAAGTAAAATGGGCACGGATGAAAACCCGAAAGGGCGCTGTGAGTAAAAACAGCAGGGCTATCGGCGAGCTTGTGAAAATCCGAAAAGGCGCAATCTTGGTTAAAAAAAACGGTATGTCCACAAGCAAAATGGGCACGGATGAAAACCCGAAAGGACGCCGTGAGTAAAAACAGCAGGGCTACCGGCGAGCTTGTGAAAATCCGAAAGGGCGCAATATCATAAAATTTTCATTTACGAGATCCTCTCGACTCGTAAGGAGAACTCCCCCTATGAGACTCTCATGACTCATAGGATTCAAAGCCTTAAGCTATTGGGACCTGAACCTGTTCTTAAGCCATCATATCCCCTAAGTTGCCCTACAGGCGGTCCAATATTGGCCCTTGTATACAATCCACGGGCATAAATAAACAATTTCCCCACCAAGTTCCACCAATGACGAGGAATGTCATCATATGGTGAACGACACTTGTAATTCCTTTCGACTTATAAGGAGAAAACACTCTTATAAGATCCTTACGACTTGCAAGGGGAAACACCACTTGGAAGTTCTCACGACTTCTAAGGAGAATATACACCTACGAGATCCTCACGACTAGTAAGGAGAAATAACTTTATGAGACCCTTACGGCTCATTAAGTCAAAAAGTCTTAGTTGACAGGATCCTAACCCTGTTTACTAAGCCATCTTTGTTTAAATTGACAAAGGCAAATGATGATTCGCTCCTGGCAATATCCTAGTTGTAGCGATACTGATGCCTAAATCAGTATCAAATCCCAAGTCCTCTCGAGGCAAATGATGATTTGCTCCTGACAATATTCCAGTAGCAGCAATGCTGATGCCGGAATCGGTGTCAGGTTCTAAGTTCACGATTCGCAACAAAAGTATATTCATATGAAATAGCCGAAATGATGGGGCAACTCGCAATAAAAAAATCAGCGAGCAAAAAAAGTATATGCTTATGAAACAGCCGAAATGATTGGGCAACTCGCAATAAAAAAAACAGCGAGTAAAAATATAAAAATAACCGAAATGATTGGGCACCGCGATAAATAGCCGAAATGATTGGGCAATCGCAACTTTCGCGATATGAAAAGCTGAAAGGATAGAGCATCGCGGAAATAAAAAATAAAATAAAAAATAAAATTTCCTCTGCCCTGTAGGTGAGTTTACACCGACCCCTGTATACAATCCATGGGCACAAATGAAAAAGGGAACCATGTTTTCCCACCAGGCTCCGTCAAAGGGAAAGTCGGATCTTGACGGTTCATATACAACCTAGAGACAACCCCGGCGTACTTTCTCATTCCAGCAGGATGCAGATGCGACGTCAACAAAAGACCCCAGGGTCGAAACAAAACGGAGCCATGGCAAAATTCCTAGCTCCAAGTCATGACGGTTCACAAAACAACCTAAAAACTATCTCAACATTCGTCTCGTTACAGCAGACGCAATGTCAACAATGGCGTTCCCTCTCACTCCAGCAGGATGCAGACGCGACGTCAACAAAAGACCCCAGGGTCAAAACAAAATGGAGCCATGACAAAATTCCTAGCTCCAAATCTTAACGGTTCACAAAACAACCTAAAGACTATCCCGACATTCTTCTCGTTACAGCAGACGCAATGTCAACAAAGGCTCTAAAATAGCCAGATCAAAAGCAAGCGAATGAAAAATTTCTAGCTTCAGAGTCTTGATGGTAACTCAAATAAAACCTGAAAGACTATCGGAGATCATCCAACACCAGTGCGGAGTGGTTATGACTCATCGGGGCTCCCAAACTGAGCCTAACCTCAAGTAAAAAGCGGCATGGCAAAATTCCTAACGCTTGCTCTTCCGACAGTCAAACTGTCTAAGAAGATTACTTGAAGACGTCTTGTCCAGCCCCCGAAAGGATCAGAGACAAGACAGTCGCGGGGCTACTCGAACAGCAGCGTAAAGACTGCATATCGGGGAATGCATCAGCCAACGCGACGGTACCACGGACTAAAACCTTAGTACCACAAAACCTAACGGACCTCTGTCGCAAAGAGCAGGGGTTATCTATAACGTTAGGACGAGTTTTCCTATAAGCCCAAGGGAGGTAAACTAAACAAACTCCGAAATGAGTCTATAAACTAGAGACTCTGGAATGAGTGAATAAACTACAAACTCCGAAATGAGTCCATAAACTAGAGACTCCGGAATGAGTGAATAAACTACAAACTCCGAAATGAGTACGTAAACTAGAAACTCCGAAATGAGTGAATAAACTACAAACTCCGAAACGAGCAAATAAACTAATTAGCACCACATCAAGACACAGATAAGCGGATGCAAAAGAAAAAAATGTATATTCTTATTCATGAATCAAAATGTTTAAGAGATACAATTAATGCAAAAAGGGGAATACAGTTACAATTAGGAAGGAGGGGCTTTCAACAAATTGGAGCCCCGCTCATGTGCTCCCCGCAACTCCTCCTTGCATTCAGCTACTGCGGCCAGCCCCGCTTCGATTTGAGCCCGTTGTTGCAAGCATGATGAAAGCTTCTCAGCGATTTCCTGCTTGGCAGCTTCGCA
Organism: Agapanthus africanus; assembly: GCA_030015575.1. Taxonomy (NCBI): domain Eukaryota; kingdom Viridiplantae; phylum Streptophyta; class Magnoliopsida; order Asparagales; family Amaryllidaceae; genus Agapanthus; species Agapanthus africanus. Next base: position 400,900,430 of record CM057347.1, read on the forward strand.
GTCTTGCGTGACCCGCTCAGTAAAGACGAGCTTTTGCTTCAGCGCCAGCCCATCAGATATACATTGTTGGAGTTTTTCAAAGATAGCTTTCAGCTGTGCGGTATTCGCTTCGATTTGGGCGCGCAATTGAATGGATTCGCCAGATACCGTCTCATCCTCCTTTCGCTTTAGGGTCAGCTCTTGTTCAAAATACTGAATGAAGTCAGCACTTTGCTTGATCCACGCGACCCGTTGAGCCTTCAGGGTCAATACTTCAGGAGTGAGACGCTTGAGCTTGATCTCATGCAAACAAGCCTCGAACTCCTTACAATGATCGACCCAAAAGCGAACGAAATCTTCGTTGTGGAAATTCGCATAGGGTTGACTTCGTCAGCGAAATCCACAGCAGAGGTGAGAGCATCGGCATCAAGATCTTCGATAAATTCGCTTAACATCCGTTTGCTAGTCACCGCGCCCCTGGAAGATTGACGTTTAGCAAAAGGCCCCGTAGGCATGGGAATGCGAGACTCAAAATGAAGCGAAGCCGGCATAATTGCTGCAAAATAAATCATGCGCGAATAAGGATCAAATTTCAACTTGAAAGATAAAGAAGGAAGCTGATGGATAAGAGATACCGTACCAGCTGTTGAAAGTGGCAAGACAGGGAGCATCGGAGGCTTGGTTATTCTTTCGTTCCCTCCTTCGGGCTGTGATACTGTGGTCAATATGAGGAAAACTTAGCAACAGAAGGTCTACTCATGAAAGGAAGAAACATCAAGCGAAGAATATATTGACCAATGCCGGAAGGGGGAATGACTTCCGATTGGAAGGAAAAATATGGGTTTAGCACTTGGTATAAGTGGTCAAAGCGCACTCCTGCAAGGTTGCGACAATATATGGTTAATGCAAAAAATGGTATCTACAGTGAAGCAAATAAATGAGAAGTCTTTACCTTCCGAAATTCGGGGAGACTCAGAAGAGGGAGAAGGAACCGTGATAGTCAAGGCAACGGCCAGCTGTAATTCTTCAGCCAGTACAGCTTCAGGGTTTACTACGCCTATGCTCAGGGCAAAAGAAATATCATTAAAGATTCTTAGCAGGATTAAAAACTTAAAGATAATAGCCCAAGGAGTACCTGATGGGTTAGAAATCGAAACCGTGCCCGAAGCATCACCGGTCGTAACGGCTTCTTCGGTTTCCTTGGGGAGGGTAGATTCAGCACCCACAGCTTCATCCCATGACTCGACAAGGGCCGTCGTAATGCTTGCGTCACCCGTCGATCTACAGGGAGAGGGAGGGACAGTTCGAACGGTTCCAGATTCCAGAGAAAGATTGCCCACTTCAGGCTCTTTAATTGTCGGCACTTCCCCTGTCACGCTGTCACCTAAATCTGGCTCTGTAAAAAAATACGTATCTTAAAAAAGAAAACGAAAAAGGCTGTTACTAAGAGCCATGCGTTGTTCTACCTTGAAGTAGCCGTCCGCTCTTTTCACGAGCTGCACGCGCAACCTGTCTATGGGCAGTAGATAAGGCAAAAGGAACGTCCACCGAAGGAATGTCAGCAGGTGGAACATTACTTGAACCTGCACCCGCGGCCAAGATAGCTTCGCGTTCCCTTGCAGCATGCTTTCTACGCTTCCTCTCAGTCTGGACCGTGAGAACCGACCTCCTTAAAACTTTCGACAAGGGGACGTCGTCGTCCGAACCGAGCTCGGCCTCCGGAGCCACTACGGCATCCATCATCGGCTGCTTCAGCAACGTCTCCTGTGGTGGACTTAGGAGGGCCTCGGCCGCGGTCGGTGGCTCTGGAAGCTTTCCTGCATCACCACCTGGGATTGGCACTGCACTCGGAATAGCCTGGGTTTTGGTGGTCCCTGTAATAGGATAAAGAAAGAGAGTCAGACCATGAATAAAAGGAATTAAAAGAGTAAATGTGTAATGAAACGAATTATACTAAGGCCCAAAGAAGCGCGAAGCCTCTCTTCCTCCTCAAACGTCCTGAGGGAAGCCGCGAGAGCCTCTTCAACAGAGATACCTGTTAAGGAAGAGAGCGTTAATAAAGCATAATAAGGAGGGAGGGGATATATGCAGAAAAGAGTAAATGAAGTATACCAGACTCCACAATAGAAACCAACACTGCTTCTTCACGGGCCAGTCGTTTGGAAGCATCAATGGCAGCCTGAAGGTCAGTATCGGTCACAGGCGCATCAAATAAACCCTCGTTGGTGCCATATTCGCACAAGCCCTTGCTATAAGGGGCGTGAGGCTCCTGTCCGAATACGACGTCAGCATATAATAGGGACTTCTTCCTTTTCTACGAAACGACGCCCGCCGCCGCCGATAAAAGCTTTCGCTTAATGGGTTTTTTCAGACAACGGGTCTCGATCTCTGAACCGATGCCCGAGTCCGGAGACGCCACGGCTACCGCATTCGCAGGAACATCCAGTCGAAGCTTATCAGGAAAAGCTCATGGGACTACAGCCGTAGTGATTTCTCTTAAAAAAGCACGAACAGTGGTCCGTCGCTTCAACGGGACCGATGGATTACCGGCTGGGACGGCATCCTTGTGGTCGAGTAGAAGCCGCCTCTCCTTCCTGATAACAGCACCTATCGCATGCTGGTACCACGCGACGTAAGCATTTGAGGCTTTTGGCACATAGCTCGGCTCGCTGATAAGGAAATGGGACCCTAAAATGACGCATTGCGCTACGAATACCCTCCTCCGTAGCAACCGGCTCAACTAAGAAAACCTCAAGAGGAACACCTTGGTTATAACCCAATCGTTGGGCAAAACGATGCGGGTTGTACCTCATAAACAACACTGAGACGTTCTGTCTAAATACTAGGAAGCCCGGCCTGATCGAATACAGGTGCATAACCTCCCGAGCCCTCAACGCAGAAGCCCCGTCCTTGAAAGTATCACGCAACGGTTGGACCACCTTGGAAGATTCTTTGCCGATAGTCAGGACTCTATCGACAAAGGTCATACTGTCTCCAACCATGCATGGGCGAAGGAGCAGTCGCCGAGCCTCTCGCTGTGATGGATCTGGAGCGGAAGCGTCAACTAGATGCATGACCTGAAGGAAGTTGAAGCCTTCGTAGAATCGGGGTCGTTTATGAACACCAAAGGCGCCCAGCACGTGCATCTCGATCCATGATGTGAAGTAATGCAATAGGAGATACATGGGCTTTACCCCCGGTTGAGTGGTGTTAGCAGCTAGGCTCAGGCCATGATACAAATGAGCTAACCCCACAATCCCAACGGCCACGCGCGTCCCCGTGACAATGCGATCAGCCAGATAAAAAACAGATGGCCTCATGTAGCGGGGGTGCGTCGGAAGCGCAAACCAACTCAGCCACAAGCCAATAAATCCCAGAAAGAACGTCTCTTCGTCAACATCCAGGGAAACAATCTCTGCAAAGGGGACGACTGGAGTATCCGGAATAAATAATTTCTTCAAATCCACCTCCGCAGTCGGCAAGTTATCCGAACCAAACTCGAACGGGTCGTCAAGTTTGGCGAATTTCGCAGCCTGTTTAGACAGAACTTCCAGACGAAGAAAGCGGGCGATAAAATCTGCGAAGCCAACTCCGTGCCTGCCAGACTCCAGGAATAAACTCTCGTACATGTTCAACACCTTAATCAAGCTTAGGAACTGATGTTGAACGGCGTTCACCGGAGTAAGGCCCATTACCACTGATTTGGTGGCGAAGACATACTCGTCGGGGGGAAGTAGCTCCTCATAGTGGTCCCCTCTGACAGGTAGGCCGGAGATCTCCGCAAACTCCTCCAATGAAATCGAAACCTCCCGATCTGATAGGAGAAAGGTATGGGTCGGGATGTTCCATTGTTCCAAAAAGGATTTGATCCACTACACATAAAGAGCGTGGTAGTGAAAGAGGGACGCGTAGATCGCGGGATACAACCCAGTCTTTAATAACAGCGATTTCTTGGCCGACAGGATATATCGGGCCCACTGTAGATAGTCGGCCGACTGAAGAGGAGTCATTCCTATCATATAAACTTGCCCCCAAGGACGCGACTCTCCCTGGCAAATGCGTCACCCTAAAATATCCAAGGCCATCGGCGGCTGCACTGGTATTGAAGCCACTGAAGGCTGAAGACGACCTTCCGAGGTCTAGTTGACCTCTTCTACCGTGAAGGTCACCGGCGGCGAATCAGCATAATGGATCGCCGGGACCGGCTCTAAAGGCGCTGTGCAAGTAAAACTATGCCGACCCCGAATAATTTGACTATACCATGACCTCCACAGATAAAGAGACTTTTGCTCTGGGTCATGGTCCCGGATAAGTGTGAAGACTTCTCGATCTACGGGCGCATCGATAAAGTCACTCTCCGAAAGAACGAAAGGAAAGGAGGAAGCGAAAGCCATAGTACCTGCATTAAAAGGGAGGGGTAAGCTATTGACACAATGTTCAAGGTTTTATGATTCTTTTACACTTAAATTTGTAGTGCACCGCAGTTCAAAAAGAAAGGGACAGGGGGCCCCACAAAATCATGGTAACGCCCCATCAATGATGGGGCAGCCACTCATTAAAAATGAAATCCAAAAGGATTCTTAATTAATGAGAAAACATCATTAAACTCTGGAGTTGAACTCCCTCGAAAACTCTGTTCTGCAAACAGATTTCAAATCTGTCAAGAAATTATGAAGGGAATAAAATTCCCAAAAGAATTTCTTTAAGAAATTCTTCAGAGCCAAGCTCTGTAGAACAATGGGATAACATCCCAGAACTCCACTCGATAAAGGGGAATTAAATTCCAAATAACCTTCAAAAAACAAAATTTCTAACAGGGTAAAACCCTAAAAGATCTTTAAGATCTACGATCTACTCAAGTAATTTTTTTTTAGATCTCTAAGAGATCATTGCAAAAGAAGAGCAAGGCTCTGTTAATGGGTTAAAACCCTAAGACATGAAGAGATTCCTCAAACATTAGGACATGGTCATGGTTCTTACCAAAACTTTGACAGAGTTTTGACTCTAAAAGAGTTTCTTTGAACAGAGATCTGAGCTCTGAAAGGAGAATTAAATTCTCAAGATAGAAGAAGGTTAGAAAGAAGATGAATATCAACCATCTCAAGGGCCAAAGGCCCTATTTATAAAACTTTAAGAGACGGTTCAACTCCGCAGGAGATCAAACGGTGGAAAAGATGCCACCGCTGCACTCACGAGTGAGCCACGTGAGCGCAACGGTGGGGAGGCATTTGTTTCCCCCAATAATAAGAGCAAAGTGCTGTTCAAAATTTAAGAGGCAGCGCCTCACGTGCCTTCCACGAGGGCGCCAGTGCCAGAGTTAAGAACTCTTATATTGGCGCCGCACGTGCTCCTCACGTGGGCGCCGATGTGCAAAGCACATGAAGGAATTAAAACCTTAATTGGCGCCCACATGCACAATACGTGAGCGCCGGCGCCCAGGTAGAATTAAATTCTACTCTCTGTTAAACAGAGCCATTGGATCAAAGATCCAACGGAGATAATAAATCATCAGAAATACAGAATTAAATTCCGTCGTGAGAAAACATTCCCTAAATTGGATTATAGAATAAAATTCTATTTTTGGGATATATTCCCTCAATCTTTCTAAACAAGAAAGATTGCCCTCTGTAAAACAGAGAAACGGTGGATTAAAAATCCACCGGTGATTAAAAATCACCGTTTTACAGAATAAATTCTGTGCTAGGGAAAATATTTCCCTGATCTTGTTGTGTAAAACAGAAACCCTTGGATCAAAAGATCCAATGGTGGGTAAAAATTCCCAAATCAATTAGGATCTCTTAATGAGAGATTTCTTCAACTAATCAACAGACTTGCCTCTACTATATAAAGGACCCAAGACTTCAAGTCTAAAAGGAGAGGAAGCCTCCCATAAGCTTCTAAAAAAACAACAAAGAAGAGAGCTTAAAAAAGAAACAGAGAAGAAGATCTCCCTTCTCAATAAAAAAACTCTTAGTAAATAAAAAGAAGAGAGATCAAAACATCTCATTTAGCTATTGAAGGGTTTAACCCTTTTAAAAGAACTTAGTTCTTTCTCTGGATCTGAGATCCACAAGATAAGTCTCCCACAAGTTGAGAATTTAATTCTCATCGGGAAGAACTTGTTCTTGAGAATCAAAGATTCAGAAAAGAAATAGGAAATCGAACTCCTCAAAACAAAGCATATAAGAAAAAAAACCCTAGCGCATAGCGCTTCACGTGCCCCTCACGTGGGCGCCACAGAAAAAAGGAGTGCTTACAATGAGCGGTGCTCAGCGCCCAACGCCCCACGTGCCCCTCACGTGGGCGCCACAGAAAAAAGGAGTGCTTAGCACTCAATGAGCGGCGCCCGGCGCCTCACGTGCTCCTCACGTGGGCGCCCCTCAATAAGCGGCGCCCGGCGCCTCACATACCCCTCACGTGGGCGCCACAGAAGAAAGAGTACTTCGCACTCAATGAGCGGCGCCCAGTGCCCAGCGCCTCATGTGCTCCTCACGTGGGCGTCACAGAATGGAGGAGTGCTTAGCACTCACTAGGCAGCGCCTAGCACCTCACGTGTCTCTCACGTAGGCGCCATAAAGAGTGCCTAGCACTCCATACAAAGACAAAAAGGGGTAAAGTGTTTAACACTTATTGGGCAATCCCCATAACTAAAAGCCCACATGATTATATGTGAGGGTCAGAACCTACATAAGTGCTAAGCACTCTTTGTACAAAAAGGGGGACTGATTATACAGAGCCCAAACAAGTGCTTGGCACTTTTCAAAAAAAAAAACTGAATGAACCAAGCCCAAATTGGATAGGTCCCCTGAGGATAGAACTTCCCTGATTCAGACCAACCAAGCCCATATGCTCATGATTTCCCAAACTGATCTTAGTCCCAAATATGACTATTGATCTTCCAACCGATGATATCCAAAACGATACTCATCCCACATCCTCCCAAGGAAATCTTAGTCTCAAAATATGACTAATGATTTCCGGGTTTACCACTAACTCCTTTTCCCCTCAAATACGGGAATTGGTTCAAGGGTACATCTCTCCATACCTTTGATCCACGTCATTGTAATTCCTCAACTTTTTCAGAGAGGTGGCGGGTCCCGACAACCAACAACTCGTTGATGCACTTCCAAATTGACATGCACACTTCAAATCAGACAGCACCCCAAATTGGGCACATTCTAATCAACATCGTTGTTCATCCCATCATGTAACAAATACACGTGCGCACAAGATGGACAACAGACCGAGATGTCTTTAAACTAAAATCTCACCACCAAAATAGTGATCAACGGACCGAGACGTTCTTAAACTAAAATCTCACCTCCAAAATGGTGATCAACGGACCGAGACGTCCTTAAACTAAAATATCACCTCCAAAATGGTGATCAATGGACCGACATGTCCCTAAACTAAGACAACAGAGCCCAAATGCTCTCTTGTTGGATCTGAAACAAAAATGCAACAACCCTAAACTTTCTGTATGAATTTTTTTCAAAATACAGAAAGGAGTACCTAAGTCTGAGCATAAGTTATAAATTAAATTTGCTTTTCAACAACAAGAAAGAGCTTGTAGCTCACTGGTAAAGACCTTGCACTACTGAGACATAGCACCTGAGTTCAAATCCCATCAGCTACATATTATTTTTTACTGTATTTTCTTTTAATCTTTTAGAAGCCCAAAGGTTTACACATGCACTATACGTAAAATGAAGAGACACAGAATAAACAAACACGTGCACGAGGGTATATGAGACGACGGAGACGCGTGGCGAGAATCCCAACCCCGACCCCACCAACTCGATCGGCGAGATTGGCTAAAAAACCGGTACCACCGGTCCCCCCCATCGGGAATGGTCCAAATTTTTGCCCCTGGCACTGTTTGGCCTACCCCACTTCCCCCATATTGTTTGATTTTTCTGCACATTTGCACAGGGATTAAAACCACCCCTTTAATCCTCTAAAATGCAATTTTTTAATTCTCCAATTCAATACACTAAACCCTAATTTTTCCTATAAATACCACACTCCATTTTACCCCTCCTCATTCAGAATTTCCCCACAAAAACTCTCAAGTCCTTATAGTGTGCAAGTGGAGTTAGCAAATGACGAAGTTCCGGCGAAGTTCCGAGGAGATTCCGGCGAAGAAACGATGCCCCGACACCTTCCTTAGTTTCCCCTCTCTCTTCTCTTGTTCTCTAGCCTGTAAGTCCCCTCTCCCTCTCTCTTCTTCTACTCTAAAAACTTTCATTTCTAGAACCCGACGGAAGCGGAGTTAATCCGACTCCCAATTCGGTTTTCCTTTAAAAATTCATTTTTATTAATCAATAAAATACCATACTCTTATATATTGTTTAATAAACATTAAAAAACACCTTAAAATAAGTTTCATCTCAAAAGAATCATTTATGCAACTTTTATCGTATTTTTACGGTAAAATACCACATACTTCATTTTCGATATAAAACAACATAATACTTGTATTACCATTAGATAACTCACGAGGTAATGACCTACCTCATCACAACACACATCTTGACATAGCACGATGAAAGTTTGGGACATTAGTTATGGGATACTATGACATTACAAATAAATACTATCAAACTTGCAAAACCATTTCTTTAAAAAGTGTATTAATCAATTCCTTGCAATTACGCCTCTACAACCCATTTTCGGGACCCCGTTCGGGATGGTGCGGATTATCACACATCCTTGGGCCTAGTAGAGGGAGATGCAAGCCTCCCGAAAGGAGCATTCGATCTCGATGGAATTTTAATGCATTTTTCTTTAGAAAATGAGATTTCTACAAGAATAAATAAAATTTATTTTTATTAAATATATATAACTATTATCAAAATATCTATTTTAATTTTATTATATAAATATTCTAAGTTTTCTAAATCAAAGGAATCACCATTACATGAAATTACCATTACAGTTCAATGCAAAATACCGATATTTCAATAAAATACCATAAACTATGAAAACTAGGTTCTACTCACTAGAAATTTCACCTTTATAAAATATACATCTATGAAAACCCTAAATACGATAATTAAATACTTGAGGTGTATTTTGAAAAAGTATCAAAACTATTTTTACATAAAACCCCCTCAAGTTATACTAAATTACAATAAGGACCATAGTAAATATAGGTTTAAGCGGGACCAATTCTCTTGAGTCTCAGGGACCCGGAGAATGTGGGTGCTTGCCTATTTAAGGTAGAAAATCTAACAAACGGTGTTATCAATACGGTAATTGTCTTGGAAAAAGACACAAATCCTGCCGTCCATGTGCAGCAGTTACCGATAACATCAAAACTAATTCAGAATTTTAATTTCTTTTCAAAGAGTCAGACTCAGACTGAGTCTCAATCTAATCAACCTGAATTGAATGTGATTCAAGTATAAACTACAATACAACATGAATCCATGAATCCGTCTATTCAACCTATATCAATATATATTGACTGAACCGAATCATGGATATGCTCCGTCTACATGACTCTCCATTTATATCCATTCCATTTACCGATATCATGGTTTCGGCAAGTCTTCCATTTACCACAAGACAATACAATACAATCGGGACAATCAATACATTAAATATTACGGGGTTTATAAAGGGGTATCCTGGTACGGAACATGTTAAAAGTGGCACGAGGTGGTCACTTAAGACGTAATTACATCCATGCCGTTGTTCCGTGGTATTTTCGACGGAGCCTTGTACTATGGGTTTCCAAAGTCCACGGTGTAAGTTTGACTCCTCTCGTATACACCGGTATACTCTGTACCAAGCTACAAACAACTGCGTTAACATTATAATCAAACATTACTAGTTATACTCTCTTTCTGTCTATTCTATCTCTACACATCTTTGGGACTTACCGAGCGATTGTTCGCTGACGACATTCCTATTTGTCTTCTTCTTTGGAAAGTTGTCAGGTGGATCGGACGCACTAGAGTTCGAGACTAGCCAGGAGCACTTAGAGCAGACCCCTGAGCAGTTCACAGAAGATCCTAAACATTGACTTTACTTGTACATATTTTTATTTCAGCTAGGCTATTGTTTAGGCATTGTTTTCCATTCATGTATTTACTTTCCAGTTGTACCTATAAAAGAATATTTAATAAATAAAGTTGTTGTTCATTTACATTCATGTCTCTTGTGTACTTTACTTTATATTGCTTAGATACGCTTAGCGTGTTTACTTCTGAGTAAATACGTAGCGGGCCTTGCTGCGTCTCCTTTCCGGACACCGGGAAGCGGGGCGTGACAAAAAATGATCCTAAAACCTTGTTAAGTAGATCTTAGTCTCAAATTGGACTAACGTATTCTTAACACAAAACCAACCGAGCCCCAACTGCTCACATACATTTGAGTCGATCTTAATTTCAAACCAGATTAAAGATCCTTAAATAAAACAAACCCAAATCTAAGATATACGGATTTGGACTAATCCACGTCCTACGGGCGACGACATAAATTAGTCTCCGTATACAATCCACGGGCAACCTAAATAAATAAAAACACACACGACACGAAATGAACTTCCGGAGCAGGAGAAAGTGGTTATCACGATGCGATAACGTAATTAACTGCAGGGGCTTGCGTCTGTAGGGAAGAGCGTCCCCACAATAAAAAACCCCTCGCAAACGAGGGGGAATCTGACGAAGTCTGCTACAATGGCCGCATCCGTCCAAACCTCCGAGATATGGTGCCATAAATCAACTTAGCATCTTCGGAGAGGTGGACGGATAAATCCAAATAGCATCTGCCCCAAAAATTCAGGCCAGACGTCCTAGCGTCTCGGTCGCGTCTTTCGGCGGTGAACATGCGCCATATAAAAAGTGCTTAGCACTTCATATACAACCAAAACAGCTGAGTGCTCAGTACTAATTGGGCAGCGCCCAGCGCCGCACGTGCATCTCACGTGGGCACCATATAAAAACTGCTTAGCACTTCATATACAGCCAAAATGGCTGAGTGCTCAGCACTAATTGGGCAGCGCTGCACGTGCACCTCACGTGGGCGCCATATAAAAAGTGCTTAGCACTTCACATACAGCCAAAACGACTGAGTGCTCAGCACTAATTGGGCAGCGCCGCACGTGCATCTCACATAGACTCCATAAGAAGTGTTTAACATTTAGTCAAAATGACTAAAGTGTTCAACATTTATTGGGTAGCGTCCATAACTGAATGCTTCACATGTATACATGTGGGCATCAGAGTTCAAATAAGTTCTTTGCACTTTTACATAAAAGGAAAATAACTGAACAAATAAAGCCCAAATAAATGCTTAGCACTTTTGAATAAAAGAAAAGACTAAGCAGACTACGCTCAAATTGGCTAGGTCTCTGAAGTTTTTCTGCAGCTGAGCCCAAATACTCTTTCGCTGGATTATAAGTAAAAATGATCCTAAAATGTTGCTAATTGGATCTTAGTCTCAAATTAGACTAACGTATCCTTAGCAAAATCAAATTGAGCCCCAAATGCTCATATATATTTAAGTTGATCTTAATCTCAAACTAGATTAACGGTTTTTAAATAAAACAAATCCAAATCTAAGATATACGGATTTGGACTAATCCGCGCCCTACGGGCGATTACACAAACTAGTCTCCGTATACAACCCACGGGCAACCAAAATGAACAAAAACACACACGACACGAAATGAACTGCCGGAGTAGGAGAAAGTGGTTATCACAATGCGATAACGTAATTAACTGTAGGGGCTTGCGCCTGCATGGAAGAGCGTCCCCACAATAAAAAAAAACCCTCATAAAATGAGGGGGAATCTGATAAAGTCCATACAACGGTCGCGTCTGCCCAAACCTCCGATATATGGTGCCATAAATCAACTTGGTATTTTCGGAGAGGTGGATGGATAAGTCCATATAGCATCTGCCCCCAGATTCAGGCAAGACGACTGATCGATATGAATTTAAAGAAGTATTTATAGAATAACCGCAATCAATATCAGTGTCGCGTGTAGCTACCCAAGATGAGTACGGGTCTGTAACATTTTAGAAAAATAAGATATTATTTTTGAGAAGTTAAACAATTAAAATAATAAATATTACGAATATTTTAATGTGTGGAAATTAGTTTTAAATGATATGGTATAATTAAATACCGATAAGTTGGGAAATATTTGGAAATTTACATCAATTATTGAATTTAAAAGAAATTATGAAAATCAGGAGTTTTACAATTTAGTATACAAGGATTTGAATATAAACTAGTATTACTAAACTCGATTAGTATTTAATCGTGCATTGATTTTGTTTTGTGCATGTAACATGCACCATGTCATGTTACACATTGTTACTTTCTACCATGACTTTTTACATTTTTATCAAGCATGGTTTTGTTTTATTTGAGAGAATAAGAAAAGATAAAGAAAAGGAAATAAAAGAGAAAAGGAAAAAGAAAAGGAAAAGAATAAAGAAAGGAGGTATGGGCAAGAGAGAGAAAAGAGAGAGAGAGGTGAGGGGTTCATTTACCATGGCCCATTTTCTTCATTCCCTTCATTCTTCTTCTTCTTCCTCCATCTCCATGGCCGCCCTCCTCCTTCCACCACCTCAACTCCTCACAACACCCCCATTTCTACATCAAAACACCTCATTCCTTTCATTAAAAACATGCACAAGCTCACTACAAGCATGGGAGATCAAGAAAAATTGGATTTTGAGCATTTGGGGCAACTCAAGAAATTTCTTGAGTTGCCAAACGAGGTATTCCCTTCACCATTAGTGTAGTAATGCATTCCTTTTATCCTCTAACTTAGTTTAGAATCGTTTAAATGAGTTTTAGTGAACTTGGAAAATTCCAAGATAAGGTTTTGAGAAATTCTTGAGTTGTGATTGTGTAATTGAGATGTATTAGTGACTACAACCCCAGTAGTGTCATAAACCTGGACCTAACATGAGGCTAAAACCTCACAAACTTAGAAATCCCTGATATCGTATTTTGTGGAAATTGTGATGGGAAATTTAAATCTGTTATGACCTGGGAACCCTAAAATTTTTTTAGCAAAGACTGAGAGGTGAGCAGGCAACCTAGAAGCTATACCCAAGACCCGAGACCCTAACTCCCTACTGTGGCCATAAATAAATCCCCCATGGCCGTAATTTGCGGCCTGGGTAGGTCTGAAATGGTTCGTACTTGTTCTGTGGTCCCTTTATCATTAAATTAGACCCTCAACATATGCAAAATTGGCTAATTTCAACTAGGGTAAAATCTTAAAGTGTTTTACATCGTTTCTGATTTCGGTTTTGCGAATTCTGTAACTTGAACTTGGGTGTTCATACTTTGTCTCGATCGATTGGCGTTCGTACGTCCACGACGAGGGATTTGTGCTTGTTTTCATAGGCGTAGGCTATAGGTTCTAACCTATAGGCACCTCACGTGTCGTTTTGGTTTCAAATCGGATTTTAATACGATACGATGTGTTATGACATGTAGGTACCTCCATGTGAACTTCGGGACGACAAGCAAGAGCATGGAGACATCGACTTCGGCAAGCAAGGATCAAGGTGAGTAGATATATATCTATGGGGGAAGTCGGGTTGATGGCGTATAGCACCCCAGCAGTTTCGTAGTGTAGTCTACGTATTGTGTATATATATATATATGCGTATTGTGAGACATTACTAATTAGCAAGAATTACTTTAGGTGACTTTGGGTTAGTGTTAGCATACTTAGATGTTAATGCTTAGGTCTATTTCTTAGTCGCGAAACCCTAGAGTAAAGTTTGGCACACACGCACACACACACGCATACATTTGATTTTCTTGTGCGTATATGGGGATATATATATACATATATGTATGTGAGTATATATATATATATATATATATATATGTATGTATGTATACATATACACGGATGATGAGGATAGTATATGATACATGGAGATGACTAGATGTGATTGGGCATGATGCCGTGAGATCGGTGATGTGATCTGGGTCATGTTATGAGATACGACATATTATATTAGCGGATTGATGGGCGAGGTGTTTTCATACACACGCGGATATATGTTGATGGTATCGGTATGTACTAGACTTAGATCAGTACCATATTCATGATATTATGATAATGATACCATATGGATATTGAGGTATATGTGATAGGCGACCTGTACCCCGATTTTGGGATGCCGTACGATGGATTTACCGTACGAGATATAATTATGATAATGGATCCGCACTCACGATTCGAGGATGTCATATTATATATTGTATCGTACTTGACGCTATTGAAGCGGGATCACCGACTACTAGATATATCGACTCAGACTTAGGAGGATTTCCTTACCCTTTCGATTAGTCCTGTAGTTTATCTGGTAGATATTAGACTGGGCTCGAGTCATACTTATTTTCAAAACTGACGTATCATGGGTATTTTAAAGACATGCCATATTTTCTAAAAACTACGATTCGTGTTATTTCAATAGCCCAAAAACTGTATGACTCGTATATAGAAATGTATATTCTTTATTGTCGCGTTTACTATTCATACTCCCTTTATTCATGTTGTTATCATCGCATTGCATGTTTAATGTGCACTTTAGTGATTATGAAACCCTGCTGTCAGGACACCAGCACCATTACCAATGATGCGTATGCTCCACGTACACTTGCTTGCCGGCTCACACACATCATCATCGGTAATTTTCATGTCACGTACACCTTAGAAAACATTATTTCGTAAGTATAAATTACTAGTTGGTAGTTGTAATATAGTACTAGTACATTGCTTTCATATGCTAGTTTGACATCGCATTTCTTACTTCGACACTTCGTGCATGCATATGTATATTCATTGTTATGAAATATTATGGATCTTTACGTCGGTATTTCACTGCTATTTACTTTGGAGTTTGGGATTTGGATTTTCCATGAGATTTCTGGATTTGGAGAAACCGCAAGGATTTTATAAACTGATTATCATTTCTAAAAAAATAGGAAATTCGGTTTTCTCGTGATATGATGTGAGATATGTCCACCATGAGTTTACTCGGCTCTTGAGCGATATCATACACCCGATTCGAGGAGGAGGAGGAACCTGTTGGGGTAAAAATTTACACCCCCGTTGACCGAGTCAAAGTCAAGGTCAACCCCAATCCAGGTGAGCCCAAGCCCAGGTCAAGCGGGCCCATGCCCAAGTCGAGCCAGCGGCCGGCCCTCCCCCATGCCAAAATGTAATCATGTAATAAATAATTTTTATGTAATTGTTTATGCATGAATGTAAACAAAATGGGCATAAAGCCAATATTTTGTAAGCCCATGGCTTATGTGCAAAAATGAAATGGCACATGAGTCATGGGATGGCTAAGATGCCATTTTTTGTAAAGCCCAAGGGGCTATATGTAAATGTGTAAGCCTATATAAGGCAACATGATGATGAATAAAAAAAAGAACAACTTTTTCTCTCTCTAAAAAAGTTTCCAGATCTGAGATCTATTCTTCTTCTTCAAGGTTCCAAAACCTTCTTCTTTCTCTTGAATTAAATCAAGAGTTTTACTCTTCTTTTTATAAAACAAATTAGTTTTTCACCACAAAACCCACAAAGGGGACTTGGATCTGTCATCAGATCTTAAAAAGGAGAGATTTTGAGATTTCACATCTCTTGATCTTCAAGATCCAGCAAGCAACAGGAGAAAGAAGAAGAACCACATCCATTAAACCCAGAACACATTCAGGAGCCCGACTCCTCTCTGATTTCTCTTTGAGAAATCTTTTTTCAGGCTAAAAGCCTCTTGTCCTCTCCAGCGCTTGCGCAAGTGCGCAGGGCGCTCGCGTGCCGACACGTGGCGCGCTTGCTTGCGCACGAGCGCTTGCGTAAGTGCGCAGGGCGCCCGCGTGCCGACACGTGGCGCGCGCGCTTGCGTAAGTGCGCAGGGCGCCCGCGTGCCGACACGTGGCGCGCGCGCTTGCGCAAGTGCGCAAAGCGCCCGCGTGGCGCGCTTGCGCACCTGCGCGCAGCGCTCTTGCGCAAAGCGCCCGCGTGCCGACACGTGGCGCGCGAGCGCGCTTGCGCACCTGCGCGCAGCGCTCTTGCGCAAAGCGCCCGCGTGCCGACACGTGGCGCGCGCTTGCGCGCAGAGCTCTTGCGCAAAGCGCCCACGTGCCGACACGTGGCGCGCGCGCTTGTGCTCCTGCGCGCAGCGCTCATGCGCAAAGCGCCCACGTGCCGACACGTGGCGCGCTTGCGCCTGAGCGCACATCACCTACGCGCACAGCGCCCAAGGTGCTGCCCCACGCATCCTTTGGATACCTTTTTCCCCTTTATTTATATATATATGTATATATATACATTTGTATACAAATGTACACATACACATACTCCGCAACATTCTCCCCCTCCAAAAAAATTTTCGGGCCGGGGCGCTGCCCCGAACCCCGCAAGGGGGCTGCTAGCCCCCTTGACCCCCAGCCCGCTATCCGGGTAGCGGGACCCCCGTAAAAACTCTGCGTGGCTCCCGATATATCCAAAAAACCCCTTTCAAAACAAAACACACGCACACTGTACATTGAGTTCGCATGACCAGTTTAACCCGTTAATCGGAGGTTCCCCCGTCCCAAAGGCGAGGGGTAATTAACAGCAGCTTAGTCCGCTGCTGCCGGAGATTCGGATCCCCACAATCATTAAACTCCCGCCTACCCTAGGCAGGGGGAATCTGTAGTATACGCCTGACAAGCGCGCACGTATTCCCATCTCAATGGGGTGACGAAAAACACCCTACAGAACCGTCTGTGGGTGCATGGTGGACCCGGTGCGGTATCCCGGGGCAAGATGGTCGCAGATGATGGTGTTGAGCCTGGCAGGGAAGCACTACCGACCGGTTATTTATGACACGGCGGATATCCGGAGGATGCCGACGTAGTCGTGAGATTTGATTTGTGCCAGTCCGGATTGCCGGAGCCCAGGGGCCAGTCCGGATTGCCGGAGCCCGAGATATGAGATTTTATGATATGGGCCAGTCCGGATTGCCGGAGCCCGAGATATTGAGATATTGAGATATATGTTTTGTGTCGATGCTTGATACGGATTCTATGTTGATTTCATTGATGATACCTCGATTTTATATACAGAAATCTCACTAAATTAAGAAAACAGTTTTCCATTCATGATGTATTCTGTTTTCATTTGCAATGCATTTGCACATCATATTAGTGACATATTGCTACCTGAGGCACTGACACGAGCACTTGATATTACACTTATGTGTAGATGATTTCAGGTTTATATTATATTTGAGGATATCATTATCGTATGACCTAGGATTGAGTCATACATGCGATTTCTGCTCGGTGATGTTTTCTACTCACGAGTTGGCAACTCACCCCGTTGTGCCACAGTTTCTTACAGGTTTTGTCGTACAGGTTTCGTTGTGGCTTGCTGGCACACTGCTTCCTTCCGGGTGGTTGTCTTAGTAGGTGGGTTCACTCGCATCGTGACCACCATTGTACTTATTTATATTTTGTTGTATCTAGTAACTCCATCAACCAGACTTGTATATATTTCAGACTTAGAAAACCAGTTGTTATTCTTTCGACCTTAGAGTCGCGCTTGTTTTATTATGGTTTTCTGGTGGACTTGGGTTTTCTTCTGAGTTTTGATCCTTGCCCTTCGGCGTTGTATATTATTTTATTGCCTGCGTGGTTGTGACCGCCAATTGGCGAAGAGCCAGCTCCCGCTTGGGGATGCCTTTTATCATTATATATATTTCATGTGTTGTACTCGTTTGGAGCCAGTATTTACAAAGGAGACTCTGCCGAAATTTTCGGGAAAATATGATATTGCTTTTAAATGCTTAACACCACTTATTTTGTTTAAACTACTTGTTTTAAATAAGTATTCATTCACTTTCTTTTAAAATGGTTTAGATTTCTGGGCTTTTGGCTTACTTGAATTAGGTGGGGTCCTATAGACTTCACATGATTCAAGTGCCAGTCATGTGCTATTTCGGGTCGTGACAAAGTTGGTATCAGAGCGCCAGGTTTAACCTTGGTTCGAGTCTATGTTTGACTATGCGGAGTCTAGGGCGTATATTTATATTCGGAACCTAGGCTTGACCTTACGGAACTTAGACTTGGTCGAGGGGGTATTAGACCCGAACTTTCGTCGCATAAGTTGACCTTGGTTGATGGAGTAGGTGACTTAGGTAGAGTGACGTACCGTGTGTATGTTCCGCGGCATATTTACGATACGCTACTTCGCTTAAGAAGCCTTAGGATGTACATTTCCTTGCACAATATTCTATTCATTCATATGATCTATCCTCATCGATATCGGTTGGTGGTTTTGTTACCACGATTGCATGGGCAGAGAGAGCTGCGGCTAGAGTTGCGGTCAGCATGAGATCGTCTTGGACGAGGACTGACCAGGGCGTAATTCCGGTGACACACGATTGCATAGATGTGTCATTTTATTATGTTTATCGCGCCATGAGCATTTGATGGATTGCTTTTACAAATTTCTCGAACGTGCATATCAGCACCAGAGGATTAGGCCATGGATAGAGGCCGACTAGAATGTGATGACCGTCAATGCACCGTTATTCTTGATAATTGAGGCACTGCTTAGCGTGCGGACAGATGAGCCAAATGTTGCTGCGACTGACAAGATACCGCCCCAGATGTTTGAAGCTATTGCAGCACGAATTTATACTTAGAGATATGATAGAAGATTGCTAGTCACCCAAGGATGAATGACTAGGACATGTGGTTCATTTGCATACCCCGATGCGAGGTCATCAGATTGATTGATTCCATCTTGAGAAGACTTCACGCAGGTACGTTGAGAGTCGATAAAAAACGATCGAATGTCAGAAACCCATTTTCCCCCTAGTTTAAGGTATTCGAAAAAGCATGCAAGTAATTCTGTGGACCCTCTAGAAGAATGAAACCCTAACTCGATATAATGGCCATGGGAACGCTTTTGAACCTTAAGGTTTGCGGCAGTTCCGCGGTGCCATTAATGAGGCTTGGGTTTGCCCTTCTACGGCTGGTCCATAGGTACTGTGGCATGTACTGGATACTATTAAACTGTGCACGAGTGTTGAGCTCTCGGGAAATTTTAGGACTTTGACGAATCGATCGAAAAGTTCGACGTCTTCCGGATATCATGTGATGGGATACTTTACTTGGGATACTCCGGATATGAGTATAGCCGTTGTAGCGCAGTCCATACATCTACGAAGAGATGAGTCCGAATCAGTCGACATTAGAGAAAAGTGGAGTAAGAGATTCATACGAGATTTCGACGAGATGACGTTCCACTTCGTTGACATCAGAGATGTGATACGCATGCAGAGGCGTCGAATAGGGATATATTTTCCAGAAGAAGTCGTGATGAGTATACAACTGTTCCGGAACAAGAAATAGATTTATTAAAGGATGATAACTTCCGGGCAGTTCGGCAGAAACGAGATTGGGAAAGACCCCGACAAGATCTTCCTAGAATACTACACGATGAGATTTGGACCCAGGATCGGTCGTATTATGCACGCCCAGTAGGCCAGAGTTCGGCAACATCGACGAGACATGTTATGAGTGATCAAGATAGTTGGCCAGAGATCTTTAGAGGATGTGCCAGAGCGGAACTGTTTCCGTCATCATTTCCATATTGGGCCGTTGAGCCAAGAAGCTATGTAACTAGCAATTCGCAGTGAGAGACAAGAGCCTAAAGGCACCATGCGCCAGGCCACGAACATGGGGCAAGTAGATATCTTGCTCTGCTAGCTTTGGATGCACCGACACCTTCTCGACATTTCAGGAAGGACATATCGACGACAGTATTGATGATTTGCGATTTGGTGATTCGAATATCACGTGTCCGTTATCCTGGATTTCGGCATTTCGGGCGATTTATTTGCATGATTGAGATTTTGTGCACCACAGTTGCACTCGACTTCGATTTGATGTCATTCGAGATGTTTGATTTTGATTTCATGCCTATGGTATGTATGTGATTTGACTTGTGCACTTGAGTTGGATTTTGCGCATACTTGGCGCGCTTGATGCGATTTTGGTGCACACCAGATGCACTAAATCGGGATTCTTCGTGCATATCAGATGCACCTGATATTGTTGTCAGGCACACTCGTTGCCCTTGACCGGTGTTTTCGTGCACACCCGTTGCACTTAGTTTTGGTTTCTGTGCACATGTATGGCCCATTCAGTGATTTTGATTTCTGTGCGCACCAGACGCACGGGGCATTCTTATACACATTTTGGGATTGATTTCTTTTAAGCAGTATGTTTTATGGTATTTACTATTTGGTATAGTAGCTGATCAGGACTAGTCCGAGAACAGTACCTGAATATGTTTTTGCATGCATCTATAGTTACCGAAGGGATTTCCAAAAGAGAGCTATAGTCTCAGTATTTTCCTATGTGTCCGAGATGACACGAAACATGTTACAAGGAAACCCTTCTAAATTATTTTCAAAATGGCGGGATGTGTGTGTTAAACAAAGGATATATATATATATATATATATATAATTATTTTCTTACAATAAACGTCCGCTACTTGTGCTGTGATACACGCATCGCACAGCAACTTGAAAGGAGTTTGGCATGCATTTCTTTCTGATGTTTTGAAGAAATTATAACGATGCGTACTATGTACATGTTATAGTTTTGATGTGTATCATGACGGTTTTCGAATTGGACTTTGGCATTGTTATCTTCACCATAACTCCGATGATTGCGTGATGCTTAACAGGGTTTTGATTTTGAGTATATACTCGTTTTTCATGCGCATGCATTGCGCTACGATATTTTTTTATGTATGTATGATTTCGGAGTCCCGACAACTTGATCATTTTACTGAAATGTTTTAGTATTTGAGGGATTAAAATTTAAATTCGGGGACCGAATTTATTTAAGGAGGGAAGACTGTAACATTTCAAAAAAATAAGATATTATTTTTGAGAAATTAAACAATTAAAATAATAAATATTACGAATATTTTAATGTGTGGAAATTAGTTTGAAATGATATGGTATAATTAAATACCGATAAGTTGGAAAATATTTGGAAATTTACATCAATTATTGAATTTAAAAGAAATTATGAAAATCAGGAGTTTTACAATTTAGTATACAAGGATTTGTATATAAGCTAGTATTACTAAACTCGATTAGTATTTAATCGTGCATTGATTTTGTTTTGTGCATGTGACATGCACCATGTCATGTTACACATTGTTACTTTCTACCATGACTTTTTACATTTTTATCAAGCATGGCTTTGTTTTATTTGAGAGAATAAGAAAAGATAAAGAAAAGGAAATAAAAGAGAAAAGGAAAAAGAAAAGGAAAAGAATAAAGAAAGGAGGTATGGGCAAGAGAGAGAAGAGAGAGAGAAGAGAGAGGGGTTCATTGACCATGGCCCATTTTCTTCATTCCCTTCATTCTTCTTCTTCTTCCTCCATCTCCATGGCTGCCCTCCTCCTTCCACCACCTCAACTCTTCACAACACCCCCATTTCTATATCAAAACACCTCATTCCTTTCATTAAAAACATGCACAAGCTCACTACAATCATGGGAGATCAAGAAAAATTAGATTTTGAGCACTTGGGGAAACTCAAGAAATTTCTTGAGTTGCCAAACGAGGTATTCCCTTCACCATTAGTGTAGTAATGCATTCCCTTTAGCCTATAACTTAGTTTAGAATCGTTTAAATGAGGTTTAGTGAACTTGGAAAATTCCAAGATGAGGTTTTGAGAAATTCTTGAGTTATGATTGTGTAATTGAGATGTATTAGTGACTACAACCCCAGTAGTGTCATAAACCTGGACCAAACATGAGACTAAAACCCCAATTCACAAACTTAGAAATCCCCGATATCGTATTTTGTGGAAATTGTGATGGGAAATTTAAATCTGCTATGACCCGGGAACCCTAAAATTTTTTTAGCAAAGATTGAGAGGTGAGCAGGCAACCTAGAAGCTATACCCAAGACTCGAGACCCTAACTCCCTACTGTGGCCGCAAATAAATCCCCCATGGTCACAATTTGCGGCCTGGGTAGGTCTGAAATGGTTCGTGCTTGTTCTGTGGTCCCTTTATCTTTAAATTAGACCCTCCACATATGCAAAATTGGCTAATTTCACCTAGGGTAAAATCTGTAAGTGTTTTACATTGTTTCTGATTTCGGTTTTGCGAATTCTGTAACTTGAACTTGGGTGTTCATGCTTTGTCTCGATCGATTGGCGTTCGTACGTCCACGATGAGGTATTTGTGCTTGTTTTCGTAGGCGTAGGCTATAGGTTCTAACCTATAGGCACCTCGCGTGTCGTTTTGGTTTCAAATCGGATTTTAATACGATACGATGTGTTATGACATGTAGGTATCTCCGCGTGAACTTCGAGACGACAAGCAAGAGGATGGCGACATCGACTTTGGCAAGCAAGGATCAAGGTGAGTAGATATATATCTACGGGGGAAGTCGGGTTGATGGCGTATAGCACCCCCGCAGTTTCATAGTGTAGTCTACGTATTGTGTGTGTATATATATATATATTTGCGTATTTTGAGACATAACTAATTAGCAAGAATTACTTTAGGTGACTTTGGGTTAGTGTTAGCGTACTTGGATGTTAATGCTTAGGTCTAGTTTCTTAGTCGCGAAACCCTAGAGTAATGTTTGGCACACACGCACGCACACACGCATACATTTGATTTTCTTGTGCGTATATGGGGATATATATATATATATATATACATATATGTATGTGAGTATATATATATATATATGTATATATATATATGTATATGTATACATATACACGGATGATGAGGATAGTATATGATACTCGGAGATGAGTCGATGTGATTGGGCATGATGCCGTGAGATCGGTGATGTGATCTGGGTCGTGTTATGAGATACGACATATTATATTAGCGGATTGATGAGCGAGGTGTTTTCATACACACGCGGATATATGTTGATGGTATCGGTATGTACTAGACTTAGATCAGTACCCTGTTCATGATATTATGATAATGATACCATATGGATATTGAGGTATATGTGATAGGCGACCCGTAGCCCTATTTTGGGATACCGTACGATGGATTTACCGTACGAGATATAATTATGATAATGGATCCGCACTCATGATTCGAGGATGTCATATTATATATATTGTATCGTACGTGACGCTATTGAGGCGGGATCACCGACTACTAGATATATCGACTCAGACTTAGGAGGATTTCCTTACCCTTTTGATTAGTCCTGTAGTTTATCTGGTAGATATTAGACTGGGCTCGAGTCATACTTATTTTCAAAATTGACGAATCGTGGGTAGTTTAAAGACATGCCCTATTTTCTAAAAACCACGATTCGTGTTATTTCAATAGCCCAAAAACTGTATGACTCGTATATAGAAATGTATATTCTTTATTGTCACGTTTACTATTCATACTCCGTTTATTCATGTTGTTATCATCGCATTGCATGTTTAATGTGCACTTTAGTGATTATGAAACCCTGCTGTAAGGACACCAGCACCATTACCAATGATGCGTATGCTCCACGTACACTTGCTTGCTGGCTCAGACATATCATCGGTAATTTTCATGTCACGTACACCTTAGAAAACATTATTTCGTAAGTATAAATTGCTAGTTGGTAGTTGTAATATAGTACTAGTACATTGCTTTTATATGCTAGTTTGACATCGCATTTCTTACTTCGACACTTCGTGCATGCATATGCATATTCATTGTTATGAAATATTATGGAGCTTTATGCCGGTATTTCACTGCTATTTACATTGGAATTTGGGATTTGGATTTTCCATGAGATTTCTGGATTTGGAGAAACCGCAAGGATTTTATAAACTGATTATCATTTCTAAAAAAATAGGAAATGCGGTTTTCTCGTGATATGATGTGAGATATGTCCACCATGAGTTTTCTCGGCTCTTGAGCGATATTATACACCCGATTCGAGGAGGAGGAGGAACCGTCTGTGGGTGCATGGTGGACCCGGTGCGGTACCCCGGGAAAAGATGGTTGCAGATGATGGTGTTGAGCCTGCCAGGGAAGCACTACCGACCGGTTATTTGTGACACGGCAGATATCCGGAGGATACCGACGTAGTCGTGAGATTTGATTTGGGCCAGTCCGGATTGCCGGAGCCCACGGGCCAGTCCGGATTGCTGGAGCCCGAGATATGAGATTTTATGATATGGGCCAGTCCGGATTGCCGGAGCCCGAGATATTGAGATATTGAGATATATATTTTGTGTCGATGCTTGACACGGATTCTATGTTGATTTCATTGATGATACCTCGATTTTATATACAGAAATCTCACTAAATTAAGAAAACAGTTTTCCATTCATGATGTATTCTGTTTTCATTTGCAATGAATTTGCACATCATATTAGTGACATATTGCTACCCGAAGCACTGACACGAGCACTTGATATTACACTTATGTGTAGATAATCTCAGGTTTATATTATATTTGAGGATATCATTATCGTATGACCTAAGATTGAGTCGTACATGCGATATCTGCTCGGTGATGTTTTCTACTCACGAGTTGGCAACTCACCCCCGTTGTGCCACAGTTTCTTGCAGGTTTTGCCGTACAGGTTTCGTTGCGGCTTGCTGGCACACTGCTTCCTTCCGGGTGGTTGTCTTGGTAGGTGGGTTCACTCGCATCGTGACTACCATTGTACTTATTTATATTTTGTTGTATCTAGTAACTCCATCAACCAGACTTGTATATATTTCAGACTTAGAAAACCAGTTGTTATTCTTTTGACCTTTGAGTCACGCTTGTATTATTATGGTTTTCTGGTGGACTTAGGTTTTCTTCTGAGTTTTGATCCTCGCCCTTCGGCGTTGTATATTATTTTATTTCTTGCGTGGTTATGACCGCCAATTGGCGAAGAGCTAGCTCCCGCTTGGGGATGCCTTTTATCATTATATATATTTCATGTGTTATACCCGTTTGGGGCCAGTATTTACAAAGGAGACTCTGCCGAAATTTTCGGGAAAATATGATATTGCTTTTAAATGTTTAACACCACTTATTTTGTTTAAACTACTTGTTTTAAATAAGTATTCATCCACTCTCTTTTAAAATGGTTTAGATTTCTGGGCTTTTGGCTTACTTGAATTAGGTGGGGTCCTATAGACTTCACATGATTCAAGTGCCAGTCACGTGCTATTTCGGGTCGTGACAGGGTCGTCCTTAGGGAAACGTTGAATCTTTCAATCTTACTTTAGACGTATTGATTAGAAAAGAGGAAGGAGAATAGATAATAATGAAGAATAGTTATAGATTCTAGATCTATGTTACACACGGATGCAGAAAATAGATCTAGTTTAAAGACGGATTTAGATTTTATATCAGAAGAGGGCTTGTAGGGTTCGTTCGGATTTAGTAGTCATGAATGACTAATAAAGATGACTCTTTTTATCTATTGATAGATTTAAAACTAGATTGATAGCGATGAATGAGGATTATGGTTCTTGGAAGAAACCAGTATTTCCACACTATTGACCCTTGTCCTTTCATTGATCTCTATTCATGTCTAGCCCTTAACAAAACAATTGTTAATCTAATCTCAAATCACGGTCATGACTATCAATAAATTGATAGCGCGCCCAATTAGGATGTTAACATTTATTTTGCTAAAGTTTATAAACTTCATAAGACTTAAAAGAAGTTAAGAAATTTTTCATCTTCCATTGTTCTACCATAATCTTACGAACCCTATCAAGCGGTGAATTACTCGCGCATGATGGAGATAGAAGAACGGATAGAGATCATGATGTAAATAAAAAATAAATGCAATAAGAATAAAACAACTACCTTTATTAATCAACTTGATCAATTACACTTTTTGTTCCTTTAGAAAGTGGAATACAAAACCCTAGTTTGCTTCTCGATCTATCTTGAAGGAGGTAAATGAACAGCCGATTGATCAACCTGGATGCGTGAGTCAACTTGAACTTCGTGATCTCTTCGGTTTGATGATTTCTAGGTTTAGCCCTTGGTCCTTTATATAGCCCAAAAGTCAGAAACTAAAGATCCCAAGAATCAGGATTTGTTGTTGCAAATCAAACCTAAAAATCCCAAACCCTAAATCTTCTTTCCTGCCGTGGATCCGCCGCATTATTGCTAGTTTGGCCACGCAACCGTGGCCGTTTGGTTGAATCTTGGCTTCATTTTTCTGGGGCTAAGGAATGTTGACACGTGGAGATTTTCTAGATATATGGAATCTTCATATCTTTTCTGAGTCTCTGCCAGTATTGATTCTTCGATTTTATCTAACTTTATCCGTAGATTTTTGATTCCCGACATCTCAACATCTCGATCTCCTGACCTGAACTAAATCTTGTACAATATCTCAATGAATAATGTTAGTAATATTTGGTATTTTTGAGATATTATCCTAACCATTTGATATGATATTATATTTTGAGAATATTGGTTAAGGATATTTGATATGATATGCATATTTAAATTATCAAAATATTGTATAAATATTATATGCATATATTTTCCTTCATAATGTTAATTATAATATATATAAACATATGAAAATAGATATTTTGCAGATAAACCCTCATATGTTTCATATTTAAAATAAACATCTTTAAATATCTAGGAAAAGTAAGGAAAATGTTATATCAAATATGCAGTATTTTCGACTGAACAAATACCCCCAAACTTAACTTTGATCGTCCCGAGCAAACTTATTTATTCAAGAGAGGGAGAAAAAGAAAAAGAAAAACCTAAGTAGCACACTTTCGTTCGAGTGCAGATGAGTTTTCGTTACCGGCCGTTTGGAAAGAATTATTATAAGGTGTAGAATTGTTGGCCGAATTTTGAAAAGGTTGCGATTGAAAGGGGTGCTGACTTTGTGGGTGTGGTTGCTGCTGCTGTGGAGGAGGTCTTTGATAATTGCTCTGGAACTGGTTTTGATTTTGGGTTTGGTTTTGGTTCCAAGAAAAATTAGGATGATTCCTCCATCCCTGATTGTACGTGGAAGAATAAGGATCGTTTCTAGGTCGCTGCTGAAAAGTAGCATTAGTGTGTTCTTGACCTTGAAACGGTGCATTCACAGGACTGTTTACCACCGAAAACTGGGAAGACAAACGTCTTGCTTGAATTTGGGGGCAGATGCTATTTGGATTTATCCGTCCACCTATCCGAAGACGCCAAGTTGATTTATGGCATCGTGCATCGGAGGTTTGAACGGATGCGGCCGTTGTAGCAGATTTTGTCAGATTCCCCCTCGTTGTGAGGGGTTTTTGATTGTGGGGATGCTCTTCCCTACAGGCGCAAGCCCCTGCAGTTAATTACGTTACCGCATCGCGGTAACCACTTTCTCCTACTCCAGAAGGTCACTTCGTGTCGTGTTTGTTTGTTTTATTTTCGGTTGCCCATGGATTGTATACGGAGACTAATTTATGTTGTCGCCCGTAGGACGTGGATTAGTCCAAATCCGTATGTTCTTAGATTTGGGTTTAGGTTGATTTAAGGATCGTTAATCTCATTTGATATCAAGATCAACTTAAATGTTTGTTGAGGATACGTTAGTCTAATTTTAGGCTAAGATATACTTGACAGGATTTTGGGATCATTCAGACCCAACAAAAGAGCATTTGGGCTTTATTGTTTTAGTTTAAGGACGTTGCGGTCCGTTGCTAGTTTATGGACGTTGCGGTCCGCAGTGGGATGTGCCCGTCAATTTGGAAGTGCATCAAAGAGTTGTTGGTTATTGGGACCCACCACCTCTCTGAAGACGCTGAAGAATTACAACGACATGTATCAGAGATGTGAGGAGATGTAACCTTGAACCAATGTCCGTTGGGAGATCTGTAGTCGTGTTTGGGACTAGGACCAATTTGGAAAATGATGAGCACATAGGCTCGGTTGATCTGAATTGGGGATTTGGTCAACTTAGACTCAACCCACTCAGTCTTTGAATAAAGTGTTAAACACCTGCTTGGGCTCAGTCCATTTTCTATGCAAATAATGCTGAGCATTCATATGGGTTCTGACACTTATACTTTGCTCTACTTTCCCCTTTCTTTTTTTTTGTTCTTTTATTTTTATGGAGTGCTAAACACTCTTTATGGCGCCCTCGTGCGGAGCACATGAGCCGTTTGGCGCTGAGCGCCAACCACTGAGTGCTAGGCACCCCTTATTGAGCAGCGCCTACGTGAGGGACGCGTGAGGCGCTTGGCGCTGAGCGCCAACCATTGAGTGCTAAGCACTCTTTATTGAGAAGCGCCCATGTGAGGGACACGTGAGGTGCTTGACACTGAGCGCCAACCATTGAGTGTTAAGCACTCTTTATTAAGCAGCGCCCACGAGAGGGACACGTGAGGCGCTTGGCGCTGAGCGCCAACCATTAAGTGCTAAGCACTCTTTATGACCAGCGCCAATGTGAGGGACACGTGAGGCGCTTGGCGCTGAGCGCCAACCATTAAGTGCTAAGCACTCTTTATTGAGCAGCGCCCACGTGAGGGACACATGAGGCGCTTGGCGCTGAGCGCCAACCATTAAGTGCTAAGCACTCTTTATTGAGCAGCGCCCACATGAGGGACACGTGAGGCGCTTGGTTTTCTTTGGGTGTTCTGTTTTGAAGAGTTCGATTCTCTTTTCTTTTCTGGATCTTTGATCCCTAAGAACAAGTTCATCCCTATGAGAATTAAATTCTCATTTGTGGGAGACTTGTCTCATGGATCCCAGATATAGGGAAAGAACTATATTCTTTTATGAGGATTAAACCCTTAGATATGCAGATGAGATGCTCTGATCTCTATTATTATTTTTATTTACCTCGAAGAAAGGTATTCTTCTTTCTTCCTTCTTAAAGCTTTCTTCTTGCTTGCTCTAAAGCTTATGGGGGGGTTTCTCTCTACAGGACTTGAAGTCTTGGGTCCTTTATATAGTGGATGCAAGTTTGTTGATTTAGTTAAAGAAATCTCTCGTTGAGAGATCTTTAATTGATTTGAGAATTTTATCCACCGTTGGATCTTTGATCTAAGGACTTCTGCAGAAGATATCTTTCTCGTTTTTAACAAGATTGGGAAATATTTTTCCATACAGAGCTTATTCTGTAGCTTGGTGATTTTTAATCATCATTGGATTTTTAATTCAACGGTGCTCTGTTTTACAGATAGTAATCTTTCTTGTTTAGAAAGAATTGAGGAATATTTCCTCAACAGAATTTAATTCGGTACTCTGATGATTTATCATCTTCGTTAGATCTTTGATCCAACGGCTCTGTTTAACAGAGAGATTTGGTTCTGGCGCTGGCGCCCTCGTGCAAGGTACGTGAGGCACTGCCTCAGAGTTTTTAACTCTTGGCGCTGGTGCCCTTATGCGAGGCACGTGAGGCGCTGCCTCAGAGTTTTTAACTCTCGGCGCTGGCGTCCTCGTGCGAGGCACGTGAGGCGATGCCTTAGAGTTTTTAACTCTTTGCGCTGGCTTTCAAATTTTGAACAGGGCTTTGCTCTTTTATTGGGGAAACAAATGCCTCCCACCGTTGCGCTCACGTGGCTCACACGTGAGTGCAGCGGTGGCAGTTTTTCCACCGTTGGATTTTCTTGGAAGTTGAATCGACTTCCTGTGCCTGTAAGTAGGGCCTTTGGCCCTTGAGATGACTGCTGTTCATCTTCTTTTGTTCTTCTTTTTTATGAGAATTTAATTCTCCTTTCAGAGCTTAGATCTTGCCCGAAGAAATCCCTTCTAGAGTTAGAACTCTGCCCAAAAATTTGGTAAGGATCATAATCGAACATCTTAATATAGCTTTACTCTTCTTAGATCGTAGATCTTAAGATGTATTTTAGGGCTGCTTAACCCATTAATTAGAACACTGTTCATCTTTCATGAAGAACTCTTAGAATTTGTTTTGCAGATCTTAAAGACCTTGAGGTTTTACCCTGTTAAAAAATCTTTGCTCTTTAGAAAAAAAAATTTGGGGAATTTTATCCCCTTCTTAATTAAAGTTAACAGATGTGAAATCTGTTCGCAGAGTACAGCTCTCAAGGGAGTTTAACTCCTTGGCCCAATGAAATTTCTCATTAAATGAGAATCCTCTTAGGATTTCATTCTTAATGAGTGACTACCCCATCAATGATGGGACGTCATCTTGATTTTGTGGGTCCCCCTTTTTGTCCCTTTATTCTGCTTTGCAGTGCGATACAATTTTTAAGTACCAAGTGTCGGAGTTCAGAACATAGCGTTGATAACTAACCCTTGTCTCTCTTTGTATAGGTATTATGGCTTCCGACTCTTCTTTCCCTTTTGTACGTTCAGAGAGCGCCTTTGCCAACGCGCCCGTGGATCGGGAAGTCTTCGCGCTTATTAAATATCATGACCCGGAGCAGAAATCTCTTCACCTATAGAGGTCGTGGTACAATCAGATTATCCAGGGTCGGCGCAATTTTTCTTGTGCAATACCCTCAAAGCCCATTTTATCAATTCACTATGCCGACTCGTCTCAAGTGAATTATGCTGTAGAGGAGGTCAACTGGACCTCGGAAGGCCGCCTTCAGCCTTCTATGGCATCAATACTCGTACAGTCGCCGATGGCCTTGGATATTTTGGGGCGACGCATATGTCAAGGCGAGTCGTGCCCTTGGGGGCAAGTATATATGATAGGTTTGACTCCTCGCCATTCAGCCGGCTACCTGCAGTGGGCTCGGTATATTCTGTCGGCCAGGAAGTCGCTGCTGCTGAAGCTCGGGTTGTATCCCGCGATTTATGCGTCTCTTTTTCAATATCCCGCATATCATGTATGGTGGGTCAAGGCTTTCCTGGATCAATGGAACATCGCGACCCACACATTTCTTCTGTCGTACCGGGAGGTCTCTATTTCCTTAGAGGAATTTACGGAAATTTTAGGTCTACCCGTCAGAGGGGAACATTACGAGGAGATACTTCCCCCTGATGAGTACATCTTTGCCACCAAATCAGTGGTAATAGGCCTCACTCCGGAGAATTCCATTCAACACCGGTTCTCGAGCCTAATCAAAGTGTTGATCATTTATGAGAGTCTGTTTTTGGAGTCTGGAGGGCACGGAGTCAGCTTCGCCGATTTCATTGCCCGCTTTCTTCGTCCTGAAGTCTTGTCAAAACAAGCCGTAAAATTCGCCAAGCTTGACGACCCATTTGGTTTTGGTTTGGATAACCAGCCAACGGCGGAAGCGGATCAAAAAATTTCTTTATTCTAGACACTCCGGTCGTCCATTTTGCAGAACTTGCTGCTTCAGACATCGATGAAAAGACGTTCTTTCTGGGGTTCATCGGCCTGTAATTGAGCTGGTTTGTGCTTCCGATGCACCCTCGCTACATGAGGCCGTCTGTTTTTTATCCATCCCACCGCATGGTTGCAGGGACGCGTGTAGCCATTGGGATTGCAGGGCTAGCTCATCTATATCACAGCCTGAGCTTAGCGGCAGATACTACTTAGCCAGGGGTAAAACCTGTACATCTTCCGTTGCACTAATTCAGGTCCTGGGTCGAGATGCATGTGCTGGGTGCTTTCGGAGTCCACAAACGACACCGCTTCTACGACAGCTACAATTTTCCCCGGGTCATGCTCCTAGTTGACGCTTCTGCATTAGATCCGTCGCAGCGAGAGGCTCGACGTTTGGTCCTCCGCCCGCGTATGGTCGGGGATAGTATGACTTTTGTCGATAAAGTCTTAACTATAGGCAAGGAATCTACCAAGGCAGTGCAACCACTGCGTGATACTTTCAAAGACGGGGCTCCTACGTTGAAGGCTCGGGAGATCCTGCACTTGTATTCAATTAGGCCAGGCTTTTTTGTGTTCAGGCAAAACGCCTCGGCACTGTTCATGAGGTATAACCCGCACCGTTTCGCTCAACAGTCGGGTTACAATCAGGGTGTTCCCTTGAGGCATTCTTAGCCGATCCGGCCGCTACAGAAGAGGGCATTCGTAGCGCGTTGCACCACTTTATGGGACTAAATACGGGGTCCAACTTTCTCATCAGCGAACCGAGCTACGTGCCAAAAGCTTCGAACGCCTACGTGGCGTGGTACCAGCATGCGACGGGTGCTGTTATCAGGGAAGAGAGACGGCTATTACTTGATCATAAAGATGCTGTCCCAGCTGGTAACCCTGCAGTCCCTTTGAAGCGACGGACCGCCGTTCGTCCTTCCTTAAGAGAAGTCACTACGGTTGTGGTCCCGCGTGCCTTCCCTGAGAAGTCTCAACCCAGTGTTCCCATAAATGCGGTAGCCATGGCGTCCCCATAACCTGGTGCTGGTACGGAAATCGGGACCCGCCGCCCGAAAATACCTGTCAAGCGCAAAATCTTTTCATCGGCCGCCGGTGTCCGCTTGCAGAAAAAGAAGAAGTCGCTATTCTCTGCCGATGTCATATTTGGCCAGGAACCACATGCTCCCTACAGCGAGGGCTTGTGCGAATACGGTACCAACGAGGGAGTCTGGGACTGTCCAGACCGCTGCTCTTTCTCCTTGTGGCTCCTTGGTATCGGCGGGCGTCACAAGCGTTACGACGGCCCTTGTCGAGTCGGGGGATGAGGCTATGGGCGCAGAATCTATTCCTCCGAGAGAGAGTGAAGAAGCTGTTACCCCTGGTGACGCCTCCGTCACGGTTTTGGTCCATGATTTATCAGGTAGTTCTTGGGTCACTGTTTTCGAGTTTTTCAACCCTGTTCAGCCCTTCTGATGATATTTTGTTTTTCTTGAGTATAGGCTCAGTGAACCCTGAGGCTATACCGTCTGAAGAAGTGTCGCTGGTAGCTGCTCTAACGGTCGCTGTCCCCTCGCCTTCTTCTGTGCCCTCTCAAATATTGGAAGGTATGGGTTTGCGACTTATTTGTTTCTTCGTGGATACAATCCTCCTTGTATTGACTGTATATTGTCGCAACTCTGCAGGAGTCCTTTTCGACCATTTATACCAGGTGTTGAGCCCGCATTTTTCCTTTCGGTCAGAAATCGTTCCACCTTCTGGTATTGGTTAGTATATTCTTCAGCTAATGTTTCCCCCTATCTTTTACGAATAGACGTATTGTTGCTAAGTCTTCTTCATATTGATCATAGCGCCACGGGTCAGAGGAGGAGATGAAAGAATAGCCGTGTCTCCGGTACTCCCCATCCTGCCTCCTGTCCCAGCTGGTATAATAGACTCCATCCCTCATGTGTTTTCTTTATCTCCCGAGTCGACATTTGACCATAATTTATTTTGCAGCAATTGCACCGGCTCCAGCTCCTTTTGAGTCTCGCATTCCAATGCCCGCAGGGCCCTTCGCTAAACGCATATCTTCTAGGGGCGCCGCAAATAGCCGGCGAATATTGAGCGAATTTATTAAAGATCTCGATGCCGAGGCCCTCAGTTCTGCTACGGATTTTGCCGTCGAAGTCAATCCAATGCTGGCGACACTCGTGAACTTCAATGATGAAGATCTCGTCGGCTCTTAGGTTGATTATTGCAGAAAGATCGAGGCTTGCCTGCATGAGATTGAGTTCAACCGCCTTTCTCCTGAGGTGTTGGCTTCGAACTCCCAAAAGGCTACGTGGGTCGAGCATAGTGTTCCTTTCATTCGCCATTTTGAACGAGAGACGACCCTGAGACGAAAGGAACATGAGGTGCCTACAGCGAATCTGTCCGATTGTGCGCCCAGGTTGAAGCGAACGCTGCGCAGTTAAAAGCTGTTTTCGACAACCTCTAGTGATGTATCCCAGACGGGTTGACGCTTAGGCGGACGCTTGACTTCACCGAGCGGGCCATGCAGGACTGCGAAGCTGCTGTGCTAGAAACCGATGAAAAGCTTTCGTCCTGCTTACGGCAACGGACTCAAGTTGAAGTAGAGTTGGCCGCGATAGCTGACCACGAGAAATGATTGAGTGGAGCGCGCGAGTGGCTTGCTGATTTGTTGAAGACGCCTCCTCCTTAATAACCGTCTTTGTACCTTTTTTTGTACTGACTGCAAACTTGCGATTTATGAATAACATGTATTCATTTTGATTCCATTATGAAATGTATCTTGTATTCACTTGAATTCATGAACAAAAGACATATTTTATTTCATATTGGCATGTAACTCTGGAAAATGTGGCCCGTAGATAGTCAATCTTGACTTCCTTGTAGGGCAGCGATGGAATAGGAAACGGTTTCAAATTTGCCGCCTAAGACTTTTCTACTTTATGAGCCGTGAGGGTCTGTTTCCCCCCAATAAGAGAGCAAGGCTCTGTTCAAAATTTGAACTGAGGCAGCGCCTCACGTGCAAAGCATGAGAGCGCTAGCGCTCAGAGTTAAAAAAAACTTCGAGGCAGCGCCAAGAGTTAAAAACTCTGAGGCAGCGCCTCACGTGCAAAGCACGAGAGCGCCAGCGCCAGAACTAAAAGTTCTCCACCCTTGGATCAAAAATCCAACGAAGATGATAAATCATCAAATTACAGAATTAAATTCTGTTGAGGAAATACTCCTCAAATCTTTCCAAACAAGAAAGATTGTGCTCTGTAAATCAGAGCACCGTTGGATCAAAGATCCAATGGTGATTAAAAATCACCAAGATACAGAATAAGTTCTGTATGGAAAAATATTTTCTCAATCTTGTTAAAAATAAGAAAAATGTCTTCTGTAAAACAGAAGTCCTTGGATCAAAGATCCAACGGTGGATAAAATCCCCAAATCAATTAAGAAACCTCTCAATGAGAGATTTCCTCAACTGAATTAACAAATCAGCCTCCCCTATATAAAGGACCCAAGAATTCAAGTCTTGAAAAGAAGAACCTCCCCAAAAACTTCGATCTCAAAGAGAAGAGCAAAAAAAAAAAGAAAGCTTTAAGAAGAAGAATTTTCTTCAAGGTAAAATAGAGATCAGAGCATCTCAAGGGTTTAACCCTCATAAAAAGAACATAGTTCTTTCCTTGGATCTCAGATCCATGAGACAAGTCTCCCCCAAATGAGAATTTAATTCTTACGGGGATGAATTTTTTCTTAGGGATCGAAGATCCAAGGAAGAACAGAGAATTGAACTCTTCAGAAAATAATACACAAGAAAAACCCAGCGCCAAGCGCTACTCAATAAAAGAGTGCTTAGCACTCAATGGTTGGCGCTCAGTGCCAAGCGCTCCACGTGCTCCTCACGTGGGCGCTGCTCAATAAAAAGTGCTTGGCACTCAGTGGTTGGCGCTCAGCGCCAAGCGCTCCACGTGCCCCTCACGTGGGCGCTAATAAAATATAGAGTGCTTAGCACTCAGTGGTTGGCGCTCAGCGCCAAGCGTTCCACGTGTCCCTCACGTGGGCGCTAATGAAATAAAGAGTGCTTAGTACTCAATGGTTGGCGCCCATCGCCCAGCGCCTCATGTGCCATTCACGTGGGCGCTACTCAATAAAAAGCGCTTAGCACTCAAAGTCTGGCGCTCAGCGCCGAGCGCTTCACGTGCTCCTCACGTGGGCGCTACTTGACATAGAGTGCTCTACACTCATCACACAGAGCCCAGCGCCATAAAGAGTGTTCAACACTCACAAAAAACAAAAGGAAAAGAAGTAAAGTGTGAGCGTCAGAACCCACATAAATGCTTAGCATTGTGTGTACAGAGAAAGGACTGTGTCCTAGCAAGTGTCTAATACTTTATTCAAAAAGAAACGACAAAGACTAAATGTGCTGAGCCCAAGTTAGCAAAACTCCTAATCAACCGAGGCCATGTGCTCTTTATTTTTCCAAACTGATCTTAGTCCCAAACAAGACCACCGATATTTTGACGAATATCCATTGGTTCAAGGGTACATCTCTCCGCACCTCTGATATATGTCGTTGTAATTCTTCAACGTCTTCAGAGAGGTGGAAGGTCCCAATAACCAATAACTCTTGGTATACCCCCAAACCAACAAACCATAAACCCTTTGAACCGCAACGTCCTTAAAACTAAATTGTGGACCGCAACGTCCCTAAAAACTAAATTCCACGGACTATGATGTCCTTAAACTTCGGACCGTAATGTCCCTAAACTAAATTCCATGACCGTAACGTCTTTAAACTAAACCCTTTGGACCGCAATGTCCTTAAAACTAAACTCCATGGACCGCAACGTCCCTAAAAACTATATTGCGGACCGCAACGTCCCTAAAAACTAAAATGCGGACCGCAACGTCCCTATAAACTAAAAAATCCTGTTGAGTAGATCCTAGTCTAAAACTTAGACTAACGTATCCTTAACAAACATTTAAGTTGATCTTAATCTCAAATGAGGTTAACGATCCTTAAATCAACCAAACCCAAATCTAAGAAAATACGGATTTGGACTAATCCATGCCCTATGGGCGACAATATAAATTAGTCTCCGTATACAATCCACGGGCAATCAAAAAATAAAACAAACACACACGACACGAAGTGAAC
The DNA here is from genome assembly GCA_030015575.1 of Agapanthus africanus. Lineage (NCBI taxonomy): Eukaryota > Viridiplantae > Streptophyta > Magnoliopsida > Asparagales > Amaryllidaceae > Agapanthus > Agapanthus africanus. Next base: position 400,936,816 of record CM057347.1, read on the forward strand.
ATCTGGAGAAGGAGAAAGTGGTTACCGCGATGCGGTAGCGTAATTAACTGCAGGGGCTTGCGTCTACAGGGAAGAGCGTCCCCACAATCAAAAACCCTTCGCAAACGAGGGGGGATCTGACGAAGTCTGCTACAACGGCCGCATCCGTCTAAACCTCTGATACAGTGCCATAAATCAACTTGGCATCTTCGGAGAGGTGGACAGATAAAACCAAATAGCATCTGCCCCCAAAATTCAGGCGAGACGTCCCAACGTCCCGGTCGCATCTTTCGGCGGTGAACAGATTCTGGCACGCCCGGTGAGACCTTTTCCTCTTTCCACTCCACACTTCATGTGTCGTGTTCACGAACAAAATCGCGGTTTGTTATGGTTGCCTTTGGGTTTGAGTTACTAAGATTTGGTGTCTTGCTTCGTGCAGAGGAGAAGACGGCGTCAATTGCTTCCAACTGCACCAACTGCAACAACAACTACCACTCCGTCCCTGTTGGAGGAGTGACTTATGGGCCCCAAGCGGCCTCTATCTTCGCAATGCCGGTGGAACAGGTGACCCAGGCCACCACTGGATTGTTCTTCGGGACCATGCTCCCGCCAATGAGCTTCAAGGGCTCCAGTGCCGTCACAGGAAGCTCCAAAGAAGTCGGTCTTTGATCGTCTTACCACTACCACGTCCCCTCTCAACGGGTCATCCAAGTCCAACGCCTCGGTCTTTAACAGTCTAGGCCAAAGCTCAAGTGGGCCCGTGAAGAAGCCTGCAATACCCGAAGGGGTTATCCTGAAGCGGATAGCTATTCCAGCTCCGGTAAACGAAGTCATCAGAGGGGCTTCTCCTGCTAAGGGATCGGTCTTCACAAGACTGGCCGTTCCAACTCCCGCTGCGGGCTGAGTCGCCTAAACTACTTCCCTTACTCGAAATTCGGCCTTCGACAGATTGACCATTCCTTCCCAGCGGACGTCAGTCTACGACAGGCTGGTACCAACAACAGCCTCTCCTAAAAGAAGGGGGCATGAGGAAGCTACTCCGACGATAGAGATGATCCCGGCTACGCGTCATGCTCAACGTCGCCACTGGCGCCGAGTGAGGAAAGCTGGGGGCAGTTCCCTTTCCGGACTTACCCCACCAGCTCCAATGGTGGAAGTTGATGCTGCTGTTCCAACCGGGAACAACTTTGAGCCGCTCAGGAGGGTGTACAAGAATTCTCCAATTGCCGTACTGAAAAGGTCTCCTCCGCCTGCTGAAAACATCACAAAGGCGAAGCTGGAGCAGCCCTCCAGCGGCTGTCCTCCAAAATCCACAGGGTCTGGCGAAGAGTCCAAGACTCTGTAATCGACAAAGACTACTCCCGCCGATCGAAGAAAATGAAGGTCCGGCATGAGGAGAATCATTCCGCCGTCATACCACAGAAAGTATCGTCTGCGACAGCCCCCTCAACTTTGACCGTTCATAAAAAGAGAAGACCCGAGAAGATCCCTGTGCCTTCGACAAATGTCAAGGGTACTGAGCCCAAATGCCCCAAGTCCGGGGGCATGATAGTGCACACCGTCTATATGGCTTCCGGAAAAAAGGAAAGCCGTGCTTCTGGAGGTCATCGACCACTTACGAGGTCCGTAACAAAGGCTCAGGAGCAACAACAGAAACTCCAGGAGATGCTGACAAAGATGGCCGCACTTACTGGGCAGAAAGAAAGCCCAGAAGTATCGTCGGATCAACGCCAGGAATAGGAAACCGACGCCAAGTTCCTCCGAAGAATGCTCGAAAAGAAAGATAAAGAAGCCGTGGAACAAGAGGCTAACATAAAACAAATGGTGCTTCTGTTCCAAGATATGGTGGGCATGATGATCCAGCCGGACCTTCCAGCCGAAGATCCCCCAATAATCATTGAAGACGACAGAGGGGAGACATCAAACCCTCTTCCGGCACTATCAACAGCCATGGAGGAGACGATCTCGAAAACTACGCTTGATGACTACATAGCTTAACAAATACGAGCTTATCAGGCAAGCGAAGCTGCCGGCCAAGTCGTCAGAACTGGGCGACCCTATCCAGGCTGGTACGATCAGATTAAGTACCCACCGGGATATACGATCCCTAAATTCTACGTATATAAGGGGACAGGCAACCCCTATCAGCACGTCGCTCAGTTCAGGGCTCTATGCGGTAATACTGGAGGTGACGACAAATTACTACTTCGCCAGTTCGTCGGCAGTTTAGCAGAGACAGCTTTTGAATGGTACTCGGAGCTCCCGAATGACTCTGTCAAAACATTTCCAGAAATGGAGCTACTGTTTACACAAAGGTTCGCAAGCGCTGGCGAGTGCATCCCGATCATCGTATTAATCAACGCTAGAGTGAAGCTGGGAGAAACCTGGGTTCAATACGTCATTCGGTGGCGGAACCTATGGTCAAAGTGTGAACAGCGCATAGAGGAAGCTCCTGCCGTGGGCATGTTCGTAGGGACCCTTGACCCGCAAGCGACTATATCCCAGTTTATGATGTTTTTCAAGCCGACCACTTTCCAAGCCTTGATCGACAAGCTGGCCCAAATGGACCAGATGGGCCATAGACCGTCCTCCTCAAAAAACGGAGCTTCAAAATGAAAAAGGGCAAAGGGAAAGCGACCTTCGTCGCCAACGCTCAGCAACAGCCGAGTGATCCGAAACCAGCTGCTCGCCAAACCGATAGACAGCGATCACTCGGAGAAAAGCTGAGACGTCCTTACTCGTTCCCCCGGGATAAGACGAGGAGACTATTCGAGCTAGCGGTGCGCAACAGGCTCATCACTCTACCAGATCCGAGACGCCCACCACAACCGGGCGACGTCAACAATCCCAATTACTGCTCCTACCACCGAATAGTGGGCCACCCAATCGAAGATTGCTTCGTCTTCAAAAACTGGATTGAGGACCAGTACCAACAAGGAAAATTTGCGTTGTCTGAAAACTGGAGGGTAAACCCGCCACAACCGCACGCTCTTAAAAAGGTGGACACGTTGGGGGCATCATGCTCATTTATAGAGGAGGCTCCATGGGAGGTTGTTCTTTCAGACAAGACTAAAAGAATGCTCAAGGATCTTCAATCATGTCCGACAATTAGATGGAAGAGCCCACTGGAGCTAGAGATCATTGAGGGGATGCTGAAACCGCGCCTAACGCCGAGAGTTGGTAGCAATGGACAAAATACCTAGGCCCAGCCATCAAAGTCTTCAAAGAAAAAGAACAAGACCAAAAAGCCCGCGCAGTCTGATGACAAGCGCACGGACCTGCAAAAGCATATTGATGCGCTGGAAGAGTATAACCAGAAGGTGTGAACCCCGGTCACACTCCAAGAATTTCTCAACCATATCCTTGAGGGCGGAGATGCCGACAATGATGAGGGAGAAGACTCGTCAGAAGAACCCGAGAATTATGTGGCAAGTTGTCACATGATCTCTCATTCACCAATAAATAACGAAGAAGCTCACTCGGCATCAGAAGATAATATAGAGGAGCTGGGGGCTGGGTCGGTGCCAAAATCCTTAGAACCGTCAGACGAGATAATTGATATGTTGCTGAATGAAGCCCGTCGGAAGAGCAAAGCTGATTAAGAGCGTGAAATGACCATATTTGAAAGGGCCAGGCATCGGCGTCAAGTTGAAGAAATCAGGGTAGGGATGAGTCGCAAAGCACTCCAACCAGATCGAAGCACGCCTGCAGCAGACAAAAACAGGCTTAAAACGAGGAAACGGTTCGCTAAAGCCCTGTCAATGGGAATGAAGCTGCCATCTTTCAAAGGAAATACTCCAGGCGGTATACACCTTGATGAAGCAGATGTACATCCTAACTACTGCTTATACCATCAAAGGACTGCGCACCCTACCGACGAATGCAGGGACTTTAAAAAGTGGTCGCAGGGATACGTTGCTCACCGACAACATTTCAAGCGGATGAAGCGCCAAGCTCGTCGGGAGCAGAAAAACACGACAGATGAGCACGAAAGAACTGCCGGCAACTGTCACGTGGTTGATACCAGGGGATCGCAAGTTCTCACCTTCATAAGCAATTCTGATGAAGAAGTAGCCCTCGGCCCTCTCTTCAAGGAATCCATCCCAGGAAAAGAGGAAGAGATAAAGAACTGTAAGAATATTCAGCTGCGGAACCGTACGTTGCCCGAAAAGAATCTCGGACCTACAAACAAGGGATCGAACAAAAAAGATAAGGGGAAGGAAAAAGTCTTTGAGGATATCGCCCTCGATGATCGAGTCGTCGTAGAGCTCACAGCCAAGGACCCGCTCAAGAAGAACAAGGTGGATTACAATGTCCTGGCACATCTGAGGAAGATACCCTCACAATTGAGTATCTTGGATGCCCTTCTCCTATCTAAAGAAGCATGAGATTCCCTGATCAGGGCATTACAAGAGCTCGAGCAGTTTCAAGCTTTCCTTATCGAAGGAAAGATGAGGGACGAGCTGGAAGAAGTGCACACAGTTGACATCACTTTCGGCGATGAAGATCTCCTCCTCGGAACGTGCGAGCACAACCGTCCCCTGTATGTCACCGGATACTGCCATGACATCTGTTGGGGTCAAAATTTGCACCCCAGTTGACCGGGTCAAAGTCAAGGTCAACCCCAAGTAAGCGAGCCCAAGCCCAAGTAAGTGGGCCCATGCCCAAGTCGAGCCCCGCAGCCGGCCTCCCCATGCCAAAATAAAAATCATGTAACAATTAATTTTGATGTAATTTTTTGTGCATGAATGTAAGTAAAATGTGCATAAAGCCAAATTTTTGTAAAGCCCATGGCTTATGTGCAAAAAGAAATAGCACATGAGCCATGGGTTGGGCAAGATGCCATTTTGTAAAGCCCCAAGGGGCTATATGTAAATATGTAAGCCTATATAAGGCAACATGATGATGAATAAAACATACACTTTTCATTCTCTAAAAACTCTAGGGTTTTTGTGCCTCCTTCTCCTTCTTCAAGGTTCTAAACCTTCTTCTTTCTTTTGAATTAAATCAAGAGTTTTACTCTGCCTTTTCAAAAACTAAATAGTTTTTCACCACAAAACCCACAAAGGGGAGCTCAGATCTTCCATTAGATCTCAAAAAGGGGAGACTTTTAAGTCTCACCCCCTTTTTTCCAAGATCCAGCCGATCAAGAGGAGGAAGAAGGAGACCCATCTCCAAAAATCCAACTTTGGACAAAATCCCAGTCAAGAGAAGATCCAGGGCTCAAGGGGAGAAGCCCCCTTCATCAGCTTCAAGATATCCTAGGAGTTTAACTCCTCATATATATATATATACACACACACACACACACACACACACATACATACAAAATAATAAGTTTTTCTGGGAGTACAACTCCCAATGCAGGGACCAAGTCCCTTTTGCCGCCCAAGCGCCCAAAGCGCTGGCGCCCGAGCGCCCACGTGCTTAGCACGTGAGGCGCGAGCGCCTAAAGCGCTGGCGCTCGAGCGCCCACATGCCTAGCACGCCCTAGCGCCCGAGCGCCCACGTGCCTGGCACGTGGGGCGCTAGCGCCTAAAGCGCTAATGCCCTGGCGCCCAAGGCGATAGCGCTAGCGCCCGAGCGTCCAAACGCCCACGTGCCGTGCACGTGAGGCGCTGGCGCTTTCTCCTATGCATTCTCTGGATGCCCTTTCCCTTATATATATATATGTATGTATATATACATATGCGCGCACACATACACATACTTCACCACACTATTCCCGTAAAAACTCTGCGGGGCCCCCGATATATCCAAAACCCCTTCAAAACACAACACTGCACATTGAGTTCACATGACCAGTTTAACCCATTAATCGGAGGTTCCCTTGCTCCAAAGGCGAGGGTTAATTAACGGCAGCTTAGTCTGCAGCTGCCGGAGATTCGGATCCCCACAATCAATAAACCCCAGCCTACCCTAGGCAGAGCGGATCTGTAATTCGCTTGACAAGCACGCGTGCATTCCCATCTCAATGGGATGACGAAAAACACCCTACAGATTCTGGCACGCCCGGTGGGACTTTTCTTTCCTCCCATATTTCGGGTTAAACGTTCATGCGAACTCAATCAATATACATATCGACTGCATGTACTGAAATCATGCTTCTTTGTATAGGTTAACAAATTTCAAATTGCAATCTCCGGACGCAGCAAAAATGTCTCCAAGGACAAGCTCAGCTCTCGACATAGCTCCCATCTCCTACACGATGAAGATGGACGCCAGGACGGTCCTCTCGGCTAGTCTCGGGCGACAATGGGAAGAGCCGCCGCTACCATTTGACTCTATTCTGTTCGTGTCAGCTAATGCCATCCCAGCTCCTCAATCCCCGGTGGTAGACAAACCGGTCTCGAAAGGCAAGAGGCCAAATGTGGTGGTCTCGAAGGCGCCCCAACTCAAACGCAAGTCGGTGTTTGAACGACTTTCCTTGGCCCCAGCTGTGGGCAAGGCCATCAACACGAACAAAGCAACGAGGCGTCTCGAGCAAGCTCCAGCGGTGCCCTCGACAACTGCTCGATCGGGTATCTTCTCTAAGCTCCTCATCAATCAACTCACAGTGGCTTTCCAGGAAACAGATGCCCGCCAAGCCCTTAAAATTGAGAAGCTAGGGCAGAAAAGGCTCAGATATAGAGCCAACAAAAGGGCTAGGGCTTCTGCTAGGCTGAACTTCGTGAAGTTCGAGGAACAGGGTTACCCTGCCAAAGATGAGGAAATGGCTGGATATGTGGTCCATACTGTCTACATGGTGGGCACACGCAGCAAGAGCAAGGATGGGGCCACTACATCTCAAATCCAATCTGGTGTGAATATGGCTGCCACATTCCAAGACCGGCCTCCTTTGGAAGGTAATGAAGACCTTTCCAGTGAGGCTGATAAGCAGAGAGAGCCCTCAGGTCATGAGGAGTCGAGCTCAGAAAGCGAAGAGGAGCCAATCTTCCGTCCCAAGAACGCAGAGCAACAACTTCTCCAAGAGCTCCGAAAACAGCTCAGAAGCAAAGACAAGGAGATGGCCAAGCTCTACTCAAAAATTGACGACTTGACAAACGTCGTCTTACAGCTCACGGCCCAACTTGCCTCTCATCTGCCCAATCAGGCGCAGGGCTCTCTCATGAACCGGGAAACAGTGTCCCGAGATAGCCGACGCCTATTCCTTCAAATCCAAAAGTGGGCGGACCGCATGAAAATCAGTCGCATCCTATCTCAGGAAATGTCTTGGCAACCGATGACAGTAGCCCGCTAACTCAAGATCAAATCATGGATTTGGTTGCCAACAAAGTCAAAACATTGGTAGCTGAAGCCGAAGCGCAAAAAGATGTTAGCAGTAGCGGGAGACCATATCCTGCTCAGTATGATCTGGTAGAATTTACAAGCGGCTATGTCATCCCTAAATTCGGAAGATTTGATGGGACGGGAAATGCGAATCAGCACATCGCCCACTTTAAAGCCTCATGCGGGAATACTGGAGGCAATGATGCGCTTCTCCTCCACCAGTTCGTTAATAGCCTGGCCGATGTTGCTTTCGACTGGTACGCGAGCATACCGGATGGCTCCGTCACAACTTTCGTCCAAATGGAATCTTTGTTCCGACAAAGGTTCATGTGTGTCAGCGATAAGATCACCGTTGCTGACCTCGTAAGGACCAAGCCAAAGAACAACGAAAGCAGCACGGATTTTATAACCCGATGGCGCAATCTCTCCGTCAAATGTGAACCGCCGATAGAGAAGGACCAATCTGTCAGTCTCCTTGTCGGAAATCTCAACAATTGGATGGCCCCGTTTCTATGCACCACGGGTCTCAAAACATTCCAAGAGCTGACCAGAAAATTCCAAATGTTGGAGCGCTCAAAGCAAGAGTCCTCCTCGGATTCCCAAAATAACAATAGGTCCTGGAGAAACCGAAAGGACGATAATCGCAAAGTCGGAAATTCCGACGATTCTGAATCTTTCAACACTTCGGCTAACCGAAATAAGCAAGGGATGAACGGGCCTAATGCCAACCAGCCTCGGAAGCCAGTGTTCGGAGAGGGAGGAGAATCTCCACTTAAAGAGAAGCTAGATAAGGTCTATTCCCTCAGAAGGGACAAAATCCGTAAAATATTCAAAGACGCCCAGAGGAACGGTCTACAGCTGCCAGAGTCAAAAAGACCGCAGGAAGCGAATATGACCGACGACCCCAAATACTGCCCCTATCACAGAGTGATAGGTCATGCCATTGAGGACTGCTTAGTCTTCAAAGATTGGGTCGAAAAGAAATACAAGGCAGGAGAGATAGAACTGTCTAAAGGCGTGTTAACAAACAGTCCAGCTGCGACCGCCAATTTCATACAAACGGAGATCGAAGTTCTTCTTGAAACCGATTCTCTCAGACATATGCCTTTCTCTGAAAACAATCGACCACCACGTCATTAAACTGGGAACAGTCGACCTCTAAGTCGTTAAATTGGGAATGTAAAAAAATTATATGTGTAGATAAAAAAAATGTGTAAATAAATAAATAAAAAGAAAAGCCAAAATGATGGGGCAACTCGCAATAAAAATCAGCGAGTAAAATAAAGATGAAAAATAAAGCCGAAATGATAGGGCAACCGCGAATAAAAGCCGAAATGATAGGGCAATCGCGACCTTCGCGATAAGAAAAGCTGAAATGATAGAGCAATCATGGTAAAACAAAAAAAAACAATAACGGCGAATAATGAGTCGCTCCTGGTACCATATTCCAGTGCAGCGATGCAGACGCCAATCAAAATCCAATTTCCCAAAATTCTTCCGGCCCTACGGTTGGTCCCCAAGTTGACTACCGTATACAATCTACGGGCTCAAATAATTCTCAGCATACCCATGCCCCACCGCGATCACCAGTTACGTGGCTGGTCTCCGCCCTTAGAATTATGCTCCATTGGGAAGACCCACTCACGTATCCTCACGATACATGAGGAGAACAAACCTTCGTGGGATCCTTACGACTCACAAAGGAAAAACACACTTAGGAGTCCTTACGACTCCTAAGGAGAAAATGCACCTACGGGATCCTTACGACTCGTAGGGAGAAAATGCTTTTATGGGACCCTTACGGCCCATAAAATTGAAAAGTCTTAGGTGATAGGGATCTAAACCTGTCTCCTAAGCCATCACTCCCCAACAGGGAACGGCAAATGATGAATTTCTCCTGGCATATGTGCTTCAGTGTTAGTAACGCTGATGCCTACCCTGACCCTAAAATTCCAAATTCCAATCCAATAGACCCCTAAGTCTTTAAACTGGGAACAGATGACCTCTAAGTCGTTAAACTGGAAACGAGGGAGATCCCCTCATGGCGAATGATGAGTCGCTCCTGGTACCATATTCCAGTGCAGCGATGCAGACGCCAACCAAATTCTAAATCCTATACCCCAATGGCGAATGATGAGTCGCTCCTGGTACCATATTCCAGTGCAGCGATGTAGACGCCAACAAAGTCCCGAAAATTTTCCGGCCCTATGGTCTGGATCATACATCCTGCAAAACCGTATACAATCCACGGGCGTAAAACGATCCCAATCTCTCCCAAGTCCTACCGGCGAGACCACATTCAAAGTCCTACCGGCGATGAAGATTAAAAAAAAAAGGTATGCCCACAAGCAAAATGGGCACGGATGAAAATCCGAAAGGGCTCCGTGAGTAAAAACAACAGGACTGCCGGCGAGTTTGTGAAAACCCGAAAGGGCGCAAACTCGTGAAAAAGAGATGAAATGCACTCGCAAAGTCCTCTCGACTTTGTGAGGAGAAAATTCCCGCGTGGGATTCTTACGACTCACAAAGGAGCAACACACTTGGGGGTCCTCACGACTCCTAAGGAGAAAATACACCTATGGGATCCTTACGACCCGTAGGGAGAAAATGCTTTGTGAGACCCTTACGGCTCACAAAATTGAAAAGTCTTAGGTGATAGGGACCTAAAACCTGTCTCCTAAGCCATCGCTTCCTGATAAGCAAGCGCAAATGATGATTCGCTCCTGGTACCATATTCCAGTGTAGCGATACTGATGCCAAGCAAAAACCAATTCCCAAATCCTCCCGGGGCAAATGATGAGTTGCTCCTGCCATTATTCCAGTGCAGCAATACAGATGCCGCCCAAAAAAATCAAATCCCCAAATCCTCTCATGACAGATGATGATTCGCTCCTGGTACCATATTCCAGTGTAGCGATGCTGATGTCAACCCAAATCAAATCAAATCAACAATCTCCGCATCGGAATCATGCTTCGTCTCAGAGTGTACCCCGTATAGAAATCATGCTTCGCCTCGGCGTATCTGCCTTCCATGTCGAAATTATGCTTCGTCTCGGAATCAAGTCAGCCAACAAGCTCTGCGTCGGAATCACGCTTCGTCTCAGAGTGTACCCCGTGTCGAAATCATGCTTCGCCTCGGCGTATCTGCCTTCCCTGTCGAAATTATGCTTCGTCTCGGAATCAAGTCAGCCAACAAGCTCTGCGCCGGAATCACGCTTCGTCTCAGAGTGTACCCCGTGTCGAAATCATGCTTCGCCTCGGCGTATCTGCCTTCCCTGTCGAAATTATGCTTCGTCTCGGAATCAAGTCAGCCAACAAGCTTTGCGTCAGAATCATGCTTCGTCTCAAAGTGTACCCCGCGTCGAAGTCAAGCTTCGCCTCGGAGTATCTGCCTTTCCTGTCGGAATTATGCTTCAGCTCGGAATCAACCAGCGACCTCCTCGTCGGAATTATGCTCCGACCCTTTGGAATCATGCTCCGCTCTTCGGAATGATGCTCCGATCCCTGGAGTCATGCTCCGCTCTTCGGAATGATGCTCCGATCCCTAGAGTCAAGCTCCGCTCTTCGGAATGATGCTCCGACCCCTGGAGTCATGCTCCGCTCTTCGGAATGTGCTCCGATCCTCGGAATTATGCTCCGACTCTTCGGAATTATGCTCCGATCCCTGGAATCATGCTCCGTTCTTCGGAATGATGCTCCGATCCCTGGAGTCATGCTCCGCTCTTCGGAATGATGCTCCGACCCCTAGAGTCATGCTCCGCTCTTTGGAATGATGCTCCGATCCTCAGAATTATGCTCCGACTCTTCAGAATGATGCTCTGATGCCTGGAATCATGCTCCGCTCTTCGGAATGATGCTCCGATCCCTGGAATCATGCTCCGCTCTTCGGAATGATGCTCCGATCCCTGGAGTCATGCTCCGCTCTTCGGAATGATGCTCTGATCCCTGGAATCATGCTCCGCTCTTCAGGAATGATGCCCCGATCCCGGAATTATGCTCCAACCCTCGGAATTATGCTCTGACTCTTCGGAATGATACTCCGACTCTGGAATTATGCTCCGCAAATCGGAATGATGCTCCGATCCCCGGGAATCATGCTCCCCGAGGGATGCTCCGCCCCCGGAATGATGTTCCACCTCGAAGTCTAGCTTCAAGATCCATCAATTTCATGCACACAACTCAAATATGCGGTGTGCATTTATTGATGGGGGGCACTTTGTTGGGGTCAAAATTTGCACCCCAGTTGATCGGGTCAAAGTCAAGGTCAACCAAGTAAGCGGGCCCAAGCCCAAGTAAGTGGGCCTATGCCCAAGTCGAGCCCCGCGGCCGGCCTCCCCATGCCAAAATAAAAATCATGTAACAAATAATTTTGATGTAATTTTTTGTGCATGAATGTAAGCAAAATGGGCATAAAGCCAAATTTTTGTAAAGCCCATGGTTTATGTGCAAAAAGAAATAGCACATGAGCCATGGGATGGGCAAGATGCCATTTTGTAAAGCCTCAAGGGGCTATATGTAAATATGTAAGCCTATATAAGGCAACATGATGATGAATAAAACATATACTTTTCATTCTCTAAAAACTCTAGGGTTTTTGTGCCTCCTTCTCCTTCCTCAAGGTTCTAAACCTTCTTCTTTCTTTTGAATTAAATCAAGAGTTTTACTCTGCCTTTTCAAAAACTAAATAGTTTTTCACCACAAAACCCATAAAGGGGAGCTCAGATCTTCCATTAGAACTCAAGAAGGGGAGACTTTTAAGTCTCACCCCCTTTTTTCCAAGATCCAGCCGATCAAGAGGAGGAAGAAGGAGATCCATCTCCAAAAATCCAACTTTGGACAAAATCCCAGTCAAGAGAAGATCCAGGGCTCAAGGGGAGAAGCCCTCTTCATCAGCTTCAAGATATCCTAGGAGTTTAACTCCTTATATATATATATATATATAAATACAAAATAATAAGTTTTTCTTGGAGTACAACTCCCATTGCAGGGACCAAGTCCCTTTTGCCGCCCAAGCGCCCCAAGCGCGAGCGCCCGAGCGCTCACGTGCTTGGCACGTGAGGTGCTAGCGCCCAAAGCGCTGGCGCTCGAGCGCCCACATGCCTAGCACGTAAGGCGCTAGCGCCCAAAGCGCTAATGCCCGAGCGCCCAAAGCGCTGGCGCTCGAGCGCCCACGTGCCTAGTACGTGAGGCGCTAGCGCTCTAGCGCCCGAGCGCCCATGTGCCTGGCATGTGGGGTGCTAGCGCCCTGGCGCCCAAAGCGCCAGTGCCCAAGGCGATAGCGCTAGCGCCAGTGCCCAAGGCGATAGCGCTAGCGCCCGAGCGTCCAAGCGCCCTCATGCCGCGTACGTGAGGCGCTGGCGCTTTCTCCCACTCATTCTCTGGATGCCCTTTCCCTTTTATATATATATATATATGTATGTATGTATGTATGTATGTATGTATGTATATATACAGATGCACACACACACACACATACTCCACCACACTGTTCCCGATATATCCAAAACCCCTTCAAAACACAACACTGCACATTGAGTTCGCATGACCAGTTTAACCCGTTAATCGGAGGTTCCCTTGCTCCAAAGGCGAGGGGTAATTAACGGCAGCTTAGTCCGCGGCTGACGGAGATTCGGATCCCCACAATCAATAAACCCCAGCCTACCCTAAGCAGGGGGGATCTGTAATGCGCCTGACAAGCGCGCGCGCATTCCCATCTCAATAGGGTGACGAAAAACACCTTACAACATCAAGATAGGGAAGATCTTAGTTGACAACGGGTCCTCTGTTAACCTCCTAAATGTGAGGATGCTAAAAGAAATCTGAATGAGCATTCAACACCTCGCTCAGGGTAAAATCACCATCTCCGGGTTTGACTCCCAGTCATCACGGACGCTCGGGTCTGTAATACCAACGTTACGCTTTGGGCTGCTTGTTACTGACATCAAATTTCATGTTATTGATGTCAAGACCTGTTACAACGCTTTACTCGGAAGGCCTTGGTTACACGAGTACAATATCATCCCTTCTACATAATATCAGTGTATGAAGTATTTCAAAGATGGTCTCGAGTATACCATGACGGGGGAACTAAACCCATTCTCCGTAAATGGGGTCCGAAAGTACGAAGATGCAAAGTATTTCCTACCGGACTTTGAAGACACGGAAAGATGCCATAAACCGGAGAATAAGCAAAATGCTATCACCACTATCCCGGTCTTCGGGAGTGATACCGAGGAGGAAGAAGAGATAGTCTATTCAAGGCCGTCCCAATGCAACAGGCCGGGACCATCTACCCCTATTTTGGTCTTTGGCAGTGACTCTGAAGACGAAGTCAACGCAGTATTCTCGGTCCGTCCGTCAATGCAGGCCTTCACTGGAAATGATCAGAGTTTGCAAATCGCCATGGTTCCGCGGCAGCACTACAGAGAGCTTGATGCGCTTGAGACATATAGTGTGCAAGAGCTGCAGACATTCTACGTCCATCCTAAGCGAAAAGGTGATTCTATTCTATCGATCCGGGGAAACCAAAGTCGAGAAAGAAGTCTGGCGTGGTGCCGAACCTGCGCTTGACAGGCTCCAACCAATCCGTCTGCCCAGATACTACGCAGAAGGATTAAAAAGGTTATTGAGATGCCAAGCGTACCCTTTAAGCAAACCACGCGACATGCCCAATTCTACAACAGGATCTGGAACATCCCCGGAACTCAGTGAAAATTTCCCAACGGAAAAATGGAAACGATCGGGCTTAGATATGTCCAGTCCAAGAAACGGGAGCAATTCCATGACTGCCATATCATAAATGACCTCGATGAAGAAGGGGATGCTCTTTTAAAAGACGCTGACGTTGAACCAGAACGAGATCCTGCCATAAAAATGCCGAGTCCATCGTTTGAAGAACAGATGGATAAGCTAGTAAGGGAAGCGAGTCAAAAGGTTCGGAATGACCACAGCCGCGAAATGGCCATTTACGAGAAAGCCAAGACGCAATGCCTCATGCAGCAGGCTACGGAGGATGACAATGCCCTCCACCGTCAGCTCGCCATGCATTCCCAAGATAAGAAAAAAGCCCGACGCAGAAGCAAAAACAAGTTAAAGAACGGAAAGAACGTTCGGCAACGGCGAAACGGATCCAAAAGGCCACGCGATCGAGAAAAGGTCTGCCGAAATCCGTCTCTCATGAAAAAGATGGGTCGAGCATATTCTTTCCCTCGAGACAAGACAAGGAGAATCTTTGACCTTGTCATGAAACATCAGATAATGACACTCCCGGAGTCTCGGCACCCCGATCAAGCAAACGAGGTTCATCACCCGGATTATTGTTCCTATCACCGAGCGATAGGACATCCTCTTGAAGTCCGCTTCACCTTCAAAAACTGGGTCAAAGACCAATATCAACTCGGCAGATTCGCTCTATCCAACAGTTGGAGGGTAACCCCACCACAAAAGCATGTGTCTATAGCAGCGTATATAGCGAGAGTAGAACCAGATCAACATCGGTCTTGGAAACGATCTCGTACCTGTCTTGTGATAACGTTGTCGGAAGAAGGAGAGCGCAAGAATATGGATGACTTCTCTTGGTGCTTCGAAAATGAGGATGAAGATGAGTTGATCTCAGAATTTCCACCGGCGCCAAAAGAATTGGAAGATGGGATACACACTACTGCGGACAACCAAAGGAAAATTGACTTGGGGACGATAAAAGACCCGCGGCCTACGTTCGTCAGTGAGCTGCTGTCTAAAGAACAAGTGGCTACGCTAAAAGACGTACTCATGCAGTATAAAGACTACTTTGCATGGAACTATTCCGAGATGCCGGGGCTAGATCCAGAAATAGCTATGCATAATTGGCGATATCTCCGGGCGTCAAACCAGTCAAACAAGCACCAAGAAGAATGCGGCTCGAACTTGAAATGAGTATCAACGCCGAAGTCAAGAAGCTAATCGACTCCGGCTTCATCCAAGAAGTTCAATACCCCGACTGGATCGCCAGCATTGTCCCAGTATTGAAGATAAATGGGACGGTGCGCATCTGCGTGGACTTTCGGGACCTCAACAATGCTTGCCCGAAGGATGACTTTCCCGTATCGGTTACTGAGCTGATGATAGACAACACGTCCACTCACGAAGTCTTCTCCTTCATGGACCGCTCATCAGGGTACAATCAAATAAAGATGTATCCCGAAGACCAGAAGCATACCCCTTTCCGGACTCCTCTGGGCGTATTCTGCTACAAAGTAATGCCTTTCGGTCTGAAGAACACCGGCGCTACCTACCAGAGGGCCATGACAAAGATTTTCGATGACCTCATACATGAAATCGTCTAATGCTATATCGATGACTTCATAGTGAAAAGCAAATCGTACGAGGAACACTGGGAGCATTAGAAAATAGTGTTCCAACGTCTTCGTATGTATAACCTGAAGATGAACCCTCTAAAATGCGCATTTGGAGTTTCCTCAGGCAAGTTCCTAGGATTCATCACACGACACCGGGGCATCGAAATAGATCCATCGAAGATCAAGGCGATTATGGAAATGCCCACCCCAAGAACTTTAAAACAATTGCGGTCTCTACAAAGGAAACTCGCGTATGTCCGGCGGTTCATAGCTAACCTCTCCGGCAAATGCCGTCCCTACAGTCACCTGATGAAGAAGGGAACTCCGTTTGTTTAGGATCGTAAATGCCAGGGTACACTGGACGAAATCAAGAAATACCTGCAGAATCCACCGATATTGACCACTCCGGTCAAGGGAAAGCCTCTCATCCTGTACACAACCGCCCTTGAAGGTTCCTTAGGCGCACTATGGGTACAGGAGAACGACCAAGGGAAGGAGAGAGCCCTCTATTATTTGAGTCGAGTTCTACAGGGGGCAGAAAACAACTACCCCCTATCGAAAAGTACTGCCTGGCGTTAATCTTCGCTATAACGAAGCTCAGACACTATGCTTTGGCGCACGAGGTCCATCTCATATCAAAAGTGGATCCTCTCAAATATTTGATGTCAAGAGCCATACTAACGGGACGGCTCGCTAAATGGGCCCTCCTCTTGATGGAGTTTTCGATAATCTATCGACCCCTCAAGGCAGTGAAAGGCCAAGCCATCGCTGACTTCCTCGCCGAACATCCGATACCCGGCGACTCACCTTTAAATTGCGAATTGCCAGACGAGCACACGTTTGACATGATCGACGGGGGGAAAGGAGGGAGTGATACCCGATGGGAACTCTATTTCGATGGAGCATCTTCCGTGATGAAGCGACAGCACAACACCCCTATAATCAAATCTGGGCTAGGCCTTATCTTCGTGACTCCGCAAGGAGGGATAATGCGCTTTGCCTTTTCCCTAACAGAGCCGAGAACAAACAATGAAGCATAATATGAGGCTTTGATAGCAGGTCTTGAGATCGCTGTCGACATGGGAATCGAAAACCTCCTCATATACGGAGACTCCCAGCTGGTCGTTAGTCAAGTAAACGACGACTGTCAAACATGCAAACCAGAGTTGGTAAAGTATGGCAAAAGAGTGCAACAGTTACTAACTCAAATTCCTTCCTATACCCTGGAAAGCATACCGCATACAGAAAATAGCAAAGTGGATGCATTAGCTAAACTCGCTAAAGAACTGGCTGACGAAAACCTCGATGATGTAAGAATCGTTGTGCAGAGCTGTCGGGTTCTGGCACCAGCGGAAATATCTCCGGAGTCGTCTGAAGAAGAAGAAGCGACCAAGCAAACAACCCTACAAATAGAGGATCAATAAAAAGCTAAAGATTGGAGAGAAGTCTTTATAGACTACTTCAAATCCCGTCGAACTCCCGAAGATGCATCCTCAAGACATCAGCTCATGAAACGAGCTCTGTCTTTCGCCTTCGTCAATGATACTCTATATAAGAGATCGGTCGACTCTCTATGGCTGAGATGCCTGGGACTGGGAGAAGCAAGGAGAGTCGTCCAAGAAACTCATGAAGGACTCTGCGGTTCTCATCAAGCCGGGCCAAAGATGAAGCTGAAGATCAAAAGGATGGGCTACTATTGGCCCACGATGATTCAGGACTGTCTCGAATACGCGAAGCAGTGCCACTCGTGCCAAATTCATGGAGACTTCATCCACCAGCATCCAAATCCGCTATACCCAACAGTGGCTAGCTGGCCGTTCAAAATGTGGGGAACCGACATAATTGGGCCTATCGAACCAGCGTCATCCAAAGGACATCGATTCATATTGGCGACAACTGATTACTTCTCTAAGTGGGCAGAAGCAGTACCGCTAAGAGAAGTGAAGACGGAGAATATTCTCCATTTCTTCAAGACACACGTCATCTATCGGTTCGGCACTCCGCGACGGATTATCTCTGATAACGGGCCAGCCTATAGAAGCCATAAGATCAGCCGCTTCACACAACAACATAAAATAGATTGAAGATATTCTTCAGTTTATAATCCCCGAGCTAACGGTCTAGCTGAGGCTTTCAACAAAACCTTGACGAAGATCATAAAGAAAACGGTGTCCAGAAATAAAAAGGACTGGCACGAGAGATTGCATGAAGCTCTCTGGGCCTATCGGACTACGTTCAAGACGGCCACAAACACAACGCCATTTGCGTTAGTATTCGGCACGGAAGCAGTACTCCCCTTGGAGATAGAGCTACCCTTTCTACGAGTGGCGGTTCATTACGAACTAACAGACGAAGAGAATGCTCATCTTCGGCTTGAGGAGCTCGATGCCCTCGATGAAACTCGTCTCATGGCACAACAAAACTTGGAGGCTTACAAAGCAAAGATGACACGCTTATACGAATGATTGATTAGGCCGAGAACATTCCGCCTAGGCGAACTCGTGCTAGTTGTCAAAAGACCTATGATCCCCAATCGTGCCAAACGGGGGAAATTCGAGCCAAACTATGAGGGCCCGTACGTCATAGACAAAGTCTACCAAGGTGGGGCTTACTTGCTCATGGATATGCATGGCGAAAGACCCTTCCGGCCGATAAACGTCCGATTCATGAAAAAATACTATGCCTAACGAGTCATGACCCAGGTCAATGATAGATGACGACGCCTATGTCCGCTCGCTATCTTCCTGAGTCAAAACTCTATAAGTAGTATCCAGCAAAACCTCGCCTCCAAAGCTATGGATCGTAATGTCCTTAAACTAGCTGTGGACCGAAACGTCCCTAAACCAACAATGTACCGTAATGTCTTTAAACTAGCTGTGGACCGAAACGTCCCTAAACCAACAATGGACCGTAATGTCCTTAAACTAGCCGTGGACCGAAACGTCCCTAAACTAATAATGGACCGTAATGTCCTTAAACTAGCTGTGGACTGAAACTTTCCTAAACTAACAATGGACCGTAATATGCCTAAACTAGCTGCGGACCGAAATGTCCCTAAGCTAACAGCGGACCGTAATGTCTTTAAACTAGCTATGGACCGTAATGTCCTTAAACTAGCCACGGACCGAAACGTCCCTAAACTAGTTACGGACCGTAACGCCCTTAAACTACTACAAACCGCAGCATCCTTAGGCTAACGCGGCAAAAAAAAAGGTATGTCCATAAGCGAAATGGGCACGGATGAAAATCTGAAAGGGTTCCATGAGTAAAAACAGCAGGGCTACCGACGAGTTTGTGAAAACCCGAAAGGGCGCAGACTCGTAAATTTTTTTTTGTACACTTGCAAGATCCTCTCGACCTTGTAAGAATAAAATACCCGCGTGAGATCCTTACGACTCACAAAGGAGCAACATACTTAGGAATCCTCACGATCCCTAAGGAGAAATTACACTCACGAGATCCTCACGACTTGTAAGGAGAATCCCCCCTATGAGACCCTCACGGCTCACAGGATTCAAAAGTCTTATGATACAGGGACTTGAACCTGTTCTTAATCCATTATAGCCCCCAAATTGCCCTACAAGCGGTTCAATACTGACCCTTGTATACAATCCACGGGCATAAATAAGCGTTCCCTCGCCTAACCCCACCGATGGTGCGAAATCCCCCTATTTGGTAAACAGACAATTGTAAGTCCTCTCGACTTATAAGGAGAAAATACTTTTATGAGATCCTTACGACTTATAAGAGAGAACACACTTAAGAATCCTCACGATCCCTAAGGAGAAAACGCACCTACGAGATCTTTACGACTCGTAGGGAGAAATACCTTTATGAGACCCTTACGGCTCATGAAGTCAAAAGCCTTAGTCGACAGGATCCTAACCTTGTTTGCTAAGCCACCTTTGTTCGAATCGACAATGGCAGATGATGATTCGCTCCTGGCAATATCCCAGTTGTAGCGATGCTGATGCCTAAATCAATAACAATTTCCAAGTCCTTGCACGGCAAATGATGATTCGCTCTTCGCAATATTCCCGTCGCAGCGATGCTGATGCTAAGATTGGTATCAGATCTCAAGTCCATACTCGCAAAAAAATCAGCGAGCCAAAAATACATATAAAAATAGCCGAAATGATTGGGCAACTCGCAATAAAAAGCAGTGAGTAAAAAGAAAAATAGCCGAAATGATTGGGCACCGTGAAAAACAGCCGAAATGATTGGGCAATCGCGACTTTCATGATATAAAAAGCTGAAATGATAGAGCATCGCGGAAAGAAATAAAAAAAATAAAAGAATGAAACTTTTGCCCTAAAGGTGAGTCCATACTAACCCCTGTATACAATCCATGGGCATAAACAAAGAGGGAACCACATTTCCCTACCAGACTCTGTCAAAGGGAGAGTCAGATCTCGACGGCAATATCTGCATCCCAGAAGATCAACACGGCGTTCCCTCTCAACTCCAGCAGGATGCAGACGTAACGTCAACAACCGACCTCAGGGTTGCAACGAAGCGGAGCCATGGCAAAGTCCCTAGTTCCAAATCTCGACGGCCACAGAGACCAACAACGGCGTTCCTCCTCATGCCAGCAGGATACGGACGCGACATCACCGATCGGAGCCACGACAAAGTCTCTGGTTCCAAGACTCTACGGTTCACAGACAACCTAGAGTCAACCCCGACACCGCAGAAAGCGGAGCAAGTTAACCCCGACACCGCAGAAAGCGGAATAAGTCAATCCCGACACCGCAGAAAGTAGAGCAAGTCAACCAATGACCTCCGTCTCGGAAACAAGTCAGCTAATGACCCCCGTCTCGGAAACACGTCAGCTAATGACCTCCGTCTCGGATACAAGTCAGCCAATGACCTCCGTCTCGGAAACAAGTCAGCCAATGACCTCCGTCTCGGAAACATGTCATCCAATGACCTCCGTCTCGGAAACAAGTCAGCCAATGACCTCCGTCTCGGAAACTCGTCAGCCAATAACCTCCGTCTTGGAAACAAGTCAGCCAATGACCTCCGTTTCGGAAACAAGTCAACCAAACCCCAGGGAAATTAGTGTCCTTGGAAAAACCTCTCGATTCAGGGAAATCAGTGACCTTGGCGAGAACCTCTCAATTCGTTTCGACCCGTAAGGAAATCAGTGTCTTTGCGAGAATCTCTTGATTCGTCTCGACCTGCAGGGAAATCAGTGTCGCCGCGCATAAAAAGAAAATTCTCTTGTGAGATCCTTATGACTCTCAAGAGAAAACACGCACTTAGGGGTCCTCATGACTCCTAAGGAGAAAATACACCTACGGGATCCTCTCGACTCGTAGGGAGAAAAGCCTTTATGAGACCCTCACGGCTCATAAAGTTGAAAAGTCTTAGACGGCAGATCTGAACCTGTCTTCTAAGCCATCGCTGCCCTGCAAGGAGGTCCAAGATGGACTATTGTATACTATCCATAGGCCACACTCTCCCAAGTCGAATATCGACAAGAAGGGAAACAACCACTCACGAGTCCTCTCGACTTGTAAGGGAGAAAATTTTCTTGTGAGATCCTTACGCCTCTCAAAAGAAAATGCACTTAGGAATCCTCATGATTCCTAAGGAGAAAATACACCTACGGCATCCTCTCGACTCGTAGGGAGAAAAGTCTTTCTGAGACCCTCACTGCTCATAAAGTTGAAAAGTCTTAGGCAGCAAACCTGAACCTGTTTCCTATGCCATCGCTACCCTATAAGGAGTTCAAGATGAACTATTATCTATCATCTACATGCCACATTTGCTAAAGTCACATGCCAATGACACGACATAGAAAAGAAGACTATAGTATGAGATAAAATATGTCTTTTATTCATAAATTCAAGTGAATACAAAATACATTTCACAAAGGAATCAAAATGAATACATGTTATTCATAGACCGCAAGTTTACAATAAAAAAAGAGTGATACAAAGACAATTATTGAAGAGGAGGCGTTTTCAAAAAATCAGCCAGCTGTTCGCGCGCTCCTCTCAATCCTCTCTCGCAATCGGCCGCTGCGGCCAGCTCCGCTTCTACTCGGGCCCGCTGTTGCAAACAAGATGAAAGCTTTTCATCGGTTCCCAGCATGACAACTTCGCAGTCCTGCACGACCCTCTCCGTAGAGTCAAACGCCCGTCTCAGCGTCAACCCATACGAAATGCATCGCTGGAGATTGTCAAAGACAGCTTTCAACTGCGCAGCATTCGCTTCAACCTGGGCGTGCAACTGGGCAGATTCGCTTGAAGCTACTTCATGTTCCTTTCGCCTCAGGGTCGCCTCTTGTTCAAAATGGTGGATGAAAGGAACAGTACTCTCGACCCACGTAGCCCGCTGGGAGTTCAAAGCTGATACTTCAGGTGCGGGACGCTTGAGCTCAATCTCATTCAGGCATGCCTTGATCTTTCTGCAGTAATTAACCCAAGACTCGACGACACCTTCGTCATGGAAGTTCACGAGCGTCGCCAGCATAGGATTAACCTCAGCCGCAAAATCTGCAGCGAATGCGAGGGTCTCGGTGTCAATATCCTCAACGAATTCGCTCAACATTCACAGGCTAGTCGCAGCGTCCCTGGAAGATGGGCGTCTAGCAAAGGGCCCTGCCGGCATTGGGATGCGAGACTCAAAGGGAGCTAGAGCCGGTGCGATTGCTGCAAAACAAATTATGGTCAAATGTCGACTCGGGAGGTAAAGAAAATACACGAGCGATGGAGTCTACTATACCGGCTGTGGCAGGTGGCAAAATTGGGAGTACCGGAGGCGCGACCATTCTCTCATCTCCTCCTCCGATCCGTGACGCTGCAATCAATATAAAGAAGACTTAACAACGATATGGCTATTCATAAAAGAAAGAAGGAGATAATAACCGAAGGATATACTAACCTGTACCAGGAGGCGGAATGACTTCCGACTGGAAGGAGAAATGCGGGTTCAACATCTGGTATAGATGGTCGAAGAGGACTCCTACAGAGCTGCGACAATATACTGTCAGTACAAGGAAGATGGTGTCCACAGTTAAACTAAATAAATCACAGACCTATACCTTCCAGCATTTCGGAGGACATAAGAGAAGGCGAGGGAGCAACGACCGTCAAGGCGGTGACTGGAGGTGCTTCAGATGGCACAATCTCAGCGTTCGCTACACCTACAAACAAAATATCGTAAGAAGAAGCTGAACGGGATTGTGAAATAAAAAGAGAACAGTGACTCAAGACTTACCTGACGGGTCATCAACCAAAACCGCGACGGAAGCATCACCGGGCGTAGCGGCTTCTTCGCTCTCCTTCGGAGAAGTAGTTTCTGCGCCCATGGCTTCATCCCCTGATTCGAAGAGGGCTGTCGTGATGCTTGCGATGCCCGCCGATACCAGGGAGCCACACGGGGAAAGAGCGGCGGTCTGGACTGTCCCAGATTCTAGAGAAAGGGTCGCAATTTCGGGCACGGTAACCGTTAGGCTGTCACCCGTCATCCCATCGCCAAGACTCGGCCCTAAAAGAAAATGCATGTGTCAAAATTCGAAGATCAAATTCTAATAAAAGACTCAGCGTTACGTTACCTTGGGGTAGCTTTTCGGTTTCTTCCCGAGCTGCGCGCGCGACCTGTCTACGGGCGGTAGACAACGCAGAGGGAACATCCGCCGAAGGAGTATCAGGAAGCGGAATAATGCTTGAGCCTGCACCCACGGCCAAACTGGCATCGCGTTCCCTCGCCGCACGCTTCCTACGCTTCTTTTCGGTCTGAGCAGTAAGAAATGATCTTCTCAAGACCTCTGACAAAGGGACGTCATCGTCCGAACCAAGCTCTGCCTCTGGAGCCGTTACGGTGTTTGTCATCGGCTGCTTTAGCAAAGCCTCCTACGGTAATGTTAGGGGGGCTGGGGCCATAATAGCTGGCTCCAAAAGTGTCGATGCACTACCGCTTGGGATCGGTACCGCACTCGGAATAACCTGAGTCAAGGTAGTCCCTGCAATAAGATGAAAGAAAGGGTCAGAGCATGAATAAAGAAAGGGACAAAGGCATAGTGAATGGAATTTTACCAAGGCCCAAAGAAGCGCGGAGCCTCTCTTCCTCTTCAAATGTTTTGAGGGAAGCCGCGAGAGCCTCTTCGGCAGAGATACCTGTTGAAGAAGAAAGCGTCAGTAGAAGCATAATAAAAGAAGATAACCGTGGAAGAATGTAACTGAAGTATACCTGACTTCGCGATAGTGATTAGTGCCACTTCATCGCGAGCCAGTCGCTCGGAAGCCACAAGGGCAGCCTGGAGATCAGTATCATCCGCAGGCGCGATGAATAAACCCTCATTGGTCTCATACTCGCACAAACCCTCGCTATAAGGAGCATGTGGCTCCTGGCCAAATATGACGTCGGCAGAAAACATCGACTTCTTCTTCTTTTGCGAGCGAGCGCTGGCAATCGATGACAGGAGCTTGCGCTTGACGGGCATTTTTAGGTGACGAGTCCCGATCTCCATACCCACGCCAGACTCCGGGATGCTGCAGCTACCGTTTCTACAGGAACACGGGGTAGAGGCTTCTCAGGAAAGGCGCGCGGGACCGCAACCGCGGTAGCTTCTCTTAAGGAAGGACAAACGGTAGCCCATCGCTTTAAGGGGACAGCTGGATTACGGGTAGGGACTGCACCCTTGCGATCGAGCAGTAAACGCCTTTCTTCCCTAATAATAGCACCCATCGCATGCTGGTACCACGCCACGTATGCGTTCGAGGCTTTCGGAATGCAGCCCGGCTCACTGATAAAAAAGTTGGACCCGGTGTTTAGCCGCATGAAATGGTGCAGCACGTTGCGGATATCCTCTTCCGTAGAAACCGGCTCAGCTAAAAAAGCCTCTACCGGGACACCCTGATCGTAGCTCGAATGTTGAGCGAAACGATGCGGGTTGTACCTCATGAACAGCGCCAAGTCGTTCTGCCTGAACACTAAAAAGCCCGGCCTGATTGAATACAAATACAGAATCTCCCAAGCTTTCAATGTAGGAGCCCCGTCTTTGAAGGTATCGCGCAGCGGCTGCACCGTTTTAGTGGATTCCTTGCCGATAGTTAGGACCTTATCGACGAAGGTTATGCTATCCCCGACTATACGCGGGCGAAGGACCAAACCCCGAGCCTCTCGCTGTGACGGATCTAAAGCAGAAGTGTCAACTAGGAACATGACCCGAGGGAAATTATAACTGTCGTAGAAACGGGGCCGTTTATGGACTCCGAAAGCGCCGAGCACATGCAGCTCGATCCACGACATGAAATGGTGCAGCGGGAGATTTACAGGCAATACCCCCGGCTGGGTGGTGTCTGCCGCTAAGCTGAGGCTATGATACAGGTGAGCCAGCCCAGCGATTCCGACGGCCAATCGCGTCCCGGTAACCATTCGGTGAGCCGGATAAAAGACGGACGGCCTCATATAGCGAGGATGCATGGGGAGCACAAACCAGCTTAACCATAGGCCAAGGAACCCCAAAAAGAATGCCTCTTTGTCGATGTCTGAAGCTGCGAGCTCTGCAAAGGGGACAACCAGGGTGTCTGGGAGGAAGAAATTCTTTTAATCTGCTTCCGCCGTCGGCTGGCTGTCTAAGCCAAAACCAAAAGGATCGTCAAGCATGGTGAATTTCATAGTTTGTTTTGATAAGGCTTCCGGGCGAAGAAAGCGGGCGATGAAATCCGCGAAGCTGACTCCGTGCCTTCCGGACTTGAGAAACAGACTCTCGTAAATGTTCAACACCTTGATTAGACCCGGGAATCGATGTTGAATAGCATTCTCCAGAGTAAGACCCATTACCACTGATTTGGTGGCAAATATGTATTCGTCAGGGGGAAGTATTTCCTCATAATGTTCCCCTCTGACGGGTAGGCCCAAAATTTCTGCAAATTCCTCCAAGGAAATCGAAACCTCTCGGTCCGATAGAAGAAAAGTGTGAGTCAGAGTATTCCACTATTCCAAGAAAGCCTTGACCCACCATACGTGGGGAGCGGGATACTGGAAAAGAGACACGTAGATAGTAGGGTACAACCCGAGCTTCAGCAGCAGTGACTTTTTGGCCGACAAGATGTATCGAGCCCACTGCAAATATTCGGTTGAACGGCGAGGGGTTAAGCCTATCATGTATGCCTATCCCCAAGGGCGCGACTCGCATTGACATATGCACTGCCCCAGAATATCTAAAGCCATCGGTGGCTGTACAGGTATCGAGCCCATAGAGGGCTGGTGGCGTCCATCCGTAATCCAGTTAACCTCCTCCACAGCGTAATTCACCTAGGATGAGTCAGCATAATGAGTGGCGGAAATTGGCTCTGAAGGCACCGCACAAGAGAAACTGCGCCGACCCTGAATAATTTGGTTGTACCACAACCCCCATAAGTGAAGAGACTTCTGCTCCGGGTCGTGATCTTTAATCAATGCAAAAACTTCCCGATCCACGGACGCGTCGGTGTATGCACTCTCTGGGCGAACAAATGGGAAGGAAGAGTCAAAAGACATAGTACCTGCGCGAAAAGAAACAAGGGTTAGATGTCTATTCTACATTACAAATTCTTACATCCAGTACTTTAAATTCATACCACCCTGCAATGCAGGGAAAAGGGACCGAGGGGGACCCACAAAATCAAAGTGACGGCTCATCATTGATGAGACAATCAATTATTAAGGAAGAAATCCTAAGAAGATTCTCATTTAATGAGGAACTCATTGGGCCAAGGAGTTAAATTCCCTCGAGAGCAGTGCTCTGCAAACAGATTTCACATCTGTCAACTTTAATTAAGAAGGGAATAAAATTCTCCCAAAATTTCTAAGAGCCATGCTCTGTGAAAACAATGGAGTAATCCATCAGAATCCTAAAAAAGCAAAGCTTTTTACAGAGTAAAAACTCCGAGATCTTTTAGATCTACAAAACGAACTCTAAGAGTTCTTCATAAAGATGAACAATGTTCTAATTAATGGGTTAAGTAACCCTAAAAAATTCATTTTTAAGATCTATGATCTGAGAAGAGCAAAGCTCTGTTAATAGGTTCAATCCTTACCAAATTTGGACAGAGTTCTAACTCTAAAAGGAATTTTCTTGGGCAGAGATCTAAGATCTGAAGGGAGAATAAAATTCTCAGAAACAGGAAAGGAAGAAGATGAACAGCAATCATCTCAAGGGCCAAAGGCCCTACTTATAGGCGCTGGAAGACGATCCAACTTCGAAGAAGATCCAACGGTGGAAAAGCTGCCTCCGCTGCACTCACGTGTAAGCCACATGAGCGCAACGGTGGGGGTCATTTGTTTCCCCCAATAAGAGAGTAAGGCTCTGTTCAAAATTTGAACTGAGGCAGTGCCTCACGTGCAAAGCACGAGAGCGCCAGCGCTCAGAGTTAAAAAAAACTCTGAGGCAGCGCCAAGAGTTAAAAACTCTGAGGCAGCGCCTCACGTGCAAAGCACGAGAGCGCCAGCGCCAGAACTAAAAGTTCTCCACCCTTGGATCAAAGATCCAACGAAGATGATAAATCATCAAATTACAGAATTAAATTCTGTTGAGAAAATATTCCTCAAATCTTTCCAAACAAGAAAGATTGTGCTCTGTAAATCAGAGCACCGTTGGATCAAAGATCCAATGGTGATTAAAAATCACCAAGATACAGAATAAGTTCTGTATGGGAAAATATTTTCCCAATCTTGTTAAAAATAAGAAAAATATCTTCTGTAAAACAGAAGTCCTTGGATCAAAGATCCAACGGTGGATAAAATCCCCAAATCAATTAAGAAACCTCTCAATGAGAGATTTCCTCAACTGAATCAACAAATCAGCCTCCCCTATATAAAAGACCCAAGACTTCAAGTCTTGAAAAGAAGAACCCCCCCAAAAAACTTCGATCTCAAAGAGAAGAGCAAGAAAAAAAGAGAAAGCTTTAAGAAGAAGAATTTTCTTCAAGGTAAAATAGAGATCAGAGCATCTCAAGGGTTTGACCCTCATAAAAAGAACATAGTTCTTTCCTCGGATCTGAGATCCATGAGACAAGTCTCCCCCAAATGAGAATTTAATTCTGACGTGGATGAATTTGTTCTTAGGGATCGAAGATCCAAGGAAGAACAGAGAATTGAACTCTTCGGAAAATAATACACAAGAAAAACCCAGCGCCAAGCGCTACTCAATAAAAAAGTGCTTAGCACTCAATGGTTGGCGCTCAGCGCCAAGAGCCTCACGGGCTCTTCACGTGGGCGCTGCTCAATAAAGAGTGCTTAGCACTCAGTGGTTGGCGCTCAGCGCCAAGCGCTCCACGTGCCCCTTACGTGGGTGCTAATAAAATAAAGAGTGCTTAGCACTCAGGGGTTGGCGCTCAGCGCCAAGCGCTCCACGTGTCCCTCACGTGGGCGCTAATGAAATAAAGAGTGCTTAGCACTCAATGGTTAGCGCCAAGCGCCTCACGTGCCATTCACGTGGGCGCTACTCAATAAAAAGCGCTTAGCACTCAAAGTCTGGCGCTCAGCGTCGAACGCTTCACGTGCTCCTCACGTGGGCGCTACTTGACATAGAGTTCTCTACACTCATCACACAGAGCCCAGCGCCATAAAGAGTGTTCAACACTCACAAAAAACAAAAGGAAAAGAAGTAAAGTGTGAGCGTCAGAACTCACATAAATGCTTGGCATTGTGTGCACAGAGAAAGGACTGTGTCCTAGCAAGTGTCTAATACTTTATTCAAAAAGAAACGACAAAGACTAAGTGGGCTGAGCCCAAGTTGGCCAAACTCCTAATCAACCGAGCCCATGTGCTCTTTGTTTTTCCAAACCGATCTTAGTCCCAAACAAGACCACCGATCTTTTGACGAATATCCATTGGTTCAAGGGTACATCTCTCCGCACCTCTGATACATGTCGTTGTAATTCTTCAACGTCTTCAGAGAGGTGGAGGGTCCCAATAACCAATAACTCTTGGAATACCCCTAAACCAACAAACCATAAACCCTTTGGACCGCAATGTCCTTAAAACTAAATTGTGGACCGCAACATCCCTAAAAACTAAATTGTGGACCGCAACGTCCCTAAAAACTAAATTCCACGGACTACGACGTCCTTAAACTTCGGACCGTAATGTCCCTAAACTAAATTCCATGACCGTAACATCTTTAAACTAAACCCTTTGGACCGCAATGTCCTTAAAACTAAACTCCGTGGACCGCAACGTCCCTAAAAACTAAATTGCGACCGCAACGTCCCTAAAAACTAAAAAATCTTGTTGAGTAGATCCTAGTCTAAAACTTAGACTAACGTATCCTTAACAATCATTTAAGTTGATCTTAATCTCAAATGAGGTTAACGATCCTTAAATCAACCAAACCTAAATCTAAGAAAATACGGATTTGGACTAATTCACGCCTACGGGCGACAACATAAATTAGTCTCCGTATACAATCCACGGGCAATCAAAAAATAAAACAAACACACACGACACGAAGTGAACATCTGTAGAAGGAGAAAGTGGTTACCGCGATGCGGTAGCGTAATTAACTGCAGGGGCTTGCGCCTGCAAGGAAGAGCGTCCCCACAATCAAAAACCTCTCGCAAACGAGGGGGAATCTGACGAAGTCTGATACAACGGTCGCATCCGTCTAAACCTCTAATACACAGTGCCATAAATCAACTTGGTATCTTCGGAGAGGTGGACGGATAAAACCAAATAGCACCTGCCCCCAAAATTCAAGCCAGACGTCCCAATGTCCCGGTTGTGTCTATTGGCGGTGAACTGGGTCTCATAAAGACTTTTCTCCCTACGAGCCGAGAGGATCCCGTAGGTGTATTTTCTCCTTAGGAGTCATGAGGACTCCTAAGTGTGTTTTCTCTTGAGAGTCGTAAGGATCTCACAAGAGAATTTTCCCCCTTACAAGTCGAGAGGACTCGTAAGTGGTTTTTTCCCTCCTTGTCAATATTCGACTTTGGAGAGTGTGGCCCATGGATAGTACACAATAATCCATCTTGGACTTAATTGTAGGGCCCCAGTGCTTAGGAAACAGGTTGATATTCCCGTTGCCTAAGGCTTTTTCCCTACGTGTCGAGACGAGTCGAAAAGTTCTCGCAGGAACATTATTTTCCCTACGAGTCGAGACGAATCAAGAAGTTCTCGCAAGAATGTCCTAACGTCATAATTAACCTCTGCTGATAGAAGTCCGTTAAGGTCTATGGTACTAGGGTGTTTGCCCGTCGTACCGTCGTGTTGGCCGATGTATTCTCCGATATGCAATCTTGCTATTCAAGTAGCCCCTACAACTGTCGTGTCTCTGATCCCTTCGGGGGCTGGACAAGACGTCTTCAAGTAATCTCCCAGGTCATATTACCGTCGGAAGAGCAAGCGTTAGGGATTTTCCAAGCCGCTTTTTACTTGAGGTTAGGCTCAATTTGGGGGCCCCGATGAGTCATGACCACTTCGTGCTGATGTGGGATGATCTCCGATAGTCTTTCAGGTTTTATTTGAGTTGCCGTCAAGACCCTGAAGCTATGGATCTTCCTTTGCTTCGTTTGTTGACATTGTGTCTACAATATTACGACTAATGTCGAGGTTGTCTTTAGGTTGTCGGTAAACCGTCGAGGCTTGGAACTAGGGACTTTGTCATGGCTCCATTGTTTTGACCATGAGGTCGGTTGTTGACGTTGTGTCTGCATCCTGCTAGAGTGAGAAGGAACGCCATGGTGATCTCTAGGGCTGTAGATGTTGCCGTCGAGACCCTGAAGCTAGGGATCTTCCTTTGCTTTATTTGTTGACATTGTGTCTACAATATTGCGATGAATGTCGAGGTTGTCTCTAGGTTGTCAGCGAACCGTCGAGGCTTGGAACTAGGGACTTTGCCATGGCTCCGTTGTTTTGACCCTGGGGTCGGTTGTTGACGTTGCATCTGCATCCTGCTGGAGTGAGAAGGAACGCCGTTGTTGATCTCTTGGCTGTAGATGTTGCCGTCGAGATTTGGCTCTCTTTCTGATGGAGCCTGGTGGGAAAATGTGGTTCCCATTTTCGTTTGTGCCCATGGATTGTATACCGAGGTCGATATGGACTCACTTGCAGGGCAAAAGTTTCATTCATTTTTTTTATTTCTTCCCGCGGTGCTCTATCATTTCATCTTTTTATATCGCGAAAGTCGCGATTGCCCAATCATTTCGGCTTTTTTATCGCTGTGCCCAATCATTTCGGCTATTCTTTTCTTTTTTACTCGCTGTTTTTTATTGCGAGTTGCCCAAACATTTCGACTGTTTTTATATGCATATATTTTGCTCACTGATTTTTATTGCGAGTTGCCCCATCATTTCGGCTATTTCATATGCATTTTTTGCCCGTTGATTTTTGTTGCGAGTATGGAACTTGAGATCTGATACCAATCTTGGCATCAGCACCGCTGCGACTGGAATATTGCCAGGAGCGAATCAATATTTGCCGCGAAAGGACTTAAAATTTAATACCGATTTCGGCATTAGCATCGCTACCACTGGAATATTGCCAGGAGAGAATCATCATTTGCCTTTGTCGATTTGAACAAAGGTGGCTTAGCAAACCGGGTTAGGATCCTGTTGACTAAGGCTTTTTGACTTTATGAGCCGTAAGGGTCTCATAAAGGTATTTCTCCCTACGAGTCGTGAGGATCTCGTAGGTGTATTTTCTCCTTAGGATTCCTAAGTGATATCTTCTCTTATAGGTCGTAAGGATCACACAAGAGTATTTTCTCCTCGCAAGTCGAGAGGACCTACAAGTGTTCACCAAATAAGGACATTCCTCGTCCTTGGTGGAACTTGGTGGGGAAATCGTTTATTTGTGCCCGTGGATTGTATACAAGGGTCAATATGGGACCGCTTTTAGGGCAATTTGGGGAATGTGATGGCTTAAGAACAGGTTCAGATCCCTGTAGCTTAAGTCTTTTGAATCCTATGAGCCATGAGGGTCTCATAGGGGGAATTCTCCTTACGAGTCGTGAGGATCTCGTAAGTGTAATTTCTCCTTAGGAATCGTGGGGATCCCTAAGTGTGTTGCCCCCTTGTGAGTCGTAAGGATCTCACGCAGGTGTTTTCTCCTCGCAAGGTCAAGAGGACCTTGCAGGTGTTTTTATTTTAACGAGATTGCGCCCTTTCGGGTTTTCACAAACTCGCCGGCAGCCTGTTGTTTTTACTCACGGAGCCCTTTCGGGTTTTCATCCGTGCCCATTTTTCTTGTGGAGATACCATTTTTTTTAACCACGAGATTGCGCCCTTTCGGCTTTTCACAATCTCGCTGGTAGCCCTGCTGTTTTTACTTACAGCGCCCTTTCGGGTTTTCATCCGTGCCCATTTCGCTTGTGGACATATCGTTTTTTTTAGCGATAAAACTCTCGAAAATAGTTTCGCCGCAGGTGACCCATCTGTTTGCCGGTGGGATTTGATTTGCAGTCCTCTCCGCTGGGGCCTGTGGACTTGAATTCCACTGTCGTCGTGTTTGAGGCGATGTACTTAGTTTAAGGACATTACGGTCCATTGCTAGTTTAGGGACATCTCGGTCCATAGCTAGTTTAAGGACGTTGCGGTCCGTGGGGATTTTGAGGCGAAGTTTTGCCGGATACTACTTACAGAGTCTTGACTCAGGAAGATAGCGAGCGGACACGAGCGTCGTCATCTATCGTTAACCTGAGTTGTGACTCATCAGGGGTAGTATTTCTTAAGGAATCGGCCGTTTATTGGCCGGAAGGGTCTTTCGCCATGCATATCCATGAGCAAGTAGGCCCCGCCTTGGTAGACTTTGTCTATGATGTACGGGCCCTCGTAGTTTGGCTTGAATTTCCCCTGCTTTGCACGGTTGAGGATCATAGGTCTTTTTACGACTAATACGAGTTCGCCTTGGAGGAATGTTCTCGGACTAGTCAGTCTTTAGTATGAGCGCGCTATCCTTGCTTTGTAAGCTTCCAGTTTTTGCTGCGCTATGAGGTGAGTTTCATCGAGGGCATCGAGCTCCTCGAGCCGAAGATGGGCATTTTCTTCATCCGTCAGCTCATATCGAACTGCCACTCGTAAAGAGGGTAGTTCTATCTCCAAGAAAAGTACCGCCTCTGTGTCGAATACCAATGCGAATGGCGTTGTATTCGTGGCCGTTTTAAACGTGGTTCGATACGCCCAGAGAGCTTCATGCAGTCTATCGTGCCAGTCCATTTTATTTCTGGACACCGTTTTCTTTATAATCTTCATCAAGGTCTTGTTGAAAGCCTCAGCTAGACCATTAGCTCGGGGATTATAGACTGAAGAGTATCTCCAATCTATATTATGCTGCTGTGCGAAGCGGCTGATCTTATGGCTCCTGTAGGCTGGCCTATTATCCGAGATGACTCATCGCGGGGTGCCGAAACGATAGATGACCTGTGTCCTGAAGAAATGGAGGATGTTCTCCGTCTTCACCTCCCTTAGCGGTACTGCCTCTGCCCATTTAGAGAAGTAATCGGTTGTTGCCAATATGAACCGATGTCCCTTGGACGATGCTGGTTCGATGGGCCCGATTATATCGGTTCCCCACATTTCGAACGGCCAGCTAACCAATGTTGGGTGTAGCGGGTTCGGATGCTGGTGGATAAAATCCCCGTGAATTTGGCACGAGTGACACTGCTTCGCATATTCGAGGCAGTCCTGAATCATCGTGGGACAATAGTAACCCATTCTTTTGATCTTCGGCTTCATCTTTGGCCCGGCTTGATGAGAACTGCAGAGTCCGTCATGAGTTTCTTGAACGACTCTCCTTGCTTTTTCCGGTATCAGGCACCTTAGCCACAAACTGTCGAATGATCTCTTATATAGAGTATCATTGACGAAGGCGAAAGATAGGGCTCGCTTCATGAGCTGATGTCTTGACGACGCGTCTTCGGGTGTCCGATGGGATTTGAAGTAGTCTATGAAGACATCCTTCCAGTCCTTGACCCTTTCTTTGTATTCTATTTGAAGGACCGTTTGTCTGGTCGCTTCTTTTCTTTCAGACGACTCCGGAGGTATTTCTGCTAGCGCGAGAATCCGACGGCCTTTTACAATGATCCTTACGTCATCAAGATTTTCATCAGCCAGTTCTTTAGCAAGTTTGGCTAACGCATCCGCCTTACTGTTTTCCGCCCGTGGTATGCTTTCCAGGACGTAGGATGGAATTCTAGTCAGCAGTTGCTGCACCCTTTCGCCATATTTTACCAACTCTGTCTTGCATGTCTGATAGTCGTCATTTACTTGGCTAACGACCGGCTGGGAGTCTCTATATATGAGGAGGTTTTCGATCCCCATGTCAACAGCGATCTCAAGACCTACTATCAAAGCTTCATATTCCTCTTCGTTGTTTGTTCTTGGCTCCGTTAAGGAAAGGGCAAAACGCATTATCCCTCCTTGCGGAGTCACGAAGATAAGGCCTACCCCAGCTTTGATAATGGGGGTGTTTTGCTTTCACTTCTTCATGGAAGACGCTCCGTCGAAGTAGAGTTCCCATCGGGCATTATTTCCCTTCGTCTTTCCTTCGATTGTGGCAATTCGCAATTTAAGGGAGAATCGGCTGGTATCAGATGCTCAGCGAGAAAGTCGGCGATGGCCTGGCCTTTCACTGCCTTGAGGGGCCGATACGTTATTGAGGATTCCATCAAGAGGAGTGCCCATTTGGTAAGCCATCCCGTTAGTATGGCTCTTGTCATCAAATATTTGAGAGGATCCACTTTTGATATGAGATGGACCTCATATGCCAAGGCATAATACCGAAGCTTTGTTATTGCGAAGATTAATGCCAGGCAATGCTTTTCGATAGGGGAGTAGTTGTTTTCTTCCCCCAGGAGAACTCGACTCAAATAGTAGAGAGCTCTATCTTTTCCCTGATCGTTCTCCTGTGCCCATAGCGCGTCTAAAGAACCTTCAAGGGCCGTTGTGTACAGAATGAGGGGCTTTCCATTGACCGGAGCGGTCAGTACTGGTAGATTCTGCAGATATTGCTTGATTTCGTCCAGTGCATTTTGGCATTTACGATCCCAAACGAACGGGGTTCCCTTCTTCATCAGATGGTTGTAGGGGCGGCATTTTCCGGAGAGGTTAGCTATGAACCGTCGGATATATCCGAGCTTCCCTCGGAAAGACCGCAGTTTCTTGAGAGTTATTGGTGTAAGTCTACGGTAGCGCCCCGGCCGTCTAACAAACGCCAAATGCGGAACAAAATCTTTTAACTGGCGCTATCTTATACTATAACCCGGATCTGGCATTATTGCTAAACTAACAAACTACAAAGAGGATAGAAAGGTTATACCGAACGATCCGAGTCCTTCGTTCTTTAACCATCATCCCACGCTTTGTTGCGGCTGCTCCGATCTCGTCGATTTCCGATCTGCTCGTCCAGGTGGCACCACGTCAACGGATTTTTAAACGGGCTCCCGCCTCTGACTCGAGGCAACTCGGTCGTCAAGTTTGCTAAAAGAGACGACCAAGATTGATGTAGAGAATGAGTAGAAGATTTTGTCTCGTTACGTCCAAGGCTATGGACGAACGGTTAATAAAGTTGCCTTTTGGATCGATATGAAAATGAGATATGAATATGTTAATTTCCATGAATCCAAACTATCATAATCTTTTTATCAACAAGTGAGAGAGAGTGTAGAGAGGAGGGGAGGGGCCGGCCATATATATGGAAGGAGGAGGGTGAGTGTAGGAGGGGGGGTGACCACAAAGCAAAAGATCTTGATCAAAATATCCTAAGCAAAACCAAAACTCATTAATGCAAATGGTGACTCATAAACCTTAGTCACCCTTTCATTAAATGCTACCAATGAACAAAGAACACCTCACAAACCCTAGAAGTTTCCACACACATCACCCTCATGACTCACCCAAGAGAAGAAAAGATAAATCCGCATTTAACCGAATGTCAAATACGGCTGATAGAAAACTGGAAACTGGCAACTTCCAAAAGTGATCCTGAAACGAATTTCAGGATAACCCCGTATCAGTATAAACATACCCGCATTTGTATTACGACCGAATACAAATGCATCTGAGACAAAGATATTATATCTACAAATATAATACATGGATCCGGCTTAAACCAAAGCCCGCCAGTATTATCTGCCCGAAATATGACACGTGCGTAAACGCACGTGCATTTTCCGAACCCTGCCATAAAACCATACGGACTCTACAACGTTTCGCCCGAACTTGGGAAACTATCTGTAGGGGACTCTAATGACTCGTCAGTACCCTGGCAGTGGGTTTAACCACAAGCCGTCAGCGGCACTAGCTGTGTGTAACGGCTGCCCATGTACTGACCTCAAGGGAGGCCGATGAGCGAACTCATCCGGAAACCCTACTGAGCCTAACAGTGACAATGTATATACAGTCCGGTCCGTTCGTCTATGAGTATCGCATATCTGCCTAGGGGGCTAGTAACGTCAGACCCCCAATAGCAGTATAAGTCGTGTCGGAGTGTAGCCTAAAAAACACCCTGATATACTACTGGAGTACCTACCAGTAAATCTCCTGCCACGGCCGTGGGCTTTGTGTAATGGCTCTCCTAGACACAGCGCGATCTTACCCCCAATACCGGGAGAGACGAATCCTCTGCCGATCCGCTCACGTGCCTCCATGTGGCTCGGGACTGTACCCAAAAACTACCTGTTTGCACGACTCCTTTGAGCCGTGGTAGGGTAGAAATCAAAGCACAGTGGGAACTCACACGAGACAAATGACGACCTCAGGTCGATGAACTAACCTGTACACATGTCACCAGGGAACTGCTATCTGACGATATGTATAATACCAACTAGCAGGTTCCCGGCGAGTCCTGTTCGGTGTACTCATAACCCAATGAGCACCTGTATACATCTTAGGTGATCCAACTGACACCAGTGGTTTGTGAGACCGGCCACCGCCCCTCGTCGGGGTCTCGACCGTATACACTAGTCTACTCTGGAGTATCGATGCCCTGTCTCGAAACTCCTACGACTAGGGACCACAATTAAGGATATGCTTATAAACCACCCAACTCTCACGTATATGATCGCCATCATACTGTTGGTAGTAAAGCAAGATCCTAAGGGCTCTATCAAAGTGTAACAGTGATCAGTCATCTGAACCTGTACACGACTGATAGGCAAACCAGATAGCATACTATCATCTCGAGTAAGACTGTCCTACCGGTATAGGTCCTCCGCAATCATTGCAATCACGTGCCTGCGATCCAATAATTGACTCTGAGGACACTATATCCAACAATTGGCACGGGCATTTCCATAATCTCCATGATCTTTGAGGGGTCTATTTCGATGCCTCGGTGTCGTATGATGAATCCTAGAAATTTGCCTGAGGAGACTCCAAACGCGCATTTCAGAGGGTTCATCTTTAGATTATATTTCCGAAGACGCTGAAAAACTATTTTCAGATGTTCCCAGTGTTCCTCGTACGATTTTCTTTTCACCACGAGATCGTCGATATAGCATTCAACGATCTCATGGATGAGGTCATCAAAGATCTTCTTCATGGCCCTCTGGTAGGTAGCGCCAACGTTCTTCAGACCGAAGGGCATCACCTTATAGTAAAATATGCCCAGCGTAGTCCGGAAGGCAGTATGCTTTCGGTCTTCGGGATGCATCTTTATTTGATTATACCCTGAAGATCCATCCATGAAGGAGAAGACTTCATGCGTAGACGTGTTATCTATCATCAGCTCGGTAACTGGTACGGGGAAGTCATTCTTCGGGCAAGCTTTATTGAGGTCTCGAAAGTCCATGCAGATGTGTACTGTCCCATTTTTCTTCATCACTGGGACAATGTTGGCGATCCAGTCAGGATATTGAACTTCTTGGATGAATCCGGAGTCGATTAGTTTCTTGACTTCGGCATTGATGCTCATCTCGAGTTCGAGCCGCATTCTTCTTGGCGTCTGCTTGACTGGCTTAATGTCTGGCGATATAGCCAGTTTATGCACAGCTATCTCCGGATCTAATCCCGGCATCTCAAAATAGTTCCATGCGAAGCAGTCTTTATACTGCGAAAGCACGTCTTTTAATGTAGCCACCTGCTGTTTAGACAGCAGCTCACCGACGAACGTTGGCCTTGGATCGTTTGTCGTCCCCAAGTCAATTTTCCTTAGATTGTCCGCCGTGGTATGTATCCCATCCTCCAGCACTTTTGGTGCCGGTGGAAATTCTGAGATCACCTCATCCTCATATTCATTTGTGAAGCACTGGGAGAGGTCATCCACATTCTCATGCTTTCCCTCCTTTGAGAAGGTTGTCATGTGGCAGGTACGAGCTCGTTTCCAAGCTCGATGTTGATCTGGACTTACCCTCGCAATGTAGGTTGCTTTTGGCTCATGCTTCCATGGTGGGGCTACCCTCTAATTGTCGAACAGAGAAAACCTGCCTTGCTGATACTGGTCTTCAACCCAGTTTTTGAAGGTGAAGCAGTCTTCAAGAGGATGTCCTATTGCTAGGTGGTAGGAGCAATAATCCGGGTGATGGACCTTATTTACTTGTTCGGGGTACCTGGATTCCGGGAGTGTCATCATTTGATGTTTCATGACAAGGTCGAAGATTTTCCTTGTCTTGTCTCGAGGGAAAGAATATTCCCGATCCATATTTTTCATAAAAGACGGATTCCAGCAGACTTTTTGTAACAACTCTAAATTCTGTGTACATAAAATTGTTTAAAAGTTAATGTACACTTGGGGTATTTACAATTCCTGTGAGAACTATAAGTATTTGATTCAATTTTGAACAGCAAGCAAGAGCTTGTAGCTCACTGGTAAAGGCATTGCACTGTTAAGACATAGCACCAGAGTTCAAATCCCATCAGCCACATTATTTTTATTTTGTATTCTTTTAATCTTTTTAGAAGCCCAAAAGACTATACGTGCACTACACGTAAACTGAAGAGACACAAGATAATCAAACACGTGCACTGTAGAATACCAAACGACCCCGACCCAATACCCCAACACCAACCCAGACCGTCGGCATTGGGCCGGCGACACACTCAAAAAATCCGGCGACGTCGGGTAGAACCGTCCCAAATGCTCCCAAATTTCACCACGTGCAACGTTTGGCCTACCCCACTACTCCCTTATTGCTTGTTTACTCTGAATTAATCCATAGAGGAATAAAATGCCTATTTAACCTCATTTTAATACATATTTCAATGCATTCTTTAAACAGCCTAAACCCTAATTTTTCCCTATAAATACCACCCTCATTTCACACCTCCTCACTCACAATTCCTTGCCAAAACTCTCAAGTAATTTCCAAGTTCCCATAGTATGCAAGTGGAGTTAACAAAGGGCGAAACTCCGACGAAGTTCCGGAGACGATACAAGGAGTTTCCGGCAACGAAACGAAGTACCGACGAATCCTAGACCTCCTCCTACCTCTTCCCTCTCATCAAAGCCAGTAATTCCCCTTCTCTCTCTCTGTTGCTATTCCCAAACTCTTCACTCTTAAAACGTGTCGGAAGCGGAGTTATCCGGATTCCGATTCTCTTTACTTTTAAAAATACAACTTTTTCTTAATAACAACCCTACAACTTTTGATATATTGTTTAGTAATCATTAACAAAGATAATAGAACAAGTTTGACATCAAAATGATAACCATAGCAAGTTGTATTTCAATTTTACATTAAAATACCTTTATGTTTTATATCGACATGTTTATACCTTTTAACCGTGTTATCTTTAGAAAACTCACGAGGTAATGACCTACCTCCTCACAACACACATATCTAATATAGCACGATGGAATTTGGGAACATAGATTCGGGAAAATACGACTTTACATATAACTATCTTCAACTTATAAAACATTTTTCTATAAGAAGTGTATTTAACAAATCTTTGCAATTGCGCCTCTACAACCCACTATTGGGGACCCCCGTTCGGTATGGTGCGGATTATCTTACATCCTAGGGCCTAGTAGAGCGAGATGCAGACCTCCTCACGGAGCATACGATCTCGAAAGATTTTTAATACATTTTTCTTTAGAAAATGTGATTTCTATTATAAATAAAGCTTATATTTTTAATATATATATATATATATATATATATATATATATATGTAATTAATATCCAAATATCTATTTTTAATATTTATAATATTCCACATTTCAAAAATTCAAGAAAATACATCCCATTTACAAGAAAATACCATACAATTCCAATATTTCAAATAAATACCTTATACTTTAAAAACTAGGTCATATTCACTAGAAATTTCACATTGAATAAAATAAACATCTATGAAAACTCTGAAGACGATAATTAAATACTTGAGGTATATTTTGAAAGTATAACAAAACTATTTTACATAAAAACCCCTCAAGTTATACTAAATTACAATAAGGACCCTAGTAAACATAGGTTTAAGCGGAACCAGTCTCTTGAGCCTCAGGGAGCCGGAGATATAAGTGCTTGCCTATTTAAGGTAGACAATCTAACAAACGGTGTTATCAACACGGTAATTGTCTTGGAAAAAGACACAAATCCTGCCGTCCATGTGCAGCAGTTACCGATAACATCAAAACTAATTCAGGACTTCAAGTTCTTTTCTAAATGTCTGACTCAGACTGAGTCTCGATATAATCAAACTGACTTAAATATGATTCAAGTATATATTCAACATGAATCCATGAATCCATATATTCAATCTATACAACTTGACCGAACCGAACCATGGATATACTCCATTTACAAGTTCATCCATTATATCCGTTCCATTACTGATATCATGGTTTCGGCAAGTCATCCATCTATATACAATATACAATTCAAACAATACAAACAATACAATCAAGAAATCGCGGGGTTTATAAGGGGTAGATTGGTACGGAAGGTGTTAGAAGTGGCACGAGACTGTAACCATAACACACCTAACCTGAATATCCATTGCCGTTGTACCGTGGTTGAACGGTTCCTTGTGCTCCGTATACCTTAGTCTCCGGAATAGTGGGACTCCTCTCGTATACACAGGCATTTTCTGTACCAAGTTGCAAACAACTGCGTTAACACTAAATAACAACATTATACAATATACTCTCTATTCTGTCTATTCCATTCTTGTCTATTTACGGGACATACCGAGCGATTTGTTTGCCGACGACATTCTCGTTCTTCTTCTCTGGAATGTCGTCAGGTGATTCGGACCCACTGGAGATCGAACCCAGCAGCGAGGACTTGGACCAGTTTACTGAAAATCCAGAGCTCTAGTTCACTTGTACATTACATTTCCTTTACATTTCTGTTATGCCACAGTTTAGGCATTGCTTTCATTCCATGTATTTACCTTTCCAGATGTATTGTAAAAAGAATGTTAATAAATAAAGGTGCTGTTCAATTATATCTATTGTCTTTATCTCTTGTGTATATTACTTATATTGCTTGGATACTCTTAGCGTGTTTACTTCAGAGTAAATACGTAACAGGCCAATCGCGTTCCCTTCCCCGTACACCGGGAAGCGGGGAGTGACACTTTTTCTCGATCGCGTGGCTTCTTGGATCCACTTCGCTGTTTTTGAACGTCATTCCCGTTCTTCACCTTGTTGTTGCTTCTACGTCGGGCTTTCTTCTTGCCACGAAAGCGCACAGCGGGCTGAGGGTGAAGGGCATCGTCATCCTCCGTAGCCTATTGAATGATACGTTGCATCCTGGCTTTCTCGTAAATGGCCATTTCGCGGCTGTGGTCATCCCGAATCTTTTGACCCGCTTCCCTTATTAGTTTGTCAATTTGTTCTTCGAACGACGGTCTTGGTATTCTCATGGCGGAATCTCGCTCTGGTTCGATATCAGCGCTATCTGGAAATGCATTCGCTTCTCCACCAGGGTTATTTATGACATGGCAACCATGGAATCGCTCCTGTTTCTTGGTCCGAACGTATCTAAGCCCAGTTTTCCCCATCCTCCCGTTGGGTATCTTTCGTTGAGTCCCGGGAATGTCCCAAATCTTGTTGTAGAACTGGGCTTGTCGAGCAGTTTGTTTGAAGGGCATACCGTGGCATTTTAATAGCCTTTTCAATCCCTCTATGTAATATCTGGGCAGACGGATTGGTTGAAGCTTGTCAAGCGTAAGACCGGTACCATGCCAGACTTCTTTCTCCACTTTGGTCTCCGGTGTTTGATAGAAGAGGATCGCCTTTTCACCTCTTCGCCTGGGAGGGACGTAGAAGGTCTTCAGCTCTTCTACGCTGTATGTATCAAGCGTATTGAGTTCTTTATAATGCCGCTGAAGAACCATGGTAATTTGTAAACTTTGATCAGCTTCAGCGAAGGTTTGCATTGACGGGCGGACGGAGAACACTGCATTGGCCTCTGTAACGTTTTAAAAATAAATAATTAATTAATTAGATAAATAAAATCCTTTAGGTGAATTTTCTGATAATCGGTAAAATAAACCGTATTTTCCGTAAAACTTAACTATAATTATTTTTCAAAATAGATTTAAATATACCTATTTAGGCTATGTAATTGCTAGTAATTGATATTATTTAGTGACTTATAAATTGTTAGTTTAATTAAATATTTTTCCTAAATTAATTA
The DNA here is from genome assembly GCA_030015575.1 of Agapanthus africanus. NCBI lineage: Eukaryota > Viridiplantae > Streptophyta > Magnoliopsida > Asparagales > Amaryllidaceae > Agapanthus > Agapanthus africanus. The sequence continues at coordinate 400,978,915 of CM057347.1, forward strand.
AATTCAAATATTAATATAAGCTTTAAATATACATTAAATTAGTGTAAAATACAAATTAGAAATGGGTTAATTTTACAAAGTGAACCATGACATATTGGAATCAAGTGTGTAATATGCAAAATTCTTTCTCAAATTTCTCCATGTTTCTAGAGTTTTCTAGGACAAATTGAATTAAGAAAATAAATTAAATTGGAAATTATGAAGTGAGGTGCATTAAATGAGACTTGAAGGGTTGTCTTGACCTAGAATTTTCTAGACAACCTTGCCCTCTCTCCCTCTCCTCTATGTAGCAGAAATTCCCCCATGGCAGCCCCAATTTTTCCCAAGCTCTTTCTCATCCAAAAATTCTTCAAAAAATTCAACAAAAATCCAAATAAAAACTCACAAATTCCTAATTTAATTCCTACCCATTATCCTTTGCTCATTCTAGCTTGGATTCTTGAGGCAAGAGAGCCATTTGGGAGGCTATGTGAGCATGCTAGACATCATGTTGTGAGGTATAAATTTTAACCAATAGCTTAATTGTTGGATAATTACTTTAATTTAAGCTAATTAGAAGTTTAATTGTGGTTTTAATTTTGTGATTCAAAATTCAAGAAAAGAGTTTTTAAATCAAGTTAGGGTTTTTATAAATTGTTTATGATTACATGGTGTAGTTTAACATGTTAAATAATGAAAAACCTAATCTAGTAACAAATTTGTTAATTGTTGCATTTAAATTATCCTAATTAGGATTTTTTTTTGCAAACTAGGTTTTTATAATATATATATTTTGGTGAGATAAAATTATGATGAGGGTTTCTATCATTAGATTATGGTTTTAATGAGTAGATTAACATGTTAATTGAATGCAAAACCTAATTTGGTTACTAGTTGCTAATTTGTTAGTTTAAAATTGTGATAATTATGCTAAATTGCTAACTAGGTTTTAGAAATTTATATAAAATGTGGGATTAAAATATAGTTAGGGTTTTTAGCACATCATTAAGGTTTTCATAAGTGGTTTAACAATTTAAAATATGCAAAATCTAGCTTAGTTGTTGAATTGTGAATTTTGCTTTAAAAAGTGTTAACATTTGATATTTTTGCAAACTAGAATTTTCAATTCAACACAAATTGATGAGAATAAATTATAAAAATGGTTTATATGACCTAGTTAAGATATTTAGTGACTACTATGGGCATTAGTTTTGTTAAAACATCAAGTTTCGAATTAAAACGAAAATTAAGTGCTTTCTAGGTTTTCGGAAATAAATCGATTTGATTTATTTTGAGTTTTTGATGAGTTGCAATCTATTTTATATTATAATTAGTGAGTTTTGGAACTACGATTTGTATGTTTGTGTTTTATCTCGATCAATCGGCGTTTGTACGCCGATGTCGAGGGTTATTTGGTTATTTTGCATGAGCGGGTCATAGGTTTTAACCTATGCGCGTTTCGTGCGCTGTTTTGGTTCTGTCCGCGATTTCGGTTTACGATATTATATATGTTTGCGTATAGGTACCCCTCACGTGGTCTTCGGACGATGAAGAAGAGGATGGCGGCATCAACTTCGGCAGGCAAGAACTAGGTGAGTAGATGTATATCTACGGGGGAAGTCGGGTGGATGGCGTATAGAACCCCCGCAAACGTAGAATAAGGATATTACATATTATTATTAGGAAGTCCGATGTGACCTTAGATTCCTGATGAGTAGGGTACCATTGAAGACTTTAGGTTGGATTAGACTGATCTAGAAAGACTTAACCAGAGGATGATTGCCCTAGAGGGAATTCGTAGGTTTCATGTAGACACACACACACGCACACACACATACACTTGACTTGGTGTATATGTATATGTGTATATATATATATATATATATGATTGTGTGTAGGTTTCTATATGTATATATATAACATATACACGTGATATGAGGATGTTATATGATATCTAGGGATGAGTCGGTATGACTGGGCATGATGCCGTGAGATATTGAATATACGATCGAGTTATGATATGAGAGGTATTATGATATTAGCGGATCGTTGGGAAATGAGAAAATGTATATTTATACATAAACGATAGTAGGTGATGATGACATAGAAATGTATGAGACTCTAGAATAGAACCCGAATTGTAATATGCGACTTAATCACGATATGATATATGACATGATATTTTAGTGGATCATCTGACGATGAATATTTACACGGACGATGATATATGTTTGATGATATTGGATGTATGCGATTATAGTACAGTACCCTTGATCATGATATTGTTTGATGATGATACTACACGAACGATGATGTATATATGTGATAGTTGACCCGTACCCCGATTTTGGGATGACGTACGATGGATTTTACCGTACGAGGCATAGATATGATGATTGATCTGCACTCTTGACTCGAGGAAGTCGTACTACGTACGTGACGCTATTGAGGCTGCATCGCCGACTACTAGAGATATCGACTCAGACTTTAGGAGGATTCTTCTTACTTTTCGACTAGTTTCTTTAGTTAGTCCCTTAGCTGGTTAGGTAGATATTAGTTTAGGCTCGAGTCATACTTATTTTCAAAACTAACGAATCGTGCGCATTTTTAAAGACAGATTGAGGGATACTATGGATTTTTCAAATGACATCTTTTTTTAAAAACTCCGTAGCCCCTAATTTTCTAAAAACCACGATTCGTGCTTTTTCAAACAACAAACTGTATGACTCGTAATTAGTATGTATTCTCTAGTTGTGCGTTTACTACACATTCACTGTTATATTCATGTTGTATTCATCGCATTGCATGTTCATACCTATGTTTCTTTAGCTAATATGAAACCCTGCCTGTTAGGACACCAGCACCATTACCGATGATGCGCATGTTCCACGTACACTTATTTGCCGGCTCACACACATCATCATCGGTAATTGCCATGTAACGTACACTTTAGAACATATTATCTTTTATTGATATAATCAGCTAAATGCTAGTTTAATATAATATTGTGTGATTACTCTCATGTGCTAGTTTAGACATTGCATTTATTACTTAGACACTTCATGCATTCACATATTCATATTATCATGCAGTATTGTGGGGCTTATGCCGACACTCATTATTTACTTACTCATGATTTTGGGATTTTAGATTTCTATGAGATTTCTGGATTTTGGGGGAAAACCGCAAGAATTTAATAAAAGCTTATGATTATCATTTTTAAAAAGTAAGTTGCTGTTTTCTCGTGATGTATGGGTCGTCCACCATGAGTTTTCATGTTTTCTGTTGGATTTCGAGACCCGGTTCGAGGAGTGGAGGAACCGTCCCGGGTACATGGTGGGCCCGGTACGGTACCCCGGGGCGAGAGTGTTTTTGTGGGGATGACGATGAGCCTGGCTGGGGAAGACTACCTACCGGTGATGTCTGGCGCGGTGGATATCCGGAGGATACCGACCGTTGTCGTGTGATTTGATGATATGGGCCGATCCGGACTGACGGAGCCCGAGATATTGAGACTATGAGATATTGAGACTATGAGGTATTGAGACTTTGATATTTACATATTTTGTGTCGATGCTTGACATGGATTTCCATGGATTTCATTGATGATGTTTCAGATTACCATACAAATTTTACTATGATAAAAGTTAAAGATTTCTTACACAGACATATCCAGATTTCATGGTTGATTGTTTTACATTCATGGTGCATGCATACTCATACACATGACATGTTACTACTTGAGGCACTGACACGAGCACTGAGCATTGCACTTACGCATAGATTTTTACCCTGCCACTACTAGATGACTAGTGTTATATTAAGTACATTATTATGATCTAGGAGAGCGTCGTGCATGCGATTTCTACTCGCAGATGTTTTCTACTCACGAGTTGGCAACTCACCCCAGTTGTGCCAAATTTTCTTACTGGTTTCGATGCACAGGTTTCCCTGGCAGCTTGCTGGCACATCATTTCATTCATGGTGATTTGCTTGGTAGGTTTGTTCACTTGTATCAGGACCGCCGTTGTACTTTTATTATTTCATTTGTATCTAGTAAGCTCCATCAACCAGACTTGCATTACTTGATAGATTTAGAAGACCAGATGTTTTTATTTCGACCTTAGAGTCGCGCTTGTATTATTATGGTTTTTCGTGGATTTGGATTCTTTTGAGTTTTGAGCCTCGCCCTTCGGCGTTATATATTTAGTACATTGCGTGGTTATTTCCGCCTTTTGGCGTAGAGCTAGCTCCCGCTTGGGGATGCCTTTTTATTGCATATGTATATATATTCTTGCTTGTACCCGTTTGGGACCAGTTATTACAAAAGAGACTCTGCCGAAATTTTTGAGAAAATTTGATGTTGCTTTTAAACTTATTTTCTTACACTTCTTCTTTTAAATGGTTTATATTTCTGGGCTTCGGCTTACTTAGATTACGTTACGCCTTTATACGTTTCGTAAATTAAGTGCCAGTCATGTTCCGTATCTTCGGGTCGTGACAAAGTTGGTATCAGAGCGCTAGGTTTAACCTTATTCGAGTCTAGGTCAACCTTGGTTGATGGAATGGGTGACTTAGGTAGAGTGACGTACCGTGGGTATGATCCACGGCATACTTACGATACGCTATTCTGCTTAAGTAACCTTAGGATGTACATTTCTTTGCACCGTATTCTATTCGTTCCTTTGATCTATCTTCGTCGATATCGGATGGTGGTTTCTGTTACCATGGTCGCACGGGCAGAGGGAGCTGCGGGTCGAATGCGATGACCGTTAGGGTATCGTCTATTCTTGAGGATTGAAGTATTGTTTAGCGTGCGGACGAAGGGTATTCACATGTCGTCCAGACGAAGTTAAAAGGTTCGAACGAATGTTAGAAACCCATTTTCCCAAGTTTAAGGTATTCGGAAGAACATGCAGGTATTTCTATGAACCCTCTAGAAGAATGAAACCCTTACTAGACATAATGACCATGAGAACACTGGTGAACCTTAGGGTTTGCGGCAGTTCCGTGGTGCCATTAGTGAGGCTTAGGTTTGCCCTTCTACGGCTGGTCCGCAGATGCTGGGGCATGTACTGGATATTTTTAAACCGTACTTGAGTGTTGAGCTCTCGGGGAATCATGGGATTTTGATGAATCGATCGAAAAGTTTAACGTAGTCCAGATATCAGATGAAGGGATAGATTACGTGGGAGACTCTAGATATGAGCATAGCCGTTTGTAGGACAGTCAGCACAGCTATAAGGAGACGAGTCCGAATCAGTCGACATTAGAAAAGGCGCACATTGACGATAGTGTTTACGATTGCGATTTGGTGATTTGAATTTCATATTTCCGTTGATTGGATTTTGGTATTTTGAGGATTTTGTTCTATGATTGGTATTTCCTATGTGTGCATTCATTACACTCTATTCGTGTTTCATATATCAGTTGTATTGACGTTGTTTTGTGCATACCCAGTGCACTCGATTTGGTTTTATACATTTTGAGATATTGATTTGATTTTGTGCAAATGGGTTGCACATGATTTTGGATATTCGGTATATGTTTTCGTGCACCATGCGCACTTGATTGAGATTCTTGCACACACTTGGCGCACTTGATGCGATTTTGTGCACACCAGATGCACTAAATCGGGATTTGTGCAGATTAGATACACCTGATATTATTGTCGTGCACGCCCGTTGCACTTGACAGATGTTTTTGGTGCACACCCGTTGCACTCAGTTTTGTTTCCGTGCGTATTCGTGGCATCTGTATTTGATTTCGATTTCCGTGTGCACCGGACGCACGCGGTACCTCGTATACTGTATTTGAAATTGATTTCATTTTGAGTAGTACGTTTTTATGATATTTACTACTTGGTTTGATAATCGAGCAGGACTGTCCTGAGACCAGTACCTAGGCGTTTTTGCATGCTTCTCTATTCAGATGTTCGGACGATTTTACTACGATGCGCACTATATACAAGTTATAGTTTTGATGTATTTCATGTTGGTTTTTGTATTGGACCTTGATATTCTTTTTTCTCACCATACCTCCAATGATTGCGTTATGCTTGACGGAGTTTGATTTTTAGTTATGTACTTGTTTTTCATGCGCATGCAATGCGCTAAGATGTGTTTTAGGTATTGATGATTTCGAAGCCCCGACGATTTGAGTGTTTTGCTAAATGTTTTATTATTTGGGGGAGAGTTTTAATTTAAATTCGGGGACCGAATTTCTTTAAGGGGGGAAGATTGTAACGTTTTAAAAATAAATAAATAAATAGATAGATAGATAAATAAAATCCTTCAGGTGAATTTTCTGATAATCGGTAAAATAAACCGCATTTTCCGTAAAACTTAACTATAATTATTTTTCAAAATAGATTTAAATATACCTATTTAGGCTATGTAATTGCTAGTAATTGATATTATTTAGTGACTTATAAATTGTTAGTTTAATTAAATATTTTTCCTAAATTAATTAAATTCAAATATTAATATAAGCTTTAAATATACATTAAATTAGTGTAAAATACAAATTAGAAATGGTTTAATTTTACAAAGTGAACCATGACATATTGAAATCAAGTGTGTAATATGCAAAATTCTTTCTCAAATTTCTCCATGTTTCAAGAGTTTTCTAGGACAAATTGAATTAAGAAAATAAATTAAATTGGAAATTATGAAGTGAGGTGCATTAAATGAGACTTGAAGGGTTGTCTTGACCTAGAATTTTCTACACAACCTCGCCCTCTCTCCCTCTCCTCTATGTAGCCGAAATTCCCCCATGGCAGCCCCAATTTTTCCCAAGCTCTTTCTCATCCAAAAATTCTTCAAAAAATTCAACAAAAATCCAAATAAAAATTCACAAATTCCTAATTTAATTCCTACCCATTATCCTTTGCTCATTCTAGCTTGGATTCTTGAGGCAAGAGAGCCATTTGGGAGGCTATGTGAGCATGCTAGACATCATGTTGTGAGGTATAAATTTTAACCAATAACTTAATTGTTGGATAATTACTTTAATTTAAGCTAATTAGAAGTTTAATTGTGGTTTTAATTTTGTGATTCAAAATTCAAGAAAAGGGTTTTTAAATCAAGTTAGGGTTTTTATAAATTGTTTATGATTACATGGTGTAGTTTAACATGTTAAATAATGAAAAACCTAATCTAGTAACAAATTTGTTAATTGTTGCATTTAAATTGTCCTAATTAGGATTTTTTTTGCAAACTAGGTTTTTATAATATATATATTTTGGTGAGATAAAATTATGATGAGGGTTTCTATCATTAGATTATGGTTTTAATGGGTAGATTAACATGTTAATTGAATGCAAAATCTAATTTGGTTACTAGTTGCTAATTTGTTAGTTTAAAATTGTGATAATTATGCTAAATTGCTAACTAGGTTTTAGAAATTTATTTAAAATGTGGGATTAAAATCTAGTTAGGGTTTTTAGCACATCATTAAGGTTTTCATGAGTGGTTTAACAATTTAAAATATGCAAAATCTAGCTTAGTTGTTGAATTGTGAATTTTGCTTTAAAAAGTGTTAACATTTGATATTTTTGCAAACTAGAATTTTCAATTCAACACAAATTGATGAGAATAAATTATAAAAATGGTTTATATGACCTAGTTAAGATATTTAGTGAATACTATGGGCATTAGTTTTGTTAAAATATCAAGTTTCGAATTAAAACGAAAATTAAGTGCTTTCTAGGTTTTCGGAAATAAATCGATTTGATTTATTTTGAGTTTTTGATGAGTTGCAATCTATTTTATATTATAATTAGTGAGTTTTGGAAGTACGATTTGTACGTTTGTGTTTTATCTCGATCAATCGGCATTTGTACGCCGATGTCGAGGGTTATTTGGTTATTTTGCATGAGCGGGTCATAGGTTTTAACCTATGACGCGTTTCGTGCGCTGTTTTGGTTCTGTCCGCGATTTCGGTTTACGATATTATATATGTTTGCGTATAGGTACCCCTCACGTGGACTTCGGACGATGAAGAAGAGGATGGCGGCATCGACTTCGCAGGAAAGGACAAGGTGAGTAGATGTATATCTACGGGGAAAGTCGGGTGGATGGCGTATAGCACCCCCGCAAACGTAGAATAAGGATATTACATATTATTATTAGGAAGTCGGATGTGACCTTAGATTCCTGATGAGTTGGGTACCATTGAAGACTTTAGGTTGGATTAGACTGATCTAGAAAGACTTAACCAGAGGATGATTGCCCTAGAGGGAATTCGTAGGTTTCATGTAGACACACACACACGCACACACACATACACTTGACTTGGTGTATATGTATATATATATATATATATATATATATATGATTGTGTGTAGGTTTCTATATGTATATATATAACATATACACGTGATATGAGGATGTTATATGATATCTGGGGATGAGTCGGTATGACTGGGCATGATGCCGTGAGATATTGAATATACGATCGAGTTATGATATGTGAGGTATTATGATATTAGCGGATCGTTGGGAAATGAGAAAATGTATATTTATACATAAGCGATAGTAGGTGATGATGACATAGAAATGTACGAGACTCTAGAATAGAACCCGGATTGTAATATGCGACTTAATCACGATATGATATATGACATGATATTTTAGTGGATCATCTGACGATGGATATTTACATGGACGATGATATATGTTTGATGATATTGGATGTATGCGATTATAGTACAGTACCCTTGATCATGATATTGTTTGATGATGATACTACACGAACGATGATGTATATATGTGATAGTTGACCCGTACCCCGATTTTGGGATGACGTACGATGGATTTTACCGTACGAGGCATAGATATGATGATTGATCCGCACTCTTGACTCGAGAAAGTCGTACTACGTACGTGACGCTATTGAGACTGGATCGCCGACTACTAGAGATATCGACTCATATTTTAGCAGGATTTTTCTTACCTTTCGACTAGTTTCTTTAGTTAGTCCCTTAGCTGGTTAGGTAGATATTAGTTTAGGCTCGAGTCATACTTATTTTCAAAACTAACGAATCGTGCGCATTTTTAAAGACAGCCTGAGGAATACTATGGATTTTTCAAATGACATATCTTTTTTTAAAAACTCCGTAGCCCCTAATTTTCTAAAAACCACGATTCGTGCTTTTTCAAACAACAAACTATATGACTCGTAATTAGTATGTATTCTCTAGTTGTGCGTTTACTACACATTCACTGTTATATTCATGTTGTATTCATCGCATTGCATGTTCATACCTATGTTTCTTTAGCTAATATAAAACCCTGCCTGTTAAGACACCAGCACCATTACCGATGATGCGCATGTTCCACGTACACTTATTTGCCGGCTCACACACATCATCATCGGTAATTGCCAGTCACGTACACTTTAGAACATATTATCTTTTATTGATATAATCAGCTAAATGCTAGTTTAATATAATATTGTGTGATTACTCTCATGTGCTAGTTTAGACATTGCATTTATTACTTAGACACTTCATGCATTCACATATTCATATTATCATGCAGTATTGTTGGGCTTATGCCGACACTCATTATTTACTTACTCATGATTTTGGGATTTTGGATTTCTATGAGATTTCTGGATTTTGGGGGAAAACCGCAAGAATTTAGTAAAAGCTTATGATTATCATTTTTAAAATGTAAGTTGCGGTTTTCTCGTGATGTACGGGTCGTCCACCATGAGTTTTCATGTTTTCTGTTGGATTTCGAGACCCGATTCGAGGAGTGGAGGAACCGTCTCGGGTACATGGTGGGCCCGGTACGGTACCCCGGGGCGAGAGTGTTTTTGTGGGAATGACGATGAGCCTGGCTGGGGAAGACTACCTACCGGTGATGTCTGGTGCGGCGGATATCCGGAGGATACCGACCGTTGTCGTGTGATTTGATGATATGGGCCGATCCGGACTGACGGAGCCCGAGATATTGAGACTATGAGATATTGAGACTATGAGGTATTGAGACTTTGATATTTACATGTTTTGTGTCGATACTTGACATGGATTTCCGTGGATTTCATTGATGATGTTTCAGATTACCATACAAATTTTACTATGATAAAAGTTAAATATTTCTTACACAGATATATCCAGATTTCATGGTTGATTGTTTTACATTCATGGTGCATGCATACTCATACACCTGACATGTTACTACTTGAGGTACTGACACGAGCACTGAGCATTGCACTTACGCATAGATTTTTACCCTGCCACTACTAGATGACTAGTGTTATATTAAGTATATTATTATGACCTAGGAGAGCGTCGTGCATGCGATTTCTACCCGCAGATGTCTTCTACTCGCGAGTTGGCAACTCACCCCTGTTATGCCAAATTTTCTTACAGGTTTCGATGTACAGGTTTCCCTGGCAGCTTGCTGGCACATCATTTCATTCAGGGTGATTTGCTTGGTACGTTTGTTCACTTGTATCAGGACCGCCGTTGTACTTTTATTATTTCATTTGTATCTAGTAAGCTCCATCAACCAGACTTGCATTATTTGATAGATTTAGAAGACCAGATGTTTTTATTTTGACCTTAAAGTCGCGCTTGTATTATTATGGTTTTTCGTGGATTTGGATTCTTTTGAGTTTTGAGCCTCGCCCTTCGGCGTTGTATATTTAGTGCATTGCGTGGTTATTTCCGCCTTTTGGCGTAGAGCTAGCTCCCGCTTAGGGATGTCTTTTTATTGCATATGTATATATATTCTTGCTTGTACCCGTTTGGGGCCAGTTTTTACAAAAGAGACTCTGCCGAAATTTTTGAGAAAATTTGATGTTGCTTTTAAACTTATTTTCTTACACTTCTTCTTTTAAATGGTTTATATTTCTGGGCTTCGGCTTACTTAGATTACGTTACGTCTTTAGACGTTTCGTAAATTAAGTGCCGGTCACGTTCCGTACCTTCGGGTCGTGACAGCCTCGTCCTCAGAGTCACTGCCAAAGACCAAAACAGGAGTAGATGGTCTTGGCCTGCTGCCTTGGGGTTGCTCCGAGAAGACTATCTCTTCATCCTCCTCAGTATCGCTCCCAAAGATCGGGATAGTGGCGACGGCTTTTTGTTTATTCTCTGGTTTACGACATCTTTCCGTGTCTTCGATGTTTGGTAAGAAGTACTTGGCGTCTTCATATTTGCGGACATCATTTATGGAGAATGAGTTTAGCTCCCCTATAACTGTGTACTCGAGGCTGTCTTTGAAGTACTTCATACACTGATGTTGTGTAGAAGGGATGATGTTGTATTCGTGTAACCAAGGCCGGCCGAACAGAGCGTTATAGCAAGTCTTGGCGTCAATGACATGAAATTTGATTTCAGTGATGAGCATCCCAAAGCGTAACATCAGTATTACGGACCCAAGCGTCCGTGATGACTGTGAGTCGAACCCGTAGATGGTAATTTTGTCTCGAGCCGGGTGCTGAACGTTCATGCATATCTCCTTTAGCACCTTCACGTTGAGAAGGTTGACAGAGGACCCGTTATCGACCAGGATCTTCCCTATCTTAATGTCGTGGTAGTACCCGGTGACATATAAAGGACGGTTGTGCTCGCATGTTCCGAGGAGGAGATCTTCATCGCCGAATGTGATTTCAACCGTATGAACCTCTGTCAGCCCGTCCTTCATCTTTTCTTCAGTAAAGAAAGCTTGGAACTGGTCAGGCTCTTGCAGTGCCTTGATTAGGAATCTCATGCTTCTTTGGATAGGAGGAGAGCATCCAGTATGCTCAGTTGTGAGGGTATCTTCCTCAGATGTGCCAGGACATTGTAATCCACATTGTTTTTCTTAGACGGGTCGTTGGTCGCGAGCTCTTTGATGACTCTATCATCGAGGGTGATTTCCTCAGGGACTTTTCCTTTCCCTTGTCTCTTTTGTTTGAATCCTTACTTCTAGACCCGAGGTTCTTTTCAGGCAACGTACGATTACGCAGCTGAATATTCTCGCAGTTCTTCACCTTTTCTTCTTTTCCAGAGGTGGATTCTTTAAAGAGAGGGCCGAGGGTTATTTCTTCCTCGGAATCACTCCCGAATGTGAGAACTTGGGTTTTCCCTTTTGTCGAACTGGTGTCAACCATGTAACAGCTGCCAGTCGTTTTTCCGCGCTCATCTGTCACATTTTTTCGCTGTCAACGTGCTTCACGCTTCATCCTCTTGAAATGTTGTCGGTGGGCCACATATCCCTGCCCCCACTTCTTGAAGGCGCTGCACTCTTCGGTGGGGTGTGTGATCCTCCGATGGTATAAACAGTAGTTTGAGTGTACATACGCTTCATCGAGACACATACTCCCGGGAGCATTTCCTTTGACAGGTGGCGGCTTCATCCCCATTGACAGGGCTTTGGCGCACCGTTTCCCAATCTTAAACCTTCTTTTGTCTGCCGCCGGTGTGCTTCGACCTGGTTGGAGTACCGTGTGACTCTTCCTCGCCACAGCTTCTTCGTCCTGACGCCGACGCTTGACCTTTTCGTATATGGCCATTTCACGCTCTTGGTCAGTTTTGCTCTTTTGAAGGGCTTCGTTCAACAGTTTATCGATCAGGTCGTCTTATGGTTCCAGGGATTTCGGCGCCGGGCGGCCCCCAGCTTCTCTACGTTATTTTCTAACGCCGAGGGAGCTTCTTTGTCATTCACTGACGAATGAGAGATCATATGGCAACTCGCTACATAATCCTCGGGTTTTTCTGATGAGTCGTTTCCCTCATCATTGTCACTGTCTCCGTTCTCAAGGATATGGTTTAGAAATTCTTCGAGAATGACTGGGGTCCGTGTCTTCTGGTTGTATTCTTCCAGCACGTCAATGTACTTTTGCAGGTCCGTGCGCTTGTTGTCAGGCTGCACAGGCTTCTTGGTCTTCTTCTTTTTCTTCGAAGACTTTGAAGGCTTGACCTGAGTGTTTTGCCCATCGCAACCAATTTTCGGTGTTGGGCGCGGTTTCAGCATCCCCTCAGTGATCTCGGGCTCTAGCGGGCTTTTCCATTTGATCGCCGGGCATGCTTGAAGATATTTCAGCATTCTTTTAGTTTTAGCTGAAAGGACAACTTCCCACAGAGCTTCTTCTATAAATGCGCATGATGCCCCCGGCGTATCCACCTTTTTAGGAGCGTGCTGCTGTGGCAGGTTTACCTTCCAGCTTTCGGACAGCGCGAACTTGCCTTGTTGGTACTGGTCCTCAACCCAGTTTTTGAAGATGTAGCAATCTTCGATTGGGTGACCCATTACTCTGTGGTAGGGGCAGTAGTTGGGACTGTTAAAGTCGCCAGGCTGCAGTGGGCGTCTTGGATCCGGCAGAGTGATGAGCCTGTTGCGCACCGCCAGTTCGAACAGTCTCCTCGTTTTATCTCGAGGAAATGAGTAAGGATGTCTCAACTTCACTTCGAGGGATCGTGGTTTATTGCTTTGGCGAGCAACCGGTTTCGAGTCACTCGGTTGTTGTTGAGCGTTGGCAACGAAAGTCGCTATCCTTTTGCCCTTTTCATTCCGGGGATCCGTTTTCGAAGAGGACGGCCTATGGCCCTTCTGGTCCATTTGGACCAGCTTGTCGATCAAGGCATGGAAGGTGGTCGGCTTGAAGAACATCATAAATTGGGATATAGTTTCCTGAGGATCAAGGGTCCCCACGAACATGCCCACGGTCGGAGCTTCTTCTATGCGCTGTTCGCATTTTGACCATAGGTTCCGCCATCGAATTGCGTATTGAACCCAGGTCTCTCCCGGCTTCACCCTGGCATTGATTAATGCCGTAATCGGGGCGCGTTCACTTGCGCTTGCGAAACGCTGCGTGAACAGTAGCTCCATTTCTGTAAATGTTCTGATGGAGTCATTCGGAAGCTCCAAGTACCATTCAAATATTGTCTCTGCCAAGCTGCCGACGAACTGGCGAAGCAGCAGTTTGTCGTCGCCTCCAGTATTTTCGCATAGAGCTCTGAACTGAGCGACGTGCTGATGGGGATTGCCAGTCCCCTTATACACGTGGAATTTAGGGATCGTATATCCCGGTGGGTACTTGATTTGATCGTACCAGCCTGGATAAGGTCGTCCAGTTCTGACGACTTGGCCAGCCGCTCACTCGCTTGATGAGCTCGTATTTGTTGAGCTATGTAGTCATCGAGGGCAGCCTTGGAAATTGTCTCTTCCTAGGTCGTTGAGCCGTTCGGAGGAGGGTTTGATGTTTCCCCTTTGTCGTCTTCGATGATTATTGGAGGGTCTTCGGCTGGAGGTTCCGGCTGGATCATCATCCAAACCATGTCTTGGAACAGAAGCGCCATCTGTTTTATATTAGCGGCATGTTCTGCGGCCTCCTTATCTTTCCTTTCCAGCACCATTCGCAAGAACTCGGTATCAGTCTCCTGCTCCCGGCGCTGTTCAGACGATGCTTCCGGGCTTTCTTTTTGTCCAGTGAGTGCTGACATCTTCATTAGCATTTCTTGGAGCTTCTGCTGCCGCTCTTGAGCTTTTGCCACAGACCGTGTGAGTGGTCGATGACCCGTGGAAGTACGGATTTCCTCTTTTCCGGAAGCCATGTACACCGTGTGTACTACCATGGCCCCAGACTTGGGGTGTTTGGGTCTACTGCCTTTGATATTTATCGTCGGTGGTGGGAGATTCTCAGGCCTTCTCTTTTTGTAGGAGGCCGAGGTCAAAGGAGCTATTGTAACAGGCGCCCGAGAAGTCCCTCGCTGCATGCTAGAGGGATGACTTCCCTCTTGTCGAACCTTCATTTTCTCCGGTCGACGAGAATAGTCCTTATTGATCACAGAATCCTGAACTTTCCGCCAGACTCTGTGGATTCGGGAGGACAGCCGCTGAGGGGGCTGTTCTGACTTCGCCTGTACCGTGTTTTCAACATGTGGAGGCGAATTCTTCAGTACAGCGGTTGGAGAGTTCTTTCGCTCCCTCCTGAGCGGATCAAAGCCGTTCCCAGTTGAAACATCGGCGTCAATTTCCACCATTGGAGCTGGTGGGGTAAGTCCAAAGGTGAGTTGCCCCCAGCTCTTCTCACCCGGCGCCAATGGCGACGTCGAGCATGTCGTGCAGATGGGATTGCCTCCGTTATGGGAATGGCTTCATCATACCCCCTGCTCTGATGAAGGGCTACTGCTGGTGCCAGCCTATTAAAGACTGACGTCCGTTGAGAGGGGACAGTCAATCTTTCAAAGGCCGACCTTTTGGTAAGGGGAGCAGTCTTGATGACTTCGCCGGAAGCAGGAGTTGGAACGACCAGTCTTGCGAAGACCGATCCTTTAGTAGGAGAATCCCCTTCGACAACTTTATCTGCTGGAACTGGAATGGTTATCCACTTTGGGATAACCCCTTCAGGTATCGCGAGCCTCTTTGCAGGCCCACTGGAGCTTTGACTCAGTCTGTCAAAGATCGATGTGGCAGACTTGGACGACCCATTGAGAGGGCCATGGTGGTTGCAAGTCGATCAAAGACCGACTTCTTCGGAGCTTCTTGTGGTAGCATCGGGACGCAGAAGCTTGATGGCGGGATCATGGTCCCAAAGAACAGTCCAGTGGTGGCCTGAATCACCTGTTCCACCGGAATTGCAAAGATGGAGGCCGCTTGGGGCTCATTAGTCACTCCTCCGACGGGGACGGAATGGGAGTTGCTGTTGCAGTTGGTGCAGCTGGAAGCCATCGATGTTATCTTCTACACAGAAGTAAGACACCAAATCTTAGTACCTTGAATCCAGGGGCAACCATATTAAACCGTGATTTGTTCGTGAACACGGCACACGAAGTGTGGAGTGGAAAGAGGAAAAGGTCCCACCAGGCGTGCCAGAATCTGTTTACCGCCGAAAAATGGGAAGACAAATATCTTGCCTGAATTTAGGGGCAGATGCTATTTAGATCTATTTGTCCACCTCTCCGAAGACGCCAAGTTGATTTACGGCATCGTGCATCGGAGGTTTGAATGGATGCGGCCGTTGTAGCAGACTTCGTCAGATTCCCCCTCGTTGTGAGGGGTTTTTATTGTGGGGACGCTCTTCCCTGCAGGCGCAAGCCCCTGCAGTTAATTATGTTACCGCATCTCGGTAACCACTTTCTCCTGCTCCAGAAGGTCACTTCGTGTCGTGTGTGTTTGTTTTATATTCGGTTGCCCGTGGATTGTATACGGAGACTAAGTTATGTTGTCGCCCATAGGGCGTGGATTAGTCAAATTCTGAATGTTCTTAGATTTGAGTTTGGGTTGATTTAAGGATTGTTAATCACGTTTGAGATTAAGATCAACTTAAATATTTGTTGAGGATACGTTAGTCTAATTTTAGGCTAAGATCTACTCGACAGGATTTTGGAATCATTCAAACCCAACAAAAGAGCATTTGGGCTCTATTGTTTTAGTTTAAGGACGTTGCGGTCCATTGCTAGTTTAAGGACGTTGCGGTCCGTAGTGGGATGTGCCCGTCAATTTGGGAGTGCACCAAAGAGTTGTTGGTTATCGGGACCCACCACCTCTCTGAAGACGCTGAAGAATTACAACGACATGTATCAGAGGTGTGAGGAGATGTACCCTTGAACCAATGTCCGTTGGGAGATCTGTAGTCGTGTTTGGGACTAGGACCAATTTAGAAAATGATGAGCACATAGGCTCGGTTGATCTGAATTGGGGATTTGGTCAACTTAGACTCAACCCACTCAGTCTTTGAATAAAGTGTTAAACACTTGCTTGGGCTCAGTCCCTTTTCTGTGCAAATAATGCTGAGCATTCATATGGGTTCTGACACTTATACTTTGCTCTACTTTCCCCTTTCTTTTTTTTTGTTCTTTTATTTTTATGGAGACGCTTGAGGGACACGTGAGACGCTTGGCGCTGAGCGCCAACCATTAAGTGCTAAGCACTCATTATTGAGCAGCGCCCACATGAGGCGCTTGGCGCTGAGCGCCAACCATTAAGTGCTAAGCACTCTTTATTGAGCAGCGCCCACGTGAGGGACACGTAAGGCGCTTGGTGCTAGGTTTTATTTGGGTGTTCTGTTCTGAAGAGTTCAATTCTCTGTTCTTTTCTGGATCTTTGATCCCCAAGAACAAGTTCATCCCCATGAGAATTAAATTCTCATTTGTGGGAGACTTGTCTCGTGGATCTCAGATCCAGGGAAAGAACTATATTCTTTTATGAGAGTTAAACCCTTGGATATGCAGATGAGATGCTCTGATCTCTATTATTATTTTTATTTACCTCGAAGAAAGGTATTCTTCTTTCTTCCTTCTTAAAGCTTTCTTCTTGCTTGCTCTAAAACTTATGGGGGGGTTTCTTTCTACAAGACTTGAAGTCTTGGGTTCTTTATATAGTGGAGGCAAGTTTGTTGATTTAGTTAAAGAAATCTCTCGCTGAGAGATCTTTAATTGATTTGAGGATTTTATCCACCGTTGGATCTTTGATCCAAGGACTTCTGTTTTACAGAAGATATCTTTCTCGTTTTTAACAAGATTGGGAAATATTTTCCCATACAGAGCTTATTCTGTAGCTCGGTGATTTTTAATCACCATTGGATTTTTAATCCAACGGTGCTCTGTTTTACAGAGAGTAATCTTTTTTGTTTAGAAAGATTTGAGGAATATTTTCTCAACAGAATTTAATTCTGTACTCTGATAATTTATCATCTCCGTTGGATCTTTGATCCAACGGCTCTGTTTAACAGAGAGATTTAGTTCTAGCGCTGGCGCCCTCATGCGAGGTACGTGAGGCGCTGCCTCAGAGTTTTTAACTCTCGGCGCTGGCGCCCTCGTGCGAGGCACGTGAGGCGATGCCTCAGAGTTTTTAACTCTTGGCGCTGGCTTTCAAATTTTGAACAGAGCTTTGCTCTTTTATTGGGGAAACAAATGCCCCCCACCGTTGCGCTCACGTGGCTCACACGTGAGTGCAGCGGTGGCAGCTTTTCCACCGTTGGATTTTCTTGGAAGTTGAATCGACTTCCTGTGCCTATAAGTAGGGCCTTTAGCCTTTGAGATGACTACTGTTCATCTTCTCTTGTTGTTCTTTTTTCTGAGAATTTAATTCTCCTTTCAGAGCTTAGATCTTTGCCCGAAGAAATCCATTCTAGAGTTAGAACTTTGCCCAAAAATTTGGTAAGGATGATAATCGCACCTCTTAACAGAACTTTGCTCTTCTTAGATCATTGATTTTAAGATGTATTTTAGGGTTGCTTAACCCATTAATTAGAACACTGTTCATCTTTCGTGAAGAACTCTTAGAGTTTGTTTTGCAGATCTTAAAGATCTTGGGGTTTTACCCTGTTAAAAAAAGCCTTGCTTTTGAGGGTTTTGGTAGATTATACCATTGTTTTTACAGAGCATAGCTCTTTAGAAAAAAAATTGGGGAATTTTATTCCCTTCTTAATTAAAGTTAACAGATGTGAAATCTGTTTGCAGAGCACAGCTCTCAAGGGAGTTTAACTCCTTGGCCCAATGAGATTTCTCATTAAATGAGAATCCTCTTAGGATTTCATTCTTAATGAGTGAATGCCCCATCAATGATGGGACGTTATCTTGATTTTGTGGGTCCCCCTTTTTGTCCCTTTATTCTGCATTGCACTGCGGTACAATTTTTAAGTACCAAGTGTCGGAGTTCAGAACATAGCGTTGATAACTAACCTTCGTCTCTCTTTGTGTAGGTATTATGGCTTCCGACTCTTCTTTCCCTTTTGTACGTTCAGAAAGCGCCTTTGCCGACGCGCCCGTGGATCGGGAAGTCTTCACGCTTATTAAAGATCATGACCCGGAGCAGATATCTCTTCACCTATGGGGGTCATGGTATAATCAGATTATCCAGGGTCGGCGCAGTTTTTCTTGTGCAATACCCTCAGAGCCATTTCAGGAATTCACTATGCCGACTCGCCTCAAGTGAATTATGTTGTAGAGGAGGTCAACTGGACTTCGAAGGGTCGCCTTCAGCCTTCTATAGCATCAATACCCGTACAGTCGTCGATGGCCTTGGATATTTTAGGGCGACGCATATGTCAAGGCGAGTCGTGCCCTTGGGGGTAAGTACATATGATAGGTTTGACTCCTTGCCATTCAGCCGGCTACCTGCAGTGGGCTCGGTATATTCTGTCGGCCAGGAAGTCACTGCTGCTGAAGCTCGGGTTATATCCCGCGATTTATGCGTCTTTTTTTCAATATCCCACACCTCATGTATGGTGGGACGAGGCTTTCCTGGAACAATGGAACATCCTGACCCACACATTTCTTCTGTCGGGCCGGGAGGTCTCTATTTCCTTGGAGGAATTTGCGGAAATTTCAGGCCTACCCGTCAGAGGGGAACATTACGAGGAGATACTTCCCCCTGATGAGTACATCTTTGCCACCAAATCAGTGGTAATGGGACTCACTCCGGAGAATGCCATTCAACACCGGTTTCCGAGCCTAATCAAAGTGTTGAACATTTATGAGAGCCTAATCAAAGTGTCGAACAAAGTGTTGGACTCCTCTCGTATACACTGGCATATTCTGTACCAAGCTACAAACAACAGCGTTAACATTATAATCAAACATTAATAGTTATACTCTCTTTCTGTCTATTCTATCTCTACACATCTTTGGGACTTACCGAGCGATTGTTCACTGACGACATTCCTATTTCTCTTCTTCTTTGAAATGTTGTTAGGTGGATCGGACGCACTAGAGTTCGAGACCAGCTAGAAGCACTTAGAGCAGACCCCTGAGCAGTTCACAGAAGATCATGAGCATTGACTTTACTTGTACATATTTTCATTTCAGTTATGCCATTGTTTTGGCATTGTTTTCCATCCATATATTTACTTTCCAGTTGTACCTATAAAAGAATATTTAATAAATAAAGTTGATGTTCATTTACATTCATGTCTCTTGTGTATTTTACTTTATATTGCTTAGATACGTTTAGCATGTTTACTTCTGAGTAAATACGTAGCGGGCCTCACCGCGTCCCCGCCCCGTACACCGGGAAGCGGGGCGTGACAAAAAATGATCATAAAACCTTGTTAAGTAGATCTTAGTCTCAAATTGGACTAACGTATCCTTAACACAAAACCAACCGAGCCCCAACTGCACATATACATTTGAGTCGATCTTAATCTCAAACCAGATTAACGATCCTTAAATAAAACAAACCCAAATCTAAGATATACGGATTTTGACTAATCCACGTCCTACGGGCGACGACATAAATTAGTCTTTGTATACAATCTACGGGAATCCTAAACAAATAAAAACACACACGACACGAAGTGAAATTCCGGAGTAGGAGAAAGTGGTTATCGCGATGCGATAACGTAATTAAATGCAGGGGCGTGCGCCTGTAGGGAAGAGCGTCCCCACAATCAAAAAATCCACGCAAACGAGGGGGAATCTGACGAAGTCTGCTACAATGGCCGCATCCTTCCAAACCTCCGAGATACGGTGACATAAATCAACTTGGCATCTTTGGAGTGGTGGACGGATAAATCCAAATAGCATCTGCCCCCAAAATTCAGGCCAGAAGTCCTAGCGTCCTGGTCGCGTCTTTCGGCGGTGAACAGGCGCCATATAAAAAGTGCTTAGCACTTCATATACAGCCAAAACGGCTGAGTGCTCAGCACTAATTGGGCAGCGCCCAGCGCCGCACGTGCACCTCACGTGGACGCCATATAAAAAGTGCTTAGCACTTCATATACAGCCAAAATGGTTGAGTGCTCAGCACTAATTGGGCAGCGCTGCACGTGCAGCTCACGTGGGCGCCATATAAAAAGTGCTTAGCACTTCACATACAGCCAAAACGGCTGAGTGCTCAGCACTAATTGGGCAGCGCCGCACGTGCACCTCGAATGGACTCCATAAGAAGTGCTTCACATTTAGTCAAAATGACTAAAGTGTTCAACATTTATTGGGCAGCGTCCATGACTAAATGCTTCACATGTATACATGTGGGTATCAGAGTTCAAATAAGTTCTTAGCACTTTTACATAAAAGGAAAATGACTGAATAAATAAAGCCCAAATAAGTGCTTAGCACTTTTGAATAAAAGAAAAGACTAAGCAGACTATGCCCAAATTGGCTAGGTCTCTGAAGTTTTTCTGCAGCTGAGCCCAAATGCTCTTTTGCTGGATCATAAGTAAAAATGATCCTAAAATGTTGCTAAGTGAATCTTAGTCTCAAATTAGACTAACGTATCCTTAGCAAAATCAAATTGAGCCCCAAATGCTCATATATATTAAGTTGATCTTAATTTCAAACTAGATTAACGGTTCTTAAATAAAACAAACCTAAATCTAAGATATACGGATTTGGACTAATCCGCGCCCTACGGGCGACGACACAAACTAGTCTCCGTATACAATCCACGGGCAACCAAAATGAACAAAAACACACACGACACGAAATGAACTGCCGGAGCAGGAGAAAGTGGTTATCGCAATGCGATAACGTAATTAACTGCAGGGGCTTGCGCCTGCATGGAAGAGCGTCCCCACAATAAAAAAAACCCTTCATAAAATGAGGGGGAATCTGATAAAGTCCATACAACAATCGCGTCTGTCCAAACTTCCGATATATGGTGCCATAAATCAACATGGTATTTTCGGAGAGGTGGACGGATAAGTCCATATAGCATCTGCCCCCAGATTCAGGCAAGACGACTGATTGATCTGAATTTAAAGAAGTATTTGTAGAATAACCGTAATCAATAACGGTGTCACGTGTAGCTAGCCAAGATGAGTACGGGTCGTCCTCAGGGAAACGTTGAATCTTTCAATCTTACTTTAGACGTGTTGATTAGAAAAGAGGAAGGAGAATAGATAATAGTGAAGAATAGTTATAGATTCTAGATCTATGTTAAACACGGATGCAGAAAATAGATCTAGTTTAATGACGGATGTAGATTTTATATCAGAAGAGGGCTTGTAGGGTTCGTTCGGATTTAGTAGTCATGGATGACTAATAAAGATGACTGCTTTTATCTATTGATAGATTTAAAACTAGATTGATAGTGATGAATGAGGATTAGGGTTCTTGAAAGAAACTAGTGTTTCCACACTATTGACCCTTGTCCTTTCATTGATCTCTATTCATGTCTAGCCCTTAACAAAACAATGATTAATCTAATCTCAAATCACGGTCAAGACTATCAATAAATTGATAGCGCGCCCAATTAGGATGTTAACATTTATTTTGCTAAAGTTTATAAACTTCATAAGACTTAAAAGAAGTTAAGAAATTTTTCATCTTCCATTGTTCTACCATAATCCTACGAACCCTATCAAGCGGTGAATTACTCGCGCATGATGGAGATAGAAGAACGGATAGAGATCATGATGTAAATAAAAAATAAATGCAATAAGAATAAGACAACTACCTTTATTAATCAACTTGATCAATTACACTTTTTGTTCCTTTAGAAAGTGGAATACAAAACCCTAGTTTGCTTCTCGATCTATCTTGAAGGAGGTAAATGAACAGCCGATTGATCAACCTGGATGCGTGAGTCAACTTGAACTTCATGATCTCTTCGGTTTGATGATTTCTAGGTTTAGCCCTCGGTCCTTTATATAGCCCCAAAGTCAGAAACTAAAGATCCCAAGAATCAGGGTTTGTTGTTGCAAATCAAACTTAAAAATCCCAAACCCTAAATCTTCTTTCCTGCCACGGATCCGCCGCATTATTGCTAGTTTGGCCGCACAACCGCGGCCGTTTGGTTGAATCTTGGTTTCATTTTTCTGGGGCTAAGGAATGTTGACACGTCGAGATTTTCTAGATATCTGGAATCTTCATATCTTTTCTGAGTCTCTGCCAGTATTGATTCTTCAATTTTATCTAACTTTATCCGCAGAATTTTGATTCCCGACATCTGAACATCTCGATCTCCTGACCTGAACTAAACCTTGCACAATATCTCAATGAATAATGTTAGTAATATTTGGTATTTTTGAGATATTATCCTAACCTTTTGATATGATATTATATTTTGAGAATATTGGTTAAGGATATTTGATATGATATGCATATTTAAATTATCAAAATATTATATGCATACATTTTCCTTCATAATGTTAATTATAATATATATAAACATATGAAAATAGATATTTTGCAGATAAACCCTCATATATTTCATATTTATAATAAACATCTTTAAATATCTAAGAAAAATAAGGAAAATGTTATATCAAATATGCAGTATTTTCGACTGAACAAATACCCCCAAACTTAATTTTGATCGTCCCGAGCAAACTTATTTATTCAAGAGAGGGAGAAAAAGAAAAAGAAAAACCTAAGTAGCACACTTTCGTTCGAGTGCAGATGAGTTTTCGTTACCGGCCGTTTGGAAAGAATTATTATAAGGTGTAGAATTGGTGGCCGGATTTTGAAAAGGTTGCGATTGAAAGGGGTGCTGACTTTGTGGGTGTGGTTGCTGCTGCTGTGGAGGAGGTCTTTGATAATTGCTCTGGAACTGGTTTTGATTTTGGGTTTGGTTTTGGTTCCAAGAAAAATTAGGATGATTCCTCCATCCCTGATTGTACGTGGAAGAATAAGGATCATTTCTAGGCCGCTGCTGAAAAGTAGCATTAGTGTGTTCTTGACCTTGAAACAGTGCATTCACAGGACATTCTTCCGTCAGATGTGATGGATCGGAACAGCAACCACACACGGTCTTAGGAAGCGTAACCTGGTTTAGGGTGATTGATGAGAATTTGTTCTCCATAGCGTCGAGTTTCTTTTGCATTGCTGTCATTTTGTCTTTTACTGCGATGGAAACATCGAGCTGATGGATACCTCCCCTAGATGATGGTCTAACGCTTTCCCACTGCAAAGTGTGTTCAGCGAGATCTTCCAGAAATTTCCAAGCTTCACCATCGTCTTTGGACATGAAATTTCATTGACACATGGTTTCAAGCATCTGCTTTGTCGCTGGAGTAATGTCCTCATATATAATTCGGCATAGATCCCATCTGTTTATTCCATGATGAGGACATTGGACAAGCAGATCCTTAAACCGTTCAAAGCACTTCCAAAATGGTTCATTGGGAAGCTGGGTAAACTGGTTGATTTCGCTCCGAACACGGGCGGTCTTATGATTGGGTAAAATTTCTTTAGGAATGCTATCCCAAATTCATCCCAATTGGTAATAGAGTGTGCGAAAGTGTTATAAAGCCATTTTTCTGCTAAATTGCACAAAGTGAAAGGGAGAAGACGCAAGCGCATAGCATCCACTGAAAGTTGTGACGTACCCATCATTGCGCATACGTTTTCGAATTTGGTGATAAAAACGTATGCGTCTTCAGACTCAAGTCCGTGAAATTTGGGCAACAGGTTGATGAATTGGGGTTTAATTTCAAAATTATCCCCATTGGCTGGTGGAATAGATAAACAGGTGGGAAGAGGACCACGTATAGAATAGCATCTCTCTTGGAGAGAGATGCGCGGTGGATTCTGCGCACCGACGGGTGGTGGAAGGGCGGTGTTATAATCTGATGGAGAACCGTCCATCTCGGTCGATGTGGTGGGTGGAGGGGAAAAAGAAGATGAAGAAGTACCAACTTCGGAGTCGATAGCAGGAACGCGAACAAGACGGGCACTAAAATCCCGTGTCCAGCCGATCATGCACTAAGTGGATTTAGCGCAAGTGGCAGCGTGTGTGTGATTTAAAATTGGTTTGTTTTTTAAAAAAGTGTCGGACGTGAGACAAATCACACAAAAATGCACAATCAACCCTAGAACTAAGGTTACCAAGGTCAAGTCTCTAGACCGCTCCTAAACTTCTAAAGGACAAGCCACAGGATCAATTCTCTACCACCTCTTTATCGCTCTTGTGACCAGGTAAGTGCCAGGTAAGTGGGAGGTATCCGCTATACGAATCACCGAAAATAGCAGGCCTAATTAATTAACCACTTGTCTGTAACGTTTTGAAAATCGTTTCGGTGAAATTTCGGAAAAATCGGTAAAATAAGGGGGTTTCTGTAAAAAATCAAAATACAAATATTTTTATTATAAAATTAAAAATACATATTCTAGCTATGTAATTGCTAGTATTTGGTGTTTATTGAACCACTGGTAAAATTTCTAATTTTCTGAAAAATTTTCCGAAATTAATTATTTTAATATTATTTTAAGCCGTCACTAATACATTTAATTAGGGAAAATTACAAATTGGAATGGGTTGAAACAAATTTTGTGCATCATAACACATTAAACAAAATTTTAACATGTGATTTTTGAAATGAAATGAAGTTGCTAAACGGTGTTAGAAAATATCGAAGAAAAAGGCTTAAATAGTGAATTTAGTGTAAATGGAAATTTGGGGTATAACATTTATCATTTTCCTTCACCCCCCACTCACACCCCCCCCCCACTTTCCATCATTGGCCAAGCCCATGGCAGCCCCACACCCACACATCTCACACTTCTAGTTTAGTTTGAAAAGAAAACAAGAGAAGAAAAGGAAATGAAAAAATAAAAGAATATATAAGTATGGGCTTTGACCTTGGGTTTCTTTGACTTTGACATTTTCTCTCCCCACACCCACACCCACACTCCCATCCCTCAGCCAAAAATTTGCAGCAGCCCTATTTCTTTTGTTCTCCTTCATTTCTTGCAAAACCCTAAAGTGTTTTCATCCAAAATCCAAATCAAAAACCCCATAAACTCCAAATCCAATCTCTACCCATTTTCTCTTTGCCCAAACTAGCATGGATCTTGGAGGAAATTTGGCATTTTGAAGGCTATGATCTTCATGTTGATCTCTTGATCATGAGGTATAAAGATTCATCAATATTTGTTAGTTGTTAATTGAATGTTTAAATCAAGCTTAATTGGGTGTTTTAAAAAAACAAAAAAGGGGTTTTGAATTCAAGTTTGAAATTTCAAGTGGATGGTTTTGAATGAAAGTTAGGGTTTGATTATTGGATTGTGGTTGTGATGGGTAGATTAACATGTAATTGCTTGCTAAAATTAATCTAGTTGCTAGTTTGCATTTTTGTTAAATTAAATTTGTAATAATTAAGCTATATTGCTAACTAGTTTTTTGTAAACCATGAATTTGTTTAAGAGAAAAATATAATTAGGTTTTTCATGACTTCATTAACATTTTAAAATGTAGTTTAATACTTTAGATCATGCAAATCCAAGCTAGGTTGTTGTATGTGCATTTTTGCTATAAAATGGTCGAAATTAGTTAAAATTGCAAACTAGTTTTTTTTAACGTATATAGTTTGGTGAAATAAAATTGTGGAAATGGTTTGTATGGCTTATTTAAATTGTTTAATAAGTATTATGGCTATTAAAATTGTAAAAACATCAAACGTTGTATTAAAACGGTAAATTTTGCTTGTTAGGTTTTCGGAAAAATAGCTTTTAAAGTGAATTTGGGGTTTTTGTGAATTCTAACCTATTTCATTTTATAATTAGTGTTTGTGAGTGCGCAAATGGGTGTGTTTGGGTTTTCTCGATGGTTTGGCGTTTGTACGTCAACGTCGAGGGTTTTTGGGTTGATTTGTGAAAGCAACCATAGGTTTTGACCTATGTGGGATTCGTGTGTCGTTTTGGACATGAGTCGGATTTTAATGCGATACGGTGCGTTATGATATGTAGGTACCCATGTGGACTTCGAGACGACAAGCAAGCGCGTGGCGACATCGGCACCGGCGAGCGAGGACCAGGTGAGTAGATTTATATCTACGAGGAGAAGTCGGGTGGATGGAGTATAGCACCCCCGCAGTTCGTGGTGATGTATACGAATACGTATACACACATATATATTGATTATATATTGTTGAGTTTATTGATGATAAAGATAGATTTTAGGTGTGATTGGATAGGTTTAGTGTTGCGAGACCCTAGAGTAGAGGTTGCACCGCATTTACACACACACACACACCCATACCTGCATACATTCTTCTTTCATATGTGCTTATATGGGGTTATATTGTTATGTGTTCACATGGGTATGGGACTATGTGTTCACATGCTGGATTTGAGAATAGTAATTGGGATTTGAGATGAGTCGATAAGATTTGATTGAGACCGTGAGAACGGTGATATGGCAGGATTCGTACTTGAGATACGTCCTGATGTTATAGCGGATCTTGGAACGACGATACATGTGAATAGTGTTATACATTGAATGGTTGACATGTGATCGTGATATGAGATAAGATATGTTAAGATATTCATAATAGGTCGCATTAGGCGATGTATACCTCTTTATGACGATATATGATGATGATATCGGTTTGTATGAGGCTGTAGATCAGCAGTCAGATCATGATTAGATTGATGATATTAATATTGTACTAGACGTAGATCAGTACCCCGGCTTATGATCTTTGATAAAGAGGATACTAAATGATTAATTTGATGAATGTGATACTGACCTGTACGCAGATTTGGGGATGCCGTACGACGGATTTACGTACGAGCTATATATTGATGTTTGATCCGCACTCTTGACTTAGAAATGTCTGATTATAGATATGGTATCGGATGTGATATTATTGAGGCAGGATCACCGACTAACATATACATGTAGGTATATGTATCGACTCAGAGGTTAGGCGGTTTTCTTACCTTCAGTAGCCAGTTAGCTTAGCCTTTAGTTTAGTGTAGTTGTTAGACTAGATTTATATTAAATATAGGTTTGTTATCTTTGTGTCTAGTATTTAGCTCCCGCTCATTATTGCTGTTGCTCCACATCGCATACTTATTGTGATTCATATTCCATTATTGATATCATGCTGTTAGGACACCAGCACCATTACCGATGATGCGTATGTACCACGTATACTTACTTGCCTGCTCACACACATCTTCATCGGTAATTGCCATGTCACGTACACTTAGAGAATATTATTGCTTGACTTAGCTTGTTAGATAGTAGTTTTGACATGATATTAGTGTACTTGTCTTATATGCCAGTTTAGACATTGTAGTTATTACTTGTCATTTCATGCATACTGTTATTCATTGTTATACAGCATTCATGGATTCTCATGCATATATTCACTATTTTACGTGCTATTGAGGTTTTGGATTCGGATTTCCATGAGATTTTCTGGATTTTGGGGAAAACCGCAAAACTTATACAAACTTCTTCTCTCTCTTTTTAAATGAAAAGCGCGGTTTTCCCATGATGTATGAGTCGTCCACTATGAGTTTGCTGATGGATTTCGAGACCCGATTCGAGAAGACGGATGAACCGTTTCGGGTACATGGTGGACCCGGTAAGGTATCCGGGGCAAGAAGCGCGTAGTGATGACGATGTGAGCCTGGCAGGGGAGCACTACCTACCGGTGATTTTACCCGACGCGTCGGATATCCGGAGGATACCGTCGTGGTCTTGAGATGGATATTAGGGGCCGGTCTGGACTGACGGCGCCCTAGATAGTGAGATTGAGACATACAGAGGTATTTGAGATATTGAGGTACAGAGATTGCGACACAGAGATATCGAGATATTTGGATACTTGTTTTGTGTCGATGCCAGACACTTTTTATGCTGATTTCATTATGATACCTCATTTTAAATATACAAAAATCTCACTAAGTTATGAAAGCAGTTTCTTCAGTTTCATGTATTCTGTTTTCATGCACTCATACCGCATCTATATGATATATTGCTACCTGAGGCACTGACCCGGGCACATGGGATTACACTTGGGTTAGATATTTACCCTAGCCATTGTTATAGGCTGCAGGTTTGATATTTAAGGATTATATATTATGATCGTATGGTCTAGGATTGCGTCATACATGCGATTCCTGTTCGTAGATGTATTCTATTCATGAGTTGGCAACTCACCCCCGTTGTGCCACAGTTCTTGCAGGTTTTGCCGTACAGGTTTCATTACGGCTTTGCTGGCACTGCTTCTTTTCGGGTGACTTGCTAGTAGGTGGGTTTATTTGTATCGTACCCATCATTATACCTTGTATATTATTATTCTGTTGTATCTAGAAGTTCCATCAACCAAACATGTATTTATTTCAGAGATAGAGACCAGTGATGTTTATTCTTTCGACCTTAGAGTCGCGTGTTGTAATTCTATGGTTTTCTTGCTGTTTTGAGTTTCCTTTTGAGTTTTGATCCTCGCCCTTGGCGTTGTATATTATATTGCTTGCGTGGTTGTGACCGTCGATTTACGAAGAGCTAGCTCCCGCTTGGGGATGCCTTTTTTTCATTTCGTATACTATTCATATTGTATCCCGTTTGGGGGCCAGTATTTACAAAGGAGACTCTGCCGAAATTTTCAGAAAATACTTGATGTTTTTTTAAAATCGCATAATCCGGCTTATACTATTAAAACTACTTGCTTTAGTTGGTTTTCCTTCACTCTACTGCTTCTTTGGTTTTGATTTCTGGGTTTTCGGCTTATTTAGATTACGTACGCCTTGAGACGTTTCGTAGTCTAAGTGCCGGTCATGTTCCGTACTTTCGGGTCGTGACATTGTCGTAGACACATTTGCCCAGACACCATAAAAGTAATGCGGATAAGCGATAGATTACCCACGACCTTCTCCTGTCCTATTTGAGCGCGACAGTCCTTAGAGTCTTGGTCTAGATATTTTTTAATTAATGTAGGGTGATGCGGATGCTCGTTTTATGATTCGTGGGGCCTAGGAAGGGTGATGAAATCTCCACCTAATCTGAATTTGGTCTTTGCCCCTTAATGTCCGTATTAAAATATGCACAAACCAATTACAAAACACGCAAAAAGATTTTTTTTAGCGGCGATATTTTGCAAAGAATCCTACAGAAAATATATTATTGGATTTTTCAGAGGAGAGAGAAAGATGTAGGAAAGTTACCAGAGAATTTTGGATGCACGATCCCTCAAGACTGCCGCGGTTACGCCGCCAAAATGCCCTTGTTGCCGCGGTTCCGCCGCGACTTGGTGGGATCGTTTGAAAATAATTGCTCCTGTGCCCTCCTATGCTCCTCTGGACCTCTCTGAAAGTCTCTGAATCTTGATTTCTTTGTTCCATTGTCTTTAGATTCCCTCGCAAAAATCGCACACTAATCGTTAAATACACAATTTGCTGTTTTGTTTTATTTATGATATTGATCGAATAAGAATTCAACACGAATAGTAAGAAAAAAAATATTACGCACGTATCCCCGGCAACGGCGCCATTTGATTGATCTGAATTTAAAGAAGTGTTTGTAGAATAACCGCAAACAATAACAGTGTCGCGTGTAGCTAGCCAAGATGAGTACGGGTCGTCCTCAGGGAAATATTGAATCTTTCAATCTTACTTTAGACGTGTTGATTAGAAAAGAGGAAGGAGAATAGATAATAGTGAAGAATAGTTATAGATTCTAGATCTATGTTAAACACGGATGCAGAAAGTAGATCTAGTTTTAAGACGAATGTAGATTTTATATCAGAAGAGGGCTTGTAGGGTTCGTTCGGATTTAGTAGTCATGGATGACTAATAAAGATGAATCATTTTATCTATTGATAGATTTAAAACTAGATTGATAGTGATGAATGAGGATTAGGGTTCTTGGAAGAAACTAGTATTTCCACACTATTGACCCTTGTCCTTTCATTGATCTCTATTCATGTCTAGCCCTTAACAAAACAACTGTTAATCTAATCTCAAATCACGGTCAAGACTATCAATAAATTGATAGCGCACCCAATTAGGATGTTAACATTTATTTTGCTAAAGTTTATAAACTTCATAAGACTTAAAAGAAGTTAAGAAATTTTTCATCTTCTATTGTTCTACCCTAATCCTACGAACCCTATCAAGTGGTGAATTACTCGCGCATGATGGAGATAGAAGAACGGATAGAGATCATGATGTAAATAAAAAATAAATGCAATAAGTATAAAACAACTACCTTTATTAATCAACTTGATCAATTACACTTTTTGTTCCTTTAGAAAGTGGAATACAAAACCCTAGTTTGCTTCTCGATCTATTTTGAAGGAGGTAAATGAACAGCCGATTGATCAACCTGGATGCGTGAGTCAACTTGAACTTCGTGATCTCTTCGGTTTGATGATTTCTAGGTTTAGCCCTCGGTCCTTTATATAGCCCCAAAGTCAGAAACTAAAGATCCCAAGAATCAGGGTTTGTTGTTGCAAATCAAACCTAAACATCCCAAACCCTAAATCTTCTTTCATGCCGCGGATCCGCCGCATTATTGCTAGTTTGTCCGCGCAACCGCGGCCGTTTGGTTGAATCTTGGTTTCATTTTTCTGGGGCTAAGGAATGTTGACACGTGGAGATTTTCTAGATATCTGGAATCTTCATATCTTTTCTGAGTCTCTGCCAGTATTGATTCTTCGATTTTATCTAACTTTATCGGCAGATTTTTGATTCCCGACATCTCAACATCTCGATCTCTTGACCTGAACTAAACCTTGCACAATATCTCAATGAATAATGTTAGTAATATTTGGTATTTTGAGATATTATCCTAACCATTTGATATGATATTATATTTTGAGAATATTGGTTAAGGATATTTGATATGATATGCATATTTAAATTATATAAATATTATATGCATACATTTTCCTTCATAATGTTAATTATAATATATATAAATATATGAAAATAGATATTTTGCAGATAAACCCTTATATGTTTCATATTTATTATAAACATCTTTAAATATCTAAGAAAAGTAAGGAAAATGTTATATCAAATATGCAGTATTTTCGACTGAACAACGACCCATCCCGGTTCGTTCTCGTCTCCGACGGAGAACAGAATCTGGCACGTCCGGTGGGACCTTTTCCTCTTTCCACTCCACTTCGTGTGTCGTGTTTCGCGGACAAAATCATGATTCGCTATGGTTGCCCTTGGATTCGAGATACTAAAATTTGGTGTCTTGCTCTGTGTAGAAAAAAAATCGATGGCTTCCAACTGCACAACATGCAACAGCAAAACTCACTCCACCCCAGCTGGAGGAGTGACCTACGGGCCCAACGCGGCCTCTATCTTTTTAATGCCGGTGGGGCAAGTAACACAAGACACTACTGGACAATTCTTCGGGACCATGTTCCCACTGGTGAGTTTCGGTGCCTCAGCGCCGCAAGAGGAAGCTCCCAAGAGGCCGGTCTTCGATCGACTGGCGACCACAACGGCCCCTCTCAATGGGCCATCCAAAGCTGACGTCTCAGTCTTCAACAGGCTGGGCAAGAACCTGAACGGGCCCGCAAAGAGGCTCGTAATACCTGAAGGGGCTGCCTCAAAACGGATAGCCCTCCCAACTCCTGCTACAGGCGAAGCCGTCAAAAGCGCTTCCCCCATCAGAAGATCGGTCTTTGAAAGATTGGCCGTTCCTCCTCAAACCCTGCCAAGGATGTCAGTCTTCAACAGGTTGACGCCAACAACAGCCCCTCAGCAAAGCCGGGGGCATGAAGAAGCCGCTTCCAAAGCTGAGGCGGTCCCTTCTGCAAGACATGCTCGACGTCGCCACTGGCGCCGAGTGAGAAAAGCTGGGGGCAACTCCCCCTCTGGACTTACCCCACCAGCTCTAATAATGGAAGTTGACGCTGTTGTTCCAACCGGGAACAGCTTTGATCTGCTCAGGAGGGTACGGAAGAACTCTCCAACGGCGGTGCTAAAGAAATCGCCCCCGCCTGTAGAAGCCACAGTGCAGGAAAAGACGGAGCAGCCCCATCAGCGGCTCTCCTCGCAAATTCACAGGGTTTGGCAGAAAGTCCAGCACTCTATGATCAACAAAGATTACTCTCCTCGACCGAAGAAATCGAAGGCTCGGCAAGAGGAAGACCACTCCTCCGTCATACAGCGATGGGCTTCTTCTACACGGGAGCCTATTACAACGGCTCCTTCAACTTCGACCTCCCACAAAAGGATGAGGCCGGAGAAAATCCCACCGCCTGCGGCAAATTCCAAAGGTGATGGACCCAAACGCCCCAAGTCTGGGGGCATAGTAGTGCATACGGTCTTCATGGCTTCCGGGAAAGAAGAAAGCCATGCTTCCTGTAAGTGCACGGCGGCGCCCCGGTCGTCAATCCGACGCCGGAATGCGGAAGCGGTGATTTACTTTAACTTTTCAAACCGGCACCACCGCGCACTATAAACCCGGATCGGGCCATTAAACTAGTCCTAGCTAACTACAAGATGGGAAGAGAGATATACCGAGTGATCCGTGTCCTCCAGTCTTCTCGTCGTCGTCCCGATCTCCCGCGGAATGTCCGGTCTCCACCACGTCGCCGGGAGGGCACCACGTCGCCGGGAGGGCACCACGTCGCCGGCTTCTTTTACGGGCTCCCACCTCTATACCGAGGCAACTCGGGCACGAAGTTGGCGAGCCGACATGCCCAAGGTTTGCTGTAGAATGTGTGTAGAACTTATGTCTCTTTGGGGTCGTGTAAGTTGCCATATAAGTGGAGGAATGATATATGAACTTTTTCTAGATGAACTTGGGGATTTTCTTAACATGAAAAGAACCAAAATCCCCACACCAAAACCTTGGACAGCCCCTCCCCTTTCTTGGCCGGCCATCAAGGTGAGAATGAGAGGAATGTGAGTGGCCAAATGAAATATGGATATCTCCAATAATCAAGAGAGAGAGAAAAAAGGATTATCATTCACAAAAGAAATGATCATGAAACAAAGTCCAATACTCCACCACAACCATCATGATACCATAAGTCAAAACATGAAGACTAAAGAAAGTCTAGCAATGATGGATTAATCAAGGTAATGGATGGTGCACCCATCATGAAAACCATCATGAAACAACAAGATGCAAATAACACCCTCCACAAATGCTTATTTGCACAAATGCAAATAAGCCCTCCTCCACCAATCTTTAGCCATTGAATGATACAAAGAAATATGGCTGAAACGGAAAACAAACTGGCAACTCCAGAAAACTGGTCCCGTAATAAATTACAGGAAAAACCCCGATACTGTACATACACACCCGCATCTGTATTCCAACCGAATACAAATTCAATGAGACAAAATCTACACTGTACTATACTAGGATCCGGCTTAAACCAAGGCCGGCTAGTATTATCCGTCCGATCCTGATCCGTGCAATACCGCACGTATCTGATCGAACCCTGCCATATCTCCATACGGCCTCTACAGCGTTTCGCCCGAAACTTGAGTAACTGAATGTGGGGGACTCTAAAGACTCGTCAACACCTTGGTTGTGGATTTAACCACTAGCACGTCAGAGGTATAAGCCAATACGTGACGGGCTAGCAGGTATTGACCAAAAGGGACGTCGATGAGCGAACTCATCCTGACACCCTACTGAGCCTGTTAGTGACAATATCCGTACAGTCCGGTCCGTTCGTCTATGAGCATCGCATGGTGGGCCTAGGGGGTTGGTAAAAGTCGGACCCCCAAAAGCGGTACAAGTCGTGTCGGAGTGTAGCCCAGAACACCCTGAGATACTACTGGAATACCTACCAGTAAATCTCCTGCCTTGGCCAAGGACTTCGTGTAATGGCTCTCCTAGACACAGCGCGACCTCACCCCCAATACCGGGAGAGAAGAACCCCTGAAGATCCGCTCACTACCTCCATGTGGCTCGGGACTGTACCCAACTAAAACCTGTTTGCACGTCTTCTTTAAGCGTGGTAGGGTAGTAATCAAAGTCCAGTGGGAACTCACACGAGACAAATGACGATCCCCAGGTCGATGAACTAACCTGTACACATGTCACCAGGGAACTGCTATCTGACGTCAGGTATAAGACCAACTAGCATGTTCCCGGCGAGTCCTGTCCGGTGTACTCATAACCCAATGAGCACCTGTATACATCTTAGGTGATCCAACTGACACCAGTGGCTTGTGAGACCGGCCACCGCCCCTCGTCGGGGTCTCGAATGTATACACTAGTCTACTCTGGAGTATTGATGCCCTGTCTCGAAACACCCACGACTAGGGACCTTTTAAGGATGTGCTTATAGACTACCAGCTCTCACGTATATGATCGCCCTCATACTGCTGGCAGTCAAGCAAGAATCCTAGGGGCTCTATCAACGTGTAATAGCGACCTGTCAGGTCACCTAAAGCAGTACACGATGATAAAGATAAACCAGATAGCATACTATCATCTCGAGTAAAACTGTCCTACCGGGATAGGTCCTCCCTCAATCATTTCAATCACGTGCCTGTGATCCAATAATTGACTCTGAGGGCACTATCTCCAACACTTCCGTAGGACATTGACCGAAAACTCGGTCGCTGAAAAAAGCTCAGGAGCAGCAACAAAAGCTCCAGGAAATGCTGACCAAAATGGCAGCACTTACCGGGCAGAAAGAAAGCCCGGACACAACAGCCGAACATCGCCAGGAGAAGGAGACCGATACAGAGTTCCTGCGAAGGGTGCTTGAAAGAAAAGACAAAGAAGCTGCTGAACAAGCTGCTAACATGAAACAGATGGCTCTCTTGTTTCTGGATATGGTTGGAATGATGATCCAACCAGAACCCCCAGCCGAGGATCCGCCGATAACCATCGAGGATGACAGAGGGGAAATATCAAATTCTCTTTCGGCTTTATCAGCAGCTAAAGAGAAAACAATCTTCAAGGCTGCTCTTGATGATTATATCGCTCAACAAATACGAGCTCGTCAAGCTAATGAAGTGGCTGGTCAAATCGTCAGAACTGGGCGACCGTATCCAGGCTAGTATGATCAAATCAAATACCCGCTGAGATATACGATCCCCAAGTTCCATGTATACAAAGGGACAGGCAACCCCCATCAGCACGCCGCGCAGTTCAGAGCTCTGTGCGGCAACACTGGAGGCGACGACAAACTGTTTCTTCGCCAGTTCGTTGGCAGCCTGTTAGAAACGGCCTTTGAATGGTTCAGAGCTCCCAAATGACTCCGTAAATACATTCACAGAGATGGAACTACTGTTCACACAGCGGTTCACCAGCGCAAGCGAGCGCACCCCGATCACGACATTAATCAATGCCAGGGTAAGGCCTGGAGAAACTTGGGTCTAATACGTGATCCGGTGGTGGAACCTATGGTCTAAGTGCGAACAGCGCATCGAAGAATCCAATTCCGTGGGCATGTTCATCGGGACCCTTGATCCTCAAACGACGGTATCCCAGTTCTTGACATTCTTCAAACCAACGACCTTCCAGACTCTGATCAATAAACTGGCCCAAATGGACCAGATGGGCCACGGGCCTTCCTCTTTAAATAAGGACCCTCGAAATAACAAGGGTAAAGGGAAAGCGGCCTTCGTTGCCAACACGCAACAACAATCGAGTGGCCCAAAACCAGCTGCTCTCCAAAACAACGCACGTCCACGCCTATCTCTGGAAGAAAGGCTAGGACGCGCTTACTCGTTTCCCCGCGATAAGATAAGGAGATTATTTGAGTTAGCAGTGCGCAACAAACTCATCACATTGCCAGACCCACGGCGTCCACTGCAACCCGGCGACGTCAACAACCCCAACTACTGCTCCTATCATAGAATGGTGAGCCACCCAATTGAGGATTGCTACGTCTTCAAGAACTGGATCGAGGACCAGTATCAACAGGGGAAGTTCATGCTGTCTGAGAACTGGAGGGTGAACCCACCACAGAAGCACACTTCCAAAAAGGTGGATGTGCCGGGGGCATCATGCTCGCTCATGGAAGAAACTCCATGGGAAGTCGTTCTTTCAGCTAAAACCAAAAGAATGCTAAAGGATCTACAGGCATTTCCGGCAGTCAGGTGGAAAAGCCCACTTGAACCTGAAATCATCGAAGGGATGCTGAAACCGCGTCCCATGCCGAAAATTGTTGACAAAGGGCAAAATCCCCAAGTCAAGCCTTCAAAGTCTTCGAAGAAAAAGAAGAAGACCAAGAAGCCTGTGTAGCCTGCCAAGTAAGACGACAAGTGCACAGACCTACAAAAGTATATTGACATGCTGGAGGAGTACAACCAGAAGGCGCGGAAACCAGTTACGCTCGAAGAGTTCCTCAAGCATATTCTTGAGAACGAAGATAGTGATAACGATGAGGAAAATGACTCATCAGAAGAAACCGAAGACTATGTAGCAAGTTGCCACATGGTCTCCCATTCGTTGTTAAATGACGAAGAAACTCCCTCGGCGTCAGAAAACAACATGGAGGGACTAGGGGCAGGATCGGCGCTAAAATCTCCGGAACAGCCAGAAGACCTGATCGATAGGCTGTTAAACGAAGCCTTTTGAAAAAGCAAAGCTGACCGTGAACGCGAACCAACCATATATGAAAAGGCTAAGCGTCAGCGTCAGGATGAAGATGTTGTGGCAAGGAGTACTCCAACCAAACCAAAGCATACCCGCGATAAATAAGAGCAGGATCAAGGTAGAGAAGCGGTTCGCCAAAGTCCTGTCAATGGGAATGAAGCTGCCGCCTCTCGTAAGAAACACTCCCAGGGTCATATGCCTTGATGGAGAGGATTTACATCCAAACTACTGCCTATACCATCGGAGGGCT
The DNA here is from genome assembly GCA_030015575.1 of Agapanthus africanus. Classification (NCBI taxonomy): domain Eukaryota; kingdom Viridiplantae; phylum Streptophyta; class Magnoliopsida; order Asparagales; family Amaryllidaceae; genus Agapanthus; species Agapanthus africanus. The sequence continues at coordinate 401,016,292 of CM057347.1, forward strand.
ATCCACCCCATCGAGGAATGCAGTGCCTTCAAGAAGTGGTGGCAAGGATACGTTGCCCATAAAAAACACTTCAAGAGGGTGAAGCATGAAGCTCATCGACGGCAAAATAGTGCGACAGATGCGCATGAAAAAATGACTAGCAACTGTCATATGGTTGATACCAGTTCAGAAGGGGAAAAGCCCCAAGTTCTTACTTTCGGGAGCGATTCTGAGGACGAAATACTTCTCAGCCCTCTCTTCAAAGACTCCACCTCTGAAAAAGAAGAGGAAGATAAGAACTGTGAGAATATTCAGCTGCATAATCGCACGCTTCCTGAAAAGAATCTCGGACCTACAAACAAAGATTCCAGCAAAAAGGACAAAGGGAAAGAAAAAATCCCTGAGGAAATTGCCCTCGACGGTGGAGTTGTCAAAGAGCTCGCAGCAAGGGACCTGCCTAGGAAAAACAAGGTGGATTACAATGTCCTAGCACATTTGAGGAAAATACCCTCACAACTGAGCATACTGGATGCTTTCCTCATGTCCAAAAAGGCATGAGATTCTCTGATCAAGGCATTACAAGAGCCCAATCAGTTCCAAGCTTTCTTCGCAGAAGAGAAAATGAAAGATGAGCTGGAAGAGGTCCACACGGCTGTCATTACATTCAGCGATGAAGATCTCCTCCTCGGTACGTGCGAACATAATCGCCCGTTATATGTCACCGGGTACTGCTACGACATCAAGATAGGGAAAATCCTTGTCGACAACGGATCCTCTGTCAACCTTCTCAACGTGAGGATGTTGAAGGAAATTTGCATGAACATTCAGCACCTTGTCCGAGATAAAATTACCATCTCTGGGTTCGACTCACAGTCGTCAAGGACACTTGGGTCCGTAATACTGACGTTACGCTTCGGGTTGCTCGTCACTGACATTAAATTTCATGTCATTGACGTCAAGACTTGCTATAATGCTTTGCTCAGCAGGCCTTGGTTACACGAGTACAACGTCATCCCTTCTACACAACATCAGTGTATGAAGATTTCAAAGACGGCTTGGAATACACCGTCACAGGGGAGCTAAATCCATTCTCCGTAAACGAGATCCGAAAATATGAAGACGCAAAGTACTTCCTGCCAGACTTCGAGGATACGGAAAGGTGTCACAGGCCGGAGGATAAACAGAAGCCCGTCGCCACTATCCCGATCTTTGGGAGCGATTCCGAGGAAGATGAAGAAATAGTCTACTCGGGGAAACCCCAGAAAGAAAACAACAAGACCGGACCATTTACTCCTATTATGGTCTTTAGCAGCGACTCTGAGGACGGGGCCAACGTAGTGTTCTCCATCTGTCCGTCAATGCAAACCCTTGCCGGAGCAGATCAGAGTCTGCAAATCACAATGGCTCCGTCTCGGCATTACAAGGAACTTGATGCGCTCGATACATACAGCGTACATGAACTACAGACTTTCTACGTACCTCCCAGACGAAGAGGGGAAAAGCGATCATCTTTTACCAATCTACGGAAAATAAAGTAGAAAAAAAAGTCTGGCATGGTGCCGATTTTGTACTCGACAGGCTTCAACCAATCCGTCCACCAAGATACTACGCTGAGGGATTGAAAAGGCTGTTAAGACGCCAAGGTGTACCCCTCGAACAAATTGTTCGTCAAGCCCAATTCTACAAAAAGATTTGGGATATTTCCGGAACTCAGCGAAAGATGCCCAACGGGAAGATGGAGACAACTGGGCTCGGATACGTTCGGTCTAAGAAACGGGAGCAGTTCCATAGCTGCCGTGTCATAAACAGCTCTAGCGAAGGGGAAAACGCTCTTCCGAATGGCCGTGACGTTGAAACAGAGCGAAATCCCGCTCTAAGAACGTTAAGTCCGTCACTCGAAAAACAAATAGACAAGCTAATAAAATAAGCTTGTCAAAAGAGCCGAGACAATCACAGTCGCGAAATGGCCATTTATGAAAAGGCCAGGACGCAGCGCCTCAATCAGCAATCCACGTAAAAGGAAGACTATAATGCTCTTCATCCCCGGATCGCTGCATGTCCTCACGAAAAGGGGAAATCCCGAAATAAAGGAAAAAACAGGGTAAAGAACGCAAATAACGTTCGAAACCAACAAAGCGGATCCAAGAAGCCATGCAATCGAGAAGAAGTCGATTGGAACTCGTCGTTTATAAAGAAGATGGGTTGGGAATACTATTTCCCCCAAGACAAGACAAGGAAAATATGCAACCTTGTCATGAAGTATCAAATGGTGACGCTTCCGGAGTCTCGGCACCCCGAACAAATAAACGAGGTCCATCATCCGGATTATTGCTCCTACCACCGAGCAATAGGTCATCCCCTCAAAGACTGTTTCACCTTCAAAGACTGGGTAGAAAACCAGTATCAACAAGGCAGGTTCGCTTTATTCGACAGCTGGAGGGTAACCCCGCCGCAAAAGCATGAGCCAAAGAGGACCTATACCATGAGGATTGGACCAACTCAACATCAAGAATGGAAGCGAACTCGTACCTGCCATATGATAACACTCTCAAAAGAGGGAGGGCACGAGACTATGGATGACCTCCACATGTGCTTCCTAAATGAAGACGAGGATGAGGTAATCTCTGAGTTTCCACCAGCACCAAAAGAGCTGGAAGATGAGATACACACCACGGCGGACAACCTAAGAAATATTAACTTAGGGATGGAAGACGATCCGAGGCCAACATTCATCAGTGAGATACTATCTAAAAAACAGGTAGCCATATTAAAGGACGTGCTCATGCAATATAAAGACTGCTTCGAATGGAACTATTCCGAGATACCGGGTCTAGATCCAAAGGTAGCAGTACATAAACTGGCCATATCGCCGGACATAAAGCCAATCAAACAGGCGCCAAGAAGAATGCGACTCGAGCTCGAGATGAGCATCAACGCTGAAGTCAAGAAATTAATTGACTCCGACTTCATTCAAGAGGTTCAATACCCTGACTAGATCGCTAACATCGTCCCTGTGATGAAGAAAAATGGGACGGTGCGCATCTGCGTGGACTTTCGGGACCTCAACAAAGCTTGCCCGAAAGATAACTTCCCAGTATCTACCGAGCTGATGATCGATAACACGTCTACCCATGAGGTCTTCTCCTTCATGGATGGGTCTTCAGGATACAATCAAATAAAAATGCATCCGGAAGATCAAAAACATACCGCCTTCCGGACTCCGCTGGGCATATTCTGCTATAAGGTAATGCCCTTCGGTCTGAAGAATGCTGGCGCTACCTACCAAAGGGCCATGACAAAGATCATCGATGACCACATCCATGAGATCGTCGAATGCTACATCGATGACCTTGTGGTTAAAAGCAGATCTGATGAGGAACATTGGGAATACCTAAAAATAGTGTTCCGATGTCATTGGAAGTATAATCTGAAGATGAATCCTCTAAAATGCGCGTTTGGAGTCTCCTCAGGCAAATTCCTAGGATTCATCATACGGCACTGGGGTATCGAAATCGATCCCTCAAAGATCAAAGAGAATATGGAAATGCCCACACCAAGAACTCTCAAACAATTGCGGTCTCTTCAAGAAAAGCTAGCATATATCCGGCGGTTCATAGTCAACCTCTCCGGAAAATGCCGTCCCTACAGCCATTTAATGAAGAAGGGGACCCCGTTCATTTGGGATCAAAAGTGCCAAAATGCACTAGAGGAAATCAAGCAATACCTGCAAAATTCGCCGGTATTGACCGCTCCGGTTATGGGAAAACCCCTTATTCTATATACGACAGCCCTTGAGGGTTCTATAGGCGCGCTATGGGCACAGGAGAACGATCAGGGAAAGGAGAGAGCTCTGTACTATTTGAGTCGATTTATCCTGAAGGCAGAAAAGAACTACTCCCCCATCGAAAAGTATTGCCTGACACTGATCTTCGCGATAACTAAGCTTAGACATTACGCCTTGGCATATGAGGTCCATCTCATATCAAAGGTGGATCCTCTCAAATATCTGATGTCAAGGGCCATATTAACTGGAAGGCTTACCAAATGGGCCCTCTTCCTGATGGAGTTCTCGATAACGTATCGACCCCTCAAAGCAGTGAAAGGCCAGGCCATTGCCGACTTTCTTGCTGAGCATCCGATACCAGCCGACTCCCCCTTAAATTGCGAGTTGCAGGATGAACATGGGTTCGACACAATCTAAGAAAAGAAGGAAGAAAATGATTCCCAATGGGAACTCTACTTCGATGGAGCGTCTTCTATGAAGAAGCGAAAGCAAAACACCTCCATAATCAAAGCCGGGATGGGCCTTATCTTCGTGACTCCGCAAGGAGGGATATTACGTTACGCCCTCTCCTTAATGGAGCCAAGGACTAATAACGAAGCTGAATATGAGGTTTTGATAGCATGTCTCGAGATCGCTGTCGACATGGGAATTAAAGACCACCTCATATATGGAGACTCCCAGCTGATCGTTAGCCAAGTAAATGGCGACTATCAGACGTGCAAGCCAGAGCTGATAAAGTACGGTGAAAGAGTGTAGCAAATGCTGACACAAATCCCCTCCTACATTCTGGAGAGTATATCACGTGCAGAAAACAACAAGGCAGATGCATTGGCCAAATTGGCTAAGGAATTGGCCGACGAAGACCTCGACAACGTAAGGATCATTGTGCAAAGCCGCAGGGTTCTCGCGCTAACAGAAATATTTTCGGAAGACTTAACAGAGCTATTCGAAGGAAAAGGAATGACCGAACAAGTATCCCTTTAAATAGAGGACGAAGAAAATGTCAAGGATTGGAGGGAAGTCTTCATAGACTACTTCAAATCCCAACGAACGCCCAAAAATGCACCATCTAAATATCAGCTCATGAAACGAGCTTTGTCTTTCGCTTTCGTCAACGGCACTCTATATAAGAGATCATTTGACTGTTTGTGGCTAAGATGCCTGGGACCAGAATAAGCGAAGAGAGTCATCCAAGAAACTCACGACGGACTCTGCGGCTCTCATCAAGCTGGGCCAAAGATAAAGCTGAAGATCAAAAGATTGGGTTACTATTGGCCCACAATGATTCAGGACTGCAATGAATATGTGAAGCAGTGTCACTCGTGCTAAATTCACGGGGACTTCATCCACCAACATCCAAATCCGCTACACCCAACAATGGCTAGCTGGCCATTCGAAATGTGGGGAACCAATATAATTGGTCCCATTGAACCAGTATCGTCCAGAGGACATCGATTCATACTGGCAACGACTGACTACTTTTCTAAGTGGGCAGAAGCAGTACCACTAAGGGAGGTGAAGATGGAGAATATCCTCCATTTCTTTAGGACACATGTCATATATCGGTTCGGCACTACGCGTCGAATTATCTCGAATAATGGGCCAGCTTATAGAAGCCATAAAATCAGCCGCTTCGCACAATAGCATAAGATAGATTGGAGATACTCTTCAGTCTATAATTCTCGTGCTAACGGTCTAGCTGAAGCTTTCAACAAGACCTTGACAAAGATTATAAAGAAACAGTGTCCAGAAACAAAAAAGACTGGCACGAAAGGCTGCATGAAGCTCTCTAGGCGTACCAAACAACGTTCAAAATGGCCACGAATACAACACCATACGCGTTGGTATTCGGCACGGAAGCAGTGCTTCCCCTGGAAATAGAACTCCCTTCTTTACGAGTAGCGGTTCGATACGAGCTGACAGATGAAGAAAACGCTCATCTTCGGCTTGAGGAGCTCGATGCCCTCGACGAAACTCGCCTTATAGCACAGCAAAATCTGGAAGCTTATGATTGGTCGTGGAATAAGTGTTTGTAAGTAAAGTTAACCGTAATCAATAACGGTGTCGCGTGAAGCTAGCCGAGATGAGTACGGGTCGTCCGTAGGGATGCGTGGAACTTTTAATCTTGCTTTAGACAAGTTGATGGGGAGAGTGATTCTAGATCTATGTTGAACACGTATGTAGAATATATAAGAAGAGGGCTTGTAGGGTTTGTTAGAATTTAGTAGTAATGGATGATTAAATAAAGATGACTCCTTTTATCTTTTAATAGATTTAAAACTAAATCGATAGTGATGAATGAAGATTAGGGTTTTTAGAGAGAATAGGGTTCCCACTCTTAACCCTTATCTTTTCATTGACCTCTATTCATGTCTAGCCTCTACCAAAACAATTGTTAATCTGATCTCGAATCGCGGTCGAGACTATCAATAAATTGATAGCGCGCCCGATTAGGATGTTAACGATTCTTTTGATAAAGTTTATAAACTTTATAAGATGTAAAAGAAATTAAGGGATTTTACCATCCATTGATCTACCATAATCCTACGAACCCTTTCAAGCGGAGAATTACTCACGCATGGTTTGAGAAGAGAAGAAAGGATAGAGAAAGAAATCATAATGCAGAATTTAAATGCAGAAAGTAAATACGAAATAATTAAGCTAATAATCTACCTTTATTAATCAATGTTACAAGTACAAATCCTTCGAATTTAGATTACAAGAAGAAGTTGCTCTCGATCTCTGCCTCGTAGAAAGTAGATATTCCGTCGATATTCACGTCGTTCTATCACGTCGAATCTTGGACCTGTCGTGGATCTCTTGTTCTTTGACGATAATTTGCCTCGTGTTAAAGGTGATGGTTCTCTATGTTTAGCCCTCGGTCTTTTATATAGCCCTCAAATCAGAAACCATAGTTTCCTAATATGGTAATTTCTTATTGCAATCACCCTGGAAAAATCTCAAATCCTAACTCCCCAATACTGCCGCGGATCCGACGCACATATGGAACTTTGGCCGCGCCACCGCCGCGCTTTGGTGGGCTTAGGGTTTAGGTTTTCTGCTGTGGTCTCATGTTGACACATGGAGATCTTCTAGATATCTGGATTTTGGAAATATTTTCTGAGTCTCTGCCAGTATTGATTCTACGATTTTATTGGCAGATTTTTTATCCTGACATCTTGAATATCTTGATCTCTTGACCTGGGCTAAATCTGCACAATATCTCCATGAATAATGTTAGTAATACTTGTTATATTAGAGATATAATCTTAATCTTTTTATATGGTAATAAATCTTTAAGCAATTTGATTACGAATATTTGATATGATATGCATATTTAAATTATCAAAATATCTTATAAATATTATATGCATATATTTTCCTTCATAATGTTAATTATAATATATAAACATATGGCAAATAGTATTTTGCAGATAAACCCATATATGTTCTATATTTATAATAAACACATTTAAATATTTAAAAAAATAAGGAAAATGTTATATCAAATGTGCAATATTTTCGACTGAACAGCTTATAAGGCAAGGATGACGAGGTCATACGAGAAACTGACCAGGCCGAGAACATTCCGCCAAGACGAGCTCGTGCTAGTCGTCAAAAGACCCATGATCCCTAATCGTGCAAAATGGGGAAAATTCGAGCCGAACTATGAAGGCCCGTACATCATAGACAAAGTCTACCAAGGTGGAGCCTACCTGCTCATGGATATGCATGGCGAAAGACCCTTCCGGCCAATAAACAGCCAATTCCTTAAAAAATACTACGCTAGACGAGTCACGACTTAGGTCAATGATTGATGACGACGCCCGTGTCTGCTCACTATCTTTCTGAGTCAGAACTCTGAAAGCGGTATGCAAAGAAGCTCCGTCACCTCAAATATGGCGATGAAAGACCGAAAAGTCCTTAAACTAGAAATTCGCCTCAAACATGGCGATAACGGACCGAGATGTCCCTAAACTAACAACGGACCGAGATGTCCCTAAACTAAAACCTTACCTCAAACATGGCGATAATTGACCGGGATGTCCCTAAACTAGAACTCCGCCTCAAACATGGCGATATCGGACCGAGATGTCCTTAAACTAACTATCCGCCTCAAACATGGCGATACTGGACCGGAAAGTCCCTTAACTAAAATGTCGCCTCAAACATGGCGATAATGGATCTGAACGTCCCCAAACTAGCGCATCGCTCCAAATACGGCGATATTCTCTCTTGAGATCTATATTGCAATCAAAGTCTTAGTGGCAAAGACTGCAACTCAAGTCCCACTGACTACACGGCTACTCCAGCAATGAAGCCACCCCTAAGTCCATCCGACAAACTGATGGTCACCTGCGGCGAAACTACTCTCGGGTGTTCCATCGTTAAAAAAAAAGGTATGTCCACAAGCGAAATGGGCACGGATGAAAACCCGAAAGATCACCGTGAGTAAAAACAGCAGGACTACCGGCAAGCTTGTGAAAACCCGGAAGGGCGCAATCTCGTTAAAAAAACACTTATGAGATCCTCACGTCGTAAGGAGAATTCCTCCCTATGAGCCACACACAGCTCATAGGATTCAGATACCTTAAGCTACAGGGTTTTGAACCTGTTCTTAAGCCGTCATATTCCCCAAGTTGTCCTACAGGCGGTCCATATTGACCCTTGTATACAATCCACGGGCACGAATAAATATTCCCGTACCAAGTTCTACCAATGGCAAGAAATGTCCCCATATGGTGAACGACACTTGTAAGTCCTCTCGACTTATGAGGAGAAAACACTCTTAGAAGATCCTTACGACCTACAAGAGAGAATATCACTTAGGAATCCCTATGATTCCTAAGGAGAAAATACACCTACGGGATCCTCACGACTCGTAGGGAGAAACACCTTTATGAGATCCTTATGGCTCATAAAGTCAAAAACCTTAGTCAACGGGATCCAACCCTGTTCGCTAAGCCACCTTTGTTCAAATCAACAAAAGCAAATGATGATTCGCTCCTAGCAATATCCCAGTTGAAGCGATACCGATGCCTAAACAGGTGTCAAATTTCAGGTCCCCTCATGGCAAATGATGATTCACTCATGGCAATATTCCAGTTGCAGTGATGCTGATACCACAATAGGTATCAGGACCAAGTACCCAACTCGTGACAAAAATCAGGGAGCAAAAAAAGAAGAGCCGAAATGATAGGGCAACTCCCAATAAAAAGCAGCGAGTAAAAACAAAAACAGCCGAAATGATTGGGCAATCGCGACTTTCGCGATATAAAAAGCTGAAAAGATAGAGTATCGCGGAAATAAAAAATAAAATAAAATAAAATGTCCTTTGCCCTGTAGGTGAGTCCACACTGACCCCTGTATACAATCCATGGGCAGAAATGAAAAGGGAACCATATTTTCCCACCAGGCTCCGTCAAAGGGAGAGCCAGATCATGACGGCAACATATACAGCTTAGAGATCAGCTCGACGTTCTTCTCATTCCAACAGGGTGCAGACGTGACGTCAACAAAGCTCCAAGGAGCCAAATCAAAATGGAGTGGTGGAAAAATCCTAGCTCCAACTTGGCGTTCCTTCTCATTCCAGAAGGATGCAGACGCAACGTCAACAAAAGACCCAAGGGTTAAATAGAAATAGAGTCACGGCAAAATCCTAGCTGTAACAACCCTAAACTTCCTGTATAACTTTCTGCACAAATTTTTCAAAATTACAGAAAGGGGTACTTTTGTCTGAGCACAAGTTATAAGTTTGTTTTGCTTTTTAATAGCAAGAAGGAGCTTGTTGCTCATTGGTAATACCTTGCACTGTTGAACCAAGCCACCAGAGTTCAAATCGCATACCCCATATTATTTTTTAATATTGTTTTATTTTGAATTTTTAGAATACCAAGGATTTACACGTGCATAACTCACAAAAACCCCACTACACATGTAAAACAAACTGACCCAGGGGCTACATCAAGCGACGATGGACACGTGGCGGAGAGCCCCGACCCGACTCGGGCAGGCGACTCGGACGGCTCGGCCCGCAGCCGCCGGCCGGACTCGGCCGGACCGCAGAGTCGTCAACACAAAAGTCATGACTTTTCACCTCCCCATCACTCCTGCATACTTTAATTCCTTGGATCGGTTCCAGAGCTCTTTAAAATCCCATTAAATCCTATTTTTATTACAAATTAATACAATTTTCAATACACCCCTTCACCTAACCCTAACCCTAGCTTTACCCTATAAATACCACCCTTAGACACACACCCCTCACTTACAATTCTGTCCAAACTCTCAAGAAAATCCCTAGAACTTTTGTGTACAAGTGGAGTTGGTGAAGGGGCGAAACTTCGGCGATCTTCGGACGACGACCCTAGGAGCTCCCGGCGATGAAACGACGCACCGGCGCCTCCTACCGTTCCCTCTTCCTTTCCTCTAATCATAAAACCCATAAGTCCCACCTTCCTCTTCTCTTTTCCATTCTAAAAATTTGTAAAACTAAAACCCGACGGAAGCGGAGTTAAATCCTCCTTCCGATTCGGTTTTCTTTATAAAGTTCAATTTTCCTTAACACAACCATATTTAACCCTTACATGTTGACTATTAATCATTAATAAACATGTTGAACAAGTTTCATGACAATCTAATTCATATTGTAACTTTTATCGTGCTTTTTCACTAAAATACCTTGTAGTTTCATTTCGACATTAAAACATCACAATCTTGCTATACCTTTAAGTAGATCACGAGGTAATGACCTACCTCCTCACAACACTCATATGCAACATAGCACAATACCTTTCGGAAACATAGAATACGAGAAAACGAAACTTTATATATAAATACCGCTAACTATTAAAACCGTTTTCTACAAGATTACGTATTTTTTTATAAATCTTTGCAAAGCGCCGCTACAACCCATTTTGGGGAACCCGACTGGGATGGTGCGGATTATCACACATCCCTGGGCTTAGTAGTGCGAGATGCAGACCTCCGCAAGGAGCATTCGGTCTCGAGAGATTTAAAATACAAATATCTTAAGAAAATGAGATTTCTAGAAATATAGTATATATTAAAATTATTTTTATATAAATATATATATGTATCATTAAAATATCTATTTTGTGATGATATAAATATTCCAACTTTTTTCTAAAATCACAAGAATCACTTTACATTAAAATACCACGAAATTCCATACAATTTCAACACTTTACAATTAAATACCATGTATTATGAAAAATAGGTTTAATTACTAGAAATGTCACAAATATAAAATCTACAATTATGAAAACTCTAAAGATGATAAATAAATACTTGGGGTGTATTTTGAAAATTATACAAAAGTATTTTTACATAAAACCCCCTCAAGTTCTATAAATTATCCTAAGAACCCTAGTAAATATTGGTTTAAGCGGGACCAATCTCTTGAGCCTCAGGAAGCCGGAGAAGTGGGTGCTTGCCTATTTAAGGTAGACAACTTAACAACGGTGTTATCAACACGGTAATCGTCTTTGAAAAAGACACAAATCCTGCCGCCCATGTGCAGCGGTTACCGATAACATTAAAACCCAATTCAGGACTTCAATTTCTCTTTCTAATTGTTCGGACTCAGACTGAGTCTCATTATAAATAAGCTGACTTGAATATGATTCAAGTACAATCTACAATCTACAATTCAATATGAATCCATGAATACATATATTCAATCTATTCAATATGTATTGACCGAACCGAACCATGGATATACCTCCATTTACATGATTCTCCAGTTACATCCATTTACATGATTCTCCAGTTACATCCATTTACTGATATCATGGTTTCAGCAAGTCATCTATGCAATTCAATTTTCAAGACAATACAATACAATACCATCAGTACAATCATTACTATCAATACAATAAATACACGGGATATTGTGGTAGTTCATTCGTGAATCCAACAGAATCTCAAGAGTCCCCCTAGACCATGAATCCATGTCTACTAACACAAGCAAGCTATCATGAGGGCCCGTGTTTCCATGCTCCTGGATTACAGCCTGTTGAGTTTGGAATACTTCGACGACGGCCGAAGTCCCGTTACTAACATTTGATTCGGGCCCGTAGTTCCCTACCCCTGGGTTACAGCCTGTTGGGTTTGAGAACACTCTTAAGATTGGTTGACATTCACCCTTGAACTTACGATAACAACAACATTAATACTAAATACAACAGTATAACAATATAATACAACTTTAAAAGCTACACTCCCTCTTTCTCTCTCTGTCTATTATATTTCTCCCTTATCTTTGGGACTTACCGAGCGATTTGTTCGCTGACGACATTCTCTTTCTTTCTTCTTTGAATGTCGTCGGGTGTTTTGGACCTTCCAGAGATCGAGCCTAGAACTGAAGACTTGGACCAGTTTATTGAAGATCCCGAGCTGTAGTTTCACTTGTACATTTCCTTTACATTCTGTATTTCCTTTTCTGTTATGCCATTGTTTAGGCATTGCTTTCATTCAGATGTATTTACTTTTCCATGTACTGTAAACGAATGTGAATAAATAAAGTTGCTGTTCAATTATACCTTTTGTCTCTTGTGTATTTCTTTTATATTGCTTAGATACGCTTAGCGTATTTACTTCAGAGTAAATACGTAGCGGCCTCATCGCGTACCCTTCGCCGTACACCGGGAAGCGGGACGTGACAGGTTTTGTTGGTGGCCCATGCAGGTCAGAGTTGTATGGAACACTGTCATACAATTCTGTTCTGCGTGAACAACCTAAGCAATATAACACAAGAACCAGCAACTGAAAACATTCCTTAAAATTCATATTCCTTGAATCTTATCATTTCATATATTTTGAATCTGTCCTAACCCATAATTCCCTCACCTCTTTTAGAATCATACCAAAACCTTCGCATTTTTTCACATATTTTTCATACACTACCAATAGTTCTATCACCAAATTTTCCTTGAATCTGTTACACTTTCCTTTTACAAATTTCGAGGACGAAATTTTTATAAGGGGGGTAGAATGTAACAACCCTAAACTTCCTGTACAACTTTCTGCACAAATTTTTCAAAATTACAGAAAGGGGTACTTTTGCCTGAGCACAAGTTATAAGTTTGTTTTGCTTTTTAATAGCAAGAAGGAGCTTGTAACTCATTGGTAATACCTTGCACTGCTGAACCAAGCCACCAGAGTTCAAATTCCATACCTCACATTATTTTTTAATATTGTTTTATTTTGAATTTTTAGAATACCAAGGATTTACACGTGCATAACTCACAAAAACCCCACTACACATGTAAAACAAACTGACCCAGGGGCTACACCAAGCGACGAGGGACACGTGGCGGAGAGCCCCGGCCCGACTCGGCCGACTCGGGCAGGCGACTCGGTCGACTCGGCCCGCCGCCGCAGGACGGACTCGGCCGGACCGCAGAGTCGGCAACACAAAATTCATGCCTTTTCACCTCTCCATCACTCCTGCATGCTTTAATTCCTTGGATCGGTTCCAGAGCTCTTTAAAATCGCATTAAACCCTATTTTTATTACAAATTAATACAATTTTCAATACACCCCTTCACCTAACCCTAACCCTAGCTTTACCCTAGAAATACCACCCCTAGACACACCCCCCTCACTCACAATTCTGTCCAAACTCTCAAGAAAATCCCTAGAACTTTTGTATACAAGTGGAGTTAGTGAAGGGGCGAAACTTCGGCGATCTTCCGACGACGACCCTAGGAGCTCCCGGCGACGAAACGACGCACCGGCGCCTCCTACCGTTCCCTCTTCCTCTCCACTAATCTTAAAACCCGTAAGTCCCACCTCCCTCTTCTCTTTTCCATTCTAAAAATTTGTAAAACTAAAACCCGACGGAAGCGGAGTTAAATTCGTCTTCCGATTCGGTTTTCTTTATAAAGTTCAATTTTCCTTAACATAACCATATTAAACCCTTACATGTTGACTATTAATCATTAATAAACATGTTGAACAAGTTTCATGACAATCTAATTCATTTTGTAACTTTTATCGTACTTTTTCACTAAAATACCCTGTAGTTTCATTTCGACATTAAAATATCATAATCTTGCTATACCTTTAAGTAGATCACGAGGTAATGACCTACCTCCTCACAACACTCATATGCAACACAGCACAATACCTTTCGGAAACATAGAATACGAGAAAACGAAACTTTACATATAAATACCACAAACTATTAAAACCGTTTTCTACAAGATTACGTATTTTTTTTATAAATCTTTGCAAAGCGCCGCTACAACCCATTTTGGGGAACCCGACTAGGATGGTGCGGATTATCGCACATCCCTGGGCTTAGTAGTGCGAGATGCAGACCTCCGCAAGAAGCATTCGGTCTCGAGAGATTTAAAATACAAATATCTTAAGAAAATGAGATTTCTAGAAATATAGTATATATTAAAATTATTTTTATATAAATATATATATGTATCATTAAAATATCTATTTTGTGATAATATAAATATTCCAACTTTTTTCTAAAATCACAAGAATCACTTTACATTAAAATACCATGAAATTCCATACAATTTCAACACTTTACAATTAAATACCATGTATTATGAAAAATAGGTTTAATTGCTAGAAATGTCACAAATATAAAATCTACAATTATGAAAACTCTAAAGACGATAAATAAATACTTGGGGTGTATTTTGAAAATTATACAAAAGTATTTTTACATAAAACCCCCTCAAGTTCTATAAATTACCCTAAGGACCCTAGTAAATATAGGTTTAAGCGGGACCAATTTCTTGAGCCTCAAGGAGCCGGAGAAGTGGGTGCTTGCCTATTTAAGGTAGAAAACTTAACAACGGTGTTATCAACACGGTAATCGTCTTTGAAAAAGACACAAATCCTGCCGCCCATGTGCAGCGGTTACCGATAACATCAAAACCCAATTCAGGACTTCAATTTCTCTTTCTAATTGTTCGGACTCAGACTGAGTCTCATTATAAATAAGCTGACTTGAATATGATTCAAGTACAATCTACAATCTACAATCTACAATTCAATATGAATCCATGAATACATATATTCAATCTATTCAATATGTATTGACCGAACCGAACCATGGATATACCTCCATTTACATGATTCTCCAGTTATATCCATTTACATGATTCTCCAGTTACATCCATTTACTGATATCATGGTTTCGGCAAGTCATCTATACAATTCAATTTTCAAGACAATACAATACAATACAATACCATCAGTACAATCATTACTATCAATACAATAAATACATGGGGTATTGGGGTAGTTCATTCGCGAATCCAACAGAATCAAGAGTCCCCCTAGACCATGAATCCATGTCTACTAACACAAGTAAGCTATCATGAGGGCCCGTGTTTCCATGCTCCTGAATTACAGCCTGTTGAGTTTGGAATACTTCGACGACGGCCGAAGTCCCGTTACTAACATTTGATTCGGGCCCGTAGTTCCCTACCCCTGCATTACAGCCTGTTGGGTTTGAGAACACTCTTGAGATTGGTTGACATTCACCCTTGAACTTACGATAACAACAGTATTAATACTAAATACAACAGTATAACAATATAATACAACTTTAAAAGCTACACTCCCTCTTTCTCTCTCTCTGTCTATTATATTTCTCCCTTATCTTTGGGACTTACCGAGCGATTTATTCGCTGACAACATTCTCTTTCTTTCTTCTTTGAATGTCGTCAGGTGTTTTGGACCTTCCAGAGATCGAGCCTACCACTGAAGACTTGGACCAGTTTATTGAAGATCCCGAGCTGTAGTTTCACTTGTACATTTCCTTTACATTCTGTATTTCCTTTTCTGTTATGCCATTGTTTAGGCATTGCTTTCATTCAGATGTATTTACTTTTCCATATACTGTAAAAGAATGTGAATAAATAAAGTTGCTGTTCAATTATACCTTTTGTCTCTTGTGTATTTCTTTTATATTGCTTAGATACGCTTAGCATATTTACTTCAGAGTAAATACGTAGCGGCCTCGTCGCGTCCCCTTCGCCGTACACTAGGAAGCGGAGCGTGACACTAGCTCCAAGTCTTGATGGTATATATAAAACCTAGAAACCATCCCAGTGTTTCCCCCTCATTTCAGCAGGATGCGGACGCGACTATCAAATAATATTGGAGCAATGGCATATTCATAGCTCCGGGCTTCGATTGCAATACATACAGCATAGAGGTCCTCCAGATGTCTACCCTACTTCAGCAAAGAAATGGCACGGCATCGTCAAAAAAAAATGAAGTGACGACATATTTCCAGCTTCGGGTCTCGACAGCAACTCATATAAAGCCTAAAAGACTATCGGAGATCATCCCACACCAGAGCGGAGTGGTTATGACTCATCGGGGCTCCAAATTAAGCCTAACCTCAAGTAAAAAGCGTCATGGAAAATTCCTAACGTTTGCTCTTCCGATAGTAATATGACCTAAGAAGATTACTTGAAGACGTCTTGTCTAGCCCCTGAAGGGATCAGAGACACGACAGTCGTGGGGCTACTCGAACAGCGGTTTAAAGACTGCATATCAAGAAATACATCAGCCAACGCGACGGTACCACAGACTAAAACCCTAGTACCACAAACCTAACGGACCTCTATCATAAAGAATAGAGGTTATTTACATACAATGTTAGGAAAAGTTTGCCTGTAAACCCTAGGGAGGTAAACTAAAAACACTCCGAAATGAGTACATAAACTAGAGACTCCGAAACGAGTGAATAAACCACAAACTCCGAAATGAGTACATAAACTAGAAACTCCGAAACGAGTGAATAAACTACAAACTCTGAAATGAGTACATAAACTAGAAACTCTGAAACGGGTACAAACTCCGAAATGAGTACATAAACTAGAGACTCCGAAATGAGTGCATAAACTAGAGACTCCGAAACGAGTGAATAAACTACAAACTCCGAAATGAGTACATAAACTACTTCGTGCCAGATCAAGACATCAAGAAACAGAAAGGCGAAACTCATAGGCCTCGGGGTTTAAAACTACATTTCTTAAGGATCGAGACTTGAGTTAACGATAGATGATGATGTTTGTGTCCGCTCGCTATCTTATCATATCAAATTTCTAATAAAAATTGTGTATGTTAGCTCAAAACCGGCCATATGCTATGTGTTACTTCACTCACGACCGTGAGCAACGTGGTAGGGGAAGCATTTATTCACATCAGTCCAGTGTTCACCTATAGATAGATGTATGCATCAGAAACTTCTAAGATTAAAATGCAAAGTATATATGCAGAGGCAAGATGCCCACATGGATATGTACTAGAGAAAAAACATTCAACAGTCAACAATAAAGAAGCACATTTAAAGAAGTACTTTATTCTGCAGGAAACAGATCACCGAACACGGGATCAAAAGTACAAGGGTTTACAAAACTAAGAATAAAATTTTCTAAAGCCCTCTCTGCCTTCTCCACCATGTCGAAGCGGTGATCTTCACGAGAAGTTTCTCCCCATCGGTTAGCTCCGTGCCCATCAGCGAAGGCAAACATGATAGCCCGCTGAGCCCGTATCTGACTTAGCAACTGAACAGAACGATTCCTCAGAGGCTGGGTAATGAAATGTGCCTCATGAAAGCACTCAATCTTGTCCTCCTCCGCGTCGAGCATCGCCGGAGTCATCTCCGCTGGATGAAGAGAAGATCATCCAGAGCCAAATGGAGCCGATAGGAAGAGGAGAGCCCCTACGAGCTAGGAGCTCAAACATCACCGTATCACATTGGTCATCTGTGAGAATGGGATCCACTAATCGCGCAACAAAACGTGGAGCAATTCCCTCAATAGGTACTTCCCATGGTTGCCGACGAGCATGAGGACGATTGCAAGCCATGACTCTTGGTCTGTTAAAAATGGTCCTCTCCTTGTGAAGAAAAAGAAAATCAATGCTTCAGAATATAAAGAGAAGCGGTTAAATTTAGGCACAGAAAATGTTGTGCATGGTGGAACTATTTCCAAGGCCTGACAAAAAGGGCATGGGAAAAGAAAGAGTTGACTCATGAAAAGCAGAGCCAAAAGGTGAAGTGATTCCTTCAGCGGTGCCCTACGTGCATGACACGTGAGCGCCGGCGTTGATTCTTTTAGGATTAAATCCATCAGCAGCGCCCCACATGCATGACACGCGAAGCGCCGACGCTGATTCTTTTTAGGATTAAATCCATCAGCAGCGCTTCACGTGCATGACACAGGAGCACCGGCGCTAGTTTATATATATATATATATAACAACACCTCATGGAGGCACATATGAACATTGGTGCAAAGAAAAGGGGGAGCTTTGTCATTCATACTTCGAAGAAATTTATACATTGGTGATAAGGAGGATAAAAAAAAGGGGAAACAAATATCATCAAAATATTTACAATGGCAAGACGCCGAATTCCAGACACGGATTTATGAACTTAGAGGTAAGTTTGAGTAAAGTGCTTCTAGCTTCGTTGACCATCTTCTTATGCATTTTCTCACGAATGCAAGCGTCGGGATCCCCGCTGATGTCGTACATCCTTTGGTACGCGGATATTATCGCCTTCTGTTGGAAGACGCGATGCAAAACAGCGACAAGATCATCTCTCTGCTTCTTTGAGATCAAGCCCATCAGATATACTGAATGCACCTTGTCTTCAGCATCATCAAGTGCCTCGAGTGGCATAACCTCATCCAGCTCAGGAAGTGCTTCCCAAATCGACCCAACGATAATCTTCAAAAGAGCAGAACGGCAGGGGAGCAATCGACCGTTATAATTGTCGAAGCGACGCATCACCTCAGCGCATTGGGCGTCAGTAAACTCCTAGCATTGACAGTGGCCTTGGATGCGAATCTCCTCATAAGAGATAATCTCTTCAAGATCATACAGATGAGAAGCCATAATATTTGAAAAGAAAAACTAGTAAAGGGTTAGCAATCAAAATACCGAAATCATTACAATCTAGAAGAAAAAACAGTGGCCCCCACAAAATCAAGGTGATGCCTCATCAGTGATGAGACATGCACCCATTATGAGAATCCAAAATGATTCTCATTTAATGAAAAATTTCATTGAACAGTGGAGTTCAGGACTCCCAATGGCCTCGAAGAACGTGTTCTACAATAGATTCAAATCTGTAAGAAGAACCCTAAAAAGAAAATAAGAAAAGGGAATAAAATTCCCAACAGAAATTTCAAAAGAAATTTTCTCAGAGCTAAACTCTGTAGAACAAACCGGAATTGAATTCCTCTGATAGTGGGATTAAATCCCAGAAATCCCCATGGGAAATATATTGGAATTAAATTCCAGAGAAACCTTCAAAGATCAAAGCCACTAACAGGGTAAAACCCTAAGATCTCTAAGACCCACGGTCTACCCAAATAAAAGTTTTTTTTTAAGATCTCTACGAGATCATTTCAAGAAAAGAGCAAATCTCTGTTAATGGGTAAAAATCTAAAACAAAAAGGAAGATTCTTTTTTATGGGTTGAAATTTGGTCATGATTCTTACCAAGTTTTTTGACAGAGTTCAACTCTAAGAGTTTCTTTGGGGCGGAGATCTAAGCTCTGAAAAGGGAATTAAATTCTCAAGAAGGAAGCAGGAAGATAATGAAACGGCAGTCATCTCAACGGCCAAAGGCTCTATTTAAAATGTTAGTAATATATGCCCTAGAGGCCATTATTGTATAGTACTCGTTTGTATTTTACATTTTGGAAGCTTGGGATATACATGGATTTTATGACAGTCTTGCTCAATATGGTAGTATGCTACTTGGTTTGTTTCTATCTTAATATGTGTATATGTTTCTTTTAGCGT
This sequence comes from Agapanthus africanus, assembly GCA_030015575.1. NCBI lineage: Eukaryota > Viridiplantae > Streptophyta > Magnoliopsida > Asparagales > Amaryllidaceae > Agapanthus > Agapanthus africanus. The sequence continues at coordinate 401,035,878 of CM057347.1, forward strand.
ATCGCTAATACATATTGGTAGAGCCCTTAGGATCTTTGCTTGACTACCAGCGTTGTGATGGCAGTCACACTAGTGGGGGCTGGGTAGTTTATAAGCACATCCTTATACAGGTCCCTAGTCGTAGGATTATCGAGACAGAGCATCGATACTCCAGAGTAGACTAGTGTATACGCTTCTCATCCCAGCAGGGGAGATGGTCTGTCCCACAGCTATTAGTACGTCGTACTGGAGATAGTATGCAGGTGCTCATTGGGTTATGAGTTACACTGGACGAACTCATGGGGAACTGTTGGTTGGTACTATACCTATCGTCGGGTAGCAGTTCCCGGGTGACATGAGTACAGCGCAGTCCGTTGACTTGATACTGCTACTTCGTCTCGAGTGCGTTCCCACTGTTCTTAGATTACTACCCTACCACGGCTCTGATAAGTCATGCAAACAGGTAGTAGTTGAGTGCAGTCCCGAAGCACTTGGAGGCAGTGGCGGTTAGATAGGATTCGTCTCTCCAGGTATTGAGGGTTGATGTTGCGCTATGTTCGGAAAGCCATTACACAAAGTCCCTGGTCAGGGCAAGCGAGATTTACTGGTAGGTACTCCAGTAGTTTCTCAGGGTGCTTTTGGCCTCTACTCCGGCATGACTTATTGCGCTATTAGGGGTCTGACGGCTACCGCCCCCTAGGCCCGATATGCGATACTCTTAAACGAACAGACCAGACTGTACGGAGATTGTCACAGATAGGCTCAGTAGGAGTTCAGATGAGTTTGCTCATCGGCCTTCTTATCGACAGATACCTGGGTAGCTGTTACGTGCAGCTATTACCGCTGACATGCTTGTGGTTAAACCCACTGCCAGCGTACTATCGAGTCTTTAGAGTCCCATACAGAGGGTTTCCCTGCTTCGGGCGAAACGATGTAGAGGTCGTATGGTTTTACGACAGGGTTCGAACATATACGTGTACTTATGCACGGATCATGTTCCGACGGATAATACTAGTGTGCTTTGGTTTAAGCCGGATCCTAGTATTAGATTATTGGATTAGTTTCGTCTCATTGTATTCGTGTTTTTCGGAATACGGATACGGGTGTGTATATACGGTGAGGGGTATTCTTGTAATTTGTTCAAGGGTACTTCTAGAAGAAGACACCTCATTACTTGTATTACCATTTAGGTTAAATGGTTAATGAGGTGGAGGTATGAGGTGTTATTTTGTGATAAATAAAGCATGGCTACTTGGTGACTCATGGATGCCTATTGAGGCAAGGGTGGACTTAGATATTTTGTGAGATATTTTGGCATGCTTCATAGTCATCATAAGTAGCCATATTCATTTCATCATTATCTTAAACACTCTCTCTCCTCAAGCTCTCTCTTCTTCTTCCTCAAACCCTAATTGTCTCATGTGTTGAGAAACCTAGGGTTATTGAGACTAATCTATCCATAATCACTCTCTACATCCTCTAGGCTACTTAGATTAGAACACTAGGTACCCTAGTTACCTAATCTTAGAGGTAGGACCTCTTAGTAGACACTCTGGGGTGGATCTTCTTTGACTTGGGGAGGCCGGTGAGGAGGCGCGATCCGTACACCCTTCAAGGAGCTCACGAAGAGGAGGAGGAGTGCAAGAAAAAGGACTTGATTCTTGAGGTATAACTTTCTTACATAGTAGTTAAACCTCATAGTTGTTTTGTTAGCTAGGGTCTAGTATCGATCCTGGAGTTTAAGTAGGTGTTGCGAAGCCCGTAAAAATCGTTTTTTGCGTATTCTGCCTCCCCGCGAACCCGCGAGATGCGCGACATCGACTTACAGTGGTATCAGAGACAACTAAACCCTTAACTAACAGATTAAACGACAAGTAAAACTACGAAACCGAAATTACTCCAAAACATAGATCCAAGTTTTTGTCGAATTTTTCAGAGGCTCTAAATTTTTTTTAAACAATTGCAGAGTGCTCCTTTACTTGTAGATTGAACACCCTAGAAAAACGAGCCTAATTGAACAACTTTTGTCTGGCCACAGAGAGAATTTTCCTGGCCTGGCCGGTTCATTAGTAGAATTTGGACTTATTTTTTTATGTGTTCTGGTCTCTTAGATTTAGGGTTTCAGGTGTTGTTTGTTTTTGCCAAGATTGCTTATACTGTTAACTTTCTGTTGTGGCAATACGGAGTATTTCGAAGTCGCGGTTTTAAACGTCGTTTAACATGTTTCAGTTGTTATATGTGTTCGTAAACTTCCGCTAATTGCTATATGTCGGTTAGTTGGGGGTTGCACATATCTGTATTGTTGTTGTTGTTGGTTTGTGGATATGGAATATTGGATCGTCGATGATGAATAGCCGGGGTATGTGAGAAGAGAGTTTTCTTTCTTTCATTCGATGTAAATTGTAATATTGATGTAATATTATTTTGCGGGGCACATCCGGGTTGAGGTTGTAGCCACCGTTGTATTATTTCATTTACTGTTTTTGCTCCTAGGATAGACCCAAGGTGGGGTGCACAAACTACCGGGTTCTTTGAAGTGCCGAGTGGCTTTCTCATTTTACTGGGGGAGGTTGCTTCACTTCGGGAATTTGGCGGGTAGTTTGCCGCACCCATAGGGGTCTACGGTGGGGTTTGGCTATTCATTACGACCGTGGAATCCGTCTTTCGTTACAGGCTTAAACGAAACACAGAATTCCTAATATATCCAATATATTCATCTGTGATCTGGAATGCCTATTATTACGTGAGATGAATGGATATATTATATATGTTATATAATAGACGTTACTATATTTTGCACCCGCGCTAGTCCAGCCCCCGCTCTGGCGTTAGTTAAGTAACCTAACGGTGTAAGACGTGGACCAGTGGCGAATGTGGATGGCATAAGCGTACGTGGTATTTTCATTTCTTTCTGCAATGGTAGGTGTAAATGATGGGACTGTATTAATTGATTAATGCAAAACAAACAAACCAAAGCTGAATCGTTGGAACAATTTCAAAAACCGCTCGGTTTTTTCAAAAAAGCAACTTTTAAATGCGGAGCTTAAACCACTCCTTTAAAAGCTATCATGGTTCCTTCGATTATATCAAGTTCATTACGTTCACGGTTTCTCCAAAACCATTCGTAGCCCTCCGTCATTTCAGATGGATATTCAGTAGTATTCAAGCTATGTTTTTTGACCTTCGCTAAGGCATAGTGATTGGTAGCTGCTGAATATTCATCTGTTGCATAGATAGATGCATTGGTTTGGGACAGTTGTACTACTATTTTGGCTTTCGTCAAGGGTATGTACGGGTGGGTTCAAATTAACCTGGACAATGACGGGTAGAACTTGATTTGCGACTTATGATATGTTGGCCTTCGTCAAGGTCATAAAAGCTTAGGGCAAAAATCCACATCGGGAGTTTCTAAAGAAACTGAAACTTGCTAGTGTTGCATACCATTTGGAGTGTGATAATTTTGGTAGGATTCCTTCAAGGTTATCACACAATGATATTTGGATCTCGATCCTACTGTGAGTATCCGCTACTCATCGGGAGATTTTTTTCACTAAACGATCAATGCTATAAACCAAGTAGGTGTCTAGAACGGTGTTAGCGGAGCTACGCCTCCAGGAAAAAGAGGTTATGTAATTAATGAACTTCGCGAAAGCGTTGGAAAACCTCCCTCGAAGTACCAACACCAGCCTGGCTGAAAGGTTAAGTAAGTATTGTAGGGTGGGATTAATCCTGACTAATTCTTCTTTTATGGTTCGAGGAAGGATTCGAGAAACAGTGGGAGCCATCTTGTTTAGATAAACTAAAAACCAATCTAAACTTGCAGGAGCATCATGCTAAAGTGTTTCTTCTCTCTTTCCTAATTGCAGCAACCAAGATAACCGGCCTTAAGTTACTTTTAGATAAAAACATATTGACGGGGCCAAACTATAAAGATTGGCTCAGGAATGTCCAGATGGCCATCACATATGACAAACTGGGCTATCTTCTTACTATTAGAGCCCCCGCCGTCCCAGGTCCAGATTCCAGCGTCACGGATAAAGAGATCCGTAAGACATGGGAAATTGACAATGCGAAAGCCAAGTGCCTAGTGCTGGCCTCTATGGATAATGAACACCAGAGGCGGCACGAGAAGATAGATCTTGAATACATCTTCCTCCATACTAAAGATTTATATGGAGAGCAATCTCGTATCGCCAGATACGAGACCTCGAAAAAATTATTTCAAGCGAGGTTGGCTATCGGGTCATCTGTAGAGGACAACGTCCTTAATATGATCAGCTTGATTGAAGAGCTTGCGGACCTAGGGACCACGTTGGAGAACGAGCTGTATAAAGACTTGATTCTACATTCCCTCCCCTCTACCTACCCGCAGTTTATCTTGAATTTCAACATTCAAGGGAAGGAAGTTACACTTCCAGAACTCCTCAACATGGTGAGGAGCGCTGAGGGCACCTTGCAGAAGTCTAGGGAGACACCCGCTCTGGTTGTTGGGGGATCTTCCTCTTCTAGATCCAAGGAGAAAGCTAAGGGAGAGAAGAAGAAGGCCCCTACCAAGCCGAAAGGCGGTGTTAGTAAGGTAGAGGGAAGGGGCAAGGCAAAAGTTGGGGGGCCGACGGTAGGGAAGGAAGAATGCTTCTATTGTCACAAGAAGGGCCATTGGAAGAAGAATTGCAGGGCCTGGAAAGCCGAGAACCAGGGTACGAAGTAGGTTGTAGCTTCGGCTTCAGGTGTGTTTGTGATTGAAAATTGTTTGTCAATCAACTCTACTTCCTGGGTATTGGATACCGGATTAGGATCTCATATCTGTAATTCTTTGCAGGCACTGAGAAGACGTAGGGTTTTGATGGCGGGTGATATGACCCTCAGGGTTGCTAACGGAGCGAGCGTGGATGCTATTTCCGTAGGGGAATATCACTTAGGATTGACAAGTGGACATATTTTGGTTTTGCGCAACTGTTTTTGTGTACCTAGTTTGACTTGTAATATCATTTCTGTATCTTTGTTATCTAAAGAAGGTTATGATTTTACATTTGTAAGCGATGTCGTAAACATCCATCTTAATCATGATTTGATTGGGTCGAGTACACAAAACAACGGTATATACGTATTAAACCAACTACAAGTTTTCAACGTCCAAAACACACAAAAGAAAGTCTCCAGAATTAAATCAAGCTTTCTTATGGTATTGTAGACTGGGTCACATCAATGAAACACGGTTGACCAAGTTACATAAAGACGGATATTTGGATCCGTTCGAATATCAGTCTTATGCACCTTGTCAATCATGTCTCAAAGGAAAGATGTCAAAGACTCTGTTCACTGGACACGGAGTAAGAGCGAGCGAGCTCTTAGGACTCATACACAGCGACGTGTGTGGTCCAATGTCTACACATGCAAGAAGTGGTTATTCCTATTTCATTACTTTTACGAATGATTTCTCTAGGTATAGACATGTCTTCTTGATGAAACATAAATCCGAGGCCTTTGAGAAATTCCGAGAATATAAGAATGAAGTGGAAAAACAAACCGGCAAAAGTATCAAAACACTGAGATCTGATCGAGGTGGTGAATATTTAAGTGCCGAGTTCCTGGATTACTTAAAAGAGAATGGAATTCTCTCTCAGCTTACTCCTCCATACACACCACAACACAACGGTGTATTGGAAAGGCGGAACTGAACCTTATTGGATATGGTATGTTCCATGATGAGTAACGCTGAGTTACCGTGATCCTTCTGGGGATATGCACTAGAATCAGCTGCATATCTTTTGAACAAGGCGAATGATGAGTCGCTCCTGGTACCATATTCCAATGGCGAATGATGAGTCGCTCCTGGTACCATATTCCAGTGCAGCGATGCAGACGCTAACCAAATTCCAAACTCAAACACCCCAAGTGGCGAATGATGAGTCGCTCCTGGTACCATATTCCAGTGCAGCGATGCAGACGCCAACAAAGTCCCAAAAATTTTCCGGCCCTACGGTCTAGATCATACATCCTGCAAAACCGTATACAATCCACGGGCGTAAAACAATCCCAATCTCTCCCAAGTCCTACCGGTGAGACCACATTCAAAGTCCCACCAAAAATAAAAAATATATATATAAAATAAATTTTAAAAAAATGGTATGTCCACAAGCAAAATGGGCACGGATGAAAACCCGAAAGGGCTCCGTGAGTAAAAACAGCAGGACTGCCGGCGAGTTTGTGAAAACCCGAAAGGGCGCAAACTCGTAAAAAAGAGATGAAATGCACTCGCAAAGTCCTCTCGACTTTGTGAGGAGAAAATTCCCGCGTGAGATCCTTACGACTCACAAAGGAGCAACACACTTAGGAGTCCCCACGACTCCTGAGGAGAAAATACACCTACGAGATCCTTACGACTCGTAGGGAGAAAATGCTTTTATGGAACCCTTACAGCCCATAAAACTGAAAAGCCTTAGGTGATGGGGATCTAAACCTGCCTCCTAAGCCATCAATTCCCAAATCCTCCCGGGGCAAATGATGAGTTGCTCTTGGCATTATTCCAGTGCAGCAATGCAGATGCCGACAAAAAAAAAACAATTCCCAAATCATCCCGGAGCAAATGATGGGTTGCTCCTGGTATTATTCCAGTGCAGCAATGCAGATGCCGACAAAAAACCAATCCCAAAATCCTTTCAAAGACAGATGATGATTCACCCCAGGTACCATATTCCAGTGTAGCGATGCTGATGTCAACCCGAATCACAATCAACGAGTCAACTTCAACTCCGACACCGCAGAAAGCGGAGCAAGTCGGAATCCAATCTCGACACCGTAAGAAGCGGAGCAAGTCAAGTTCACCCCTGACACTGCAGGAAGCAGAGCAAGTCAAATAGAGCGTCGACCGTCCATGTCGCAAAAAGGGCAGTGCAGGCTTCCTACAAAGCAGGAACCAGATCACTCCGAGCCAGGGAAAAGTCTACCGCGGACACTCCGTCTCGGAGACGCGTCAAGCGTGCAGGCTTCCTACAAAGCAAGAACCAGATCACTCCGGGCCAGGGAAAAGTCTACCACGGACACTCCATCTCGGAGACGCGTCAAGCGTCGACCGTCCATGTCGCAAAAAGGGCAGTGCAGGCTTCCAACAAATCGGGAACCAAATCGCTCCGGATCAGAGCGTCGACCGTCCATGTCGCAAAAAGGGCAGTGCAGGCTTCCCACAAATCGGGAACCAAATCGCTCCGGATCAGAGCGTCGACCGTCCATGTCGCAAAAAGGGCAGTACAGGCTTCCCACGAATCGGGAACCAAATCGCTCCGGATCAGAGCATCGACCGTCCATGTCGCAAAAAGGGCAGTACAGGCTTCCCACAAATCGGGAACCAAATCGCTCCGGATCAGAGCGTCGTCGACCGTCCATGTCGCAAAAAGGGCAGTGCAGGCTTCCCACAAATCGGGAACCAAATCGCTCCGGATCAGAGCGTCGACCGTCCATGTCGCAAAAAGGGTAGTACAGGCTTCCCACAAATCGGGAACCAAATCGCTCCGGATCAGAGCGTCGACCGTCCATGTCGCAAAAAGGGCAATGCAGGCTTCCTACAAAGCAGGAACCAAATCACTCCGGGCCAGGAAAATGTCTACCACGGACACTCCGTCTCGGAGACGCGTCAAGCGTCGACCGTCCATGTCGCAAAAAGGGCAGTGCAGGCTTCCCACAAATCGGGAACCAAATCGCTCCGGATCAGAGCGTCGACCATCCATGTCGCAAAAAGGGCAGTGCAGGCTTCCCATAAATCGGGAACCAAATCGCTCCAGATCAGAGCGTCGACCGTCCATGTCGCAAAAAAGGCAGTGCAGGCTTCCTACAAAGCAGGAACCAGATCACTCCGGGCCAGGGAAACGTCTATCACGGACACTTCGTCTCAGAGAGGCGTTAAGCGTCGACCGACCATGTCGCAAAAAGGGCAGTGCAGGCTTCCCACAAATCGGGTACCAAATCGCTCCGGATCAGAGCGTCGACAGTCCATGTCGCAAAAAGGGCAGTGCAGGCTTCCTACAAAGCAGGAACCAGATCACTCCGGGCCAGGGAAAAGTCTACCATGGACACTCCGTCTCGGAGACGCGTCAAGCGTCGACCGTCCATGTCGCAAAAAAGGCAGTGCAGGCTTCCCACAAATCGGGAACCAAATCGCTCCGGATCAGAGTGTCAGCCATCCGGGTCGTAAAAAGGGCAGTGCAGGCTTTCCACAAATCGGGAACCAAATCGCTCCGGACCAAAGCGTCGACCGTCCATGTCGTAAAAAAGGGCAGCGCGGGCTTCCTACAAATCGGGAACCAAATCACTCTGGGCCAGAGAAACGTTTACCACGGACACTCCGTCTCGGAGACGCGTCAAGCGTCGACCGTCCATGTCGTAAAAAGGGCAGTGCATCCCAAAAAGTGGGAACCAAGGCAAGCCGCCTCCACATGAAAGAAGATCCATCAATTTCATGCGCACGACTCACATATGTGGTGTGCATTTATTGATGGGGGGCACTTTGTTGAAGTCGAAAATTGCACCCCGGTTGACCAAGTCAAAGTCAAAGTCAACCTCAAGCCAAGTGGGCCCATGCCCATGTCGAGTCCGAACATGAAGCGGCCGGCCCTCCCCCATGCCAAAATGAAATCATGTAATAAATAATTTTTATGTAATTTTTTATGCATGAATGTATGCAAAATGGGCATAAAGCCAAATTTTTGTAAGCCCATGGCTTACGTGCAAAAAGAAATGGCACATGAGCCATGGGATGGGCAAAATGCCATTTTGTAAAGCCCAAGGGGCTATACGTAAATATGTAAGCCTATATAAGGCAACATGATGATGAATAAAGCATATACTTTTTCATTCCCTCAAAAATCTAGGGCATGTGCCTCTTTCTCCTTCCTCAAGGTTCTAAAACCTTCTTCTTTCTTTTGAATTAAATCAAGAGTTTTACTCTTCCTTTTCCAAAACTAAATAGTTTTTCACCACAAAACCCACAAAGGGGAACTCAGATCTTCCATTAGATCTCAAAAATAAGAGATTTTTAAAATCCCATACTTCTTGATCTTCAAGATCCGGCTAACAGAGAAGGAAGAAAGAGACCCATCTCCAGAAACCCCACTTTGGGGAAGATCCAGGGCTCAAGGGGAGAAGCCCCTTTATCAGCTTCAAAAAATATCTTAGGAGTTTAACTCCTCACACACACACACACACACACACACACACACAGAGTACAACTCCCATTGCAGGGACTGAGTCCCTTTTGCCTCCCAAAGCGCGAGCGCCCCTGTGCTCAAAGAGAGCGCTAGCGCCCAAAGCGCTAGCGCCCGAGCGCCTACGTGCCTGGCACGTGGGGCGCTGGCGCTCAAAACGCTAGCGCTCTTGCGCTCAGAGCGCTAGCGCCCAAAGCGCTTGCGCTCAGAGCGCTAGCGCCCAAAGCGCTAGCGCTCGAGCGCCCAAGTGCCTGGCACGTGGGGCGCTGGCGCTCAAAGCGCAAGCGCTCTTACGCTCAGAGCGCTAGCGCCCAAAGCGCTAGCGCTCGAGCGCCCACGTGCCTAGCACGTAGGGCGCTAGCGCTCTAGCCCAAAGCGCTAGCGCTAGCACCCTGGCGCTCAAAGCGCTGGAGCTTTCTCCCACGCATCCTTTGGATGCCCTTTCCCTCTTATATATATATATATATATATATATATATATATATAGACACACACACACACACGCATAAACACACACATACTCCACACAAACACGTAAAAACTCTGTGGGGCCCCCGATATATCCAAAATCCCTTCAAAACACAACACTGCACATTGAGTTCGCATGACCAATTTAACCCGTTAATCGGAGGTTCCTTCGCTCCAAAGGCGGGGGGTAATTAACAGTGGCTTAGTCCGCGGCTGCCGGAGATTCGGATCCCCACAATCAATAAACCCTAGCCTACCCTAGGCAGGGGGAATCCGTAATGCGCCTGACAAGCGCGTGCGTATTCCCATCTCAATGGAGTGACGAAAAACACCCTATAATGTATATACGGTGAGGGGTATTCTTGTAATTTGTTCAAGAGTGCTTCTAGAAGAAGACACCTCATTACTTGTATTACCATTTAGGTTAAATGGTTAATGAGGTGGAGGTATGAGGTGTTATTTTGTGATAAATGAAGCATAGCTACTTGGTGACTCATGGATGACTATTGAGGCAAGGGTGGGCTTAGATATTTTGTGATATTTTGTGAGATATTTTTGCATGCTTCATAGTCATCACAAGTAGCCATATTCATTTCATTATTATCTTAAACACTCTCTCTCCTCAAGCTCTCTCTTCTTCTTCCTCAAACCCTAATTCTCATGTGTTGAGAAACCTAAGGTTATTGAGACTAATCTATCCATAATCACTCTCTACATCCTCTAGGCTACTTAGATTAGCACACTAGGTATCCTAGTTACCTCATCATAAAGGTTGGAGCTCTTAGTAGACACTCTCGAGTGGATCTTCTTTGACTCGAGAAGGCCGACGAGGAGGCGCGATCCGTACACCCTTCAAGGAGCTCATGAAGTGGAGGAGGAGTGTAAGAAGAAGAAGGACTTGATTCTTGAGGTATAACTTTCTTACATAGAAGTTAAACCTCATAGTTGTTTTTTTAGCTAGGGTTTAGTATCGATCATGGAGTTCAAGTCGGTGTTGCGAAGCATGTAAAAATCGTTTTTTGCGTATTCCGCCTCCCCGTGAACCCGCGGGGTGCACGACATCGACTTACATATAAGATGTGAAGGGACGGTTCAACTCCCTAGAAGATCCAACGGTAGAAAAAGGTGACACCGTTACACCCACGTGTAAGCCACGTGAGAGCAACGTTGGGGGGCATTTGTTTCCCTAATATTTAAACATAGTAAAAGTGCAAAGCTCTGTTGGAATTTAATGAGGCAGCGCCTCATGTGCTCTCCACGAGTGTGCCAGTGCCAGAGCCAATCTTATAGGATTAAATCCTATGGTTGCGCCTCACGCGGGCGCCAGTGTGCAAAGCACAAGGGAATTTATTATATAAGAGTAAGACTCTTATATGGCGCCGCACGTGCTCATCATGCGGGTGCCAATGTGCAAAGCACAGGATTGCCCATCTTAAGAAGTAAATTCTTAAGTTGCGCCCACGTAGACAAAACGTGAGCGCCGGTGCCCAAGTAGAATTAAATTCTACGATACTCTCTATTAAACAGAGCCGTTGAATCAAAAATCCAACTGAGATGATAAGTCATCAAAATATAGAATCAAATTCTATTAGGAGAAAATATCTCCCAAATCTTTCTAAATAAGAAAGATACTCTCGGTTGGATCAATGATCTAATAATAGAATAAAATTCTATTTTGGGAATATATTCTCTTAATCTTTCTAAACAAAAAAGATTGCTCTCTGTAAAACAGAGAACTCTTGGATTAAAAATCCAGTGGTGCTTAAAAATAACCACTTGACAGAATAAATTCTGTATATAGGAGAATATCTCCCCAATCTTATTAAAAATAGGAAAACATATTCTGTAAAACAGAAGTCCTTGGATAAAAAATCCAATGGTGGGTAAAATTCCCCAAATCAATTTTGAGACCAATTAAATCAATTGGAGTCTCTCAATGAGAGATTTTCTCAAAACTAATTAATAATCTACCTCTGCTATATAAAGGATCCGAGACTTCAAGTCTCCTAACATGAAGGGATAGAAAAAAAAAAAGGAGGACACTCACACAGGAAAAAAAAACCATATAAGCTTCTGCAAAAATACAGTGAGCTCTCGAGAGAACAGAGAATTCAATTCTCAATCCTTCTCGAAACCCTAGGTAAAGAAAAGAGACCAAAATATCTCTATCATATCTTAGGATTTAACCCTTTTAAATGAACTTAGTTCTTTCTCTGGATCTGAGATCCACAAGACAAGTCTCCTATAAGTTGAGAATTTAATTCTTATCGGGAAGATCTTGTTCTTGAGAATCTAACATCCAGGGAAGAATAAATTCAAAAAAAAGGAGTCCATAGTACTCCAAGAACTCAGTTCCTTCATATCAAGAACTTAGTTCTCTAAAAACTCAACCCGAAATCCTCAAAAATAGTGATTTTGGTGAGCGTTAATGGTCAAAATGCCATTGACAGAGGTTTAACCTATATGAAAATATCAACAGAGATTAAATCTCCATATAAAAAAATTAGCGCCTCACGTGCTTCCTACTTGGACACCCCTATTTGACAGCACCTAGCACCTCAGGTGAAAAACACGCGGGCGCCCAAAACAGAAGGCCAGCGCCTCACGTGCTCCTCACATGGGCGCCATATAAAAAGTGCTTAGCACTTCATATACAGCCAAAACTGCTGAATGCTCAGTACTAATTGGGCAGCGCCCAGCACCGCACGTGCACCTCACGTGGGCGCCATATAAAAAGTGCTTAGCATTTCATGTACAGCCAAAACGGCTGAGTGCTCAGCACTAATTGGGCAGCGCCCAGTGCCGCACGTACACCTCATATGGGCGCCATACAAAAAGTGCTTAGCACTTCACATACAGCCAAAACGGCTGAGTGCTCAGCACTAATTGGGCAGCGCCCAGCGCCGCACGTACACCTCACGTGGACGCTATAAGAAGTGCTTCACATTTAGTCAAAATGACTAAAGTGTTCAACATTTATTGGGCAGCGTCCATGACTGAATGCTTCACATGATATACATATGGGCATGAGAGTTCAAATAAGTGCTTAGTACTTTTACATAAAAGGAAAAGGGCTGAACAAATAAAGCCCAAATAAGTGTTTAGCACTTTTGAATAAAAGAAAAGACTAAGCAGACTACGCCCAAATTGGCTAGGTCTCTGAAGTTTTTCTGCAGCTGAGCCCAAATGCTCTTTTGCTAGATCTTAAGTAAAAATGATCATAAAATGTTGCTAAGTGGATCTTGGTCTCAAATTAGACTAACGTATCCTTAGCAAAAACAAATTAAGCCCCAAATTCTTGTTTCCCCAATATATTTAACCTAATAAAAGAGCAAAGCTCTGTTGAATTTAATGAGGCAACGCCTCACGTGCTCTCCATGAGGGCGCCAGCACCAGAGCCAATCTTATAGGATTAAATCCTATGGTGGCGCCTCACGTGCTTCTCACACGGGCGCCAATGTGCAAAGCACAGAAGAGTTCATGGCATAGAGTTAAACTCTTAGATGGCGCCGCACGTGCTCCTTGTAGGGTTGTCTAGCGCGGCAACAAGTTTTCGGGAGGTATCGTCCATGCCAATTTCAAATTTTTGTCATTCTAGCTAACCCTAACCCTAGAATCGAAACTAGAAAATGCGACGAATCGAATGCAAACAACTTTACAACTAAAGTGAACAAGGAATACAACCTTTATAGACCGGTCCTTCACTTCAATTGCTCCGTGTAGTAGTCCCTTCGCTGCGATCATGAACTCCCGGACTCTAGAGAGGCTCCCATGAAGAAAAGAACAAGCTTGCATCGAAGTCTTCAAGGCCGAAGATGATCTACGTCGAGGAGACACTAGCCTATGCTACATCTTCACTAATGGTGAGATTAGTGAAGCAAACACCCTATACTAAATGGCAAGTAGTAGAGGATGATGAAGTAGGAAGTGGGCTCACTTTAGTTTTATTTTTCTCACAATATTTCTTCTCATCTCCAGACCCTAGAAAGCTTTTTTTAAGCTCATAAAGAAGATGAAGATTGAAGAAGAGAGAATAAACTCTTGAGGTTAGAAAATGCAACCAAAGGTGAGTTAGTGTCATACACTAACTTATGTAGAGAGTTAACCATGGTGTAAGGTTAATGGTTAGGTTAGAAAATATTTTAAGCAAAACAAAGGAGTGGACTAAGTCAATGAAGACCACAAGCTTCTACAAGCTTTGAACCATGACAAATATCTCCATAATTTTGAATTTGCTTGAAATAAGTATAAACCCTAACTTAACCCTAGCATGGTATAAGTCCCATACATAAATGTTGCATTTGTAACCTAGCATGACACAATAATATATATCACATATATATTTTGTGTCCAAAAAGAAAATAATACAATTAATATATATCACATATATATTAATATATCATCAAGTGAGAAAAAGTAATACTTAAGTGAGCTAATATTAGTTAATGTAATGTAATATATCAAATATATAATCATACATTAAATTATTAAATCAACACTTGATTTAATAATCCTACTATATTACATATAACCGACTAATATCAAATGTAACAACTTATCGAATCAACACTTGATCCGATAACTTGGCTATATCACATATAACCTATGGTGTCAATAATCGCGAGAATAGAATGCGGTATCACATACTCGCATTAATCTCGGTCCCGCACATATCACATATGTGCTTCTACTCCGTTTTGCATGAACCAGGAAACCTCTGTTTAGGACTCTAAAGACTCGTCAATATGCCGGAAGTAGGTGATGATCATATCAAGCACCCACAAGCCGCAAGCGGTCTACTAAACGTAACGGCCACCCGGGTATTGAGCGATCAGAAGATCAACAAGTAAGCCTGCTCGTACTCCTGCGAATCCGATCAGTAACACTACCGTACAGTCCGTTCTCTTCGTCTGATATGTCGCATATCACAGCTTGAGGGTGGTATAACGTCAGACCCCAATAGCCTGATAAGTCATGCCGATGCAAGGTCCATAATGGTTCTGAAAACTACTGGTAACACTTACCAGTAAATCTCAGCAACCCTGGCCAGGGATTTCCTGTTATGGCCAATCGAGCATAGCGCAACATCAACTCCCAATACCGGGAGAGACGAAACCCCTCCTATCGCTCATTGCCTCCATGTGACTCGAGACTGTACCCAAAAACCACCTTTTTGCACGATCTCTTGACCGTGGTATGGTGGAAATCAAAGCACAGTGGGAATCACACAAGACTCTATGACGATCTCGGGTCTACAGACTAACCTGTACCAGTGTCACCAGAGAACTGCTATCCGAATATAGGTATAATACCATCTAGGAGTTCTCGGCGAGTCCGTCCAGTGTACCCAGTCTCCACTGAGCACCCGTATACCTTCTCTGATGTCAAACACTAATGGATATGGGATCATCCATCGCCCATCATATGGGTCGAGAAGCGTATACGCTAGTCTACTCTGGAGTATCGATGCCCTGTCTCGATACTCCCACGACTAGGAACAATCTAAGGATGTACTTACCGACTAACTCTGCCCCACTAGTATGATCTGCATCATAATCCTGGTAGTCAAGTACTCATCCTAAGGGCTTTATCAACATGTAATAGAGAGACAATAAGTGTACATGTTAAGATAAAGAGCAACCGGATAGCATACTATCATATCGAGCAAGAAAGTCCTCCCTATATATGTCCAAGCATCCACTACAATATACAACGCATGTAAAGTAATGATCTCTAGGGCATACATATAACTAACACTCCTCACACGGCGCCAATGTGCAAAGCACAGAAGAGTTCATAAGAGTTAAACTCTTAGATGGCGCCGCACATGCTCTTCACGCGGGCGCCAATGTACAAAGCATATAAATACCTATCTTAGGAATTAAATTCTTAAGTGGCGCCCGCGTCCACGACATGTAAACTCTAGCGCCCAAGTAGAATTAAATTCTACAATACTCTCTGTTAAACAGAACCGTTGGATCAAAAATCCAACGGAGATGATAAATCATCAAAATATAGAATTAAATTCTGTTGGGAGAAAACATTTCCCAAATCTTTCTAAAATAAGAAAGATACTTTCGGTTGGATCAAAAATCCAATTATAGAATAAAATTCTATTTTGGAATATATTCTCTCAATCTTTCTAAATAAGAAAGATTGCTTTTTGTAAAACAGAGAACCATTGGATTAAAAAATCCAAAGGTGATTAAAAATCACCATTTTTACAGAATAAATTCTGTACAGGGAAAATATTTCCCCAATCTCGTTAAAAAAAAATTATATTCTGTAAAAACAGAAGTTCTTGGATCAAAAATTCAATGGTGGGTAAAATTCCCAAACTCAATTTTGAGTCCAATTAAATCAATTGGAATCTCTCAATGAGAGATTTTCTCAGAATTAAGTAACAAACTTGTCTCCACTATATAAAGGACCCGAGATTTCAAGTCTCACAGAAGAAAAAAAAACCCCATAAGTTTCTGAAAAATACAGAACGCTTCCAAAAAACAATAGAGAATTCAACCATCAGAGAGGAAGACTTCCCTTTCAAAAGAAACCTAGATAAAAGAAATTCAGAGATCAAAATATCTCTTTTTTACCTATTTTAAGGGTTTAACCCTTCTCAAAGAACTTAGTTCTTTCTCTGGATCAGAGATCCACAAGACAAGTCTCCCACAAGTTAAGAATTTAATTCTCATGGGGATGATCTTGTTCTTGAGAATCAAAGATTCAGAAAAGAATTAGGTCCAAAAGAAAAACAAAAGGAAAAAGAACTTATAAAAGAACTTAGTTCTTAAAGAAAAACCTGATCCCAGATCTTCAAAAACGAAGATCTTGGTAATTATTAATGGTCAAAATGCCATTAACAGAGATTTAATATCTAAAAAAGGAAAAAAAAACTAGCACCTCACGTGCTCCACACGTGGGCGCCCCCTTTTAACAGCACCTATCGCCTTACGTGAAAAACACGCGGGCATCCAAAACAGAAGGCCAGCGCCTCACATGAAACACACGTGGGCGCTGAATAAAAGTGCTCAGCACTCCCTATACAGCCGAAGACAGTTAAGTGCTTAGCACTGATTGGGCAGCGCCCAGCGCAGCACATGCTCCTCACGTGGGCGCCATACAAAAAGTGTTTAGCACTTCATATGCAGCCAAACGGCTGAGTGCTTAGCATTGATTGGACAGGGCCCAGCGCCGCACGTGTGGACGCCATAAAAAGTGCTTAGCACTTCATGATTAGTCAAAACGACTAAAGTGTTTAACACTCATCGGGAAGCGCCCATGACTTAATGCTTCACATGACATACATGTGAGCGCCAGAGCTCAAATAAGTGCTTAGCATGTTTACATGAAAAGAAAAGGGCTGAATAATCAGAGCCCAAATGAGTGCTTAGCATTCTTGAATAAAAAAAGAGACTAAGTAGACTTAGCCTAAATTGGCTAAGTCTCTGAGATTTTCTTGCAGCTGAGCCCAAATACTCTTTTACTGGAACTTAAAAAAAGTGATCCTTGAAATTTTTCTAAGTTGATCTTAGTCTCAAATTAGACTAACGCATCCTTAGCAAGAACAAATTGAGCCTAAATGCTCACATATTTAAGTTGATCTTAATCTCAAACTAGTTTAACGGTCCTTAAATAAACCTAAGCCCAAATCTAAAATATACGGATTTAGACTGATTCGCGCCCTACGGGCAACGACATAAACTAGTCTCCGTATACAATCCACGGGCAACCAAAACAAACAAAAACACACACGACACGAAGTGAACTTCCGGAGCAGGAGAAAGTGGTCATCGCAATGTGGTAACGTAATTAACTGCAGGGGCTTGCGCCTGCAGGGAAGAGCGTCCCCACAATCAAAGACCCCTCATAAAATGAGGGGGAATCTGATAAAGTCTGCTATAACGGTCGCGTCTGTCCAAACCTCCAATATATGGTGTCATAAATCAACTTGGTATTTTCGGAGAGGTGGACGGATAAATCCAAATAGCATCTGCCCCCAAATTTAGGCAAGACGATCTATCCCAGTTCGTCTCTGTTTTCGGCGGTAAACAGATTCTAGCACGCCCGGTGGGATATTTTCCTCTTTCCACTCCACACTTCGTGTGTCGTGTTTCGCGAACAAAATCGTGGTTCGCAATGGTTGCCTTTGGATTTGAGGTACTAAAATTTGGTGTCTTGCTCCTGTGCAGAAGAAGAAAATCGATGGCTTCCAACTGCACCTCTTGCAACAGCAACTCTCGCTCCACCCCTGCTGGAGGAGTGACCTACGGGCCCAACACAGCCTCTATCTTTTCAATGCCGGTGGAGCAAGTTACACAAGCCATTACTGGATTGTTCTTTAGGGCCATGCTCCCAACAGTGCGTTTTGGTGCCTCAGCACCGCAAGAGGAAGCTCCTAAGAGGTCGGTCTTCGATCGACTGGCGACCACAACGGCCCGTATCAACGGTCCATCCAAAGCTGACGTCACAGTCTTCAACAGGCTAGGCAAGAACCCAAACGGGCCCGCAAAGAGGATCATGATACCTGAAGGGGCTGCCCCAAAACGGATAGCCCTCCCAACTCCTGCTACGGGCGAAAACGTCAAAAGAGCTTCGCCCATCAAAAGATCGGTCTTTGAAAGATTTGTTGTTCCTCCTCAAACTCTGCAAAGGATGTCAGTCCTCAACAGGTTGACGCCAACAGGAGCCCCTCAGCAAAGCTTGGGGCACGAAGAAGTCGCTTCCAAATCTGAGGCGGTCCCGTTTGCAAGACACGCTCGACGTCGCCACTGGCGTCGAGTGAGAAAAGCTGGGGGCAACTCCCCCTCTGGACTTACTCCGCCAGCTCCAATGGTGAAAGTTGACCTTGCTGTTCCAACCGGGAACAGCTTTGAGCTGCTCAGGAGGGTACGCAAGAACTCTCCAACGGCGATGCTAAAGAAATCGCCCCCGCCTGCAGAAACCACAATGCAGGCAAAGCCGGAGCGCCCCCATCAGCGGCTCTCCTCCCAAATTCATAGGGTCTGGCAAAAAGTCCAGGACTCTGTGATTGATCAAAACTATTCTCGTCGACCGAAGAAATCGAAGGCTCGGCAAGGGAAAGACTATCCCTCCGTCATACAGCGAGGGACTTCTTCTACACAGGCGCCTGTTACAACGGCCCCTTCAATTTCGACCTCCCACAAAAGGATGAGGCCAGAGAAAATCCCACTGCCGGTGGTAAATCCCAAAGGTGATGGACCCAAACGTCCCAAGTCTGGGGGCATGATCGTGCATACGGTCTACATGGCTTCCGAGAAAGAAGAAAACCATGCTTCCGTAAGACATCGACCGCAAACTCGGTCGCTGACAAAAGCTCAGGTGCAACAACAAAAGTTCCAGGAGATGCTCACCAAAATGGCAGCACTTACCCGGCAGAAAGAAAGTCTGAACACAACAGCCAAACAACGCCAGGAGCAGGAGGCCGATACAGAGTTCCTGCGAAGGGTGCTTGAAAGAAAGGACAAGGAAGCTGCTGAGCAGCCTGCTAACATAAAGCAGATAGCTCTCTTGTTCCAGGATATGGTTAGAATGAAGATCCAACCAGAACCCCTAGCCGGGGATCCGCCGATAATCATCGAGGATGACAGAGGGGAAACATCAAACCCTCTTCTGGCCTTATCGGCAGCCAAGGAGGAAATAATCTCCAAGGCTGCTCTTGATGATTATATCGCTCGACAAATACGAGCTCATCAAGCTAATGAAGCCGCAGGCTAAATCGTCAGAAC
Source organism: Agapanthus africanus (assembly GCA_030015575.1). Taxonomy (NCBI): domain Eukaryota; kingdom Viridiplantae; phylum Streptophyta; class Magnoliopsida; order Asparagales; family Amaryllidaceae; genus Agapanthus; species Agapanthus africanus. The sequence continues at coordinate 401,055,271 of CM057347.1, forward strand.
TGGGCGACCGTATCCAGGCTAGTATGACCAAATTAAATACCTGCCCGGATATACGATCCCAAAGTTCCATGTGTACAAGAGGACAAGCAACCCACACTAGCACGTCGCGTAGTTCAGAGCTCTGTGCAGCAACACTGGAGGCGACGACAAACTATTGCTTCGCCAGTTCGTTGGCAACCTGTCAGAGACGGCCTTTGAATGGTATTCGAAGCTCCTAAATGACTCCGTGAGAACATTCATAGAGATGGAACTGTTGTTCACACAGCGGTTCGCCAGCGCAAGCGAGCGCACCCCGATCACAGCATTAATCAATGCTAGGGTAAAGCCATGAGAAACCTGGGTCCAATAAGCGATCCAGTGGCGGAACCTATGGTCAAAGTGTGAACAACGCATCAAAGAATCCCCCGCCGTGGGCATGTTCATCGGGGCCCTTGATCCTCAAACGACTGTGTCCCAGTTCATAACGTTATTCAAACCAATGACCTTCCAGGCTCTGATTGATAAACTGGCCCAAATGGACCAGATGGGCCACGGGCCTTCCTCCTCAAGTAAGGACCCTCGAAACACCAAGGGTAAAGGGAAAGCGGCCTTCGTCGCCAACGCTCAACAACAACCGAGTGGCCCAAAACCGACTGCTTGCCAAAACAACGCACGTCCACGCCTATCCCTGGAAGAAAAGCTAGGACGCGCTTACTCGTTTCCTCGCGATAAGACGAGGAGACTATTTGAGTTAGTAATGCGTAACAAACTCATCACATTGCCAGACCCACGGCGTCCACCGCAACCCGGCGACGTCAACAACCCCAACTACCGCTCCTATCACAGAATGATGAGCCGCCCAATTGAGGATTGCTACGTCTTCAAGAACTGGGTCGAGGACCAGTATCAACCGGGGAAGTTTGCACTGTCTGAAAACTGGAGGGTGAACCTACTACAGAAGCACACTCCCAAAAAAGTGGATGCGTCGGGGGCATCATGCTCGCTCGTGGAAGAAACTCCATGGGAAGTCGTTCTTTCAGCTAAAACCAAAAGAATGCTAAAAGATCTACAGGCATGTCCGGTAGTCAGGTGGAAAAGCCCACTTGAACCTGAAATCATCGAAGGGATGCTAAAACCGCGTCCCGTACCGAAATTTTTTGAAAAAGGGCAAAATCCCCAAGTCAAGCCTTCAAAGTCTTCGAAGAAAAATAAGATTACTAAGAAGCTTATGCAGCCTTCCGAGTATGATGAAAAGCGCACAGACCTACAAAAGTACATTGACACGCTGGAGGAGTACAACCAGAAGGCGCGGAAACCGGTCACGCTTGAAGAGTTCCTCAAGCATATTCTTGAGAACGAAGATAGTGACAACGATGAGGGAAATAACTCATCAGAAGAAATCGAAGACCATGTAGCAAGTTGCCACATGGTCTCCCATTCATTGTTAAATGATGAAGAAACTCCCTCAGCGTAAGAAAACAACACAGAAGAACTGGGGGCAGAATCGGCGCTAAAATCCCGGAAATGCCAGAAGACCCGATCGATAGGCTGTTAAACGAAGCCTTTCAAAAAAGCAAAGCTGACCGAGAACGCGAAATAGCCATATACGAAAAGGCTAAGCATCAGTGTCAGGATGAAGAAGCTGCGGCAAGGTGGAGTCGTAAAGTACTCCAACCAAACCAAGGCATACCTGCGACAAATAAGAGCAGGATCAAGGCAGAGAAGCAGTTCGCCAGAGCCCTGTAAATGGGAATGAAGCTGCCACCACTCGTAGGAAACACTCCCGGGGTCATATGCCTCGACGGAGAGGATTCACATCCAAACTACTGCCTATATCATCGGAGGGTTACCCACTCCACCGAAGAATGCAGTACCTTCAAGAAGTGGTGGTAAGGATATGTTAATCATCAAAAACACTTCAAGAGGATGAAGCGAAAAGTTCGTCGATGGAAAAATAGTGCGACGAATATGCATGAAGAAACGACTGGCAACTGTCATATGGTTGGTACCAATTCGGAAGGGGAAAACCCCCCAAATTCTTACTTTCGGGAGCGATTCTGAGGACGAAATACTCTTCGGCCCTTAATTCAAAGACTCCACCTCCGAAAAAGAAGAGGAGGAGAAAAACTGCGAGAATATTCAGCTCCGTAACCGCACGCTGCCTGAAAAGAATCTCGGACCTACAAACAAAGGTTCGAGCAAAAAGGACAAAGGGAAAGAAAAAATCCCTGAAGAAATTGCCCTCGACGGTGGAGTTGTCAATGAGCTCGCAGCAAAGGACCCGCCTAGGAAAAACAACGTGGATTACAATGTCCTAGTATATTTGAGGAAAATACCCTCACAACTGAGCATACTGGATGCTCTCCTCATGTCCAAAACGGCATGAGATTCTCTGATCAAGGACTAACAACAAAACTGAATATGAAGCTTTGATAGTAGGTCTCGAGATCGCTATCGACATGGGAATCAAAGACCTCCTCATATATTGAGACTCCCAGCTAATCATTAGCCAAGTAAATGGTGACTATCAGACGTATAAGCCAGAGCCGATAAAGTATGGCGAAAGAGTGCAGCAATTGCAGACACAAATCCCTTTCTATATCCTGGAGAGTATACCGCGTGCAGAAAACAGAAAGGCGGACGCATTGGCCAAATTGGCTAAGGAACTGGCTGATGACGACCTCGATAACGTAAAGATCATTGTGCAAAGCCGCAGGGTTCTCACGCCAACAGATATATCTTCGGAAGATCTGATAAAGTCATCCGAAAGAAAAGAAACGACCGAACAAGCAGCCCTTCAAATAGAGGACGAAGAAAAGTTCAAGGACTGGAGGAAAGTCTTCATAGAATACTTTAAGTCCCGACGAACGCCCGAAAATGCATTGTTTAGACATCAGCTCGTGAAACGAGCTGAGTCTTTCGCCTTCGTCGATGATACTCTATATAAGAGATCGTTCGACTCTCTATAGCTAAGATGCCTGGGGCCGGAGGAAGCAAAGAAATTCACGACAGACTCTGCGGTTCTCACCAAGCTGGGCCAAAGATGAAGCTGAAGATCAAAAGAATGGGTTACTATTGGCCCACAATGATTCAGGACTGCCTCGAATATGCGAAGCAGTGTCACTCGTGCTAAATCCACGGGGACTTCATCCACCAATATCCAAATCCGCTACATCCAACAGTAGCTAGCTGGCCGTTCGAAATGTGGGGAACCGATATAATTGGCCCCATTGAACCGGTTTCGTCCAAAGGACATCGATTTATATTGGCAACGACCGACTACTTCTCTAAGTGGGCAGAAGCAGTAGCACTAAGGGAGGTGAAGACGGAGAATATTCTCCATTTCTTCAGGACACATGTTATCTATCGGTTCGGCACTCCGCGATGAATTATCTCGGATAATGGGCCAACTTATAGAAGCCATAAAATTAGCCGCTTCGCACAACAACATAAAATAGATTGGAGATACTCTTCAGTCTATAATTCTCGGGCCAACGGTCTAACTGAAGCTTTCAACAAGATCTTGATGAATATTATAAAGAAAACGGTGTCTAGAAACAAAAGAGACTGGCACGAAAGGTTGCATGAAGCTCTCTGGGTGTACCGAACAACGTTCAAAATGGCTACGAATACAACACCATACATGTTGGTATTCGGCACGGAAGCAGTGCTTCCCCTGGAAATAGAACTCCCTTCTATACGAGTAGCGGTTCGATACGAGCTGACAGATGAAGAAAATGCTCATCTTCGGCTTGAGGAGCTCGATGCCCTCGACGAAACTCGCCTTATAGCACAGCAAAATCTGGAGGCTTATAAGGCAAGGATGACACGGTCATACGAAAGACTGACCAGGCCGAGAACATTCCGCCAAGGCGAACTCATGCTAGTCTTCAAAAGACCAATGATCCCCCATTGTGCAAAATGGGGGAAATTCGAGCCGAACTATGAAGGCCCGTACATCATAGACAAAGTCTACCAAGGTGGAGCCTTCCTGCTCATGGATATGTATGGCGAAAGACCCTTCCGGCCAATAAACGGCCGATTCCTCAAAAAATACTACACTTGACGAGTCACGACTTAGGTCTATGATATATGACGACACCCGTGTCCGCTCGCTATCTTCCTGAGTCAGAACTCTGAGAGTAGTATGCAAAGAAGCTCCGTCGCCTCAAACATGGCGATGAAGGACCGAGATGTCCTTAAACTAGAAATTCGCCTCAAATATGGCGATAACGAACCGAGATGTCCCTAAACTAGAACCTTACCTCAAACATAGCGACATAGGACCGAGATGTCCTTAAACTAGAAATCCGCCTCAAACATGGCGATAACGGACCGAGATGTCCCTAAACTAGAACCTCGCCTCAAACATGGCGGCATCGGACCGAGAAATCCTTAAACTAATTATCCGCCTCAAATATGGCGATAAAGGACCGAGAAGTCCCTAAACTAATTATACACCTCAAATATGGAAACAACGGACCGAGAAGTCGTTAAACTAACAACGGACCGAGATATTCCTAAACTAGAACCTTACCTCAAATATGGCGACATTGGACCGAAAAGTCCCTAAACTAAAATTTCGCCTCAAACATGGCGATAATGGACCGGAACGTCCCTAAACTAGTGCATCGTCCTAAATACGATGATACATTCCCTTGGGATCTATATTGCAATTGAAGTCTTAGCAGGAAAGATTACAACTCAAGTCCCACTGGCTAAATAGCTACTTCAGTGATGAAGCCACCCTCAAAGCCCACCGGCAAACAGGCGGGTCACCTGCGACGAAGCTACTTTCGAGAGTTTCGCCATTAAAAAAACGGTATGTCCACAAGCAAAATGGGCACGGATGAAAACCCGAAAGGGCGCCGTGAGTAAAAACAGCAGGACTGCTGACGAGTTTGTGCAAACCCGAATAGTGCGCAAACTCGTAAAATAAAAAATTCATCTGCACTTGCAAAGTCTTTTCGACCTTGTGAGGAGAAAATACTTGCGTGAGATCCTTACGATTCACAATGGAGCAATACACTTAGGAATCCTCATGATTCCTAAGGAGAAATTATACTTACGGGATCCTCACGACTTGTAAGGAAAATTCCCCTCATGAGACACTCACGGCTCATAAGATTCAAAATCCTTAAGCTGCAGGGATCTGAACCAGTTCTTAAGCCGCCACATCCCCCAAGTTGCCCTACAGGCGGTCCAATATTGACCCTTGTATACAATCCACGGGCACGTATAAATATTTCCCCACCAAGTTCCACCAACGACGAGAAATGTCCCCGTATGGTGAACGACACTTGTAAGTCCTCTCGACTTATAAAGAGAAAACACTCTTGCAAGATCCTTACGACTTACAATAGAAAATACACTTAGGAATCCCCACGATTCCTAAGGAGAAAGTACACCTACGAGGTCCTCACGACTTGTAGGGAGAAATACCTTTATGAGATCCTTACGGCTCATAAAGTCAAAAAGCCTTAGTCGACAGGATCCTAACCTTGTTTGCTAAGCCATCTTTGTTCAAATCAGAAAAGGCAAATGATGAGTTACTCCTGGTAATGTTCCAGTCGTAGCGATGCTGATGTCTAAACAGGTGTCAAACTCCAAGTTCTCTCACGGCAAATGATAATTCACTCCTGGCAATATTCCAGTCGTAGCGATGCTGATGCCAAGGTTGGTATCAGATTCCAAACTCGCAATAAAAATAGCAGCAAGCAGCAAAAAATGCATATAAAAACAGCCGAAATGATGGGGCAACTCGCAATAAAAATCAGTGAGCAAAAAAACATGCATATAAAAACAGCCGAAATATTTGGGCAACTCGCAATAAAAAGCAGCGAGTAAAAACATAAAAAAAAATAGCCGAAATGATTGGGCACCGCGAAAAATAACCGAAATGATTGGGCAATCGTGACTTTCGCGATATGAAATGCTGAAAAGATAGAGTATCGCGGCAATAAAAAAAATCCCTTTGCCTTGCAAGTATGTCCATATTGACTCTTGTATACAATCTATGGGCACAAATGAAAGAAAGGGAACCATACTTTCCCACCTGATGAAGTCAAAATTTGCACCCCGGTTGACCAAGTCAAAGTCAAGGTCAACCCCAAGCCAGGTGGGCCCAAGCCCAGGTCAAGCGGGCCCATGCCCAAGTCGAGCCCGCGGCCAGCCTCCCCATGCCAACAACAAAATCATGTAATAAATAATTTTTATGTAATTTTTTATACATGAATGTATGCAAAATGGGCATAAAGCCAATATTTTATAAGCCCAAGGCTTATATGCAAAAATGAAATAGCATATGAGCCATGGGATGGGCAAAACGCCGTTTTGCAAAGCCCAAAGGGGCTATATGTAAATATGTAAGCCTATAAAAGGCAACATGATGATGAATAAAAAAAACTTTTCATTCTCTCAAAGAAGAAACCTAAGGTTTGTGCCTCTTTCCCCTTTCTGAGGGTTCCAAACCATCTTCTTTCTTTTGAATTAAATCAAGATTTTTACTCTTCCTTTTCCGAAACTAAATAGTTTTTCACCACAAAACCCATAAAGGGGAACTTGGATCTGTCATTAGATCTTAAAAAGAAAAGATTTTTAAATCTCACATCTCTTGATCTTCAAGATCCAGCCAACAGAATAGGAAGAGGAAGAACCCCCTTCATCAACCCAAAGCATCTTAGGAGTTTAACTCCACCCTATTTTCTCTTTAGAGAATTTTCGGGGCTAAAAGCCCCCTTTTCCTCGCCGGCGCGCTAGCGCTCGAGCGCAAAGCGCCCACATGCCGACACGTGGCGCGCTTGCGCTCCAGCGCCTCGCGCTCGAGCGCAAAGCGCCCACGTGCCGACACGTGGCGCGCTTGCGCTCCAGCGCCCGAGCGCAAAGCGCCCATGTGCCGACACGTGGCGCGCTTGCGCTCACGCGCCCAGCGCCCGAGCGCAAAGCGCCCATGTGCCGACACATAGCGCGCTTGCGCTCCAGCACTCTGCGCTCGAGCACAAAGCGCCCACGTGCCGACACGTGGCGCGCTTGCGCTCAAGCGCCCAGGCGCTGGCCCCACGCATCCTTTGGATGTCTTTTCCCCCTTTTTTATATATATACATGTATATATATACATATGTACACACACACATACTCTACACCACTGTCCCTCCCCAAAAATTTTTGGGCCGGGGCGCTGCCCCGCACCCCGCAAGGGGGCTGCTAGCCCCCTTGACCCCCAGCCCGCTATCCGGGTAGCGGGACCCCCGTAAAAACTCTGCGCGGCTCCCGATATATCCAAAACCCCCCTTTCAAAACACAACACACGTACACTGCATATTGAGTTCGCATGACCAATTTAACCCGTCAATCGGAGGTTCCCTCGCTCCAAAGGCGAGGGGTAATTAACGGCAGCTTAGTCCGCGACTGCCGGAGATTCGGATCCCTACAATCAATAAACCCCGGCCTACCCTAGGCAGGGGAAATCTGTAGTACGCCTGACAAGCGCGCGCGTATTCCCATCTCAATGGGGTGACGAAAAACACCCTACAGATTCTGGCACGCCCGGTGAGACCCCTCTCTCCTCCCATATTTCGGATTAAACGTTCATGCGAACTCAATCAATATACATATCTGTATTTATACTAAAATAATACTCTTCCATGCAGATTTTCAAGCAATCACCTTTCAACGATGTCTCCAAAGATGAACTCCGCTCTCAGCACGGCTCCCGTCTCCTACACGATGAGGATAGACTCTAGGACGGTCCTCCCGGCCAGTCTTGGACGACAATGGGAGGAGGAGCCGCTACCATTTAGCTCTATTATGTTCGTATCAGCTAACGTCGTCCCAGCTCCTCAAGCTCCGGTAACAGACAAACCGGTCTCAAAGGGGAAAAGACCGAATGTCGTGGTCGCGAGGGCGCCCCAACACAAACGCAAGTCGGTGTTTGAACGACTTTCCTCGGCCCCGGCTGGGGGCAAGGCCATCAACACCAGCAAAGAAATAAGGCATCTCGGGCAAGCTCCAGCGACGCCTCTGACAACTGCTCGATTGGGTGTCTTCTCAAGCCTCCCCATCACTCAGCCTATGGCGGCTTCCCGAAGAGCAAAAGCCTGCCAGACGCTCAAGGCAGAGAAGCTAAGGCAGAAGCGGCTCAGATACAGAGCCAACAAAAGGGCTAGGGCTCTGGCCATGTTGAAATTTATGAATTTCCAAAGCCCGGACCGCTCAGCGAAATCAGCTGCCAAGGATAAAGAGATGGCTGGGTATGTGGTCCACACTGTCTAAATGGTGGGCACGCGCAGCAAGAGCAAGGATGGGGCCACCATATCTCGAATCCAATCTGGCTTGAATGTGGTTGCCTCTTCCCAAGAACAGCCGCCTCCGCTGGATGATGAAAACCCTCTCGATGAGGATGATAGGCAGAGAGAGCCCTCAATTCATGAGGAATTAGGCTCGGAAAGCGAAGAAGAGCCGACTTTTCGCCCCAGGACCGCGGAGCAAGAGCTGCTTCAAGAGCTCCGATAGCAGCTCAGGAACAAAGACAAGGAGATGGCCAAGCTCTACTCAAAAATTGACGACTTGACAAACGTCGTCTTGCAGCTCATGGCCCGACTTGCCTCTCAGCCGCCCAATCAAGCCCAGGGCTCTACTCGTGAACCGGGAAACGGTGTCCCAAGGCAGCCGACGCCTATTCCCTCAAATCCAAGGGTGGGCAGACCGCCCGAAAGTCAGTCGCATCCTATCTCGGGAAATGTCTTGGCTACCGATGACAGTAGCCCGCTAACTCAAGATCAAATCATGGATTTGGTTACCGACAAAGTCAAAACCTTGGTAGCCGAAGCCGAAGCGCAAAAAGATGTCAGCAGTAGTGGGAGACCATATCCTGCTCAGTATGATCTGGTAGAATTTCCTAGCGGCTATGTCATCCCCAAATTCAGAAGATTCGACGGGACGGGAAATGCGAATCAGCACATCGCCCACTTTAAAGCCTCATGCGGGAATACTGGGGGCAATGACGCGCTTCTCCTCCGCCAGTTCGTTAATAGCTTGACCGATGTTGCTTTCGACTGGTACGCGAGCATACCGGATGGCTCCGTTACTACTTTCGTCCAAATGGAATCTTTGTTTCGGCAAAGGTTCATGAACGTCAGCGATAAGATCACCATTGCCGAGCTCGTAAGGACCAAGCCCAAGAACAATGAAAGCAGCACGGATTTTATAACCCGATGGCGCAACCTCTCCGTCAAATGTGAACCGCTGATAGAGCAGGACCAAACTGTCAGTCTCCTTGTCGGAAATCTCAATAATTGGATGGCCCCGTTTCTATGTACCGCGGGTCTCAAAACATTCCAAGAGCTGACCAAAAAGGTCCAAACGTTGGAACGCTCAAAGCCCGAGTCCGCTTAGGATCTTCAGTTCACAAACAGACCGAAACCTTGGAGGGACGACAACCGAAAAGGCGGAAGTTCTAACAGCACCGATTCTCTAAATAAGCAGAGAACGGGTGGAGAAAAAACTGACCAGCCTCAAGAGCCAACTTTGGAGGAAAGAAGAAATAAGGTCTACTCATTCCGAAAGGACAAGGTCCACAAAATTTTTAAAGATGCTCTGAAGAATGGCCTGCGGCTACCAGAACCGAAAAGGCTAAGTGAAGCGAACAAGACTGATCATCCCAATTTTTGCCCATACCACCGAGTGCTGGGACACACTATTGAAGACTGTTGCATCTTCAAGGATTGGGTCGAGAAACAATATAAGGCGGGAGAAATATCATTGTCCCCTGGCGTGTTAACCAACGATCAAGCTGCGACCGCCAATTTCATACAAACGGAGACCGAAGTTCTTCGTGAAACTGATTCTCTCGGACATCTGCCTTTCTCTGAAAACAATCGACCACCACGTCATTAAACTGGGAACGCCAGCTGACCACCACGTCGTTAAACTGGGAATGGTCGACCACCACGTCATTAAACTGGGAACAGTCGACCTCTAAGTCGTTAAACTGGGAATGTAAAAAGAATATATATGTGTAAATAAACAAAAATGTGTAAATAAAAGAAACATAAAGAAAATCCGAAATGATGGGGCAACCGCGAATAAATAGCCGAAATGATAGGGCAATCACGATATTCGCGATAAGAAAAGCTAAAATGTTGGAGCAATCGCGGTAAAACAAAAATAAAACAAAACAAAAAACAAACAAAACAAAGGCGAATGATGAGTCGCTCCTAGTACCATATTCCAGTGCAGCGATGCAGACGCCAACAAAAATTCAAATTTCCAAAATTCTCCCAGCCCTACGGCCAGTCCCCAAATTGACTACCGTATACAATCCACGGGCTCAAATAATTCTCAGCATACCCATGCCTCACCACAATCACCAGTTACGCGGCTGGTCTCCGCTTTTGGAATTATGCTCTATTGAGAAGACCCACTCATGTGTCCTCACGATACATGGGGAGAACAAACTTTTGTGGGATCTTTATGAATCATAAAAGAAAAAAACACTTAGGATTCCTCACGACTCCTAAGGAGAAAATACACTTGCGGGATCCTTACGACTCGTATGGAGAAAATGCTTTTATGGGACCCTCATGGCCCATAAAATTGAGAAGTCTTAGGTGATAGGGATCTAAACCTATCTCCTAAGCCATCGCTCCCCAATCCCCAAGTGGCGAATGATGAGTCGCTCCTGGTACCATATTCCAGTGCAGCGATGCAGACGCCAACCAAATTCCAAACTCAAATCCCAAATGGCGAATGATGAGTCGCTCCTGGTACCATATTCCAGTGCAGCGATGCAGACGCCAACCAAAACTCAAATCCCAAATGGAGAATGATGAGTCGCTCCTCGTACCATATTCCAGTGCAGCGATGCAGACGCCAACCAAAACTCAAATCCCCCAGTGGCGAATGATGAGTCGCTCCTGGTACCATATTCCAGTGCAGCAATGCAGACGCCGACCAAATTCTAACTTCCATACTCCAATGGCGAATGATGAGTCGCTCCTGGTACCATATTCCAGTGCAGCGATGCAGACGCCAACAAAGTCCCGAAATGTTTCCGGCCCTACGGTCTGGATCATACATCCTGCAAAACCGTATAAAATCCACGGGCGTAAAACAACCCCAATCTCTCCTAAGTCCTACCGGTGAGACCACATTCAAAGTCCCACCAAAAATAAAGAAAAAATAAATATATAAAAAAATGGTATGTCCACAAGCAAAATGGGCACGGATGAAAACCCGAAAGGGCTCCGTGAGTAAGAACAGCAGGACTGCCGGCGAGTTTGTGAAAACCCGAAAGGGCGCAAACTCGTGAAAAAGAGATGAAATACACTCAAAAAGTCCTCTCGACTTTGTGAGGAGAAAATCCCCGTGCGAGATCCTTACGACTCACAAAGGAGCAACACACTTAGGAGTCCTCACGACTCCTAAGGAGAAAATACACCTACGGGATCCTTACGACCCGTAGGGAGAAAATGCTTTGTGAGACCTTTACGGCTCACAAAATTGAAAAGTCTTAGGTGATAGGGACCTAAAACCTGTCTCCTAAGCCATCGCTTCCTGATAAACAAGTGCAAATGATGATTCGGTCCTGGTACCATATTCCAGTGTAGCGATACTGATGCCAAGCAAAAACCAATTCCCAAATCCTCTCATGATAGATGATGATTCGCTCCTGGTACCATATTCCAGTATAGCGATACTGATGTCAACTCAAATCAAACAAATCAAACCAACCAATTCCAACATCGACCTCTGCGTCGGACAACAGACACTCCATCTCGGGGACACGTCAACCAGCCGATACTCCGCCTCGGGGAAACGTCAAGCAGACACTCCGTGTCGGGGGCACATCAACAACAGACACTCCGTCTCGGGGAAACGTCCCACACAGACACTCCGTGCCGGGGAAACGTCAAGCAGACACTCCATGCCGTGGACACGTCAACCAGCGACACTCTGCATCGGGGAAACGTCCAACACAGACACTCCGCATCAGGGAAACGTCCAACAGCGACACTCCGTCTCGGGGAAACGTCGACACGTCAACAAGCGACACTCTGCATCGGGGAAACGTCCAACACAGACACTCCGCATCAGGGAAACGTCCGACAACGACACTCCGTAACGGGGAAACGTCAAGCAGACACTCCGTCTCGGGGAAACGTCACACACAGACACTCCGTGCCGGGGAAACATCAAGCAGACACTCCGTGCCGGGGACACGTCAACAAGCGACACTCTGCATCGGGGAAACGTCCAACACAGACACTCCGCATCAGGGAAACGTCCAACAGCGACACTCCGTGCCGGGGAAACATCAAGCAGACACTCCGTACCGGGGACACGTCAACAAGAGACACTCTACATCGGGGAAACGTCCAACACAGACACTCCGCATCAGGGAAACGTCCAACAGCGACACTCCGTGCCGGGGAAACGTCAAGCAGACACTCCGTGCCGGGGACATGTCAACAAGAGACACTCTGCATCGGAGAAACGTCCAACACAGACACTCCGCATCAGGGAAACGTCCAACAACGACACTTCGTGCCGGGAACACGTCTACCAAATCGCTCCGGATCAGAGCGTCGACCGTCCATGTCGCAAAATGGGCAGTGCGGGTTTCCCACAAATCAGGAACCAAATCGCTCCAGGTCAGAGCGTCGACCGTCCACGTCGCAAAAAGGGCAATGCAGGCTTCCTACAAAGCAGGAACCAGATCACTCTGGGCCAGGGAAACGTCTACCACGGACACTCCGTCTCGGAGACGCATCAAGCGTCGACCGTCCACGTCGTAAAAAGGGCAGTGCATCCCAAAAAGTGGGAACCAAGGCAAGTCGCCTCCACGTGAAAGAAGATCCATCAATTTCATGCACACGACCCAAATATATCGTGTGCATTTATTGATGGGGGGCACTTTGTTGAAGTCAAAATTTGCACCCCGGTTGACCAAGTCAAAGTCAAGGTCAACCCCAAGCCAGGTGGGCCCAAGCCCAGGTCAAGCGGGCCCATGCCCAAGTCGAGCCCACGGCCAGCCTCCCCATGCCAACAACAAAATCATGTAATAAATAATTTTTGTGTATTTTTTTATACATGAATGTATGCAAAATGGGCATAAAGCCAATATTTTGTAAGCCCATGGCTTATGTGCAAAAATGAAATGGCACATGAGCCATGGGATGGGCAAAACGCCATTTTGCAAAGCCCAAAGGGGCTATATGTAAATATGTAAGCCTATAAAAGGCAACATGATGATGAATAAAAAAAACTTTTCATTCTCTCAAAAAAGAAACCTAGGGTTTGTGCCTCTTTCCCCTTTCTGAGGGTTCCAAACCATCTTCTTTCTTTTGAATTAAATCAAGAGTTTTACTCTTCCTTTTCCGAAACTAAATAGTTTTTCACCACAAAACCCATAAAGGGGAACTTGGATCTGTCATTAGATCTTAAAAAGAAAAGATTTTTAAATCTCACATCTCTTGATCTTCAAGATCCAGCCAACAGAATAGGAAGAAGAAAAACCCCCTTCATCAACCCAAAGCATCTTAGGAGTTTAACTCCACCCTATTTTCTCTATAGAGAATTTCCGGGGCTAAAAGCCCCCTTTTCCTTGCCGGCGCGCTAGCGCTCGAGCGCAAAGCGCTCACGTGCCGACACGTGGCGCGCTTGCGCTCCAGTGCCCAGCGCCCGAGCGCAAAGCGCCCACGTGCCGACACGTAGCACGCTTGCGCTCAAGCGCCCAGCGCCCGAGCGCAAAGCACCCACATGCCGACACGTGGCGCTCTTGCGCTCCAGCACTCTGCGCTCGAGCGCAAAGCGCCCAAGTGCCGACACGTGGCGCGCTTGCGCTCAAGCGCCCAGGCGCTGGCCCCACGCATCCTTTGGATGTCTTTTCCCCCTTTTTTATATATACATGTATATATATACATATATACACACACACATACTCTACACCCCCGTAAAAACTCTGCGCGGCTCCCGATATATCCAAAAACCCCCCTTTCAAAACACAACACATGTACACTGCATATTGAGTTCGCATGACCAATTTAACCCGTCAATCGGAGGTTCCCTCGCTCCAAAGGCGAGGGGTAATTAACGGCAGCTTAGTTCGCGGCTGCCGGAGATTCGGATCCCCACAATCAATAAACCCCGGCCTACCCTAGGCAGGGGGAATCTGTAGTACGCCTGACAAACGCGCGCATATTCCCATCTCAATAGGGTGACGAAAAACACCCTACACCACCATGCTCCGTCAAAATGAGAGACAGATCTTGACGACAATATCTATAGCCTAGAGATCAGCTCGACATTCTTCTCATTCCAACAGGGTGCAGACGTGACGTCAACAAGGCACCAAAGAGCCAAATCAAAACGGAGTAATGGAAAATCCTAGCTCCAACTCGGCGTTCCTTCTCATTCCAACAGGATACAGACGCAACGTCAACAAAAGACCTAAGGGTCGAAACAAAAATGGAGCCATGGCAAAATCCTAGCTCCAAGTCTTGGCGGTTCATATACAACCTAGAGACCATCCCGACGTTCCTCCTCATTTTAGCAGGATGCGAATGCGGCTATCAAATGAAATTGGAGCAATGGCATATTCCTAGCTCTGGACTTCAATTGCAATACATACAGCATAGAAGTCTTACAGATGTCTACCCTACTTCAGCAAAGAATCAGCGCAATATCGTCAAAATCAAAAAAAAAAAGATGAAGCAACGACATATTCCCAGCTTCGGGTCTTGAAGGCAACTCATATAAAGCCTAAAAGACCATCGGAGATCATCCTGCACCAGAGCGGAGTGATTATGACTCATCGGGGCTCCAAACTGAGCCTAACCTCAAGTAAAAAACGTCATGGAAAATTCCTAACGTTTGCTCTTCCAACGGTAATATGACCTAAGGAGATTACTTGAAGACGTATTGTCCAACCCCCGAACGGATCAGAGACACGACAATCGCGGGGCTACTCGAACAATGGCTTAAAGACCGCATATTGAGGAATACATCAGCCAACGTGACGGTACCACGGACTAAAACCCTAATACCACAAACCTAACGGACCTCTGTCGTAAAGAATGAGGGTTATCTGCATATAACATTAGGACAAGTTTGCCTGTAAACCCAAGGGAGGTATACTACACACTCCGAAATGAGTACATAAACTAGAGACTCCGAAATGAGTGAATAAACTACAAACTCCAAAATGAATACATAAACTAGAGACTCCGAAATGAGTAAATAAACTAGAGCCTCCGAAATGAGTAAATAAACTACAAACTTCGAAACGAGTAAATAAACTAGTGAGCGCTAAATTAAGACATCGGACACAGGGGAGCACATGCAAAAAAATGTGAATTCTTTATTCATAAATCAAAACGGTTTACATTTATGTAAAGAAAAGTGGGAAATACAATTTTAACTGTTAAGAAGGCGGGGCTTTTAATAAATTGGCAACCCGCTCACTTTCTTCCCGCAGCTCCTCCTCGCGTGCCACTACTGCAACTAGCCTCGCTTCGACTTGAGCCCGTTGTTGCAAACATGATGAATGCTTCTCAGCGGTTTCCTGCTTTGCAACCTCGTAATCTCGCATGCCCCGCTCGGTAAAGTCAAGGTTCTACCTTAGCACCGGTCCATTAGAAATGCATTGTTGGATGTTTTCGAAAATAACTCGCAGCTGCGCGGCATTCGCTTCGACTTGGGCTCGCAATCGGCTGGATTCATCAGAAGCTGTCTCATGCCCTTTCGCTTCAAGGCCAACCTTTGCTCAAAGTATTGAATAGAATCGGCACATTGCTCGATCCACGCGATCAGTTGAGCCTTCGAGATTAATGCTTCAGGAGTGAGACGCTTGATTTCGATCTCATGCAGACAAGCCTCGATCCGCTTACAATAATCAACCCAAAGGCCGACGAAATCTTCGTTGTGGAAATTCACAAGCGTCGCTAGTATCGGGTTGACCTCATCAGCAAAATCAGCGGCAGAAGTAAGAGCTTCAACGTTAAGATCTTCGATGAATTCACTCAGCATTCGCCTGCTATTCGCCGTACCCTTGGAAGATTGGCGCTTAGCAAAGAGCCCTGCGGGCATGGAAATGCGAGACTCAAAGGGAGCCAAAACCGGTGTAGCTGCTGCAGAATAAATCATGCACAAAGAAGGGTCAGATTTCAACCTGAAAAGTAAAGAAGAATGCTGATGGACGAGATCTACCATACCAGTGGTCAAAAATGGCAGGGCAGGGAGCACAGGAGGCTCGGTTATTCCTTCGCTCTCTCCCTCGAGCTATGATACTGTGGTCAATACGAGAAAAGCTTAGCAATAGAAAGTTTACTCATGGAAAGATGATATAATAGGTGAAGAATATACTAACCAATGCCTGAAGGGGGAACGAATTCCGATTGGAAGGCGAAGTGCGGGCTTAACATCTGGTATAAGCGGTCAAAAAGCACTCCTGCAGGATTGCAACAATATATGGTTAATACAAGAAAACAGTATCTACACTGAAACAAGAAATGAGGGATCTCTACCTTCCGTCATTAAACCCGAGAGAACTCAGGGGGACACAGAAGAGAGGGGTGGAGCGGTGACAATCATGGCCACGGCTGACAGTGATCCTTCAATCAGCACAGCGCCGGGGTCTACCATGCCTGTATTCAGAATAAAGGAAATATCAGCAGAAATGTTTAATGGGATTAAGAAACCAAAAGTAATAGCTCGAGGTATACCTGATAGGGCGGAAATCATAACAGGGTATGGAGCGTCACCAGCCTCGACGGCTTCCTCAGTTTCCATCATCATCGGGAAGGTAGATTCGGCATCCACACCTTCGTCCCCTGAATCAATAAGGGCCATTGTAATGCTCGCATCACCCGCAGATATCGGGGATCCACGAGGGGAGGAAGAGCCAATCAGAACAGTCCCAGATTCGAAAGGGAGGCCTGATACTCCAGGCACTTCGAGCGCTACCGCTTCGCCCGCCATGTCACCACCTGAACTCAGCCCTGTTGAAAAACAATAGTGTTATAATTCAAGGAAAAAAGACTGCTATCAGGTTTCAATAAGGGATTGTGCACTGTTTTACCTTGAAGCGACCACTCGGCCTCTTCATGAACCGCACGGGCAACCTGCCTGTGAGCGGTGGACAGGGCAGAAGGAGCGTCCTCCATGCAAACGTCAGAAGGTCGAGCATCTCCCGAGCCCGCATCTGCAGCCAGATTATCCTGACGCTTCCTTGTGGCGTGCTTTTTGAGCTTCCTCTCAGCTTTGGCTGTACGGACGGATCTCTTCAGGACCTCCGACAGAGGAGTGTCTTCGTACAGATCAGGCTCGGCCTCGGGACATAAAGTAACATCTGTCATCGGCTGCTTCAGCGACACCTCCCGTGGCGGCCCGGGGAGGACCTCAGCCGTAACTGGTGGCTCTGAAGGCTCTTCCGCACCACCATCCGAGGTTGGCATTGTACTCTGAATAACATGGGCTGCGGTGGTTCCTGTAACAGGAAAAGGAAAGGGGTCAAGTTGTGAATAAAATAAACTAAATATGTAAAGGCATCATGAAATAAATCATACCAAGACCTATAGAAGCACGAAGCCTCTCCTCCTCCTCAAACGTTTTAAGGGACGCCAAGAAGGCCTCTTCAGTGGAGATTCCTGTTAAGAGAAGGGCGTTAATAAAGCGTAATAAATTAATGAAAAGGAATATATACAGGAGAGTATAAATGAAATATACTGGACGCCGCAAGAGAAGCTAACGCCGCTTACTCATGGGCCAGTCTTTCAGAAACTTCGATAGCAGATTGAAGGTCGGTAGCCGCAACAGGAGCTTCGAATAGACCATCGTTTGTGCCATACTCAGACAAGCCTTCACTATAAGGAGCATGAGGCTCTTGGCCGAATACAACATCAGCTGAAAACAAAGATTTCTTCTTTTTCTGCGAGTTGGCACCAACCCCCGACGACAACAGCTTCCGCTTAACGGGCTTTTTCGGACGGCGGGTTTCGATCTCCGAGCCAATACCCGACTCGGGGGATGCAGCAGCCACCATAGCCATATGAGCATTTACCTCCGGCCGAGGCTTATCTGGAAAAGCTCCCGGAACCACAACCGCTCTGCTTCCCCTCAAAGAAGGAAGCACAACCACCGGTCGCTTCAGCGGGACCACTGGGTTACTGGCTGGGATAGCATCCTTGTGGTCAAGCAGCAGCCACCTCTCTTCCTTGATGACAGCGCCCGTTGCATGTTGGTACCAAGCAACGTAACCATTCGAGGCCCTTGGAATGTGACTCGGCTCGCTGATGAGGGGATCCCGTATTCAAACGCATGAAATGATGCGTCGCGTTGAGAACACCTTCCTCAGTAGTAATGGGATCCACGATGAACGCCTCGAGGGGAACGCCTTGGTTGTAACCCGATTGCTGAGCGAAATGGTGTGGGTTATATCTCATGAACAAAGCCAAGGCGTTCTGTCTGAATACCAGGAAACCCTGCCTGATAGAATACTAGTGGACAATCTCTCGGGCCCTCAATGCAGAAGCTCTGTCCTTGAAAACGTCGTGAAGCGGCTGGATTGCTTTGGAAGATTCCTTGCCAATGGTCAGGACTCTGTCGGTGAAGGTCATGCTATCCCCTACCATGCACGGGCGAAGAAGCAATCGCCGAGTCTCCCACTGTGTTGGGTCAAGAGAAGAAGCATCGACCAAGTGCATAACCCGAGGAAAATTGTATCCTTCATAAAATCTGGGTCATTTATGCACACCAAAAGCATCCAGCACGTGCATCTCGATCCATGAGGTGAAGTAATGTAGTAGGAGATTAACGGGCTTCAGACCCGGCCGAGTAGTGTCGGCCGCTAGACTCAGGCCATGATATAAGTGAGCCAGACCTGCAACCCCAAGGACGCGATTCTCCTTGGCATATGCGATGCCCTAGATTTTCTAGGGCCATCGGTGGCTGCACTGGTATCGATACCATAGAAGGTTGGAGACGACCTTCCGAGGTCCAGTTGACCTCTTCTACTGCGTAAGCGACCTACGGAGGGTCAGCGTAATGGATTGACGGGATCGGTTCTGACGGCGCTGCGCAAGTAAAACTGTGCCGACCCCGGATAATGTGACTATACCACGACCCCCACAGATGAAAAGACTTTTGCTCTGGGTTATAATCCCGAATGAGTGCAAAGACTTCCCAATTTGTAGGCGCATCGGCGAAAGCACTCTCTGAGCAAACGTAGGGGAAGGAGGAATCGGAAGCCATAATACCTATATAAAAAAAGGGGGTTAATTATCGACACAATGTTCAAGACTTTAGCATTTTCATTACACCTAAATTTATACTACATTCTGGCATGTTAAAGTCACCACAGTTCAAAGAGAAAGGTAAAATGGGCCCCACAAAATCAAGGTAATGCCCCCATCAATGATGAGGAAGGCACTCATTATAAGAATCCAAAAGGATTCTCATTTAATGAAAAATCCCATTGAACTGTGGAGTTAAACTCCCTCGAAAAACGAGTTCTACAGCAAATTCAAATCTGCAAGAAGAACCCTAAAAAGAAAATAAGAAAAGGGGAATAATCTTCCCAAAAGAAATTCTTAAAAAGAAATTTTCTTAGAGCTAAGCTCTGTAGAACAACCCAAAATTAAATTCCTCTAATAATGGGATTAAATCCCAGAAATCCCCATGGGAAATATACTGGAATTAAATTCCAGAGAACTCTTAAAAATCAGAATAACAGGGTAAAACCCTAAGATCTCTGAGACCAACGGTTTACCTAAATAAAGTTTTTTAAGATCTCTAAGAGATCGTTTCAAGAAAAAGAGCCAAGCTCTGTTAATGGGTTAAAAATCCGAGACAAAAAAGAGCCTCTTTTAAGAGAAAAATGGTCATAATCCTTACCAAATTTCTTAAATAGAGTTAAACTCTAAGAGTTTCTTTGGGCAGAAATCTAAGCTCTGAGAAGATAATTAAATTCTCAAGGAAGAAGAAAGAGGATGACGAAACAGCAGTCATCTCAAGGGCCAAAGACCCTATTTATAAGACATGAAGGGACGGTTCAACTCCCCAGGAGTTCGAACGGTGGAAAATGTGACACCGTTGCACCCGCGTGTAAGCCACGTGAGATCAACGGTGGGGGTCATTTATTTCCTCAATATATTTAACCTAATAAAAGAGCAAAATTTTGTTGAATTTAATGAGGCCTCACGTGCTCTCCATGAGGGCGCCAGCACCAGAATCAATTTTATAGAATTAAATCCTATGGTGGCGTCTCACGTGCTACTCACGCGGGCGCCAATGTGCAAAGCACAGAAAAGTTTATGACATAGAGTTAAACTCTTAGATGGCGCCGCATATGCTCCTCACGTGGGCGCCAATGTGCAAAGCAAAGAAGAGTTAAACTCTTAGATGGCGCCGCACGTGCTCCTCACGTGGGCGCCAATGTGCAAAGCACATAAGTACGTATTTTAGGAATTAAATTCTTAAGTGGTGCCCACGTGCACGACACGTGAGCGCCAGCGCCCAGGTAGAATTAAATTCTACAATACTCTCTGTTAAACAGAGCCGTTGGATCGTTGATCCAACGGAGATGATAAATCATCAAAATACAGAATTAAATTCTGTTGGGAGAAAACATTTCCTAAATCTTTCTAAAATAAGAAAGATACTTTCGGTTGGATCAAAGATCCAATTATAGAATAAAATTCTAGTTTGGAATATATTCTCTCAATCTTTCTAAATAAGAAAGATTGTTCTCTGTAAAACAGAGAACTAATGGATTAAAAAATCCAATGGTGATTAAAAATCACCATTTTTACAGAATAAATTATGTACAGGGAAAATATTTCCCCAATCTCGTTAAAAACAAAAATCATATTCTGTAAAAACAGAAGTTCTTGGATCAAAGATCCAATGGTGGGTAAAATTCCCCAACTTAATTTTGAGTCCAATTAAATCAATTGGAATCACTCGATGAGAGATTTTCGTAGAATTAAGTAACAAATTTGCCTCCACTATATAAAGGACCCGAGACTTCAATTCTCACAGAGAAAAAAAACCCCATAAGCTTCTGAAAAATACAGAACGCTTCCAAAAAACAATAGAGAATTCAACCCCGAGAGAGGAAGACTCCCCTTTCAAAAGAAACCTAGGTAAAAGAAATTCAGAGATCAAAATATCTCTTTTTTACCTATTTTAAGGGTTTAACCCTTCTCAAAGAACTTAGTTGTCGCGTCCCGCTTCCCAATGTACGGGCAAGTAGACGTAGCGAGGCCGCGACGTATTTACTCAGAAGTAAACACGTTAAGCGTAAATAAGTAATATAAAAGTAAAGCACAAGAATGATAAGAGATGTAATGAACAACAATTTTTTTATTTATATTCATTCTTACATACAACTGGAAGGTAAAATACAATAATGGAAAGCGATGCCTAAACAATGGCAAATGAACTGAAAAGAAAAGTAAGTACAACTAAGAACTAGAACTCTGGCTCCTCAGCAAACTGCTCTAAATCTTCCCGGCTGGGCTCGATCTCCTGAGAGTCGGGTCCTCTTGACAAAATTCAAAAGATAGAAGAGATGGGGATTTCATCATCAAACAATCGCTCGGTAAGTCCCAGAAGAGAGATAGATCAAGTAAAACGAATAGGTCTGGTAATTTATCTGTTTTTGTTATACTAACGTAGTTGTTTGTAGCTTGGTACAGAATGCATCAGTGTATATGAGAGGAGTCCAACTTGCTCCGTGGACTAAGACATATGGAGTGCGAGGACCTGTTAAACCCACGGGACAACGGCATGGATATTCAGGTTAGGTGTATTATAGTGACCGTCTCATTCCACTTCTAATACATTCCGTACCAATCTACCCCGTTAAACCCCGTAATGCATATTGTATTGATTATAATGAGTTGTAGTATAAGACTTGCCGAAACCATGGTATAAGTTGTTCATATAAACAGTTCGGATGTAAACGGATAGTCTTGTAGTCAAGTTCAAGATACAGCCATGGATCGGTCAAGTCAAGTCATGTTGCATGTTCGTATTGTTCAGTATTCATGTTCAAGTTCAAGTGTTCATGTTTGATATATTGGATTCATGTTGAATTGAATATATGGTTGGATTCATGTTTGCATTGTATTCAGATTAGACTGAGACGCAGATTGAGTCAGACACTTAAACATATTTGAGTCCTGAATTAGGTTTAGGAGTTATCGGTAACTGCTGCACATGCACGGCAGGATTTGTGACTTTTTTCAAGCCAATTACCATTGATAATCCCGTTTTAGTTTTCTACCTTAAATAGGCAAGCACCCACTTTCTCCGGCTCCCTGAGGCTCAAGAGAATTGGTCCCGCTTAAACCTATATTTACTAGAGTCCTTAATGTAAATTAATATAACTAGAGGGGTTTTATGAAAAATATTTTTAGTATACTTTCAAAATAAATCTCAAGTATTTATTTATATTTTTTAAAGTTGTCATGGATGTGAATTTTATAGAATGTGGTATATTAGTGAATATTGTTGGATATATGTATGCCCTAGAGGTCATTATATGTATAGTGGATCCTTGGACATGTATATATATACAGATGACTTTCTTGCTCGACATGATAGTATGCTATCTGGTTGTACTTTATCTTAACATGTTTACTTGATTGTGTTATACTGTTCATTTCATACATGTTGATAAAGCCCTTAGGATATCTGCTTGACTTCCATGACTATGATGGAGATCATACTAGTGGGGAATGTGTAGTTTATAAGCATATCGTAGAATGTTCCTAGTCGAGGGTCTATCGAGACAGGGCATCGATATTCCAGGATAGACTAGCGTATACGTTTCTTGACCCATATGATGGGCGATGGATGATCCCATATCCATTGGTGTTGTGACATCAAAGATTGTATATGGGTGCTCAGTGGAGACTGGGTACACTGAACGGACTCACCGAGAACTCCTATATGGTATTATATCTATCGTCGGATAGCAGTTCTCAGGTGGCACTGGTACAGGTTAGTCTGTAGACCCAAGATCGTCATAGAGTCTTGTGTGTTCTCTCACTGTGCTTTGATTTCCACCCTACCATGGCTCTACTGAGTCGTGCAAACAGGTGGCTTTTAGATACAGTCCCGAGACACATGAAGACAATGAGCGATAGGAGGGGTTTTGTCTATCCCAATATTGGGAGTTGATGTTGTGCTATGCGCGATTGGCTTTGACTCGAAGTCCCTGGCCAGGGCTGATGAGATTTACTGATAAGTGTTATCAATAGTTTCTCGACCGGTCATAGTCCATATCGGCATGACTTATTAAGTTATTAGGGCTCGACGATTCCATCCCTAGACTTGATATGCAACATATCAGACGAAGAGACCGGACTGTGCGGTAAGTGTTATCAATGGCTCTGCGGGAGTTTTAACAAGTTCGCTTATTGTTCTTCTGTTCGTACAATACCTGGGAGCCGTTACGTTCAGCTAGTACCGCTGACGGTTTGTGTGTATCTGATATGATCACTACCTACTGCTAACGTATTGACGAGTCTTAGAGTCCCACAAAGGGGTTTTCCGAACACAGGCGAAACGAAGTGGGAGCGCATATGGAGATATGTGCGGGGGGCTTGATTAAATGCGAGTATTTGATACCATATTTAATCTAGCGGATTAATTAGTCGGGTTATATGTGATATGACCGGGTTATTAAATCAATTGTTGATTTTATAAAAATGACTAATTTCTTTTTGTAAAATCCTTTCTTTATTTTTATATTTACATAGATATATATATAAGTATATGTATATATAAATATATATTGATATATATATATTATCATTATATATATAAACATGTATTTATAACAGGTGTCATGGTTGATGATACATACAACATGGGTGTGCAAGACTCACATTGGAGTTTTATTTGTTTTTTTTTTAAATAAATATGTGCCATGGCTTCTACATTATTCCAAAAATATCTACTCTCATGACTCACCATTCCACTCAAATTATTTACTTAAATATCTAAAAAAATATCTGCATGGCTCATAATGTGATTTTTACTTGAGTGAAGCACAAACCCTAGTTACTTCTTCTTCTTCCTCATTCATTCACTAAGTTTTGAGAAAGAAGTAAAAGAAAGGTTTTTTCAAGAGATAAAAATCCTTACTTCACCAATCTATACTACTCTAGCCCATTAGTGTAGGTTGTTTTGCTTCATTCATCCTAGTTTGGTGAAGCAAAGAGCTTGAGCAAAGATTCTCCGGGTGGATCATCGTAGACGACGAAGGACTTTGAGCGGAGTTGATCAAAGCTTCGAGTGGAGCCATAGAAGTCCAAAGAGAGTGAAGGAGTTGACTATAAAGGTTGTAGTTCCTTATCTTTTAGCTTAGACTTCTTTTATTATTGCTTTTACCCTAATCTCTAGTTTCGATTCAGAGTTTGTTTGTATTAGCCCTCTAAAATTTGAAAAGCTCATTACTTTATGTTGTTTAAACCTAACTTGAGGCGCTACTACACACCAACATGGTATCAGAGCCTAGCTAGAGCTTCAGGGTAATCTAGACGGCGTTTAAATACTCAATCGGACATGAAAAATACGATTTTTACATGCTCACTGGAAATTTTTTCAAATGTTGGAATTTTTAGGTTTAAAAATATTCAGAAAATAGTGCAGGGTTTACTGTGGATTCCCAAGAAGAACGAGTTCCTAACTCGACACAACGACCGCGGAACCGCGGTCAAATAGGGACATTTGCAGCGGTTCCGCGGCGCCGTTGGTGAGGCTTGGACCGTGCCTTCTTGTGCTGATTCGTAGGTACTATCTGTGCTCTCTGGGAATTTTTAAAACAGGCTCAAGTGTTGAAATCTGTGTGGCCAGTGGGTATGTTGATGTGTTGATTGATATATCTAACGTCGTCTATAATTTCTGAATGTGATACAATATTTGGAATCTACGCTAATTATTTTTGAGAAAATTAATTGATTATTTGTAAATCTAACATTTCGGTCTCGTTGGATATCGGGAATCTTGTTGTATTACTCGATCTCTTTTGAAAAAGTGTTTTTATTATTAAGTCCTAAATGTAAGATCTACAGTGTTAGCATGAAATCCGGGGTATGTGATATTCCGAGTTTGCGATGTCTAAAGAAAAGTGCGGATTCTAAATGTTGTAGTTTTTACATTTCTTTTCTGCGACCGTAGGTGTAATATGTGGTGTATTGCCGGTTTCGTTGCTATACGTCAACGACAATTGGGATACGCATATTTACTTACGTTGATGACATGTGATGTTATGTGTTGCTATGATATGATATATAGGATCGTCGTGATTGAATGGCCGGGGGTATTATGTGAGACGAGAGTTTTCCTTTTCATTCATGTAAAATTCTTTGTATGTAATATTCTTTTATTGGGGCACTTCCGGGTTGAGGATGATGTCACCATTGATGTATATTATTTACTTTTCCGCATTAGGATAGACCCAAGGAGGGGAACACGGGTGACCGGGTTCTGGAGTCCAGTGGGAGGCCATCTCGAGGAGTCGAGACCGGGTCTCCTAACTCCAGAATTGGTAGGGTCACTTGCCGCTCTCGTAGGGGTCTAAGGGTGTATGCTTGGCTATTCATCACGACCGTGGAATCCGTATTTTCTATTGTAGGCTAAATATAAAATACGGACTTCCTAGTATATCCTATATTTTCATATATGTGTTTCTGCTACTGATTATTCTGTGATGAGATTACTTAATAAATATCTGAGACGAATGGAATATTATTATATATATGATATATAATAAACGTTGCTTATGTTTTACATCCGCGCTAGTCTTACCCCGCTATGCCGTTAGTTAAGTAACCTAACGGTGCATAACGGGACACTGTGGCGAATGCGGATGGCATAAGTATACGTTCTATTTTTCGTTTCTTTTCTGTGATGGCTTAGGAACTTAAATGATGGGACTATATTAATGAGATTAATGTAAAGAAAAAGAAACCTAAAGATGTTGTAGAATCGGATTTGAAACCCACTCGGCCTTTTTATGAAAAAGCAAGT
Source organism: Agapanthus africanus (assembly GCA_030015575.1). Classification (NCBI taxonomy): domain Eukaryota; kingdom Viridiplantae; phylum Streptophyta; class Magnoliopsida; order Asparagales; family Amaryllidaceae; genus Agapanthus; species Agapanthus africanus. Next base: position 401,081,290 of record CM057347.1, read on the forward strand.
TTCAAAAGATGCGGAGCTTAAGCCATTCCTTTTCTAAACTATTTTGATTCTACAACGATATCAAGTTCAAAGCGTTAAAGGTTTTCATAAAAACCATCCGCAACCCTCCGTTATTTTAGGAAGCAAAGTACTTAGTATTCGTGCTACGTATGTTGATCATAGTCAAGGCGTAGTGTACGGTAGCCAAGCGATGTCTACCTACAAAGTATATGATGTGATTAGTTAGGACATTCATGTGATTATGTTGATCATAGTCAAGGGTCATATGGGTGGGTCTAGTTAATCACGAAATGACGGGTAGAACTTGACTAGTGCTTATGATATGTTGACCATAGCCAAGGTCATAAGCAGCTAGGGGTAAAAACCACATCGGGAGTTTCAAGAATTGAAATTTGTAATGAGATTGCATACCTTCTATATGATAGTTGGATCCTGATCCCACTGTGAGTAAGAGTTACTCCCAGGAGAGTTTTGCACTTTACAATTAGCTAATCCAGTAGGTGTCTAGAAAGGTGTCAACGGGGTTACACCTCTGGGAAAATGAGGTTTATTTTAATTAGGTCCACGCGAAAGCACGGGGAACCTCCCTTAAAGTACCGACACTGGCCTGGCTGACCGGTTAGCGAAACTGTAGAATGTAATTAATCCTGGCTAGTTTTCTTTTTGAGGTTTTAAAAGAAAATTTGATAAAAGCAGTGGGAGACATCGATTAGATAAGATAATAACCAATCTAAATCTTTGCAAGAGCATTTCGCTGAGTGTTTTCTTTTCTCTCTCCTAATGGCAGATACCAATGACGGGACTTAAGCTTCTGTTAGAGAAAAATAAACTGACAGGACCGAATTATAAAGAATGGCTGAGGAACCTGAACATTGCACTCACATATGATAAAGTATCATATGTCCTCACTGCCAAAGCCCCACCCATCCCAGGTCCTGAATCATCTATTTCGGATAAGGAGATCCGAAAAACAAAGGATATTGATTGTGACACGGGCCAAGTGCCTCGCACTTGCTTCTATGGACAATGTGCATCAGAAGCAGCATGAGAAGATGGATGTTCAATCCATCTTTCTTCATACAAAGGAGTTGTATGGAGAGCAATCTCGGGCTTTACGCTACGAGGCATCTCGAAAGCTGTTTCAGATGCGGATGCCTTCTGGCACATCAGTAGGTGAACATGTCTTGAAGATGATTGGTCTTATAGAAGAACTTGAGGACCTAGGATGGACCATGGAGAACGAGCAATATATTGAAATTGTTCTACAGTCTCTCCCCTGCCTTTGCTCCATTCATAGTGAACTTCAATATGAACAATTTGGAGAAATCACAGCCTGAACTTCTCAATATGTTGAGAAGTGCAGAGAGCACGCTTAAGACAGCGAAAACTCCCGCTCTGCTTGCTGGGCCATCTTCCTCTTCCGTCCCAAAAGCCAAGGCCAAGGGAAAGAAGAAGAAGAAACCCACCAAACCAAGAGGTGGAGTTGAAAAGGCGAAAGGGAAAGACAAATACGGGGCCGCGGGAAGTGGAAAAGGAGAATGTTTTTTCTGCCACAAGTCGGACACTGGAAACGCAATTGTGCTCTGTATCTTGCTGATCTCAAGAATAAGAAGCATACTGATGCTTCCGCTTCAGGTGTTTTTGTAACTGAAAACTGTTTTTCTATAAACTCTACATCTTGGGTATTAGATACCGGTTCTGGTTCTCACATCTGCAATTGTATGCAGGGATTGAGAAACAGTAGAGTTTTGAAGACTAGTGACCACACTCTTCGGGCTGGAAATGGTTCCAATGTACATGTTGTATCTGAAGAGAGTATCATCTGGGGTTGCCTTCGGGATGTATTTTGGTTTTGAACCCTTGTTATTATGTACCTAGTATGCTATGTAATATAATATCTGTTTCTTTGTTAGACAATGATGGATATCATTTTGTGTTGCAAAATGTTATGAACATTAACTTGAATCAACAGTTGATTGGGTATGGTACACTAAATAACGGTATTTACGTCCTATACCAACACACAGTTTTCAACATACAACATACAAATAAAAGAAAATTTTCATATATAAATGAAGCTTTTCTTTGGCATTGTAGACTTGGTCATATTAATGAAACGAGACTAAACAAGCTACATAAAGATGGATATTTAAAACCTATTGAATATAAATTTTATGCGACTTGTCAGTCCTGTATCAAAGGTAAAATGACCAAAACTCCATTTATTGGACACGGAGAAAGAGCTATAAAACTCTTAGGCCTCATACATAGTGATGTATGCGGACCAATGTCTACACATGCTAGAGGCGTTTTTTCATACTTCATCACTTTTACTGATGATTTCTCAAGATTCGGACACGTGTTTTTATTGAAGCATAAATCCGAAGCTTTCGAGAAATTCAAGGAGTACAAACTTGAAGTAGAAAAACAAACAGGCTTGAGCATCAAGAAACTTCGATCGGATCGATGTGGAGAGTATATGAGTACAGAGTTTTCGGACTTCTTAAAAGAGAATGGGATTCTCTCTCAGCTCACTCCCCCTTACACACCACAGCACAATGGTGTGTCAGAACGGAGGAATTGTACCCTATTAGATATGGTACAGTCCATGATGAGTGATGTTTAGTTATCGCTTTCCTTTTGGGGACATGCATTGGAGACAGCCATGTATCTGTTGAACAGGGTTCCAACCAAGACCGTGTCTACCACTCCATATGAGATATGGTGTGGGAAGAGACCATCTCTTAAAAGAGTTAGGATATGGGGTTGTCCGACTTTTGTCAAAAAGCAGAATCCAGATAAACTCGAGACACGATCGGTCATGTGTAAATTTGTGGGATATTCAAAACATTCATATGGATATCTATTCTACCACAAGGAGGAACAAAGAGTGATTGATTCTCAACATGCCACATTTTTAGAAAATGAAATTTTTACAAATAGTACCGATGGCAATGTGGTAGAACTAGAAGAGGTTCTAGAGACACAAATTACTCATGACGAATTGATTGAAACTGATGTTGCAGTAGAACTTCAAGAACCTCAGTCGCTCCGGAGATCTAGTAGAACTTCTCGCCCACCGGAGAGATACTATGGGTTTCTCATTGATGGTGATAGAGAAGATTGCATCATGGATGATGATAACCCTACTAGTTTTCAGTAAGCTATCACGAGTGGTGACTCAGTGAAGTGGCTGGATGCCATAAGATCCGAAATGGAGTCCATGTACACCAACAAAGTATGGACTTTGGATGTTGCACCTCCTGGGATAAAACCCGTAGGTTGCAAATGGATCTTTAAGAGAAAGATTGGTGTAGATGGACAGGTGGAGACCTGTTCAGTCGAAAATATTGCAATCTTTAGCATAACAATTTCCTCATTTTTCTAATCATCTAAGGATGTTTGTTATAAATATAACACATATTACAAGTTCGTCTGGAAAATATCAAATACCACGTGTTATACATTATAATTAACATTTTAGAAGGAAATTGTGTGTTTATTATTTCACGCATGATATTGTATATCTCAACAATCTTCATTGAGATTTTTGTGCAGAAAATTATCTCAGGACAGATATCGGAATCGCAAATTCGTCGACAAAATACAGGAAATCAAAGAGTTAAAATCTGGCAGAGATCCAGAAGAGATAAGAAGATTCCAGATATCACCTGAATACATATAGACCACCATGAAACTACCACAAGAAACTGAAGCAACAAGCCCATCAAACGGCCGCGGATCCACGGCCGAGTCAGGCCGATCCGCCGCGGATCCACGGCCGAGTTAGGGCATCGGTTGGCGTGAATTCTCCAGAAGCTTCATTGCAATGTCCTAGCTTGTTGAGGACGCTCCATTGTAACAATCTTGTTCTGGAAACTTCCCTACAACAGCCTAGCTTCTTGAGGAAGCTTGATAACTATCTTATTCTAGAAGTTTCCCTACAACTACCTAGCTTCTTGGGGAAGATTGACCTAGTTTCTAGTGGAAGATTGGTGAAGGGCTATATAAAGGACCTAAGCCTTCATTTTGGGGGTTACACAATTTAGACACTCAATTTTTAGTTGAACAATTCATTACAAAAACCAAATCCAATTCAATTCCTAATCAAGATCCAAATCAAGAATCGTTGAGAACAATAACAAGCGACGACATTCAAGATCCTTTACGCAAAGCCGATCATCATCAAGAGTACGAGATCCTGGACAGGTCCAAGTCTCATGGAGATCGAGCAAAGCGAGATTCGACGGAATAGTTACCTCTTCAAGGGAGCGATCGAGCGCAATTCTTGTAATCTCGGATTGAAGGAATGTGTAATTAGAAGTTGATTAATAAAGGTGATCAATTGTTAATTCTAGCTTTCTTTACATTTTCGCATTGTGAAATTTCTAATTCTTGATTCTTTTGTTTTCATGATGCGTGAGTGAAATCTCCACTTGTGAAGGATTCGAAGGAAATCGGTAGATCAAATGGTGATGAAATCCTAAACTCATCTTAAGTCTTATGAGAATTATGAACTTTAGGAAAAAGAATCGTCAACGACCAAATTTGGAACGAGACCACCGTTCTTTATAATTTCGTTGCAATTTGGGATTAAATGATTGATAATTCTCTTTGCTAAAAGCTAGATTTGAATGATGATCAATGAAAAGGCAAGGGATAGTGAAGGAGAAACCCTAGTTTCTCCAAAAGATCCATAATCTTCATTCATCGCCATCATTTTAGCTATAATTCTTCAATAGATAAGATAAGTTATTATTAGTATTCATTATTGCTACTAATTCCTATCGGATCCTACAAGCTATTCTTCATTTTCTTGATAACTAAAATTGAATTTGGACATTTTCTTGATTACTATATCTTAAACTCTTTCTTGATTTTTTCTTGAAAAAATACTTCATCTAATAAATCTTGATTCACCTTCTTGAATTTTCTTTACTATTTTCTTTCGACTCAACTAAAGAGAGAATGAATAAATACACGAATCTTAGTGGACGACCCGTACTCATTAACGAACTACATCAACAGCGTTATTGATTGCGGTTATAAATTCTTTGATTGTGATTATAGTTTTTAATACGTCAAAAATCGATCAATCAAATGGCACCGTTGCCGGGGATCCGTGTGTAATTTGTTCGTGCTTGCTATTTGAGTTGAAATTTTATTATTCCATCACAAATTTAAATCAAAATCGCATCGTGTGCTTAACGATTAGTGTGTGAATTTTGCAAGAAAAACTGGAATCACTGCAGCAGTGGGAAAATTATTTAGATCATTTCATTTAGGACAGAGGAGCAAAGGGAGCATCAATACAAAATTTCGTTCAAAGAACCATTCAAACAACCGCGGAACCGCGGCGGAATGCAGGGTTTGGCGGCGGAAGCACGGCTTATTTGACGATTTTGGGCTCCAGAATCCTCTGGTATATTCTATACTTTCTTATCTCTTCTCTGATCTGTCCAATAACAACTTTTCTGTAGGACTCTTTGCAAAAATTCGCCGCTCAAAAATAAAAATTTGTTGCGTGTTTTGATATTGGTTGTTTTGCATTTTAATACGGAAATTAAGGGGAAAAGACCAAATTCAGATTAGGTGGGGATTTCATTACCCTTCCTAAGCCTCGCAAATCACAAAACTAGCATCCGTATCACCCTTCATTAACTAAAAAATATCTAGACAAGACGGTAAGGACCGTCGCGCTCAATTAGGACAGAAGAAGGTCGTGGGTAATCTATTGCTTATCCGCGTTTCTTTTGTGGTGTCTAAGGCAAGTGTGTCTAAGGCAAGTGGTTACTTAATTAGGCCCGCTACTTACGTAGCGGATACCTCCCACTTACCTGGCACTTACCTGGCCACAGGAGGGATAAAGAGGAAGTAGAGGATTTATCCTGCGATTTGTTTTCTGGAAGTCTAGGAGCGGTCTAGTGACTTGATCTAGGTGACCGTAGATCTAGGGTTGATTGTGCATCTTTTGTTTGATTCTTTTGCAAAATCCGTCTTTTTCAAAAACAAACCAAAAACTAAAACAAACCACTTTCTCTAATTATCACAAACGCTGCCACTTGTGCTAAACTGTTTAGTGCATGCTCTGCTGGACACGGGATTCTAGTGCCCGTCTTGTCCGCGTTCCTCCTATCGACTCCGAAATCGGTAATTCTACATCTTCTTTTTCCTCACCACTCACATCATCGACCGCGATGGACGGATTTCCATCAAACTTTAATAACACTACTTTGCCACCGCCCGTAAGTGCGCAGAATCCACCGCGCATCTCTCCAAGAGAGATGCTATCCTATACGTGGTCATCTTTCTACTTGTCTTTCCATTCCACCAGCCAATGGGAAAAATTAAAAAATCAAACCACATTATATCAATCTTTTACCTAAATTTCACGGTCTTGAGTCTGAAGACACATACGTTTTTATTACCAAATTTGAAAACGTATGTGCTATGATGGGCACTTCACAACTTTCCGTGGATGCTATGCGTTTACGTCTTCTCCCATTCACTTTGTGCGATTTAGCCGAAAAATGGCTTTATAACACAGCTGCACACTCTATTTTCAATTGGGATGAATTCGTCATAGCATTCCTTAAGAAATTTTATCCCAATCATAAGACTGCCCGTGTCCGTAGCGAAATCAATCAATTTACCCAGCTTCCCAATGAACAATTTTGGAAGTGTTTTGAACAATTCAAGGATCTGCTAGTACAATGTCCTCATCACGGAATCCATCGATGGGATCTGTGCCGAATCATATATGAGGGCATTAATCCAACAACAAAGCAGATGCTTGAATCCATGTGTCAAGGTAATTTTATGTCTAAAGACGATGGTGAAGCTTGGAAATTTTTAGAAGATTTCGCTGAAAAAACTTTGCAATGGGAGAGTGTTAGTCAACCATTATCTAGGGGTGGTATCCATCAACTTGATGTCTCTATAGCAGTCAAAACTGAAATGGCAGCAATGCAAAAGAAACTTAACGCTATGGAACACAAATTTTTATTAGCCTCCCTAAACCAGGTCACACTCCCTAAAACCGTGTGTGGATATTGTTCCGATCCATCACATTTGACGGAAGAATGTTATTTGAATTCTCCGTTTCAAGGTCAAGAACACACTAATGCTGCTTTTCAGCAATGACCTAGAAACGATCCTTATTCTTCCACTTATAATCAGGGTTGGAGGAATCACCCTAATTTTGCCTGGAATCAACACCAAACTCAAAATACGGTTCCAAATCAAAATAACTTTCAAAGGGTCCCTCCACAACAACAGCAACCACTACAACTAAGTCAGCACCCCTTTCAACCACAAAATTTTCAAAATCCGGCCAACACTTCTGCACCGTATAATAATTCTTTGCAATTGGCCAGTACTGATAACTCTTCTTCACTCGAACGAACCTTGGATTTGTTTATGAAACATTCCATCCAAGTGTCGGCTGATATAAGGTCTTCTATCAATGATATAAAGAAGAACTCCGCCTCCCACGGTGAGAGTATTAAATCGATAGAAGCGCAAATTGCATGATTAAATACCGAAATGAGTGCTAGAGAGAAATGGAAACTTCTATCTCAACCCCTACCGAATCCTGGGCATTCACAACACTACAATGTGAGTGCCATTACAAAGTTGAGATCCGGAAGAGTGCTGAATAATCAAGTCGGTGAACAGATTGATATTGATAATGATGAATCTATCAATGACACCCCGGCTTCCACTTCCACTTCTGACCCTAGTTCATCTTCTTCCGAGCCTATTCTCCATTTTCCTCTAGGCTCGAACCCTCAGCCCACTTTTTCTAGTCAACCAAAGACGATCCCACTTCAATTCTGGGATCTGTTCCACCCACACGACCTTCTCCAATGTCGGACCCAGCTCTTATTGCTAAAGCTCCTTATCCGAATAGGTTAAGGGGAAACAAGCCAAGTCCACAAATGGAGAAGATTATGGAAATGTTTAAACAGGTTAACATAAATATCCCTCTCCTAGATGCTATACAACAAGTTCTGGCTTATGCGAAAATTCTTAAGGACTTGTGCACTAGAAAGAGGAAGACTCAAGTGCCCAAAAAGGTATTCATGACAAATAATGTTAGCACAGCTTTTACCCCGCAATTACCAAAGAAACGTAAGGACCCTGGCTGTCCTACAATCTCTATTTCTATTGGGGGTAAAAATATTAATCGTGCTTTACTCGACCTTGGCGCTAGTGTTAATCTGCTTCCATACTCTGTCTACGAGCAGTTAGGGATTGGAGAGTTGAAACCCGCTCATTGTACTCTCCAAATGGCAGACCGATCCATCACCAAACCTAGGGGCGAGCTTGAGGATGTGTTGATAAAAGTCGGGAAATTTATATTCCCTGTGGACTTTATTGTTTTAGATACACAACCTGTAGCAAACCCACGGAACCAAATTCCGGTGATTCTTGGTCGACCCTTTCTATCCACTTCCAATGCTGTCATTAATTGTCGAAACGGTTCCATGAACCTATCCGTTGGGAAAATGACAATTGAGCTTACCATTTACAAGATTGGAAGTCAGCCATCTAAACCCTCTGCTCACATTCTTGATATATGTTATGTCCACGAGATAGCTCCCGAAAGCTGCAAGGTTAATGAACTTTGCTTTGATGATCTCGACGACATTAGCACATCATTGTTTGATCTTGCACATTATAGTGAGGACCCCTTTGACGAGTCCACCCCAGAGTTTGAACCTTCTGAATTATCACAAAAGTCAGACACACTTTCCGAGTCTGTATCCTTTGCAAGCTATGAACTTCTTCGAGAATCCGAATGTCATTCACTTACCCCACCTTCTATTGTCTCTCCGCCGATATTAGATCTCAAACTATTACCTTCTCATCTTAAATATGCATATTTAGGTGAGAACGAGTCTTTACCCGTGATCATATCTGCTTCTCTAGCCTCAGAGTAAGAGAACGCTTTTTTGATGGTCTTGAGATCTAATAGGCAAGCATTTGGTTGGACAATGGCTGACATTAAAGGGATTAGTCCCTTGATTGTAGAACATCATATACATTTGATGGATGAAGCCAAGCCAACCCGAGAACTACAAAGACGGTTAAATCCCGTCATGAAGGAGGCGGTAAAGAAAGAAATCATCAAATGCCTTGACAATGGTATCATTTACCCAATCTCTGATAGACAATGGGTAAGTCATATTCATGTAGTCCCTAAGAAGTCCGGCATCACGGTCATAACCAATGAGGCTAATGAGTTGATCCAGACACGCACTCAAACTGGATGGCGTGTATGTATTGATTACAGAAAACTCAATGCCGCGACGAGGAAAGACCACTTCCCTCTACCTTTTATTGACCAGATGTTGGAACGATTAGCCGGACGTGAATATTATTGTTTCATGGACGGATACTCTGGCTATAACCAGGTCCCTATTGCCGAAAAGGATCAAGACAAAACCACATGTACTTGTCCTTTTGCTACCTTTGCTTATAGACGCATGCCCTTTGGGTTATGCAATGCTCCCGCTACATTTCAGCGGTGTATGATGGGGATATTCTCGGACATGGTCGAGAATTTTCTGGAGATTTTCATGGACGATTTCTCTATATTTGGGGACTCTTTTGATAATTGGCTATCTCATCTTGACGCAGTTCTTACTCGTTGCAAAGATAAGAACTTAACTTTGAATTGGGAAAAATGCCATTTCATGGTCCAAGAGGGTATTGTGCTTGGACATGTCATTTCACGGAAAGGCATTGAGGTCGACAGAGCTAAGATAGATGTCATTCATAACCTTCCTCATCCCAAATGCGTCAAAGATATACGGTCTTTCCTTGGTCATACAGGATTTTATAGGCGATTCATTAAGGATTTTAGCAAAATTGCTACACCCTTAACTCTTCTCTTGGCCTAGGATACCACATTTCACTTTGATTCGGATTGTGAGGCTGCATTTGACTCGCTTAAGAATTCTCTCACTACAGCCCCTATTCTATCATCTCCTGATTGGAACCACCCGTTTGAGCTTATGTGCGATGCATTAGATTTTGTTGTTGGTGCAGTCTTAATACAACACATTGATAAGATGCCACATGTGATTTATTATGCAAGTAAGACCCTGAATGATGCCCAAATTAATTATACAACCACCGAGAAAGAACTCTTGGCAGTTGTATTTGCATTAGAAAAATTCAGGCCTTACTTGATTGGCTCACCGATTGTGGTTTACACTGATCACTCCGCCCTAAAATATCTTTTATCGAAGAAGGATGCTAAAGGCAGGTTAATACGTTGGATCCTATTATTACAAAAATTTGATCTTGTCATTCGAGATAAGAAAGGATGTGAAAACGTAGTAGCCGACCATCTTTCGCGCATCTCTTTTTTACCAACTGTGACCTTGCCAATAAACGACTCTTTCCCGGACGAACAGCTCTTGACCGTATCCGGCGAACATTGGTTCATGGATATTGTGAATTATCTTGTAACGGGACTGATTCCTAGTGAACGGTCTAAACGGGACAATTATCGATTTCTATCTCAAGTAAAGCATTTTTACTGGGATGAACCTTATTTGTTTAAATATTGTTCTGACCAAATCATTCGCAAATGTGTCCCCAATGATGAATTCAATAGTGTTTTGTCTTTCTATCATGATCAAGCATGTGGAGGTCACTTTGATGCACGAAAAACGGCGGAGAAGGTTTTGCAATGCGGTTTTTACTGGCCTACTTTATTTAAAGATGCATTTGATCATTGCAAAACATGTCCACAATGTCAAAATACGGGTCAGATTTCTAAAAGAAATGAGATGCCTCTTCAACCGATCTTGGTTGTTGAAATTTTCGACGTTTGGGGTATTGATTTTATAGGTTCTTTTCCCAACTCTTTTAGGAATTTGTATATCTTGTTAGCGGTTGATTACGTCTCGAAATGGGTGAAAGCAATACCATGTCGCACTAATGACAACAAGGTTGTCATTAAGTTCCTTAAAGAAAATATCTTTTCGCGATTTGGACACCCTCGCGCTATCATTAGCGACAACGGGACGCATTTCTGTAATCGGTCTTTCGAGACTTTGATGCGGAAATATGCAATCAGCCACAAACTTTCCACGCCCTATCATCCCCAAACGAGCGGGCAAGCTGAGATTTCCAATAGGCAGATCAAACTAATTCTGGAGAAGACGGTTTCTAAAAACCGGAAAGATTGGTCAACCAAATTGACGGATGCTCTTTGGGCATTTCGTACCGCTTATAAGACTGATCTAGGTATGTCTCCTTATCGCCTAGTGTTTGGAAAGGCTTGCCACCTTCCGGTCGAGATTGAACATAAAGCAATGTGGGCCATTAAAGAACTTAATTTTGATTTAAATCAAGCCTGCAACTTTCTGAAGCTGCAATTAAACGAGCTAAGCGAACTCCGCGATGAAGCTTACGATAATGCGGTGATTGTAAAGAACCAGACTAAGGTATTTCACGATAAAAAAAATTTGAGAAAAACTTTTACTCCAGGTCAACAAGTCCTTCTTACGATTCCCGTCTCCATCTTCATGCGGGTAAGCTAAAATCTCGTTGGAAAGGACCATTTGTGGTGCGGTATGTCTACCCGCACGGGGCAATTGACGTTGAAAATAGAAAAAACGGTACAATTTTCAAAGTGAACGGGTATAGATTAAAACCGTATTTTTCCACTGACCCCACGGAGGAGCTCCTGTTTTTACAGGAGCCGCTTTATAATGACTAATTTTCCCCCACCTCACCTCCATGTCTCGGTAATATTGTTTTATCTTTAGAATGGAGGTGAGTCAAATTCTAAAAAATAAAAAATATATATATATAAATAAAAAAATAAGTTTGGGGGAAGATTTTCACTTTCATTTGTTCTTGCCCCCATTAATAACTTTCCTCCCAAACCTACAGGTTTTTGGGATTTAACAGATGACAACAGTGAGGACACTGCTGTAAACAGGTTTGGGGGAGGTTTGTGCTTATTTACGCATTACTTTGCATCACACTTTGCATAAGCATAAAAAATTTCAAAAAATTTTCAAAAATTTTCTTTATAATAAAAGATTAGAAAGTGAAAAATTACATTTAAAAGATTGGAAAAGTTTAAGAAAACCAAGAAAGTTTGATGTTTTCTTAAACGAAGCTAGTAATAAGTAGTTATTAGTCGTTGTCCCATGGGTTAGTAAGATGAAGGAAGTCACTAATTTGAGAATAAAAATAAGTCTGAAAAATAGTTCCTATTCTGGAAGCCAAACATTTGAACGTTGATACCCTACTATGCGCACTTACACACGTCTTGAAACTCGGGATGGTAGAGGATACCTTAAAATGCTCTTGTCTAAAAGCCAAAGTACGAAAAAAATAATAAATAAAGTATAAAAGTATAAAATGGTGAAAAGAAATGAACACTGGTTTTGTAATCACCAAGACAGCATAAAAAAAATATAGCGAGGGTGCCTTATCACCTAGTGTCTTAGACCAACTGGTTTGGGAGTCACTGCTAAGCCTTAGGTGTTGCAAGACGAGGAAATTGCTAATTATACCTAATAAGTGAGCACATTTAGTAATCGGTCGGTTAGTACCTCAAGAAGTATTAACGGTCGCATGAAGAATGTGTGAGCAATTCCATCTAAAATATTCACCGACTTAAAAGTACTGAGGTAGATGGACAAGAGTATGATAGCTTGAATTGAATTCTCCGGGTGTAGGGATGTCTTTTACACACACGTAGGGGTATATGATCGGTGTTTGGAAGAAAGGTAGGGATGAAGAACAAAGGCGATGTTTTATTGAGGGATGATGTGATTTCTAATATCTTTTCATGACTATTAAGATAGGGCTCATGACAACCGAAAAGCTAGTGTAGTTGAAAACTCTGATTTTCATGTTCTTTCTTTTATAATTCTTATCTTTATATGTAACTTTCACAGTCTTCCTTTTATTATGGGATTTTGTGGGTGCAATCCGATGAAAACCCTCAGGAGATAACACTCCTCCTACTAGGGACTGTTGGATATGGTGCCCTCAAAGTCAATTATTGGATCGTAGGCACATGATTGCAATGATTGAGGGAGGACCTATACCGATATGACTGTATTACTCGAGATGATAGTATGCTATCTGGTTTGTCTTTATCATCGTATACATGCTTTAGTTCACTATTGCATGTTGATAGAGCCCATAGGATTCTTGCTTGACTGCCAGCAGTATGATGGCGATCATATACGTGGGAGCTGGAGTCTGTAAGCACATCCTTAAAGTGTCCCTAGTCGTGAGAGTTTCGAGACAGGGTATCGATACTCCAGGGTAGAATAGTGTATACAGTCGAGACCCCGACGAGGGGTGGTGGCCGGTCTCACAAGCCATTGGTGTCAGTTGGTTCACCTAAGATGTATACAGGTGCTCATTGGGTTATGAATACACCGGACAGGACTCGCCGGGAACATGCTAGTTGGTATTATACATATCGTCAGATAGCAGTTCCCTGGTGACATGTGTACAGGTTAGTCGACCTGAGATCGTCATTTGTCTCGTGTGAGTTCCCACCGTGCTTTGATTTCTACCCTACCACGGCTCAAAGGAGTCATGCAAACAGGTATTTTTTGGGTACAGTCCCAAGCCACATGGAGGCAATGAGCGGATCGTCGGGGATTCGTCTCTCCTGGTATTGGGGGTTGATGTCGCGCAGTGCACGGATGGCCATCACTAGAAATTCTCGGCCGGGGTAGTGGAGAATTACTGATTTGGATCAGTAGTTTCTCAGGTGGTGATGGGCTTCATACCGACACAAATTATCGCGTTATTAGGGGTCTGACTTTATCCACCCCCCTAGACTCGATATGCGATACTTTTTAGACGAACGGACCGGACTGTACGGATATTGTCACTGTTAGGCTCAGTAGGGTTTCTGGAAGAGTTCGCTCGTCAGCTTCCCTTCCAATCAATACATAGGCAACTGTTACGTACAGCTTGTACCTCTGACGTGCTAGAGGTTATACCCAGTGCCAGTGTGTTGATGAGTCATTAGAGTCCCCCACAGACAGTTTGCCAAGTTCGGGCGAAACGTTGTAGAGGCCGTATGGTTTTATGGCAGGGTTCGGAAAATGCACGTGCGTTTACGCACGTGTCATATTTCGGGCAGATAATACTGGTGGGCTTTGGTTTAAGCCGGATCCGAGTATTATACTGTGTAGATATAATATCTTTGTCTCAGTTGCATTTGTATTCGATTGTAATACAAATGCGGGTATGTTTATACTGTTACGGGGTTATCCTGAAATTCGTTTCAGGATCGCTTTTGGAAGTTGCCAGTTTCCAGTTTTCTATCACCCGTATTTAACATTCGGTTAAATGCGGATTTATCTTTTCGTCGCTAGGGTGAGTCATGAGGGTGAGTCGTGGTTCTAGAAGATTGTAGATGGTGACCAGGCTAGTGAGTCATTAGTGCATTAATTGTTCATTTAATGTGTTGATGACTAGGTTAGATGAATCATTTGTTTGCATTAATGTTTTGTGCAAGGTGTTAGATGACACATTCTTCTCTTTAATGCTAATGGTCACTCTCCCTCCTCCTACACTCACCCCCTTGCTCATATATGTGGCCGGACCCCTCTTAATAGGATTATGGTTGTTAATTTGAAAAAGATTATAGTTTTGGATTCATGGAAATTAGATAGCCTCATTTCTCATTTCACCCGATCCAAAAGGCAACTTCATTAACCGTTCGTTCATAGCTTTGGACATAACGAGACAAAGTGTTCTACTCATTCTCTACATCAATTTGGTCATCTCTTTTAGCAAACTTGATGATCGAGTTCCCTCGGTTCAGAGGCGGGAGCCCGTTTAAAGATCCGTCGACGTGGTGCCACCTGGACGAGAAGACTGGAGATTCAGGAGATCGGAGCAGCCGCAACAAAGCGTGGGATGATGGTTGAAGACCGAAGGACTCGGATCGTTCGGTATAACATTTTTACCCACTTTGTAGTTTGTTAATTTAGCTTTAATGGCAGATCCGGGTTATAGTACACGATAGCGCCAGTCAAAAAGTTTTTGTTCCGCGTTTGGCGTCTGTTAGACGGCCGGGGCGCTACCGTGGACTTATAGGGACACCTGGAGATTTAAAGGCTTGTTGCACATGCTCAGTGCAATCGTGTTTGCCTACGAAAGTGTGCTAATTAGTTTTTCTTTTTCTTTCTATTTTCTCCTTCTCTTGAATAAAAGAAATTTTCTCGAGACGATCAAAGTCAAGTTTGGGGGAATTTGTTCAGTCGAAAATATTGCAATTTTTAACATAACAATTTTCTCATTTTTCTAATCATCTAAGGATGTTTGTTATAAATATAACACATATTACAAGTTCGTCTGGAAAATATCAAATACCACGTGTTATACATTATAATCAACATTTTGGAAAGAAATTGTGTGTTTATTATTTCACGCATGATATTGTATATCTCAACAATCTTCATTGAGATTTTTGTGCAGAAAATTATCTCAGGACAGATATCGGAATCGCAAATTCGCCGACAAAATACAGGAAATCAAAGAGTTAAAATCTGGCAGAGATTCAGAAGAGATAAGAAGATTCCAGATATCACCTGAATACATATAGACCACCATGAAACTACCATAAGAAACTGAAGCAACAAGCCCACAAACGGCCGCGGATCCGCGGCCGAGTCAGGCCGATCCGCCGCGGATCCGCGGCTGAGTTAGGGCATCGGTTGGCGTGAATTCTCCAGAAGCTTCATTGCAATGTCCTAGCTTGTTGAGGACGATCCATTGTAAGAACCTTGTTCTGGAAACTTCCCTACAATAGCCTAGCTTCTTGAGGAAGCGTGATAACTACCTTATTCTAGAAGTTTCCCTACAACTACCTAGCTTCTTGGGGAAGATTGACCTAGTTTCTAGTGGAAGATTGGTGAAGGGCTATATAAAGGACCTAAGCCTTCATTTTGGGGGTTACACAATTTAGACACTCAATTTTTAGTTGAACAATTCATTACAAAAACCAAATCCAATTCAATTCCTAATCAAGATCCAAATCAAGAATCGTTGAGAACAACATCAAGCGATGACATTCAAGATCCTTTACGCAAAGCCGGTCATCATCAAGAGCACGAGATCCTCGATAGGTCCAAGTCTCACGGAGATCGAGCAAAGCGAGATTCGACGGAATAGTTACCTCTTCAAGGGAGCGATCGAGCGCAATTCTTGTAATCTCGAATTGAAGGAATGTGTAATTAGAAGTTGATTAATAAAGGTGATCAATTGTTATTTCTAGCTTTCTTTACATTTTCGCATTGTGAAATTTCTAATTCTTGATTCTTTTGTTTTCATGATGCGTGAGTGAAATCTCCGCTTGTGAAGGATTCGAAGGAAATCGGTAGATCAAATGGTGATGAAATCCTAAACTCATCTTAAGTCTTATGAGAATTATGAACTTTAGGAAAAAGAATCGTCAACGACCAAATTTGGAACGAGACCACCGTTCTTGATAATTTCATTGCAATTTGGGATTAAATGATTGACGATTCTCTTTGCTAAAGGCTAGATTTGAATGATGATCAATGAAAAGACAAGGGATAGTGAAGGAGAAATCCTAGTTTCTCCAAAAGATCCCTAATCTTCATTCATCGCCATCGTTTTAGCTATAATTCATCAATAGATAAGATAAGTCATTATTAGTATTCATCATTGCTACTAATTCCTATCGGATCTTACAAGCTATTCTTCATTTTCTTGATAACTAAAATTGAATTTGGACATTTTCTTGATTACTATATCTTAAACTCTTTCTTGAAAAAATACTTCATCTAATAAATCTTGATTCATCTTCTTGAATTTTCTTTACTATTTTCTTTCGACTCAACTAAAGCGAGAACGAATAAATACACGAATCTCAGTGGACGACCCGTACTCATTAACGAACTACATCGACACCGTTATTGATTGCGGTTATAAATTCTTTAATTGTGATTATAGTTTTTAACACGTCAAAAATCGATCAATCAAGACCTATAAAGCAAGGCTTGTAGCGAAAGGTTTTCATCAAAGACCAGGATTGGACTATGATGAAACTTTCTCTCCAGTAGCAATGTTTAAATCCATTCGGATCCTACTTGCTATTTCTGCTCACTACGATTATGAAATCTGGCAGATGGACGTTAAAACTGCATTTCTAAATTGTGATTTCGAAGAATGCGTTTTTATGGATCAGCCAGAGGGCTTCATTGACAGTGGGAGCAGCGAAAAGGCATGTAGGTTGCTTAAATCCATTTATGGATTAAAACAGGCATCACGGAGCTAGAACATCTGCTTTGATGATACAATCAAAGAGTTTGATTTTGTCAAAAATATAGATGAACCATGCATTTATAAGAAGATTGTAGGGAGTTCTGTCACATTCCTCGTATTGTACGTGGATGACATTCTCTTGATAGGAAATGATATTCCTATGCTACAATCGGTCAAACTATTCTTATCACAAAGGTTCTCCATGAAGGACCTGGGTGATGCCTCTGGCGTTTTGGGCATTAGGATCTATAGAGATAGATCCAAGAGATTATTGGGATTGTCCCAATCAAAGTATATTGACACCATCCTAAAAAGGTTTAGTATGGATGATTCCAAGCGTGGTGCCTTGCCCACTTGCCATGGAATCACTCTCTCCAAAGACTTATGTCCGAAGACTGATGAAGAGAGATCTCGCATGAGCATTATACCGTACGCTTCAGCCATAGGATCTATATTGTATGCGATGTTATGTACTCGCCCTGATGTAGCTTATGCACTAGCTGTAGTAAGCAGGTATCAATCCAACCCAGGGGAGAAACATTGGATAGCAGTGAAGAACATTCTTAAGTACTTGCGAAGGACTAAAGAATTGTTCTTGGTGTATGATAATGGGGATCTCCAAATGCAGGCCTTTACCGATTCCAGATTCCAAAGTGATAAGGATGACAGCAAATCTATCTCGGGGTTTGTATTTACCCTCAATAGAGGGGCGGTTAGTTGGAAAAGTTCCAAACAGGATACCGTTGCAGACTCCACGATGGAAGCTAAGTATATTGCTGCAAATGATGCTGCCAAGGAAGCCGTCTGGATAAGGATGTTTGTCGCGGAACTAGGAGTAGTTCCAACTATTATTGATCAAATACCATTGTATTGTGATAATCATGGGGCTATGGCGTTGGCCAAAGAACCCAATCCCATCAGAGGTCCAGACACATCCTGAGGCGATATCATTTGATCCGGAAGATAGTAGATCGCCACGAGATCGAGATTCGGAGAGTAGATAAAAAGAATAACACCGCGGATCCACTCACCAAGGCCCTTCCACAGCCGCAACATGAGCAACTTTTTAAGATGTTGGGTATGAGATATGCCAATAATTGGCCTTAGTGCAAGTGGGAGATTGTTGGATATATGTATGCCCTAGAGGCCATTATATGTATAGTGGATACTTGGACATGTATATAGATACAGATGACTTTCTTGCTCGACATGATAGTATGCTATCTGGTTGTACTTTATCTTAACATGTTTACATGATTGTGTTATAATGTTCATTTCATACATGTTGATAAAGCCCTTAGGATATCTTCTTGACTTCCATGACTATGATGGAGATCATACTAGTGGGGCATGTGTAGTTTATAAGCATATCCTAGAATGTTCCTAGTCGAGGGTATATCGAGACAGGGCATCGATATTCCAGGATATACTAGCGTATACGTTTCTTGACCCATATGATGGGCGATGGATGATCCCATATCCATTGGTGTTGTGACATTAAAGATTGTATACGGGTGCTCAGTGGAGACTGGGTACACTGAACGGACTCACCGAGAACTCCTATATGGTATTATATCTATCGTCGGATAGAAGTTCTCAGGTGACACTGGTACAGGTTAGTCTGTAGACCCAAGATCGTCATAGAGTCTTGTGTGTTCTCCCACTGTGCTTTGATTTCTACCCTACCATGGCTCTACTGAGTTGTGCAAACAGGTGGCTTTTGGGTACAGTCCCGAGACACATGGAGACAATGAGCGATAGGAGGGGTTTCGTCTCTTCCGGTATTGGAAATTGATGTTGTGTTATGCACGATTGGCTTTGGCTCGAAGACCCTGGCCAGGGCTGATGAGATTTACTGATAAGTGTTATCAGTAGTTTCTCGACCGGTCATAGTCATAGTCCATATCGGCATGACTTATTGAGTTATTAGGGCTCGACGATTCCATCCCTAGACTTGATATGCAACATATCAGACGAAGAGACCGGACTGTGCGGTAAGTGTTACCAATGGCTCTGCGGGAGTTTTGACAAGTTCGCTTGTTGTTCTTCTGTTTGTACAATACCTGGGAGCCGTTACGTGTAGTTAGTACCACTGACGGTTTGTGGGTATCTGATATGATCACTACCTACTGCTAGCGTATTGACGAGTCTTAGAGTCCCACAAAGAGGTTTTCCGAACTCAGGCGAAACGAAGTAGGAGCGCATATAGAGATATGTGCGGGGGGCTTGATTAAATACGAGTATTTGATACCACATTTAATCTAGCAGATTAATTAGTCGGGTTATATGTGATATGACCGGGTTATTAAATCAATTGTTGATTTTATAAAATGACTAATTTCTTTTTGTAAAATCCTTTCTTTATTTTTATATTTACATAGATATATATATAAATGAGTATATGTATATATAAATATATATTGATATATATATATATATATATTATCATTATATATATAAACATGTATTTATAAAAGGTGTCATGCTTGATGATACATACAACATGGGTGTGCAAGACTCACATTGGAGTTTTATTTGTTTTTTTTAAAATAAATATGTGCCATGCCTTCTACATTATTCAAAAAATATCTACTCTCATGACTCACCATTCCACTCAAGTTATTTACTTAAATATCTAAAAAATATCTCCATGGCTCATAATGTGATTTTTACTTGAGTTAAGCACAAACCCTAATTGCTTCTTCTTCTTCCTCATTCATTCACTAGGTTTTGAGAAAGAAGTAAAAGAAAGGTTTTTTCAAGAGATAAAAATCCCCACTTCACCAATCTATACTAGTCTAGCCCATTAGTGTAGGTTGTTTTGCTTCATTCATCCTAGTTTGGTGAAGCAAAGAGCTGGAGCAAAGATACTCTGGGTGGATCATCGTAGATGACGAAGGACTTTGAGCGGAGTTGATCAAAGCTTCGAGTGGAGCCGTAGAAGTCCAAAGAGAGTGAAGGAGTTGACTACAAAGGTTGTAGTTCCTTATCTTTTAGCTTAGACTTCTTTTATTATTGCTTTTACCCTAATCTCTAGTTTCGATTCGGAGTTTGTTTGTATTAGCCCTCTAAATTTTGAAAAGCTCATTACTTTATGTTGTTTAAACCTAACTTGAGGCGCTACTACACACCAACAAATATATATATATATATATATATTGAATAATTCAAGGTATTTTAGTGTAAACTTGATTTGAATGGATTCTTGATGGTATTTTCATGAAACTTGTAATTCTTTTCTTTTGTTTAGAAAAACATGGAATTTATTATATATTTAAAATAGATGGTTTGATAATATTTATATATAAAAAATAAAATTTATTTATTAAATAGAAAATCATGTTTTTCTTAAAAATTGCATTTAAAATCCATCGAGGTCGTATGCTCCGTGAGGAGGTCTGCATCTCGCTCTATTAGGCCCGAGGATGTGCGATAACCCACACCATCCCGATCGGGTTCCCCAAAATGGGTTGTAGAGGTATAATCGCAAGGAATGTAATCACACAATTTAAAGAAATATGGTTTTTAATAGTTTAACGTATTTATTTGAAAAGTCGTATTTGCCAAAAGATATTGTTTTCAAGCGAATCGTGCTATGTTAAGATGTGTGTATGTGAGAGGTAGGTCATTACCTCGTGAGGTTTTCTAAAGGTATGCTAAGTTAAATATTTAAAAGATGTCATATGTACAGTTTGTGGTATTTAAACAAAAAATGCAAATAAAAGTTATATAACATGATATTTTAAGATGAAACTTGTTCTCAATGTTTGTTTCATGATTATTAAGCAAGGTATAATGATATGAATGATTGGTTATTAAGAAAGATGGTGTTTTTAACGAGTTTAGAAACGGATGTCGGAATAACTCGACTTCCGACGAGTTTTGAAAATAGAACTTTTTAAATTAGGAGAAGAGAGGGGACTTATTAGCTTAGAGAAGATAGGGAAGGATTAGGAAAAGGTTGGTGGTTTCGTGGAGTCGCGGGGTCGCCGGAATCGTCTCGAATCCTCGCCGGAACTTGACCTGGTGCTAACTCCACTTGTACTCTTCTTTGACTTAGAAAATTTTGAGGATTTTTGACAATAGATTTCAGAATGAAGAGGGCTAGTGTATGATATTGTATTTATAGGATGGAATTAGGGTTTAGGGATTGAAGAGAGAATTAAAAATTGAATTAAGAGTGAATTTACACTCTCTGGATAAATGCAGGAAAATCAAGCAGAACAGGGGTTAAGGGGGTAGGCCAAGGGTCATGTGGGAAGAAAATAGGGCCATTCCCTATGGATGGGACCGTCGGCGCTGGGCTAAACCCCGATCTCGCCGGTCAAATTAGGGCTTTGGGTGCTGGAGTTTGAGCCGCGTGTCCTAGTCCGTGTTAATACCCTTTTGCACATGTTTATTTTATCTGACTTTTCATTTTTACGTGTATTGCACATGTAAACCTTTGGGGTTCCAAAAAGTTTAAATTAAAAATCAGTAAAAATAATATGTGGCTGGGGGATTTGAACACAGGGGCTATGTCACAGCAGTACAAGGCTTTACCAATGAGCTACAAGTTGCTTCTTGTTGTTTTCAAAAAAAAATAATACTTAAAGTATACTCAGGCTTGCAAATACTCCATTCTGTACATTAACTTTAAAATTTTTGTACAATAAAAACATAGCTACCCTCCTTAAAAAAATTTCGTCCTCGAAATTTACATTTATTTAAGGACTAATTTACAAATAGGAAAGGGTATCTTGCACGCATGTCGTCCTCACGTTCCCACGTTGATTCTCTTGGTGAATCTTTTCTCCACATCACTCGGACCAAGTTTACTTCCTTGTTCCAAAGTGACTTTACCTTTCTGTCCAGGATTTCAACGGGTTGTTGTTTACAAGATAGATCTATCTGTACAGTGAGCTCGGAGTGATCAAGAATGTGGCTGGGGTCGCTCACATATCTTCGACGCTGGGATATGTGGAACACGTTGTGCACTCCTTCCAATGAGGGTGGTAGTGCCAAACGATATGCTACCTCTCCGACTCGTTCAAGAATGTCGAACGATCCAATGAATCTCGGACTGAGCTTACCCCTCTTGCCAAATCGAATTACTCCATGGTTTGGAGAGATCTTTAAGAACGCATGATCTCCCGGCTGGAACTTCAGGTGTCGGCACTTTGCATTAGCCCAGTGCTTCTGTCGGTCTTGGGCTATGCGCATTCTTTCCCTTATCGTGCGAACTACATCCACAGTTGCCACGATCATCTCTGGTCTAAGGAGTTCCCTATCTCTGATGTCGTCCCAACTTAATGGTGATCGACACTTCCTTCCATAGAGAGATGCAAAGGGTGCCATTCCAATACTCGCTTGGTAGCTGTTGTTGTATGAGAACTCCACAAGATGTAGGTAATCTTCCCACGATCCTCCGAAGTCTAACATACAAGCTCTTAGCATGTCTTCAAGAATCTGAATTGTTCGCTCAGACTGTCCATCTGTCTATGGATGGTAAGCTGTGCTGAAGTTCAGACTCGTTCCTAAGCTAGCTTGCAGACTCTGCCAAAACTGCGATCGGAATCTGGTGTCACGATCGGAGACAATGCAAACCGGTACTCCATGTAATCTCACGATCTCCTGCATGAGTTCATGGGTATAAAAAATAGTACACTATGAAAGTTAAATCTTACTTAGATTCAGACTTACTTCCATGTACTTCTTTGCTAGTGTCTCGGTAGATCGGCCAACTCAAAATGGGATGAAGTGAGCCGACTTTGTGAGTCGATCCACAATAACCCATACCGCATCGTTACCTTTCGTGCTGCGAGGAAGTGCAGTCATGAAGTCCATGGTAATGTGTTGCCAGTTCCATCCTGGGATAGGTAACGGTTGAAGTAAACCAGCAGTCCTGTGATGTTCAGCTTTTACTTGCTGACACACCAAGCATTTGGCTACACTTCTGGCTACTTCACTCTTCATTCCATGCCACCAGTAATGTTGACATAGATCTTTGTACATCTTTGTACCTCCAGGGTGTACTGAGTACGGAGAGCTGTGAGCTTCTTTCATCAACTCTTCCTGAACAAAACCTTGTGGTACACACAATCTGCTTCCGTATCTCAAAGATTCGTCTTCGTGGATGATGCAGTCGGTTTGAAGTCCACTTTCTACTTGTTCTCGGATCTTTTGCGACTTGACATCACTTGCTTGAACTGCTTTGATCTGGTTGACAAAAGTAGACTGAACTTGTAAGTTCATCAACTTTGAAGTATTACCTGGCATAACTACTTCTATCTCCATGTTGTGTAATTCTTGTTGAAGCTTCCTCTGTGCGGTGAGATTCATTGATAGTGGTTGACGGCTAAGTGCATCAGGAACTACATTCACCTTCCCTGGATGATATTGTAGGTTGATGTCGAAGTCCGCCATGAGTTCTAACCATCTTCTCTACCGCATATTCAACTCCTTTTGAGTAAACACATATTTCAGACTTTTGTGGTCCGTCTATATGTCCACTCGCTCTCCAAGTAGATAATGGCGCCAAATCTTAAGTGCAAAGATAACGGCTGCCAACTCCAAGTCATGCGTTGGATAGTTGTGCTCATGGATCTTTAGCTGTCTTGATGCATAAGCTATAACTTTTCCATGCTGGTGTAGAACACATCCTAATCCCTTACCGGATGCATCACAATGCACAACGAAACCTCCAGATTGGTCCGGTATTACGAGAATAGGTGATGATGTCAATCTTGACTTGAGTTCTACAAAAGCTTGTTCACATGCTTCTGACCACACGAATGCTTCATCTTTACGTGTGAGCTTGGTCAAGGGTGTTGCAATATTCGAAAAGCCTTCTATGAATCTTCGGTAGTATCCTGCTAATCCCAAGAAACTTCGAATGTTCTTCACTGTCTTTGGTGTCAACCATTCGCTTACTGCTGATACTTTAGCTGGATCCACAGAGATTCCTTCGCCTGAAATGATATGTCCTAGAAATCCGACTTGATCTAGCCAAAATTCGCACTTACTGTACTTGGCATAGAATTGATGTTGTCGCAAAGTCTCTAGGACAATTCGTAATTGTTCAGCGTGCTCTTTCCGATTCTTTGAATACACCAGGATGTCGTCGATAAATATGACAACGAACCTGTCTAGGTACGCTCAGAAAACCTGGTTCATCAGATTCATAAAAATAGCTGGTGCATTGGTCACTCCAAATGGCATCACGAGAAACTCATAATGACCATAGCGAGTCCTGAATGCCGTATTCGGAATATCAGACTCTTTGACATTCACCTGATGATAACCCGAACGAAGATCTAACTTTGTGAAAATGCAAGACCCGCTTAGCTGATCGAATAGATCATCGATGCGCGGTAGTGGATACTTATTCTTTATCGTCGCTTCGTTCAGAGCTCGGTAATCTATGCACATTCTGTATGAACCTTCCTTCTTCTTCAAAAGCAGAACTGGAGATCCCCAACTTGAGGTACTGGGACGAATCCATCCTTTCTTCAAAAGTTCGTCCAATTGGGTACGGATCTCCTTCAATCCTTCTGGACTTAACCGGTACGGTGCTTTGATCACCAGTTGTGCACCAGGTACTAAATCAATACTGAATTCAAGAGCTCGATTGGGAGGCAAACCTGAGATGTCTTCAGGAAATACATTTTCGAACTCTCGAACTACTTCTGGCTTGTCTTCTTCCACCTAAAGTGTTGCAACCACTGCCTTCCTTGGTTTAGCCTTGTAGATACTAGGTTCCAATGTCCGGTCTCCACTAAGACCGGATGGTCTAGAATCTCGAACACTATCCTCCTTTGACGACAGTCGATGGTAGCATAGAAAGTTCCTAGCCAGTCCATTCCTAAGACTATATCGAAATTCGGTATGTCCAGCACCTTAAAGTCCGCATAAAATTCTCTGCTGCAGACGACCATTAGACACAGATCGTATCCAAAAGTTGCCTTTAGAACGTCGTTCCCTGAACTGATATTCTAGCTGGATACGAGCGGTTTAACTGGAATCGCATGAGTTCGGACGAACCGTTGCGACATAAAGCAATATGATGATCCAGTATCGAAGAGTGATAGTGCAGGAAGTGAGGCTACTAAGATCGTACCTAAGTTGTATGGAATATGTTCTAGGTATAAGAAAAGATATTTTGATATGTATAAAGATTGAAAGTAAGTTTGAAAGACAGGGATTTACCAGTGATGACTTGGCCAGTGGCTTCAGCTTCTTCCACAGTCATCGTGAAAGCCTGTCGCCTAGGTACGTTCCTCCTTGCTGGGGGAGCAATTCTCTGTCCGTTCCTCTGTCCTTGAGGTATGTTCCTTTGTGCATGATGGAACTGACGAGGAGGCTGTGCAGGAGGTCCACGAGGACGTGGAGCTGGAAGAGCAAGACGAGGTGCAGGTGCCTGAATAGTTGGCCGCTGCGGAAAAGTGATGGCTGGTCCGGAGGCTAGATTCGGATTGAGTCTACGAGGACATGCAACAATGTCGTGAGTAGATGAGCCACAGACTAAGCACAGGCCGTTTGCACGCCTGCAGTCCTTCGCCAGTTGTCCATTCTTCCTGCAGTAGGTGCAAAAGTCTGGACTGGGCCGGTTAAAAGTTACTCCCGGTCTCCTGGGTACAAACGGTGGCCTGGAAGAGGCTCCTCTTGCCATCTGAGTGGCAGGGCGCTTCACACCGGCAGACTGAAGTCTGCCCTTCCTCTTCACTACTGCCTTATATCTTCTGGCAGCCTTCAGTGCAAGGTCGTAGGTTAGGAAATCCCCTGTAGCTAGAGCAGCTTGGATCTCTGGGTCCAACCCTTGCTGAAATGGTCGGACTCTGATCTCAGCAGTCGGTATCAAGTATGCTGCGAACCTGTTACGGTCTTGTGTTTGCAGTGTAGTATGTGATATTAGAAAATCGAATATTTGAGACATACATTACCTGCTCAGCATGGTGAATTCAGCATCATACTCATCCACATATTTGCTCCACATAGAGCCTTATTGCAGGTGAATGAATTGCTGCTCCATGTCAAAACGGACAGTCTCGGGAAAATGTTTCGCGTCGAACATGTCGCGAAATGTCTTCCATTCGATCGGTTGGGTAAGTCGGCTTTCTTCAGCCTTCCATCATACCCTGGCATTGTCTGTAAGTTGCAGTTTCGCAACTCTTACCCAAGAAATCTCTGGCACTTGTGTTGCTGCCAGATCGTCCTCAATCGACTGAGCTCATTCTTCAGTTTGTAGGGGGCTCTCTTTCCCTGAAAAGTGCTTCGGGTGCAAAGCCCGGAATTGCTTCACTCCGGATGCCTCAGCTTCTGGGCAGTTCAGGAGTATAGCAATCTGCTGCTACTGTCCCTCCAAGAGTCTCTTGATTGCCTCAAGCAATACCGTCTGCTCATTGATAGGAGCTGCTACGGTAAGTGTAAGTGGTAAAGGTGATGGTGGGGTGTTGCCATTCACGTTGGTGCTGGTGTTGTTCGGAGAATCCATAACCTTGAAAGAAAAATAGGGTATGATAGATTCAAGGAATTTGAAATATAAAGAATGTTTTTAGTTACTAATTCATATAATTCTTATGATATATTGCTTAGGTTTTCATGCAGAACTGACCTGCATTGGCCGCCAACAAAACCTGTCACGTCCTGCTTCCCAATGTACGGGGAAGTAGACGTGGCGAGGCCACGACGTATTTACTCAGAAGTAAACACGTTAAGCGTAAATAAGTAATATAAAAGTAAAGCACAAGAATGACAGGAGATATAATGAACAACAATTTTTTTTTAATATTCATTCTTTACATACAACTGGAAAGTAAAATACAATAATGGAAAGCGATGCCTAAACAATGGCATATGAACTGAAAAGAAAAGTAAGTACAAGTAAGAACTAGAACTCTGGCTCCTCAAAAAACTGCTCCAAATCTTCCCGGCTGGGCTCGATCTCCTGAGAGTCGGGTCTTCTTAATAACATTCCAAAGAAAGAAGAGATAGGGATGTCGTCGGCGAACTATCGCTCGGTAAGCCCCAGAAGAGAGATAGATCAAGTAAAAGGAATAGGTCTGGTAATTTATCTGTTTTTGTTATACTAACGTAGTTATTTTTAGCTTGGTACAGAATGCATCAGTGTATATGAGAGGAGTCCAACTTGCTCCGTAGACTAAGGCATATGGAGTACAAGGCCCCGTTAAACCCACGGGACAACGGCACGGATATTCAGGTTAAGTGTATTATAGTGACCGTCTCATTCCACTTCTAATACATTCCGTACCAATCTACCCCGTTAAACCCCGTAATGCATATTGTATTGATTGCAATGAGTTGTAGTATAAGACTTGCCAAAACCATGGTATAAGTTGTTCATATAAACAGTTCGGATGTAAACGGATTGTCATGTAGTCAAGTTCAAGATATAGCCATGGATCGGTCAAGTCAAGTCATGTTGCATGTTCGTATTATTCGGTATTCATGTTCAAGTTCAAGTGTTCATATTTGATATATTGGATTCATGTTGAATTGGATATATGGTTGGATTCATGTTTGCATTGTATTCAAATTAGACTGAGACTCAGATTGAGTCAGACATTTAAACAGATTTGAGTCCTGAATTAGGTTTAGGAGTTATCGGTAACTGCTGCACATGGACGGCAAGATTTGTGAATTTTTCCAAGCCAATTACCATTGATAACCCCGTTTTATTTTTTACCTTAAATAAGCAAGCACCCACCTTCTCCGGCTCTCTGAGGCTCAAGAGAATTGGTCCCGCTTAAACCTATATTTACTAGGGTCCTTAATGTAAATTAATACAACTTGAGAGGTTTTATGAAAAATATATTTAGTATACTTTCAAAATAAACCTCAAGTATTTATTTATATTCTTTAGAGTTGTCATGGATGTGAATTTTATAGAATGTGGTATATTAGTGAATATATATATATATATATATATATATATATATAGTTTGAATAATTCAAGGTATTTTAGTGTAAACTTGACTTGAATGGATTCTTGATGGTATTTTCATGAAACTTGTAATTCTTTTCTTTTGTTTAGAAAAACATAAAATTTATTATATATTTAAAATAGATGGTTTGATAATATTTATATATAAAAAATATAATTTATTTATTAAATAGAAAATCACGTTTTTCTTAAAAATTGCATTTAAAATTCCGTCGAGATCGTATGTTCCGTGAGGAGGTCTGCATCTCGCTCTACTAGTCTCGAGGATGTGCGATAACCCACACCATCCTGATCGAGTTCCCCAAAATTGGTTGTAGAGGCATAATCGCAAGGAATATAATCACACAATTTAAAGAAATACGGTTTTTAATAGTTTAAGGTATTTATTTAAAAAGTCGTATTTGCCACCAGATATTGTTTTCAAGAGAATCGTGCTATGTCAAGATGTGTGTCAAGATGTGTGTATGTGAGAGGTAGGTCATTACCTCGTGAGGTTTTCTAAAGGTATACTAAGCTAAATACTTAAAAGATTTCATATGTAAAGTTTGTGGTATTTAAACGAAAAATGCAAATAAAAGTTATATAATTTGATATTTTAAGATGAAACTTGTTCTCAATGTTTGTTTCATGATTATTAAGCAAGGTATATTGATATGAATGATTGATTATTAAGAAAGATGGTGTTTTTAATGAGTTTAGAAACGGATGTCGAAATAACTCCACTTCGAAATGTTTTGAAAATAGAACTTTTTAAATTAGAAGGAGAGGAGAAGAGAGGGGAGGTTTAGGAAAAGGTTGGTGGCTTCATGGAGTCGCGGGGTCGCCAGAATCGTCTCGAATCCTCGCCGGAACTGTCTCGAATTCTCGCCGGAACTTGACCTAGTGCTAACTCCACTTGTACTCTTCTTTGACTTGGAAATTTTGAGGATTTTTGAAAATAGATTTCAAAATTAAGAGGGCTAGGGTATGATGTTGTATTTATAGGATGGAAGGGTTCAAGGATTGAAGAGAGAATTAAAACTGCATTAAAAATTGAATTAAAGAGTGAATTTACACTCTCTGGATAAACACAGGAAAATCAAACAGAACAGGGGTTAAGGGGGTAGGCCAAGGGTCATGTGGGAAGAAAATGGGGCCATTCCCTACGGATGGGACTGTTGGCGCCGGGCTAAACCCCGATCTCGCTGGTCAAATTAGGGCTTTGGGTGCTGGGATTTGAGCCACGTGTCTTAGTCCGTGTTAATACCCTTTTGCACATGTTTATTTTATCTGACTTTTCATTTTTACGTGTATTGCACGTGTAAACCTTTGGGCTTCCAAAAAGTTTAAAATAAAAATCAGTAAAAATAATATGTGGCTGAGGGGACTTGAACACAAGGGCTATGTCACAGCAGTGCAAGGCTTTACCAATGAGCTACAGGTTGCTTCTTATTGTTTTCAAACAAAAATAATACTTAAAGTATACTCAGGTTTGCAAATACTCCATTCTGTACATTAACTTTAAAAAATTTGTACAATAAAAACAGAGTCGTTACATTAGTTCTTTCTCTGGATCAGAGATACACAAGACAAACCTCCCACAAGTTGAGAATTTAATTCTCATCGGGAGGATCTTGTTCTTGAGTATCAAAGATTCAGAAAAGAATTAGGTCCAAAAGAAAAACAAAATGAAAAAGAACATATAAAAGAATTTAGTTCTTAAGGAAAAACTGGATCCCGGATCTTGAAAAACAAAGATCTTGGTGATCATTAATGGTCAAAATGGCATTAACAGAGATTTAATCTCTAAAAAAGGAAAAAAGACTAGCGCCTCACGTGGGCGCCCACTTTTAACAGCACCTAGCTCCTCACGTGAAAAACACGCGGGCGTCCAAAACAGAAGGCCGGCGCCTCACGTGAAACACACATGGGCGCTGAATAAAAGTGCTCATCACTCCCTATGCAGCCGAAAATAGCTAAGTGCTTAGCACTGATTGGGCAGCGCCCAGCGCCGCACACGCTCCTCACGTGGGCGCCATACAAAAAGTGCTTAGCACTTCATATGGAGCCAAACGGCTGAGTGCTTAGCACTGATTGGGCAGCGCCCAGCGCCGCACGTGCACCTCACGTGGACGCCATAAAAATTGCTTAGCACTTCATGATTAGTCAAAACGACTAAAGTGTTCAACACTCATCGGGCAGAGCACATGACTTAATACTTCACATGACATACATGTGAGTGCCAGAGCTCAAATAAGTGCTTAGCACTTTTACATGAAAAGAAAAGGGCTGAACAAACAGAGCCTAAATAAGTGCTTAGCACTCTTGAATAAAAAAAAAAGACTAAGTAGACTTAGCCCAAATTGGCTAAGTCTCTGAGATTTTCTTGCAGCTGAGCCCAAATACTCTTTTCCTGGATCTTAAATAAAAATGATTCTTGAAATTTTGCTAAGTTGATCTTAGTCTCAAATTAGACTGACGCATCCTTAGCAAGAACAAATTGAGCCCAAATACTCACACATTTAAGTTAATCTTAATCTCAAACCAGATTAACGGTCCTTAAATAAACCTAAGCCCAAATATAAAATATACGGATTTGGACTGATCTACGCCCTACGGGCGATGACATAAACTAGTCTCCATATACAATCCACGGGCAACCAAAACATACACGACACGAAGTGAACTTCCGGAGCAGGAGAAAGTGGTTATTGCAATGCGGTAACGTAATTAACTGCAGGGGCTTGCGCCTGCAGGGAAGAGCGTCCCCACAATCAAAAACCCCTCATAAAATATGGGGGAATCTGATAAAGTCTGCTACAACGGTCGCGCCTGTCCAAACCTCCGATATATGGTGTCATAAATCAACTTGGTATCTTCGGAGAGGTGGACGGATAAATCCAAATAGTATCTGCCCCCAAATTCAGGTAAGACGATCTATCCCAGTTCGTCTCTGTTTTCGGCGGTAAACAATGCTCATATATATTTAAGTTGATCTTAATCTCAAACTAGATTAACGGTTCTTAAATAAAACAAACCTAAATTTAAGATATACGGATTTGGACTAATCCGCACCCTACGGGCAACGACACAAACTAGTCTCCTTATACAATCCACGGGCAACCAAAACAAACAAAAACACACACGACACGAAGTGAACTACCGGAGCAGGAGAAAGTGGTTATCACAATGCGATAACGTAATTAACTGCAAGAGCTTGCGCCTGCAGGAAAGAGCGTCCCCACAATCAAAAACCCATCATAAAATGAGGGGGAATCTGATAAAGTCCGTGTCTGTCCAAACCTCCGATATATGGTGCAATAAATCAACTTGGTATCTTCAGAGAGGTGGATGGATAAGTCCAAATAGAATCTGCCCCCAGATTCAGGCAAGACGACCCATCTCGGTTTGTCCCCGTCTCCGGCGGAGAACAGCCGGTGCCCATTGTTCACCGCCGGAGACGAAGACGAACCGGGATGGATCGCCTTGCCTGAATCTGGGAGCAGATACTATTTGGATTTATTCGTCCACCTCTCCAAAAATACCAAGTTGATTTATGGCACCATATATCGGAGGTTTGGATGGATGCGGCCGTTGTAGCGGACTTCGTCAGATTCCCCTCGTTTTATGAGGGGGTTTTGATTGTGGGGACGCTCTTCCCTACAGGCGCAAACCCCTGCAGTTAATTACGTTACCGAATTGCGATAACCACTTTCTCCTGCCTCGGAAGTGCACTTCGTGTTGTGTGTATTTTTGTTTGTTTTGGTTTCCCGTAGATTGTATACGGAGACTAGTTTATGTCGTCGCCCGTAGGGCGCGGATTGGTCCAAATCCGTATATCTTTAGATTTGGGTTTGGTTTATTTAAGGACCGTTAATCTGATTTGAGATTAAGGTCGACTTAAACATATGAGCATTTGGGCCCAATTATTTTAGTTTAAAGACATCAAGGTCCATTATTGCCATATTTGAGGAGAATATTAGTTTAGGGACATCTCGGTCTGACATTCCCATTTTAGGGACGAATGTTAGTTTAGAGACATTTCGGTCCATTATCGCCATGTTTGAGACGAATAATTAGTTTAGGGACATTTTGGTCCGACATTCCCATTTTGGGGACGAATGTTAGTTTAGGAACATTTCGGTCCAACATTCCCGTTTTGGGGACGAATATTAGTTTAAGAACGTTTCGGTCCAACATTCCCGTTTTGGGGACGAATATTAGTTTAAGAACGTTTCGGTCTATTATCGCCGTTTTTGGGGACGAATATTAGTTTAAGGACGTTTCGGTCCATTATCGCCGTTTTTGGGGACGAATATTAGTTTAAGGACATTTCAGTCCATTATCGCCGTTTTTTAGGCGAATATTAGTTTAGGGACATTTCAGTCCCTTATCCATTTTGCGCGCACGTGTATTTATTACGTGACGAAGTGAACAATGGTGATATGGAATGTGCCCAATTTGGGGCACGATCCAATTTGAGGCCTGCATATCAATTTGGAAGTGCATCAATGTAAAAGAAGTTGTTGGTCGTCGGGACCCGCCACCTCTGTGAAGACATTGAAGAATTACAACGACATGTCTCAGAGGTGTGAAGAGATGTACCCTTAAACCAAATTCTGTATTTGAGGGAAAAGATCATGGTGGATCATTTAAGAATCATTAGTCTTATTTGAGACTAAGATTAGGAGATATGGGATGAATATCATTTTGGATATTATCAATGAGAGATCATTAATCATGTTTGAGACTAGGATCAGTTTGGAAATCGCGAGTATATGGGCTCGCTTGAAAAATCAAAGAGGTTTAACCTCAGGAAACTAAGCCAATTTGGGCTAAGACTGGGTTTCTGTACTACCCAGCAGTGCTAAGCACTCAGTTAAACAGCACTCACGTGTGTTTCACGTGAAGCGCTGAAATAGTGCTAAACACTAATTTCTGTGGTGTCCGTGTGTTTCACATGAGGCGATGCACTAGTGCTAAGCACTAGCTTTCTGTGGCGCCCACGTGCATTTCACGTAAGGCACTGCACTAGTGTTAAGCACTAACTTTTCAGGCGCTCACGTGTGTTTCACGTGAGGCGCTGTGTAACTTGGCCTTGAGCACGTGTTTTTCACATGAAGCGCTGAGTTCTTTTGGAGATTTAATTTCTGTTGATATTTTTTAGAGAACTTAAATCTCTGTTAATGGTATTTTGACCATTAATAATCACCAAGATCATTATTTTGAGGATCTGGGATCGTGTTCTTTAAAAACTAAGTTCTTGATTTGAAGGAACTAAGTTCCTGGAGTATTATGAACTCTATGTTCTTCATTCAATCTTGTTCTTCCCTGAATTTTTAATTCTCAAGAACAGAATCTTCTCGATAAGAATTAAATTCTCAACTTGTGGGAGACTTGTCTTATAAATCTCAGATCCAAAAAAAGAACTAAGTTCTTTGAGAATGGTTAAACCCTTAGATGTGATATGATAAGTAAATGAGATATTTTGATCTCTTCTTTTTTCTTTACCTACGGTTTCTAGGAGGGAGATCATCTTTTTTTTAGAGAGAGAATTAAATTCTCTGTTCTTTTTAGAGCCTTCTGTATTTTTACAGAAGCTTATGGAGGGGTTTCCTCTCCTTTTAATCCTCCTCCTCCCTTTTGATTAATCTCTTTGCTCCTATTTATAGGAAAAGAGAAAAATCAATTTGTTGAAAAAATCTCTCATTGAGAGTTCATGATTGATTTCATGATCAATCGAAATGATCTTTTAGATCAATCGGTTAATTTTATTCACCGTTGGATTTTTAATCCAAAGGCTCTCTGTTTAACAGAGAAAATTTCTTGTTTGTTTAACAAGATTAGGAAATATTTTCCTAAGATAGAATTTTATTCTATCATATGAATATCTTGTTAGTTTAACAAGATTAAAATTTTATTCCAACATAGAATTTAATTCTATCATATGAATATCTTGTTAGTTTAACAAGATTAGAATTTTATTCTATCATATGAATATCTTGTTAATTTAGTTAAACAAGATTAGGAATATATTTTCCTAATATAGATTTTAATTCTATCATATGGATATCTTGTTAGTTTAACAAGATTAGAATTTTATTCCAACATAGAATTTAATTCTGTCACATAGAATTTTATTCTATCATATGAATATCTTGTTAGTTTAACAAGATTAGAATTTTATTCTATCATATGAATATCTTGTTAGTTTAACAAGATTAGGAATATATTTTCCTAACATAGAATTTAATTCTATCATATGGATATCTTTTTAGTTTAACAAGATTAGAATTTTATTCCAATATAGAATTTTATTCTATCATATGAATATCTTGTTAGTTTAATAAGATTAGAATTTTATTCTATCATATGAATATCTTGTTAGTTTAATAAGATTAGGAATATATTTTCCTAACATAGAATTTAATTCTGTTATATGAATATCTTGTTGGTTTAATAAGATTAGGAAAATATTTTCCTAAAATAGAATTTTTTTTCTATCAGATGATCACCGTTTGATTTTTTATCCAAGGGTCCTCCGTTTAACAGAGAAGATCTTTCTAGTTTGAGAAAAATCAGGAAAATATTTCCCACATAGAATTTAATTCTATCAGATGGTTTAATTGGTGATATTTTATCACCTTTGGATTTTAAATCCATGATTCTCTGTTAGAAAAAGATCTTTCCATATTAGAAAGATCAGGGAAAATATTTCCCAAATAGAATTTAATTCTATCACATAGAATTTAATTCTATAAGATGGGATCATCTTAAATTGGGGCGCTCACATGCTTTGCATGTGAGCGCTGCCAAAGAATGCGGCAAGAGAACTCACGTGTTTAACACGTGACCCCTAGTATGGGTTTTAGCCTGTTTATTTTCAGTGCTCATATGTTTTGCATATGAGCGCTCACGTGTTTAACACTTGAGGCCGGTTTGGCCTTTAGGTTTATTTTATTCAGCACTCATATGCTTTGCATATGAGCGCTCACGTGTTTAACACGTGAGGCCAATTTGATCCTTAGTTATTTGTTTTCAGCGCTTATATGCTTTGCATATGAGTGCTCACGTGTTTAACACGTGAGGCCAGTTTGACCTTTAAGTTTATTTTATTCAGCGCTCATATGCGTTGTATATGAGCGCTCACGTGTTTTACACATGAGGCCAATTTGACCCTTAGTTATTTGTTTTCAGCGCTTATATGCTTTGCATATAAGCGCCCATGTGTTTAACACGTGATGCCAAACTATAAGGATTCTTTTCCTCTTTCTTTTCTCTCCCTTTTTTTTAAGGGAACAAATAGCTCTTTACCAAAAAATTTGGCGGGAACACCTATCAAGTGGCATAAGGCCGACTATCCTAGAATTAGGCAGTCGAACCCCCCCAGGCAAGAGTGGTGTCTTAATGTGAACCGATCCAGCGGGCCGATGTCCTGCTTTCCGAGCAGGCTTTGAGCTGGGCTGGACTCAGTCCTGCGCGTTTTGTGGGTAAGTTAGGGCTTGTGCCGATCTATTTAGACTTCATCTAAATTTAGTTGTTGTTTTTGGTCGCTGAACTTTTTCTGATGGTATCTTGCAGAGCCGATAGATCGATCGAAGATTATGGCCGCCAAGGCCCAGAGGATGAAGGGTGGTGGCGCAAGCTCATCTCGACCTGCTTCGGGCGCGGCTCCCCGGCAAGCACCTTCAGCCAAGGATTCCGCAGCGCCCCCCCTGTTCTGGAGGAACGCCGCGGAGGAGGGCAAAAGCACACGCGAGATCCATCCCCCCGGGCTAGGACGGAAGTGCTGCCTCCTGCCGAATCCCCACTCAAGAGGCAGAAGAGGGTGGTTTCTCGGCCCCCTCAGGCCGGGATTCAGGTGCAAGAGGGCGACTTCTGCATCGAGGTGCTCTCGGGACTCTCTGTGGCCGATAGTTTACTGGCGGACATGGAGAAGGCAGCGGGGACCAAGATCCCCCAAGGCATCATGAAGGCTCAAGCGGCGGCGATAGCTCAGGAAGCTGTTCAGGTCGATAATTCTCCCAGAATTTCTCCGAATAATGTATAAATAAAAAAATTTGCTTCTAACACGGCTCCCGTTTTCCCAGGTCCTCCAGCATTGCGCCCTCCTTGCTGCAATGGAGTCCGAGGAGGTAGCCCCGGCAATGAAGAAAGAGGGCGAATCTTCTTCGCGAGAAGAAGAGCTCCTCGTCCGGCTGCAACAGACGGAAGAGAAGGCGGCCCTCCTCAATTCAAGGTTGGTTGCGGAGGGCTTGACGGTCGCCAAATTGAAGGAGTCCCATCGGCTCCTGACTGAATCTAACCGGGCTATCCAGGCCCAGATAGGGAGGTCAACGGACTCTTCGATGTCATGAAGAGGCAGAGAAACTTGTTCAAGCGGTATACTCAGGCGTCTTGCGAGGCGGCGAAGCTCGCGGAGGGGAGAGCGGAAAGGGCCGTGGAGGAGTATAAGACTTATGACCAGTTCTACCTTGACCTCGCCGACTCCGCGGCCATCGGGTGGCACAACGCCCTCGATGCCGTTAAGGAAGCCATCCCCGGGTTCGACGATCAAGAGCTTCGTGCTAGGTATCCCCTAGCCGAGGAAGGGCCGCAGGGGGACAGTGTTGAGCCGACCGGGGGAAGCGATGCGGTGGGCGGAATCGCTGAGTAGGACATTGCGATCGTAGCCCCAGAAGGAGGCACCGATCAAGGGGAAGTGGCGGCCGAGAAGACGGTTTGAGCTACCCCTGCCTCGGTAATCAAATTTTGTAAGCCTCCAGGCATTTTGTAAGGCTAGGGAGCCCATAGTACCTTGTATACAATTTTTGGATATTAATAAAGTACTTTTAGCTCGCCAGTATTTTCATCTCGCAAATATTTTTAGCTCGCAAGTATCTTTAGCTTGCCAGTATTTTCATCTCGCAAGTATTTTTAGCTCGCAAGTATTTTCATCTCGCAAGTATTTTTATCTCGCAAGTATTTTATATCACAAGTATTTTTATCTCGCCTTCAGAGTGCTTCTATTTTCGCAAGTGCAGATAGGTCGGTGTCCAGCGGACGTCCAGCACATGCAAAGTTGAGTGTCGAGTGCTGGGCGAGCGCGATGTGCGAGCTAGCGAAAGCCAAGCATAGGTAGACCGGCGTCTGCCATCACCCGGAGTCGATGTGTCGATCATGCGCCACGTATATAAATCGAACGAACGCCAAGTATAGGTAGGTCGGCGTCCCACTCACCCCGGAGTCGAGGTGATGATAGATCGTGCGCCACGTATAAATCGGACGAACGCCAAGTATAAGTAGGTCGGCGTACCCCTTACCCCGGAGTCGAGGTGATGGTTGATCGTGCGCCGCGTCTGAATTGGACCTTGAAAGAGCCAGGCAGGAAGCTACTCGGTCGCCTCTAGACGAGGGCTTAGGATCCGCGGAGTGGCCGGGCAGGAAGCTGCCTTCAGCGGATGAGTTCAGCAAGAAACTACTCGGCCGCCCCTTGGCGAGAGCTTTGGATCCGCGCAGTGGCCGGGCAGGAAGCTTGTAACGACCCTAAATTTTCTGTACAAAATTTTTCTTCTTAAAGTACAGAAAGGGTTTGCAAGCCTGAGCACAATTTAAAAGTTATTTTTATTTAAGAACATCAAGAAAGCACTTGTAGCTCGTTGGTAAAGCCTTGCACTGCTGTGACATAGACCATATGTTCGAATCCTATCAGCCACATATATTTTTTACTAATTTTTCTTTTAAATTTTTGGAAGCCCAAAAGTTTACACGTGCTCTGCACATAAAATGAAAAGTCACAGAAAAACAAACATGTGCAAAATTGTATTAACAGCGAGAGGGACACGTGGCATTCATCTGACGGCCCCCCTCAACAAAATGGCCAGCGAGATGGGCAATAAGGCCAGCACCGCCGGGCCCCCCGGAGGGGATGGTTTCCGTGTTTTGCCCACAAAACCCCTTGGCCTACCCCACTACCCCTGTTCTGTTTATTTTCCCTGCAATTATCCAGAGAATTAAAAATTAGCTTTAAATCCAATTTTTAATGCATTTTTAATTCTTTCTTCAATTCCAAAACCCTAATTTTACACTATAAATACAACCCCATACCCTAGCCCTCTTCATTTTGAAACCTGTTGTCAAAATTCTCAAAAAAATTCTAAGTCTAAGAAGAGTACAGGTGGAGTTATCCCTAGGTCAAATTCCGGCAAGGATTCGAGACGTTTCCGGCGACCTCGCGACTCCACGAAGGCAACTACCCTCATCCTCTACCTCCCCTCTCTCCTTTAAACTTATAAGTCCCATATCTCTTCTTCTCTTTCTACTATAAAACTTCTCTTTTTCAAAATATGTCGGTAAGTGGAGTTATACCGACATTTGTTTCTAAAACCTTTGAAAACCATAATTCTTCTTAAGAATCACTTGTACTCATGTATATACCTTACTTGTAATCATTTAACTGATATTTAGAAACCAATTTCACTCTAAAACTCCATGTTAAATAACTTTAATTAAGCTTTTACGTTTAAATACCATGAAGTTTACATACGACATCTTTTAATTGTTTTGCTTAATATTACCTTTAGAAAACCTCACGAGGTAATGACCTACCTCTCACATACACACATCTTGACATAGCACGATTCTCTTGAACAATATTTTTGTAGCAAAATACGACTTTTCATCAAAATACCTTAAACTATTAAAATCCTGGATTTCTTTAAATTGTGTTACTAAATTCTTTGTGATTGTGCCTATACAACCCATTTCGGGGAACCCACTATTGGATGGTGTGGATTATCGCACATCCACGGGCTTGTAGGGCGAGATGTAGACCTCCTCACGGAGCATACGATCTCGATGGAATTTTAATACAATTTTTAAAAAAAACGAGGATTTCTATTTAATAATAAAAATGTATTTTTAATAATTATATAAATATTATCAAATTATATATTTTAAATATATAATAAAATTCCATGTTTTCTAGAAAATAAACGAATGACAAGTTTCACTAAAATACCATCAAGTATCAATACAAGACAAAGTTTACATTAAAATACCTTGAATTATTCAAGCTATGTATATTTTCACTAATATACCTCACTCTTTAAAATTAACATTCATGACAATTCTAAATAATATAAATAATTACTCGAGCTTTATTTTGAAAGTATATTAAAATCATTTTTCGTAAAACCCCTTAAGTTATATAAAATTACATTAAGGACCCTAGTAAATATAGGTTTAAGCGGGACCAATTCTCTTGAGTCTCAAGGAGCCGGAGAAAGTGGGTGCCTGCCTATTTAAGGTAGAAAATTAAAACGGAGTTATCAATGGTAATTGTCCTTGAAAAAGACACAAATCCTGCCGTCCATGTGCAGCAGTTACCGA
Organism: Agapanthus africanus; assembly: GCA_030015575.1. Classification (NCBI taxonomy): domain Eukaryota; kingdom Viridiplantae; phylum Streptophyta; class Magnoliopsida; order Asparagales; family Amaryllidaceae; genus Agapanthus; species Agapanthus africanus. The sequence goes on from CM057347.1 coordinate 401,120,882, forward strand.
TAACTCCTAAACCTATTTCAGGATCCAATTCTGTTTAAAGTGTCTGACTCAAGTCTGAGTCCAAGTAATAATTTGATTCCAATTCACATGAATCCAATTCTAACATGAATACAATATACCAAACATGTATACTTGAACTGAACCTGAATACCAGAACAATATCAACATGCAAACATAACTTTACTTGACCGAACCATGACTATATCTTGACCTGACTACATGACTACTTGATATATCCTGAATCTGTTTACATGAACAACTTATACCATGGTCTCGGCAAGTCTGATAACTACAATCAATACAATATATATATTACGGGGTTTTAACGGGGTAGATTGGTACGGAATGTGTTAAAAGTGGCACGATAATGGTCACTAAAAGACACCTACATGAACATTCTGTGCCGTTGTCCCGTGGGTTTTGACGGGGCCTTGTACTTACATGTTACCTTAGTCCACGGAGCAAGTTGGACTCCTCTCGTATACACTGATACATTCTGTACCAAGCTACAAACAACTATGTTAGCATAACAACAAATAATTTACCAGTTCTATTCTCTTTACTTGTCTATTCCATTCTATTTTTTTGGGACTTACCGAGCGCTAGTTCGCTGACGACATTCATGTTTCTTTCTTTCTTTGGAATGTTCGTCAGGAGGACCCGACCTTCAGGAGACCGAGCCCAGCCAGGAGTACTTGGAGCAGATCACCGAGCAGCATGACTTCTGTCTTTCACTTGTACTTATTTCAGTTCATATGCCATTGTTTAGGCATTGCTTTCCATCATTGTATTTTCCTTTTCAAACCAGTTGTAATGTTAAGAAAGAATGTTAATAAAAGTTGTTGTTATTATTACATCTCTTGTTATTCTTGTGTATTCATTTATATTGCTTGTTTACGCTTAACGTGTTTACTTCTGAGTAAATACGTCGCGTGTCTCGTCACGTCTCCTTCCTCGTACACTAGGAAGCGGGGCGTGACAAAGCTGCCTTCAACGGATGAGCCGAGTAGGAAACTACTTGGCCACCTCTTGGCGAGGGCTTTGGATCCACGGAGTGTCCGGGTAGGAAGCTACCTTCAGCGGATGATTCAAGCAGGAAACTGCTCGGCCGCCTCTTGGCGAGGGCTTTGGATCCACGGAGTGGCCGGGCAGGAAGCTGCCTTCAGCGGATGAGCCGAACAGGAAACTACTTGGCCGCTTCTTGGCGAGAGTTTCCCAGATTCTATGTTTTTCTAGGAAATGTCATTCAATCTTCTTTGACCTGTATTTTAAGGAAAGTGCGACATGAAATCGGGTGCCACGTGGTCGTGCCTCATTGGGAAAGTGCGATATCTCGTGATTTGCGTTGTAGCGTGAGAAGATCTCGGCCGTTGGAAGATTTTTTGTTGAGGCTATAAATATCGAAGGCGTGGTTGAATTCCTCCTAGATGCTACGTTCCTTGAAGATGATGGGCCACGTTTACACCATCAGAGAGATCGTGTCCCGAGACAATGTGTATTTCTATGGTCTTGACCGTTCCGAGGCGACGTATGAGGCTGTGATAAGTCGTATGGAGGGGCATTGCGGTCGTCTACTTCCCTAATGATCTCCTCTTCTACAAGTGCTAATCTACGCGATATGGAGGTCATCCCCGGGTCTTTATAATGTTCTGTCCCTGTAGGCGATGGACGGGGCGTTTGATAAGATGCATACGGCCCATGAGCTTGGTCTTATCTCGAAGAGCCGGAGGGATCGCTCGGTCGACATTCTTCTCAAGTGTTTCCAGCAGAGGTTGGTTGGGGCGTCGTGCTCGGCGGTTGGGGATCCCGGCGAATCCGTAGCTTCTAAGGCCACGGGCACCATCAGAGGGAGCGAGCGGAGGTTGCCTGGGCTCGGCTGGAGGAGCTCTCTTCCGAGTATCATCGTCAATATTTTCTTAATTCTCTTCCTCCTTTACTGTAATACTTGTAATGTTGTGGAGCCAAGAATACCTCTGAATAAATTATAAATAAATTTTCTTTTGGTCAAGGTTACGGTGTGTCATCTCTCTTCTCCCCCCTTTTTTTTTGCGCACCGGCCGATCTATGCCCCTTCCATGCCTCTTAACTCGGAGCCGAGGAAAAGAAGGAAGGGTGGGGTTACGGGTCGGTGTCGAAGTCTATCTTGCGTGAGGACATAGTTCGTAGAATTTAGTAGATGTGAAAAGAAACTATATTATTCGGAAAAAAAAGGGGGGTACATGTTTATCTGTACAACTTAAGCTTTTTGGCGTTATATGGCCGAGGGAAATTGTGCCCTTTGGAGTCCTGGAGGCGGTAGGGTCCACCGGGCAATGTCTCTGTCACGAGAAAGGGCATGTCCCATTTTGGGGAGAACTTATGTAGCTTCGCTTGGTCTATGAACTCGTTTCGCCGTAAGACCAGGTCTCCTGTCTTGAAGGCTTGATGCCTGACTCGAGCGTTGTAGCAGCGGGCGGTTTGCTGCTGATAGGCAGCCATCTTGATTTGCGCCCGATCTCGTTTTTCTAATAAGATGTCCAAGTTGCTTCGTAGGGCTAAGGTGTTAGCTTCATCGTTAAAGTGCTCGACCCGATAGCTGGGCAATCCGATTTCTGTGGGGACCATCACCAAGGTACCGTAGCAGAGGCTGAACGGGGTTTCTCCCGTGGGTGTTTTTCTCGACGTCCACAGTGCCCATAGTACCCAAGGTAGTTCCTCAACCTAGCAGCCTTGCCTTCCTTCTAGGCGAGTTCGAGCCCTCGAATGACGCTTTGGTTCGCTATTTCGGCTTGCCCATTGCATTGGGGATGGGCGACCACGGCAAACTTCATTAATATGTTATAGTCGTTGCAAAATTTCTTGACTTTGTTGTTCTCGAAGTTGGTTCCATGGTCGGTGACGATGCACCTTGGGATTACGAATCGGGAAATTACGTTGTTCTGCAGAAATTTTATCGTAGAGGCGGCGTCCGGTTTCCTGATAGGCACGGCCTCAATCTACTTTGTGAAGTAGTCTATGGCGATAAGGATGTACTTGTGTCCACCAGTGCCGGCGGGAAGCTGGCCCACCATATCCATCCCCCACTTCGCAAATGGCCAAGGGGAACTCAGTGGCATTAGTTCGGTGGCGGGGAGACCAGGGATGCTGCTGAAGAGTTAGCAGCTCTTGCATCTTCTGACCATTTTCTCGGTATCTTGATGTATTCTGCTTCGTGGGGGCTTTTGGACTAGGCAGCGGGCCCCTTGATGCGTCCCTCCGACCCCTTCGTGTATTTCTCGTAAGATATAGTCTGCTTCGTGGGGGTCGATGCATCGGAGCAGAGGTTGAGTGTACGACTTTTTGTATAGGTTTTCTTTGCACCATATGAAATGGCGAGCTTTTGCTCGAAGTCGACAAGCCTCGGCCCGGTCATCCGGAAGAATCCCATCTTTCAGAAATTCTACAATGGGCTTTCTTCAATCCGGGGCATCTTCTTGGGTCGTGTAGATTTGGAGTATTATCTCTCCATCTTCCACGCTGGGTCACGGCAGGACTTCAAAGAGGATGTTTCTCTTATGATTGGCCGAATAGGAGGAGGCAAGTTTGCTCAGGGCATCGGCCTCAGTGTTCAGATTGCTGGGAATCTGCTCCACTTGGACTTCGTCGAATTTTCTCCGAAGCCTTCTTACCTCCGCCGGGTATTTTATCATGAGTGGTTCTCGGGCTTCGAAACGCCCGGTTACTTGGCCGACGACCAGTGCGGAGTCGCTGCGTATCCGGATGGTTTTCAGCCCTACTCCGAAGGCGATTCGTAGCCCGGCTAACAGGGCCTCGTATTCTTCCGAGTTGTTTAACGCTTTAAAACCAAGTTTCAGAGAGTACTCCATTTCTGCTTCATTTGGGCCGCGGATGATCAGGCCAGCCCTACATCCCTCCTCGGTGGAGGATCCGTCTACATAGAGCACCCAGTCCGGGATTAGGCCGGGCACCTCCTCGACCGAGGGCCATGGGGCGGGGCCCTGAACCGTCGTTCCTTCCTTAGTGGGAATGGTGCACTCGACAACAAAATTGGCTAAAGCTTGTGCTTTAATTTCCCGTCTGGGTCGGTACTTGATGTCGAACTGGGATATCTCTCACCTCCATTACTCTAAGCGGACTGATGATTCGGGGGATGCGAGGATATTCCCTAAAGGTTGTTCAGTGAGGACGAGGATTGTGTGTGCCTGGAAATAGTGTCGTAGTTTCCTGGACGTGATGACAAGCGCGAGGACTATTTTTCTATGGCCGGGTATCTAGTTTCCGCGTCCTTGAAGGCATGGCTTACATAGTAGACCGGTTTCTGCGTTCCTTCGAACTCTCTGATGAGCACTGAGCCCGCGGCTTGGTCGGAGACGGCCAGATATAGTAACAGCCCATCACCTTTGAAGGAGTGGTGGGGTCGCGAGGTGTGCCTTGAGTTGTTCTAAAGCGCCTTGGCATTCCTCAAACCATTCAAACCTGGGAATTTTCCTTAGGGCTCTGAAAAAAGGGAGTCATTTTTCCCCGAATCTGGACATAAAGCGGCTTAAAGCAGCCACCCTCCCGGTGAGTTGCATGATATCGACATTGCTTTTAGGCGTCGCCATGTTGATGATGGCGCTGATCTTCTCTGGGTTCGTCTCGATTCCTCAGTGGGTGACCATGAACCCAAGGAATTTTCCGCTTGTGACGCCGAACGCGCATTTGACTAGATTCAGCTTCATCTTGTATTTTCGCAGGACGTCGAATGTTTCGGCGAGGTCTGTTGTGTGTCCGGCCGATGTGACGGATTTCACGAGCATGTCGTCGACGTAGACTTCCATGTTTCTCCCAATTTGCGATCTAAGTAGTTTGTTGACCAGTCGCTGGTACGTGGCTCCAGCGTTCTTAAGTCCAAAGGGCATTACCCTGTAGTGGTATACTCCCCGATCCGTGGTAAAGGCTGTCAGCTCTTCGTCGGCCGGGTTTCATTCGGATCTGATTATAACCGGAGAAGACATCCATGAAGCTCAGTAATTCGTGACCGGCCGAGCTGTCTACTAGTTGATCTATCCGAGGAAGCGGGTAGTTGTCTTTGGGGCAAGCCTTGTTTAGGTCCGTGAAATCGACACACATGCGCCATTTCCTATTCGCCTTTTTGACCATAACTACGTTCGCCAGCCAATCCAAGTAGTCCAGGTTCCAGATGAAGTCGGCAGCAAGCAATCGGTCCACTTCCTCCTCTATCGCCCTTTGTTTTATTGGTACGAAACTTCTCTTCTTTTGTCGGATTGGCTTGGCTTTCGGGTCGACCCCAAGCTTGTGGAAGATCACCTTAGGATCGATTCCGGTCATGTCCATCGGCGTCCAGGCGAACACATCCGAGTTGTTCCGGAGGAATCGGATCAGGTCATCGCGGACGCTCCCTGTCAAGAGAGAACCAATCTGGACAGTCCGGCCGTCTACCACTTCTATGAGGGGAACTTCCGCTAACGTTTCCACCGGTGCGCCGCAGATTTCCGTTCGGTCGTCGCGTGTGTCCAAGGTGCCCTAGGGATCATGCGTATCTTCAAAGTCATCGCCCTGCTTCCCAGCGGGCGATGTTGAGGCGAGGCAGATCCTGGCAGTTTGCTGATCTCCATAGGCACGGCCTATCCCTCCGTTATCTAAAGGGAATTTGAGCGCGAGGTAGTAAGTTGAGATTTGAGACCGAAGGGCGTTTAAGGTGGGGCATCCCAGGAGGATGTTATAGGACGACGGAATCTTGGCAACGAGGAAGTTTACCGATATGGTTCGCGTTTTGCCAGCATCCCCAATGTTGAGTAGGAGGGTGATCGAACCTTCGGCCGGGATGGAATGGTTGGTGAACCCGGAAAGGACATGAGAGGTCGGTTAGAGATCGGAGGGACCTAATCCCATATGCTGGAAACAGTCATAGAATAGGATATCTGCTAAGCTTCCTGAATTAACCAATATTCTCCGGACCTCGTATCGGTGAACTCGGGCTACTATCACAAGGCGGTCATTATGAGGGAGTGATATGCCGTGAAGGTCTTCCTCGGTGAAGGTGATCGGGTCATCCTTCCTGTGCTTCTTATAGGGCGGATCACTTATAGCCATGACTGGTACGGGGCAGCGGTCCCCCTCACTGTCCAGAGTCGGATGAGTCGAGATGACCATGATCTGACCGATTGTTAACTCCCCGAGAGGGGGTTGGTCTTTCTGCTCTTGTTCCGCCTGCCGCTTGTCTCGTAGGTATTTCGCCAGGTGGCCTGAGCGGATCAGTTCCTCGATATAGTCATGGAGTTGCTTACTACTCTCGGTTGGGTGGCCATGCGACCTGTGGTAAGCGCAATACGGGCCCAGGAGCCATTTGCCCGCCCTTTGGGTTGTCGGCGGGAGCCTGAAAAACCTCTCGCCTTTAGCTCCTCTAGCAGTTCCGTCTGGGAGATGTTCAGAGGAGTGTACTTATGGAATCTCGAGGCATAGGGTTTTGGGTGGTCGGCTTTCTTTTTGTCCTCTCTGTCCCGTTTCTTTCGGTCTGCTTGGTCACCCTGGGATAGGTTGGCGTTCACCTCCAACTCGAGTTGAATCTCTCGCTCGGTCCATGCTTTTACTTCGGCCATGGTCCTAGGTTGCGCTAATGCTAAAGAGCGGAGCCACTCATTGTGTCTAAGACCTGACCTCCGGGCAGTGATAACCGTCTCGTCGCGATGCTCGGATTTCTCGAGAAGGGCATTATAGAAGCGGGTGACGTACCCCTTAAAGGATTCCTTATCTCCACTTTTGATAGTGAACAGATAGTCGACAGTCTTTTTCTTCTGACGGCTACCGACGAAATGACCAAGGAATTGGGTAGCCAACTCGTCAAAGGTCGAGATTGAGCGTGGCGCGAGCCCTCGGAACCAATCTCGGCCAGCCCGGATGAGGGTGGTGGGGAAGGCTCGGCATTGAGCCGCGTCTGAGTTGTCTTGGAAACTTATGCCTGCCGTAAATGCATCCAAGTGGTCGTTCGGGTCGGACTTACCTTCGAAGAGGGCCACTTTGGGCAATTTGTGTCACGCCCCGCTTCCCGGTGTATGGAAAGGGGACGCGACGGGCCCGCTACGTATTTACTCAGAAGTAAACACGCTAAGCGTATCTAAGCAATATAGAGTAAATGTACACAAGAAAGATGACAATAAATGTAATTGAACAGCAACTTTTATTTATTAAACATTCTTTTACAGGTACAACTAGAAATGTAAATACATGAATAGAAAGCAATGCTTAAACAAAGGCATAACTGAAATGAAAATATGTACAAGTTCCTACAGCTCTGGGTCAAAGGCTAACTGCTCCAAATCCTCAGTACTGGGCTCGGTCTCTAGTGCGTCCAAATCACCTGACAACATTCTAAAGAAAGAAGAAATGGAATGTCGTCAGCGAACAATCGCTCGGTAAGTCCCAAAGATGAGTAGAGATAAAATAGACAGAAAGAGAATAAGACTAGTAGTGTTTGATTATAATGTTAACGCAGTTATTTGTAGCTTGGTACAGAATATACCAGTGTATACGAGAGGGGTCCCACTATTCCGGAGACTAAGGTATACGGAGCACAAGGAACCGTTCAGCCACGGTACAACGGCAATGGATATTCAGGTTGGGTGTATTAAGGTTACAGTCTCATGCCACTTCTAACACATTCTGTACCAATCTACCCCATTAAAAACCCCGCGATGCCTTTTGTATTGATTGTATTGTTTTGTTATATATATGGATGACTTGCCGAAACCATGATATCAGTAAACAGAATGGATATAAATGGATAGTCATGTAGACGGAGTATATCCATGGTTTGGTTCAGTCAATATAGATTGTTATAGATTGAATAGACAGATTCATATTGAATTGTAGTTTTATACTTGAATCATAATCAAGTCAGATTGATTAGATTGAGACTCAATCTGAGTTAGACACTTTGAAAGGAAATTGAAATCCTGAATTAGTTTTGATGTTATCGGTAACTGTTGCACATGGACGGCAGGATTTGTGTCTTTTTCCAAGATAATTACCGTGTTGAGAACACCGTTTGTTAGATTGTCTACCTTAAATAGGCAATCACGCACATTCTCCGGCTCCCTGAGGCTCAAGAGAACTGGTCCCGCTTAAACCTATATTTACTAGGGTCCTTATTGTAATTTAGTATAACTTGAGGGGGGTTTATGTAAAAATAGTTTTGATACATATTCAAAATACACCTCAAGTATTTAATTATCGTCTTTAGGGTTTTCATAGATGTATATTTTATAAAAGTGAAGTTTCTAGTGAGTAGAACCTAGTTTTTATTGTATATGGTATTTTATTGAAATATTGGAATTGTTTTGTATTGAAATGGTACTTTCATGTAATTGTGATTCCTTTGATTTAGAAAACTTGGAACATTTGTATAATATATTAAAAATATATCTTTTGATAATATTCATATATATATATATATATATATGAAAATAAATTTTATTTTTTTTCTAGAAATCTCATTTTCTTAAAAATAGTAGTAAAAATTCCATCGAGAACGAATGCTCCTTGCAGAGGTCTGCATCTCGCTCTACTAGGCCCGAGGACGTGTGATAACCCGCACCATCCTGATCAGGGTTCTCCAAAATGGGTTGTAGAGGCGTAATTGCAAGGAATTAGTGAATACTCTTTTTAAAGAAAACGGTTTTGTAATAATTTAGGGTATTTTATTGTAACTCGTGATATTCCCAAAAACATTGCCCAAAAGTAAATCGTGCTATGTCCAATATGTATGGTGTGATGAGGTATGTCATTATCTCGTGAGTTTTCTAAAGGTAATACAAGTATTATGTTGATTTGTGTCGAAAATAAAGTATGTGGTATTTTACCGTAAAAATACGATAAAAGTTGCATAAAAGATTATTTTGAGATGAAACTTGTTTTGATGTGTTTGTTAATGTTTGTTAAACATTATATGAGAGTATGGTATTTTATTGATTAAGAAAAATAGAATTTTTAAAGAAAAACCGAATCGGAAGTCGGATTAACTCCGCTTCCGTCGGGTTTTGAAGAATGAAAGTTTTAGAATAGATAAAGAGAGGGGAAGAAGGGACTTACTGGCTACAAGGATAGATGGGAGAAGGGGGAAGCTACGGAAAGTGTCGGGGAGTCGTTTCGTCGCCGGAATCTCCTCGGAACTTCGCCCTTTGCTAACTCCACTTGCACAACTTGAGACTTGAGAATTTTAGAGAGTTTTGGCACTTGATTTCAGAATGAGGAGTGCCAAAAAATAGGGTTGTATTTATAGGGTAGGATTTGGGTTTAGAGGGTTAAAGAATGCATTAAAATTGGATTAAAGGGTGTTTTATTGTTCTCTGGAAAATGTGCAAAGAAAACAAACAGTCTAGGAGAAGTGGGGTAGGCCAAGGGGTGCTCGGGTGAAGAAATGGGGAGCATCCCCTACGGGGGGCCCGGCGGTGCCGGTCTTCCTCTTGAGCGTCGCCAGCCCAAATCCGGCTATGGAGGGTGGGATTTGTGCCACTTGTTAGTGTCGCTTGGTTTTCCCCAGTGCATGTGTTTGATTACTCTGTAACTTATCATCTTACGTGTAGTGCACGTGCAAACCCTTGGGCTTCTAAAAGATTTAAAAGAAAAATAAAAAGATAATGTGGCTGGGAGGATTCGATCACAGGGGCTACGTCACAGCGGTGCAAGGCTTTACCAATGAGCTACAAGTGCTTTCTTGTTGTTCAAAAGCAAATCAAATACTTATAGTGTACACAGGATTGCAAATACTCCATTTGTATATTAACTTTTAAACAATTTTCTGTACATTGAAATTGGAGTTGTTACAGTTTGTTTCTGGATGAGATACGCTCAGCTAGTAGCTGTTCGGTAAAGGGCCTTGTGAGTGAGTCAGGGGAGTACCTCGTGCCTTCGCCAGCCGTATGGTCATCCTGTCGTATGCCTTTGATTTTCCTTTCGAGGGCCTCTATTCTTTGTTGGTACCCCAAAGAATCTTCATAGTCGGAGCGCTTGCTACCTCCGCTCCTGGCTTGCACGATGGAGCGGCTCCGGCTCCGCTCTATCACGTTCCTTAAATCTTCGGGACGAACCCTTCGTGGATAGCCCCGGCGCTTGTCATACGCGTGACCTTGACGGAAGTGGCTGTAGGGTATTTTTCGTTACCCCATTGAGATGGGAATACGCGCGCGCTTGTCAAGCGTACTACAGATTCCCCTTGCCTAGGGTAGGCGGGGGTTTATTGATTGTGGGGATCCGAATCTCCGGCAACCGCGAACTAAGCTACCGTTAATTACCTCTCGCCTTTGGAGCGAGAGAACCTCCGATTGACGGGTCAAACTGGTCATGCTAACTCGATGTGCAGTGTACGTATATTTTGAAAGGGTTTTGGATATATCGAGGGCCCCGCAGAGTTTTACGGGGGTCCCGCTATCCGGATAGCGTGCTGGGAGTCAAAGGGGTTAGCAGCCCCCTTGCGGGGTGTGGGGTGCGGGGCAGCACCCCGTTAGAAAAAAATTCCTAATGGGGGACATGTTTCTGGTGTGGAGTGCACAAAAAATGAGGGGTGGGGAGCGTCTTAAAGACGTGTGCCAGGCGCGTGGGCGCTGGACGCCAGCGGATCACGTGCGCAGCACGCGACCGCTGGTCGCCAGCGGGTCACGTGAGCTGCACGCGACCGCTGGTCGCCGGCGGGTCCCGTAAGCTGCACGCGACCGCAGGGCGCTGAGCGCCCGCAGGTCGCGCGAGGTGCATGTGGGCGCTTAGCGCCCACGGGTCACGTGCCCTGCAAGCAACCGCTGGGCGCCCGTGGGTCACGTGCCCTGCACGCGACCGCTGGACGCCTGCGGGTCACGTGCGCGGCACGCGACCGCTGGGCGCCCGCGGGTCACATGCGCGGCATGCGACCGCTAGAAACACCAGCGGGAAAAGGGGGCTTAGCCCCAGGGTTAGGAGTTAAACTCCCAAGGGGGGCTTTGGAGTTGAACTCCTAACAGGGATTAGGTATAGATTTGGAGTTAAACTCCTAAAAAGGGGGTTGATTTATGGAGTTAAACTCCAACAGATCTTGAATGGAGTTAAACACCTAAAAATCTTTGGATCTTCTTTTGAGCCTCAGATGCTCCTGGAATAGGATTTTTGGAGATGGGTATCCTTCTTCTTCCTCTCCGTTGGCTGGATCTTGGGGGGAAAGGGGAGGTGAAAATTAAAATCTCCCATTTTAGGGATTTGATGGCGGATCTGAGCTCCCCTTCAAGGGTTTTATGGTAAAAAAATATTTATTTTTGAAAAAGGAAGAGTTAAACTCTTGATTTAATTCAGAAAGGAGAAGAGGGTTTTAAAACCTTGAGGAAGGAGAAGGAGGCACAGACCCTAATTTTTGGGAAGAATGAATTATTAATTTCATTTCATCATCATGTTGCCTTTTATAGGCTTACAAATTTACACATAGCCCCTTGGGCTTTACAAAATGGCATTTTGCCCATCCCATGTCTCATGTGCTTACTTCTTTTTGCACATGAGCCATGGGCTTCACAAAAATTTGGCTCTTTGCCTATTTATTTTAAATTCATGCATCAAAATTACATCCAACTTATTTATTACATAATTTTCTTCTTGGCATGGGGGAGACCGGCCGCTTCATGTTCGGACTTGACTTGGGCATGGGCCCACTTGGCCTGGGCTTGGGCCCAATTGGGTTGGGGTTGACTTTGACTTTGACTTTGACTTGGTCAACCGGGGTATAATTTTTGACCCCAACAAAGTGCCCCCATCAATAAATACACACCGCGTATATGGGTCGTGTGCATGAAATTGATGAATCTTCTTTTTCGTGGAGGTGATTTGATTTGGTTCCCGCTTTTAGGGAGGCTGGCACTGCCCATTTTACAACATGGACGGTCGATGCTTGATGTGTCTCCAAGACGGAGTGTCGCTGGTTGACGTGTCCCCGGCACGGAGTGTCTATGTTGGACGTTTCCCCGAGACAGAGTGTATGTATGTGACGTTTCCCCGACACGGAGTGTCGTTAATCGACTTGTCCCCGAGGCGGAGTGTCTGTTTGACGTTTCCCCGGCACGGAGTGTCGCTGGTCGATGTGTCCCTGGCACGGAGTGTCGCTGGTCGACGTTTCCCCGGCATGGAATGTCGCTGGTCGAATTATCCTCGAGGCGGAGTGTCTGGTTGACGTATCCCCAAGACGGAGTGTCTGTGTTGGACGTTTCACCCGGACGGAGTGTCTGTATGTGACGTTTCCCCGGCATGGAGTGTCGTTGGTCGACTTGTCCCCAAGGCGGAGTGTCTGTGTTGGACGTTTTCCCGAGACGGAGTGTCTGTATGTGACGTTTCCCCGGCACGGAGTGTCTGTTTGTTTTTGACATAGAGGTCGTTTGTTGACTTGATTCCGAGTCGGAGCATAATTCCGACGGGGAGGTTGTTGCTGCCCTTTTTGCGACTTGGACTGTCGGTGTTTAATTTGATTTGCTCCGCTCCTTGCGGTGTTAGGGTCGAAGTCGACTCGCTTATTTGATATGATTTAGGTTGACATCAGCATCGCTACACTGGAATATGGTACTAGGAGCGAATCATCATTTACCATGAGAGGATTTAGGGATTTTGGTTTTGGTTCGGCATTAGCACCGCATACACTGGAATATGGTACCAGGAGCGAATCATCATTTGCCATGAGAAGATTTGTGGATTTTGGTTTTGGTTCGCATCAGCACCGCTTACACTGGAATATGGTACCAGGAGCGAATCATCATTTGCCATGAGGGGATTTCCCTCGTTCCCAGTTTAACGACTTAGGAGTCATCTGTTCCCAGTTTAACGACTTAGGGGTCATCTGTTCCTAGTTTAAAGACTTAGAGGTCTTTTGGATCGATTTGGAATTTCGGGGTTAGGGTCGGCATCAGCTTGCTAACACTGGAGCACAAGTGCCAGGAGCAATTCATCATTTGCCTTTTCCTGTTGGGGAGCGATGGCTTAGAAGACAGGTTTAAGTCCTTATCACCTAAGGCTTTTCAATTTTATGAGCCGTAAGGGTCCCATAAAAGCATTTTCTCCCTACGAGTCGAAAGGATCCTGTAAGTGTATTTTCTCCTTAGGAGTCGTGGGGACTCCCGAGTGTGTTTTTCCTTTGTGAGTCGTAAGGATCCCACAAATGTGTTTTCTTACAAGTCGAGAGGATCTCGTAAGTTTGTTCTCCTCATGCATCGTGAGTATACATGATTGGGTCTTCCCAAATGGGGCATAATTCCAAGGGCGGAGACCGGCCGCGTGACTGGTGATTGCGGTGGGGCATGGATGTGATGAGAATTATTTGAGCCCGTGGATTGTATACGGTAGTCAATTCAGGGACCACCCGTAGGGCTGGGAGAATTTTGGTTGGCGTCTGCATCGCTACACTGGAATATGGTACCAGGAGCGACTCATCATTCGCCGTCTGGGGATTTGGATTTTGGTTGGCATCCGCATCGCTGCACTGGAATATGGTACCAGGAGCGACTCATCATTCGCCTTCTACGGATTTGGATTTTGGTTGGCGTCTGCATCGCTGCACTGGAATATGGTACCAGGAGCGACTCATCATTCGCCTTTTGAGGGTTTTTTTACCGCGATTGCTCTATCATTTCAGCTTTTCTTATCGCGAAGGTCGCGATTGCCCTATCATTTCGGCTATTCATTCATGGTTGCCCCATCATTTCGGCTGTTTATTTTCATTTTTATTTTACTCACTGATTTTTATTGCGAGTTGCCCCATCATTTCGGCTTTTTTTTTATTTACACATTTTTTACATTCCCAGTTTAACGATTTAGAGGTCGATTGGTCCCAGTTTAACGACTTGGTGGTCGAATGTGTTTGCTTATCCCAGCTCCTCTAACTTTGGTCTTGGCGGAGTTGTGTTGATGACCGTAGCTCTGTGACTTGTCGGTACATCTGACGACTGTGAGATTTTCCCAAGCTTGTATTGGTTCTCCACCCAATCTTTGAAAACATAGCAGTCTTCAATAGTATGACCTACCATTCTATGATATGGGCAGTATATGGGATTGCCGGTCATGTTCATTTCATGTGGCCTCTTTGGAATAGGCAGTTGCAGACCGTTGTTCAAGGCGTCCTCAAATATTTTGCGAACTTCATCCCTCCTGAAGGAGTATACTTTCTTCTTTCTCTCCATTTAGAGTAGGTGACCTTACTGATGCTGGACCCTGAGGACGATCAGTCTTTGGTTCACCTACTGTCTGCTTACCACGTTCAGTGTACGTATCAGAGGGACTAGAGGCTGATCGCGGCCGTCTTGGCAAAAGTGTTCCGCTCTTGGGCTGGAGGGAGTATCGGTTGGCTGCTTCCGGATATCAATCCCTAGCTCATGAACCAATATTTGATTCTGCTGTAATTGTAATCGGGCAACTTGGTTCACGAGATCTGCCACGACATTTGCCAGCTCGTCGACTTTGGAATGGACCTTGGCCATCTTCTCATCCATGTCCTGAAGTTGCCTTTGAAGCCATTGGAATAATGCTTGTTCTATAGTTCCGGGTATGACAACGGGGTCATCCTTACCGCCTGAGCTTGATTCAGCAAGAACCACGGGTTCCTTTGGCTCAATGGCCTGAGCGGGCTCTTCATCATTTGGATCGAGCCGGTGTTGGATGGCAACAATTGCGCCATTGTCATGGCTATAAGGCGTAGGAGAACTTGTTCTTCTGAGCTCCATCATGCAGACCGTATGGGTTGTGTACCCGTCTATTGCTTCTTCATTGGCAATGTTGCTCGCTTGGCTCTTACCTTGTTGCCTTAGTCCGCTCTTTTCAGAGAAAGACAGATGTTTGAGAGAATCAGGTTCCCGAAAGACTTCGGTCTCCGTTTGTATGAAATTGGCGGTCGCAGCTTGACTGTTTGTTAACACGCCTTTAGACAGTTCTATCTCTCCTGCCTTGTATTGCTTTTCGACCCAATCTTTGAAGATGCAACATTCTTCAATTGTGTGCCCTAGAACTCAATGGTATAGGCAAAAATTGGGATGATCAATCCTGCTCTCTTCACTTAGCCTTTTTGGTTCTGGTAGCCGCAGGCCATTCTTCAGAGCATCTTTGAAAATTTTGTGGACCTTGTCCCTTCTGAAAGAGTAGACCTTATTTCTTCTTTTCTCCAAAGTTGGCTCTTGAGACTTATTAGTCTTTGCTCCGCCCGCTCTCTGCTTATTTAAAGAATCGGTGCTGTTGGAACTTTCGCTTTTCCGGTTGTCGTCCCTCCGATGTCTCGGTCTGTTTGTGAATTGGAGATTCTGAGTGGACTCGGGCTTTGAGCGTTCCAACATTTGAACTTTCTTGGTCAGCTCTTGGAATGTTTTGAGGCCTGCGGTGCACATGAAAGGTTTCATCCAGTCGTTCAGATTTTCTATAAGAAGACTGACGGATTGGTCTTGCTCCAACGGCGGTTCACATTTGATAGAGAGATTGCGCCATCGGACTATAAAATCTATGTTGTTTTCGTTGTTCTTTGGCTCGGTCCTTATGAAGTCGGCAATGGTGATTTTATCGCTGATACTCATGAACCTTTTCTTGAACATGGATTCTATTTGAGCGAACGTCGTGATCGAGTCATCCGATATGCTTGCATACCAATCGAAAGCAACATCCGTCAAGCTATTGACAAACTGACGGAGAAGGAGCGCATCATTGCCCCCAGTATTCATACATGATGCTTTAAATTGGGCAATGTGCCGGTTCGCATTTCCCGTCCCATCGAACCTTTCAAATTTGGGGACGACATAGCCAGTGGGAAACACCACAAGATCGTACCGAGCAAGATATGGTCTCCCGCTACCGCTAACATCTTTTTGCTCTCCGGCTTCGGCTACCAATGTTTTGACTTTATTGGCGACCAAATCCATAATTTGATCTTGCGTTAGCGGGTTGCTATCATCGGTAGCCAAGATATTTCCCGAGATAGGATTCGACCAACTCTCATGCGGTTCGCCCACCTTTGGATTTGAGGGAATAGGCGTCGGCTGTCTCGGGACACCGTTTCCCGGTTCATGAGCAGAACCCTGCACTTGATTGGATGGCTGAGAGGCAACTTGGGCCATGAGCTGCATCACGACATTCGTCAAGTCGTCAATTTTGGAGCAAAGTTTGGTCATCTCCTTGTCTTTACTTCTGAGCTGTCTTCGGAGCTCTTGGAGAAGTTGCTGCTCTGCGTTCTTGGGACGGAAGATTAGCTCCTCTTCGCTTTCCGAGCTCGACTCCTCATGAACCAAGAGATCTCTCTGCTTATCAGCCTCACTGGCAGGGTTTTCATTACCTCCCAGAGGATGCTGGTCTTGGGAAGTGGCAGCCACATTCATACCAGTTTGGATTTGAGATGTGGTGGCCCCGTCCTTGCTCTTGCTGTGCGTGCCCACCATGTAGACAGTGTGGACCACATATCCAGGCATCTCCTTATCTTTGGTGGGATATCCTTGTTCTTGGAACCTCATGAAGTTCAGCCTGGCATGAGCCCTAGCTCTTTTGTTGGCTCTGTATCTGAGCCTTTTCTGTCTTAGCTTCTCGATTTTGAGGGCTTGACGGGCATCCGTCATCCAGGAAGCCATCGTGAGTCAATTGACGTGGAGCTTAGAGAAGATACCTGATTGAGTAGTCATCAGGGGCGCCATTAGAGCTTGCCCGAGATGCCTTGTTACTTTGTTGGTGTTGATGGCCTTGCCCCCAGCTGGGGCCAAGGAAAGTCGTTCAAACACTGACTTACGCTTGGGTAGTGGCGCCTTCGAGACCACCACATTTGGCCTCTTGCCTTTCGAGGCCAGTTTTTCTGTCACCGGAGCTTGAGAAGCTGGGATGGCGCTAGCTGGCATGAACAGAATAGAGCCAAATGGTAGCAGGGGCTCCTCCCACTGTCGCCCGAGACTGGCCGAGAGGACCGTCCTGGCGTCCATCTTCATCATGTAGGAGATGGGAGTTGTATCGAGAGCTGAGAATGTACTTGGAGACATTTTGTTACGTCCGAAGATTGCAGTCGAAAGTCGTTAACCTGCAAATAGAAGAATGATTTCAGTACAGGCAATCAATGTATATGTTGATTGAGTTCGCATGGATATTTAACCCGAAATATGGGAGGAGATATTGGTCCCACCGGGCGTGCCAGAATCTGTAGGGTGTTTTTCGTCACCCCATTGAGATGGGAATATGCGCGCGGTTGTCAGGCATACTACAGATTCCCCCTGCCTAGGGTAGACGGGGGTTTATTGATTGTGGGGATCCGAATCTCCGGCAGCCGCGGACTAAGCTGTCGTTAATTACCCCTCGTCTTTGGTGCGAGAGAACCTCCGATTGACGGATCAAACTGGTCATGCGAACTCGATGTGCAGTGTACGTATATTTTGAAAGGGTTTTGGATATATCGGGGACCCCGCAGAGTTTTATCGGGGTCCCGCTATCCGGATAGCGGGCTGGGGGTCAAGAGGGTTAGCAGCCCCCTTGCGGGGTGCCGGGCAGCGCCCCGTTAGAAAAAATTTCCTAACGGAGGACGTGTTTCTGGTGTGGAGTGCACAAAAAATGATGGGTGAGGAGCATGTTAAAGACGCGTGCCAGGCGCGTGGGCGCTGGGCGCCTGCGGGTCACGTGCGCAGCACGCGACCGCTGGGCGCCAGCACGTCACGTGAGCTGCACGCAACCACAGGGCGCTGAGCGCCCGCGGGTCGCGTGAGGCGCACGTGGGCGCTTAGCGCCCATGGGTCACGTGCCCTGCATATAACCGCTGGGCGTCCACGGGTCACGTGCTCGTCACACGACCGCTGGAAACACCAGCGGGAAAAGGGGGCTTAGCCCCTGGGTTAGGAGTTGAACTCCCAAGGGGACTTTGGAGTTGAACTCCTAACAGGGATTAGGTATAGATTTGGAGTTAAACTCCTAAAAAGGGGGTTGATTTCTGGAGTTAAACTCCAACAGATCTTGAATGGAGTTAAACTCTTAGAAATCTTTGGATCTTCTTTTGAGCCTTGGATCCTCCTGGAATGGGATTTTTGGAGATGGGTATTCTTCTTCTTCCTCTCCGTTAGCTGGATCTTGGGGGGAAAAGGGGAGGTGAGAATTAAAATCTCCCTTTTTAGGGATTTGATAGAAGATCCGAGCTCCCCTTCAAGGGTTTTATGGTAAAAAAACTATTTATTTTTGGAAAAGGAAGAGTTAAACTCTTGATTTAATTCAAAAAGGAGAAGAAGGTTTTAGAACCTTGAGGAAGGAGAAGGAGGCACAGACCCTAATTTTTGGGGAGAATGAATTATTAATTTCATTTCATTATCATGTTGCCTTTTATAGGCTTACAAATTTACACATAGCCCCTTGGGCTTTACAAAATGGCATTTTGCCCATCCCATGTCTCATGTGCTTACTTCTTTTTGCACATGAGCCATGGGCTTCACAAAAATTTGGCTTTTTGCCTATTTATTTTACATTCATGCATGAAAATTACATCCAACTTATTTATTACATAATTTTCTTCTTGGCATAGGGGAGGCCGGCCGCTTCATTTTCGGGCTTGACTTGGGCATGGGCGCACTTGGCCTAGGCTTGGGCCCAATTGGCTTGGGGTTGACTTTGACTTTGACTTGGACTTGGTCAACCGGGGTATAATTTTTGACCCCAACAGTGGCGGCGCGGGTCTAGCCTGGAATCAGGCGATTTGACCGACACTTCCTCAGGGGGTGAGAAAGCGCGGCGCGCGTTGAAGTGATAGCCTGGTCCCTCCTGAGATCGGGGTGTCGAGCTATCCGGTGCCCAACGGGTCATGGAATCATTTCCCAGACGCGGGCCATGACTGCCGGAACCGGCAAGTCGATGTTCGGCCACATCAAGATGAGCGCGAGTGAGGTTAAGAGCCTGAGTGTGTCCTTCCATTTCCCTACGAACATCGTCACCCCGGGGAGGGGATGCTGTGGTCTGGCGGGCATGGTCGGTCGCTTGGACGCGGGCGAGTGCGTCCACTATCACCGTGAGCCTGTCGATTCGAGTAGATAAAACGTTGATGACTTATATGGAGGAGTAGGGCCGTTTCCGCCCCCGTTATGGAGGACGGGACGACTCGTGCTGGGATCGTCGCGGTTGTCGCTTATCATTGAATCGGAGGCGGAAGATCAACTTTTTGGATGGAGAAGAAACTTTCCTACATACGGCGCCAACAGATGGAGGTCTAAATCTCCCTCAGATGTTGTCCTCCGTCGATCTTGCTGCAAGCGGTTCTGAACGGTTGTGATTGAGAGTGAAAATTAGACGTGTGGATCTTAATGGGTTGTTGGATGCTGTTGACGCCGGGCTACCTTCAAGGGAAGTCCCGGGGTGGGAAACCACCTTAGGACCCTCTAACGATCAAGTATATACCGGGGAATAATAGCAACGTAGCGGCGTATTGGAATCAATTTGACTTACGGTGGAGGGGGTTTATATAGTGGTCGCATAAGGTGGACCGGCGCGAGATTCTCGTCGTCCGTTACTCCTCTGCGTCACGTTCGCATTGATGGCGGGATACGCCTATTAATGGAAGGATATGCTCATTAATTGTGGGATACGCTAGTGCGAGATGCGGGTCGTGGAGCGGCGGAGATCTCGTCGTGGCGAGATACACGGAACCATTACGGGGGAACTTGGGCTCCGTGCTCTCGGTTGAACAGCGAAGCCGAGGAAGCTCAGCTCGGTAGATAGCTCGGTGGCAGAGGGAGCTCAGCTGTAGGATTGCTCGGAGGCGAGCTGTCGGATGGTTGTTTAGGCGAATAGGAAAGGCACTCCGAAGAGGTCTCCAAAAGGTCGGATGCAACCTTGGAGATGAGGTGCCGAAGAATGTCCTCAATGCATCATACTTGTTCCAGCTCCGTAGCCCCCAGGAGTCTAGCAGGCTTAGCGGATGACACGTCATCCACCACGTGTCGTGATCTGGGAAATACTCGTTTATGAGCCTCATCAAAGAATGTCATGTTTGGTTTACTTTTGGGTTATTCGGTTAACATATAAAGTTCAACCGTGATATCTCCAAAACGCTGAATCTTCAATGATGCTTTATAAAGTTTGCCTTATCCTCAAACGTCTACCCTGAACATTCATATGCTTTCAATTGCTTGCTCATCGCAAAATTGATGTCAATAGTATATCAGCGAATATCTTTTGTGTTGGACAAGCTCCTATGTTTGGTGAGCATGCACATCTATCTATCTGACTGTCTGTCTATCTATATAACATTAGATGTTGAGTTGGGGGTAGTAAATAAAGTAAACCTTATGCATAATGCCAACCATGTCCAACTTCATATTGAGATTTGTTGAGAATTATATATAATCAACCAAATTGGCTACCCTTAACTAATCTTATTTAATAAAATAAACTTAAAAAATAATAACAAATTTTATTTGATAAAATAATTACTATAATTAAAACAGTATATTGAACATTATTTATCAAACATAGAAAATATCATCCTTCCATTATTTGGTATTAAACTTAACCGTGATATAATTAGATCAATAGTTCATACAATCTATGAACCAAGACATCTTCTAAATGTATGAATTATCTGAAATGAAAAATGAAAAAAGGAAGAGAGAGTGGAAAAAAGAAGGTTGAAACACTAATGTTATTTTCAAGTCTCGGTTTAAGTTAGAAGACGATCAATAAAAGTAGCTATTCTAGACTAGAGAACGTAAATTTATCATCACAATGCTTACGCAAGGACCATTATCCAAGAAATTAAGTACAGCAAGAATTTGTTGCATATAAGTTGATATTTATGATTTTCAATTAAAAAAATTAGACGCCTATAAACAAAATGCCGGTGTGGTATATAAATAGAATTTATTATTAAAGTGGATAGAATCAGATATATAATTTGTTCGTTGGTGTTAAATCAAAAGAATAGTGTACTGTATGATAAAGAAATCCAACGAAGTTAACTTGCGAAGATCATTTATTGGAGTAGTACTTTACCTACCCGTTTGAAATCATACCAAAATTTACCCAAGAGAGAAAATGGTGAGACTCACAACACCTAAATATTTGTGTCAAACAATTGGATCTATGGTATTTATCTCTTGGGTAGATTTTGATAGAAATTTAAAGTGGGTATTCCATTTATTAATTTTTTTAGTATTTTAATCAGTATTAAATCAGACAACGGAATAAAATAACCAATGAACACAGGAACATATATTTTTAAGCATTGCTCGCTACAATGTTCTCGACAAAATAAGTAAAAAAAATGGAACGGTTTTATGCAAAATAACTTTTCGCAATGAATGACAAAATTGTCAGCTCTTTGTTGGATATAGGTACCCTCAAGTCAATTATTGTAATTGAAGGAGAATCTATACGAGAGAACAATCTTACTTGAGATGATAGTATGCTATAGGGTTTGTCTTTATCTTTCATATGATGCGTTTTATTCACTATCATGTATTGTTTAGATATGAAATAAAACCCTAGGATTTTGCTTGACTACCAGGACGATGATAGAAATCATACTAGTGGGGCCTGGATAGTCGATAAGCACATCCTTAAATGTCTCTAGTCGTAGGAGTATCGAGACTGTGCATCGGTGCTCCAGTTTAGACTAGTGTGTACGTTTCCTGATTCGATTTGGAGGGCGATAGCTGATCCTACAACTATTGGTGTTTAACATCGAGGATTGTATACAAGTGCTCATTGGATGAGTTACACTGGACGGACTCACAGAGAACTCCTAGTTGGTAATATACCAATATCAGATAGCAATTCTCTGGTGACATGAGTACAGGGTAGTCCCTGGGACCTGAGATCGCCATAGTGTCTCATGTGTGTTCCCACTATACGTAGACTTCTACCCTACCACGGCTCAAAGGAGTGGTGCAAACAGGTTTTTGTTGGGTATAGTTCCGAAACACGTGGAGGCAGTGAGTGGTCGAGAGGATTCGTCTCTCCCGGTACAGGGAGTTGATGTCGCGCTGTGCAGGACATGACAACAACTACAAGTCGATGGATATCGCAGTGGAGATAAACTGATAAGTGTTATCAGTTGTATCTCCTGTTAGTTATGAGTCCTCTGTCGCATGACTTATCGAGCTATTGGGGTCTGACAGATTCCAAACCCTAGACCCGATATGCGATACTCGTGGACGAAGAGACCGGACTGTACGGTAATGTCATTGATAGACTTTGTAGGGTTCAGATGAGCTTGCTCGTTAACCTTCTTTCGATCAATACCTGGATAGCCGTTAAGTGCAGCTAGTACCGCTGACGTACTTGTGGGCTATGGATATGATCCTAACCTACCGCGAGCGCATTGTCGAGTCTTTAGAGTCCCACATAGAGATTTCCCAGCACATGCGAAACGATGTAGGGCACGTACATGGATACGTGCAGGAGTTCGATTAAACACGTGTATTTGATATGCGTATTTTAATCGGGTGTTTATTGATATGAGCCGGTATATATATGATATAGCCGGATTATTAAATCAAGTGTTGATTTAATAATTAAATATATATTTATATATTGATATATTTATATATTTATATATTAATTAATACCATACTCACTTTATTATTTTCTTCTCTTTAATAATATTTATATTTGATATAAATATTGTGTCATGTATGATGATATATTGAAGATGGGTGTATGAGAATTATATGGAAGATATGAACACTTATATATGAGAATGAGTCATAAATTTAAGATGGTTGTAGAATTCATGAGGTATTATTTCTTTTGATGACTCATTTTTAGTGAGTTATTAAGTGATGACTCATTTTCATACATATTCATTATTCTTATCTTCATCTCATCTCCACCACGGCTTTCTCTCTTGATTTTCTTCAAGTGGGGAATGGAAAAAGAAAAGAGAAAAATTAAATGAGCTAATTATTCTACATCTCATACTAATCATCCTTAGCAAATTTAATTAGTGGGTTGCTTCATTTTGATGAGATCAATTTGAAGCTAAAACTTATGTTGAGGTTATCTCAAGGTGGATCATTTTCGGCGAGGAGATCATCGAGCAAGCTTGTTCCGGATTTCATGGAGACTAGTCGGAGTCTAAGGAAAGGTGGCTGACGCGCTACAAAGGTTGTAGTCCGCCAACTCTTATTTTTAGCTTACTAGATTAGTTTCAAGTTTAGTGTTTTGGTTTGATTCTTGGGTTTGGTTTGCTAATGATCTCTAGATTTTTAAAATTACCATTTCCGTCGCATTTTAAAACCCTACTAGACGAGCCTAGCATCCTATCATTCTTAACATCACTTTGGCGAGGTAAGAATTAGGGATAAAAGAAACTTCAACAAATTTCAAGATCATGCTATGGAAGGAAATATGATAATATGCATTTCAACCATTAAACCAATGATCTTATAGAAAAATTTCAAACCATCTTAAATTGTAGGATCGTCTAAGAACTAAAATTTGGCTTGCACCCATCACGAACTAAAATAAAATGGATTACTATACCAGTAAAAACAGCAGGTCCAAATTGTTGGATATAATGCTCTCAAGGCAATTATTGTAATTGCAAATAGGCGATTATGATAATTGAACGAGGACCTATACATTTAGAACAGTCTTACTCGAGATAATAGTATGCTATCTTATTTGTCTTTATCATTATGTGTATACGTTTTGATAAAACCCATAGGATTATTGCTTGACTGCCGGCATTATGATGGCGATCATATACGTGGGAGCTGGGTGGTCCATAAGCACATCCTTAAATGTCCCTAGTCGAGGGAGTATCGAGACTGGGCATCAATACTCCAGAGTAGACCAGTGTATACTTTTCGAGACCTCGATGAGAGGAGGTGGAAAGGTCCCACAAGCCATTGGCGTTGAGTTACCTAAGATAGTACACAGATGCTCACTAGAGGTGAGTACACCGGACGGACTCACTGAGAACTTCTAGATGGTATTATACCTATCATCAGATGGAAGTTCTCTTGTGGCATGAGTACAGGTTAGTCCTTTGGCCTGAGATTTTCATTTGTCCCGTGTGAATTTCTACTGTACTTGGATTACTACCCTACCACGGCTCAAAGGAGTCATGAAAATAGGTTTTAGTTAGGTCCAGTCCTGAGCCATATGGAGGCAGTGAACAATCATCAGGGATTCGTCTCTCCCGGTATTGGGAGTCGATATTGCGCTGTGTTGGGTCAGCCATCACCAGAAATCCTTGGCCAAGATGGATGAGATTTACCGATGTGATATCAGTAGTTTCTCAGTGGATGATGAGCTTCAGACTGGCACGGCTTATCGGGTTAATAGGGGTCCGACGTTATCCACCCCTAGACCCGATATGCGATTATCTCAGACGAAGAGACCGAACTGTACGGAGATTGTCACAGACAGGCTCGGTAGGAGTATGGATGAGTTTGCTCGTCGACCTTCTTTTCGCTCAATATTTGGGTAGCCGTTATGTACAGCTAGTGCCGCTGACGTACTTGTGGTTAAACCCATTGCCAGTGTATTAACAAGTCTTTAGAGTCCCACACAGAGGGTTTTCCCGGTTCAGGAAAAATGATGTAGTGGCCGCATATTGATATGTGTAAGGTTCCGATTAGGTATGTGTGCTAGCCACACGGACTTCAATCGAGCGGATGATAATACTAGCCGGCTTAGGATTAAGCCGGATTATTAAATCAAGTTTTGATTTAATAATTTACATACATATATTTTGATATGTATATTATAGTATTATGTTCATTGTATTTTTCTATCACTTGGGTATTCGTATTTTGATACGAATATGGGCATGTATTTGCGGGGATGTATTCTTGTATTTATACAAGAATACTTCTAGAAGAAGGACGACTCATTTCTAGGATTTTCTTTTATATAAAATATGAAATGAGGTGGAATAGTGAAATGGTGGAGGGTATGGGCAAATGAATTATAAATTCATTTGCAAATACTATTCAAGTATGGTTGTAATTTTAAAATGGAGAAATTCTTTTAACAAAAGAATGCAAGAATGCTTGAATTTATTAAGGGAATTATTCATTCTACCATTCTTGCTCCTCTCTCTTTCATGGCTCCTTCTTCTTCTTCATCTTCAACCCTTTCATGAGTTGAGAATCATGAAGATAAAAAGAAAGGAAAATGCCAGAACATTCACACACATCACTAAGCATCCTAAATTAACAATCTAGGATTTTTAGTTACTTCGTTGACGAAATTGAAGCTTGTACTTGGTTCCCTCGGGTGGATCATTTTCGGCAAAGGAAGTGTCACGCCCCGCTTCCCAGTATATGGGCAGAGGGCGCGACGAGGCCGCTACGTATTTACTCAGAAGTAAACACGCTAAGCATATGTAAGCAATATAAAAAATAAAATACACAAGAGACAAGATGTAAATGATCATCAACTTTATTTATTAACATTCTTTTTACAATACAACTGAAAAGTAAATACATGGAATGAAAGCAATGCCTAAACAATGGCATAACAGAAAAGTAAATGAAATGTACAAGTAACTAGAGCTCCGGGTCGAAAGCTAACTGATCCAAATCCTCGCTGATGGGCTCTGTCTCCAGAAGGTCCGATCCACCTGACAACATTCCAAAGAAAGAAAGAAACGGAACGTCGTCAGCGAACAATCGCTCGGTAAGTCCCAAAAGTAAGAATAGACGGAATAGACAGAAGGAGAATGTAACTTTTAAAGTTGTATTATATTATTAACGCTGTTATTTGTAGCTTGGTATAGAAGAGGCCAGTGTATACGAGAGGAGTCTCACTATCCCGGAGACTAAGGTATACGGAGTACAAAGAACCGTTCAGCCACGGTACAACGACAATGGAGATTCAGGTTAGGTGTCTTATGGTTGCAGTCTCGTACCACTTTTAACACCTTCCGTACCAATCTACCCCTTATAAACCCTACAATGTCTTGATTGTATTGTTTGTATTGTATTGTCTTGTATTATAATTGTATAGATGGGTGACTTGCCGAAACCATGATATCAGTAATGGAACGGATATAATGGATGAACATGTAAATGGAGTATATCCATGGTTCGGTGCAGTCAAGTTGTATAGATTGAATAGATGGATTCATATTGAATTGTGGTTTTATACTTGAATCACATTCAAGTCAGATTGTTTATATTGAGACTCAGTCTAAGTCAGACAATTAGAAAAGAAATTGAAGTCCTGAATTAGGTTTTGATGTTATCGGTAACTGCTGCACATGGACGGAAGGATTTGTGTCTTTTTCCAAGACAATTACCGTATCGATAACACCGTTTGTTAGGTTGTCTACCTTAGATAGGCAAGCACTCATATCTCCGGCTCCCTGAAGCTCAAGAGACTGGTCCCGCTTAAACCTATGTTTACTAGGGTCCTTATTGTAATTTGGTATAACTTGAGGGGGGGTTATGTAAAATAATTTTGGTATAATTTCAAAATACACCTCAAGCATTTAATTATCATCTTTAGAGTTATCATAGATGTATATTTTATAGATGTGAAATTTCTAGTGAGAAAAACCTAATTTCATAATATATGGTATTTATTTGTAATATGGATATTGTTTTGAATTATCATGGTAGTTTCATGTAATATTTAAATTCTTTTCTTGAGTTTTGGAAACATGGAATATTATATATATTTAAAATAAGTATTTTGGTAATAATTATATACACATATTTATGGGAAAAAATTATTTATTTTCTTGTAAAAATCTCATTTTCTAAAGAAAAATATATAAAAATTCCATCGAGATCGAATGCTCCTTGCGGAGGTCTGCATCTCGCTCTACTAAGCCCGAGGATGTGCGATAATCCGCACCATCCCGAACGGGTCCCCCAAAAATGGGTTGTAGAGGCGCAATTGCATGGAAATTGTAAATACATCTTTTTAAAGAAAATGGTTTTATAAGTTAGGGTATTTATTTGTAAGGTCGTATTTCCCGTATTCTATTGTCCCAAAATCAATCGTGCTATGATAGAAATGTGTGTTGTGAGGAGGTAGGTCATTATCTCGTGAACTATCTAAAGGTATAGCAAGGAATAAGGGTTATAATGTCGAAATGAATAGTTTGTGGTATTTTTATGTAAAAATGCGATAAATGTCACAAAAATGATTATTTTGATGTGAAACTTGTTTTGTTGAGTTTGTTAATGTTTGTTAAGCAATATGTGAGAATATGAAGTTATCTTGATTACGAAAAATATAGATTTTAAAGTAAAACCGAATCGGAAGTCGGACTAACTCCGCTTCCGTCGGGTTTTAGAAATGGAACTTTTTAAAGAAAAAGATGAGAAGGGAGATGGGACTTACCGGTTTGTTGGACTAAAGGAGAGAGAGTGGGTCCTAAAGAAAGCTTCGGGGCGTCGATTCGCCGCCGGAATCTCCTTGAAAGTTCGTCGGAGCTTCGCCCTTCACTAACTCCACTTGTACACTAAAAGACTTGGGATTTTGGTATAATTTTTGCAAGAGAATTCTGAGTGAGAAGGGTGTAAGATGGGGTAGGTATTTATAGGGCAATCTAGGGTTTAGGGGGAATGAATAATGCATTAAATTTTTTGCATTAAAATAGAATTTGAAGGGTATATTATTCTCTATAAATGTGCAGAGTAAATAAGTAATACAGGAGTTAAGGGGGGAGTCCAAGGGTCTAGGGTTTGCAAAAAAATTTGCATTTGGCCTCAACCAGACCGGCGGCGCCATCCTAATATCTAATCTCGCCAGTCCATTCTATGCGGTGGGGGCTCGGATCTCTGCCACGTGTCCAAGTCGGTCTGAATACTAATTTGTACCTGTTTGTTTTAAGTGTGACCCTTTATTTTACGTGCAGTGCACGTGCAAACTCTTGGGCTTCTAAAAGATTAAAAGAAAAATAACTAAAAAGATAATGTGGCTGGGGGATTCGAACTCTGGTGCTTTGTAATAGCAGTGCAAGGCTTTACCAGTGAGCTACAAGCTCTTTCTTGTTGTTCAAAAGCAAAACAAATTCTTATAACATTCACAGGATTTGCAAATACCCAAAGTGTACATTAACTTTTAATGAATTTTCTGTACATTGAAATTGGAGTTGTTACAGCCTACCCTCCTTACAAAAATTTCGTCCTCGAAATTTACAATTTATTTTAAGGACTGGTTTACAAATAAGTGAGGATATTTTGCACGCATCTCATCCTCCATTTCCCATGTTGATTCTCCTGGTGTGTTCTTTCTCCACATCACTCGAACCAAATTGACTTCCTTGTTCCGAAGTGACTTCACCTTCCTGTCCAGAATCTCAACAGGTTGTTGCTCACAAGATAAGTCGGACTGTATAGTAAGTTCGGAGTGATCAAGTACATGGCTGGGGTCACTCACATACCGTCTGAGTTGGGATATGTGGAACACATTATGCACTCCTTCCAATAAAGGTGGAAGTGCCAAGCGATAAGCCACTTCACCGACTCGTTCGAGTATGTCGAACGGTCCAATGTACTTTGGACTTAGCTTACCCCGTCTTCCAAAACGAATCACTCCGCGGTTCGGAGATATCTTCAGAAATACGTGATCTCCCGGCTGGAACTCCAAATGACGGTGCTTTGCATCAGCCCAGTGCTTCTGTCGGTCTTGGGCTATGTGCATTCTTTCCCTGATAGTACGAACTATGTTAACAGTTGCTACTATCATCTCAGGTCCAAGGAGTTCTCTATCTCCAATGTCGTCCTAACTTAATGGCGATCGACACTTCCTTCCATATAGTGCTGCAAAAGGTGTCATTCCGATGCTTGCTTGGTAGCTGTTGTTGTATGAAAACTCCACAAGATATAAGTGATCTTCCCACGATCCTCCGAAGTCTAGCATACATGCTCTGAGCATATCCTTCAAGATCTGAATAGTTCGCTCAGACTGACCATCAGTTTGTGGATGATAAGCCGTGCTGAAGTTCAGACTTGTTCCCAAGCTCGCTTGCAGACTTTGCCAAAACTGCGATCGAAATCTAGTGTCACGATCGGAGACAATGCAAACCGGTACTCCATGAAGTCTCACGATTTCCTGTATGAGTTCATGAGTATTAAAGATAGTACATTTATGAAGAGTTTAAATCTTATTTAGATTCTTACCTCCATGTACTTCTTTGGTAATGTCTCAGTAGATTGGCCAATTCGAAATGGGATGAAGTGAGACGACTTTGTGAGTCGATCCACAATAACCCATATCGCATCGTTACCCTATGTGCTGCGAGGAAGAGCAGTCACAAAATCCATCATGATGTGTTGCCACTTCCATTCTGGGATAGGTAACGGTTGAAATAATCCAGCTGTCCTGTGATGTTCAGCCTTTACTTGCGATACACCAAGCATTTAGCAACGCTTCTGGCTACTTCACGCTTCATTCCATGCCACCAGTAATTTTGACGCGGATCTTTGTACATCTTTGTACCTCCAGGGTGTACTGAGTAGGGAGAGCTGTGAGCTTCTTTCATTAACTCATCCCGAATAAAACCTTTTGGTACACACAATCTGCTGCCGTACCTCGAAGATCCGTCTTCATGAATGATGAAGTCTGTTCTGAGTCCATTCTCTACTTGTTCTCTGATCTTTTGCAACTTAGCATCACTTTCCTGAGCTGCTTTGATCTGATTGATAATGGTAGATTGAACTTGTAAGTTCATCAAACTTGAAGTGCTACCTGGCATGATCACTTCAATCTCCATCTGATTCAAGTCTTGTTGAAGCTTCCACTGTGCGGTGAGATTCATTGCTAATAGTTGGCGACTAAGGGCATCAGGTACCACATTCATCTTCCCTGGATGATATTGCAGGTTGATGTCGAAGTCCGCCATGAGTTCTAACCATCGTCTATGCCGTATATTAAGCTCTTTCTGAGTAAACACATATTTCAGGATGTTGTGATCTGTGTATATGTTCACTCGTTCACCAAGAAGATAATGGCGCCAAATCTTAAGAGCAAAGATTACGGCCGCCAACTCCAAGTCATGCGTCGGATAATTGCGCTCATGAATCTTCAGCTGTCTTGATGCATAAGCTACAACCTTACCGTGCTGATGTGGAACACATCCTAATCCCTTACCGGATGCATCGCCATGCACTTCGAAACCTCCAGATTGGTCTGGTATAACGAGAATAGGCACTGATGTCAATCTTGACTTGAGTTCTACGAAAGCTTGCTCATATACTTCTGACCACACGAATTCTTCATCTTTACGTGTGAGCTTGGTCAGGGGTGTTGCTTGTTTCCCCCCAATTAGAGAGCAAGGCTCTGTTCGAAATTTGAACTGAGGCAGCGCCTCACGTGCAAAGCACGAGAGCGCCAGCGCCAAGAGTTAAAAACTCTGAGGCAGCGCTAAGAGTTAAAAAAAACTATGAAGCAGCGCCTCACGTGCAAAGCACGAGAGCGCCAGCGCCAGAACTAAAAGTTCTCCACCCTTGGATCAAAGATCCAACGAAATTGATAAATCATCAAATTACAGGATTAAATTCTGTTAAGGAAATATTCCTCGAACCTTCCTAAAATAAGAAAGGTTAATCTCTGTAAAATAGAGCACCGTTGGATTAAAAATCCAATGGTGATTAAAAATCACCAAGATACAGAATAAACTCTGTATGGGAAAATATTTTCCCAATCTTGTTGAGAACAAGAAAATATCTTCTGTAAAACAGAAGGCCCAGGATCAAAGATCCAACGGTGGATAAAATCCCCAAATCAATTAGAGATCTCTCAATGAGAGATTTCCTTAATTAAATCAACAAATTAGCCTCCACTATATAAAAGGACCCAAGACTTCAAGTCTTGTACAGAGGAAACCCCCCCCCCCCATAAACTTCAAGTTCAAAAAAAAAAGAGCAAGCAAAAAGAGCTTTAAGAGAGAAGAAAGAAGAACTTTCTTTAAGGTAAATAGAGATCATAATATCTCGTCTGCATACCCAAGGGTTTAACCCTTATAAAAGAATATAATTCTTTCCCTGAATCTGAGATCCATGGGACAAGTCTCCCACAAATGAGAATTTAATTCTCGTAGGGATGAATTTGTTCTTAGGGATTGAAGATCCAGGGAAGAACAAAGAATTGAATTCTTCAGAAAAATGCATAAAGAAGGAAACTGTGCTGCTAATAAAATAAAGAGTGCTCTGCACTCAGTGGTTGGCGCCCAGCGCCAAGCGCCCCACGTGCCCCTCACGTGGGCACTAATAAAATAAAGAGTGCTTTGCACTCAGTGGTTGGCGCCCAGCGCCAAGCGACCCACGTGCCCCTCACGTGGGCGCTAATAGAATAAAGAGTGCTCTGCACTCAGTGGTTGGCGCCCAGCGCCAAGCGCCCCACGTACCCCTCACGTAGGCGCTAATAGAATAAAGAGTGCTCTGCACTCAGTGGTTGGCGCCAAGCGCCCCACGTGCCCCTCACGTGGGAGCTGTTTAACATAAGGCGCTCTGTAAATAGAGCCCAACACCATAAAAAGTGTTTAACACTCCATAAAAAACAAAGAAATGGGGTGAGAGTCAGAGTCCATATCAATGCTCAGCATTGTTGCACATAAAAGGGACCGAGCCCAAACAAGTGTTTAACACTTTATTCGGTACTAAATGGACTGAGTCCAAGTTGATTAAAAATCCCTAACTCAGATCAACCGAGCCCATATGCTCACATTCTTTCTAAATTGGTCTTAGTCCCAAACCCAACTACAGATCTCCCAACTGACATTGGTTCAAAGGTACATCTCCCCACACTTCTGATATATGTCGTTGTAATTCTTCAACGTCTTCAGAGAGGTGGTGGGTCCCGACAACCAACAATTCCAAGGACCGCAACGTCCCTAAACTAACAACGGACCGAAACGTCCCTAAACTAACAACGGACCGCAACGTCCTTAAACTACTGTGGACCGCAACGTCCTTAAACTAAACCCTCACCTCAAAATGGTGATCTGTGGACCGTAATGTCCTTAAACTAGATGCGGACCGTGACGTCCTTAAACTAGAACGATAGAGCCCAAATGCTCTTTCGTTGGATTTAAAAGATCCTCAAACCCTGTTAAGTAGATCTTAATCTAAAATTAGACTAACGTATCCTTAACAAACACTTAAGTTGATCTTAATCTCAAACGAGATTAACGATCCTTAAATCAAACCAAACCCAAATCTAAGAAAATACGGATTTGGACTAATCCACGCCCTACGGGCGACAACATAAATTAGTCTCCGTATACAATCCACGGGCAACCAAAAAATAAAACAAACACACACGACACGAAGTGAACATCTGGAGAAGGAGAAAGTGGTTATCGCTACGCGGTAACGTAATTAACTGCAGGGGCTTGCGCCTGTAGGGAAGAGCGTCCCCACAATCAAAAACCCCTCGTAGCGAGGGGGAATCTGACGAAGTTTGCTACAACGGCCGCATCTGTCTAAACCTTCGATACACGGTGCCATAAATCAACTCGGAATCTTCGGAGAGATAGACAGATAAAACCAAATAGTATCTGCCCCCAAATTCAGGCAAGACGGCCTACGCGGTCCCGTCTCCCGTTTTCGGCGGTAAACATTGCTATCTTCGAAAATCCTTCAATGAACCTTCTGTAATATCCAGCTAGACCCAAGAAACTTCGAATGTCCTTCACTGACTTTGGTGTCGGTCATTTGCTTACTGCTGAAACTTTCGCTGGATCCACAGAGATTCCTTCGCCCGATACAATATGTCCGAGAAAACCAACTTGATTTAGCCAGAATTCACATTTGCTATACTTGGCATAGAGTTGATGTTGTCGTAGGGTTTCCAGGACAATTCTCAAGTGTTCGGCGTGTTCCTTCCGACTCTTAGAATATACCAGGATGTCGTCGATGAAGATGACAACAAACCTATCTAAGTACTCCCAGAAAACTTGATTCATCAGGTTCATGAATATTGCTGGTGCGTTGGTCACTCAAAATGGCATCACAAGAAATTCATAATGACCATAGCGAGTTCTGAATGCCGTTTTATGGATATCAGATTCCTTGACCTTCACCTGATGATAACCCGAACGAAGATCTAATTTGGAGAAAACACAAGATCCACTTAGCTGATCGAACAGATCGTCGATGCGCAGGAGTGGATACTTGTTCTTTATCGTTACTTCGTTCAAGGCTCTATAATCAATGCACATTCTGTATGAACCTTCCTTCTTCTTCACAAGTAGAACTGGTGATCCTCAACTTGAAGTGCTGGGACGAATCCATCCTTTCGCCAATAATTCGTCCAACTGGGTTTGGACCTCCTTTAAACCTTCCGGACTTAGTCGATACGGTGTTTTGATCACCAGTTGTGCTCCTGGTATTAAATCAATGCTGAATTCAAGAGCTCGATCGAGAGGCAAACCTGATATATCGTCAGGAAACACATCGTCGAACTCTCGAACTACTTCTGGCTTTGATCCTTCCTCCGCTTAAATTGCTGCAATCACTGCCTTCTTTGGTTTCGCCTTATAAGTACTTGGCTCCAACGTACGGTCTCCACTTTTGAAATAAAAGACCAGATGGTCTGGAATCTCGAATACTACCCTCCTTTGACGACAGTCGATGGTAGCATAAAATGTTCCGAGCCAATCCATACCCAAGACGACGTCGAAGTTCGGTATGTCCAGCACCTTGAAGTCAGCATAGAATTCTCTGCTGCAGACGACCACTGGACACAGGCTGTATCCTATTGTTGCCTTTAGAACGTCGTTCCATGAACTGACATTCCAGCTGGATACAAGCGGTGTGACTGGAATCGCATGAGTTCGGACGAACCGTTGCGACATAAAGTAATGAGATGCTCCAGTATCAAAGAGTGCGAGTGCAGGGAGTGAGGCTACTAGGATTGTACCTAAGTTATGTGGGATATGTTTTAGGTATAAGGGAAAAGATATATAGGTATGTCTATGAACTGAAAGAGAATTTGAAAGGGAAGTGTTACCAATAATGACTTGCCCGGTGGCTTCAGCCTCTTCCATAGTCATCGTGAAAGCCTGTCGCCTCGACACATTCCTCCTTGCTGGAGGAGCATTCCTCTGTCTGTTCCTTGGTCCTTGAGGTGGGTTCCTTTGAGCTTGATGGAACTGACGGGGAGGAGGTGCAGTTGGTCCATGAGAAGGTGGAGCAGGTAGTGCCAGTCTCGGAGCAGGTGCCTGGATGGCTGCGGGTAAGTGATTGCTGGCCTGGGTGTAGTATTTGGGTTGTGTCTACGAGGACAAGACCCAATGTCATGAGTAGCTGAGCCGCAGACTAAGCAAAGGCGATTTGCTCGCCGGCAATCCTTCATCAGATGTCCATCCCTCCTGCAATAGGTGCAAAAGGCTGGGTTAGGCCGGTTGTTTGGTACTCCCGGTCTCCTTGGCACAAAAGGTGGCCTTGAAGAGGTTCCTCCTGCCATTTGGTTGGCAGGGTGCTTCATCCCAGCAGACTGAGGTATGCCCCTCATCTTTACCACCGCCTCATATCAACGGGCCGCTTTCAGAGCCAATTCATGAGTCGAGAAATCTCCTGTGGCTAATGCAGCGTTGATCTCCGGATCTAACCTTTGTTGGAATCGTCGGGCTCTGATCTCATCCGTCGGTATCAGGTGTGCCGCGAATCTATTAAGATATTGTGTTAGCTATGTATTATGTGATATTTTAAAATCGAAATATTGAGACGTATCTTACCAGCTGAGCATGGTAAACTCAGCATCGTACTCATCCACTGATTTGGTCCACATTGAACCCTGTTGTAGGTGGATGAACTGTTGTTCCATGTCGAATCTGGCAGTCTCGGGGAAGTACTTTGCGTCGAACATATCGCGGAAAGTCTTCCATTCGATCGATTGGGTGAGACGGCTTTCTTCCGCCTTCCACCAAACCCGTGCATTATCAATGAGCTGCAGCTTTGCAACTTGAACCCAAGCGACCTCTGGCACTTGTGCTGCTGCCAGGTCATCTTCAATGCTCTGAGCTCATTCCTCAGCTTCCAAGGAGCTCTCTTTTCCTGAGAACTGCTTAGGGTGCAAGGCCCTGAATTGCTTCACCCCAGGTGGTTCTGCTTTGGGACGGTTCATCAAGATAGCAGTCTGCTGCTGCTGTCCCTCCAGGAGGCTACGGATCGCCTCAAGTGGTACCGTCTGCTCATTGATCGGAGCAGCTACGGCAGGTGTAATCGGTAGGAGTGGTGGAGTGTTGTTGAAGTTGGTGCTGTGTTGTTTGGGGAATCCATAACCTTGAAAGAAAAGTTTGAGTTAGGACAGATTCAAAATATATGAAATTGGAAGATTCAAGGAATATGAATTGTAAAGAATGTTTTTAGTTGCTGGTTCTTGTGTTATATTGCTTAGGTTGTCCACGCAGAGCGGACCTGCATGTCCATACAGAGCTGACATTTATGTCCACACAGAGCGGACCTGCATGGGCCACCAACAAAACCAGTCACGCCCCGCTTCCCAGTATACGGGCAGAGGGCGCGACGAGGCCGCTACGTATTTACTCAGAAGTAAACACGCTAATCGTATCTAAACAATATAAAAAATAAAGTACACAAGAGACAAGATGTAAATGTGTAGGGTTCCGTAGCGCGGCAACAAGGTTTCGGGAGGCATCGTCCATGCCGTTTTTTTTATTTTTGCCGTTCTAAAGAACCCTAACCCTAGAATCTTAACTAGAGAATTAAACAAAACATCATGCAAACAACTTTTCATACAAAGTGAGTAGGGAATACAACTTTTGTAGACTGGTCCTTCACTTCTAAAGCTCCGTGTAGTAGTCCCTTCGCTCCAAGTAGTGAACTCCCGAACTCTAGAAAGGGTTCACATGAAGAAATGAACAAGCTTGCTTAAAGTCTTCGAGGCCGAAGATGATCTACGTCGAGAAGACTCAAGCTCATGCTACCTCTTCACTAATGGTAGATTAGTGAAGTAAACACCCTAAACTAAATGGCTAATATAGTAGAGGATGATGAAGTAGGAAATGAGCTCACTTTAGATTTAATTTTCTCACAATATTTCATCACCTTTTCAAACCCTAGAAAGCTTTTTTTAAGAGGAAGAAGAAGATGAAGTAATGAAGAGAATGAAAACTAATGAGGTGAGAATGTGAACCATGGGTGAGTTAGTGTCATACACTAACTCATGTAGAGACTTAACCATGGCTTAGGATAATGGTTGGGTTAATAAATATCTTAAGTAAAACAAAACAAGTGGACTAAGTCAATGGATCTACAAACTTCTACAAGCTTCAAGCCATGACAAATTCCAACTAATTTTTGAATTACTTAAATAAATAAACACCTAATTATTATCATAAGCATGTGTGAGTCTCATACACCCATGTCATATGTATCATCTAGCATGACACACAATAATGTACATCAATATATATCACATATACACTAATACACACAAGTGAGAAAAAGAAATCATAAGTGAGCAAATATTAGTTAATGTATGTTAATATATCAAATATATAATTATACATTAAATTATTAAATCAACACTTGATTTAATAATCCGGCTATATCACATATAACCGACCAATATCATGTGTATCAACTTATCGAATCAACACTTGATTCGATAACCGGCCATATCACATATAACCGACCGATATCACATATCGCGAGAATAGAATGCGGTATCACATACGCGCATTAATCTCGGTCCCGAACATATCATATATGTGCTCCTACTTCGTTTCGCATGAACCAGGAAACCTCTGTGTAAAACTCTAAAGACTCGTCAATACGCCGGCAGTAGGTGATGATCATATCAAACACCCACAAGTCGCAAGCGGTCTGCTAAACGTAACGGACACCCGGGTATTGAGCGATCAGAAGATCAACAAGCAAGCCTGCTCATACTCCTGCAAATCCAATCAGTAACACTACCGTACAGTCCGGTCTCTTCATCTGATATGTCGCATATCTCGCCTGGGGGTGGTAAACGTCAGACCCCAATAGCTTGATAAGGCATGCCGATGTGAGGCTCATAACGGGTCGAGAAACTACTGATAACACTTACCAGTAAATCTCAGAAATAGCCCTGGCCAGGGACTTACTGTTATGGCCAATCGAGCACAGCGCAACATCAACCCCAATACCGGGAGAGACGAAATTGTATGGTTCCTAGGCATACTAATGAGGTCTCACAAGGCATCAACCATGCCAATTTCAAATTTTACAAGTGCCGAGAAACCCTAATACGGATCGTTAACTAGAATTTTAGGCGAAAAGAGAAACTAGTTAACAACTTAACTAAAAGAAAGAGGCTACAACCTTTGTAGATCCGGTTCTCCACCTCCATAGCTCCTTGATGAAGTCTCCTCGCTGTCCATATCGGATCCCGGACTCTAGCGTCGGCTTCATCGGAGAAATGGGCGGGCTAGGTCATCGACTTCGATGCCGAAGATGATCTACGTCGAGGCAACACAAGATCAAGCTCCCACTTCACCAAGTCATGAAACTTGTGAAGAAAACACCCTATACTACTTGGCAAGAGGTAGAGGATGAAGAAATAGGAGGTGGGTTCACTTTAGAATTGGATTTCTCACTCTTTTTCACTAGTTGCCATTGATGGAGGCAAGCTTCTTCATCTTGAAGAAGAAGAAGAAGAAGATGATAATATGATAAGTCTTTTTTTAAAATAGAAAATAAAATGAATACTTATCATAAACCAACCATGGTCAAGTGTAGAGAATAAATTAGGGTTAAGTTAAAGGGTTAGGGTTTAGGAAAGAAACAAAATGGCTATGACTTTCAACACTTCAAGAAGTTTCAAGAAAGAAACAAAATAAGTCACCATTTTATTTATCCTTCCAAAAAGAATAAATAAATAAATAAATGAATAGATAAGAAAATCAAAACCCCAACCATTTAAATAACCATGGTTTAATTCTTTACACAAACCCTAGTTTGCATGTATCATCAAACATGATACAAACAAGTGCATAAAAGTATATCACATATACAACTTGTGTACTTCAAGTGAGAAAATCCATTTAAAGTGAACAAATATTAGTTAATGCAAAGTAATATATCAAATATATAATTATACATTAAATCATTAAATCAACACTTGATTTAACGATCCGGTCATATCGCATATAACCGACTAATATCCAATGTATCGGCTTATCGAATCAATCCTTGATTCGATAACTAGGTTATATCGCATACAACCAATCGATACATTCATCGCGAGAATAGAATACGGTATCACATACACGCATTATTCTCGGTCCCGCACATATCTCATATGCGCTCCTATTTCGTTTTGCTTGAGCCAAGAAACCTCTGTGTAGGACTCTAAAGACTCGTCAATACGCCGGCAGCAGGTGATGATCATATCAAACACCCACAAGCCGCAAGCGGTCTGCTAAACGTAACGGCCACCCGGGTATTGAGCGATCAGAAGATCGACGAGCAAGCCCGCTCATACTCCTGTGAATCCTACCAGTAACACTTACCGTACAGTCCGGTCTGTTCGTCTGATATGTCGCATATCTCGCCTAAGGGTGGTAAACGTCAGACCCCAATAACTCGATAAGTCGTGTCGATATGAGGTCTATAATAATTCGAGAAACTACAGGTAACACTTACCAGTAAATCTCAGCAACTCTGGCCAGGGATTTCCGGTTATAGCCAATCGAACACAGCGCAACATCAACTCCCTATACCGGGAGAGACGAATCCCCTCCTATCGCTCATTGCCTCCATATGATTCGGGACTGTACCCAAAAACCACCGTTTTGCACGCCCTCTTGGACGTGGTAAGGTGGAAATCAAAGCACAGTGGGAATCACACAAGACTCTATGACGATCTCGGGTCAACAGACTACTCTGTACCAGTGTCACCAGAGAACTGCCATCTGACGTAAGATATAATACCATCTGGGAGTTCTCGGCGAGTCCGTCCAGTGTACCCAGTCTCCACTGAGCACCCGTATATCATCTCTGATGTCAAACACCAATGGATATGGGATCATCCATCGCCCATCTGTATGGGTCGAGAAGGTATACGCTAGTCTACTCTGGTATATCGATGCCCCGTCTCGATACACACTAGGGACCTTGAAGGATGTACTTATGGACTACCCTGTCCCCACTAGTATGATCCGCATCATAGTCCAGGTAGTCAAGTATATATCCTAAGGGCTTTACCAACATGTAACAGAGAGACAATCAGTGTACACGTTAAGGTAAAGATCAACCAGATAGCATACTATCATGTCGAGCAAGAAAGTCCTCCCTATATATGTCCAAGCACCCACTACAGTATACAGCCTATGTATAGTAATGGCCTCTAGGGCATACATATAACTAACAATCTCCCACTTGCACTAGGGCCATCTGATAACAGTGGTTGTAGTATCTCATACTCAACCATCCCATAAAAGTCTCTATCTGGGAAAAGGCCTTTGTGAGTGGATCCGCCGTGTTGTCCTCTGAGTCTACCCTCCTAACCTCGATCACCCTGGAGATCAACCATCTCCATGATCAGGTGATACTGCCTTAGAATATGTCTGGATCACTAATGGGACGGATGTTCCTTGGCATAAGCCACAACTCCATTGTCACACAATGGGAGGAACTAAGTTCATCTCATGAACAAATATACATCCATACTGCCTCTTTGTAGCATCTTAAGTAGCGATGTATCGAGCCTTTATAGTCTAGTATGCCACGGTATCTAGCTTGGAACTCTTCCAACATACCGTCCCTTTACTGAGGGTAAAGACAATGCCTGTGACTGACTTTCAGTCGTCCTTATCACCCTGGAACCCTTCCAGTGATTCTCCCCAAGATCGGTTGATACCATCTCAATACAACTAGTGAGAATCCTAACATCCAATTAGATCTATCTCATAGATCCAAAACCCAGGATTTAGGAGGTATCATTTTGATCCTATATGGAGAATCATTGTGATAAGCGGAGATTGACCGAGCGTAGCATAGGAAACTTCTTTCTTATCAAGAGCATGCCATCCACGTACTCTACGAGGATCGTCACTATACTCCCTACTACCTTTTTGTTTATACAAGGTTCATCTACCATTTTGATGATGTCAAACTCTTTGACTAACACATCAAAATAGATGTTCCAACTCCGCGATACCTGCTTTATCCTATAAAGCATCTTGTACACGTTTCCGCTGCTCCCACTGTCTACGAGGCCCTCTGGCTGTGTACTTATAGACGTTCTCTTCTAAAACATCATTTAGAAAAGCAGTCATGGCACCCAACCGCCAGATTTCATAGTCATGGTATGTAGCCGTGGCAAGTAGGATCTGGATGGACTTAAGCATAGCCACTTGAAAAGGTTTCATCATTATCCACGCCTGGTCGATGACGAAAAGCTTTAACAAGTCTAGTTTTGAAAGTCTCAACTTTTCCATCTACACCAAGTAATCTTCTCAAGATATACTTGCTCCTGATGGGGATTTAACCCTTCAGATATAGCAACCAAAGTCCATACTTTGTTGGTGTACATGGATTCCATCTCAGATCGCTAAGCATCCAGCCATTCTTACAAAGTCCCACTCCTGGTGGCCAGCTCGAAACTAGTTGTGTCATCATCTCATGATGCAATCCTCGCTCCCACTGTCATAGAGTAACCGAAGTATCTCTCAGGCGGGTGAGGAACCTTACTAGATCGGCGGAGAGGCTGAGGTTCGTTGGTAACTATTGAATCCTTTGGTTCTTTCAAATCATCAGCTGCAGTTTGTATAGCTGGAACATTTCCAGTTCTACATAACTGATCTTGCCTCGAGCTTGTCCGGATTTTGCATTTAGACATAGCCCGGACAACCCCAAATCTTAACCAACTTAAGATATGGGCTCTTCCCTTATCATATCACATATGAAATGGTAGGCAACTGATTTGATTTGAACCCTATTCAATAGGTATGCAGCTTCTCAAGTGCATAACTCCCAAAAGGAAATAGGTAACTCAGTAGTACTCATCATAGAGCACACCTTATCATATAGGGTGTGATTGCTCCGCCCCGATATACCATCGTGCTATGGTGTATACGGAGGAGTAATGCTGAGAGAGAATCTCATTCTCCTTTAGAAAAGTCCAAGAATTTCGTGCTCAAGTATTCTCCTCCTTGATCTCATCAAAGGACATAATACTTATACCCGTATTGGTTCTCTACTTCTAACTTATATTCTGTGAATATCTCAAAAGGTTCTGACTTGTGTTTCAACAGGAACATATGTCTGAATCAAAAGAGATCATCAGAGAATTTAATGAAGTATAAAGAACCGGTCTTGGCAAATGTAGACAGGGGACCTACATACATCAACATGTATCATCCCAAGAGTTCACTAACTCTTTCTCTGTTTCCAATAAACGGAGCTATGGTCATCTTATCTCTGTGACATGACTGGAAAGTTTCATAAGATGTAAATTCAAACTAATTTAAATATGCATCTATATGTAACTTCAGCTAGTCGGGTCGCATTGATATGACCTAGTCTACAATACCTCAAGAAGGATTCGTTCATTTCTGAACTCTTCCTCTTGTGTGTGTTCTGTATACTAAGAACTGTAGTTTGATTTAGAACATCAATGCTTTTAGATAACGTGCCTGAACCGATCAACTTTTGATATAGAAAATGTTCAAAACATTATCCAACAATACAAAATTTTATCATTTCTTTACTAATAAAAGAGAAAGATATGATTTTGTATATCAGGTTCGGTATCTAATAGCATTTGTTCAGAATCAATGTACTGATAATACAGGGTGACAGTGACCAACAGACTTGGCTGCAACACTTGCCCCGTTTTCTGCCTCATGAAACTTATCACCCGTTCTCAGTTCTTTACCTATCTGTAGCCCATGTAACAAATTACATATGCGGGATCCTGATCCGGTATCAAATACCCAGGACGTAGAGGACACTGGGAAACAGTTCTTTATAATGAACACACCCGAAGATGATGCATCAGCATGCACTCTCTTCGTTTGGGCGGCACGGGAATTCTGGTAATCCCCAATTTCCTACTCTGTCTTATAACAATTATAAGTTGGAGCGGGACCAACGTTCCCCAGCTCAGTATAACAAGCGGGTTCGGTCAATATTCCGTATTATTATCTTGATTAAGGCGTGATATGGTCGCTACCTGGAGAGAGAGAGGAGAAAACACTCAGCGTGCGCTCTTTCAAGAATAGATTGGTTATTATTTTATCTAATCAGGATGGCTCCCACTGGTTTTATCAAATCTTCCTTCAAACCCTAAAAGGAAAGACTAGCCGGGATTAATTACACACTACAAGTTCGCCAATCTTTCAGCCAGGCCAGTGTCGGTACTTTGAGGGAGGTCCCCCGTGCTTTCGCACGAACCTAATTAATGTAAACCTCGTTTTCCCAGAGGCGTAACCTCGTTAACACCTTTTTAGACACCTACTTGATCGGCTAATTGTAATGTGTAAAACTCTCCCAGGAGTAACTCTTACTCGCAGCGGGTATCGGGATCCAACTATCTCATAGAAGGTATGCAATCTCATTGCAAATTTCAACGCTTGAAATTCCCGATAATTTTGCCCCTAGCGTCCTATGACCTTGACGCAGGCCAACAAACCATAGTGCGCTGGTCAAGTTCAACCCGTCATTTCCTGATTGAATTAAACCCACCCGCACGACCCTTGACGCAGGCCAACAAAGTCGCACGACTACCCTAATCCAATCTGCATCATATGCATAAGCAGATAAATACTAGTTAGCTACCGCACACTACTGTAAGTCCACGTTGCGACCCCCGGTTCTTACGGGGAGGCGGAAACGGTATAAAAATCAAATTTTTAGCGCAAGGGGCAACATGGACTAAGCAAAGTCGGGATCTTTAACTAAACTAAAACTAGCATACAAGCTAAAGAAAGTTAGCTACTCGGATGAGGATAGTTATACCTAAACTTGAACTCCTTCTTCTTCAAACTTTTGTAGAGGTTGATGGTTCTCTTCTTGTCGCCTTCTTCCGTCGAAGATGGATCCACCTCGAAGGTTCGACCTTTGGGCTCTTCCTCGATCTTTGAGTGAACTAGGGTTTCCGGCTTGCTAAACCTTGAACCTAGAATGAGTAGAGAGAGTCTAAGGGGTGCTTTTCTTTTTAAAGAGAAGGATTCTCAACACATGAGAAGGTTTCTCTTTAGCTAGAGGAAGAAGAAGATGAAGTGAAGAGAGAGAATGAATATGATAGAATGAGCTATCCTTTTTCTTTCTTACAACCATAATGCAAAAGAAAAAGAATTATCAATAATAATAATGAAAATGAAAAGGTTGATGGAAAGTTTTAGAATGACCATTATCATTTCAAACATTAAATGAATTTGCTAGAATCAAAGAGCATCTTTCTTTTGTAATGATGATGGTCAAAACTTCAACCATGGTCAACAAGTCAACCATGGTCAACAAGTCAACAAAAACCAACCATGACACAATTTCATTTTATTATATATTATTAATTGATATAATACAAATCCATTAGGGTTTGGAAAAAGAGGACTGTCAACTGTGCATACGCACCCGTTCCGAAACCCTAATGAAAGTCATCTTCCTCTTCCTCAAATAACCGTGCATACACACCTGCATCCTTGTTCCGAGGAACATGAATACTGAGATAAAAGCAACCCCAAAACATATACCGGTATCTGACTCAAACCAGAGCCAGCCAGTAATATCCGTCCGGACTCCAAACGTGCACAAGTGCGCGGATGAGAACGAACTCTGTCGCAAAACCATGTGACCTCTACTCTGTTTTGCCCATAGGCGAATACCCTCTGTGTGGGACTCTAAAGACTCGACACTGCGCTGGCAGTGGGTTTAACCACAGACCGCAAGCGGCACTAGCTGTGCGTAACGGTCCCCAGGTAGATGCCGACAAGAAGGCTGACGAGGTGAAACCCCATCTGAACTCCTACTGAGTCTGAATGTGACAGTCTCCGTACAGTCCGGTCTGTTCGTCTGATACATCGCATGTCGGGCCTAGGGGGCGGTAAAACGTCAGTCCCCCAATAGCGGTACAAGTCGTGTCGGAGTGAAGCCCAAAACACCCTGAGATAACACTGGAAACCTACCAGTATATCTCGCTTGCCCTGGCCAGGGACTACTCGTGTAATGGCTCTCCTAGACACAGCGCGATGTCAACCCCCAATACCGGGAGAGACGAATCCTGTCTAACCGTCACTGCCTCCAAGTGCTTCGGGACTGTACCCAACCACCACCTGTTTGCACGACTCCTTTGAGCCGTGGTAGGGTAGTGATCAAAGTGCAGTGGGAACACACTCGAGGCGAAGTGCCAGTGTCAAGTCAGCGGACTAAGCTGTACTCATGTCACCTGGGAACTGATAACTGACGATAGGTATAATACCAACCTGTCAGTTCCCGACGAGTCCTGTCCAGTGTACTCGTAACCCAACGAGCACCCGTATACTATCTCCAGTACGACGTACTGATGGCTGTGGGACAGACCATCTCCCACACTGGGATGAGAAGCGCATACGCTAGTCTACTCCGGAGTATCGATGCCCTGTCTCGATAGTCCTGCGACTAGGGACCTGTATAAGGATGTGCTTATAG
Source organism: Agapanthus africanus (assembly GCA_030015575.1). Classification (NCBI taxonomy): domain Eukaryota; kingdom Viridiplantae; phylum Streptophyta; class Magnoliopsida; order Asparagales; family Amaryllidaceae; genus Agapanthus; species Agapanthus africanus. The sequence goes on from CM057347.1 coordinate 401,165,383, forward strand.
ATTACCCAGCCCCCACTAGTGTGACTGCCATCACAACGCTGGTAATCAAGCAAAGATCCTAAGGGCTCCACTAATGCGTATAAGTGATATACTGAAATAAACACAAGTACACATTGAAGTAGAAACAAACCAAGTAGCATACTACTATATTGAGCAAGATTGTTTATACAAGGTGAATATCCCAAGCTTCCATCAAGTAATATACAAACTAGTATGATACAGTAATGGCCTCTAGGGCATATACACTAACAATCTCCCACTTGCACTAAGGCCATGTACTGGCGTATCGAAGACATATCATCTCGATCAGCCGCTCGAACTGAGTCTGGGGTAAGGCCTTGGTGAATGGATCTGCAGTGTTCTCTTCTGAAGCAACCCTCCGAACCTCGATCTCCTTGCGATCCACGATCTCCCTGCGATCCACGATCTCCCTGATCAGGTGATACCGCCTCAAGATGTGCCTGGATCTCTGATGGGACCTGGGTTCCTTTGCTAAAGCTATAGCTCCGTTGTTGTCGCAATACAGAGGTACTGGGTCAACAATGGACGGAACCACCTGAAGTTCTTTTAAGAACTTCCTTATCCAGACAGCTTCTTTTGCGGCATCAGATGCAGCGATGTATTCCGCTTCCATAGTCGAGTCTGCAACGGTTTCCTGTTTGGAGCTCTTCCAACACACCGCCCCTCCATTGAGGGTAAAGACAAAACCCGACATGGACTTGGAATCATCCTTGTCACTCTGGAAGCTGGAGTCAGCAAAGGCCTCGATCTGGAGGTCTTTTCCGCCATACACCAAGAACATCTCCTTAGTCCTTCTCAGGTACTTGAGAATGTTCTTTACCGCTATCCAGTGTTTCTCCCCAGGGTTTGACTGATACCGGCTTACCACACTCAGTGCATAAGCTACATCCGGTCTGGTACATAACATCGCATACATTATAGAGCCTACCGCAGAAGCGTAGGGTATAATAGACATGCGATCCCTCTCCAAATCAGTCTTGGGAGACATCTCTTTAGAGAGGGTGATCCCGTGACAAGCCGGTAGGTTACCGCGCTTGGAATCTTCCATACTGAATCTTTTCAGTACGGTGTCGATGTACCTGGACTGTGAAAGTCCTAATATCCTCTTGGATCTATCACGATGGATCCGGATCCCCAGGATGTATGAGGCATCACCCAGGTCTTTCATGGAGAACCTGTGTGACAAGAACCCCTTGACAGATTGTAGCATAGGAATGTCATTTCCTATTAAGAGAATGTCATCCACGTATAAAACAAGGAATACTACAGTTCTCGCTACAAATCTACTATAGATGCATGGTTCATCTGGATTTTTGATAAAGCCAAATTCCTTGACCGTCTCATCAAAACAGATGTTCCAACTCCGCGATGCCTGCTTTAGTCCATAGATGGACTTAAGCAACTTGCACACCTTTCCGCTGCTCCCACTCTGAATGAAACCCTCTGGCTGATCCATATAGACACACTCCTCTAAATTTCCATTCAAAAAAGCGGTCTTTACGTCCATCTGCCAAATCTCATAATCGTGGAAGGCAGCAATGGCAAGAAGGATCCGAATGGATTTCAGCATAGCCACTGGAGAAAAGGTTTCGTCATAGTCCAAGCCAGGTCTTTGACGGAAACCCTTTGCTACAAGTCTAGCTTTATAGGTCTCAACCTGTCCATCTACACCAATCTTCCTTTTGAAGATCCACTTGCATCCTACGGGTTTTACCCCGTCTGGAGCAATGTCCAACGTCCATACTTTGTTGGTGTACATGGACTCCATTTCGGTCCGCATTGCATCCAGCCATTTTACCGAGTCAACGCTCTGAACGGCCTGCTGGAAGCTAGTAGGCTCATCATAATCTATGATGCAATCCTCTCGATCCCCGTCTATGAGAAAACCGCAGTATCTCTCGGGCGGATGAGACTGCCTACTACTCCTGCGGAGCGGCGTAGGAATGTCCTGTTCTTTTGAACCCTCTGGTTCCTCTAAGCTTTCAGTAATAGCTCGTGGTTCTGGAATTTCTTCCAGTTCTACTGTGCTCCCACTTATCTGGTTTTCCAAAAACTCAGTTTCCAAGAAGTAGGCATGACGAGAAACAAGAACTTTTTGTTCCTCTTCACAGTAGAAGAAATATCCCTTGGAGTTCTTTGGATATCCCACGAACTTACACTGTACTGAGCGTGCCTCGAGCTTGTCCGCATGCTGCTTTTTAACAAAAGCTGGACATCCCCATGTCTTAATGTGCTTAAGATAGGGTCTCTTCCCACTCCACATCTCATATGGTGTAGTAGGCACAGTCTTAGTAGGAACTCGGTTCAAAAGGTACGCAGCTGATTCTAGCGCATACCCCCAGAATGATCGCGGTAACTCAGCGTTACTCATCATGGACCGTACCATATCCAATAGGGTTCGGTTCCGTCTCTCCGATACACCGTTGTGCTGCGGAGTGTATGGAGGAGTAAGCTGAGAGAGAATCCCATTCTCTTTTAAGTAATTTAGGAACTCGGCACTTAAGTATTCTCCACCTCGATCCGATCTTAGAATCTTGATACTTTTGCCGGTCTGTTTCTCTACTTCATTCTTATATTCCTGGAACTTTTCAAAAGCCTCGGACTTATGTTTCATTAAGAAGACATAACCGTACCTTGAAAAATCATCCGTAAAAGTAATGAAGTAAGAGTAACCGCTTCGCGCATGTGTAGACATTGGACCGCACACGTCGCTGTGTATGAGTCCCAAGAGCTCGCTCGCTCTTTCTCCGTGTCCAGTGAACGGAGTCTTTGTCATCTTTCCCATGAGACAAGATTCACAAGTGGCATAAGACTGATACTCGAACGGATCCAAGTATCCTTCTTTATGTAACTTAGTCAACCGTGTCTCATTGATGTGACCCAGTCTATAATGCCATAAGAAAGCATGATTGATATCTGGAGACTTTCTTTTGTGTGTATTCTGGATATTGAAAATCTGTGGTTGGTTTAATACGTATATACCATTGCTCAGTGTACCTGACCCAATCAGAACTTGATTAAGGTGAATGTTTACAACATTACTTACAAACGCAAATTCATAACCTTCTTTAGAAACCAAAGATACAGAAATGATATTACAAGTTGCGTTGGGTACAAAAAAGCAATTACGCAAAACCAAAACATGCCCATCTGTCATTCCCAGGTGATAGTCCCCCACGGCTTTAGCATCCATGCTAGCTCCGTTCGCAACTCTGAGGGTCATGTCACCTGCCTTCAAAAACCTACGGTTTCTCAACGCCTGCAAAGAATTACAGATATGAGATCCTGATCCGGTATCCAATACCCAGGAAGTAGAGTTTATAGAAAGACAGTTTTCAATAACATACACACCTGAAGCTGAAGCCGCAACCTGCTTCAGTTCCTGTGTCCTGGCTTTCCAAGCCCTGCAATCTTTCTTCCAGTGTCCACTCTTATGACAATAGAAGCACTCTTCCTTTCCAACAAGCTTCCCCGCAATCTTTGTTGCCTTTTCCTTTCCCTTCGCACCCACTTTACTAACACCGCCTCTTGGTTTGGCGGGGGCTTTCTTTCTCTTTCCCTTGGCTTTCGCCTTGGACCTAGAGGAAGAAGATCCTCCTACAAACAAAGCGGGTGTTTCCCTACCCTTCTGTAGGGTGCCCTCTGCGCTCCTCAGCAGGTTGAGGAGTTCTGAAAGTTCAACTTCCTTTTCTTGCAAGTTGAAGTTCAGTATGAACTGGGCGTAAGTGGATGGAAGGGACTGGAGAATTATATCCGTATAGAGTTCACTGTCCAACGTGGTCCCAAGTTCCGCGAGCTCCTCAGTGTAGCCAATCATCTTAAGCACGTGGTCCGCTACCGATGATCCGACGGCCAACTTTGTCGAAAATAACTTCTTCGACACTTCGTATCTTGCGATACGAGACTGCTCTCCATACAGTTCTTTTGTATGAAGAAATATGGATTCCAAATCCATATTCTCGTGCCTCCTCTGATGGTCGTTGTCCATCGAGGCAAGTACGAGGCATCTGGCCTTCGCGCTGTCAATCTCCCAAGTCTTACGGATTTTCTTATCCGCGACGCTGGAGGTGGGACCTGGGACGGGGGGAGCTTTGGTGGTAAGAAGATACCCCAGCTTGTCGTAAGAGATTGCCAATTTGACATTCCTGAGCCAATCTTTGTAGTTTGGCCCTGTCAATATGTTTTTATCTAGAAGTAACTTAAGTCCAGTCATTTCGAATTTGGTCGCTGCAGGGGGGAGAGAAGAAACACTTTAGCACGATGCTCTTGCAAGTTTAGAATGGTTTTTAATTTGTCTAAACAGGATGGCTCCCACTGTCTCTCGAATCCCTCCTCAAACCACAAAGGAAGAATTAGCCGGGATCAATCCCACCGCACAATACTTGCTTAACCGTTCAGCCAGGCCAGTGTCGGTACTTCGAGGGAGGTTTTCCAACGCTTTCGCGAAGTTCCTTAATTAAATAACCTCTTTTCCCTGGGGGCGTAGCCCCGCTAACACCTTTCTAGGCACCTACTAGGTTTATAGCATTGATCGTTTAGTGAGAAATTTCCCGAGGAGTAGCATATACTCACAGTAGGATCGGGATCCAAATATCATCGCGTGACGAAACTGAAGGAATCCTACCAGAATCACCACACTCCAAATGGTATGCAAATCTAGCAAGTTTCAGTACTTATGAAACTCCCGATGTGGATTTTTGCCCCATGCTCTTATAACCTTGACTTTGGCCAACAAATCATAAGTCACATGTCAAGTTCTACCCGTCGTTCTCCAGGTTAATTTGAATCCACCCGTACCTACCCTTGACTTTGGCCAACAAGGCAGTACGACTGTTCCAAACCAACGCATCTATCTATGCTGCACATGAATACCCAATAGCTACCAATCACTATGCCTTGACTTTGGCCAACAAACATAGCTTGAATACTATTGACTATTCATGTGAAACGACGGAGGGCTACGAATGGTTTTGGTAAAACCGTGAACGTAGTGAACTTGATATAATCGATGGAACGAGATAGCTTTTAGAAGGAGTGGCTCAATCTCCGCGTTTAAAAGTTAGTTTTGAAAAGAACCGAGTGGTTTTTCGAAAGTGTTCCAACGATTTTAGCTTGGTTTATTATCTTGCATTAATTCTTTTAATGCGTGATATTCTTGCATTAGTACTTTTAATGCGTCCCATCATTTAATTCCTACCATTGCAGAAAACAACCAAAATATGACGTACGCTTATGCCATTCGCATTCGCCACGGGGTCCCGTCATCACTCGTTAGGTTACTTAACTAACGACAGAGCGGGGGCTGGGCTAGCGCGGCTGTAAAACATAAGCAACGCCTAAGTAGAAAGCAATGATAGACATTACAGATCACAGATGAATACATTGGATATACTAGCAATCCGCAATCCTTTCGAGCCTGCAATGAAAAGCAGATTACACGGTCGCGGTGAATAGCCAAATACCCCACCCAAGACCCCTACGGGTGCGGCAAACTACCCGCCAAGTACCCGGCAGTTTGTGCACCCCTCCATGGGTCTATCCTAGGAGCAAAACAGTAAAAAGAATTATACAATGACGGCTACAACCCCGACCCGGTTGTGCGGCCAAACAAATAATAATTATTACATCAATTTACATTTACAATGAATGAAAGAAAAACAAAAGCTCATCTCACATCCACCCCGGCTATTCACCCGCGACAGTCCAACACATTCATATACACAATCCAATATCAAACACAGATCATGTATAACCCCGACTAATCGACCTATAGCGATTAGCCGACGTTCAATACATGCAAACATCACAGATATAACCATCATAGTCAAAGTGCAGTGAAGTTCGGAAAAATATGGAATTATAGGACCCCAAAAGTGAATTTCAGTTCTGGAAAATCTGGGCACATATAATATATTTTAAAAATCCCAAAACCAACACATACACACACTGCACGAAAAACGATGCACAGAAGACGACAAAGCGCGGCGCTTCCGCGGCACATACCTACCTCGTGCGGCGGAAGCGCGGCGGTTTGAACGAATCACTGCATCGTTTTTCTTGGGTGTTCACACAAAACCCTGAGCCGAATTTACAAGTATAAAGTATTTCATTTAGAGCAGAAAAAATTTCAACAGAAACTTAGGGTTTTGTTTTTCCGGTTTTGTGATTTTTTTCGGTTCCGAACTTCGTGACACTTCACTACCAAGCTAGTTTAAGTTTAACCTGGCTCTGATACCACTGTAAGTCCACGTTGCGACCCCCGGTTCTTACGGGGAGGCGGAAACGGTATAAAAATCAAATTTTTAGCGCAAGGGGCAACATGGACTAAGCAAAGTCGGGATCTTTAACTAAACTAAAACTAGCATACAAGCTAAAGAAAGTTAGCTACTCGGATGAGGATGGTTATACCTAAACTTGAACTCCTTCTTCTTCAAACTTTTGTAGAGGTTGATGGTTCTCTTCTTGTCGCCTTCTTCCGTCGAAGATGGATCCACCTCGAAGGTTCGACCTTTGGGCTCTTCCTCGATCTTTGAGTGAACTAGGGTTTCCGGCTTGCTAAACCTTGAACCTAGAATGAGTAGAGAGAGTCTAAGGGGTGCTTTTCTTTTTAAAGAGAAGGATTCTCAACACATGAGAAGGTTTCTCTTTAGCTAGAGGAAGAAGAAGATGAAGTGAAGAGAGAGAATGAATATGATAGAATGAGCTATCCTTTTTCTTTCTTACAACCATAATGCAAAAGAAAAAGAATTATCAATAATAATAATGAAAATGAAAAGGTTGATGGAAAGTTTTAGAATGACCATTATCATTTCAAACATTAAATGAATTTGCTAGAATCAAAGAGCATCTTTCTTTTGTAATGATGATGGTCAAAACTTCAACCATGGTCAACAAGTCAACCATGGTCAACAAGTCAACAAAAACCAACCATGACACAATTTCATTTTATTATATATTATTAATTGATATAATACAAATCCATTAGGGTTTGGAAAAAGAGGACTGTCAACTGTGCATACGCACCCGTTCCGAAACCCTAATGAAAGTCATCTTCCTCTTCCTCAAATAACCGTGCATACACACCTGCATCCTTGTTCCGAGGAACATGAATACTGAGATAAAAGCAACCCCAAAACATATACCGGTATCTGACTCAAACCAGAGCCAGCCAGTAATATCCGTCCGGACTCCAAACGTGCACAAGTGCGCGGATGAGAACGAACTCTGTCGCAAAACCATGCGACCTCTACTCTGTTTTGCCCATAGGCGAATACCCTCTGTGTGGGACTCTAAAGACTCGACACTGCGCTGGCAGTGGGTTTAACCACAGACCGCAAGCGGCACTAGCTGTGCGTAACGGTCCCCAGGTAGATGCCGACAAGAAGGCTGACGAGGTGAAACCCCATCTGAACTCCTACTGAGTCTGAATGTGACAGTCTCCGTACAGTCCGGTCTGTTCGTCTGATACATCGCATGTCGGGCCTAGGGGGCGGTAAAACGTCAGTCCCCCAATAGCGGTACAAGTCGTGTCGGAGTGAAGCCCAAAACACCCTGAGATAACACTGGAAACCTACCAGTATATCTCGCTTGCCCTGGCCAGGGACTACTCATGTAATGGCTCTCCTAGACACAGCGCGATGTCAACCCCCAATACCGGGAGAGACGAATCCTGTCTAACCGTCACTGCCTCCAAGTGCTTCGGGACTGTACCCAACCACCACCTGTTTGCACGACTCCTTTGAGCCGTGGTAGGGTAGTGATCAAAGTGCAGTGGGAACACACTCGAGGCGAAGTGCCAGTGTCAAGTCAGCGGACTAAGCTGTACTCATGTCACCTGGGAACTGATAACTGACGATAGGTATAATACCAACCTGTCAGTTCCCGACGAGTCCTGTCCAGTGTACTCGTAACCCAACGAGCACCCGTATACTATCTCCAGTACGACGTACTGATGGCTGTGGAACAGACCATCTCCCACACTGGGATGAGAAGCGCATACGCTAGTCTACTCCGGAGTATCGATGCCCTGTCTCGATAGTCCTACGACTAGGGACCTGTATAAGGATGTGCTTATAGATTACCCAGCCCCCACTAGTGTGACTGCCATCACAACGCTGGTAATCAAGCAAAGATCCTAAGGGCTCCACTAATGCGTATAAGTGATATACTGAAATAAACACAAGTACACATTGAAGTAGAAACAAACCAAGTAGCATACTACTATATTGAGCAAGATTGTTTATACAAGGTGAATATCCCAAGCTTCCATCAAGTAATATACAAACTAGTATGATACAGTAATGGCCTCTAGGGCATATACACTAACAACTACGCCTTGACGCAGGCCAACAAACGTAGCACGAATACTAACTAGCACTTATCTGAAATGACGGAGGGCTACGACAGGTTTTTTTTGATAACCTATTGCGTAATGAACTTGATATCGTTATAGAATCAAATGATTTTAAAATGGAGTGTTTTTGAAGCTTTTCTAGTTTTGCTAAAGGAGTCACTCCCGGTGAAGGGATCGTCGGTCCTTTTCTCGTCGAATGAGGTGCGGGATATATCATATATATCGCTGTGCAAAGCAGAAACTATAGAAGCTATCAAAAGACAAACCGAGTGTGTAGCATCTTCCAGTTATTGCTAAAGGAGTCACTCCCGGTGAAGGGATTTCGGTCCTTTCCTTATCGAATAAGGTGCAGGATATATCATATATACCGCTGTGCAAAGCAAGAACTGTAGCTACCTGTTTTAATTTTGAAATTCAATTCTACAACATCTTTAGGTTTCTTTTATTTCATTAATCTCATTAATGAAGTCCCATCATTTAAGTACCTAAACATCACAGATAAATACAACGTACACTTATGCCATCCGCATTCGCCTCGATGTCCCCTCATGCACCGTTAGGTTAGGTAACTAACGGCAGAGCGGGGCAGGGCTAGTGCGGGTGTAAAACATAAGTAACGCCTATATAATATATCATATATACTATATACTGTATCCATCACAGAACATATCACATGATCACATCACAGATATCGCAGCAGAAGAAACATATGAAATATTGGATATACTAGGACGTCCGTGTTTTTAATACGAGCCAGTATAAAACACGGATTCCACGGTCGCGATGAATAGCCAAACCCACACCCCTAGACCCCTACGAGAGCGGCAAGCAACCCTACCAATTCTTGAGTTAAGAGACCCGGACTCGACTCCTCGAGTTGGTCTCCCACTGGACTCCAGAACCCGGTTACTTGTGCTCCCCTCCTTGGGTCTATCCTAGTGCGGAAAAGTAAATAATATACAAAGGTTGACATCTTCCGCAACCTGGAAGTGCCCCAATAAAAGAATATTACATACAAGTTTTTACATGAATGAAAATGAAAAACACTCATCTCACATAAAAAAACCCGGCTATTCAAACACGACGATCCAATATAACATATCCAGCAACATATAACATCACATGTCAACAACGTAAGTAAATATGCCCATCCCAATTGTCGTTGACATATAGCAACGAAACCGGCGATATCACATATTACACTTACGGTCACAGAAAAGAAAGTGTAAAACTACAACAGTTGGAATCCGCAACCTCTTTAGACATCGCATGCCTAATCAAATGAATTCCTTAGACATTGCATGCCTAACAATTATAAACCCCGCATTTTAGTCTCATTATCGAAAACACTTTTCAATATCAAGTCGGGCAATTCAACAGGATTCCCGACATCCTGATCGAATGCTCGTCGCAAACTTTAGTAGGCGGCCGCACCCCTGATACCGTCGACGAAGTGCACCAAGGTGGAACACCGCTACCTCGAGCACCCGGACGGATGCTTTCGGCGATGGGGTTCTCCTACAGTCACTTGGTCGGGGCTATGGAGTGAGGCTGTCTATTAAGTTTACCCGGCGAGTATCCGCGTTCGCTACGTGATTGCGACGGACTTTTGATCACATCAAAATTCCGTGGCAACCGATCAAGTGAGACTAAACTGCTATGTTTATAACATTCATTCAGTTATCTCATAACAACTTGTGGATTCCAATTATTGTATCACATTCCGGATAAATAGAAAATGTTAAACTTTCTGATCGAACAATCAAACACCCAAGTTTTCCCGAAACTGATCAACACATGAAACAAGTTTAAAAACATCCAGTTCATGCCTCAGTACCAACGGTCCAGCCGTAGAATGGTCAAGCCAACGCCTCACATGTGGCACGCCGTACTGCCCCAAACCCGAAGGTTCAAAGGGCAGTTCAAGACGGTCATATAATCGAGTTAAGGTTTGTTGTCTTCTAGAGGGACCATCGCGTTACTTGCACTACTTAGAACGTCATTAAACCACGGAAAAATCCAACACTTGGAAATTTCCCGACAGGGGAAAATTGGGTATTTATATCCGGTCGAACTTTTTAACATATTCTAAAATTATCCGGAAAAACACGCAGACAAAATTAGACAATCCGATCGAAACACCGAGTCCCCAATACAACCCAGAAAACTCAACTCTTGAGTTCAGATTAAAAATTCCCAGGAAAACCAGCACTGCAAAATAAGAATTACTGTGTAAAATTCATTGAACAATGAGACATTACAGCCGCGGAACCGCCGCACAAGCCATGCTTGTGCCGCGGAACCGCGGCGGTTTGATGGATTTATGCTATCGAATTTCACAGTAACTCTTACAATCTCCTGCTGAATTTTCTTCATATTTTTAATCCTTAAAAATCCCAGTTTTCAAAAATTGTACAGAGAGCATTTTTTGGGTTAGGGTTTCGATTCGATCGGACTTCTAACATCGTCTACGCATCGCCTAAGGCTCTAGCTAGGCTCTGATACCACTGTAGGGTTCCTAGGCACACTAATGAGGTCTCACAAGGCATCAACCATACCAATTTCAAATTTTACAAGTGCCGAGAAACCCTAATACGGATCGTTAACTAGAATTTTAGGCGAAAAGAGAAACTAGTTAACAACTTAACTAAAAGAAAGAGGCTACAATCTTTGTAGATCCGGTTCTCCACCTCCATAGCTCCGTGATGAAGTCTCCTCGCTGTCCATATCGGATCCCGGACTCTAGCGTCGGCTTCATCGGAGAAATGGGCGGGCTAGGTCATCGACTTCGATGCCGAAAATGATCTACGTCGAGGCAACACAAGATCAAGCTCCCACTTCACCAAGTCATGAAACTTGTGAAGAAAACACCCTATACTACTTGGCAAGAGGTAGAGGATAAAGAAATAGGAGGTGGGTTCACTTTAGAATTGGATTTCTCACTCTTTTTCACTAGTTGCCATTGATGGAGGCAAGCTTCTTCATCTTGAAGAAGAAGAAGATGATGATGATAATATGATAAGTCTTTTTTTAAAATAGAAAATAAAATGAATTCTTATTATAAACCAACCATGGTCAAGTGTAGAAAATAAACTAAGGTTAAGTTAAAGGGTTAGGGTTTAGGAAAGAAACAAAATGGCTTTGACTTTCAACACTTCAAGAAGTTTCAAGAAAGAAACAAAATAAGTCACCATTTTATTTATCCTTCCAAAAAGAATAAATAAATAAATAAATGAATAGATAAGAAAATCAAAACCCCAACCATTTAAATAACCATGGTTTAATTCTTTACACAAACCCTAGTTTGCATGTATCATCAAACATGATACAAACAAGTGCACAAAAGTATATCACATATACAACTTGTGTACTTCAAGTGAGAAAATCCATTTAAAGTGAACAAATATTAGTTAATGCAAAGTAATATATCAAATATATAATTATACATTAAATCATTAAATCAACACTTGATTTAACGATCCGGTCATATCGCATATAACCGACTAATATCCAATGTATCGGCTTATCGAATCAATCCTTGATTCGATAACTAGGTTATATCGCATACAACCAATCGATACATTCATCGCGAGAATAGAATACGGTATCACATACACGCATTATTCTCGGTCCCGCACATATCTCATATGCGCTCCTATTTCGTTTTGCTTGAGCCAGGAAACCTCTGTGTAGGACTCTAAAGACTCGTCAATACGCCGGCAGCAGGTGATGATCATATCAAACACCCACAAGCCGCAAGCGGTCTGCTAAACGTAACGGCCACCCGGGTATTGAGCGATCAGAAGATCGACGAGCAAGCCCGCTCATACTCCTGTGAATCCTACCAGTAACATTTACCGTACAGTCTGGTCTGTTCGTCTGATATGTCGCATATCTCGCCTAGGGGTGGTAAACGTCAGACCCCAATAGCTCGATAAATCGTGTCGATATGAGGTCTATAACAATTCGAGAAACTACAGGTAACACTTACCAGTAAATCTCAGCAACCCTGGCCAGGGATTTCCGGTTATAGCCAATCGAACACAGCGCAACATCAACTCCCTATACAGGGAGAGACGAATCCCCTCCTATCGCTCATTGCCTCCATGTGATTCGGGACTGTACCCAAAAACCACCGTTTTGCACGCCCTCTTGGACGTGGTAAGGTGGAAATCAAAGCACAGTGGGAATCACACAAGACTCTATGACGATCTCGGGTCAACAGACTACTCTGTACCAGTGTCACCAGAGAACTGCCATCTGACGTAAGATATAATACCATCTGGGAGTTCTCGGCGAGTCCGTCCAGTGTACCCAGTCTCCACTGAGCACCCGTATATCATCTCTGATGTCAAACACCAATGGATATGGGATTATCCATCGCCCATCTGTATGGGTCGAGAAGGTATACGCTAGTCTACTCTGATATATCGATGCCCCGTCTCGATCCACCCACGACTAGGGACCTTGAAGGATGTACTTATGGACTACCCTATCCCCACTAGTATGATCCGCATCATAGTCCAGGTAGTCAAGTACACATCCTAAGGGCTTTACCAACATGTAACAGAGAGACAATCAGTGTACACGTTAAGGTAAAGATCAACCAGATAGCATACTATCATGTCGAGCAAGAAAGTCCTCCCTATATATGTCCAAGCACCCACTACAGTATACATCCTATGTATAGTAATGGCCTCTAGGGCATACATATAACTAACAGAAATCCCCTCCTATCGCTCATTGCCTCCATGTGACTCGGAACTGTACCCAAAAACCGCCGTTTTGCACGTTCTCTTGAACGTGGTAAGATGGAAATCAAAGTACAGTGGGAATCACACAAGACTCTATGACGATCTCGGGTCGACAGACTAACCTGTACCAGTGTCACCAGAGAACTGCTATCTGACGATAGGTATAATACCATCTAGGAGTTCTCGGCGCGTCCGTCCAGTGTACCCAGTCTCCACTGAGCACCCGTATACCTTCTCTGATGTCAAACACCAATGGATATGGGATCATCCATCGCCCATCATATGGGTCGAGAAGCGTATACGCTAGTCTACTCTGAAGTATCGATGCCCTGTCTCAATACTCCCACGACTAGGAACATTTGAAGGATGTACTTACCGACTACCTCTGCCCCACTAGTATGATCCACATCATAATCCTGGTAGTCAAGTATCCATCCTAAGGGCTTTATCACCATGTAATAGAGAGACAATAAGTGTACATGTTAAGATAAAGAGCAACCAGATAGCATACTATCATGTCGAGCAAGAAAGTCCTCCTTATATATGTCCAAGCATCCACTACAATATACATCGCATGTACAGTAATGGCCTCTAGGGCATACATATAACTAACAAAATGATTATCAACTTTATTTATTAACATTCTTTTTACAATTCAACTGAAAAGTAAATACATGGAATGAAAGCAATGCCTAAACAATGGCATAATAGAAATGTAAATGAAATGTACAAGTAACTAGAGCTCCGGGTCGAAAGCTAGCTGATCCAAATCCTCGCTGGTGGGCTCTGTCTCCAGAAGGTCCGATCCACTTGACAACATTCTAAAGAAAGAAAGAAACGGAATGTCGTCAGCGAACAATCGCTCGGTAAGTCCCAAAAGTAAGAAGAGACAGAATAGACAGAAAGAGAATGTAACTTTTAAAGTTGTATTATATTGTTAACGCTGTTGTTTGTAGCTTGGTAAAGAAGAGGCCAGTGTATACGAGAGGAGTCTCACTATCCCAGAGACTAAGGTATACGGAGTACAAGGAACCGTTCAGCCACGGTACAACGGCAATGGACATTCAGGTTAGGTGTCTTATGGTTGCAGTCTCGTGCCACTTTTAACACCTCCCGTACCAATCTACCCCTTATAAACCCCGCGATGTCTTGATTGTATTGTTTGTATTGTATTGTCTTGTATTATAATTGTATAGATGGGTGACTTTTCGAAACCATGATATCAGTAATGGAACGGATATAATGGATGAACATGTAAATGGAGTATATTCATGGTTCGGTTCAGTCAAGTTGTATAGATTGAATAGATTGAATAGATGGATTCATATTGAATTGTGGTTTTATACTTGAATCATATCCAAGTCAGATTGTTTATATTGAGACTCAGTCTGAGTTAGATAATTAGAAAAGAAATTGAAGTCCTGAATTAGGTTTTGATGTTATCGGTAACTGCTGCACATGGACGGCAGGATTTGTGTCTTTTTCCAAGACAATTACTATATTGATAACACCGTTTGTTAGGTTGTCTACCTTAGATAGGAAAGCACCCATATCTTCGGCTCCTTGAGGCTCAAGAGACTGGTCCCGCTTAAACCTATGTTTACTAGGGTCCTTATTGTAATTTGGTATAACTTGAGGGGGGTTTATGTAAAATAATTTTGGTATAATTTCAAAATACACCTCAAGTATTTAATTATCGTTTTTAGAGTTTTCATAGATGTATATTTTATAGATGTGAAATTTCTAGTGAGAAAAACCTAATTTCATAATATATGGTATTTATTTGTAATATGGATATTGTTTTGAATTATCATGGTAGTTTCATGTAATATTTAAATTCTTTTCTTGAGTTTTGGAAACATGGAATATAATATATATTTAAAATAAGTATTTTGGTAATAATTATATATACATATTTAATGGGAAAAAATTTATTTATTTTCTTGTAAAAATCTCATTTTCTAAAGAAAAATGTATAAAAATTCCATCGAGATCGAATGCTCCTTGCGGAGGTCTGCATCTCGCTCTACTAAGCCCGAGGATGTGCAATAATCTGTACCATCCCAAACGGGTCCCCCAAAAATGGTTTGTAGAGGCGCAATTGCATGGAAATTGTAAATACATCTTTTTAAAGAAAACGGTTTTATAAGTTAGGGTATTTATTTGTAAGGTCGTATTTTCCGTATTCTATTGTCCCAAAATCAATCGTGCTATGTAGAGATGTGTGTTGTGAGGAGGTAGGTCATTATCTTGTGAACTATCTAAAAATATTGCAAGGAATAAGGGTTATAATGTCGAAATGAATAGTTTGTGGTATTTTTATGTAAAAATGTGATAAATGTCACAAAAATGATTATTTTGATGTGAAACTTGTTTTGTTGAGTTTGTTAATGTTTGTTAAGTAATATATGAGAATATGAAGTTATCTTGATTAAGAAAAATATAGTTTTTAAAGTAAAACCGAATCGGAAGTCGGACTAACTCCGCTTCCGTCGGGTTTTAGAAATGGAACTTTTTAAAGAAAAAGATGAGAAGGGAGATGGGACTTACTGGTTTGTTGGACTAAATGAGAGAGAGTGGGTCCTAAAGAAAGTTTCGGGGCGTCGATTCGTCTTCAGAATCTCCTTGAAAGTTCGTCGGAGTTTCGTCCTTCAATAACTCCACTAGTACACTAAAAAACTTAGGATTTTGGTATAATTTTTGCAAGAGAATTCTGAGTGAGAGGGGTGTAAGATGGGGTGGGTATTTATAGGGCAATCTAGGGTTTAGGGGGAATGAATAATGCATTAAATTTTTTGCATTAAAATAGAATTGAAGGGTTTACTATTCTCTATAAATGTGCAGAGTAAATAAGTAATACAGGAGTTAAGGGGGGAGTCCAAGGGTCTAGGGTTTGCAAAAAAATTAGCATATGGCCTCAACCAGACCAGCGGCGCCGGCCTAATATCTAATCTCGTCGGTCCATTCTATGGGGTGGGGGCTCGGATCTCTACCACGTGTTCAAGTCGGTCTGAATACTAATTTGTACCTATTTGTTTTAAGTGCGACCCTTCATTTTACGTGCAGTGCACGTGCAAACTCTTGGGCTTCTAAAAAATTAAAAGAAAAATAACTAAAAAGATAATGTGGCTGGGGGATTCAAACTCTGGTGCTTTGTAACAGCAGTGTAAGGCTTTACCAGTAAGCTACATGCTCTTTTTTGTTGTTCAAAAGCAAAACAAATTCTTATAGCATTCACAGGATTTGCAAATACCCAAAGTGTATATTAACTTTTAATGAATTTTCTGTACATTGAAATTGGAGTTGTTACAGGAAGACTGGCTTGCAAGCGCGATCCGGATCTCTTGAAAGTATGCTAGAGTCCAACTCAATTGGAGTAAATGAAGACGCTACAAAGGTTGTGATTTCTATCCTCCAGTGTTTGCCAGTTTAGATGTTTGGTTTAGATTTTAGGGTATAAGTTTTTAGTGCCTTGAAAATTTTCGTTTTTGTATTCTGCATTGGCTTGGATTAGCGACGAGAGCACTAAGAACTTTCACAAATTACATATTATATCGCTTTTAACACTATGAGAAAAATAAAGAAAAGAAAAACAAAACCGAAAAGAATAAGTAGAAAGAAGTATGAGTAGAGATAAAGAACAGACAGTAACAATTTTCACTTATCGCAAAAGAAAATGTCTCATTAAATGTCCTGTAAATATGCCATCCCTAGAAAAACTCAGAGAGAGTAGGTTCTCCACGAGTAAAATGCATCGAACAAAACTGAAAAATCACACTCAATGTCTAAAGCAATCTTCATCATGCTATTAATTTTGTTTTAACAAATGAAATATATTAAACAATGTTACGCATAATTAGACAGTATTATATAAAATTGTTTAACTTAAAATAATCATAAGTATTATATAAAATTGTATAAAAATGTTTAACTTAAAATAAACATCCGGCGCAAGCGCTGCGTACGCTAATAAATTTTATTAGATTTAAAAGAATTTTTGCAATGACATGGATTTTTCAAGACTTTTACTAGATAATTTTTTGATTTAAAAGTTGGCTATGTTTTTTTGAACACAACATTTTTGTTTTAAAAAAGAGAATAATGGAGAAAAGGTGCTATAGGAGGGAATTTCCTTCTATGGCGTCGAAAAAATACACACTCCATCATTTTTTCCAACGAAATCTTCATCTTCATCATCTAAGATGTGGATACACCAAAGTTTATGCGATTCTACAACTTTTTCACCGTTGATTTAATGGGTGCGAAACTAACGGTTTACCGACAATAGAACTTTTTACATTGTTAATACAACGATGAAAAGGTTGAAGATTCACGTGAAATTTGGTGTATACCCATCTTAGATGATAAAAATGATGATGATGGATGCCGATCGTTGAATAAAATATTGGAAGGTGTATTTTTTCAACGCCGCCTAACGAAAATCCCTCCACTATTCTCTATAAAATATTATGATAGTATAAAACCTCTTTTGAATCAAGCAAATCTCAAATAAAGTACTGCACGTGCTCTTCACGTGTCTCAAAGGGCACATGAATACTCAAACCCCTCGAC
This sequence comes from Agapanthus africanus, assembly GCA_030015575.1. NCBI lineage: Eukaryota > Viridiplantae > Streptophyta > Magnoliopsida > Asparagales > Amaryllidaceae > Agapanthus > Agapanthus africanus. Next base: position 401,183,083 of record CM057347.1, read on the forward strand.
TCAATTCGAGAGAAAAATCCTGTTTTCTCTCTTTCCTTGTTGCCAAAGAAAAACCTCATCCACCACTGCCGGCGACACCACCGATAACGACGATGACGGCGGAGGACGTCGAGATGAAGGAGAACCAGCCGCCGAAGGCCGATTCTCAGCCCGCCGCCGTTCCCAACTCCGTCTCCACTCTCCAGCGTGACGATCCTAAACCCTAACCCTAACCCTAACCCTCGTTCCTCCTTCGATTCCTTTGATTTCTTTGATGATTTGTGCTTCTGATCGCAGATCTTAAGGAGATCGCGTCGCTGATCGAGACCGGCGCCTACGCGAAAGAGGTCAGGCGCATCGTGCGTGCCGTACGCCGCACGATCAAGCTCCGGCGAAGCCTCACGGCGTCCGTGGTCTCGTCTTTTCTGTCCTTTTCCCTGGCCCCTGGATCTGATGCCTATGCCAAGCTCTCGTCCCTTATTCCAAAGGTTTGGCTTTTACGTACTGTTTTGATCATAGGTTGTTTGTTATTGGATCAATTGATTGGTTGATAGGGTGATTGGATTCATGAAATTCAGTTGAGTCACTTAGATGGCAGGGGTTTTGCCATGGATCTGTAAGGATTAGGATCTAGTTTTGATTTGGGGGTTTGCTAGAGACTTACATGATAAATTTGTTGTGTGGTGGATGAAAAGTTGAGGCCAAGCATGCATATAATAGCATTCTCTAAAGACTATTCTTTGAAACAGCTAGCCGTAGCTTTCATATAGAAGAGCCTGCAGCTTAAGCATTAGGTTGAGAACATAGAAAGACAGAACATAGAAAGATAAGAGAATTACAATATTTCAAATATCCAACATGGACTTTAAATTATAACATCGTGTTCCTCGAGTAGCCAGATGTTACTTATCTCACTTAAAATTCTGACCTTTTTGGTCTGTCTCGATTTTGTGTGTTGTGTAACAACAGTTTCATGTTCTCTTTTAGTTTGGAAAACCACCTTCGGTGTCTATTGCAAGCAAAATCGAAGCATTATTTCAACCGTCATAGGTCCATGAACCGTTGCATTGCAACAACATTGTTTAGGGGCATCACATTAGATTTTATCTATCAGTATTCTCTGCAAAGTATTTGGCTGTTAGTATTTTATATGACGGCGGCGAATGATTGTCAATAATAACTCATTTGAATTTTATTCCAGTATGAATTTTATGCTAGAATGCCACCTTTTTTTAAGCATGGCTTACTCGCTCACATGCCTCTTTTATCTTCTTGTCTTGCGCACTTCCACCTTACAGACTCGGCACTCCAAAACTTTTTCGTCTCGTTAGGCTCTCGAATGTTATGGGGGCAGTGCCTTGGTATTTAACCAACACTGTTGCTTATGTGCCTCATAAATGACAAATGTCTATATAATATTCTATTATGTGAAATCATGCTAGAGTGCACCCTTGACTCTTGGTTTGACCATTCGGACCTCGGGCTTTATATATTAGTCGCATATGCGAATGAGTTACTGCATAGATATTTGTATATCCTAATTGCTTTTTAAGAAACTAGAATTATTTTAATCATCTACATATGGTTGACATGTTTGTATTCCTTGCCCTTTGCTTATCATGATCTGCCAGTTTCTTTTGATAACTTGGTAATAAAACTCTTCAAAATTGTGATGTCTAATGTTTTGATTCTTGAAAAAAATAAATAGATAAGCAGCACAATATTCATTCCTACTATCGAGTAGATAAATCTTTTCATTTTAAGTACAAGCACATGCTGCACATCACTTATTACAATTTCCTCAGGTATTAATCATCATATTGTAAACCAGATGGTACCATATATCCCCCCCCCCAAACACCCCCAAAAAAGGGGGAAAAACGAAACAAAAACATCTGGGTTAATCTCAAAATTCTCTTCAGTTGCATTGACATTTAAATAACTTGTCTACCTCCATATTTACTGCTCTCTCTCAGCAGTACTGTCTCTCTCTCTCTCTCTCTCTTTGGCATTTTTAATTAATATTAATGCATGTGTTAATTTTGAATGGAATAATATTTGTGGATGTCTACACCCAAAAAAGCAAATAATTGTGCATATGCTATGTTTTTTGAGACATTGTGATCTTCTGGGTTTCAGGATGCTGACCAAGATATGGATGTGGATACAGCAACTCTGCCAGTACAAACTCCTAGTAAGCATCTTGTGCCAGAGCTTGAGATCTACTGCTACCTGCTGGTGTTGATATTTTTGATCGACCAAAAGAAATATGATGAGGTTAGTCTGTTTGGCTAATAACTTTTTCCAAATTTGTTTTTTGATATGAAAGCAGATGTTAACCTTATCAATATTTTACTCCTTTTCAGGCTAAAGCTTGTTCTTCTGCAAGCATTGCTCGCCTCAAGAACATGAATAGAAGAACTTTAGATGTTTTGGCATCTCGTCTGTACTTCTATTATTCATACAGCTATGAATTAACAAACAGCCTTGCTGAGATTCGTGGGTGAGTTGGGTCTCATCATAATATTCCCACTGAAACTTGTATAAGTTAAATTTGTTGAGCTGCCTTACTTAAACATTTGTTTTCTCTCGTCTTAGGAATCTCCTTGCCTTGCACCGCATGGCCACTTTACGTCATGATGAACTTGGTCAGGTCTGTTGCTTATCCGGATTTTCCCCTGTATTAGCTTAGTGTATACTTGTTTCTTTGAGTTGTATCTTAGTATATATTCCTGGCATTTACCAACTTATATGATTGCAGGAGACTCTTCTCAACTTGCTACTGCGCAATTACCTTCACTACAACTTGTACGACCAAGCAGAGAAGCTGAGGTCCAAGGCTCCTCGTTTCGAGGCACACTCAAATCAACAGGTTTCAACCTTAGTTTATGAGGAATGGGGGGTCAATGGTATATGAGAAATAACTCTTCAAACAAGTCACAATGTCAACAATCAATCAATTTTTGTTAATATTTGGCATCTTTCATCTTTGATGAAGACGAACAACATATTCTAAAGAGTAGAGTCTTTAGAAGAAAAAATTATGTGATTACAATACATTTTGCTCTTGCATCGGAGGGTAGTAGATTTTTGAATTACCAATAATTGAAAATTTGCCATAACCAAATAAATAGTCACATAGTACAGGTAGATTGGCGTACAAATGCCTTAGATCAAGATGGACAATGCTTATCATCAAAAGAGTTGTGGAGAGTCGACATTTTGACCAATACAACAACTGAGCCTTTTATCCCAAGCATATGGGGTTAGGCTACATGAACTAATGAGAATCACGCCGGGTCCAGCACATGAATCCTCTGCCTCCACTCACTTCTATCGAACAATATACTTTCATTGAGGCCTTTGGCAACCATATCTTTTCGTATCACCTCCATCCATGTTTTTTTCGGTCGCCCTTTCGTCCTTTTGACATTGCCAATATCGATAGTATCCACTCGTCACACCGGTGCTTTCATAGGTCTGTGTCGCATATGACTAAACCATCTTTAGCCGGTTTTCCCGCATCTTCTCCTCCATAGGTGCTACACCAACTTTTGCACGAATATTCTCATTTCACACCTTATCTTTTCTAGTGTTGCTACACATCCAACGAAGAATGCACATCTACGCTACGTGCATCTTTTGTGTATGATACTTGTTAGGAGACTAACATTCTGTATCATATAATAAGGCAGGCTGAATAGCTCTCCGATAAAACTTCCCTTTCAAGCTTAACGGAAAGTTACGATCGCACAAAATCCCTGTTGCACTCCATTTCAACCAACAAGTTTGGATCCTTTGATTAATATCGTTATCGATCTCCCTATCCTTTTGGATGATGGAACCTAGATATCTAAACTGATCGCTCAGTGATATCTTTTGTCCTTCCAGTGTTATACTAATGTGGTCTCGACTTCTCTGTTTGCTAAATTTGCAATGCATATATGCCGTCTTGGACCCTGCTCAATCTGAACCCCCGAGATTCCAATGTTTGCCTTCATAACTCCAATTTGGTATTAGCCCTTGTTTTCGTCTCATTTACTAGAACAATATCATCAGCGAATAGCATACACCAAGGTATCTCATCTTGGATAGTTCTAGTAAGCTCATCCATTACGATGGTAGATAGGAATGAACTTAATGCGGATCCTTGATGTAAGCCAACTGTAATCGGAAAATCACTCGTTAGGCCGCCGCAAGTTCTGATATTTGCGTATGCTTGATTATGTCAATGTACTTGACGGGACCCCTTCTTCATCATTGACCTCCATAATACCTCTCTAGGTATATTGTCGTAAGCTTTCTCTAAATCAATATCATATGCAAATCTCCTCTCGCAAACGCTCGACAAGTTGATGAAGCAAATGAATAGTCTCTATTGTCGATCGTCCAGTCATGAACCCAAACTGGTTCTCTGTTATCTTAACATCCTTTCTAAGTCTGTGTTCAATCACTCTCCTAAAGCTTCATGTCGTGACACATAAGTTTATTCCACGGTAGTTTGAGCAACTTTGAATTGTCACCGTTGTTCTTGTAGATATATACACGGGTACTTTTCCCTCACTTATTTGGTATCTTTTTGGTGAGCCAAATCTTATTAAACAGATATGTCAGCCATTTAACGCCTATTTCTTCTAAGCATCTCCAAATCTCGATAGGAATCCCGTCTGGATCAACCGCTTTTCTTGATCTTATTCTCTTTAATGTCTCTTTAACCTCCGGCATTCTTATTTTACCCATGAAATCACGGTTTATATCTTGAGATTGAATGACAAGTCCATCCAAATTCTTAGTAAAGCTCTCATTGAACAATTTGTCAAAATAATCTCTCCACATTTCCTTGATACCCTCATTTCGAACTAAAACCTTCTGATCTTCATTTTTGCCACATTTCACTGCACTTAAGTCTCTTGTATTCTTTTCCCGCATCCGAGTAATCCAGTATATATCATTTTCAGACCTCTTAGTGTCCAACTTCTCGTACACCTCCTTGTAGACCTTGGTTTTAGGTTCCCGAACAGCTTTCTTAACAATCTTTTTAGCCATTTTATACTTCTCAAATCTCTCAACATCTCTGCTTTTCTTCAAATCTTTATAAGAATCTCTCTTAATTTTAATAGCAGTCTTTACTTTCCACCATGATGTGTTCTTAGATGGTGGAGCACCACCTCTCGACTCACCAAGTAGATGTCTAGCTATCCTCTTGATACAACTAGTCATCTTGTTTCATGTTCTGTCCGAATCATGATCTGACTGCCAATCCGCCTCTTGAACTACACGATCTATAAAAACTTTTTGGTTATCTTCCTTCAGTCGCCACCACCTAATTCTAGTTTCTACTTTACGTCTAATCTTCATAAGTCCTCTTCTAAATCGAAAATTTAGAACTAAAAGTCTATGTTGAGCGGTTACACTCTCACTTGGCACTACCTTACAGTCGATGTAATAACCTCTATCTATCCTTCTCGTCAGAAAAAAACTCTATTTGACTTGCACTTGATCCGCTCCTAAAGGTGATAAAGTGACTCTCTTTTCCTAAACCAAGTGTTTGCTAAGATCAAGTCATAAGACAAAGCAAAATTTAGAATCGAGCTACCTGCTTTATTCCTTTGTCTAAAACCAAATCCTTCATAGATAGTATCAAACCCACTACGACTAGTACCTACATGTCCATTGAGATCACCATTAATAAATAACTTCTCTCCACTAGGTATCTTTTACATCATCTCGTCTAAATCCTCCCAAAATAGACGCTTATTACCGTCATCAAGACCTATCTGTGGTGCATAAGCACTAATAATATTAAGAATCTCCCCATCTTGAATAGGCTTAACCAGTAAAATTCTATTACTTTTTTCTCCTAATCTCAACTACATACTCAAGCAACCGTCTATCTATGATTACGCCTACCCCATTACGATTTTTATCTTTACCCGTATACCAAACCTTATAATCCCAAGACTATGACTACTTTTTTCACCTACCCACTTAGGTTCTTGCAAACATATAATACCAACTCCTCCTAATCATCACCTCCACTAATTCTCTTAGTCTACCCGTAAGGGAACTTATGTTCCAAGAAGCTAGATGGATCCTATGAAACCCTTACTTATTTGTCACTACATCCGGGGTCCGATGTAGCGCGTCGCTTTCGGACGACAACCTAGAAACCCTTGCATATTTAATGCTACACCCGGGATCGGATGTAGTGCGTCGCCGAATAGGGGACGCCCAACGATATTCTTATTGTGGTTCATGTCATAGAATGTGACAGTTTTACGTTGGCTGTCACAAGCCTACCACAATCTAAGAGAGATTCTCTCCGATGCCATCAATCCTGTATTTCTCTTAGTTTATACCTTTTTGTTTATTTAGGTCTTTAGGTATTTAAATTTGTATTTATATGTGACAGTTTTGCCGCTACCTATTCTACTTGGGAAAGATTAGGACCATTCAATTAGAGTACACTGATGCCAAGGACAGCCTTCTCCAAGCTGCTCGCAAAGCACCGGTTGCTGCCCGAGGCTTCAGAATCCAATGCAACAAGTGGGCTGTTGTTGTGCGCCTTCTTCTTGGTGAGATTCCTGAACGCACTGTCTTCATGCAGAAAGGCATGAAGAAAGCACTGGTGCCTTACTTTGAGCTCACCAACGTAAGTGTCTGCCAACACAACAAATTATAGGATCCCATAAATGCACTTCCTTGAATATCTTTCATTTTTATATATACCCACTTGCATGACTTCACCTTTTTAAAAGTTTGTTTCCGATACCTTGTGTCTAAGTGAGGATGTTTGTTTGCAAGTTAAATTTAGATTTTTGTTTTTGTTTTTTTAAATATCTGACCGCCAAACTTCCATATTTCGAAATTTCACCCGGAAAAGTTCATATTTCTAAATTTCACCCCAAAAACCTTAGTTCAGAAATACCCCCTCGGTTAGTTTTACTCAACATCTTATAGGAATATTCTGTTAGTCGAGTTTATACACCGTCAAGTAACTAGTAAAAGACAAAAATGCCCTCAACAGCCATCTTCTTCCCTCTCAAATTGGGGCTAGGGTTAGGCTTCCCCGTAATTTTCAAATTAGGGCTTTTCTTTAGATAAATTTTTTTAGGGGTTTTCCTCTTCACTAACCTATTGTGCGGTGATGCACTGTAGACTGTGCTTATTTTTGTGCCAATTTAGACAACAACAATTAAGAAATTGATCTAGGGTTTCAAATGTCAGTTGAAGATATGATATCCTATGGCTACATTGAAGACGGGGAGAGAGAAAAAAGGATTCCTTGGTTTTTTGAGAGAGCAAGAGGGAACACACCTCTTACTCAAGTCCCTGGTTAGCACAAACTAATCCAAGTTAAATTCTGAGGGAATATAGATAACGTGGTTTATTTTTAGTTTTACAGAGAACTTTAAGGTGTGAAATTTAGAAATAGAAATTCTTAGGGGTGAAATTTAGAAATATGGAAGTTTTGGGGTTGACATTCGAGGGAAACCCTTTTTATATATCTATTCATAAGCTTTCTTTTCTTATGTTTCCATTTTCATTGTTGAAACATATTTGTTCACATTTCTTAGAATTTTGTAATCTAAGTCTTAAGTAAGTGGAAGAAATATAGTAAAATCGACGATAAAATAGTAAAAATTATGGGAAATTGGCTAAATACAAAAGAATCGGATTTACGATATTTACAGAATATGATGAAAAATGCAGCAAATTGGAAACTGCTTTTTATAATATTCCTTTTGTACTCAATTTGTAAGAAAGTGCATCATTGTTACTATTAACCATCAAGTTTTCAAGAAACCGAAAGAAATGATTTGATACAGTTTTAAGATATAAATTGGTAGATACCAATATAAAGATTCGGAGTTTTATAAGTAGATACTTCTCTAAAATACCCTTAAATTTGAGCAATTTTTTAGTTGGTTATCTTTAAGTTTTTTAATTACAATAAACTCCCTTAAAGTGTTAAATTTAAGAGAATGAACCAACTCTTTTAGTATAAGGTAGTTTAATGAAAAAACAGCAATAATTAAAAATAGTTTAGTGAAATTTATCCTTATGAATAGAAATAAGTTTCGACTACTAAAAGAAGTCATCAGAAAATTGCAGTTTGTTTAATCTTTCGGCTACTCTAAAGTTCTGTTCTAATTTTTAAATTTTTTTGGCAGGCCGTGAGAATTGGGGACCTAGAGCTCTTCCGCTCAGTTGCCGACAAATTCTCTGCCATGTTCAGCTCCGACGGGACCCACAACCTCATAGTCCGTCTCCGCCACAACGTGATCCGTACCGGCCTCCGCAACATCAGCATCTCCTACTCACGCATCTCCTTATCCGACATCGCCGTCAAACTCCGCCTCGATTCCCCAAACCCAGTTGCCGATGCTGAGAGCATCGTGGCTAAAGCAATCCGAGACGGTGCAATTGACGCAACAATTGATCATGCAAATGGGTGGATGGTATCAAAAGAGACCGGGGACGTGTATAGCACTAATGAGCCTCAGTTTGCTTTCAATTCAAGGATTTCGTTTTGTTTGAACATGCATAATGAGGCGGTTAAAGCTTTGAGGTTTCCGCCGAATGAGGGGAAGGAGAAGGAGAGTGCGGACAAGAGGAGGGAGCGACAGCAGCAGGAGCAGGAGCTTGCGAAGCATATCGCAGAAGAGGACGATGATGACTTTTAAGTGGTTTTGGGATGTGCTGTGGTTTTGGGACGACGATGATGACTTTATTAAAGCTTGTCTAAATACATGAAGTGAGCTTCTTGGATTTGAGTTTATTAGATGATACTGTACTTTGATATCATGTTGCAGCCAGGGCTGTTGATTCGAGCAACTTCGGCTTGATTGTTTCTTATTTGATGTTGTTTTGTTTTAACTTCCCTTGCTCATCTTTTGCTTGTATGGTTTTTGATAAGTTCAGTTTTCTTAGGCTAAAACTTAAATATACTCATAAAACCAAAAGTTGAGAAGGGTTCTTGTGTGGAATGCTGTGATAGTCAAGGGTAGATAAGCGTAGTTAATCATTTTAATATTTGATGTAACCTGTTTTGGATTAATAATGCGGATGCGTAGAATGAATTGTTGTTGCTTCTGTTGTCTCGTTACAGATGAACAAAATTAACCCCATGGCAGGCTGCACACCATTATCAGATATTGATCAATGTTAATAGGTAGTGTAAACTCTACGAAGTACCATCGAATTTTCAACCTTTCAACGGATTTTAGATAGCAACATTGAACTTTAGAAAATTTTCATAAATCCGGTTTTTAGATAGCACCATTGAACTTTAGAAAATTTTCATAAACCTCTAGCGGATGGTAGTTTTTGAAGTATATTTTAATTTAAATATACTATATTAGGGTTATCTAGTCCATTTAAAAGGTTATTCTTAGGTTATTTAATCTTCTTAGTGCTTAGTTTTTGAAGGATATTTTAATTTAAATATACTATATTAGGGTTATCTAGTCCATGTATAAGGTTATTCTTAGGTTATTTAATCTCTTAGCGCCTTACACGGGTTTACAAAACTAGCATTTTCAAACAACATCGCTAGTTCAAGAGGGTTAATGGAATTTTTAAAGTTTACATAGGTGCTTTCATAAAATCCATTCAATTGTCACATCTCTATTAAATTTACAATCAATTGTGCAACTAAGATGTGCCCTTTTTTCTAAGAAAAATTTATAAAAGGACGAAAAATTATTGATAATTTTTCGTGAATCCATGACAACTTTATCTTATTTTAAAATACAAGTATCTCAAGAAAATCTTCTCTCCAAATAACCCCCCACCCCCAAGAAAAAAAAATAAAAAAATAAGAAACTACACTCCAAAACCCGAAATAAAATCTTTCTCACCTATGCTTTAAAATTTCAAATATATAATTTTCATGTGAAAATAATAATATTTTATATTAAGAAATTAATATTCCACGTGCACGTACAAAAATACTAATGAAAATGTATAAAAGCACAATTTGCCTTTTTTTCCCCCCAAGTACAAAAGCCCAGTTGGTTCTCATCAAATGACAAGGAATGGTTCTTTTCAAATGACAACGAATTTTTATAAGTACACTTAAATTTTGAGGGGGAAAAAAAGATTAGAGCATTATGATTTTACTTTCACAACATCACACAAGGGCTTCACTACAACCACCAAACAACATTTTAGCCATTACAAAAAGATAACCTTTTCCTTCTGCTCACAAAAGCTTCAGATTTACCCATGCCTATAGCTGTAATCCCATTAATAATAATTAGCTTAATATGCAGATAATAAGACAAGCCAAAAATGAGCAATAGCTCAGTTGGAATAACACTTACTCTACTGAGGAGCATGCGAGGTTCAAACCTTAACGGAAAACCGGATACAAATTAATATTTTTGTAGTAAATTCGTCGGTCTCCTGGATGCTTGTGTGTGCATGCATGGATGTGATGATTGATTGGGTGAGATTTATAAGCTAGTTTTAAATATAAAAAAAAAATAAGACAAACCAAAAATCTCGTACCAAAACCCCTTATTTTATTTTGACTTATTTATGGGTTCATCTTAACAAATCCATCACATGAGAGACACGTAACGCAACCAATCTTTATTATGTGTTCCATATAAAACGCGCTAATCCATTATCAATATCTCACGATACATACGATACGAGTCATGGAAGAGATGAGATGATATGAGAAATGGAAAGCTAGCATCTCGTATCGCCGATCGAGTTGTATTCGGGCCTGTTGTTCCATTGAGCAAAAATTTAAATCTAAAATATTGCCGACACTCAAGAATTTTTTGTTCCCTTGAATGAATTTATGGACCGGTGTCGGTTTCCTTGAGTTTAAAACTGGAGTATGTACAAGACGTATGCGAAGTTCATCGTTTATTTTGTTGTTGAGTTGAATTTTGGACTTAAATATTTCAGTAATAAAATTGCTTATGTGACAAGACGAACAACTTCTTATGGCATGTGACCACGCTTTCTCTAAATACTTTAGCAAAAAATTGCTTATGTGGCAAGAGTCAAGCCAAGAGTTGTGACAAAAAATAATTGGTCCTCAACTCTTGGCTTCTGATGATGTATGATGATGTTTTTGACTTCAAGAATATGTTGAGTCAATGAAACAAATACATACTGGACTCTTGACTCAAGGAGACAAAAAATGGTTGTCCATTTTGGCTTCCAACTGAAACCTTTGCACCACGAAACAAGCAGCCCCTTCGTCCCTAGCAGTTGGGGTCCCATTCGAATAGTACAGTGGGGGCCACTTCATGACGTGGCATACCGAAGCCTTTTGATGGGAAAGGTCAGTAGCAACTTATCCTTTTCTTCGTGTGGTCCCCACCAAATTCGTATTTATTTTGGCAGCAGATGTGGGCATTGTCCGTACAATGCACCTAATGGCGATAGAGAAAAATAATTTCTTAAAAGATATAAAATTTGTTTTTTTTACCGCTGTTGGATGATTATTAAAACCTCATATTTGATAATTACTATTTATTCTCTTAACAGTTTGAATAATTACTAAAAGGTCCTTCAAGTTGCTAAAAAGATTGTGTTTCTTTCATTCCGTTAGACATCTAACAGAGGGACATCGAGACTAGGGTTTTAAAGCCTCCAAACCGTTCTCTTACATCTAAAATCTCTAAGTTCGGCCCCAAATTAAAATTAGGTGTTCTATTGATTGGTGCGGAACTTAGGGATTTTAGATGCAGGTTTGGAGATTTTAAAACCCTAGTCACAACGTCCCTCCTTTAGATGTCTAACAGAATAAATAAAAGACAATCGTTTTAACAAGTCGGGGTCCTTATAATAATTATTCAATGTTTTGGAAGAGTAAATAGTAATTATCAAATATCGGTTTTTTTAGTGATTAGCCAAGTATTGAAGGACTATTTAGTACAAAACCCAAAAATTTAAAAGGGTTGTGGTAGTCCGCAACCCCGGTAAGAATAACACTGGAGGGCGGATGGAGCCCTGGGTTAAATTAGACAGCCTGATCTGTTGGGACTGGGTCATGTGATCTCAGCCTTGTGGTTGCGGTCGATATCGACATAATTTTTTTGAAAGAAAAATACCATTGAACTTTAAAATTGTCAAAAAGTTGAAAGGTATTCGTAGATTACCATATTCCATTCATTTTAAGGATACGTAGTCCATGAAGGAAGTCGATTTAGGGTTCTTCTTTGTGCCTTAACTTAGTTAACAAAGCTAGCGTTTTTAGACAACACTACCGATTCTAGAAATGGTTCATGGCATTTTTAAATTTAATGATATCTAAAAGTTTTAGGAGTTTGACGGTTCTTTTTAAAATATTCTCTAAAGAAAAATGCGGGTATAAAAAGACTTCGGAAAGGGAATCTCTCCTACATTGTCATTAAATCAACCCCTTTCAACTTTTTTTTATATTATGGACATCATTAGTCTCGATCTTCGTGACTTAAAGTATATGTATACCAATTTCTATATGATTTTGATACTCCTTCACCCTCGATCTGATTATAGAAAAATGCCTTATTCTATGTAAACAGTGTAACTTGCGTCCCTACTATAAAAGTGAAAGGAATATCGAAATGACATAATTTTTTTGCCTTACAATTTCCTGATCAAGATGGTCGATGCAGATCATTAAATTTCTTTTTAGACTAATGGATTTTTAACTGAATAGAAGAGCGTTTTCTTCTTTGACCATTGTATTCCTTAAATAGGATTAAATTATTAACTTATGAGCTAGTGAGAGACTTTATGCCAACAGATAAAGGAAAAATAGGTATAAATTCATAAAAATCTTTACTTAGATGATGTATTTAATCAATAAAAACAAGAAAACATGACAAAATTCCAATAGCCAATGAGAATTGAAGGGACGTCCATCTTATCCATAAAAAAGACAAAAATAAGAAAAATGAAAAGTCAACAATACTTTTTCTCTCTTGTTCGTTACTCAATAATTTTCACTAGTGTTTTACATGTGCGATGCACATGATGTTAAAAATTCCATATTGCAAATTGAAATCCCTCCAAATTATTGGGGAGAAAGCTTATTATTTGGTTAGGGAAAAAATTAATTTTGAATGGAATTTTTCTTTGAATGCCACATTTTGAGAGGGGGAGAGAGAGAGAGAGTGAGGAATTGGTTATTGCAGGGAGAGAGAGCTAGTAGTTAGCATTTTTTTGTTTTTTATTTTATTATTTTGGATAGAAAAAAGAAGAAAATTTTATAACCCTTTATAAGACTATCATTGAAATTGGATTCTCAATTTTGAAAACCCTGCTTTTGGCATTATAATAGTAGAGAAGATATGTTCCAAAGCGCAAAAAAGATATGCCTTAGAATTTATATACAAGGCCTTCGTTATTTTGTAACTCAAAAATTTCTAAATTTTAACATTATCACTAATCGTATTTATTTAGTTTAAATTTAGAAAAAAAACTATAAATAATTTTAGAAATTTTCTTGTAATGTCCAGAATAGAAAAAATTACACACGCCTTCAGTACGATATATATATATATGTGTGTGTGTGTGTGTGTGTTTGTGTTTTTCAAAATATACGCGCATCGCACGCGCAAGATACTAGCAATATAAAAGAGAAAATGGCATTAAGGCCAAAAAGGCAAAAACTTTATGGTAGTTAAGTAGAAAAATAAATGCTCAACCTTTTGTACGAGTAAAAAAACGATAAACAAATAAAACATTACCAAAGGACTCACATGCTTTCTATTTTGAAGTTAATTACTTTTAAAACAATTAAAAATTTTATATTTTTTTCTGAATAAATAAAAATTAAAGGTTGAACTGTTCTTCGTCTCACATTTTCATATTGAAATGTCCCCTCACAAAGTTACATGGCTCACTAATATGTGCATAAACACAAAAGCAATTATTATTATTATTATTATTATTATTATTATTTTTCTTTGAGGGTAAGTTGCTAAAACTCCCCCAAACTTTTCACCCAGTTTGCAACATTATATCTTAATGTTTTTTTCCATGCGTTTAAATATCACATAGTGCACATTTAATCCCACCACGCCGTTAACCGGAAAAGAAAATGAGATATATGCCCTTGGTTTTAATATGTATAGGGCTGAGCGAGAAAAAGTAAATAGCTCAACAATCTGTCGGCCTTTACCAGGCATGTTGCACTATAATACCTTAGTGATTTTCCCCCTACATTTAATACTTCAAAGTACATAGTGTTATTATTTAACTGTTGGAGAGCTTCCAATATCCATTGCCCAAAAAGAAAAAAGAAACCTAAACAAAACTAGATCATTTTCATTTATCCAATACACTTAAACATAGGCTTAGGGGCCAGTTCTTGGGAAAAAAAAATACACTTAAACATAAATTGCTAACTTATGTCTCCATGCATCTAACACAACCAATTAAAACTCATTCATGCGAATTTTGCTAACACCTGAAAACTAGGTATAAAACTTGTCTAATACAAAATAAACATACAAAACAAAACAAAACAATAATAATACAACAACCATAATTGCAAATGTAGCTCGATCAGGAGATCATCGTTCAACTCAAATAATTAATTCTCACTTGCACTACGGTTCAAAAAATATATTCCATGCCGAAGAATCTCTTACCATATATATGAGTTTTCCTTGTTGATTTTGATTTAAATTAGCCAAGATTTGAAGCTCAGATCGAGTAGGAGTACTCGATAATTAAGATTAAAATTAATCCTTAATTTTAAATATTAAGCTTATCTCTTTGTAATCCTAATCTCTAAATTGATATAGGCTATAAATATAAAACCAATTAGCATAGGGTTAAAGAAAGGGGTTGTCAATATTCTTCACAATTAAAAGGAGGCAGCCGTAAAACCATGAGAGAGGGGATAAAGGAGAGGATTTTGTGAGGGTTAGAGATTCTTTGTATTGGGTCATGATCTAAGAGGGAAGTTCTCGTGTAATCCTTTTTTGATAGTGGAAGTTCTTGCCGTTGGATTGCAGAATTAGGTCCAGTTGCGTCGAACCTAGGTAAATCTTGTGTTTGTGTTGTTGGGTGTGTGCTTTTGATAACTTGCGGTGTTTTGGTAATTATTCGGTAATTGCTTTTCAAGTAGATTCGAATCACGCGATTTTAATAGATTTTAGGTAAATCTTATGTTTATCTTGTTTGGTGTGTGCTTTTGATAACTTGCGGTGTTTTGGTAATTATTCAGAAATTACTTTTCAAGTAGATTCGAATCACGCGATTTTAATAGATTTTCCGCTGCGACTCTTAGTGTGGTTTGTGATTCCTTCGAGAATCACGGATATAGAACTTAC
Source organism: Agapanthus africanus (assembly GCA_030015575.1). Classification (NCBI taxonomy): domain Eukaryota; kingdom Viridiplantae; phylum Streptophyta; class Magnoliopsida; order Asparagales; family Amaryllidaceae; genus Agapanthus; species Agapanthus africanus. The sequence goes on from CM057347.1 coordinate 401,198,358, forward strand.
AACAAATGGTATCAGAACTTCAAGTTCACGTTTTGGAGTTGATTGGAGAGATGGCGTTTACAAATTACAAGGTCGAAAAGTTTGACAGGCGCAATAATTTCAGTTTATGGAGATTGAAGATGACGGCGCTGCTGAAACAATAAGCGTGCACAAGATTGTCTTTACGAAAGACAGGATTCCAACAATGACCACAGCAGCATAGAGTGAAGAGAGGGAAGTCAAGGCTTATAGTTCAATCCAGCTTTTAATGACTGATAAGGTTCTTGGCGATGTGGTGCAAGAGACGACCACGACAGGATTGTGGAACAAGTTAGAGTTTTTTTACATGAAGACTTACAAACCGATTCTATCTGGGGGCTGTTTGTTTTGAAAGAATTGCCAAAACTTATGGGAATTGGGGGATAAGACACTATTCATCAAAATAAAAAAGCATGAAATTTCCATTCCTTTGATTGTTTGAAAGGAAAATAAATTGCATGTTTTGGGAATTGACATCATTAAAATGGGAATCGATATCACCTTTTTAGCAGTTCTAAATCCAAGCTTTTTGGGATGGAATTGTCCATTCCCAAAGACACATAGGATAATAAGTATTATTTTATTTGGGAAATAGTTATGTTTATCTACTCTCTCTTCTCTTTATACAATTCCCAAAACTCAATTCTCATTTTTTTTTTCAACCAAACAAAGAAAAAGATTGAAGGGAATAAAAACTATTCCAATTCTTTACCAACAAATAAGGGAATGTCAATTCCAATAGACAATTTTTTTTGTAAGACCCCAATTCCTATACTTGTTTTTGGATTCCAGCAACAAAACATGCCCCTAAAGCAGTCCGGGAAACGAGTAAAGGTTCTTCGGTCTAGGTCAGGCGGAAAGTGTAAGGATGTGGTACTAGGGCCGCAACACTTGCGGACTGCGGTGGAAACAAAGAACAAAAATTTCAAGACTTAGCACCACAAACTACACCCAAAATCATACAAATACTAGCAATTGTAAAAGACAAGAGCGCTAAACAAGGGTTTTAGAGAGGGCTACAAGCTTTGCAGCGTGTCCACACTCAAGTGGAAGATCTAAGCTAAGATCCGAGGTGTAGGGATTGAGCTTGATGTATGATCGCCTTGCCGAAGATAATCCATTTCGAAAGAAATACAACCCAAACTTCAACTTCAACAAAAAACTCATCTTTATGAAGCAACTTGCTCTCACAAAATGCTAGAATGAGAGAGGAAGAACATGTAGAACTCAAGCTCATTCTTTTTCTCTCCAGTTCTTCTCTAGTTCTCAACTCATGAGAGAGAAGATGAGAAGGAGAAATGATAAGGCTCGCCTCTATTTCTCTCTCTTCTCCGTATTATATTACGTAAAGGGAATGAGGCTTATCTCCTCAAATGGTCCCCACTTGCCCACATGCCTCCACATGCAAGCTTGACACTAAAAGACAAGCATAAGTATATGTATCTCATACAATATATATGTATGTATCATATACATACATTGAAAGAGAGAGAGAGAGAGTATATGTATCATATACAATATATAATATGTATTATATACATATTAAATAGAAAGAGATAGTGTGTGTATAAATAATATTAGAATATATATCAATCTATGTTTTATTAAATAAATACTTGAGTTAATAATCCTGTTTTATAATAAACTGGCTAGTATTATCAAACGTCTGATTAATGTACGTGTATCTCATACACGTGTTTAATCGAACCGCCGCACGTATCATATACGTGTAAGTCTATGTTACCCACCCCGGATGTTTACGGAGAGGCGGAATAGGTAAAAATCAAATTTTTCTTTGCAAGATAACATAGACTAGCCATTAGGATTTTTGCTAAATATTAACTAACAAACTAACTAGAAGTATTAACTACTATGTTAGAAGATTATACCAAAAGCTTGAACTCCTTCTTCTCCTTGTTGTGGTCCTCCTTGTTGTGAGCTCCTTGGAGTGGTTGTGGATGGTTCCTCCTCACCGGCTTCTCTGCGTCAAAGATGATCCATCCGAAAGCCTCTACCTTGAGCTCCAACCTCTTCAATGAAGTAAGTAGAGTGCTTGGTGTGCTAGACTAAGAACCCTAGAGTGAGTAGAGAAGTGTTTTGGTGGTTTGGTCTCAAAATTTCTTGATTTTCAACTCATGAAACACTTGAGCTTTGAGGGAGGAAGAGGAGAGAGCAACCATGAGAGAGAATGTGTCATGTTAAAATGAAGGGTGAACTCTCATATTAGGGAAAAAGAATAATCAAAATTTTATTAAGATAATTATTATGGTTGATGTTGATTTGACCATTATCATGTCACAATTAATACTAAGCACAAATATCTTTTGCTCAACAAAAATATCTAAATCAACATGGGTCAACATGGTCAAACCAAATTAGCCATAACACAATTATCTCTAATAAAAGATTAATAATCAATTTCCCCATCTCATTAAGGTTTTAATCAAGTCACTGGTCAAAACCCTAATGAGGTGTCTCTTTCTCTGCCTCTGTCAACTGTATATACATACCCGCATCCGTGTTCCGAAGAATACGAAATGCAATAAGACTAAACCAACCCAAAATCAGATATTAGGATCTGGCTTAAACCAAAACCCACTAGTATCAACTGCCCGAACACCAAACACGCACAAGTACGCGTATGTGAACGAACCCTGTCGTAAAACCATACAACCTCTACCTCATTTCGCCCAAAGGTGAACAACCCTCTGTGTGGGACTCTAAAGACTCGACACTACGCTGACAGTGGGTTTAACCACAGGCCGCAAGCGGTACTAGCTGTACATAACGGTCCCCAGGTAAATGTCGATAAGAAGGCCGACGAGAGAACTCGTCCGAAACCCCTACTGAGCCTGTCCGTGACAATATCCGTGCAGTCCGGTCTGTTCGTCTGAGAGTATCGCATGTAAGGTCTAGGGGTGGTGGAAAATGTCAGACCCCTAATAACCGTACAAGTCGTGTCGGTGTGGCTCAAGACCATCCGAGGATTTACTGGTCCGTCCACCAGTAATTCTCAATCAGCCATGGCCAGGGACTTATGGTAATGACCAACCGATCACTGTGCGATATCGACTCCCCATACCGGGAGAGACGAATCCCTAACAGTCGCTCACTGGCTCCATGTAGCTCGGGACTGCACCCAACTAAAACCTGTTTGCATGACTCTTTTGAGCCGTGGTAGGGTAGTAATCAAAGCACAGTGGGAACTCACACGGGACAAATGACGATCTCAGGTCGACAGACTATCTGCACACATGTCACCAGAGAACTGCTATCTGACGCTAGGTATAAACCATCTAGTCAGTCCTCGACGAGTCCTGTCCGGTGAACTCACACCCAGTGAGCATCTGTATACAATCTTAGGTGCACATCACCAATGGCCGCGGGACCAATCCATCGCCCCTCGTCAGGGTCTAGATATGTATACACTAGTCTACTCTGGAGTATCGATGCTCAGTCTCAATACTCCTACGACTAGGGACATTTAAGGATGTGCCTATTGACCACCCAGCTCCCATAAGTATGACTGCCATCACAACGCTGGTAGTCAGACAAACATCCTACGGGCTTTATTAACATGTTCACAATATATGAAACACAGAGTAAAAAATATATCACATGTTAAGATAAAGACAAACCAAATAGCGTACTATCATATCGAGCAAGATTGTCCTGTACATATATATCCCTAGCAACCTATACAATGAAGGCCTCTAGGGCATATATATCCAACAATCTCCCACTTGCACTAAGACTTGTAATTGGTGCAATGAGTACCCACTGTCTGTACTAGATCCAGTTGCTGGCATACCGCATGCCCAGCATCTCAAACAGCCTCTCGAACTGGACTTGAGGGATGATCTTGGTGAATGGATCTGCCATATTGTCTTTTGTGTCCACTCTCCGCACCTCGATCTCCCGACGATCCACGATCTCCCTGATCAGGTGATACCGCCTCAAGATATGCCTGGATTTCTGATGGGACCTTGGTTCATTCGCTAATGCCACAGCCCCATTGTTATCACAATACAAAGGTATCTGATTGGCAATGGACGAAACCACCTGAAGTTCAGAGATGAACTTCTTCATCCATGTAACGACCCTAAAATTCCTATATCTTCGTATTAATAAAATACTGTATTTGTATATTTTTATTTTCATGTTATTAGTTATATTTAATCCCTTCATCTATTTTTCGCATCTAAGTATTTCCTAAAACTCATTTCTTTTTACCCAAACTTATTCTTTAAGCCCAATTCCATTCTTTTCATTCCCAACCTCTTAAGCCCAAAAAGCCCACTTTCTTTTCAAGCAACCACATATATTTAATTCTAATTAAATATGTGCATGGACAACCTTGTAGCTCATTGGTAATACCTTGCACTGCTGAACCAAGCCACCAGAGTTCAAATTCCATACCCCACATTATTTTTAATATTATTTTGTTTTTGATTTTTAGAATACCAACAGTTTACACGTGCATTTCTCACAAAAACCCCACTACACCCCATAAAATAAATATACCAGCGAGAAGGTGGAACGAAGACACGGCCCTCGACCTCTTGACTCGGCTCGACTCGGCCGAGTCGGCCGGCGCCGCCAGCCGGACGGCCGAGTCCCTAACACCAAAGTTGGGGCTTTTACTCTTCTCAACCCCCCTGCACACTTCATTTCCCAGATTGGTTCCAGAGACCATTGAAATCCCCATTTACTCTATATTTTAATGAATTTTAATATATTTTTTTTTACATTTTTTCAATTTAAACTCTTCATCTACCCTAACCCTAGCCTAACCCTATAAATACCACCCCTACACTCTACCTCCTCACCCCAAAACTCTGAGCCAACTCTCAAGAAATCTCTAGAAACCCTAGTGTGCAATCGAAGTGAGCGAAAGGCGAAGCTCCGGCGGATTTTCCGGCGACAATCGTAGGAACTCCCGGCGACGAAACGACGCACCGTCGACTCCTCTCGTCTCCCCTTCCTCTCTTTTAAAGTCCTAAACCCGTAAGTCCCAATTTCTCTCCTTTACTCTTTTCTAGAAATACGAACTTTCAAAACCCGACGGAATCGGAGCAAATCCGATTTCCGATTCGGTTTCTTTCTAAAACTCTCACTTTTCCTTTAATACAATCTTGTTAAACTATTACATGTTGACTATCAAACACTAACTAATCATATTGAACAAGTTCCATATCAAAAGAAATTGCTATTTCCATTTTACCGTACTTTTTCATTAAAATACCATATAGTTTCATTTTCGACATTTAAACATCATAAACTTGCTATACCTTTAAGTAGATCACGAGCTAATGACCTATCTCTTCACAACACTCATATGCAATATAACACAATACCCTCGGGAACATAGAATACGGGAAAACGGTATCTTTACAAATAAATACCATTACTAATAAAACCATTTTTAAACGATTTAGTATTTATACAAATCTTTGCAAAGCGCCGCTACAACCCATTTGGGGAACCCGTTCGTGATGGTGCGGATTATCGCATATCCTCGGGCTTAGTAGTGCGAGATGCAGACCTCCGCAAGGAGCATTCGGTCTCGAAAGATTTAAAATACGACATCTTAAGAAAATGAGATTTTTAGAATTATAATATATATATTAAAATTATATATATATATATATATATATATATATATATATATATATATAACATTAAAAGATCTATTTTGTAAGAATATAAATATTACAACTCTTTTCAAAAATCACAAGAATCGGTTTACATTAAAATACCATGAAATCCATACAAGTTTAATATTACACTTTAATACCATATATTATGGAAATTAGGTCATTCTTACTAGAAATGTCACATGTATAAAATCTACATTCACGATAACTTCAAAGACGATAACTAAATACTTGGGGAGTATTTTGAAAAGTATATAAAAGTATTTTTACATAAAACCCCCTCAAGTTCTATAAATTACCCTAAGGACCCTAGTAAACATAGGTTTAAGCGGGACCAATCTCTTGAGCCTCAGGGAGCCGGAGAAGTGGGTGCTTGCCTATCTAAGGTAGACAACTTAACAATGGTGTTATCAATACGGTAATCATCTTTGAAAAAGACACAAATCCTGCTGCCGCGGTTACCGATAACATCAAAACCATCAGGACTTCAATTTACTTTTCTAATTGTCTGACTCAGACTGAGTCTCATTAATAATCTGACTTGAATATGATTCAAGTACAATCTACAATCTACAATCCACAATCTACAATCTACAATATTACAATTCAACATGAATCCATGAATCCATTATTCCATATATTTATACAACTTGACCGAACCGAACCATGGATATACATTCCATTTACACGATTCTCCAATTACATCCATTTACATGATTATACAGTTACATCCGTTTACTGATATCATGGTTTCGGCAAGTCATCCAATTATACAATCTATATTACAAGACAATTCAAGTTGCAATACAATACAACAATACAATCAAGATAACACGGAGTTTAAGGGGTAGACTGGTACGGAAGGTGTTAAAAGTGGCACGAGACTGCAAGATTTAAGACACCTAACCGTATCCAAATGCCGTTGTTCCGGGCTTTCTAACGGAGCCTTGTACTCTATATTCCGTTTGCCCTGGTCTCTAGCATATAGAGACCCCTCTCGTATATACTGGCATCCTTCTGTACCAAGTTACAAACAACAGCGTTAATACAATATTATAATAATATAATACAACTTTAAAATCTACCTTCTTATTCTGTCTATTCTATTTCTCCCTTATCTTTGGGACTTACCGAGCGATCTGTTTGCTGACGACATTCTCTTCTTTCTTATTTGAATATCGTCAGGTGATCTGGACACGTCAGAAATCGAGCCCAGCGCTGAATACTTGGACCATTTCGTTGAAGACCCAGAGTTCTAGTTCATTTTACACTTTCCATTCAGTACTTTTCATTTCTGCTATGCCATTGTTTAAGCATTGCTTTTTATCAGTTGTATTTACTTTCCATGTATTGTACAGAAAGAATGTGAATAAATAAAGTTGCTGTTTTGATTATATCTTGTCTCTTGTGATTTTATTTTTTTATTGCTTAGATACGCTTAGCGTATTTACTTCAGAGTAAATACGTAGCGGCCTCGTCGCGTCCTCTGCTCGTATACTGGGAAGCGGGGCGTGACAATCTAGACAGTCTCTTTTGCGGCATCGTTAGCAGCTATATACCCAGCTTCCATAGTTGAGTCTGCGACGGTATCCTGTTTGGAACTCTTCCAATATACCGCCCCTCCATTGAGGGTAAACACAAAACCCGAAACGGATTTAGAGTCATCTTTGTCACTTTGGAAGCTGGAGTCGGTAATAGCCTCGACCTGGAGGTCCCCATTATCGTAAACTAAGAACATCTCCTTAGTCCTTCTCAGGTACTTGAGAATGTTCTTTACCGCTATCCAATGCTTCTCACCTGGGTCAGACTGATACCTGCTTACCACACTAAGTGCGTAAGTTACATCTGGTCTGGTACATAACATCGCATACATTATAGATCCTACAGCCGAAGCATAGGGTATAATGCCCATGCGAGCCCTCTCTTCATCAGTCTTTGGAGACATCTCTTTGGAGAGGGTGATCCCGTGACAAGCGGTAAATTACCGCGCTTGGAATCTTCCATACTAAATCTCTTTAGTATAGTGTCTATGTACCTGAACTGCGAAAGTTCCAACATCCTTTTGGATCTATCACGCTAGATCTTAATCCCCAGAATGTAGGAGGCATCTCCCAAGTCTTTCATGGAGAATTTATGTGACAAGAAGAGCTTTACTGATTGTAACATAGGGACATCATTCCCCATCAGCAGTATGTCGTCGACGTACAAAACGAGGAAGACTACTGCTCCTTTTACAATCTTCCTATAAATGTATGGTTCATCTATATTTTTGATAAAGTCAAATTCTTTGTCCGTCTCATCAAAGCAGATGTTTTAACTCCGCGATGCTTGCTTTAATTCATAAATGGATTTAAGCAATTTGCACACCTTTCCGCTGCTCCCACTGTCTAAGAAACCTTCTGTTTGATCCATTCAAACACTTTCTTCTAAATGTCCATTTAGAAAAGCTGTTTTTGCATCCATCTGCCAGATTTCATAGTCATGGAAGGCAGCAATGGCAAGCAGGATCCGAATGGATTTAAGCATAGCTACTGGGGAAAGGTTTCATCATAGTCCAATCCTGGTCTTTGACGAAAACCTTTTGCAACGAGTCTAGCTTTGTAGGTTTTCACTTGTCTAAATGCACCAATCTTCTTTTTGAAGATCCATTTGCATCCAACCGGTTTCACCCCAGGAGGAGCAATATCTAAAGTCCATACTTTATTGGTGTACATGGATTCCATTTCGGATCTCATAGCATCCAGCCACTTCACCGAGTCTTTACTCGTGATAGCCTGCTGAAAATTAGTAGGCTCATCATCATCGATAATGCAATCCTCTCGATCCCCATCTACAAGAAACCCATAGTATCTCTCAGGCGGACGAGAAAGCCTACTAAATTTGCGGAGCGGCGTTGGTTCGTCGGGCTCCATTGAAACCTGAGGTTTTACTAAGTCCTCGGCAGTAGTTTGAGGTTTTGGAATTTCTTCCAGTTTTACCGTGCTCCCACTAATTTCTTTTGCAAGAAATTCGCTCTCTAAGAAGATAATGTGGCGAGCGACAAACACCTTTTGTTCTTCAGTGTGGTAGACTAGATATCCCCTTGAATGCTTGGGGTATCCCACAAACTTACACAAAACCGATCGTGCCTCGAGCTTGTCCGGATTGTGCTTTTTAACAAACGCTGGACACTCCCATATCTTGATATACTTGAGATATGGACTCTTCCCACTCCACATTGTTAGTTATATGTATGCCCTAGAGGCCATTACTATACATAGGATGTATATTGTAGTGGATGCTGGGACATATATAGGGAGGACTTTCTTGCTCGACATGATAGTATGCTATCTGGTTGAACTTTACCTTAACGTGTATACTGATTGTCTCTCTGTTACATGTTGGTAAAGCCCTTAGGATCTGTACTTGACTACCTGGACTATGATGCGGATCATACTAGTGGGGACATGGTAGTCCATAAGTACATCCTTCACAGTCCCTAGTCGAGGGTGTATCGAGACGGGGCATCGATATACCAGAGTAGACTAGCGTGTACCTTCTCGACCCATACAGATGGGCGATGGATGATCCCATATCCATCGGTGTTTGACATCAGAGGAGATATACGGGTGCTCAGTAGAGACTGGGTACACTGGACGGACTCGCCGAGAACTCCCAGATGGTATTATACCTCACGTCAGATGGCAGTTCTCTGGTGACACTGGTACAGAGTAGTCTGTTGACCCGAGATCGTCATAGAGTCTTGTGTGGTTCCCACTGTGCTTTGATTTCCATCTTACCACGTCCAAGAGGGCGTGCAAAACGGTGGTTTTTGGGTACAGTCCCGAGTCACATGGAGGCAATGAGCGATAGGAGGGGATTCGTCTCTCCCGGTATATGGGGGTTGATGTTGCGCTGTGTACGATTGGCTATAACAGGAAATCCCTGGCCAGGGTTGCTGAGATTTACTGGTAAGTGTTACCAGTAGTTTCTCGAACAGTTATAGACCTCATATCGACACGACTTATTGAGCTACTGGGGTCTGACGTTTACCACCCCTAGGCGAGATATGCGACATATCAGACGATCAGACCGGACTGTACGGTAGTGTTACTGGTCGGATTCACTGGAGTGTGAGCGGGCTTGCTCGTCGATCTTCAGATCGCTCAATACCCGGGTGGCCGTTACGTTTAGCAGACCGCTTGCGGCTTGTGGATGTTTGATATGATCATCATCCGCTGCCGGCGTATTGACGAGTCTTTAGAGTCCTACACAGAGGTTTCCTGGGTCAAGCGAAACGAAATAGGAGCGCATATGAGATATGTGCGGGACCGAGAATAATGCGTGTATGTGATACCGTATTCTATTCTCGCGATAAATATATATCGAATGGTTGTATGCGATATAACCTAGTTATCGATTCAAGCGTTGATTCGATAAGCCGATATATTAGATACCAGTCGGTTATGTGCGCATGACCGGATCATTGAATCAAGTGTTGATTTAATGATTTAATGTATAATTATATATTTGATATATTACTTTACATTAACTAGTATCGGTTCACTTTAGACGAATCTTTACACTTGAACCCTAGCTTGACTTGCATCATCAAAGTCGTGATGAATAGCCAAACCCACACCCCTAGACCCCTACGAGAGCGGCAAGCAACCCTGCCAATTCTGGAGTTAGGAGACCCGGACTCGACTCCTCGAGTTGGTCTCCCACTGGACTCCAGAACCCGGTTACTTGTGCCCTCCTCCTTGGGTCTATCCTAGTGCGGAAAAGTAAATAATATACAACAGGTGACAACTCCCGCAACCTGGAAGCGCCCCAATAAAAGAATATTACATATAAGTTTTTACATGAATGAAAATGAAAAACACTCATCTCACATAAAAACCCCCGGCTATTCAAACACGACGATCCAATATAACATATCCAGCAACACATAACATCACATGTCATCAACGTAAGTAAATATGTCCATCCCAATTTTCGTTGACATATAGCAACGAAACCGGCGATATCACATTTTACACTTACGGTCACAGAAAAGAAAGTGTAAAACTACAACAGTTGGAATCCGCAATCTGCATAGACATCGCATGCCTAATCAAATGAATACCTTAGACATCACATGCCTAACAATTATAAACCCCGCATTTTAGTCTCATTATCGAAAACACTTTTCAATATCAAGTCGGGCAATTCAACAAGATTCCCGACATCCTGATCGAATACTCGTCGCAAACTTCAGTAGACGGCCGCACCCCCAATACCGTCGACGAAGTGCACCAAGGCGGAACACCGCTACCACGAGCACCCGGAGGGATGCTTTCGGCGACGGGGTTCTCCTACAGTCACTTGGTCGGGGCTATGGAGTGAAGCTGTCTATTACGTTTATCCGGCGAATATCCGCGTACGCTACGTGATTGCGACGGACTTTTGATCACATCAAAAATCCGTGGCAACCGATCAAGTGAGACTAAATTGCTACGTTTATAACATTCATTCAGTTATCTCATAACTTATTGTGAATTCCAATTATTGTATCCCATTCCAGATAAACAGAAAATGTTAAACTTTTCGATCGAACAATCGAACACCCAAGTTTTCCCGATACTGATCAACACATGAAACAAGTATAACAACATTCCGTTCGTGCCTCAGTACCAACGATCCAGCCGTAGAAGGGTCAAGCCAACGCCTCACATGTGGCACGCCGTACTGCCCCAAACCCGAAGGTTCAAAGGGCAGTTCAAGACGGTCACATAATCGAGTTAAGGTTTGTGTCTTCTAGAGGGACCATCGCGTTACTTGCACTACTTAGAACGTCGTTAAACTACGGAAAAATCCAACACTTGGAAATTTCCCGACAGGGGAAAAATCGGGTATTTATATCCGGTCGAACTTTTTAACATATTCTAAAATTTATCCGGAAAACACATGGACAGAATTAGACTTTCCGATCGAAACAATGATTCCCAAAACAACTCAGAACAACTCAACTCTTGAGTTCAGTTTAAATATTCCAGGAAAATGAGAATTGAATTTTACGAGTTACTGTGATGGATATAGTATATAGTATATATGATATATTATATAGACGTTACTTATGTTTTACACCCGCGCTAGCCCTGCCCTGCTCTGCCGTTAGTTACCTAACCTAACGGTGCACGAGGGGACATCGAGGCGAATGCGGATGGCATAAGTGTACGTCATATCTATCTGTGATGTTTAGGTACTTAAATGATGGGACTTCATTAATATGATTAATGAATTAAAAGAAACCTAAGATGTTGTAGAATCGAATTTCAAAATAAAACAGGTAGCTACAGTTCTTGCTTTGCACAGCGGTATATGCGATATATCCTGCACCTTATTCGATGAGGAAAGGACCGAGATCCCTTCACCGGGAGTGACTCCTTTAGCAATAACTGGCAGATGCTACACACTCGGTTTGTCTTTTGATTGCTTTTAAGTGTTTTTGCTTTGCACAGTGATATATATGATATATCCCGCACCTCATTCGACGAGGAAAGGACCGACGATCCCTTCACCGGGAGTGACTCCTTTAGCAAAACTAGAAAAGCCTCAAAAACACTCCATTTCAAAATCATTTGATTCTACAACGATATCAAGTTCATTACGCAATAGGTTTTCAGAAAAACCTGTCGTAGCCCTCCGTCATTTCAGATAAGTAGTAGTTAGTATTCGTGCTACGTTTGTTGGCCTGCGTCAAGGCGTAGTGTGCGGTAGCTAACTGGTGCTTATCTGCATAAGCATATGATGTGATTGGATTAGGGTAGTCGTGCGACTTTGTTGGCCTGCGTCAAGGGTCGTGCGGGTGGGTTTAATTCAATCAGGAAATGACGGGTTGAACTTGACTAGCGGACTATGGTTTGTTGGCCTGCGTCAAGGTCATAGGACGCTAGGGGCAAAATATTATCGGGAATTTCAAGTGTTGAAATTTGCAATGAGATTGCATACCTTCTATGAGATAGTTGGATCCCGATACCCGCTGCGAGTAAGAGTTACTCCTGGGAGAGTTTTATACATTACAATTAGCCGATCAAGTAGGTGTCTAGAAAGGTGTCAACGAGGTTACGCCTCTGGGAAAACGAGGTTTACATTAATTAGGTTCGTGCGAAAGCACGGGGGACCTCCCTCAAAGTACCGACACTGGCCTGGCTGAAAGATTGGCGAACTTGTAGTGTGTAATTAATCCCGGCTAGTCTTTCCTTTTAGGGTTTGAAGGAAGATTTGATAAAAAGCAGTGGGAGCCATCCTGATTAGATAAAATAATAACCAATCTATTCTTGACAGAGCGCACGCTGAGTGTTTTCTTCTCTCTCTCTCCTGGTAGCGACCATATCACGCCTTAATCAAGATAATAATACGGAATATTGACCGAACCCACTTGTTATACTGAGCTGGGGAACGTTGGTCCCGCTCCAACTTATAATTGTTATAAGACAGAGCAGGAAATTGGGGATTACCAGAATTCCTGTGCCGCCCAAACGAAGAGAGTGCATGCTGATGCATCATCTTCGGGTGTGTTCATTACGAAGAACTGTTTCTCAGTATCCTTTACGTCCTGGGTATGTGATACCAGATCAGGATCCCAGATATGTAATTTGTTACATAGGGCTACAGAGAGGTAGAGAACTGAGAACGGGTGATAAGTTTCATGAGGTAGAAAACGGGGCAAGTGTTGCAGCCAAGTCTGTCGGTCACTGTCACCCTGTATTACCTGAATACATTGATTCTGAACGAATGTTGTTAGATACCGAACCTGATATACCAAATCATATCACTCTCTTTGTTAGAAAAGAAAGGATATAATTTTGTATTGTTGGATAATGTTTTGAACATTTCCTATATCAAAAGTTGATCGGTTCAGGCACGTTATCTAAAAGCATTAATGTTCTAAATCAAACTACAGTTCTTAGTATACAGAACACACACAAGAGGAAGAGTTCAGAAATGAACGGATTCTTCTTGAGGTATTGTAGACTAGGTCAGATCAATGTGACCCGACTAGCTAGAGTTACATATAGATGCATATTTAAATCAGTTTGAATTTACATCTTGTGAAACTCGCCAGTCATGTCACAAAGATAAGATGACCACAGCTCTGTTTATTGGAAACAGAGAAAGAGTTAGTAAACTCTTGGGATGGTACATGTTGATGTATGAAGGTCCCCTGTCTACAAATACCAAGACTGGTTCTTTATACTTCATTACGTTCTCTGATAATCTCTCAAGATTCAGTCATATGTTCCTGCTGAAACATGAGTCCGAACCTTATGAGATATTCACAGAATATAAGTAAGAAGTAGAGAACCAAAATACGGGTATAAGTATTATGTCCTATGATGAGATCAAGGAGGAGAATACTTGAGCACGGAAATACTGGACTATTCTAAAGGAGAATGAGATTCTCTCTCAGCATTACTCCTCCGTATACACCATAGCACGATGGTATATCGAGGCGGAGCAGATACACCCTATTTGATATGGTGTGCTCTATGATGAGTACTACTGAGTTACCTTTTTCCTTCTGGGAGTTATGCACTTATGAAGTTGCATACCTATTGAATAGGGTTCGAATCAAATCAGTTGCCTACCACTCCATATGAGATATGGAAAGGGAAGAGCCCATGTCTTAAGCCAGTTAAGATTTGGAGTTGCCCGGCCTATGTCTAAAAACAAAATCCGGACAAGCTCGAGGCAAGGACTGTAATGTAGAACTGGAAAGGTTCCAGCTATACAAACTACAGCTGATGATTTGATAGAACCAAAGTATTCAGTAGATTCCAACGAACCTCAGCCTCTCCGCCGATCTAGTAGGGTTCCTCACCCACCTGAGAGAAACTTCGGTTTCTCTATGACAGTGGGAGCGAGGACTGCGTCATGAGATGATGACCCAACTAGTTTCGAGCTGGCCATCAGGAGTAAGACTCTGTAAGAATGGCTGGATGCTTAGCGATCTGAGATGGAATCCTTATACACCAACAAAGTATGGACTTTGGTTGCTATATCTGAAGGGTTAAATCCCCATCAGGAGCAAGTATATCTTGAGAAGACTACTTGGTGTAGATGGAAAAGTTGAGACTTTCAAAGCTAGACTCGTTAGAGGTTTTCGTCATTGACCAGGCATGGATAATGATGAAACCTTTTCAAGTAGCTATGCTTAAGTCCATCGAGATCCTACTTGTCACGGCTACATACCATGACTGCGATATCTGGTGGTTGGGTGTCTTGACTGCTTTTCTAAATAATGATTTAGAAGAGTGCGTCTGTAAGTACACAGCCAGAGGGCTTCGTAGACAGTGGGAGCAGCGGAAACGTGTGCAAGATGCTTTATAGGATAAAGCAGGCATCGCGGAGTTGGAACGTCTGTTTTGATGAAGTAGTCAAAGAGTTTGACATCATCAAAATGGTAGATGAACCTTGTATAAACAAAAAGGTAGTAGGGAGTATGGTGATGATCCTCGTAGAGTACGTGGATGACATACTCTTGATAAGAAAAGAGTTTCTTATGCTACGCTCGATCAATCTCCGCTTATCACTATGATTCTCAACATAGGATTAAAGTGATACCTACTAAATCCTGGATTTTGGATCTATGAGATAGATCTAAATGGATGTTAGGATACTCACTAATTGTAGTGAGACGGTATCAACCGATCCTGAGGAGAATCACTGGAATGGTTCCAGGGTGATAAAGATGACTGAGTGTCAGTCACAGGCATTGTCTTTACCCTCAGTAAAGGGACGGTATGTTGGAAGAGTTCCAAGCTAGATACCGTGACATACTAGACGATAAAGGCAGGATACATCGCTACTTAAGATGCTACCAAAGAGGCTGTTTGGGTGTATATTGGTTCATGAGATGAACTACGTTCCTACCATTGTGAGACAATGGAGTTGTGGCTCATGCCGAGGAACACCGGTCCCATCAGTGATCCAGACTTATTCTAAGGCAGCATCGCCTGATCATGGAGATGGTTGATCTCCAGGGAGATCGAGGTTAGGAGAGAAGATTCTGAGGACAACACAGCGGATCCACTCACAAAGGCCTGTTCCCAGAGAGAGACTTTTATGGGATGGTTGAGTATGAGATACTTCAAACCACTGCTACAGATGGCCCTAGTGCAAGTGGGAGATTGTTAGTTATATGTATGCCCTAGAGGCCATTACTATACATAGGATGTATATTGTAGTGGATGCTGGGACATATATAGGGAGGACTTTCTTGCTCGACATGATAGTATGCTATCTGGTTGAACTTTACCTTAACGTGTATACTGATTGTCTCTCTGTTACATGTTGGTAAAGCCCTTAGGATCTGTACTTGACTACCTGGACTATGATGCGGATCATACTAGTGGGGACATGGTAGTCCATAAGTACATCCTTCACAGTCCCTAGTCGAGGGTGTATCGAGACGGGGCATCGATATACCAGAGTAGACTAGCGTGTACCTTCTCGACCCATACAGATGGGCGATGGATGATCCCATATCCATCGGTGTTTGACATCAGAGGAGATATACGGGTGCTCAGTAGAGACTGGGTACACTGGACGGACTCGCCGAGAACTCCCAGATGGTATTATACCTCACGTCAGATGGCAGTTCTCTGGTGACACTGGTACAGAGTAGTCTGTTGACCCGAGATCGTCATAGAGTCTTGTGTGGTTCCCACTGTGCTTTGATTTCCATCTTACCACGTCCAAGAGGGCGTGCAAAACGGTGGTTTTTGGGTACAGTCCCGAGTCACATGGAGGCAATGAGCGATAGGAGGGGATTCGTCTCTCCCGGTATATGGGGGTTGATGTTGCGCTGTGTACGATTGGCTATAACAGGAAATCCCTGGCCAGGGTTGCTGAGATTTACTGGTAAGTGTTACCAGTAGTTTCTCGAACAGTTATAGACCTCATATCGACACGACTTATTGAGCTACTGGGGTCTGACGTTTACCACCCCTAGGCGAGATATGCGACATATCAGACGATCAGACCGGACTGTACGGTAGTGTTACTGGTCGGATTCACTGGAGTGTGAGCGGGCTTGCTCGTCGATCTTCAGATCGCTCAATACCCGGGTGGCCGTTACGTTTAGCAGACCGCTTGCGGCTTGTGGATGTTTGATATGATCATCATCCGCTGCCGGCGTATTGACGAGTCTTTAGAGTCCTACACAGAGGTTTCCTGGGTCAAGCGAAACGAAATAGGAGCGCATATGAGATATGTGCGGGACCGAGAATAATGCGTGTATGTGATACCGTATTCTATTCTCGCGATAAATATTTATCGAATGGTTGTATGCGATATAACCTAGTTATCGATTCAAGCGTTGATTCGATAAGCCGATATATTAGATACCAGTCGGTTATGTGCGCATGACCGGATCATTGAATCAAGTGTTGATTTAATGATTTAATGTATAATTATATATTTGATATATTACTTTACATTAACTAGTATCGGTTCACTTTAGACGGATTTTCTCACTTGGTTCGTGCGCATTGCATATGCGATATGTTTTTGTGCACTTGATTGTATCATGTTTGATGATGCAAGTCAAGCTAGGGTTCAAGTGTAAAGATTAAACCTTGGTTAATGAAATGGTTAGGGTTTATTATTCATTATTCATTTATCTTATTTAATTATCTTTTTATTTTTGATAAACGAATAAAAGAAAAGAGAAAAGAATGGTTGCTAGATTTGGAGTTTAGTTGAAACTTCATGAAGATTTGATAAAGTCAACCATACTTATCTCAACCTTAACCCTAACCATTCTCACTAACCATGATTCATTCTCTACACTTGACCATGGTTAGAATTATGATAAGAATTCATTTTCTTTTCATTTTCTATTAACTTATCATAATATCTTTCTTCTTCTTCTTCATTCTTCAAGTGAAGAAAAGAAAAGTCCATCAATGGTGATTGTTGGATATGAGTGAGAAATCCAATTCTAAAGTTAACCCAATTCCTATTTCTTCATCCTCTACCTCTTGCCAAGTAGTAGAGTGTGTTTCCTTCACAAGATTTTAGGGTTTGGTGAAGGTGGAGCTTGATTCATCGATGCCTCGACGTAGATCATCTTCGGCATGGACATCGACGACCTAGCTTGCCCATTCTCCGACGAAGTCGACTCTAGAGCCCGGATTTGATTTGGACAGCGGAGATGACCTCGTTGCGGAGCCGTGGAGGTGGATATCCGGATCTACAAAGGTTGTAATTTCCGTATCTCTTTAGTTAACTGTTAACTAGTTCTTGTTCGCCTAGATATCTAGCAAACGATCCGTACTTTAGGGTTTGTAGGCACCATAATTTTTGAAATTGCCATGGTTGATGGCTTGAGAGACCTCACTAGAGTGCCTAGGAACCCTGCACACATTTCATATGGAGTGGTAGGCACAGACTTAGTCGGAACTCTATTCAATAGGTATGCCGCTGATTCCAGCGCAAAACCCCAGAAGGAAAGTGGCAACTCAGCACTACTCATCATTGAACGCACCATGTCCAGTAGCGTGCGATTCCTCCTTTCCGATACACCATTATGCTGAGGTGTATACGGAGGAGTAAGCTGAGAGAGAATTCCATTCTCTTTTAAGCATTCAAGGAAACTGGTACTTAAGTATTCTCCACCTCGATCAGATCGAAGTGTCTTGATAC
This sequence comes from Agapanthus africanus, assembly GCA_030015575.1. Classification (NCBI taxonomy): domain Eukaryota; kingdom Viridiplantae; phylum Streptophyta; class Magnoliopsida; order Asparagales; family Amaryllidaceae; genus Agapanthus; species Agapanthus africanus. The sequence continues at coordinate 401,216,705 of CM057347.1, forward strand.
TTTTACCAGTCTGTTTCTCCACTTCATTTTTATACTCCTTAAATTTCTCAAAGGTCTCGGATTTATGTTTCATTAAGAACACATGTCCATACCTCGAGAAATCATCAGTAAAAGTGATGAAGTAGGAGTGACCGCTTCTTGCATATGTAGACATCGGACCACATACACCGCTGTGTACAAGTCCCAAGAGCTCCGTGGCTCTTTCTCCGTGTCCGGTGAACGGAGATTTGGTCATCTTTCCTTTGATACATGATTGACAAGTTGCGTATGATGAATATTCAAACGAATCTAAATATCCATCTTTATGCAATTTAGTCAACCTTGTTTCATTTATATGACCAAGTCTACAATACCATAGGAAGGCTTGGTTTGAATCTGGAGCCTTTCTTTTGAGTGTGTTCTGAATATTGAAAACTTGAGGTTGATTAAGTATGTATATGCCGTTTTCCAGTATGCCGAACCCAATCATTTCTTGATTTAGGAGAATGTTCATGACATTTCTTTCAAGTGCAAAATTATATCCTTCATTAGATAACAAAGATACTGATATAATATTACATAGCATACTGGGAATACAAAAACAGCTGTACAACACCAAAATGTGTCCACTAGTCAACCCCAGGTGATAATCCCCCACTGCAACAGCATCCACGTTTGTTCCATTGCCTACCCGAAGGGTCATATCACCTGCCTTCAGTGCTCTACGGTTTCTCAGAGCCTGCAAAGAATTACAGATGTGAGAACCAGATCCGGTATCAAGTACCCATGATATAAAGTTTACTGAAAGACAGTTTTCGATTACAAACACACCTGAAGCAGAAGCAGCAGCTTGCTTCGTGTCCTTGGCTTTGAAAGCCATGCAATCCTTCTTCCAGTGCCCCTGCTTGTGACAATAATAGCATTCATTCTTATCCTCCTTCACCCTTCCTGCCTTGTTCGTTCCCTGCACCTTCTTGACCCCACCTTTCGGTTTGGTGGCTTTCATCTTCTTCTTCCCCTTGGCTTTCGCTTTAGATCTAGAAGAGGATGATTGGCCAACATACAGAACGGGGGTCTTCTCCTTTTTCAAGGAGGTCTCTGCTACCCTCAACATGTTGAGGAGCTTTGGAAGATCAGCTTCCATTTCGTGCATGTTAAAGTTTAGCACGAACTGAGAGAAGGTATGGGGAAGGGACTGCAAAATCAAGTCGATGTATAACTCATTTTCTAGCACCCATCCCAGGTTTGCGAGTTCCTTAATGAGGCTGATCATTTTTAGGACATGCTCTCCTACTGGTGATCCTGGAGCTAACTTCATCTGGAATAGTTTCCTTGAGGTCTCGTACCTCGCGATACGAGAGCACTCTCCATACAGTTCCTTGCAATGGAGAAAGATGGATATAATATCCATACTTTCGTGCTGTTTCTGGAGTTCATTATTCATGGACGCCATCACGATACACTTAGCTTTCTCGCAGTCCAGATCCCAAGTCTTGCGGACCTCTTTGTCCGCAACTGAGGAATCTGGTCCTGGGATAGGGGGAGCAATAGCGGTGGTGACATATGCAACTTTGTCATAAGCCAGTGCAATGTTGACGTTCCTCAGCCAATCCTTATAGTTTGGCCCAGTCAATGTATTCTTTTCAAGTAATAGTTTTAGTCCTGTCATGGTAGCTGCCAGAGAGAGAGAAAAGAAACACTCAGCTTATGCTCTTGCAAGTTTAGAATGGTTTATTAGTTTATCTAAACAGGATGGCTCCCACTGTTTCCTCAAATTCTTCTTCAAACCCTAAAAGAAGAATTAGTCAGGATTAATCGCACGTCACAATACTTGCTTAACCTTTCAGCCAGGCTAGTGTCGGTACTTCGAGGGAGGTTTTCCAACGCTTTCGCGAAATTCCTTAATTATATAACCTCTTTTCCCTGGAGGCGTAGCCTCGCTAACACCGTTCTAGACACCTACTTGGTTTATAGCATTGATTGTTAAGTGAGAAAATTTCCCGAGAGTAATCCTACTCATCAGTGGGATCGGGATCCAACTATCATTGTATGATGACCTAGATGGAGGCCACTCTAGTCACCACACTCCAGAAGGTATGCTAAATCTGCAATTTTCCTTTATGTTTGAAACTCCCGATGTGGTTTTTACCCCAACCTCTTATGACCTTGACGTAGGCCAACAGATCATAAGATGCAAGTCAAGTTCTACCCATCGTTGTCCCGATTAATTTAGACCCATCCGTACTCGCCCTTGACGTAGCCCAACAAGGCTGTACGACAGTCCTAAACTAATGCATCTATCTATGCAACAAATAAGCAACACATTGTTACCATACACTATGCCTTGACGTAGGCCAACAAACATAGCATGAATACAATGTGTTGTTTATTTGAAACGACGGAGGGCTACGGCTGGTTTTTGGCGAAACCGTTAACGTAATGAACTTGATATAATCGAAGGAACCATGATAGCTTTTTAAATGGAGTGGTTTTAGGCTCCGCATTTAAAATTTGCTTTTTGAAGAAAACCGAGTGGTTTTGAAATTGCTCCAATGATTTTAGCTTAGGTTTGTTTTCTTTGCATTAATGAATTAATGCTGTCTCATCAATTAATCCTACCATTGCAGAAAGAAACGAAAATACAACATACGCTTATGCCATCCTCATTCGCCACGGGGCCCCGTCATCACCCGTTAGGTTACTTAACTAACGACAGAGCGGGGGCTGGACTAGCGCGGGTGCAAAACATAAGCAACGCCTAATAAATATCATATATAGATATATCCATTCGTCTCACGCAATAATAGGCATTCCAGATCACAGATGAACATATTGGATATATTAGGAATTCCGCACTTCATTTAAGCCTATAACGAAAGACGGATTCCACGGTCGTGATGAATAGCCAAAACCCCACCCTAGACCCCTACGGGTGCGGCAAACTACCCGTCAAATACCTGAAGTGAAGCAACCTCCCTCAACAAAGTGAGTAGGTCACTTGGCACTTCAAAGTACCCGGTAGTTTGTGCACCCCATCTTGGGTCTATCCTAGGAGCAGAAAAACAGTAAAAGAAATAATATACAATGGTGGCTACAATCTCAACCCGGATGTGCGACCATAAAATAATATTACATCAATTTACAATTTACATCAAATGAAAGATAAACACTCATCTCACAACCCTGGTTATTCATCCACGACAATCCAACAAGTTCATATACACAACCAATATCACAGATCACAGATATGTGCAACCCCCACTAATCGACGTATAGCGATTAGTAGACGTTCAGCATATATAACACATTACTGATATAATCCGATTAGCTAAAGTTTATAGAATTCCGATCAATAACCATATTTGAATCTACTCTAAGTACAACAATGTACACAATAATTCCTGAGCAAAAACAAAATATGCCAGAAAATAGAAAACCAACACAGAGAGCACCAGAAAAAATTTGGACTAACTCGGAGTCGACTCGGCCGCGGATCCACGGCGGAACGCTTGGTTTGGCCACGGTTCCACGGTGGTTTGACCGAGTTAGGCGCCCAAATTTCTTCAGTGTTCTATAAAAAGCCTGCACGTATTTTTCAGGTCTCTGAAAATAATTTTAGACCCGTTTTTAAAAACGACAGAAAGGGCAATTTTTTCTCATGTTTTCGGGATTTTTCCGTGATCGAAGTTCTAAAGACTTTGCTAACATGTTAGTCATGGTTTATCCTGGCTCTGATACTACTGTAAGTCTATGTTACCCACCCCGGATGTTTACGGGGAGGCGGAATAGGTAAAAATCAAATTTTTCTTTGGAAGATAACATAGACTAGCCATTATGATCTTTGCTAAACATTAACTAACAAACTAACTAGAAGTCTTAACTACTATGTTAGAAGATTATACCAAAAGATTGAACTCCTTCTTCTTCTTGTTGTGGTCCTCCTTGTTGTGAGCTCCTTGGAGTGGTTGTGGATGGTTCTTCCTCACTGGCTTTTCCGCGTCAAAGATGATCCACCCGAAGGCCTCTACCTTGAGCTCCAACCGCTTCAATGAAGTAACTAGAGTGCTTGGTGTGCTAGACTAAGAACCCTAGAGTGAGTAGAGAAGTGTTTTGGTGGTTTGGTCTCAAAAACTCTTGATTTTCAACTCATGAAACACTTGAGCTTTGAGGGAGGAAGAGGAGAGAGCAACCATGAGAGAGAATGTGTCATGTTAAAATGAAGGGTGAACTCTCATATTAGGGAAAACGAATAATCAAAATTTTATTAAGATAATTGTCATGGTTGATGTTGATCTGACCATTATCATGTCACAATTAATGCTAAACACAAATATCTTTTGCTCAACAAAAATATCTAAGTCAACATGGGTCAACATGGTAAAACCAAATTAGCCATAACACAATTATCTCTAATAAAAGATTAATAATCAATTTCCCTATCTTATTAAGGTTTTAATCAAGTCACTGGTCAAAACCCTAATGAGGTGTCTCTTTCTCTGCCTCTGTCAACTGTATATACATACCCGCATCCGTGTTCCGAAGAACACGAAATGCAATGAGACTAAACCAACCCAAAATCAGATATTAGGATCTGGCTTAAACTAAAACCCACTAGTATCAACTGCCCGAACACCAAACACGCACAAGTACGCGTATGTGAACGAACCCTGTCGTAAAACCATACGACCTCTACCTCATTTCACCCAAAGGTGAACAACCCTCTGTGTGGGACTCTAAAGACTCGACACTACGCTGGCAGTGGGTTTAACCACAGGCCGCAAGCGGTACTAGCTTTACATAACGGTCCCCAGGTAAATGTCGATAAGAAGGCCGACGAGCTAACTCGTCCGAAACCCCTACCGAGCCTGTCCGTGACAATATCCGTGCAGTCCGGTCTGTTCGTCTGAGAGTATCGTATGTAAGGTCTAGGGGGGTGGAAAACGTCAGACCCCTAATAACCGTACAAGTCGTGTCGGTGTGGCTCAAGACCATCCGAGGATCTACTGGTCCGTCCACCAGTAATTCTCAATCAGCCATGGCCAGGGACTTATGGTAATGACCAACCGATCACTGTGCGATATCGACTCCCCATACCGGGAGAGACGAATCCCTAACAGTCGCTCACTGGCTCCATGTGGCTCGGGACTGCACCCAACTAAAACCTGTTTGCACGACTCTTTTGAGCCGTGGTAGGGTAGTAATCAAAGCACAGTGGGAACTCACACGGGACAAATGACGACCTCAGGTCGACAGACTATCTGCACACATGTCACCAGAGAACTGCTATCTGATGCTAGGTATAATACCATCTAGTCAGTCCTCGGTGAGTCCTGTCCGGTGAACTCACACCCAGTGAGCATCTGTATACAATCTTAGGTGTACATCACCAATGGCCGCGGGACCAATCCATCGCCCCTCGTCAGGGTCTAGATATGTATACACTAGTCTACTCTGGAGTATCGATGCCCAGTCTCAATACTCCTGTGATTAGGGACATTTAAGGATGTGCCTATTGACCACTCAGCTCCCATAAGTATGACTGCCATCACAACGCTGGTAGTTAGGCAAACATCCTACGGGCTTTATTAACATGTTCACAATATATGAAACACAGAGTAAAAAATATATCACATGTTAAGATAAAGACAAACCAAATAGCGTACTATCATATCGAGCAAGATTGTCCTGTACATACATATTCCTAGCATCCTATACAATGAAGGCCTCTAGGGCATATATATCCAACAATATGCACATCTACATCGTTTCTCCTAAGCGTGGTAAATTTCTGTGCGGGAGTCTAAAGACCGGACAATATGCTTATAGTAGGTTATTGGATCGCATCCGATTGAATTTGAAACTGTTTCAGATCAATCCCCTTACGGGTTAACTCACAGGGTCGTTAGAGGCACTAGCTATATGTAACATCTACCCGGGTATATGTCAAAAGGCAGGTCGACTGTAACAACTCCAATTTCAATGTACAGAAAATTGTTTAAAAGTTAATGTACAATTGGGGTATTTGCAATCCTGTATACACTATAAGTATTTATTTTACTTTAGAACAATAAGAAAGTACTTGTAGCACATTGGTAAAGCCTTGCACTGCTGTGACATAGCCCCTATGATGGAATCCCCCCAGCCACATTATCTTTTTAATTAATTTTCTTTTAATCTTTTAGAAGCCCAAGGGTTTGCACGTGTACTACATATAATATGATAAGTTATAGAATAAATAAACATGTGCACGAGGGTATATGAGACGACGGGGACACGTGGCGACGATCTAACCCAATTCCACCGGAATTAGACCGGCGAAAATCACCAAAAGACTGGCACCGCCGGTTCCCCCCGTAAGTAATGCTCTGATATTTTTTCCCGAGCACCCTTTGGCCTACCCCACTACCCCCATGTTGTTTGTTTACTCTGCATTCATCTAGAGAACAATAAAATGCCCTTTAAATCAAATTTTAATGCATTATTTAACCCTCTAAACCCTAATTTTCCCTATAAATACCACACTCCATTTCACCCATCCTCACTTAGAAATTCCCTGCCAAAACTCTCAAAAAATTCTCAAGTCCTTTTAGTGTGCAAGTGGAGTTAGCGAAGGGTGAAGTTCCGGTGACGTTCCAAAGAGATTCCGGCGACGAAACGACGCTCCGAAGCCTTCCTTAGTTTCCCCTCTTCCTTCTCTTGTTCAATAGCCAGTAAGTCCTTTCTCCCCCTCTCTTCTACTATCTTAAAAACTTTCATTTCTAAAACCCGATGGAAGCGTAGTTAATCCGACTTCCTATTCGGTTTTTCCTTAAAAAAGTTATTTTTCTTAAACAATCAATACCATACTCTCATATAATGTTTAAAAAACATTAACAAACACTTTAAAACAAGTTTCATATCAAAATAATCTTTTATGCAATTTTTATCGTATTTTTACGGTAAAATACCACATACTTCATTTCCGACATAAAACAACATAATATTTGTATTACCTTTAGATAACTCACGAGGTAATGACCTACCTCATCACAAAACACATCTTTGATATAGCACGATGAAGTTTTGGGAATATATTCATGGGATAATATAGCATTACAAATAAATATCATTAACTTGCAAAACCATTTCTTTAAAAAAGTGTATTAAACAATTCTTTGCAATTGCGCCTCTACAACCCACTTTTGGGGATCCCGTTCGGGATGGTGCGGGTTATCGCACATCCTCGGGCCTAGTAGAGCGAGTTGCAGACCTCCGAAAGGAGCATTCAATCTCGATGGAATTTTAATGCATTTTTTTAGAAAATGAGATTTCTACAAGAAAATAAATAAAATTTATTTTCATTAAATATATATGTATATAACTATTATCAAAATATCTATTTTAATTATATTATATAAATATTCCAAGTTTTCTAAATCAAAGGAATCACCATTACATGAAAATACCATCCAAATACAAAACAATTCCAATATTTCAATAAAATACCATATACTATGAAAACTAGGTTCTACTCACTAGAAATTTCACTTTTATAAAATATACATCTATGAAAACCCTAAAGACAATAATTAAATGCTTGAAGTGTATTTTTAAAATTATATCAAACTATTTTTAAATAAACCCCCTCAAGTTATACTAAATTACAATAAGGACCCTAGTAAACATAGGTTTAAGCGGGACCAGTTCTCTTGAGTCTCACGGAGTCGGAGAATATGGGTGCTTGCCTATCTAAGGTAGACAATCTAACAAACGGTGTTATCAACATGGTAACTGTCTTGAAAAAAGACACAAATCCTGCCATTCATGTGCAGCAGTTACCGATAACATCAAAACTAATTCAGGATTTCAATTTCTTTTCAAAGTATCTGACTCAGACTGTGTCTCAATCTAATAAATCTGACTTGAATGTGATTCAAGTATAAACTACAATACAACATGAATTCATAAATCCGTCTATTCAATCTATATCAATCTATATTGACTGAACCAAATCATGGATATACTTCGTCTACATGACTCTCTATTTATATCCATTCCATCTAGTGATATCATGGTTTCGGCAAGTCATCCATCTATATAACAAAACAATACAATCAATACAAAAGACATCGCGGGGTTTATAAGGGGTAGATTGGTATGGAAGGTGTTAGAAGTGGCACGAGACTGTAACCATAATACACCTAACCTGAATATCCATTGCCGTTCTACTGTGGATGAATGGTTCCTTATGCTCCGTATACCTTAGTCTCCGGAATAGTAGGACTCCTCTCGTATACACTGGCATTTTCTGTACTAAGCTACAAACAACAGCTTTAACAATATAATCAAACATTATAGTCATATTCTCTTTTGTCTATACTATCTTTGGAACTTACCGAGCGATTGTTTGCTGACGACATTCCTTTCTTCTTTCTTTGGAATGTTGTCCAGTGATTCGGACGCATTAGAGACCGAGCCCCGCACTGAGGATTTATAGCAGTTTGCGTTTAACCCGGAGCTTTTGTAACAACTCCAATTTTTGTATACATAAAATTCATTTAAATTTGAAGTATACTTGGGGTATTTAATGTTGCTGTTACCACTTTAAGTATTTATTTTCCCACAATAATTACAAGCAAGAGCTTGTAGCTCATTGGTAACACCTTGCACTGCTGAACCAAGCCACCAGAGTTCAAATCCCCTGCCGCACATTATTTTTAGATTAATTTTGTTTTAAATTTCTTAGAAGCCCAACAGTCCACAGGCCATAACTCCCAAAAGTTGAACTGAACCCTAAAAAGTAAAAATACCAGGAGCTACGTCTGAAGACCCCCCACCCAACGGCATCCCGACTCGGCCGGACGGCCGAGTCGCCAACACGAAAAATTTGGCGTTTCGTCTTCTCAACTCTCCTGCATACACCAATTTATTAGATCGGTTTCCGAGTGTTAATTACACCCTATTTACTACAAATTTTAATGTTTTTTCTTTAATTTTTACAATTTTTTAAAATAAAAACCTTTCACCTACCCTACCCTAGCCTACCCTATAAATACACCCCCTACCCTCTACCCTCTCATCCCAAAACCCTAAGCTTACTCTCTCAAATTTTTTCCAAGAAGTGTGTACTTTGAAATCAAGTTCGCGGCGAAGCTCCGACGAAATTCTGGCGGGAATTCTGGCGACGTTTTTAAAAACAACCGGCGACGAAGCAATGCCTCGGCAACTCATCTAGTTCCCCTATACTCTTTAGTATAGATCGAAACCCGTAAGTCCCATTCTATCTCCCTTTCTAATTCTCAAAAATACGAAATTACGAAACCCGACGGAATCGGAACTAATCCGATTTCCGATTCGGTTTTCTATAAAAGTTCACTTCTCACCAATACATTTATGTTTAAACATCTTTATCTTGATTATTAAACTTGTAAAAATCAATTTGAATAAGTTTTCTCACATGAAATGATAACCTTTTCAATTTACCATATTTTTTTCACTTTAATACCATCATATTTCAATTTCATATTTAACCCCTTAACTTTCTATACATTTAAAGTAGGGCATGAGGTAACGACCTACCTCCACACACACGCAAATACAACCCTAAAACGATATCATCAAAACTTAGAATACGATAAAACAATACTTTCATTTAAATACCATATTCTTAATAAAACCATTCCTAAAAGTTTTAGCTTTGATACACTTTTAAATAAATACCTCTTATTAGGAAAACACGATAAGTTGTGGACATCGATCGTTTATCTAAACCTGATTTTGTGGTGTCTAGACTAAGCAAGTGAGAAAAGGTAACTTTAAAAGGCCCGTCTCACGGTGATTCGTGAGTGGATCCCTCCTTTCTTCATTTGTACTTACCTGGCCACAATTGGCGGTGAAGAGGCGGTTTGAGGCTTCTAACGACTTGTCGTTTAGACCATTTAGAAATAGGCTAGTTGGCTTAGGAAACCCTAGAATCTAAAATACGGAAAATTTACACCTTTGCAAATAAACACCTTTTACTTTATAAAATCGTTTTCTAAAGGATTAGTATTTTACAATCTTTGCAAAGCGCCGCTACAACCCATCTTGGGGAATCCGTTCGGGATCGTACGGTTTATCGTGCACCCTCGGGTTTAGTAGTGCGAGATTCAAACCTCCGCAAGGAGCATTCGGTCTCGAAAGGTTTAAAATACGACTTCTTAAGAAAATGAGATTTTTGGAATATAAAATATTTATTAAAATTATTTTTGTATAAACATATGTATATTTATCATTTAAATATCTATTTTATTATAATATAAATTTTCCACCCTTTCCTAAAAATCACAAGAATAAATTTTACACTAAAATACCATGAACTTCAAATAAGCAATATTACAAATAAATACCCTTATTTATAAAACTAGGATATTTTCACTAGAAATGTCATAATATAAAATCCACCCTCATTACAACTCTAAAGACGAACAATAAATACTTGAGGTGTATTTTGAAAAGTATATAAAAGTATTTTTACATAAAACCCCCTCAAGTTTTATAAATTACCCTAAGGACCCTAGCAATTATAAGACTTCGATTCACATTTCTGATTGTCTGATTCGGGTTTGAGTCTGATTAATCTGACTTGAATATGATTCAAGTCAATCTATAATCTACAAGTTTCCAATTCAATATGAACACATGAATCCATGAATACAATTATCAATTTATACAACTTGACTGAACCGAACCATGGATATATATATATTCCTTTTACATGATTCTCAGTATTCCATTTATATGACTCTACGGTTATAACCGTTTCCTGATATCATGGTTTCGGTCAGTCAGTCAATCACTCATACAATCAATACAATTTTACAAGATAACAATACAAACAAGATATCGCGGGGTTTAAGGGGTAGATTGGTATGGAAGGTGTTAAAGGTGGCATGAGGCGGTCAGATTTAATACACCTAACATGAATCTAGTTGCTGTTGTACCGTGGCATAAACGGTTCCTTGTACTATACGTGCCCCTAGTCTCTGGCATATAGAGACTCCCCTCGTATACACTGGTATCCTTCTGTACCAAACTACAAACAACAGCGTTAATACGACACTATTACAGGATAATACAACTTTAAAATATATCTTCTTATTCTGTCTTATTCTACTTCCCTCTTACTTTTGGGACTTACCGAGCGACCTGTTCACTGACGAAATTCTGTTTCTCTTTTCTTTGAATGTCGTCAGATGACTTGGACCCGGCAGAGATCGAGCCATTGCAAGAAGACTTGGAGCAATTTACTGAAGACCCTGCACTGTAGTTTCATTGTACATTTTTTCTTTCTGTACTTTTCATTTCCTGTTATGCCACTGTTTAGGCATCTTTTTATTTCAGTTGTATTTTCCTTTCATGCATTGTACAAAGAATGTTAACAAATAAAAGTTGCTGTTCTTTTATATCCTGTCTCTTGTGTATTTACTTTATATTGCTTAGATACGCTTAGCGTATGTACTTCTGAGTATATACATAGCGGACCTCGTCGCGTCCCCTTCGCCGTACATTGGGAAGCGGGGCGTGACAGCTTTAGACACTTGTACATATTTATTTCATTTCAGTTATGCCATTGTTTATGCATCGCTTTCTACTCATGTATTTACATTTCAGTTGTACCTGTAAAAGAATATTTAATAAATAAAGTTGTTGTTCATTTACATTCCTGTCTTTTGTGTACTTTACTTTATATTGCTTAGATACGCTTAGCGTGTTTATTTCTGAGTAAATACGTAGCGGGCCTCGCCGCGTCCCTTCCCCGTATATTGGGAAGTGGGGCATGATAGGTTTTGTTGGTGGCCCATGCAGGTCTGTATGGACATGCAGGTCAGTTCTGCATGGACATGTGGGTTAATTCTACATGAAGTACTAAGCAATACAACACAAGAATCAGCAACTAAAAACATTCTTTACATATTCCTTGAATCTTCCAATTTCATATATTTTGAATCTGTCCTAACCCAAATTTTTCTTTCAAGGTTATGGATTCCCCAAACAACACCAGCACCAACTTCAACAACACTCCACCACCTCTACCGCTTACACCTACCGTCGCTGCTTCGATCAATGAGCAGACGGTACTGCTTGAGGCGATTCGCAGCCTCCTGGAGGGACAGCAGCAGCATACTACTATTCTGATGAACCGTCCAGAGGCGGAAGCACCTAGGGTAAAGCAATTCCGAGCTTTACACCCTAATCAATTCTCGGGAAAAGAGAGCCCTCTAGAAGCTGAGGAGTGGTATCAAAGCATTGAAGATGATCTGGCAGCGGCACAAGTGCCAGAGATCGCTTGGGCTCGAGTTGCGAAGCTACAGCTCACTGAAAATGCACGGGTCTGGTGGAAGTCGGAAGAAAGCCGTCTTGACCAACCGATCGAATGGAGGATGTTTCCCCTAATCAGAGCAAAGCTCTGTTCGAATTTCAAAATTCAAAAACTGAAGCAACGCTTCAGATCCCTTGCGCTGCGCGCTGAGCGCCACGTGTCAAAAGCAGACACGCCAGCGCCAGGAGCACTGCGCCCTAGGCAGCGCACCTCCAATCGGAGCAAAGCTCTGTTTCAAAATTCAAATTTTAAAATGAGGCAATGCTTCAGATCACTTGCGCTCTGCGCTGCGCGCCACGTGTCAAACACAGGCGCGCTAGCGCAGTTGAGCTGGTTCTGCGCTGCGCGCCACGTGTCAAACACAAGTGCGCTAGCGCCTAGTGCGCCATCACTGGAATTTAAATAATAAATTATTAATTAATCAGAATTAAAATTCTAGAAAGATCTTTCCAATCTTATTAAAATAAGAAAATTGTCTTCTGTAAAACAGAGCCCTTAGGATCAAAGATCCAACGGTGGGGAAATATCCCCAGATCAATCAGAGAAAGATCTCTGTAACTAACTTAACAAATCAATTGGCCCTATATAAAGGCCCCTAGACTCCAAGTCTTACACATATACAGAAGAGAGAGAACCCTCTGAAAACTTTGAGAGAAGAACTCAAAGAGAAAGAAAGGCAAGCCTTTGAAGAAAGAAGATCATCTTCTTCATCTTTAAAGGTAAAGAATTTGATTCTTGAAGAACAGAGATGAAAACATCTCACAAAAAGAAGAATCCTCTTCTAACAAGATCAAAGATCTAAGAACAAGATCAAGATCTTCAATATAAAGAAGAACAAGATCAAAAAAAAGATCTAATCATAAAAGATTTAAAAGAAGTAACTTACTTCATTCATAGATCTTTTGATCTATAAAGGCACAGCCTTTTGATAAGAACAAGAACTTTGGTTCTTGAATCTTGAGGTAAAACCTTTTTTAAGAGAACAGAAAACTTGTTCTTTGATCCTAAATTGATCAAAATGCGCTCTGCGCTATTGGACAGTGCCTTGCACTCTTGAATTGCGCCTTTGCGCTTATTGGATTGGCGCACTACGCCAGATCGCGCCATGTGTCAACCACAGAACGATTTGCGCTTTGCGCTCCTAAAAATAGCGCACTGCGCTCTTGGATTGGCGCACTGCTCCAGAGCTCGCCACATGTCATTCATTGGTGCAGCGCACTGGCGCAGCGCACTAAGAAAGCGCACTGCGCTAACAGACTTGCGCTTAGCGCAGAGCGTGACACGTGTCACTTTCGCATACGCCTTGCGCATTGCGCTCTTCGATTGGCGCAAGACGCCTGATAAGCCACGTGGCACACTATCAGACCACTATAAATGCTATGCATTATTTAAAAGGGGCAGAGCCCAAGTAAAGGTCTAACAGGCCAAATATAAATGCTATGCATTTAATTACAGAGCCCAATGCTTGGTATTATTAAAATGGCAGAGCCCAAGCAAAGGCCTAACAGGCCAAATATAAATAAAATGTTAAACATTTTCAACTGGACTTAGCCCAATTCTGGCCATAAGTCCTTAATATAAATTGAACTGAGCACAACTGCTCTTCTAATCAATTTACTCCCGGTTCAAGGGTATATCTCTTTACTCCTCTGATATCTGTCGTTGTAATTCCTCAACGTCGTCAGAGAGGTAACGAGTCCCAACAACCACACACTGCTACGGACTGTGGGGTCCTTAAACTCATGGATTATGATGTCCTTAACCTTGACCGTGATGTCTTAAAACTAACAATGGACTGTGGGGTCCTTAAACTCATGGACTATGATGTCCTTAACCTCGACCGTGATGTCTTAAAACTAACAATGGACTGTGGGGTCCTTAAATCCACGGACTATGATGTCTTTAACCTTGACCGCGATGTCTTAAAACTAACAATGGACCGTAATGTCCTTAAACTAATTATCGACCGCAATGTCACTAAACTAAACAATAGAGCCCAATTGCTCTCTTGTCGGATCTAAACGATCCCGTTAAGTTGATCTTAGTCTAAAATTAGACTAACGCGTCCTTAACAAACGTTTAAGTTGATCTTAGCCTCAAATAAGGCTAACGTATCCTTAAACCCAACCCCCCAAACCCAAATCTAAGAAAGATACGGATTTGGACTAGTCCACGCCCTACGGGCGACAACATAACTTAGTCTCCGTATACAATCCACGGGCAACCACGAACACAAAACAAACACCCACGACACGAAGTGAACATATGGAGAAGGAGAAAGTTGCTACCGCGATGCGGTAGCGTAATTAACTGCAGGGGCTTGCGCCTGCAGGGAAGAGCGTCCCCACAATCAAAAACCCCTCAGACGAGGGGGAATCTGACGAAGTCTGCTACTTCGGCCGCATCCGTTTAAACCTTCGATACACGGTGCCATAAATCAACTTGGCATCTTCGGAGAGATGGACAGATAGCACCAATTAGCATCTGCCCCGAATTTCAGGCAAGACGTCTGTCTTGCGCGTCTTTCGGAGGGGAACAGATTCTGGCACGCCAGGTGGGACCTTTTCCTCTTTCCACTCCACACTTCGTGTATCGTGTTCGCGAACCAATCGCGGTTTGTTAATGGTTGCCCTTGGGTTTCGAGGTACCAAGATTTGGTGTTTTGCTTAGTACAGAAAGCAAAGAATCAATGGCGTTTACCTGCTCAAAGTGTTCTACATGCAGCTGCAACCCACGTCCTGCCTCAACTGGGGGCATAATCTACGGGCCCCAAGCGACTTCCCTGTTCACGATGTCCATGGAACAGGTCACTCAAGCCGCCATAGGGTTGTTTTTTGGGACCATGCTCCCGCCAACGAGCTTCACCACCCCCGTGCCCGTACCAAAAGCTCCCAAGAAGTCGGTCTTCGATCGACTTACAGCTACTGCGGCCCCTCTCAACGGGTCGTCCAACACTAGTGCCTCGGTCTTCTCCAGATTGGGCCAAAATTCCTGCGGGCCCACGATGAAGCTTGCAGTCCCAGAGAAGGTTATTCCGAAGAGAGTGACCAACCCTGCTCCCGAAGTCGTCAAGACGGCTTCTCCTGCCAAGCGGTCGGTCTTTACAAGACTAACTATCCTAACTTCCGCTCCTGCTACTCAAAGGACATCAGTCTTTAATAGGCTGACACCGGCAACAGCCCCTCACCTGAACAGGGGGCAAGACAAGGCCATCCCCATCACCGAGTCAACTCCATCAGCTCGACATGCTCGACGTCTCCACTGGCGCCGAGTGAGGAAGGCCAGAGGCAACTCCCTTTCTGGGCTAACTCCACCAGCCCCGATGGCGGAAATTAATGCTGCTGTTCCAACTAGGAACAGCTTTGAGCTGCTAAATAAGGTGCGTACGAATTCTCCTACCGCTGTACTGAAAAGGTCTCCTCCTCTGGTGGAGAATGTTGCAAAAGCCAAGCCAGAACAGTTCCCTCAGCGGCTGTCCTCCAAGATCTACAAAGTCTGGCGGCAGGTCCAGAACTCGGTAGTGGATCAAGAATATTCCCGCCGGCAGAACAAGCTGAAGGTCCGACAGGAGGAAAGCCATCCTGCCAAGTCGCGGAAAGCTATCTGGGTGCCTACCACAACGGCCCCCTCAACTTCGACCGCTCATAAGAAAAGAAGGTCGGAGAAGATCCCCATGCCTGCGACAAATGTCAAAGGCACTGAGCCCAAACGCCCTAAGTCTGGGGTCATAGTGGTGCATACTATCTACATGGCATCCGGGAAGGAGGATAGCCGCGTTTCTACGGGCCACCGACCACTCACTCGATCCATCACAAGAGCCCAGGAACAGCAGCAGCAGAAACTCCAGGAGATGCTGACTGTGATGGCCGCACTCACCGGGCCAAAAGAAAGCCCGGAGGCGTCGTCAGAACAACGTCACGAACACGAGACTGACGCTGAATTCCTTCGCAAAATGCTCGAAAAGAAGGACAAGGAGGCTGCGGAACAAGCGGACAATATAAAGCAAATGGCTTTTCTGTTCCAAGACATGGTAGGCATGATGATACAGCCGGATCCTCCAGCCGAAGATCCTCCGATTACCCTTGAAGACGACAGAGAAGAAACGTCAAATCCACCTCCGGCTCTTTCAACAGCCAAAGAGGAAACTATCTCCAAAGCTGTCCTGGATGATTATATTGCTCAACAAATACGAGTTCACCAGGCAAATGAAGTGCCGACCAGGTCATCAAAACGGGGCGACCATATCCGGGCTGGTATAATCAGATAAAATACCCGCCGGGCTACACGATCCCGAAATTCCATGTCTACAAGGGGACAGGCAATTCCCATCAACATGTCTCCCAGTTTAGGGCTCTTTGTGGCAACACCGGCGGCGATGATAAGCCCTTGCTTCGCCAATTCGTCGGCAGCTTATCAGAGACGGCGTTTGAGTGGTACTCCGAACTTCCAAACGACTCCGTCAAAACTTTCGTAGAAATGGAGTTATTGTTCACCCAGTGATTCGCGAGCGCAAGTGAACGCACCCCGATAACAGCATTGATCAATGCAAGGGTGAAGCCGGGCGAAACTTAGGTTCAATACGCAATCCGATGGCGGAACCTGTGGTCGAAATGCGAACAGCGCATCGAAGAAGCACCAGCGGTGGGCATGTTCGTGGGCACCCTAGACCCTCATGCAACTATTTCACAGTTCATGATGTTCTTTAAACCGACCACGTTCCAGGCTTTGATCGATAAGCTAGCCCAGATGGATCAAATGGGTCACAGACCGTCTCCCCCGAAGCCGGAACCGCGGAACGACAAGGGTAAAGGGAAGGAAACCTTCGTTGCGAACACCCAACAGCAGCCCAGTGCCTCTAAGCTAGCGGATCAACTCGAGGAGAGACGACGCTATTACAATGAGAAAATGAAGAGTACATACTCATTCCCACAGGACAAAACGAAGAGGTTGTTTGAGCTGGCTATGCGCAACAGGCTTATCAATTTACCGAATCCAAGGCGACCACCGCAGCCCAGCGAAGTGAACAATCCCAATTATTGCCCTTACCACCAAACGGTAAGCCATCTAATCGAGGATTGCTTCGTCTTTAAGGGATGGATCGAGGATCAATACCTACAAGGCAAGTTTACGTTGTCTGAGAAGTGGAAAGTAAACCCACCACAACCGCACACTCCTAAGAAGACAGACACACCGGGGGCAACGTGTTCTTTAGTTGAAGAAGCTCCATGGAAGGTCGTGCTGTCAGCCAAAACCAAAAGGATGCTGAATGATCTTCATACATGCCCGGCGATCAAGTGGAAGAACCTGCTAGAACCCCAGATAATCGAAGGAATGCTGAAGCCGCGCCCAACTCCAAAGATTGGTGGTGATGGCCCAAGCACCCACACCCAGCCGTTAAAATCTTCAAAGAAGAAGAAGAAGAGATCCAAAGAGCCCGTGAAGCCTGGCGACAAGCGCACGGACTTACAGAAGCAGATCGACGCGCTGGAGGAATATAATCAGAAGGCGCGGACTCTCATCACGCTCCAAGAGTTCCTCAGCCACGTCCTTAAGGACGAAGATGATAGAGAAGACTCGTCAGATGGATCTGAGGATCACGTAGCAAGCTGCCATGTGATCTCTCATTCATCGCTAGACAATGAAGAAACTCCCTGCACAGAGAGACTGGGGGCAGGTCCCGAGCCAGAACTTCTATGGCCGTCAGACGAAATGATCGACGCCTTCCTGAATGAGATTCATCTGAAGAGTTAAGCCAATGGAGAGCGTGAGATGGCTATATTTGAAAGGGCCAAGCGTCGGCGACTGGACGAAAGAGTCAAGACACTTCCGCCGAATCAAGGGACATCCGTCGCGAATAAAAACAAGTTCAGGACGAGGAAAAGGTTTGCTAAAGCCCTATCAATGGGAATGAAGTTACCACCCTCCGAAGGAAACACTCCCGGTGAAGCAGAGATGCATCCTAGCTACTGCTCATATCATCGAATGATTTCGCACCCCACCGAGGAATGCGACGCTTTTAAAAGATGGTGGCAAGGGTATGTTGCTCACCGGCAACATTTCAAGCGGATGAAACGTAAGACTCGTCGGGAGCAAAAAAGTGCGACTGAGGAGCATAAAAGAAATACTGGTAACTGCCGCATGGTCAACACCGGGGGATCACAAGTTCTTACTTTCGGGAGCGACTCTGATGAAGAGATGACTCTTGGTCCCCTCTTTAAAGAATCCACCTTGGGGGAAAGAAGAAGAACCGAAGGCCTGTGAAAACATCTAGCTGCGCAATCGCACGCTTCCGGAAAAGAATCTCGGATCCACGAGTAAAAAAGATAAGGGAAAAGAAAAGGTCTCCGAGGATATCGCACTGAACGACCAAGTCATGAAAGAACCGACCGCCAAGGACCCGCCAAAGAAGAATAAGGTGGACTATAACGTTCTGGCGCACTTGAGGAAATTGCCCTCACAACTCAGCATTCTCGACGCCTTACTACTATCTAAAAAAGCAAGAGATTCACTAATCAAGGCGCTACGAGAGCCATAGCAATTCCAAGATTTTCTCGCCGAAGAGAAGATGGAGGACGAGCTAGAGGAAGTACACACAGCCGATATCACCTTCAGCGACGAAGACCTCCTCCTTGGGACGTGCGAGCACAACCGTCCCCTCTATGTCTCAGGATACTGCCACGATATAAAGATAGGCAAAATCCTGGTCGACAATGGGTCTTCCGTTAATCTCCTCAATGTACGGGTGTTGAAAGAAATCTGCATGAGCGTCCAGCATCTCGCTCGTGATAAAATTACCATCTCCGGTTTCGACTCCCAGTCATCGCGAACTCTCGGGTCTGTGATATTGACATTACGAATCGGGTTACTCATCACGGATGTCAAGTTTCACATCATTGACGCCAAGACATGCTATAACGCTTTACTCGGCCGGCCTTGGTTACACGAGTACAACATCACCCCTTCTACACAACACCAATGTATGAAAGACTTTAAGGATGGTCTCGAGTATACCGTAACAGGATAGCTGAATCCATTCTCCGTGAACGAAGTCCGCAAGTATGAAGATGCAAAATATTTCTTGCCGGATTTCGAAGACACAGAGAGATGTCGTAAACCGGAGAACAAAGCTATCACCACCATTCCCGTCTTCGGGAGTGATACTGAAGAAGAAGAAGAGATGGTTTATTCAGGCCCACCCCAGTACAACAAGCCAGGACCGTCCGCTCCTATGTTGATCTTTGGCAGCGACTCGGAAAATGAGGTCCATGCTATATTCTCCGCTCGGCCTTCAATACAAGCATTCGTCGACGAAGAGCAAAGTTTGCAAGTTGCCATGGTTCTGCCCAAACATCATAAAGAGCTAGACGCGCTTGATACCTACAGTATAGAAGAGCTGCAAACGTTCTATGTCCCTCCCAGGCGAGAAGGCGAAAAGGCGATCCTGTTCTACCGCTCTGGGGAAACTAAAGTGGAAAAAGAAATCTGGCACGGCGCGGATCCTACACTTGACAGGCTTCAGCCCATCCGTCTGCCTAGATATTATACAGAAGGCTTGAAAAGGCTGTTGAAGCGCCAAGAGATACCCTTCAAACAGACCGCTCGAAAAGCCAAGTTCTATGACAGGGTCTGGAACGTTCCCGGAACTCAGCGTAAGTTGCCCAATGGGAGAATGGAAGCAATCGGGCTTGGATACGTCGGTCCAAGAAACGGGAGCTACTCCGTGACTGCTATGTTGTACATGACTTTGATGAAGAAGGAAATGCTCAATGGGAGAATGCTAATCCCGAACCAGAAAAGGTCCCCGACGTGAAAATGCCCAGTCCGTCGTTCGAAGAACAAATGGACAAGCTTATAAGGGAAGCTGGTCAAAAAGTTCGAGACGACCATAATCGCGAAATGGCCATCTACGAGAAGGCCAGGACGCAACGCCTTCTCCAACAGGCTGTGAAGGATGAAAATGCCCTTCCCTGTCAACCTGTTGTAAAAAAGGCCCGACGCAGAGGTAGAAACAAGTCAAAAAGCGGAAAAGGCATTCAGCAACGACAAAGCGGGACCAAGAAGTCACACGAGCGGGAATCGAGCGGTCCGGATTTATCCCTTATGAAGAAGATGAGTCGAGCATACTTTTTTCCTCAAGACAAAACAAAGAAGATATTTGATTTTGCTATAAGACATCAAATGATTATCCTCCCGGAGTCCAAGCACCCCGAACAAACAGGCGAAATCTCTCACCCGAACTATTGCTCATATCATAGGGCAATAGGACATCTTCTCGAAGACTGCTTCACCTTCAAGACTGGGTCGAAGATCAGTATCAGCTCGGCAAGTTCGCTCTATCCGACAATTGGAGGGTAAAACCGCCGTTGAAACATGAACCCAAAGCTGCGAGAGTAGAACCAGATCCACATCGGTCTTGGAAGCGAACTCGTACTTGTCATATGATAACATCATCAAAAGAAGAACCCGAGAATGTGCATGGCCTTCCCTGGTGCTTCGAAAACAATGATGACGAGGTGATCTCAGAGTTTCCACCGGCACCAAAAGAGCTGGAAGACGGAATACACACCACTGCAGATAACCTCAAGAAAATTGATTTGGGAACGCCAAGTTACCCGCGACCTACATTTGTCAGTGAGCTGCTATCTGAAGAAAGGGTGGCTGCGTTAAAAGACGTGCTTATGCAGCATAGAGATTGCTTCACGTGGAACTATTCCGAAATGCCAGGACTAGACCCAGAGATTGCTGTCCACAAACTGGCGATTTCTCCAGATGTCAAACCGATCAAACAAGCGCCGAGAAGAATGCGGCTTGAGCTTAAGATGAGTATCAACGCCGAGGTCAAGAAGCTAATCGACTCCGGCTTCATCCAAGAAGTTCAGTATCCGGACTGGATCGCCAACATCGTCCCGGTGATGAAGAAAAATGGGACAGTGCGCATCTGCGTAGACTTTCGGGATCTCAATAAAGTCTGCCCGAAGGATGATTTCCCAGTACCGGTCACCGAGCTGATGATCGACAATACGTCCATTCATGAAGTCTTCTCCTTCATGGACGGCTCATCAGGATATAATCAGATAAAGATGCATCCCGAGGACCAGAAACATACCGCTTTCCGGACCCCTTTGGGTATATTCTGCTACAAAGTGATGCCCTTCGGTCTAAAGAACGTCGGTGCCACCTATCAGAAGGCCATGACGAAGATCTTTGATGACCTTATACATGAAATCGTCGAATGCTATATCGACGACCTCGTGGTGAAAAGCAAATTATACGAGGAACATCTCGAGCATCTGAAGATTGTGTTTCAACGCCTTCGGCAATACAACTTGAAGATGAACCCTCTCAAATGCGCATTCGGGGTGTCCTCAGGAAAATTCCTAGGATTCATCATCCGATATCGGGGTATCGAGATAGATCCGTCAAAGATTAAGGCGATCATGGAAATGCCTCCGCCAAGGACTCTCAAGCAATTGCGGTCTCTCCAAGGAAAGCTCGCGTATATCCGGCAATTTATAGCCAATCTCTCAGGCAAGTGCCGTCCTTACAGTCACTTGATGAAGAAAGGAACCCCGTTTGTCTGGGATCACAAATGCCAAAGCGCGCTAGACGAGATCAAGCAATACCTGCAGAATCCGCCAGTACTGGCCGCTCCGGTCAAGGGAAAGCCTCTTATTCTTTATACAACAGCCCTCGAAGATTTTTTAGGCGCGCTGTAGGCACAAGAAAACGACTAAGGGAAGGAGATAGCTCTTTATTACTTGAGTCGAGTTCTTCTGGGGGCAGAAAGCTATTATTCTCCCATCGAAAAACACTGCCTGGCGTTAATCTTCGTGATAACAAAACTCCGGCACTATGCGTTGGCGCATGAAGTCCGTCTCATATCGAAGGTGGATCCTCTCAAATACTTGATGTCAAAAGCCATATTGACGGGACGGCTCTCTAAATGGGCCTTGCTCTTGATGGAGTTCTCAATAACTTATCAGCCTCTTAAGGCAGTGAAAGGCCAGGCCATCGCCGATTTCCTCGCTGAGCATCCGATACCGGCCGATTCTCCCTTGAATTGCGAACTGCCAGACGAACATACGTTTGATGCGATCGACGGTAGTGATTCCCGATGGGAACTTTATTTTGATGGAGTGTCCTCCATGAAGAAGCGAAAACAGAACACCCTTATAATCAAATCAGGGGTAGGCCTTATCTTCGTGACCCCACAAGGAGGGATAATGCGCTTCGCCTTCTCCTTGACAGAGCCGAGGACGAACAATGAAGCTGAATACGAAGCTTTGATAGCAGGCCTCGAAATCGCCATCGACATGGGAATTGAAAACCTCCTTATATATGGAGACTCCCAGCTGGTCGTCAGTCAAGTAAATGGTGACTATCAGACGTGCAAACCAGAGTTGGTAAAGTACGGTGAGAGGGTACAACAACTGCTGACCCAAATACCTTCCTACACCTTGGAAAGTATACCGCGTGCGGAAAATAGCAAAGCGGATGCATTAGCTAAGCTTGCCAAAGAATTGGCCGATGAGAACCTCGCTGACGTAAGAATCGTGGTACAAAGCCGTCGTGTTCTTGCACCGGCGGAGATATCTCTGGAATCATCCGAGGAAAAGGAAATGACTGAGCAGACGGCCCTACAAATAAAAGACCAAGAAACGGTTGAGGATTGGAGAGAGGTCTTTGTAGACTACTTCAAATCCCGTCGAACACCTGAAGATGCGTCCTCAAAACATCAGCTAATGAAGCGAGCCCTATCTTTTGCCTTCGTCAATGATACTCTGTACAAGAGGTCATTTGATTCTTTGTGGTTAAGATGCCTGGGACCTGAAGAGGCGAAAAGAGTCGTCCAAGAAGTTCACGACGGGCTCTGCGGTTCTCACCAAGCCGGGCTAAAGATGAAGCTGAAGATCAAGCGGATGGGCTATTACTGGCCCACGATGATTTAGGACTGCCTCGAATATGCGAAGCAATGTCACTCGTGCCAGATCCATGGGGACTTTATCCATCAGCACCCAAATCCATTACATCCAATGGTGGCTAGCTGGCCGTTCGAAATGTGGGGGACTGACATAATCGGCCCCATCGAACCAGCATCGTCCAGAGGACATCGATTCATTTTAGCGACAACTGATTACTTCTCCAAATGGACGGAAGCAGTACCGCTGAGGGAAGTGAAGACGGAGAATATCCTCCATTTCTTCAAGACGCACGTTATTTATCGGTTTGGAACTCCGCAGCGGTTCATCTCCGATAACGGGCCAGCCTACAGAAGCCACAAGATTAGCCGCTTCACACAACAGCACAACATAGACTGGAGATATTCCTCAGTTTATAATCCCCGAGCTAACGGTCTAGCTGAGGCTTTCAACAAAACCTTAACAAAGATCGTGAAGAAGACGGTGTCCCGAAATAAGAAGGACTGGCACGAGAGACTACATGAAGCTCTCTAGGCATATCGAACTACGTTCAAGACGGCCACGAACACAACGCCATACGCGTTGGTATTCGGTATAGAAGCGGTACTCCCCCTTGAGATAGAGTTACCCTCTCTACGAGTGGCAGTTCATTACGAGCTAACGGACGAAGAGAATGCTCACCTTCGCCTCGAGGAGCTCGATGCCCTTGATGAAACCCGGCTCATAGCGCAACAAAATATAGAGGCTTATAAAGCGAAGATGACGCGCTCATATGAAGATTGACCAGGCCGAGGACATTCCACCAAGGCGAACTCGTGCTAGTGGTCAAGAGACCTATGATCCCCAATCTCGCCAAGCGGGGAAAATTCGAGCCGAACTATGAAGGCCCGTACATCATAGACAAGGTCTACCAGGGTGGAGCCTATCTACTCATGGACATGCACGGCGAAAGACCTATCAGACCGATAAACGGCCGCTTCCTGAAGAAATACTATGCTTAACGAGTCACGGCCTAGGTCAATGATAGATGACGACGACTATGTCCGCTCGCTATCTTCCTAAGCCCAAACTCTATAAGTAGTAACCGGCTTACTTTACAGCGGACCGAAACGTCCTTAAACTAACAGCGGACCGAAATGTCCTTAAACTAACAGTGGACCGAAATGTCCTTAAACTAACGATGGACCACTATATCCTAAAACTAGCTGTTGACCGAGATGTCAATAAACTACGGTGGATTGCGGCATCCCAAAGCCGATACAAAAAAAAAGAATAAAAATAAAAATAAAAACGGTATGTCCATAAGCAAAATGGGCACGGATGAAAACCCGAAAGGGCTCCGTGAGTAAAAACAGCAGGGCTACCGGCGAGTGTTTGTGAAAACCTAAAAGGGCGCAACCTCGTTATATATATAAAAAAAAGAGAAAAATAAAAAAAAAGAAAACGGTATGTCCATAAGCAAAATGGGCACGGATGAAAACCCGAAAGGGCTCCGTGAGTAAAAACAGTAGGGCTACCGGCGGGTGTTTATGAAAACCCGAAAGGGCGCATGTTCCCCTCCGAAAGACGGCGCACAAGACTGCGATGTCTTGGCACTGAGATTCGGGGCAGATACTAATTGGTGCTATCCGTTCACCTCTCCGAAGATGCCAAGTTGATTTATGGCACCATGTATCGAAGGTTTAAACGGATGCGTCCGATGTAGCAGACTTCGTCAGATTCCCCCTCGCTTGAGGGGTTTTTGATTGTGGGGACGCTCTTCCCTGCAGGCGCAAGCCCCTGCAGTTAATTACGCTACCGTATTGCGGTAACAACTTTCTCCTTCTCCAGCTGGTCACTTCGTGTCGTGGGTGTTTGTTTTGTGTTTTGTTGCCCGTGGATTGTTTACGGAGACCGAGTTATATCGTCGCCCGTAGGGCGTGGACTAGTCCAAATCCGTATTATCTTAGATTTGGGTTTGGGGGTTTGGTTTGAGGATACGTCAGCCATACTTGAGGCTAAGATCAACTCAAACGTTTGTTAAGGATACGTTAGTCTAACTTTGTGACTAAGATCAACTTAACGGGATCGTTTAGATCCGATAAAGGAGTGTTTGGGCTCCATTGTTCCAGTTTAGGGACCTAGAGGTCCAACGTATGTATGGCCGTCAGGACCCGTCACCTCTCTGACGACGTTGAAGAATTACAACGACGGATGTCAGAGGAGTTCAGAGATGTACCCTTAAGCCAGAGTTGGGGGGATTTATAGTCCACTCTGTTTGAAGGTTTAAGGATACGTTAGCCATCTTTGAGGCTAAGATCAACTTAAACGGGACCGTTTAGATCCGACAAAAGAGCATGCGGGGCTCTATTGTTCTAGTTTAAGGACATTGCGGTCCATGGGTAGTTTAAGGACATTGGGGTCCACTGTTAGTTTTAAGACATCTCGGTCAAGGTTAAGGACGTCGTAGTCCATGGGTTTAAGGACCCCACAGTCCGTTGTTAGTTTTAAGACATCTCGGTCAAGGTTAAGGACGTCGTAGTCCATGGGTTTAAGGACCCCACAGTCCATTATGTGCTCTGGATGCTTCACACGGGTTCACTGCCGTGCTCTGCGAGGACCAGGCTCCGCTCTGGACGTTTCCCACGGGGTCAAAGAGTGACATTATCCGCGTTCCACGTAACCAGGAATTTTGCATTAAACACGGGTTTAAGGACCCCACAGTCCGTATCAATGTGTGGTCGTCGGGACCCGTCACCTCTTTGAAGACATTGAGGGATTACAATGTCAAGTATCAAAGGAGTGAAGAGATGTACGCTCGAACCGGAGTGGATTAAATAGTCCTTGGCCCAATTTGGGATCAAGACGAATTAATTATGTTATGAGCCCATTGGCCCAGTTAATCACAAATTGAGGACTTATGGCCATCTTGGGCTAAGTCCAATCAGGAGAAGCTTTGCCTCTATCCATTTAGGCCAATTGGGCCAAAGCCTAGTGTTAAACACTATAGAGCAGTTAGTGTTGAACACTGGGAATGAGGTTGACAAGTTAGTGTTTAACACTAAGAGATAATTGGTGTTAAACACCAGCAACAAGGCTTTTCAAATTAGTGTTAAACACTAAAACAGATCAGTGTTGAACACTGCAGATGAAGCTTTTTAATTAGTGTTGAACACTAAGGCCCAACAGTGTTTTAACACTGGGTTCGAGAGTTTTAACTTAGTGTTAAACACTAAGGCAAGAGGGGTCACGTGGCAACACGTGAGAGCGCCCTCCCTTCATGTATTCTGCTGAGATTATCGCGTCTTTTAGAGCGTCACGTGCCATCACGTGATAGGCATTCAAACGCTCATATGTTAAAGCTTCTGCCGGGGGTCACGTGGGTCACGTGGGGTGCTGCCTCAAAGGGGCTTTCTGTAGATCTCTTGGGGGGGTCACGTGGTAACATGTGACCCTGCCTCTATGTATTTTGTTTAGAGGCTTTGTTAATCTTTTTTCAGGAATTAAATTCCTCAAGCTTTAAATTTCAGAGGAATTAAATTCCTACTTCCTTTTGAAGGTTTATATTCTGAATAGAGTTGGACTCTGAATCTTCCGTAGGAATTAAATTCCTCGCATATGTGAAGGACTGAATAGGGTTAAACCCTAATAAAAGCTTTTAAGGAATTGAATTCCCATTCCCTGTTAAATGATGATTAAGGGAATTAAATTCCCGTTGTTTCAACAGAACTAAGTTCTTAATTAGGGTTAAACCCTGTTTCTTTTGTTCTGAAGGAATTAAATTCCCATGATACAGGGTCAAGCCCTAATTTTATTTTAAAGGAATTAAATTCCTATATTTCTGTGAGAATTAAATTCTCATGCTTGCATTCCCTCTCTATGTTTTGGATCTGCATGGCAGGATCTCGACCCATTGAGAATTAAATTCTCAACCTTAAGGGGAGATGTGCACTTTGCAGATCCTCTATCAAAGAGAGAAGAAATATATTCTTCTGTTTTTATGTATCAGAGTTAAACTCTGTTGAGAATTAAATTCTCTTCTTCTTTCAAGGAGCTTTTCCCTTTCTTACCTAGGGTTTTTGCAGAAGATCCAAGTTTCTCCAAGTATCGAAGCTCTCTTCTTTTTCTTTTTCTCTCCTTGTCTCTGTATGTATCTCTCTATCTCTCGGCTCCTATTTATAGGAGAAGCAGCCGAATCAATCAGTTTTTGATGAATCTTCATGAGAGATTTGATTTGCATCCATCATTCGTTTTGGACCTTTGGATTATTAGGTGAATTTTATTCACCATTGGATTTCAAATCCAGGGATTCTCCTTTGTTGTTTCGGTTAGATTTAAAGGGGAAATCTTTCCAAACCCGAGATTTTCCCATAGATAGATGATATTTCATCACCTCTGAATCTTTAATTTGATTGGTTCCAGATAGCCGCTTTCCTTTGGAAAGATTTGAATTTCTTTCAGAATTTAATTCTGTTGACAAAATGGGCTTTGAAAGCCGGTCACGTGTGACCACGTGACCCATGGTCACGTGTGAGCACGTGACCCCCTTTGGAATGAGCCTTTTCCTTTCTTTTGCGCTCTGTCTTCTGATCGTTGCTTAAACGTCACGTGCCACCACGTGACTCCTGGTCACGTGTGAGCACATGACCCTTGTTTGAACTCTCTTTCCTTGGTTCATCTGGAGAACGAGTCTGCTGCTTTGAACGTCACGTGCCAACACGTGACCCTGGTCACGTGGAAGCACGTGACCTCTTCTGAAGCCTTTTCCTTGACTTGATCAGGGAACTGGTGTGCCTTTGACGCTTGCATTTAAATGTCACGTGTCGCCACGTGACCCTGGTCACGTGGGAGCACGTGACCCTGGTCACGTGGGAGCACGTGACTCTTTCTGAAGCCCCTTCTTTGATGTAGTTGGAAAACTGAACTTGACTTGATGATGCTTTTAGGTGTCACGTGCCAACACGTGACCGCTAGTCACGTGTAAGCACGTGACCCTTTTCTGAAGCTTTTCCCAGAAGCTTTCCTGATTTTAAATCAGGAAACAAATGCCCCCACAGCGTTGTTCTCACGTGTCTGCACGTGAGTGCAACGCTGTCACCTTTTGTGACCGTTGGATTTGCTTTGGGGGAGTAGGGTAGACGAAACGTCCTTTTAGAAGCGCCTTCACTTTTTCATGTCCTTCCTTTCAAACCTTTCTTTTAAGAATTTGATTCTCGTTCTCAGAGCTTAGTTCTCTGTTGTGTCTGTGCAGTGCCGCCTCATTTTCCATCAAAGGCTAGTGCTCACGTGTTGCGTATGCAGGGATCTGCTTGATGGGGACGTTTCATTTCCCTAACCTAATTCCAATGCGTCATTGGATTTCATTTCCAACGCTCTCCCCTTCTTTTCGGGCTTTGAGAATAGTTCCACCATGCACAACATTTTTTGTGCATGGCATTAAATGCGCCCCTTTATAACCTGAACCTTATGCCTTACTTCTTTTCTTCACAGAGAAACCCATTCATACCTTAAGGTGGTCATTTTTGAGAACCCGATCAATCTCCATGGCTTGCGATCGTCCCCATGCTCGTCGGCAACCATGGGAGGTGCCCCTTGAGGAGATAATTCCTCGCTTCGCTGCGCGGCTGGCGGATCCCCTTCTTACCGACGCTCAATGTGACACTGTGATGTACGAGCTACTGACCCGTCGGGGTTCTCCTCTTCCCATGGGCTCCATTTGGCTCCGGATGATCCTTCTGTCTGTGCTTGCCGATATACCCCCTCATCCGGCGGAGATGACTTCGGCGATCCTTGACGCGGCGGAGGATAAGCTTGAGTGCTTTCATGAGGCTTGTCTAATCACTCAAGCTCTGAAGGATCACTCAGTTCATTTACTGAGTCAGATAAGAGCTCGTCGGGCCGTCATGTCTGCTTTCGCTGATGAGCACGGCTCCAACCGGTGGGGAGCGACTCCTCGCGAAAACCGCCGTTTTGACGTGCTGGAGAAGGCGGAAAGGGAGTTGGAGAATTTTGTGTTTTGCTTTGTTAACCCTTGTATTTCTGATCCCTTGTTTGGTAATCTTTTCCCACTGATGTAGCATGTTTGAATCAATGTACTCCTTTAATCATTGGTGGTTTGCATGCTTTCTGTTGAATTTTCATGCTTGTCAGATAGTTGTACGTGTGTCTTGCTTGCGTAAATGAGCTGTCTGTTTTTCTTTAATTACGAGCACCATCGTTACGTTGCATGCACATCAGTGCCTCCGGCAACATTTCCTTTTAAACATTCGTACAGTTGCAAATGCGTGCTTGATAGGATACAGATCAGAAACTTGCCACGTTATCTCCCGTATCGGGTGGTTTGTGCTGGCTTTAGATCGAGTATTGTTGTCGAAGGGAGGTTTATAAATGAAGACATATTCTTCTCTTCAATGGTGTGTCCCCTTTCTATTGAATGTATTCTGCGGATACTCTATCTCGATCTCTTTGCAGGACAGCGATAGCTTAAGACTCCGGGTTAAGATCTGCTTGCTAAGACTTTTGCATTTTACGAGCCACGAGGGTCTCATAAAGAGTTTTTCTCCCTACAGGTCGAGAGGATCCCATAGGTGTGAGTTCTTCTTAAAGATCGTGAAGATCCTTAAGCGGGTTTTCCCTTGAGAGTCGTAAGGATCTCACAAGAGAGTTTTTCTTCCTTACAGGTCGTGAGGGCCTGCAAGTGTTGGATGCGGTCACCCTTGTCCGTGTTTTACGGAGTCGGGAGTTTCTCAAGGTATCGTAGTTTAAAGACGTCACGGTCAAGGTTAAGGACCTCATAGTCCGTGGATTTAAGGACTCCACAGTCCGCTGTTAGTTTTAAGACATCACGGTCAAGGTTAAGGACCTCATAGTCCGTGGATTTAGGGACTCCACAGTCCGCTGTTAGTTTTAAGACATCACGGTCAAGGTTAAGGACCTCATAGTCCATGGATTTAGGGACTCCACAGTCCGGTGTTTGGTTGCAGGGACCCGTCACCTCTTTGAAGACGTTGAGGAATTACAACGCCGGGCATCAAAGGAGTGAAGAGATGTACCCTTAGGCCAAGGCAGAATCCGTAGGGAATCGGGGTGGTTGATCTTTAGTTTTAAGACATCACGGTCGAGGTTAAGGACGTCATAGTCCGTGGATTTTAAGGACTCCACAGTCCGGTATTTGCTCTGGATGCTTCACACGGGTTCACTGCCGCGCTTGGTGAGGACCAGGCTCCGCTCTGGACGTTTTCCACGGGGTCAAAGAGTGACATTATCCGCGTTCCACGTAACCAGGAATTTTGCACTAGATGCTTCACACGGGTTCACTGCCGCGTTAGGCGAGGACTAGGCTCCGCTCTGGATGCTTCGCACGGGTTCACTGCCATGCTCTGCGAGGACCAGGATCCGCTCTGGACGTTTTCCACGGGGTCAAAGAGTGACATTATCCGCGTTCCACGTGACCAGGAATTTTGCACTAGATGCTTCACACGGGTTCACTGCCGCGTTAGGCGAGGACTAGGCTCCGCTCTGGATGCTTCGCACGGGTTCACTGCCATGCTCTGCGAGGACCAGGATCCGCTCTGGACGTTTTCCACGGGGTCAAAGAGTGACATTATCCGCGTTCCACGTGACCAGGAATTTTGCACTAGATGCTTCACACGGGTTCACTGCCGCGTTAGGCGAGGACTAGGCTCCGCTCTGGATGCTTCGCACGGGTTCACTGCCATGCTCTGCGAGGACCAGGATCCGCTCTGGACGTTTTCCACGGTGTCAAAGAGTGACGTTATCCGCGTTCCACGTGACCAGGAATTTTGCACTAGATGCTTCACACGGGTTCACTGCCGCGTTAGGCGAGGACTAGGCTCCGCTCTGGATGCTTTGCATGGGTTCACTGCCATGCTCTGCGAGGACCAGGATCCGCTCTGGACGTTTTCCACGGGGTCAAAGAGTGACGTTATCCGCGTTCCACGTGACCAGGAATTTTGCACTAGATGCTTCACACGGGTTCACTGCCGCGTTAGGCGAGGACTAGGCTCCGCTCTGGATGCTTTGCACGGGTTCACTGCCATGCTCTGCGAGGACCAGGATCCGCTCTGGACGTTTTCCACGGGGTCAAAGAGTGACGTTATCCGCGTTCCACGTGACCAGGAATTTTGCACTAGATGCTTCACACGGGTTCACTGCCGCGTTAGGCGAGGACTAGGCTCCGCTCTGGATGCTTTGCACGGGTTCACTGCCATGCTCTGCGAAGACCAGGATCCGCTCTGGACGTTTTCCACGGGGTCAAAGAGTGACGTTATCCGCGTTCCACGTAACCAGGAATTTTGCTGAATATATCCGCATTTCACGGAATGGAGGTTTGACTCTTGGTGATATGTATATCGCCGAGCCATGGAACTGGGGGTTGCCGCTGTTCCGTTTCGCTTGATGTTGTGTCTGCTGTTACGAAACGAGTGTTGGGATGATCTCTAGGTCGCTTGTGGCCCGTCGAGATTTAGCTTCGTTCTTTGGTGAAACCTGGGGGAGGGAGGTACGTTCCCTTCTTTGTTTGCGCCCCTGGATTGTATACAGGGATAGATGTAACATTACCTGTAGGGCGAAGATTTCATTCTTTCATCATTTTTTTATTCTTTCCGCGATGCTCTATCATTTCAGCTTTTTATATCGCGAAAGTCGCGATTGCCCAATCATTTCGGCTATTTTTCGCGGTGCCCAATCATTTCGGCTATTTATTTTATTTTTACTCGCTGCTTTTTATTGCGAGCTGCCCAATCATTTCGGCTGTTTTTTATGCCTTCGTTCTCACTTGCTGCTTTTTATTGCAAGTTGCCCCATCATTTCGGCTATTTTGTAGGCATGTGTGGCTTGCTAGCTTTTTCGCCGCAAGCTCGGATTTTGGACACCGATTTCGGCATCAGCATCGCTGCAACTGGGATGTTGCCAGGAGCGAATCATCATTTGCCATGAAAGAACTTGGGATTTGATACCGGTTTAGGCATCAGCATCGCTGCAACTGGAATATTGCCAGGAGCGAATCATCATCTGCCTCTGTCGATGTTGAACAAAGGTGGCTTAGCGAACAGGGTTAAGGTCCTGTCGGCTAAGGCTTTTGACTTCATGAGCCGTAAGGGTCTCACAAAGGTATTTCTCCCTACAAGTCGTGAGGATCTTGCAGGTGTATTTTCTCCTTAGGGATCGTGAGGATTCCTAAGTGTATGTCCCTCTGTAAGTCGTAAGGATCCTACAAGAGGGTTTTCTCCTTATGGGTCGAGAGGACCTACAAGGGTTGGACCTTGCTGGGAAAATGTTTATTCGCGCCCGTGGATTGTATACAAGGGTCAGTATTGAGCCTCTTGTAGGGCAGTATCGAAGGTTGTGGAGGATTTGCTTAAGAACAGGTTTAGGTTTCTGTAATTCAAGACTTTCAAATCTCATGAGCCGTGAGGGTCCCACAAGAGAATTCTCCTTACGAGTCGTAAGGATCTCGCAAGTGTATTTTCTCCTTAGGAATCGTGAGGATCCCTAAGTGTGCTGCTCCTTTGTGAGTCGTAAGGATCTCACGCAGGTGGTTTCTCCTTATAAGGTCGAGAGGACTCTGTAAGTGTTCTTTAACGAGGTTGCGCCCTTTCGGGTTTTCACAAACACTCGCCAGTAGTCCTGCTGTTCTTGCTCACGGAGCCCTTTCGGGTTTTCATCCGTGCCCATTTTGCTTATAGACATACCGTTTTTTTTATTCTTTTTCACTTTTTTTTTACAAGGTCGCGCTCTCTCGGGTTTTCACGAACACTTGCCGGCAGCCCTGCTGTTTTTACTCACGGAGCCCTTTCGGGTTTTCATCCGTGCCCACTTTGCTTATGGACATACCGTTTTTTTTTTATTTTTATCTTCTTCTTTTTTTTTATCCATCTCGTCAGCCTACGGATGCTGCGGTAGTAGTTTTAGGGACGTCTCGGTCCGTTGTTAGTTTTGGGGACGTCTCGGTCCGTTGTTAGTTTAAGGACGTTTCGGTCCGTCGATAGTTTAAGGACGTTTCAGTCCGTCGATATGGGAAGGCTGGCTGCTGCTTGCAAAGTCTGAGCCTAGGAAGATAGTGAGCGGACATAGTCGTCGTCATCTATCATTGACCCAGGCTGTGGCTTATTAAGTATAGTACTTCTTTAAGAAGCGGCCGTTTATTGGCCTGAAAGGCCTTTCGCCGTGCATGTCCACGAGTAGGTAGGCTCCACCCTGGTAGACCTTGTCTATGATGTACGGGCCTTCATAGTTTGGCTCAAATTTTCCTCGCTTGGCACGATTGGGGATCATAGGTCTTTTGACCACTAGTACAAGTTCGCCTTGGCGGAATGTCCTCGGCCTGGTCAATCTTTCGTACGAGCGCGTCATCTTTGCTTTGTAGGCCTCTAGATGTTGTTGCGCTATGAGCCGGGTTTCGTCGAGGGCATCAAGCTCCTCAAGCCGAAGGTGAGCATTTTCTTCGTTCGTCAGCTCGTGGTGGACTGCTACCCGTAGAGAGGGTAACTCTATCTCAAGGGGGAGCACCGCTTCCGTCCCAAATACCAATGCGTACGGCGTTGTGTTTGTGGCCGACTTGAATGTAGTTCGATAAGCCCAAAGGGCTTCTTGCAGCCTTTCGTGCCAGTCTCTCCTATTCCTGGAAACGGTCTTTTTTATGATCTTCGTCAAGGTCTTATTGAAGGCCTCGGCCAGACCGTTAGCTCGTGGATTGTAAACCGAAGAATATCTCCAGTCTATATTGTGCTGCTGTGCGAAGCGGCTAATCTTATGGCTTCGGTAGGCCGGCCCATTATCGGAGATAATCCGCCGTGGAGTTCCGAACCGATAGATGACGTGCGTCTTGAAGAAATGGAGGATATTCTCCGTCTTCACTTCCCTCAGTGGTACTGCTTCTGCCCATTTGGAGAAGTAATCAGTTGTCGCCAGGATAAAACGGTGTCCCTGGGATGATGCTGGCTCAATGGGGCCGACTATGTCAGTCCCCCATATTTCGAATAGCTAACTAGCCAGCGTCGGGTGCAATGGATTCGGATGTTGGTGGATGAAGTCTCCATGAATCTGGCATGAGTGGCATTGCTTCGCATACTCGAGGCAGTCCTGGATCATCGTGGGCCAGTAGTAACCCATCCGTTTAATTTTTAACTTCATCTTTGGGCCTGCTTGGTGAGAACCGCAAAGCCCATCATGAACTTCCTGAATGACTCTTTCTGCTTCGTCAGGTCCTAAGCATCTCAGCCATAGAGAATCAAACGATCTTTTGTATAGAATATCGTTGACAAAAGCGAAAGATAAAGCTCGTTTCATGAGCTGATGTCTTGAGGACGCTTCTTCGGGCATTCGGTGGGACTTAAAGTAGTCTATGAAGACTTCCCTCCAGTCTTCGGCCTTCTCATGGTCTTTTATTTGTAGGGTCGTCTGCTCAGTCGTTCCCTTTTCTTCGCATGATTCCGGAGATATTTCTGCCGGGGCGAGCACTCGACGGCTTTGTACCACGATTCTGACGTCATCGAGGTTCTCGTCAGCCAGTTCTTTAGCAAGTTTAGCCAACGCGTCTGCTTTGCTGTTTTCCGCGCGCGGTATGTTCTCTAAAGTATAGGAGGGAATTTGTGTCAATAGTTGTTGCACCCTTTCGCCGTACTTCACCAACTCCGGCTTGCACATTTGGTAGTCACCATTTACTTGACTAACGACCAGCTGAGAATCCCCGTATATAAGGAGGTCTTCAATTCCCATGTCGATGGCGATCTCGAGGCCTGCTATCAGAGCTTCGTATTCGGCTTCATTGTTTGTCCTCGGTTCTGTTAAGGAGAAGGCGAAGCGCATTATCCCTCCTTGTGGAGTTGCAAAGATGAGACCTATCCCTGATTTGATCATTGGGACACCTTGTTTCTGTTTCTTTATGGAGGATGCTCCATCGAAATAGAGTTCCCATCGGGCGCTTCCGCCGCTAATCGCATCAAATGCATGCTCGTCCGGCAAATCACAGTTCAGAGGAGAATCGGCCGGTATCGGGTGCTCGGCGAGGAAGTCGGCAATGGCCTGGCCTTTCACTGCCTTGAGAGGTTGATACGTTATCGAGAACTCCATCAAGAGCAGGGCCCACTTAGCGAGTCGTCCCGTCAATATGGCTTTCGACATCAGATATTTGAGAGGGTCCACCTTCGAAATAAGACGGACTTCATGTGCTAATGCGTAATGTCTAAGCTTTGTTATTGCGAAGATCAACGCCAGGCAGTGCTTTTCAATGGGGGAATAGTTGCTTTCTGCCCCCAGCAGCACTCGACTTAAGTAGTAAAGTGCTCTTTCTTTCCCCTGATCGTTCTCTTGTGCCCATAATGCGCCCAAGGAACCCTCGAGGGCGGTCGTATAAAGAATGAGGGGTTTTCCCTTGACCGGCGCGCCCAACACCGGAGGGTTCTGCAGGTACTGCTTGATCTCGTCTAGTGCACCTTGACATTTGTGATCCCAAGCGAATAGAGTTCCCTTTTTCATCAGGTGGCTGTAAGGACGGCATTTGCCCGAAAGATTAGCGATAAACCGCCGGATGTATGCGAGCTTCCCTTGGAGAGACCGCAACTGCTTGAGGGTTCTTGGTGGAGGCATTTCCATGATCGCCTTAATCTTTGACGGATCTATTTCAATACCTCGGTGTCGAACGATGAATCCCAGAAATTTGCCCGAGGAGACTCCAAACGCGCATTTGAGGGGATTCATTTTCAAATTATATTGCCGAAGGCGTCGAAATACAGTCTCCAGATGCTTTACATGATCTTCGTATGACATGCTCTTTACTACGAGGTCATCGATATAGCACTCGACGACGTCGTGTATGAGGTCATCAAAGATCTTTGTCATGGCCCTTTGATAGGTAGCGCCAGCGTTCTTTAGACCAAAGGGCATAACCCTGTAGCAAAATATACCCAAAGGGGTGCGGAAAGCGGTGTGCTTCTCGTCTTCGGGATGCATCTTTATCTGATTGTATCCTGACGAACCATCCATAAAGGAGAAAACCTCGTGAGTGGACGTGTTATCTATCATTAGCTCGGTTACTGGTACTGGGAAATCATCCTTTGGACAGGCTTTATTGAGATCCCTGAAATCCACGCATATGCGTACCGTCCCATTCTTCTTCATTACCGGGACGATATTGGCGATCCAGTCGGGATATTGGACTTCTTGGATAAATCCAGAATCGATCAACTTCTTGACTTCGGCGTTGATGCTCATTTCAAGCTCGAGTCGCATCCTCCTTGGCGCCTGCTTGACTGGCTTGATATCTGGGGATATTGCTAATCTATGCACAGCAATCTCCGGATCTAATCCTGGCATCTCGGAGTAGTTCCACGCGAAGCAATCTTTATGCCGTAGAAGCACGTTCTTTAACGCAGCCACCTTTTCTTCGGATAACAGCTCGCTGACAAATGTCGGTCGCGGGTCGTCTGCCGATCCCAACTCAATCTTCTTGAGGTTATCTGCAGTAGTATGTATACCATCTTCCAGTTCTTTCGGAGCGGGCGGAAATTCCGAGATCACCTCATCATCGCTGTTCTCAAAGCACCGGTAAAGGTCATCTACGTTCTCGGGCTCTTCTCCTAATATCGTAATCGTATAACAAGTGCGAACCCGCTCCCTGGACTGAGGTGGACCCGGTTCTGCTCTTGCGGCCTTGGGCTCATGCTTTTGCGGTGGCGTCACATTCCAGCCGTCGGATAAAGCGAATCTGCCCCGTCGGTACTGGTCCTCGACCCAGTTCTTGAAGGTGAAGCAGTCTTCGGTAGGATGTCCTATGGCTCGGTGATAAGAGCAATAACTCGGATGAGAAGCCTTGCTAGCTTGCTCAGGATGTCTAGACACTGGAAGCGTGATCATTTGATGTTTTATGGCGAGGTTAAGTAACCTCCCCGTTTTGTCTCGGGGGAAGGAGTACGCTCGACTCATCTTCTTCATGAGGGACAAACCCGAGTCGCTTCTTGATTTATTTCCGTCTCTGCGTCGGGCCTTTCGTACAACGGATTGACGAGGATAAGCGTCTTTGTCTTTTGCAGCACGTTGAGATAGACGTTGCGTCCTGGCCTTCTCGTAAATGGCCATTTCGCGGTTGTGGTCTTCCCGAGCTTCCTGACCCATTTTCCTGATAGGCTTGCCCATTCGTTCTTCAAACGACGGACTCGGCGCTTTAATCGCGGGGTCTAGTTTTGATGGGGGGTTGGCATCTCCTGACAGGGTGTCCTCCTCTTCGTCAAAGGTATATATAGCGTAGCTATTGTGAGCCCGTTCCCGTTTTCCGGCTCTTGCGTATCCAAGCCCGAGTGTTTCCATCTTCCCGTTGGGCAATTTACATTGAGTCCCGGGGACATCCCAAATCCTGTTGTAGAACCGCGCCTGCCGAACGGTCTGTTCTAAAGGTACTCCTTGGCGCTTCAATAGCTTCTTTAATCCATTTGTATAGTATCTGGGCAGACGGATGGGTTGGAGCCTGTCAAGTGTAGCATCCGTGCCATGCCAGATCTCTTTCTCTATTTTCGACTCTGAGGATCGGTAGAATAGGATCACCTTCTCGCCCCTTCGCCTGGGAGGGACGTAAAATGTTTGCAGGTCCTGTACATTGTGAGCCTGAAGCGTGTCGAGATCCTTGTAGTGTTCTCGCGGTACCATGGTGATTTGCAAACTATGGTCATCGCCAGGGGGTGCTTGTATTGACAGCCGATTGGAGAACACAGCATTAACTTCATCTTCTGAATCACTTCCGAAGACCAACACGGGGGCGGGCGTCCCCAGGTTGTTGCGTTGAGATGGCCCTGCATAAACTATCTCTTCCTCTTCTTCGGTATCGCTCCCGAAAATCGGGATGGTGGCGGCGGTTTTGTTCCCCGGATTGCGACTCCTTTCTGTATCCTCGAAATCTGGCAAAAAGTACTTCGCATCTTCGTATTTGCGGACTTTGTTCACGGAAAATGGGTTTAACTCACCTGTTACGGTATACTCGAAACCATCCTTAAAGTACTTCATACACTGATGTTGTGTAGAAGGGATGATATTGTACTCGTGTAGCCAAGGACGGCCGAGTAAGGCGTTGTAGCGGGTCTTGGCGTCAATGACATGGAATTTGATGTCTGTGACGAGAAGTCTAAAGCGTAATGTTAATATCACAGATCCGAGAGTCCGTGACGATTGTGAATCGAAACCGGAGATAGTGATTTTGTCACGAGCGAGGTGTTGCACGCTCATGCAGATTTCCTTCAACACCCGAACATTAAGGAGGTTGACGGAGGATCCATTATCCACCAGGATCTTGCCTATCTTGATATCATGGCAGTATCCGGAGATGTATAGGGGACGGTTGTGGTCGCACGTCCCGAGAAGGAGGTCTTCATCACCGAAAGTGATGTCGGCTGTATGCACTTCCTCCAGTTCATCCTTCATCTTTTCAGTGGCGAGGAAGGCTTGGAATTGCTCAGGTTCTTGTAACGCCTTAATTAGTGAGTCTCGCGCTTCTTTTGATAATAGGAGGGCATCAAGAATGCTAAGCTGAGAAGGTAGCTTCCTTAGGTGCGCGAGGATGTTATAGTCCACTTTACTCTTCTTAGGAGGGTCTTTGGCAGCCAGCTCTCTCATGACTTGGTCATCTAAAGTGATATCTTCAGTGACCTTTTCCTTTCCCTTATCCCTTCTATTCCCGGGCCCGAGATTCTTTTCTGGGAGTGTGCGATTGCGCAGCTGAATGTTCTCACAGGCCTCCGATTCTTCTTCTTTCCCCAAAACGGATTCTTTAAAGAGAGGGCCCAGAGCCATTTCTTCATCAGAGTCGCTCCCAAAGGTGAGAGCTTGTGACCCCCTGGCGTTAACCATGTAACAGTGGCCAGTCGTTCTGTTGTGCCCATCGACAGTACTTCTTCGCTCCCGACGGATCTTGCGTTTCATGCGCTTAACATGTTGCCGACGAGCGACATATCCTTGCCACCATATCTTAAAGGCGTCGCACTCCTCCGTGGGGTGTGAGATTTTCCGGTGATATGCGCAATAATCAGGGTGCCTCTCCACCCCATCGTGTGTGTTTCCTTCCGAGGGCGGTAGCTTCATCCCCAGTGACATGGCTTTGGCAAACCTTTTTCTCGTCTTGAATATCTTCTTGTTTACTTCGGATGCCGTTCGCTCTGGTAGTTCAACTCTTTCATTCAGCTGCCCGCATTTGGCTCCTTCAGATGTGGCCATCTCACGCTCCTGGTCCGCTTTACATTTTAGACGAATCTCGTCTAGAAAAGCGTCGATCATTTCATCTGTTGGCCATGCACGCTCTGGTACAGGCTCTGTCTCCAGCTTTTCAATGCCAGGAGTTTTCCCATCATCGGTAAACGAGTGGGAGATTACGTTACAACTCGCCACATATCCTTCGGATTCATCCGACGAGCTTTCTCCATCATCTTCTTCTTGAAAGATGTGGTTGAGGAACTCTTGCAGTGTGATAGGGGTTCGCGCCTTTTGATTGTACTCTTCCAACGCGTCGATTTGCTTCTGCAAGTTCGTGTGTTCGTTTTCAAGCTTCACGGGCTTCTTGGATTTCCTCTTCTTTTTCTTCGAGGATTTTGACGGTTGGGCGTGAGTATTTGGGCCATTATCGCGAGTCTTCGTAGTTGGGCGGGGCTTCAACATCCCTTTGATAATTTGAGGTTCAAGAGGGTCCTTCCATTCGATCGCAGGGCACGCATGAAGGTCTCTCAGCATTCTTCTGGTTTTAGTTGATAGCACGACCTCCCATGGAGCTTCTTCAATAAAAGAACATGTTGCCCCCGGTGTATCCGCTTTCCTAGGAGCATGCGGCTGTGGGGGGTTCACCTTCCACTTTTCGGACAGTACAAACTTCCCCTGGAGGTACTGGTCTTCAATCCATCCTTTGAAGACAAAGCAATCTTCAATCGGATGGCCTACCGTTTGATGGTAAGGGCAATAGTTAGGGTTATTCACTTCGGTGGGTTGCGGCGGTCGCCTTGGATTTGGCAGGTTTATAAGTTTGTTGCGTATTGCCAGCTCGAATAGCCGTTTCGTCTTGTCCCGTGGGAACGAGTAGGGACGCTTCATCTTCTCATTATAATACCGACGTCTTTCCTCCAGTTGATCTGCCGGTTTCGGGGTGTTAGGTTGCTGTTGGGCATTCGCAACAAAGGTTGCTCTTCCTTTACCCTTGTCATTCCGAGGTTCCGACTTCGGGGTAGGTGGTCTATGACCCATCTGGTCCATCTGAGCCAACTTGTCGATCAAAGCCTGGAATGTGGTTGGCTTAAAGAACATCATAAACTGGGAAATAGTTGCGTGAGGGTCTAGAGTTCCCACGAACATGCCCACCGCCGGTGCTTCCTCAATACGTTGCTCACATCTCGACCACAAGTTCCGCCAGCGTATAGCGTACTGGACCCAGGTTTCGCTCGGTTTTACCCTGGCGTTAATAAGTGCAGTTATTGGAGTGCGTTCGCTGGCACTTGCAAATCGCTGAGTGAACAACAACTCCATTTCAGCGAACGTTTTGATAGAATCGTTCGGGAGTTCCGAATACCATTCGAACGCTGTTTCTGATAAGCTACCCACGAACTGGCGGAGCAACAATTTATCATCACCGCCGGTGTTACCGCAGAGGGCTCGGAACTGGGCGACATGCTGATGGGGATTGCCGGTCCCCTTATACACGTGGAATTTTGGTATCGTATAGCCTTGCGGGTATTTGATTTGGTCGTACCAGCTCGGATACGGCCGCCCCGTTTTCACGACTTGACCAGCTGCCTCAGTCGTGTGATGAACCCGGATTTGCTGGGCTATGTAGTCGGCCAAGTCAGCCTTAGAGATTGCCTCCTCCTTGGCCGTTGAGAGGGCTGGTGGTGGATTTGACGTTTCTCCTCGGTCGTCTTCAAGAACGATTGGGGGATCCTCGGCGGGTAAGTCCTGCTGGATCATCATTCCTATCACATCTTGGAAGAGAAGGCCCATCCGTTGTATATTGGCCGCTTGTTCAGCAGCCTCTTTATCCCTTTTCTTCAGTGTCCGGCGAAGGAATTCAGCATCGGTTTCTTCCTCCCGGCGTGCGTCTGAGGACGTTTCTGGGTTTTCTTTTGGCCCGGTGAGCGCGGCCATAGCATTCATCATTTCTTGAAGCTTTTGTTGCTGCTCCTGGGCCTTCGTCACAGATCGGGTTAGCGGTCGGTGGCCCGTAGAAGTGCGGCTTTCCTCTTTTCCAGAGGCCATGTAAACAGTGTGCACCACCATGCCCCCAGACTTAGGGCGTCTGGGCTCAGTGCTTTTAGCCGTCGTTGTATGCTGTGGGGTCTTCTCTGGCCTCCTCCTTTTATGAGCCATGGAGGTTGAGGGGGCCGTTGAGGTGGGCGTCCAGACAGCCTTTTGGGGTTTAGCCTGGTGACCAGCTTCCGGTTGGATTTTCAGCTTCTTGTGCTGGCGGGAGAAGTTTGGATCGATGATCGAGTTTCGGGCCTGCCGCCAAACCTTATAGATTTTGGAAGACAGCCGTTGAGGAGATCGGGGTTGTTCGGGTTTTATTTCGACAACCTTTTTTAATGAGGGAGGAGACCTCTTCAGCACTGCCGTAGGAGAATTCCTTCGCACCTTATTTAGCATTTCAAAGCTGTTCCCAGTTGGAACAGCAGCATTAACCTCTGCCACCGGGGCCGATGGAGTCAACCCGGAGGGGAAGTTGCCCCCAGCCTTCCTTACTCGGCGCTAGTGGCGACGTCGAGCGTGTCGAGCGGACGGTGTAGGGTCAGCGGTAAGAATGGTTTCGTCTTGCCCCCTGTCTGGGTGGGGGGTCGCAGTTGGTATTAGCCTGTCAAAGACCGATGTTCTTTGGGCAGTAGGAGCGGGAGCTGAAGCCGTTAATCTTGTAAAGACCGACCTTTTGGCTGGAGAGGCTGCCTTGACGACTTTGGGGGCAGGAGCGGCCACCTTCTTAGAAGCAGCCTTCTCTGAGATTGTAGGTCCCATGATGGGTTCGCAGGATTTCTGGCCCAATCTAGAGAAGACCGAGGCGTTGACGTTGGGCGACTCGTTGGGAGGAGCCGCGGCAGGGGTAAGACGATCAAAGACCGACTTCTTGAGAGGTTCCGTTGTCAGCGCTGGAGCGGTGAAGTTTGTCGGTGGGAGCATGGTCCCAAAGAACAATCCTGTGGTGGCGCGAGTGACCTGTTCCACGGGCATTGTGAATAGCGAAGCAGCTTGGGGTCCGTAGGCTATACCTCCTGGCGAGGCAGAGCGTTGGTTGCAATTGCAGTCTGAGCAGTTGGAGAATTTCATGGAAGTAGAAGCCATCGATCCTTTGCTTTCTGCAATAAGCAAGACGCCAATTCTTAGTATCTTGAAACCCAAGGGCAACCATTGGCGA
Source organism: Agapanthus africanus (assembly GCA_030015575.1). Lineage (NCBI taxonomy): Eukaryota > Viridiplantae > Streptophyta > Magnoliopsida > Asparagales > Amaryllidaceae > Agapanthus > Agapanthus africanus. The sequence goes on from CM057347.1 coordinate 401,259,306, forward strand.
ACCGCGATTGGTTCGCGAGTCACGACACACGAAGTGTGGAGTGGAAAGAGGAAAAGGTCCCACCGGGCGTGCCAGAATCTGTTCCCCTCCGAAAGACGGCGCACAAGACTGCGATGTCTTGGCACTGAGATTCGGGGCAGATGCTAATTGGTGCTATCCGTTCACCTCTCCGAAGATGCCAAGTTGATTTATGGCACCATGTATCGAAGGTTTAAACGGATGCGTCCGATGTAGCAGACTTCGTCAGATTCCCCCTCGCTTGAGGGGTTTTTGATTGTGGGGACGCTTTTCCCTGCAGGCGCAAGCCCCTGCAGTTAATTACGCTACCGTATTGCGGTAACAACTTTCTCCTTCTCCAGCTGGTCACTTCGTGTCGTGGGTGTTTGTTTTGTGTTTTGTTGCCCGTGGATTGTTTACGGAGACTGAGTTATGTCGTCGCCCGTAGGGCGTGGACTAGTCCAAATCCGTATTATCTTAGATTTGGGTTTGGGGGTTTGGTTTGAGGATACGTCAGCCATACTTGAGGCTAAGATCAACTCAAACGTTTGTTAAGGATACGTTAGTCTAACTTTGTGACTAAGATCAACTTAACGGGATCGTTTAGATCCGATAAAGGAGTGTTTGGGCTCCATTGTTCCAGTTTAGGGACCTAGAGGTCCAACGTATGTATGGCCGTCAGGACCCGTCACCTCTCTGACGACGTTGAAGAATTACAACGACGGATGTCAGAGGAGTTCAGAGATGTACCCTTGAGCCAGAGTTGGGGGGATTTATAGTCCACTCTGTTTGAAGGTTTAAGGATACGTTAGCCATCTTTGAGGCTAAGATCAACTTAAACGGGACCGTTTAGATCCGACAAAAGAGCATGCGGGGCTCTATTGTTCTAGTTTAAGGACATTGCGGTCCATGGGTAGTTTAAGGACATTGGGGTCCACTGTTAGTTTTAAGACATCTCGGTCAAGGTTAAGGACGTCGTAGTCCATGGGTTTAAGAACCCCACAGTCCGTTGTTAGTTTTAAGACATCTCGGTCAAGGTTAAGGACGTCGTAGTCCATGGGTTTAAGGACCCCACAGTCCATTATGTGCTCTGGATGCTTCACACGGGTTCACTGCCGTGCACTGCGAGGACCAGGCTCCGCTCTGGACGTTTCCCACGGGGTCAAAGAGTGACATTATCCGCGTTCCACGTAACCAGGAATTTTGCATTAAACACGGGTTTAAGGACCCCACAGTCCGTATCAATGTGTGGTCGTCGGGACCCGTCACCTCTTTGAAGACATTGAGGGATTACAATGTCAAGTATCAAAGGAGTGAAGAGATGTACCCTAGAACCGGAGTGGATTAAATAGTCCTTGGCCCAATTTGGGATCAAGACGAATTAATTATGTTATGAGCCCATTGGCCCAGTTAATCACAAATTGAGGACTTATGGCCATCTTGGGCTAAGTCCAATCAGGAGAAGCTTTGCCTCTATCCATTTAGGCCAATTGGGCCAAAGCCTAGTGTTAAACACTATAGAGCAGTTAGTGTTGAACACTGGGAATGAGGTTGAAAAGTTAGTGTTTAACACTAAGAGATAATTGGTGTTAAACACTAGCAACAAGGCTTTTCAAATTAGTGTTAAACACTAAAACAGATCAGTGTTGAACACTGCAGATGAAGCTTTTTAATTAGTGTTGAACACTAAGGCCCAACAGTGTTTTAACACTGGGTTCGAGAGTTTTAACTTAGTGTTAAACACTAAGGCAAGAGGGGTCACGTGGCAACACGTGAGAGCGCCCTCCCTTCATGTATTCTGCTGAGATTATCGCGTCTTTTAGAGCGTCACGTGCCATCACGTGATAGGCATTCAAACGCTCATATGTTAAAGCTTCTGCCGGGGGTCACGTGGGTCACGTGGGGTGCTGCCTCAAAGGGGCTTTCTGTAGATCTCTTGGGGGGGTCACGTGGTAACACGTGACCCTGCCTCTATGTATTTTGTTTAGAGGCTTTGTTAATCTTTTTTCAGGAATTAAATTCCTCAAGCTTTAAATTTCAGAGGAATTAAATTCCTACTTCCTCTTGAAGGTTTATATTCTGAATAGAGTTGGACTCTGAATCTTCCGTAGGAATTAAATTCCTCGCATATGTGAAGGACTGAATAGGGTTAAACCCTAATAAAAGCTTTTAAGGAATTGAATTCCCATTCCCTGTTAAATGATGATTAAGGGAATTAAATTCCCGTTGTTTCAACAGAACTAAGTTCTTAATTAGGGTTAAACCCTGTTTCTTTTGTTCTGAAGGAATTAAATTCCCATGATACAGGGTCAAGCCCTAATTTTATTTTAAAAGAATTAAATTCCTATAGTTCTGTGAGAATTAAATTCTCATGCTTGCATTCCCTCTCTATGTTTTGGATCTGCATGGCAGGATCTCGACCCATTGAGAATTAAATTCTCAACCTTAAGGGGAGATGTGCACTTTGCAGATCCTCTATCAAAGAGAGAAGAAATATATTCTTCTGTTTTTATGTATCAGAGTTAAACTCTGTTGAGAATTAAATTCTCTTCTTCTTTCAAGGAGCTTTTCCCTTTCTTACCTAGGGTTTTTGCAGAAGATCCAAGTTTCTCCAAGTATCGAAGCTCTCTTCTTTTTCTTTTTCTCTCCCTGTCTCTGTATGTATCTCTCTATCTCTCGGCTCCTATTTATAGGAGAAGCAGCCGAATCAATCAGTTTTTGATGAATCTTCATGAGAGATTTGATTTGCATCCATCATTCGTTTTGGACCTTTGGATTATTAGGTGAATTTTATTCACCATTGGATTTCAAATTCAGGGATTCTCCTTTGTTGTTTCGGTTAGATTTAAAGGGGAAATCTTTCCAAACCCGAGATTTTCCCATAGATAGATGATATTTCATCACCTCTGAATCTTTAATTTGATTGGTTCCAGATAGCCGCTTTCCTTTGGAAAGATTTGAATTTCTTTCAGAATTTAATTCTGTTGACAAAATGGGCTTTGAAAGCCGGTCACGTGTGACCATGTGACCCATGGTCACGTGTGAGCACGTGACCCCCTTTGGAATGAGCCTTTTCCTTTCTTTTGCGCTCTGTCTTCTGATCGTTGCTTAAACGTCACGTGCCACCACGTGACTCCTGGTCACGTGTGAGCACGTGACCCTTGTTTGAACTCTCTTTCCTTGGTTCATCTGGAGAATGAGTCTGCTGCTTTGAACGTCACGTGCCAACACGTGACCCTGGTCACGTGGAAGCACGTGACCTCTTCTGAAGCCTTTTCCTTGACTTGATCAGGGAACTGGTGTGCTTTGACGCTTGCATTTAAATTTCACGTGTCGCCACGTGACCCTGGTCACGTGGGAGCACGTGACTCTTTCTGAAGCCCCTTCTTTGATGTAGTTGGAAAACTGAACTTGACTTGATGATGCTTTTAGGTGTCACGTGCCAACACGTGACCGCTAGTCACGTGTAAGCACGTGACCCTTTTCTGAAGCTTTTCCCAGAAGCTTTCCTGATTTTAAATCAGGAAACAGCGCAACCTCGTTAAAAGACACTTACAGGGTCCTCTCGATCTTGTGAGGAGAAACCACCTGCGTGATATCCTTACGACTCCCGAAGGAGCAATACACTTAGGAATCCTCACGATTCCTAAGGAGAAATTACACTTGCGAGATCCTCACGACTCGTAAGGAGAACTCTCTTATGGGACCCTCACGGCTCATAAGATTTGAAAGTCTTAAGTTATAGAGACCTGAACCTGTTCTAAAGCAACCCCCACAACCTCCGACACTGCCCTACAAGCGGCTCAATACCGACCCTTGTATACAATCCACGGGAGCGAATAAACATTTCCCTAACCGAGTCCCATCCGTGACTAGGGATATGTTCGCACGGTGAGCAACCCTTGTGAGTCCCCTCGACTTATAAGGAGAAAACTCTCTTGTAAGATCCTTACGACTTACAAGAAGCCATATACTTAGGAGTCCTTACGATTCCTAAGGAGAAAACACACCTACGAGATCCTCACGACTTGTAGGGAGAAATACTTTTGTGAGACCTTTTCGGCTCATGAAATCAAAAGCCTTAGTCGACAGGATCCTAACCCTGTTCGCTAAGCCACCTTTGTTCGATATCGACAGAGGCAAATGATGATTCGCTCCTGGCAATATCCCAGTTGTAGCGGTGCTGATGCCGAAATCGGTGTCTAATCCAAAGCTTGCAGCGAAAAGCTAGCAAGCCACACATGCATACGAAATAGCCGAAATGATGGGGCAACTTGCAACGGAAGCAGCAAGTAAAAAAAATATATGCATGCAAAATAGCCGAAATGATTGGGCAACTCGCAATAAAAAACAGCGAGTAAAAAATAAAACAAATAGCCGAAATGATTGGGCACCGCGAAAAATAGCTGAAATGATTGGGCAATCGCGACTTTCGCGATATAAAAAGCTGAAATGATAGAGCATCGCGAAAAGAAGTAAAATAAAAATAAAAATGAAATTTATGCCCTACAGGTGATATTACATCATTCCTTGTATACAATCCAGGGGCGCAAACAAAGAAGGAATCGCACTCCTCCTCCCCCAGGTTTCATCAGAAGAAGAATCCAGATCTCGATGAGTCACAGATAGCCTGGAAATCATCTCAACATTTGTCCCAGCAGACACAACATCAAGCAAAGCGGAACAGCGGCAACTCCCAGTTCCATGACTCGGCGGTATACAGATAACCGAGAGCCAAATCCCAACTCCGTGAAAGGCGGATATAATCAACAAAATTCCTGGTCACGTAGAACGCGGATAACGTCATTTCTGACCCCGTGGAAAACGTCCAGAGCGGATCCTGGTCCTCGCAGAGCACGGCAGTGAACCCGTGTGAAGCATCCAGAGCGGAGCCTAGTCCTCGCCGAACACGGCAGTGAACCCGTGGGAAGCATCTAGAGCAAAATTCCTGGTCACGTGGAACACGGATAACGTCACTTCCGACCCCGTGGAAAACGTCCAGAGCGGATCCTGGTCCTCACAGAGCACGGCAGTGAACCCGTGTGAAGCATCCAGAGCGGAGCCTAGTCCTCGCCGAACACGGCAGTGAACCCGTGGGAAGCATCTAGAGCAAAATTCCTGGTTACGTAGAACGCGGATAACGTCACTTCTAACCCCGTGGAAAACGTCCAGAGCGGATCCTGGTCCTCGCAGAGCACGATAGTGAACCCGTGTGAAGCATCGAGAGCGGAGCCTAGTCCTCGCCGAACACGGCAGTGAACCCGTGGGAAGCATCAAGAGAAAAATTCCTGGTTATGTGGAATGCGGATAACGTCACTTCTAACCCCATGGAAAACGTCCAGAGCGGATCCTGGTCCTCGCAGAGCATGGCAGTGAACCCGTGTGAAGCATCCAGAGCGGAGCCTAGTCCTCGCCGAACACGGCAGTGAACCCGTAGGAAGCATCTAGAGAAAAATTCCTGGTCACGTGGAACACGGATAACGTCACTTCTGATCCCGTGGAAAACATCCAGAGCGGAGCCCGGTCCTTGCCAAACACGGCAGTGAACCCGTGGGAAGCAACCAGAGCAAACATTTGACTGTGGAGTCCTTAAATCTACGGACTATGATGTCCTTAACCTCGACCGTGATGTCTTAAAACTAACATTGGATTGTGGAGTCCTTAAATCCACGGACTATGATGTCCTTAACCTCGACCGTGATGTCTTAAAACTAACATTGGACTGTGAGGTCCTTAAACTCATAGACTATGATGTCCTTAACCTCGACCGTGATGTCTTAAAACTAACAACGGACTGTAGAGTCCTTAAATCCACGGACTATGATGTCCTTAACCTCGACCGCGATGTCTTTAAACTATGGTATCCTTGAAAACGTCCAGAGCGGAGCCTGGTCCTCGCCAAACACGGCAGTGAACCCGTGGGAAGCATCCAGAGCAACCCCTGACTCAGTGAAATGCGGATAAGGGCAACTTCACCCATCACTTGCGGGTCCTCACGACTCGTAAGGGAGTAAATTCTCTTATAAGATCCTTATGACTCTCAAGAGAAAACACACTTAGGAATCCTCACGATTCTTAAGGAGAAAATTACACTTACGGGACCCTCCCGGCCGGTAGGGAGAAAATTCTTTATGAGACCCTCACGGCTCATAAAGTTGAAAAGTCTTAGGTGACAGATCCTAACCCTGTTTTCTAAGCCATCGCCACTCTACAAAAAGCATAAGATTGACAGTTATATACTATCTACGGACCGCCCTTGCTAAAATCACATGACAAACAACACAACAAGAAAGAAGAAAGCAGAGAAATGACACAAGACATTATGAAGAACGTGTATCTTTTATTCATGAATTCGATTGAGTACAAAATACATCGTGTTAAAGAATAAAAGAAAAAAATACATTTTATTCACAATTACAAATGATACAAAATTTTCATTGAAAAGGAAGCGTTTTCAACAAATTTGCAAGCTGTTCTCTCACTTCTTTCAATGCCTTCTCATGATCAGCCGCCACAGCCAGCTCTGCTTCAACTTGGGCTTGTTGTTGCAAACAGGACGAGAGTTTCTGATCAACTTCCTGCTGGGCAGCCTCCTGACTCTGCGCGACCTGCTCGTTAAGATCAAGCTTCTTCCTCAACACCAGCCCGTTTGAGATACATCGTTGAAGGTTTTCAAAAATGGTGTTCAGCTGGGCAGTATTAGCCGCAACCTCAGCGCGCAGTTGGGCAGATTCAACAGCAGTCGCCTCACGTTCCTTTCGCTTAAGGGTTGCCTCTCGTTCGAAATGGTGAAGGAATGGAACACTTTGCTCAACCCATGCGGCCCGCTGGGAGTTCAAAGTCTGGGTCTCGGGGGCAGGACGCATAAGTTCAAGCTGATGCAGACAGGCCTCGATCTCCCTGCAGTGATTAACCCAAGACTCGACGATGCCTTCATTATGGAAATTTACAAGCGTCGCCAGCATCGGATTAACCTCGACAGCGAAATCTGTGGCAGATGTAGGAGCTTCTGCATCAAGCTCCTCGACGCATCCACTCAGCATACTCAGACTCATCATAGCACCCTTTGAGGATGGACGTCTGGAGAATGGGCCTGCTGGCATCATAATGCGAGACTCGAAAGGGACCGGAGTCGGAGCGACAGCTGCAAAACAAATCACAATCAGATGATGGTTCAAGAAATATAGGAAGGTCATGAATGATGGAATTTACTATACCAGCTGCAGCAGGTGGCAAAGCCGGGAAGACCGGGGGCGCAACTGATCTCACATCTCCTCCTTCAATCTGTAGCACTGCAATCAGGGCAAAGAAGAATCGGAAATAAGTTCATTATCGGTAAAAGAAAGAGCATTAATTGGAAGCTATATTCACCAGCGCCGCTAGATGAAGCCATCTCCGACGGGAAGGAAAAGTGGGGATGCAGCACCTGGTACAGGTGGTCAAAAAAGACTCCTGCAAAGACGCAATAGTACAACGTCAGTACATAAATTATGCAGCCAAGATAAGACTGGTGGGTCACAAATCCATACCTTCCAGCATTTGTGACGGTGCGAGAGAAGGAAGAGAAGTGGTCACCGTCAGAGCGGTAACTGACGGCGCTCCCTCGGGTAACGCGGCACCAGCACTAGCCGCACCTGCATTAGAAACAAGATAAACCCTGTCAGGAACGATTGCAGAATAAAAAAAGAAGGACGGTAACCCAAAATTTACCTGAAAAGTCATCGGCCGGAGCCCTAATGAGGGCGTCACTTGATGCAACGGTGGCGTCTCCCTCCTCCATTGGGGTGGCCTCGCCTCCCGTTGCCTCATCCCCTGACTCCACAGGAACCGTCATCACGCTAGCGACTCCAGGAGACGACAAGGAACCGTAGGCAGGGAGAGCGATAATCGGAGCAGTGCCTGACTCTTGAGAAAGAGCGGTCGTCTCGTGTTCAGCAATCATGCCCGTTTCGCCCGTTCCCACCTCAGGCTCAGCGGTCGCGGCCGTCTCGTCCACCGCTGCCATAGGCTCATCCGTAGCAGCCATTTCATCTACTGCTGCCTCAGGCTCAGCCGTAGCAGCCGTCTCACCCGCCGCCCCCTCAGGCTCGACATCGGCAGCCTTCTCGGGCATAGCAGTTGTGATTGTCTCGTCAGCCACTATCTCGGGCCTGGCAGCTATGGTTACATTGCCTATCGTCGCCTCAGGTTCGGCCGCTACCTCCTCCACCATCCCCTCAGGCTCGACGGTCGCCGTCGCTCCCCCGGTAAGACTCGGCCATGCAAGACAAGATATATAAGAACCGATAGTTTAAAACTTTGACGCCCCGCTTCCCAGAATACGCAAGATTGGGCACGTGACATAGCCAACCATGCTACCTGTGGGTAGGAAGTATCCATCCACAGTCACATTACGGCTGTAAGGATATCAAGAACAAGATAATAAACTAATCTAACACATGTCCAAATCCATAATAACAAGAGTCAATAAACAATAAGTGCGGAAGCAAATGATCGAATACAATGAATAAATAGTACGTCCCATAATGCGGGCTCACATCTGGAAATGAAATGAAATAAATAAACTAATCAATATGGAACTCACAGATCAGCCTGCTGGCTGAAGTACTCCTGCTCGGTCGTCGACAGTGGTAAGGAATCTGGGCCATGCAAAACCCAGACGTCAGCGCGTCATGTCAACCAATAATATAATATAAACATGGTAATAAGCAATGCAGGGATGAACATGAATAAAGCAGTACTATGAAAAACAGTGCAGGGTAACGTGCAGTGGTAACTAAACTGTCCTATCAGGTTTCTACTCTAAAGTCTTTGAAATCAATTGATGACTCGTCGATGTAACTCAATAGTATTCCGTGCCTGCCCGGGACCATGGTCAAGACCCTCGGGGCTGAATCCGAGACGTGCCGCTAGGTAGTAAATAGGTAGCAGGATGGACGAGTGATGTCAGCATCATCACTCCCGGACTGGCCAAGCCCGTAAGACTGATCAGAACAGGTATCGAACTGTTGAGTTACAAGTCGGTTTCACCTTTGATTTCCCCATACCCCCAAGTTATGTATGTCAGGTCAGGTATTCAGTAATCAAGGACTAATGCCAACACAGGATCAGGTAACAGGTCAGGTTTGTCTGGATAGACAACAGGAATGGTCCATGAGAACCCCAAGTCAGGTTTGTTGGCATTAGGCATGAGATCGGGTAACAGGTCAGGTCATGGTACAACAGGTTGAGTCGGTATGTATAGGGTACCATGTCCGGTGCATCGGTATGTATGTATGTGTCATGTGTAGCAAGGTCAGGTCAATAAGTAATGCAATCGAATGTGTGCTCATAACAGGTATAGAAGCGAATAAGGAACAACAGCAGGGAACACAGTAAATATCAATAATAGTTCATTTAATCACAATGGTGCTTTGTATTATCTTATTAACAGGTTCGAGCACCCTTGGGGTGCAATCATCACAGGGTAAAGCAATATCAATAACATAAAGCAATGAAACTATATGAAATTAAAACTAAAGCATAGATAATAGTCACAAGGATGATCTAACAAATAAAGCAAGGACGATCTAATTAGTTTAGTTAGTTAAAGCATGGATTAATAGCTGACCAAATAATTACATGAAGCTATTATAATGATTCAATGTTAATGATAATTGCAACCGTCAATTCTAAGTTATACTATAATATCGATATTACCATCAACTGTGGGGTTATATTAAATAATATGATAATTAAATGTATAGCAAGACTTGATCTTGTATACTAGCATGTTAGAGCAAGTATTCGGATACTTGCCTCGACGGTTTCGCAAACCGAAAAACACGAACGCAACGTCGGCGGAAAACGCGCGACGGATGCACGGGCCACGGATCGAGTCCAAACAGCGAACAGCGGGACCACACGGACCAGAGTACTTCGCTGGAGAGTCGGGTCAAGTCGTCGGCACGGCCGGAATCCGGCGAAATGTCAAAATGGCGACTAATTAGCAAGATTACGACACACGGACACTAAAGACCAGCGAGGGGTTAACACGAATGGAGAAGGTAAAGAGGTGCTTACAGGGGTGGCAAAGGTGGCAACCGTGACGGGTTCGACGGCGAGGGGGCCGCCAGCGGCGAGGAACAGTGGCGCGGCAAGGATTGAAGGTGGTTAGATCGGGGTGCAGTGAGTAGAGGGGGGTGCTGGCCTGATCTGGTGTTCAGGGGGAGAAGGAGGTGGTCGGCGGTGTCTCTGGCAACGACGGCGAGGGTCGACGGCGCTTGTCCGGCGAACTAGGGTTGGTGTTAGGGTTGGGCTCTGTTGCAGTTGCAACGCCGGCGAGGGAAGGAGGAGGAAGATGAGGAGGTCGGGACGAGGATGAAGGGAGGAAGACGGTGGTGGTGGTGTTGTCGGCGCGGGGACTGCGGCGGCGACGGCGACGAGAGGGCTCGGGTAGGGTTCGTTGGTTCTGCGAGTTTTCTCGTGGGGAGAAGAAGGAACAGTTGCCAAAATAAATAAAATAGAGAGAGAGAGAGAGTTATAGGAGAAAGGGAGAGAGAGATTTTAGGAGATAGAGAGAGAGTGAGATTAGAGAGAGATAGAGAGAGACGGAGAGAGAGAGAGATGGGTGATGGGGCCCACGAGGGATTTAATCCCTCGTGATTGGCTGGGAGGAAAATCTCGTGATGAAATTTGAAAGATTAAAAGGATTTGAAGGTTAAATCTTAGTAACAGAATATATTATATAGTTTTATTTTATTAATTTAAATGGGTATTTCGGCGCTAAATGAAACATTTCCAAATCGCGCCGGGGTTGCACCCAAATGTTTCAAATTCAAATTATAGGATTTTAAGCGAGTTCCAAATCTTGAAATGAGGTGTTTTATGATTAAAATGCATGCCCCAAGTCTGACACTTGCACGCGCGCGTAGTCGTCCAAACTTGCCCGTTTCACCGAACGGGACGAAATCTCGACGCACGGACGCTACCACGCGACTAGTGGCGACGAGTAGGCCAGTATGGATATTTTTAATTTCATTTTAGGTGTTAAATTTGTTATAGGCGAAAAATGACTTAGCCGGTTAAAATTTAGCAAAATCACCAAACAAGCAAGATAATTGAAATGAGCAATGTATAACACTCAACTAGTATCAGGAATAGTATTATTGGGCTCGGGTGTTACATCATACCCAACTACAAAAAGAATTTCGTCCTCGAAATTCCAAGAATACAAGATAGCTAACTACAGGAAAAGGTGAGGAAACTTCTGCCGGATCTCGTCTTCTCGCTCCCAAGTGGATTCTCCGTGCGATCGATTACCCCAAGAAACTAGCACAAGAGGGATAACCTTGTTCTTAAGAACCTTTTCTCTTCGATCCTTGATTTCAACTGGTCGCTCCTCAAAAGTTAGGTCCTCCCGTACAGTCAACTCCGAATGATCCAAGACGTGAGTCTCATCTCGGACATACCTCCGTAGTTGAGATACATGAAACACATCGTGCACTCCTGCCAATGACTGTGGTAACGCCAAACGGTGCGCTACCTCTCCAACACGCTCCAATATCTCAAAGGGTCCAACGAATCAAGTACTAAGCTTTCCCCGACTCCCAAAGCGAATCACCCCTCTAGTCGGTGATATCTTCAGAAATACCAAATCACCCACGGCGAACTCTAGAGGTCTTCTTGACGTGTCAGCCCAACTTTTCTGTCTGTCTTGAGCTGCCTTCATATGCTTCCTGATTGTATTCACCTTCTCGACTGTCTGTACCACCAAATCTGGTCCTAGTAACCTTCGTTCACCAACATCATCCCAACAAACAGGTGAACGGCACTTACGACCATACAACGCTTCAAACGGAGCCATCTGAATAGTCGCTTGGAAGCTATTGTTGTACGAAAACTCCACCAGGTGTAGATGATCCTCCCAAGAACCTTTGAAGTCCAACATGCAAGCCCTCAACATATCTTCAAGGGTCTGGATCGTTCTCTCCGATTGACCATCAGTCTGAGGATGATAAGCTGTGCTAAACTTCAATCGAGTCCCCAAACTTTCTTGTAAACTCCTCCAGAAGTGTGACAAGAACCGAGTGTCCCGATCGGACACGATGCTCACCGGTACTCCATGTAATCTTACAATCTCCTGCATGTACCGCTCTGCCAAAGTCTCCGTCGATTGACCAACCCGAAAAGGAATAAAGTGAGCTGCCTTGGTCAACCAATCGACAATCACCCAAACTGCATTGTTGCCCTTTGGACTCCGCGGTAAAGCCGTCACGAAATCCATGGTTATATGTTTCCACTTCCACTGAGGAATCGGAAGTGGTTGCAACAAACCAGCAACCCTTTGGTGTTCAGCCTTGACTTGCTGACACACCAAGCACTTAGCCACGAAGCGAGCAACCTCCCGTTTCATACCTTCCCACCAGAAGTGCTGTCGAATATCTCGGTACATCTTTGTCCCTCCTGGATGTACAGAGTAAGCTGAACTGTGTGCCTCCTTCATAAGCTCTTCACGCACATCCCCTTTTGGCACACACACACGGCTACCATACCTCAACGAACCGTCTTCGTGGATCAGTAAATCGGTTCGCAGTCCGGCTTCAACCTGCTCTCGAAACTTTTGCAGTCTAGGATCCTGCGATTGTGCCGCTTTAATCTTCTCAACTAAGGACGACTGTACTTGCAACTGCATCAACTGTCCCGTAGCATGTGGTAGCACAACCTCCAAGTCAAATCTCCGAAAATCCGCAATGATCTCCCTCTGTGCGGTCAATACCTGAATTGCTGGTAACCGACTAAGCGCATCCGGCACGACGTTAACTTTTCCCGGATGGTACTTAAGATCAAGGTCGTAGTCGGCCATCAGCTCCAACCATCTGCGTTGCCTCATGTTCAACTCCTTCTGAGTGAACACATACTTCAAACTCTTGTGATCTGTAAAGACTTCGACTCTCTCGCCCAAAAGGTAGTGTCTCCAAATCTTCAGGGCGAAGATCACGGCCGCAAGCTCCAAGTCATGAGTCGGATAATTCTTCTCATGAGTCTTCAGTTGTCTCGATGCGTAAGCTACGACCTTCTTATTCTGCATCAAAACACATCCCAATCCTTTTCCAGATGCGTCGCTGTGAATCACCAGTCCTCCCGAATTATCCGGTATGGTTAGGATAGGGGCGGTTATCAACTTCTGCTTCAACGTCTCGAAGGCTAATGCACAACCATCCGTCCAAACAAAAGGTACCTCCTTGCGCGTAAGCTTGGTTAACGGCTCTGCCAAATGAGCGAAGTTCTCCACAAATCTCCTGTAGTACCCGGCCAAACCAAGGAAACTTCTTATCTCAGCCACATTTCTTGGAATAGGCCAATCTCGAACTGCTGCAATCTTCTCGGGATCAACGGCGATTCCATCGCCCGACACGACATGTCCCAGAAATTTCACTTCTTCCAGCCAGAATTCGCACTTACTCATCTTCGCATACAATTTCTCCTGTCTCAGCGTCTGCAGTGCGATCTTTAAATGCTCAGCATGTTCCTCCGGACTCTTCGAGTATACCAGAATATCGTCAATGAATACCACAATAAACTGGTCCAAGAATGGTGAAAAGATCCTGTTCATCAAATCCATGAATATTGCCGGCGCATTCGTCACTCCGAAGGGCATCACCAGATACTCGAAATGTCCATATCGAGTTCGAAACGCCGTCTTGCAAATGTCTTCTGCTTTCACTCGGACCTGATGATATCCTGATCGCAAATCCAGTTTCGAGAATACCCTCGCGCTACTAAGCTGCTCAAAAAGTTCTCCAATGCGAGGGATCGGGTACTTGTTCTTAATAGTCACCCGGTTCAATTCTCGATAATCAATGCACATCCTTCTCGTGCCATCCTTCTTCTTTACTAAAAGAACTGGAGCTCCCCAAGGCGAGTTGCTGCTTCGAATCCAACCCTTCTCAAGTAATTCACCAACTTGTTTCTTAACTTCTTCCAATTCCACTGGTGCCATCGAATAATAAGATTTTGATACTGGCGCTGCACCAGGAATAAGGTCAATCGCGAACTCCACATCTCGCTTCGGCGGTAAGCCCGATATATCTTCAAATATATCCATAAAGTCGCGAACAACTGCCCGCTCTTTACTATCAACTTCCATTGCTGTAAGAACACCGCGTGTCGGCCTAGCCCTGAACTCGACTGGCCCGACAGAACTGCTTCCCCCAGTGAAGGTAAACTCAGGGTGTCCGGGAATCTGGAAAATTACCTTCCTTGCCCTACAGTCGATGTGGGCGTGGAAAGTGCCAAGGAAATCCATTCCCAAGACAACTTCATAGCTGCCCGTATCTATCACCAAGAAATCTGCAAAAAGCTCCCGTCCGCACACAACCACCGTACAATCTCTACATTCCTTACTAGCTATGATTTTCCCATTCCCAGTATGTATGTCCCAAAAACTAGACAGGGTCGTGCAGGTAATCGAGTGTGTAGTTATAAATTTGGATGACATAAAACAGTGGGATGCTCCGGAATCAAATAATGCCAATGCGGGAAAACCATGAACGAGTAAAGTACCTGAAACCACTTCTCCTGATGCCTTAGCTTCCTCAGCTGTCAACGTGAAAGCTCGAGCCTGATTTGGTCCTTGGGTCAGCTGTTTCTGCCCTTGGAACGGTCTCGGCGGAGGCTTCTGCATATCATCTCTTGTGCGAAGCTTCGACGGACAGGCACCAACTGCGTGATCGGACGCTCCACACACCAGACAAAGTCCCAGTCTTCTTCTACACTCCTTATGCATGTGCCCAGGTAAATGGCAGTAGTCACAGGTCACGCTCTTCCTTCGATCAACGATCACAGGCTTCTTCATGGGTGCTACACCTCGACGGTCCACTGGAATACCTCTGCGCCCAAGATCTCGGCATAGCTACAATGCGGTACTCTATTTAAGTATCTTGGAGTTCTAGCCTTGATTTATATATTGAATCTATCATCATGCTAATGTTGGTTGTTTTGATTTCAGGACTATGGCAGATAAGAATTTCAAGACGTATCAGAGGCGCGTGGATGAAGCCGCCATGTTAGGAGTGATACGTGGGATGTTGGAGAACCAGAAGAGGCAAACTGAGCTGATCCAGCAGCAAGCAGATTCATTTCAGGAGGGTATGCAGGCCATTCGGCAGTCTGTGAACACCGCTGTAGCGAAGCCAGTTGACCGAGTAGGGACTGTGGTAGATTTCAGACGGTTGGGTCCTACTACTTTCACCGGTTTGGAGGAGCCGTTGCCAGCCGAGCAGTGGCTAGTGGACACGGAGAATTTACTGATTGCGGCACAGATCCCAGAAGACAAGAGAGTTGATGTGGTGCGTATTCAGCTGGTGGACTACGCCCGAGAGTGGTGGCTTGTGGAGGAGACCCGCTTGCCCAAGCCAATCAGTTGGGCGGATTTCTCTAAAAGTTTCCTGGAGAAGTTCTTCCCGCGGACTGCACGGGAGGAAATGGAAGAGAAATTTATTGGGCTAAGGCAAAATGGAGCATCTGTGGACGTACATGCAGCGGAGTGGACGAGACTCAGCCGCTTCGCTGGACCCTTAGTCGCCAAGGAGGCAGACAGGGCGCGAAGGTTCTTGCGCAGTTTGGATGTGGACATCCAGAGGCAGATCGTCTCCCTGGGTTTGACCACTTTCTCGCAGGTTCTTACGGCAGCCAGAGAGCAGCAGAGTTTATCGGGAATGAAAGGGAACCTGCAGCAGACAGCGGTTGCGGGCTTTCCGGGGGAGACGATCTCCCATCGCCGACGACGCCAGAGCCTTCCTCCCTTCACCCTCGTCCCGACCTCTTCACCGTCTTCCTCCTTCCCTCGCCGGGCCACGACAGAACCCAAGCCTAACCCTATCACCTAACCCTAGTTCGCCGGAAAGGACACCGTCGACCCTCCTCGTCGTCGCCAATGCACCGCCGACCACCTTCTCTCCCCCTGCAGCCCAGACCAGGCCATTGCCTCTCCCCTACTCACTGCATCTCGATCCAGCTACCTCCAAGCCCTCGCCGCATTCCCTGTTCGCCGCCGGCGCACCCCTCGCCGTCGAACCCCGTCGCGTTTGCACCCTTGCTACCCCTATAAGCCTCCTTTCACCATCTTCCTTCGTGTAACCCTTCTCTGGTCGTTACTTGATGTGTTTTGTGTTTTGCTAACTTCGTCGCCTTTTTGACATTTCGCCGGATTCCGGCCGTGCCGACGACTGGACCCGACTCTCCAGCGAAGTACTCTGGTCCGTGTGGTCCCGCTGTTCGCTGTTTGGACTCGATCCGTGGCCCGTACATCCGTCGCGTGTTTTCCGCCGACGTTGCGTTCGTGTTTTCCGGTTTGCGAAACCGTCGAGGCAAGTATCCGAATACTTGCTCTAACATGCTAATATACAAGATCGAGTCTTGCTATGCATTTGAATATCATATTATTTAATATAACAACACAGCGATGGTGATATCGATAGTATAGTATAGCTTAGAATTGATGGTTGCAATTATCATTAACATTGAATCATTATAGTAGCTTCGTGTAATTAATTGGTCTGCTATTAATCCATGCTTTAACTAACTAAACCAATTAGAACGTCTTTGCTCAATTTGTTAGATCATCCATGTGACTATTATCTATGCTTTAGTTTTAATTTCATATAGCTTCATTGCTTTATGTTATTGATATTGCTTTACCCTGTGATTATTGCACCCCAAGGGTGCTTGAACCTGTTAATAAAGATAATACAAAGCACCATTGTGATTAAGTGACTATTATTGCTGTTTACTTTAAATTCTTGCTGCTGTTCATTATTCGATTGTATACCTGTTATGAGCACATACTAGATTGCACTACATATTGACCTGACCTTGCTACACATGACATATATATACATACCGACTCAACCTGTTGTACCACGACCTGACTTGTTACCTGATCTCATGCCTAATGCCAACAAACCTGACTTGGGGTCCTCATGGACCATTCCTGTTGTCTATCCAGACAAACCTGACCTGTTACCTGATCCTGTGTTGGCATTAGTCCTTGATTACTGAATACCTGACCTGACATACATAACTTGGGGGTATGGGAAAATCAAAGGTGAAACCGGCTTGTAACTCAACAGTTCGATACCTGTTCTGATCAGTCTTACGGGCTTGGCCAGTCCGGGAGTGATGATGCTGACATCACTCGTCCATCCTGCTACCTATTTACTGCCTAGCGGCACGTCTCGGATTCAGCCCCGAGGGTCTTGACCGTGGTCCCGGGCATGCACGGGATACTATTGAGTTACATCGACGAGTCACCAATTGATTTCAAAGACTTTAGAATAGAAACCCGATAGAACAGTATAGCTACCCACAGCACACTACCCTGCACTATTATTTCATATTACTGCTTATTCATGCTTACTTTCTGCATTGCTTATTACCATGTTCGCATTATATTATTGGTTGACTTGACGCGCTGACGTCTGGGTTTTGCATGGCCCAGATTCTTTACTACTGTCGCCGACCGAGCAGGAGTACTGCAGCCAGCAGGCTGATTTGTGAGTTCTGTAGTGGTTAGTTTACTTATTGCATTTTATTTTCCCGGTGCGATCCTGCATTACGGGACGTACCTTTCTATTATTGCATTGGATCACTTGCTTCCGCACTTATTATTCATTGGCTCTTGTTATTATGGATTTGGACATGTGTTAGATTAGTTCATTTATCTTGTTCTTGATATCCCTACAGCCGTAATGTGACTGTGGATGGATACTTCCTACCCACAGGTAGCATGGTTGGCTATGTCACGTGCCCAATCTTGCGTACTCTGGGAAGCGGGGCATGACAGTTACATTGCCTATCGTCGCCTCAGGTTCGGCCGCTACCTCCTCCACCGTCCCCTCAGGCTCGACGGTCGCCGTCACTCCCCCGGTAAGACTCGGCCATACAAGACAAGATATATAAGAACCGATAGTTTAAAACTTTGATAACAAAGCCTCAAAAGCACATTACCTGAGACGGATTTACCGTTGGCTTCCCGAGCTGCACGCGCCGCCCGTCTATAAGCAGTAGACAAGGCGACCGCGAGCTCCTCTGAAGGAGTAGCGGCGGGAGTAACGGCGCTTGAGCCCGCTCCCGCAGCCAGAGCAGCACTACGCTCTCTCGCTGCGCGCCTCAGGCGCTTCCATTCCTCCCGGGCCATCACGACAGACCTTTTGGAAGCCTCCTTCAGCAAGTCGTCGTCGTCCGCGTTCAGGGTTGCCTCCAGAGCCGTCAAGGCATCCATCATCGGCTTTTTAAGTAGGGCCTCTTGCGGTAATCCCGAAGAGGTCGGGACTTCGGTAGCTGACCCGGGGAGAATTCCCGCATCAGCTTGCGAGGTAGGTCTTGTGGTCCCTGCAATGAGATAAGGAAAGGGTTAGATTGGCCATAAAAAGGTGAGTGAAGACTCAATGATCCGAGACGTACCAACGCCCAATAGAGCGCGTTTCCTCTCTTCCTCCTCGAAAGCCCTGAGGGAAGCCGCCAGAACCTCCTCATTATTGAAGCCTGTTACAAAAAAAAAAGAATGTCAGTCAAGACATGACAATAAAATATAACGCAATGACAAGAGTATGACTGATATTTACTTGATTGCGCAAGGGCGGCTATTTTCGCTTGGTGGCTCGCAAGTTGCGTAGATGCAGCAATAGCAGCGTCGAGGTCGGTGTCTTCTGGTGCTACGAAGAAACCCTCGTTGGTTCCATACTCACTTAGGCCTTTGGTAAGAGGGGCCTGAGGCTCTAAGCCGAGAACGGCATCAAGGGAAATGACCGACTTCTTCTTCTTCTTCTGCGCGCGAACCCCGGTCGCACCCAAAATCTACTTACGCTTTGTGGGCACCATGGGACGGCGGGTCCCGATGTCCGAGCCCACGCCGGATTCAGGCGAAACCACATTTACCGTCTCCACGGGAGCACGGGGCGCTAAGGGCACGTCCACAGAATCATGAGGCAATCTACGCGGAGGGCTTAGCACGCGTGGGGGCTCAACTCCAGCATCTCCTCTTAGTGGAGGAACAACATGGGTCCTTCGCCTTAGGGGGACATTGCGATCGCTGGCGGGGGCGCACCCTTGCGATCAAGCAGCAGCCGCTTCTCTTCCCGGATAACATCGCCCATCGCGTGCTGATACCAAGCCCCGTACACGTTGAGGGCTCTTGGAATGCAACTGGGCTCGCTAATGAAGAAGTGGGAGCCCGTGTTTAACCGCATAAAGTGATGCAGTGCGCTCCCTATTCCCTCCCTGGTGCCGCAGGCTCTTCCAAAAATGCCTCCAGTGGGACCCCCTGGTTATAGCTTAGTTGTTGGGTGAACCGATGAGGGTTGTACCTCATAAAAAGTGCCAAGTCATTTTGCCTGAACACAAGAAAGCCCGGCCGGATGGAGTATAGATGTAGAATCTCCCGGGCTTTCAATACGGAGGCCCCGTCCTTGAAATTATCACGCAACGCCAACACCGCCTTAGAGGTCTCCGGGCCGATTGTCATGACCTTGTCCGTGAAAGAAATGCCTGCTCCGACCGTGCGCGGACGAAGAAGAAACCCCTAGCCTCCCGCGGAGGCGGATTCACGATAGAAGCGCCAATCAGCCGCATAACTCTCGGGAGTCTGCACTTCTCATAAAACGAGGGTCTCTTATGAATACCAAATACCCTGAGCACATGCATTTCCATCCACGAAGTAAAGTAGTGCATCAGGAAATTGGCGGGTTGCACCCCCGGTTCATTTGCGTCCGCCACCACGCTGAGACCATGGTACAGGTGGGCCAACCCGGCAATTCCAATCGACAATTGTATGCCAGCCACCATCCGATGCGCTGGGTAGAAGACGGATGGCCTCATATAGCGAGGGTGCATGGGGAGCGCAAACCAACACAACCATAATCCTAGAAACCCGAGAAAGAAAGTCTCCTCGTCGATGCCCGGAGCGGCGATTTCCGATAAGGGGATGATTGCAGCATCGGGGAGGTAAAAACCCTTTTGATCGTCTTCCAGTGCTGGTCGACGATCTAAGCCAAGGCCGAAAGGGTCGTCAAGCTTGGCAAATTTTTCGCCCCGTTGCGATAGAATCTCCGGTCGAAGAAAGTGGGCGATGAAGTCTGCGATACTAACTCCCCGGCCTCCCGATTCCAAGTAAAGACTTTCATACATATTCAGCACCTTTACCGGACTCGAAAACTGGTGCTGAATAGCATTCTCCGGCGTTAGGCCCATCACCAAGGGCTTAGTGGCAAAAACATATTCGTCAGGAGGAAGCAGCTCCTCATAGTGCTCTCCCCTCACTGGCAGACCGGAAATTTCAGCAAATTCTTCCAAAGAGATGGAAACTTCCCTGTCCATTAGAAGAAAGGTATGGGTGGAGATGTTCCATTGCTCCACGAACGCCTTAATCCACCATGTTGGAGGAGCAGAGTACTCGAACAGCGAGGCGTAAATTGCGGGGTATAGACCGATCTTCAGCAGGTGCGTCTTCTTCGCTGACAAAATGTACCTGGCCCACTGCAAATACCCTGCCGAGTGTCGAGGGGTCAATCCGATATTGTAGGGTTGTCCCTAAGGGCACGACTCGCCCTGGCATATGCGCCGTCCCAAAATATCCACGGCTGCCGGCAGCTGCATGGGTATGGCAGCAATCGAAGGTTGAAGAAGATCTTCCGAATTCCAGTTTACGACCTCCACGGCATAGTTCACCGGGGGTACATCTGCATATGAGATCGATGAGATCGGCTCTGACGGCGTCGCGCAAGAGAAGCTTCGGCGACCTTTGATAATTTCGTTGTACCACCTACCCCACAGGTGAAGGTTCTTGTACTCCGGGTCGTAGTCCTTAATGAGAGCAAGAACCTCCCGGTCTACCGGTGCCTCAGGGAATCCTCCCTCTGAACGGAAAAACGGGAACGAAAGATCAGAAGACATGTTGCCTGCAAGAAAAAGTGAAATTCAATTATCAGTATTATAATTTAATTTTAAAATCCCGACGCTCGGTACTTTAAAATTTGTACCACACTGCAATGCAATGGAGAGGGGGACCAAAGGGGGACCCATAAAATCCAGATGACAATGCATCAATTAATAAGACAGCCTCATCATTGGATGAGACTGTCAATTAATGAGGAAATCCTCAAAGAATTTTCTCATTAAATGAGAAATCCCTTAAGACAAGGAGAAAATCTCCCTCTCAGAGCAAAGCTCTGTAACAGAGTGACACTTGTCAAACTCTGGTCATGAGGGAATAAAATTCAAAATCCATCAAAGAAAATTAATTCCTAAGAATTAAAATTCTGGGATCTTAAAGATCCATGAAAAACTCTTAAGAGTTCCTCATCAAAAGATCAAAAGATCTATATTGCCAATAGAGCAGAGCTCTGACCCATGGGCTAAGAAACCCTAAGGAAAGATCTATTTAGATCTATGGGTTCTTAAGAGCAAAGCTCTGTTTATGAAACCCCAAAGAGGATTTCTTTAGATCAAAAGATCCATAAGAGCAAGGCTCTATTAATTAAAATTGATTTAATTAAATTTAATTTTTACCTAAAATTTTCTAGAGTTTTAACTCTTAAAGTTCTTAGAAATGAGAGCAAGGCTCTGAGATAAAAATTCTTGAAGGAGATGATAATCATCTGAGGACCAAGGGTCCTATTTATAGGCGCTGAAGCGCCTCCTCAACTTCTGAGTTGATCCAATGGCTCAGATGCTGCCACCGCTGCATTCACGTGTGCGCCACGTGAGCGCAACGGTGGGGGGACTTTGTTTCCCCCAATTAGAGCAAAGCTCTGTTTGAATTTCAAAATTCAAAAACTGAAGCAACGCTTCAGATCCCTTGCGCTGTGCGCTGAGCGCCACGTGTCAAAAGCAGACACGCCAGCGCCAGGAGCACTGCGCCCTAGGCAGCGCACCTCCAATCGGAGCAAAGCTCTAATTCAAAATTCAAATTTTAAAATGAAGCAACGCTTCAGATCACTTGCGCTCTGCGCTGCGCGCCACGTGTCAAACACAGGCGCGCTAGCGCAGTTGCGCTGCGTTCTGCGCTGCGCGTCACGTGTCAAACACAGGCGCGCTAGCGCAGTTGCGCTGCGTTCTGCGCTGCGCGCCATCACTGGAATTTAAATAATAAATTATTAATTAATCAGAATTAAAATTCTAGAAAGATCTTTCCAATCTTATTAAAATAAGAAAATTGCCTTCTGTAAAACAGAGGCCTTAGGATCAAAGATCCAATGGTGGGGAAATATCCCCAGATCAATCAGAGAAAGATCTCTGTAACTAACTTAACAAATCAATTGGCCCTATATAAAGGCCCCTAGACTCCAAGTCTCACACATAGACAGAAGAGAGAGAACCCTCTGAAAACTTTGAGAGAAGAACTCAAAGAGAAAGAAAGGCAAGCCTTTGAAGAAAGAAAATCATCTTCTTCATCTTTAAAGGTAAAGAATTTGATTCTTGAAGAACAGAGATGAAAACATCTCACAAAAAGAAGAATCCTCTTCTAACAAGATCAAAGATCTAAGAACAAGATCAAGATCTTCAATATAAAGAAGAACAAGATCAAAAAAAAGATCTAATCATAAAAGATTTAAAAGAAGTAACTTACTTCATTCATAGATCTTTTGATCTATAAAGGCACAGCCTTTTGATAAGAACAAGAACTTTGGTTCTTGAATCTTGAGGTAAAACCTCTTTTAAGAGAACAGAAAACTTGTTCTTTGATCCTAAATTGATCAAAATGCGCTCTGCGCTATTGGACAGTGCCTTGCACTCTTGAATTGCGCCTTTGCGCTTATTGGATTGGCGCACTGCGCCAGAACGCGCCATGTGTCAACCACAGATCGATTTGCGCTTTGCGCTCCTAAAAATAGCGCACTGCGCTCTTGGATTGGCGCACTGCTCCAGAGCTCGCCATGTGTCATTCACTGGCGCAGCGCACTGGCGCAGCGCACTCAGAAAGCGCACTGCGCTAACAGACTTGCGCTTAGCGCAGAGCGTGACACGTGTCACTTTCGCATGCGCGTAGCGCATTGCGCTCTTCGATTGGCGCAAGACGCCTGACAAGCCACGTGGCGCACTATCAGACCACTATAAATGCTATGCATTATTTAAAAGGGGCAGAGCCCAAGTAAAGGTCTAACATGCCAAATATAAATGCTATGCATTTAATTACAGAGCCCAATGCTTGGCATTATTAAAAGGGCAGAGCCCAAGCAAAGGCCTAACAGGCCAAATATAAATAAAATGTTAAACATTTTCAACTGGACTTAGCCCAATTCTGGCCATAAGTCCTCAATATAAATTGAACTGAGCACAACTGCTCTTTCAATCAATTTACTCCCGGTTCGAGGGTACATCTCTTTACTCCTCTGATATCTGTCGTTGTAATTCCTCAACGTCGTCAGAGAGGTAACGGGTCCTAACAACCACACACTGCTACGGACCGTGAGGTCCTTAAACTCATGGACTATGATGTCCTTAACCTTGACCGTGATGTCTTAAAACTAACAATGGACTGTGGGGTCCTTAAACTCATGGACTATGACGTCCTTAACCTCGACTGTGATGTCTTAAAACTAACAACGGACTGTGGAGTCCTTAAATCCATGGACTATGATGTCCTTAACCTTGAACACGATGTCTTAAAACTAACAATGGACCGTAATATCCTTAAACTAATTATCGACCGCAATGTCACTAAACTAAACAATAGAGCCCAATTGCTCTCTTGTCGGATCTAAACGATCCCGTTAAGTTGATCTTAGTCTAAAATTAGACAAACGTGTCCTTAACAAACGTTTAAGTTGATC
Source organism: Agapanthus africanus (assembly GCA_030015575.1). Lineage (NCBI taxonomy): Eukaryota > Viridiplantae > Streptophyta > Magnoliopsida > Asparagales > Amaryllidaceae > Agapanthus > Agapanthus africanus. The sequence continues at coordinate 401,283,113 of CM057347.1, forward strand.
TTAGCCTCAAATAAGGCTAACGTATCCTTAAACCCAACCCCCCAAACCCAAATCTAAGAAAGATACGGATTTGGACTAGTCCACGCCCTACAGGCGACAACATAACTTAGTCTCCGTATACAATCCACGGGCAACCACGAACACAAAACAAACACCCACGACACGAAGTGAACATATGGAGAAGGAGAAAGTTGTTACCGCGATGCGGTAACGTAATTAACTGAAGGGGCTTGCACCTGCAGGGAAGAGCGTCCCCACAATCAAAAACCCCTCAGACGAGGGGGAATCTGACGAAGTCTGCTATATCGGCCGCATCCGTTTAAACCTTCGATACACGGTGCCATAAATCAACTTGGCATCTTCGGAGAGATGGACGGATAGCACCAATTAGCATCTGCCCCGAATTTCAGGCAAGACGTCTGTCTTGCGCGTCTTTCGGAGGGGAACAGAGGACTTTTCGCGACATGTTTAACGCGAAATACTTCCCAGAGACTGCCCGATTCGACATGGAGCAGCAATTTATCCATCTACAACAAGGTTCAATGTGGACCAAGCCCGTAGATGAATATGACGCTGAATTTACCATACTCAGTAGGTAAGATATGTCTCAATATTCGATTTTCATTATCACATATTACACAGCTAACACAAGATCTTAACAGGTTCGCGGCACATTTGATACCAACTGCTGAGATCCGATCCAGAAGATTTCATCAAGGGTTAGATTCGGAAATCCAAGCTGCCTTAGCTACAGGGGATTTCCCAACCCATGAGTTGGCCCTGAAAGCTGCCCGCCGATACAAGACAGTAGTGAAAATGAGGGGCATACCTCATTCTGCCGGGATGAAGCGCCCTGCAACTCAGATGGCAGGAGGAGCCTCTTCAAGGACACCATTTGTGTCCAGGAGACCGGAAGTACCGAACAACCGGCCCAACCCAGCCTTTTGCACCTACTGTAGGAGAGATGGACATTTGGCGAAAGACATCCGGCGTGCAAATCGCCTTTGCTTAGTCTGCAACTCAGCTACTCATGACATTAGGTCTTGTCCTCGTAGACACAACCCAAATGCTGCACCTAGGCCAGCAATCACTTATCAGCAACGTCCAGCCATCCAGGCACCTGCTCCATGACTTGCACTACTTGCTCCACCTCCTCGTGGACCGACTGCACCTCCTCCTCGTCAGTTCCATCAAGCCCAAAGGAACGTACCTCAAGTACAAAGGAATGGGCAGAGGAATGGTCCTCCAGCAAGGAAGAATGTGCCGAGGCGACAAGCTTTCACAATGACTGTGGAAGAGGCTGAAGCCACCAGCCAAGTCATCACTGGTAACATTTTCCCTTCAAGCTTTACTTTCCCATCTATATATACATATCCAAACATTTTCCTTATACCTAAAACTATCCCATATAACTTAGGTACAATCTTAGTAGTCTGTAACACCCAGCCCCTTTTTATACGCCTTTATCCGTATTTCTTTTCACCTATATAATTTATTTATAATTATTTATTTATTTTCGAAACACCATTAAACCCTAAACTCCCAATCCATTTTCCTCCGCTATTTTCTCAAACCCTAATTCCAATCCCTTTATTTTTTCCATTTTGATTTTTTCCTCTAAATTCCTCAGCCCACTACCCATTTTCTTTCCTAATATTATTACCATTTCTAGCCCGGCCCTTTCATTTCATTTCCCTTTGTTTTTCCCTGCGGCCCAACTCTTTCCCAAGCCCAGCAGCCAGTTCATTATAATTCTTTTATTTTGCCAGCCCAGCCCATTCACCCTCCTCAGCCCACTTTGGAAATATTAAGATTTAAATTTAAACCTTCGGCCCAGCCCACTCCCTTCAGCCTTCACTCTAACCGCCTATACCCGACCCGCTTAAGACCCGACCCGCTTCGCTTTCATCTTCCTCAACGGCTCTCTCCGCCTTTCCCGCTCGCGACCCCTTTCAGTCGCTTCTGCCCACGCACTCACCCTCGTCGCTTGGCCGTTACTCCCCACGACGCACGCCCTTGACCCCTCCTCGTCGTCTCTCCTCCTTACTCCCATCACTTCTCTCTCTCTCTCCTTCCCTTCCTGTTTCTCCCTTGAACCCACGCTCACGCCAGCGCGTCGCGCTCGCCGCCGTCTCCTCACCGCTGTTTAGCCATCGCCATCGAGACCTCCTCATCTCCTCCACCTCGTCACCAAATTCCTCCACTCACCCACAACACCCTCGACTTCCTCCTCCTGCTCACCATCCCTCAAGCCACCGCACCCGAGCCCGGCCACCGATCCTCTCGCCGGCGAGCCTCCCCTGCACCCTCCTCATCATCACCATCATCGTCGTAATCTCCCACTCCCTCTCCCTGTTCTCACTCTCTCCCTTTCCGATCTCTCTCTCTCTCTCTCTATCACTCTCTCTCTCCTTCTCTCACCATTCCTCTGTTCTGTATCTTTCCCTCACTCTGTTTCTCTCTCCTCTCTCTCTCTATATATATATCACTCTCTCTCTCTCTTCCTCAATCTCTCTCTCTCTGTTCCCTCTCATCTCACCCTCTCACTCTAAATCTCCCTCCCTCTAACTCTCTACCTCTCTCTCTTCCTCACCCTCTCTCTGTCCTCTCACCCTTTCTCACTCCCTGCTCTCTCCAATTCTCTCTCTCCCTGCACACTCTCGCTCTCTAAATCTCATTCTTCCTCTCTCCGCAACGTCTCTCTACAACTCCATAACCACCCCACGACGGAGCCATAACATTGCCGAGGACTCGAGCTCGAGCCCAGTCGAGCTGCCGTGCCACGTTCGTGTCGCGATCGCGCCGTAGACGTACCGTCGTCAATACGTCACCAGGCAAGTATTTTACTTGCTTACATGCTATATATTCAGGTTACAATCTTTAATTGCATAGAACATAGTGTTACACTTTTGGATCAATTATGTGCCATACCTGTTCGACGTGTGTCCCCAATGAAAATACTCATCAAATTTGACGGAACTCAATTGTATAATCTGGCCCGTATGATTGTGAATGTATTATGTGAATTTCGTTGGATAATATGACCGTTAATAACCAAAATGACTACCCTCAAGTCTACTAGTAAAACTGGAATTTTATTGTACCTGAAAACCGCTAAAATCACCATAAATTATATACATACTGGAATGATGCGTTCGAGGGCTCAAATCGAAGCCAACTCGACGAAATTTAACCCTATACTAGTTTTCAGATATTCCTGTACTCAAACTGTGTCAATATTTGGATCGGAGTGAGACTCTGGACTGCAGTCCAGAGCGACTCAAATTGTTGCTTGCTGTTCCGTAATGGGTACCACAGGATTTCCTTAACTCATAGGTTACGGAACTCCACTGATTATTATAGGGGAATCTGTTATCTAGACAACACAGGTGGTTCCATCCCATTTCGTTATCATTTGTTATTTAATCTGCAATTTAAAAGATCGGGACGCATAACAGCCCCAACAGAATCAGAACTGACATATTAGTGTTAAACAGTGTATAACTCCTGACGTACAGATGCGATTGATGATCCATCTATTGCGTTGAAAACCTTACTGAAAACCCTAAAATTCATCCAACTGTAGCGTCGCTAAAATCTGATCCCAACTGGGATTAAAATGCGTTGCGAAACGGACTTCTGATTCTGAAACCAGATTTTCAGCCGTGAACGCTTAAACTGAAATGGCCATAGATAATGATCCTGAAACCCGATTGGCACGAAACTACAGTCGATGGATAGATAACCGAACATACTAATTATTACCTATTCATCGTCTCACTAAATTGTAACAGTACGATTTATGATAATTGTGCAAGTGGTAGGTTATTGATTGAGGACATCCTAAACTTGCTTTATATACTGCTTATGCATCATATTATACACATGTCGTTGCATTGATAACATAGTGATAACGTGCATTTACCCGGTGTTAGGCTTTAGTGATGATTGTGGCAAGTACGTCAGTGTTCGTGTATCAGTGAATAAGTGAAAGTGATACGTACTTGTACACAATCAGTGACCCTATTATTCTATTGCATTGTCGACGTCTGTGGGATGCGTGTACGTGTGACTATAAGTGGTATAGGACACTTATGGAAGCGCTTGCACGGGTGTCACAGATAAGGCACCAGACACTGCCATTTATCTTAGGTATTAGTCGGGACGTGCTTGATGGAGGTCCTGCCTCCAGTTCTCGTGCAGACGTGTCACGGATCGATTAGTATTTAGGGTTATGGTTAGCGTTTGATGTAGACCACGGGGTGTGGGGTAGTTCAAGTGTGAGTTCAACAGAATCTCGGGAGTCCCATGCCGGCTTATATATTTAGGGAGATATATGGAGACTTACAGGGTATGTGATTATCACCGTGATATGCATGTTGGGCCCGTGGTCCCTTGCCCTTGGGTTCTACCCTTGGGTGGAGGACACTCGCGAGTGGTTGACTCTCACACTTGGACTGATGATAGGCTTAGTGACCTGTACAATGAGACTTAGAGACTGATAGGGATACTGGCATTGTTATATCTTACCTACTGTGTTGACATACGTGGCATATCGTTCTACTGCTTTTACTGTTTCGCTGCATTGATTACTGCATATTTATATTCATGTTGTCATTGATTTACTGTTATACATATCTATTACCACTGTTAGAATTGTCACTTGATTTTTTATATATTATATTGCTATTGTGTCGCTCTGACGACCTGAGTATGCATGCTCAGTGTGAGGAGAAGATTTCGCCTGGACCAGGACTAGACGTACATCACGGACATCTTGATTTACCATCCAGGGTTATACCCTTTTGTTTCCCATCAGGTTAGTTCTTTACATTGTTTTGTTTCAGTTACTGCAATTCTCATTAGCTGCGTGTTATTTACTGATTACCAGTTAAAACTAGAAGCCGAAGTGTGACTACGGCAGGACTTTTCCTTGACCGTAGGAGCATGGCTGGCCTTGTCAACCCCTCGTATTCCGTATTTTGGGAAGCGGGGCGTGACATAGCCTCACTCCCTACACTAGCACTCTTCGATACTGGAGCATCTCATTGCTTTATATCGCAACGGTTCGTCCGAACTCATGCGATTCTGGTCAAACCCCTCGTATTCAGCAGGAATGTCAGTTCAGGGAACGGCGTTCTAAAGGCAGTAATGGGATACGACCTGTGTCCAGTGGTCGTCTGCAGCAGAGAATTCTATGCTGACTTCAAGGTGCTGGACATACTGAATTTCGATGTCGTTTTGGGTATGGATTGGCTCGGAACATTCTATGCTACCATTGTCTGTCGTCAAAAGAGGGTAGTCTTCGAGATTCCAGAACATCCGATCTTCTATTTCAAAAGTGGAGACCGTACCCTGGAGCCAAGTACATACAAGGCAAAACCGAAGAAGACAGTGATTGCAGCACTTCAAGCGGAGGAAGGATCAAAGCCATAGATAGTTTGAGAGTTCGACGATATATTTCCTGAAGACATACCAGGTTTGCCTCCCAATCGAGCTCTTGAATTCAGCATTGCTTTAGTACCTGGAGCACAACCGGTGATCAAAGCACCGTATCGGTTAAGTCCTGAAGGTTTGAAGGAAGTCCGAACTCAGTTGGACGAATTATTGGCGAAATGATGGATTCGTCCCAGCACTTCAAGTTGGGAATCACCAGTTCTGCTTGTAAAGAAGAAGGAAGGTTCATATCGAATGTGCATTGATTATAGAGCTCTGAACGATGTAACTATAAAGAACAAGTATCCACTACCACGCATCGACGATCTGTTCGATCAGCTTGCGTCTTTTCCAAGTTAGATCTTCGTTCGGGTTATCATCAGGTGAAGGTCAAAGAATCTGATATCCATAAAACGACATTCAGAACTCGCTATGGGATGCCTTTTGGAGTGACCAACGCACCGGCTATATTCATGAACCTAATGAATCAAGTTTTCCGAGAGTATCTAGACAGGTTTGTTGTCATCTTCATCGACGACATCCTGGTGTATTCTAAGAGTCGGAAGGAACATGCCGAACACCTACGAATTATCCTGAAAACTCTACGACAGCATCAACTCTATACCAAGTACAGCAAATGCGAGTTTTGGCTAGATCAAGTTGGTTTTCTCGGACATATTGTATCCGGCGATGGAATCTTTGTGGATCCAGCTAAAGTTTCAGCAGTAAGCGAATGGCCGACACCGAAGTCAGTGAAGGACATTCGAAGTTTCTTGGGTCTAGCAGGATATTACAGAAGGTTCATTGAAGGATTTTCGAAGATTGCAACACCCCTGACCAAACTCACACGTAAAGATGAAGAATTCATGTGGTCAGAAGCATGCGAGCGAGCTTTCGTAGAACTCAAGTCAAGATTGACATCAACACCTATTCTCGTCATACCGGACCAATCTGGAGGTTTCGAAGTGCATTGCGATGCATCCGGTAAGGGATCAGGATGTGTTCTACATCAGCACGGTAAGGTTGTGGCTTATGCTTCAAGACAGCTGAAGATTCATGAGCGCAATTATCCGACGCATGATTTGGAGTTGGCGGCCGTTATCTTTGCTCTTAAGGTTTGGCGCCATTATCTTCTCGGTGAACGAGTGGACATATATACAGATCATAAGAGTCTGAAATATGTGTTTACTCAGAAGGAGTTGAATATGCGACAGAGAATATGGTTAGAACTCATGGCAGATTTCGACATAAACCTGCAATATCACCCAGGGAAGGTGAATGTAGTACCTGATGCCCTTAGTCGCCAACCAATAGCATTGAATCTCACCGCACAGTGGAAGCTTCAACAAGACTTGCATTAAATGGAGATTGAGGTGATCGTGCCAGGTAACGCTTCAAGTTTGATGAACTTACAAGTTCAATCTACCATTGTCAATCAGATCAAAGCAGCTCAAGCAAGTGATGCTAAGTTGCAAAAGATCAGAGAACAAGTGGAAAATAGACTTCGAACATACTTCATCATCCATGAAGACGGATCTTTGAGATACAATAGTAGATTGTGTGTACCAAAAGGTCCTGTGCGAGAAGCGTTGATGAAAGAAGCTCACAACTCCCCTTATTCAGTACACCCTGAAGGTACAAAGATGTATAAAGATCTGCATCAAAATTACTGGTGGCATGGAATGAAGCGTGAAGTAGCCAGAAGCGTCGCTAAATGCTTGGTGTGTCAGCAAGTAAAGGCTAAACATCACAGGACAGCTGGTTTACTTCAACCATTACCTATCCCAGAATGGAAGTGGCAACACATCACCATGGATTTCGTGACCGCACTTCCTCACAGCACGAATGATAACGATGCGGTATGGGTTATCGTGGATCAACTCACAAAGTCGGCTCACTTTATTCCTTTTCGAGTTGGCCAATCTACTGAGACACTAGCAAAGAAGTATATGGAGGTAAGAATCTAAGTATGATTTAAACTCTTCAATATGTACTATCTCTTATACCCATGAACTTATGCAGGAAATCGTGATATTACATGGAGTACCGGTTTGCATTATTTCCGATCGTGACACCAGATTTCGATCGCAATTTTGGTAAAGTCTGCAAGCGAGCTTGGGAACAAGTCTGAACTTCAGCACAACTTATCATCCACAAACAGATGGTCAGTCTGAGAGAACTATTCAAATCTTAGAAGATATGCTAAGAGTGTGTATGCTAGACTTCGGAGGATCATGGGAAGATCACCTACATCTTGTGGAGTTTTCATACAACAACAACTACCAAGAAAGTATAGGAATGGCACCTTTTGCAGCACTATATGGAAGGAAGTTTCGACCGCCATTAAGTTGGGACGACATCGGAGATAGGGAACTCCTTGGACCTGAGATGATAGTAGCAAATGTTGACGAGGTTCGCACTATCAGGGAAAGAATACGCATAGCCTAAGATCGACAGAAGCACTGGGCTGATGCAAAGCGCCGTCACTTGGAGTTTCAATCGGGAGAACATGTATTTCTGAAGATATCTCCGAACCGTGGAGTGATTCGTTTTGGAAGAAGGGGTAAGCTCCGTCCGAGGTATATTGGACCGTTCGACATACTCGAACGAGTCGGTGAAGTGGCTTATCGCATGGCACTTCCACCTTCATTGGAAGGAGTGCACAATGTGTTCCAATATCCCAACTCAGAAGGTATGTGAGTGATCCCAACCATATTCTCGTTCACTCCGAGCTCACTGTACAGCCAGATTTATCCTGTGAGCAACAACCTGTTGAGATCCTGGATAGAAAGGTGAAATCACTTTGGAACAAGGAAGTCAACTTGATTCGAGTGATGTGGAGGAAAGATTCACCAGGAGAATCAACATGGGAACGTGAGGAAGACATGCGTTCAAGATACCCTCATTTATTTGTAAACTAGTCCTTAAAATAAATTGTAAATTTCGAGGACGGAATTTTTGTAAGGAGGGTAGACTGTAACAACTCCAATTTCAATGTACAGAAAATTGTTTAAAAGTTAATGTACAATTGGGGTATTTGCAATCCTGTGTACACTATAAGTATTTGTTTTACTTTAGAACAGCAAGAAAGTACTTGTAGCACATTGGTAAAGCCTTGCACTGCTGTGACGTAGCCCCTGTGATGGAATCCCCCAGCCACATTATCTTTTTAATTAATTTTCTTTTAATCTTTTAGAAGCCCAAGGGTTTGCATATGCACTATACGTAATATGATAAGTTACAGAATAAATAAACATGTGCACGAGGGTATATGAGACGACGGGGACACGTGGCGACGATCTAACCCAATTCCACCGGAATTGGACCGGCGAAAATCACCAAAAGACCGGCATCGCCGGTTCCCACCGTAGGTAATTCTCTGATATTTTTGCCCGAGCACCCCTTGGCCTACCCCACTACCCCCATGTTGTTTGTTTACTCTGCATTCATCCAGAGAACAATAAAATGCGTTTTAAATCAATTTTTAATGCAATTTTTAATGCATTCTTTAACCCTCTAAACCCTAATTTTCCCTTTATATACCACACTCCATTTCACCCATCCTCACTCAGAAATTCCCTGCCAAAACTCTCAAAAAATTCTCAAGTCCTTTTAGTGTGCAAGTGGAGTTAGCGAAGGGTGAAGTTCCGGCGATGTTCCAAGGAGATTCCGGCGACGAAACGACGTCCCGAAGCCTTCCTTAGTTTCCCCTCCCCCTTCTCTTGTTTAATAGCTAGTAAGTCCCTTCTTCCCCTCTGTTCTACTAACTTAAAAACTTTCATTTCTAAAATCCGACGGAAGCGGAGTTAATCCGACTTCCGATTCGGTTTTTCCTTAAAAAAGTTATTTTTCTTAAACAATCAATACCATACTCTCATATAATGTTTAAAAAACATTAAAAAACACTTTAAAACAAGTTTCATCTCAAAATAATCTTTTATGCAATTTTTATCGTATTTTTACAGTAAAATACCACATACTTCATTTCCGACATAAAACAACATAATACTTGTATTACCTTTAGATAACTCACGAGGTAATGACATACCTCATCACAACACACATCTTTGACATAGCACGATGAAGTTTTGGAAATATATTCATGGGATAATACGACATTACAAATAAATACCATTAACTTGCAAAACCATTTCTTTAAAAAAGTGTATTAAACAATTCCTTACAATTGCGCCTCTACAACCCACTTTTGGGGACCCCGTTCGGGATGGTGCGGGTTATCGCATATCCTCGGGCCTAGTAGAGCGAGATGCAGACCTCCGAAAGAAGCATTCGATCTCGATGAAATTTTAATGCATTTTTTTAGAAAATGAGATTTCTACAAGAAAATAAATAAAATTTATTTTCATTAAATATATATGTATATAATTATTATCAAAATATCTATTTTAATTATATTATATAAATATTCCAAGTTTTCTAAATCAAAGGAATCACCATTAAATGAAAATACCATCAAAATACAAAACAATTCCAATATTTCAATAAAATACCATATACTATGAAAACTAGATTCTACTCACTAGAAATTTTACTTTTATAAAATATACATCTATGAAAACTCTAAAGATGATAATTAAATACTTGAGGTGTATTTTAAAAATTATATCAAACTATTTTACATAAACCTCCTCAAGTTATACTAAATTACAATAAGGATCCTAGTAAACATAGGTTTAAGCGGAACCAGTTCTCTTGAGTCTCAGGGAGCCGGAGAATATGGGTGCTTGCCTATCTAAGGTAGACAATCTAACAAATGGTGTTATCAACACGGTAATTTTCTTGGAAAAGACATAAATCCTGCCGTCCATGTGCAGCAGTTACCGATAACATCAAAACTAATTCAGGATTTCAATTTCTTTTCAAAGTATCTGACTCAGACTGAGTCTCAATCTAATCAATTTGTCTTGAATGTGATTCAAGTATAAACTACAATACAACATGAATCCATAAATCCGTCTATTCAATCTATATCAATCTATATTAACTGAACCAAACCATGGATATACTCAGTTTACATGACTCTCTATTTATATCCATTCCATCTACTGATATCATGGTTTCGGCAAGTCATCCATCTATATAACAAAACAATACAATCAATACAAAAGACATCATGGGGTTTATAAGGGGTAGATTGGTACGGAAGGTGTTAGAAGTGGCACGAGACTGTAACCATAATACACCTAACCTGAATATCCATTGCTATTGTACCGTGGCTGAACGGTTCCTTGTGCTCTGTATACCTTAGTTTTCGGAATAGTGGGACTCCTCTCGTATACACTGGTATTTTCTGTACCAAACTATAAACAACAGCGTTAACAATATAATCAAACAATATAGTCATATTCTCTTCTGTCTATACTATCTTTGGAACTTACCGAGAGATTGTTCGCCGACGATATTCCTTTCTTCTTTCTTTGGAATGTTGTCAGGTGATTCTGACGCATTAGAGACTGAGCCTAGCACTGAGGATTTGGAGCAGTTTGCGTTTGACCCGGAGCTTTAGACACTTGTACATATTTATTTCATTTCAGTTATGCCATTGTTTAAGCATCGCTTTCTACTCATGTATTTACATTTCAGTTGTACCAGTACAAGAATGCTTAATAAATAAAGTTGCTGTTCATTTACATTCCTGTCTCTTGTGTACTTTATTTTATATTGCTTAGATACGCTTAGCGTGTTTACTTCTGAGTAAATACGTAGCGGGCCTTGCCATGTCCCTTCCCCGTATATTGGGAAGCGGGGCGTGACATTGATAAGCAAACTCATCCGAACCCAACAAAGCCTATCGGCGACAATCACCGTACAGCCCGGTCTCTTCGTCAAAGAGTGTCGCATACCGGGTCTGGGGGGTGAAAACTGTTAGACCCCTAATAACCTAATAAGCCATGTCTATATGAAACTCATAACCATCCGATATACAACTAATAACCCTTATCATTTTTTCTCAACCGCCATGGCCAGGGACTTATGGTTATAGTTTATCATGCAATGCGCGACATCAACTCCCTATACCGGGAGAAGCGAGTCCTGTAAGTTCATATTGCTCGTGTCGTGTCAACTACGGCGGTTGCGGAATCAAAAACTTTAAATTTTACTAGAGTACTATAAACTATAACCCTAGAAATCGAATCCAAACACTAAACTAAACTAAAGAGTTAATCTAGTAGGTTGAGGACTACAACTTTTGAAGACGCGTCCTTCGGGTCTTTTGTGGTTCTCTTCTTAAGCTTCTAGGGTTATGGGATCAAGCTTGCAAGGTAGTCTTTCTACGCCGAAGATGATCAACCCGAAGATGCCAATTCAACCTTTAGCTTCTAGTAATAAGCTAAAGAAGCAACTAAAGATCAAGGTTTGCTAAGCCTTGAAGTTTAGAAGTATAGTATTAATGTGAATAAGCTCTCTTTATTTTTCCTTACAAACTCAAGAGAGCAAATGAGGAAGAAGATGAACAAGAGAATGTCAACTCAAGAAAATGGCTAGCAAAAAGATAATGTGTAACGACCCCAATATTACTATACCTTCGTGTTTTATTTCTTTAGTAAAATATTGTATTTATTTATTCTTAGTATTTTTCGTATATTTTGCTATCTATTAAATATATTATTTTATTATTCCATCTATTTTTCCTAAACCCATTTCTTTAAACTAAATCTTAACCTATTTCAAATTAAACGCAAGACCTGACCCAGCCCATAACCCAAATCCAATTTCATTTTCATTTTCTTTTATAAAACTATGAGCCCAAAATCCCACTTTCTTTTCAAGCAACATTATATATTTAATTCTAATTAAATATGCCCATGAACAACCTTGTAGCTCATTGGTTTAGTTCTTGCATTGTTATTCCATAAGTTACATGTTCAAATCCACATTCTTGCTATTATTTTTATCTATTTTTTTTTAAACTCTCTCATAACCTACAAATGAGACCTTTCATTTCATCTTTCTTTTAACTCTCAAAATGTATGCATATAATAATTAGTATGATTATGATTATGAATTATTATAATGACCATATTAATATTGTTTTATATGTTCTCTCCTTCATTGTTCATCCTCCTTCAAAAAAATTATTTCAATTTTTCATCCTTAGAGTTCTTAAAGTTTCGGCGCCACCGGAGCTCACTTCGTCCCTAGGAATTCAAGACCGAAGTATTGTACCATTCACAAATTTCGTAAGTATCGCTTACATTTCTTTTCTTTCCTCTCAAAATCTACATAGAGAATACTTTTAGAAACTAACTTGATCCTTGTCTTGATTGCTCGAGCCTAGGTCACCTAGACTTGTTTTTGCCGCTAGAATCAAATCGGTGAACCGATTGTTATACCGACTCACACAACCCGTTAGTCTTCTCTCCTCCTTCTTTTCTCTACTTGAAATTCATCCTTTTACCATGCCTCTATCATGCCGAATCTTGAGATAACTAGTTAGTCTTATGATAAAGTTTTTTGTTAAATTAAAAAATGGTTGAAATAAAGCATATATGTTTAGTTATAAAATCATGCATGCAATGGTCGATAACATGTTAAGTATTATTGTTTTAGACGGTTAATCATGACCGGATATATGTTTGCTTCACATATGTTAATTCATGTTATTTATCGCTAAAATTTTAATTATTTATATTTATTTCTGTATACAAGAAAACAAAGTTATAAATAAATACCATAGATTTATCATTTTCAAATACGATCTTTATCATTAAAATAATTTTTATAAATTAATTTCCACTTCTGGAAATTCTTGGAATATTAGGATAAAATAATAGATAGAATTCCAAATCTACAGTAAAAATTTCATATCAAACCGAATAACGGTTTAGAAGTTACGTAGTTTTTATTCACTGTTTTTAAAACCAGAAAACTGCCAATAAGGGTTTTCTTCGAGAGACCATAACTCTTTAATTTTTGATCCAAATTAAGTGTTTTCAGATGTTTTGAATATCTAAATCGAAAGATATATATTTTATTAGTTTTAAGTTTTTATTGAAAATAGACGTAAAATATAGAAAACCGCATTACAATATTAAGCGATGAATCTGGACAGAATCTGTCATGATTCGCACACTGTTTTTAAATAGGACACAACTCGAACTCTCGATATCCGTTCGTGAAAATATTTAGATGTGTAGATGCACAATTGATAGAACTATAATTTCCTGTATATTAGATTATTTAGAAACGTATGAAACAACCCGATATAGGTTTTTCAATATAACATATAGTTGCTGTCCAGAAATCTGAATTTCTGTTTTAAATGCCGATGTTAAAATGATCATAATTGGAGCTTCAGAAATCCAAATCATGTGAATCTTGGTGTTTTGGATAATTACATCGAAAAAACTACAATTTTATATAAATATTCGTAACCTGAAACCTGATGAAAATTAAGTCAAACTGCGTTTTAAAAATATATGACGGTGCTGAACAGATTCTGATCTGTTTTGCTCGACGATACGAAAATGGGTTTATTTCCCAAACCGATAGTCGTATTTAGGCGATACTGAACTCACCAGTGCACAACACTTAGATATATATTTCTATTTATATTCCGAAATTGATTGACTTGATTGATTAGTCATACACAATACTTATTTACAATATTGTTTTTGGACATTACTTGTATACTTATCTCATATCATGTTCTATGATTACTTATTTATTTTTATCTTTATGACTTGTGATTAAACCATTACATGCAAGAATTGACTTGATCTTGACACGACTCAATCATGAAAACTTGAACCCAATATGCACACTTGAACCAACTTGACTCGAACCATGAATACAATTGGTATGATTTACACTTAATATGACTACATGAACTCAATCTTGAAACTTGATATCATCACCTTTTGTATTCATAGATTCGATCAAGACTCATAACATTAATCATAGACTAATATACGTAGGGTATTAGGGTAGTTTAAGTATGAATCCAACGGAATCTCATGAGTCCCATTATTACAAATAACGTCGCTGTGGTACCGGGCTAAAACGGTACAGATAACGTTGCTGTGGTACCAGGTCGAAACGGTACATCACGAATTCACGAATAAGGGCCCGTGTTTCCAAATCCCTGAATGGTAGCCTGTTGGGTTTGTGAATACTTCAATAATAATTGAAGCCCCGATTGCTTTTGGGCCCGTAATTCCTTGCCCCTGGATGATAGCCTTGGGTTCGAAAATACTCTTGAGATTTGGTTGACATTCACACTTGAACCCACGTTAGTTAAATTTACCATTTTAGAGACCTTTTAGGATACTTATATTCACTTCATGTTCACTATACCTACACTCCACGGCTATGTTATACTCGTTTGTTATGCTCATGTTACATTGCCATGCTTACATAGTTTCCAATAATATTACCATGTTATACTTGTTCATGTTTCATTTCCATTCATACCATATCATATGTCACTTTGCATATTCACTTATATACATTCATATCACACTTTTCTTAGGGACTTACCGAACGCAAGTTCGCTGACGGGTATTCTACCTATCTTTTGTTTTTTTTGAAATGTTCGTCAGGTGACTTAGGTTTAGAGGAGGTGGAAGCAACTGCAGAGGATTACAACCTTTTCTCACATGAGGCAAATCATTAGTTTTCTTCCCAGTTTTTTTCTTTTTCAGTAAGCCATGTGTTCAGGCACTTTTTTTTATATATCTTTGTTTTCAGATATCATGTATTCAGTTTGAAACTTGTAAAAGTTGGGAATGCAAATATATAAATTTGGATTTTCATTATCATGTCTTTTCTTATCATTTTATATTGCTTATATATGCTTAGTGTTTTTGTTTCGAGAAAGGATCTTCTCGGAATAAATACGTCGCGGGCTTGTCACATGCCGTTACTGCTCTTTTAGGAAGCGGAGCGTGACATAATGTCATCATCTCCTGCCCTTATCTCTTTATCTCTTCATACAAATAAACAATAGCACACTACTAGAAGAGATGAGAGTAAGAACGAAGCCACCTCATGTGTACACACATATACACACATATGTATGTATGTATGTATGTATGTATGTATATAATCAAGTATACCAAAATACCCTGTATTTATAATAAATATGTATAACCGTATTTCTACCAAAATACGAATACCGTATTTGTATCGAAAATACAAAATACGCGTATTCATATTAAGAAAGAAATACATGTATTTGTATCAAAACACAAATACCCGTATTCATACAAATACACGTATTCATATAAATATCGTATTCGTATTAAAATACAAATACCCAAAAGAGAGCAATATAATACTAGTTCCAAATCTGGCTATCTTTAAAACCTACCTAGGTATCTGTCGAAGAGAAGGCTGACAAGTAAACTCGTCTGTATCCCTACTGAGCCTAACAATGCCAATCTCCATACAGTCCGGTCTGTTCGTCTAAGAGTATCGCATATCAAGTTTAGGGGGGTGGAAAACATCAGACCTCTAATAACTTGATAAGTCGTATTGATGTGGCTCAAGACCATCCGAGAAACTACCGATCAAACTATCAATAAATCTCAACTGCCCTGGCAATGGTCTTAAGGTTTCGGCCTACTGTACACATTGCGACATCGACTCCTTATACCGGGAGAGACGGACCCCTGACAATCGCCCACTGCCTCCATGTGGCTCGGGACTGTACCTAACTAAAACCTGTTTGCATGACTCCTTTGAGCCGTGGTAAGATAGTAATCAAAGCACAGTGGAAACTCACACAAGAAAAATGATGATCTCAGGTCAACAAACTAACTTGTACTCATGTCACTTGAGAGCTGCTATCTGACATTAGGTATAGTACCATCCAGCAACTCCTGGCGAGTCCGTACAGTGTAACTCATAACCCAATGAGCACCTGTATACTATCTTTGGTGCCGTACACAATGGCTGTAGGACCGACCATCTTCCCTTACGGAAATAAGAAATGTATACACTAGTCTACTCTGGAGTATTGATGCCCAGTCTCGATAATCCTACGACTAGGGACAATTTTAAGGATGTGCTTATAGACTACCCAGCCCCCACGAGTATGATTGCCATCACAACGCTGGCAGTCAAACAAAGATCTTATGGGCTTTATCAACATGTATTAGCGATACGTAAAAAGAAACATATACACATCTTAAGATAGATACAAACCAGATAGCATATTATCATATCGAGCAAGACTGTCAAATACATATATATATCCCAAGTATCCAAAATGTAATATACAATCCTGTACTATACAATAATGGCCTTTAGGGTATATATACCTAACAATCTTCCACTTGCTCTAAGGCCAAGTATTGGCATATCGTAAACCTATCATCTCGAATAGCTTCTCGAATTGTGTCTGAGGGATGGCCTTAGTAAATGGATCTGCAGTGTTGTTCTCCGTATCTACTCTCCGCACCTCAATCTCCTGGCGATCCACGATCTCCCTGATAAGGTGATACCGTCTTAAGATGTGTCTGGATTTTTGATGGGTTCGTGGTTCCTTCACTAAAGTAATAGCCCCGTTGTTGTCGCAATACAAAGGTATTGGACCAACAATGGACCGAACCACCTGAAGTTCAGAAATGAACTTCTTCAAGCGTTGATTTCTTGGGTCACATGATTATGAGAGATGGTATATGTGTGGACCCGAAGAAGATCGAGGCCGTTCAGCATTGGCCCAGACCGACATCAGTTACGGAGGTCCGCAGTTTCCTAAGCCTGGCTGGCTACTACCGACAATTTATTCAGGACTTCTCCCGTATCGCTGCACCGTTGACCGGGTTGACCCGGAAGGGAGTTCCTTTTGATTGGACCGTGGCATGCGAGTATAGCTTCCAGCAGTTGAAGACTCGTCTGACTACTGCACCAGTGTTGTCATTGCCTTCGGGATCGGGCGGATTCGTGGTTTATTGCGACGCTTCGCGAGTGGGACTAGGTTGCGTGTTGATGCAGTACGACAGAGTTATCGCGTATGCTTCTCGGCAGCTGAAGACACATGAACAGAACAATCCTACGCACGATTTAGAGATGGCTGCAGTGGTGTTTGCACTCAAGATCTGGAGACACTACCTATACGGAGAGTTGTGCCAGATATTTACGGACTACAAGAGCTTGAAGTACATATTTCAGCAGCGAGACCTGAATCTGAAACAGTGCCGTTGGATGGAGCTGGTGAAAGACTATGATTGCGAGATCCTCTACCATCCGGGCAAGGCGAACGTGGTGGCAGATGCTTTGAGTAGGAGGCCCGGAGGAAGCCTATCTTATTTGAGCGCCGTACAGAGGCAGTCGTTGGCAGATTGGCAGATTTAATGCGACAGCCGAGTTGAGTTCGAGTTCACTCCGACAGGGGGACAGCTTGCGCATATTCGTGCATGTCCGCAGTTGCTTGACCGTATTCGCGAGGCACAACCCAGTGATGACCGTATTTCAGAGATCATGGAGCAGATTAGGCAGGGCAAAGATTTCGAGTTCGTGATCGATGATCAGGGAGTACTGCGATTTAGGACCCGATTGTGTGTACCAGATTCTGAGGGACTGCGGCGTGAGATTCTTGAGGAGGAGCATAGATCGATATATAGCGTTCATCCAGGTTCCACCAAGATGTACCGCGATCTGAGGGATGTCTATTGGTGGGACGGAATGAAGAGGGACGTCACAGACATCATGTCAAGATGCCTGACTTGCCAGCAAGTCAAGACCGAACACCAGAGGCACGTTGGAGAGTTGCAGCCTTTGCCCATTCCGGAGTGAAAATGGGAGCAGATTTCTATGGAATTCGTTGTGGGTCTACCCAGGACCAGTCGAGGGTATGACTCCATCTGGGTGATCGTGGATCGATTGACGAAAGCGGCTCACTTCCTGCCAGTGAAGATGTAACAACTCCAATTTTTGGTATACATAAATTTGATTTAAATTTGAAGTATACTTGGAGTATTAATGTTGCTGATAACACTTTAAGTATCTATTTCCCTACAATAATTACAAGAAGGAGCTTATAGCTCATTGGTAATACCTTGCACTGCTGAACCAAGCCACCAAAGTTCGAATCCCATGCCCCACATTATTTTTAGTTTATTTTTCTTTAAAAATCCTTGGAAGCCCAACAATCCACAGGCCATAACTCCCAAATATTGAACTGAACCCAAAAATTGAAGTATGCCAAAGTCTACGTCGGAGAGCCCCGCACCCAACCATGGCCGAACCCGGCCGGGACGGCCAACTCGGCCGGCCGGCCGGAGTTGGGCCGATGGCCGGGGTCCCAACACAAAAATTGTGGCTTTTGGCATTCTGAAACTCCCTGTTAACTCCAATTTATTTGATCGGTTTTTCAATGTTAAATACAACCAAATTAATACAAATTTTAATGCTTTTTATTTAAATTTTTATAATTTTTAAAACCCTTCACCTACCCTACCCTAGCTATCCTATAAATAGACCCCTACCCCTACCTTCTCATTTCAAAACCATAGAATTACTCTCTTGAAATTTCCACAAGAAAGTGTGCTTTGAAACCGAGTTCACGGCGAAGCGCTGACGGATTCCGGCGACGTGCTTTGAAGCAACCGGCGACGAAACCACACCTCGGCCTTTCTCCCTAGTCCTCTTTACTCTTTAGAAGAGTTTGAAAACCCGTAAGTCCCGTTCTTCTCTCTTTTCTATTTCTTAAAGTACGGAATTACGAACCCCGACGGAAATCGGAACAAAACGATTTCCGATTCGGTTTTTCTACAAAATCCCACTTGTCACCTAATCCATAATACCTAAACATATTCATGATGACTATTAATCACATAAAAATCAATTTAAACAAAGTTTCTCACATAAAATGATAACTTTCTTGAAATATCGTATTCTTTTCATAAAAATACCATAAAGTTTATTTTTCTTGTTCTAATTAATTCCCTCATTCCTAAACATGTTCATCTTGATCACTAAACTTGTAGAAATCAATTTGAATGAGTTTTCACACATGAAATGATAACGTTTACAAATACCGTATTCTTACACTTAAATACCTTCATGTTTAATATATCATATTTAACCTCTAAACTTCACTAAACCTTAAAATAAATCACGAGATAATGACCTACCTCCACACACACGTAAATACAACCCTAATTGATATTCCAAAAATTTAGAATACGAAAATACAGGACTTTACATTAAAATACCATAATCTTCATAAAACCATTCTTAAAGATTTTAGATTTGTTACACTTTTTAGTAAATATTTCTTACTAGGAAAATATGATAAGTTGTGGACATCGATCGTTTATCTAAACTGACTTTGTGGTGTCTAGGCTAGGCAAGTGAGCTTGGGTAACTTTAAAAGGCCCGCCTCACGATTCGTGAGCGGATCCCTCCCTCCTTACTTGTACTTACCTGGCCACAATTGGCGGTGAAGAGGCGATTTGAGCCTTCTAATGACTTGTCGTTTAGACCTTTAGAAATAGGCTAGTTGGCTTAGAAAACCCTAGAATCTAAAATACGGAAAATTACACTTTTCAAATAAATACCTTATATTTATAAAACCGTTTTCTAAATGAATAGTATTTATTAAATCTTTGCAAAGCACCGCTAAAACACATCTTTGGGGAACCCGTTAGGGATAGTACGGTTCATCGTGCACCCGCGGGCTAGTAGTGCGAGATTCAGACCTCCGTAAGGAGCATTCAGTCTCGAAAGGTTTAAGATACGACATTTGAGAAAAATGAGATTTTGGAAAATAAAATATTTATTTTAAATTACTCTTGTATTATTATATATCTAATTATCATTTAAACACTCATTTTATTATAAGATAAAGTTTCCACTTTTTTCTAAAATTACAAGATTAAAAGTTACATTAAAATACCATGAATTTCAAATAAATCAATTAATACCTTTATTAGGATATATTCACTAGAATAACACAAATAAAATTCACACTCATTATAACTATAAAGATGAATAATAAATACTTGAGGTGTATTTTGAAAACTATACAAAAGTACTTTTTACATAAAACCCCCTCAAGTTTTATAAATTACAATAAGGACCCTAACAATTTAAGAACTTCAAAATACCTTTCTTTTAGTCTGACTCGGGTTAGAGTCTGACTATTTCTGACTTGAATGTGATTCAAGTCAATCTATATTCTTTTATAATCCAACTCAATATGAATACATGAATCCCTGAATCCAGTTAACAATCTATTCAATTTGACTGAATCAAACCATGGATATACATCCATTATCCTGTTATTCCATTTACCTGATTATGCAGTTACAACATGTTTACTAATATCATGGTTTTGGTCAGTCATCCAACTTACACATTACAATACAACAATAATGTTAAAACACTACGGGGTTTTAAGGGATAGATTGGTACGGAAGGTGTTAAAGGTGGCACGAGGTGGTCAGATTAAGACACCTAACCTGAATCCCATTGCTGTTGTACCGTGGCATAACGGTTCTTTGTACTTTCCTTTTGCCCTGGTCTCTAGCATATAGAGACCCCCCTCGTATACACTGGTATCCTTCTGTACCAAGCTACAAACAACAACGATAACATAACATTACAACAATAGTTTACATTTTAAAAATTGTACCTTCTTATTCTGTCTTCTCTACTTCCCTCTTACCTTTGGGACTTACCGAGCGACCTGTTCGCTGACGACATTCTGTTTCTCTCTTCTTTGAATGTCGTCAGGTGATCTGGACCTGGCAGAAGTTGAGCCAACACAAGAAGACTTGGAGCAATTTGCCGAAGACCCTGCAGTATAATTTCATTGTACACTTTTCTTTTCAGTACTTTCCATTTCCTGTTATGCCACTGTTTAGGCATCTTTATTTCAGTTGTATTTTCCTTTCCATGTATTGTACAAAGAATGTTAATAAATAAAAGTTGTTGTTCTTTTTATACTCTTGTCTCTTGTGTATTTATTTTATATTGCTTAGCTATGCTTAGCGTATGTACTTCTGAGTACATACGTAGCGGACCTCGTCGCGTCCCCTTCGTCGTACACTGGGAAGCGGGGCGTGACAGGTTTTGTTGGTGGCCCATGCAGGTCAGAGCTGTATGAATCCCTGTCATGCAGTTCTGGTCTGTGTGAACAACCTAAGCAATATAACACAAGAACCAACAACTAAAACATTCTTTACAATTCATATTCCTTGAATCTTGCAAATTTCTATTCCTTGAATCTTATCATTTCATGTATTTTAGTCTGTCCTAATCCGAATTTTTCTTCAAGGTTATGGATTCCCCGAACAACACCAGGACCAACGTCAACAACACCCCTTCAGCACTACCTCTTACACCAGCTGTTCCTGCACCACCCACTGAGCAAACGATGCTATTTGAGGTGATCCGCAGTCTTCTCGAGGGACAGCAACAGCTTTTGAACCGTCCTGAGACCGATGCACCGGGAGTGAAGCAATTCAGGGTTTTACATCCCAAGCAGTTCTCTGGTAAAGGAAGCCCTCTTGAAGCGGAAGAGTGGGCACAAAGCATCGAAGACGATCTGGCAGCAGCTCAAGTGCCAGACAACGCTTGGGTCCATGTAGCAAAGCTACAGCTCACGGATAATGCTCGAAATTGGTGGAAGGCGGAAGAAAGCCATCTGGTACAGCCGATTCAATGGAAAACATTTCGCGAGAAGTTCGACGCGAAATATTTCCCTGTGACTGCCAGGTTCTCCATGGAGCAGCAGTTTATTCATTTACAGCAAGGATCAATGTGGGACAAATCGGTAGATGAATACGACGCTGAATTCACCATGTTGAGCCAGTAAGATATGTCACAATAGTTCAATTTTTAATTATCATATACTACACAGCTAACACGATCTTTAAACAGATTCGCGGCACACTTGGTACCGACGGACGAAATCAGAGCCCGTCGCTTTCAACAAGGTTTGGACACAGAGATTAAGGCTGCTCTAGCCACAGGAAAGTTTTTGACTCATGAGGAAGCTCTAGAAGTTGCCCGCAGTTATGAGGCAGTGATAAAAGAGAGGGGCAGACCTCAGTCTGCAGGAGTCAAATGCCCTGCCAACCAGATGGTGGGTGGAGCCTCGTCCAGACCATCTTTCGTGCCAAGGAGACCCGGAATACCAACCCATCGTCCTAGCCCAGCCTTTTGCACATACTGCAAGAGAACTGGACATATGATGAAGGACTGCCGTCGAGCCAACCGTCTTTGCTTAGTCTGCGGCTCAGCTACTCACGGTATTGAGTCTTGTCCCCAAAGACAGAACTCAGTTGCTGCACTCAGGCCAGCAAATACCTATCCGCAGCGACCAGCTCTTCAGGCACCTGCTCCCAGACTTGCACTGCCTGCACCACCCAGGGGACCACAAGCTACACCACCTCCTCGACAGTTCCATCAAGCTCAAAGGAACGTTCCGAGGAATGCTCCTCAGGCCAGGAGGAATGTGCCAAAGCGCCAGGCTTTCATGATGTCTGTGGAAGAAGCTGAGGCCACTGGCCAAATCATTACTGGTAAACTTTCCTTCTCAAACTTATCTTTTAGTCTTGTTTACCTACCCACTTCCCCTATACCTAAAACCTATCCCATATACCTTAGGTACAATCCTAGTAGCTTCACTACCTGCACTTGCACTGTTTGATACTGGAGCATCCCACTGCTTTATGTCGCAACGGTTTGTTCGAACCCATGCGATTCCAGTCTCACCGCTTGTATCCAGCTGGAACGTCAGGTCCGGAAATGGCGTTCTAAAGGCAACTATGGGATACAACATGTGTCCAGTCGTCGTCTGCAGTCGAGAGTTTTATGCTGACTTCAAGGTACTGGACATACCAAACTTCGATGTGGTTCTAGGAATGGACTGGCTTGGAACCTTTTATGCTACCATCGATTGTCGTCAAAGGAGGGTAGTATTTGAGATTCCAGATCATCCGGTCTTCCATTTCAAGAGTGGAGATCGTACCCTAGAGCCAAGTACCTACAAAGCGAAGCCAAGGGAAGCTGTAGTTGCGGCAGCTCAAGCAGAGGAAGAATCAAGACCGGAGGTAGTTCGAGAGTTCGACGATGTATTCCCTGACGATATATCAGGTTTGCCTCCTGATCGAGCTCTTGAATTCAGTATTGACTTAGTACCAGGAGCACAACCGGTGATCAAAGCACCGTATAGACTAAGTCCGGAAGGATTGAAAGAAGTTCGAACACAGTTGGACGAATTACTGGCGAAAGGATGGATTCGTCCCAGCACTTCAAGTTGGGGATCACCTGTACTATTGGTCAAGAAGAAGGAAGGTTCATACAGAATGTGCATCGATTATAGGGCCTTGAACGAAGTTACTATAAAGAACAAGTATCCACTCCCGCGCATCGACGATTTATTCGATTAGCTAAGTGGATCTTGTGTCTTCTCTAAACTAGATGTTTGTTCTGGTTATCATCAAGTGAAGGTCAAGGAAGCTGATATTCACAAAACAGCTTTCAGGACTCGCTATGGACATTACGAATTTCTGGTAATGCCATTTGGAGTGACCAATGCACCAGCAATCTTCATGAACCTAATGAACCAAGTTTTCCGGGAATATTTAGACAGGTTTGTTGTCATCTTCATCGACGACATCCTGGTATATTCTAAGAATCAGAAAGAGCATGCAAAGCACTTACGAATTGTCCTGGAAACTCTTTGACAACATAAGCTTTATGCCAAGTACAGCAAGTGCGAGTTTTGGCTAAATCAAGTTGGTTTTCTTGGACATATCGTATCAGGAGAAGGAATTTCTGTGGATCCAGCCAAAGTTTCAGCAGTTAGCGAATGGCCTACACCAAAGTCAGTGAAGGATATTCGAAGTTTCTTGGGTTTAGCTGGATATTACAGAAGGTTTATTGAAGGCTTTTCGAAGATAGCAACACCCCTGACCAAGCTCATACGAAAAGATGAAGAATTTGTGTGGTCAGAAGCATCCGAGCAAGCTTTCGTAGAACTCAAGTCAAGACTGACATCTGCACCTATTCTCGTAATACCGGATCAATCTGGAGGATTCGAAGTGCATTGTGATGCATCCGGTAAGGGATTAGGATGTGTTCTACATCAGCACGGTAAGGTTGTGGCTTATGCTTCAAGACAACTGAAGACTCATGAGCGCAATTATCCGACGCATGATCTGGAGTTGGCAGCCGTTATCTTTGCTCTCAAAATTTGGCGCCACTACTTACTTGGTGAACGAGTGAACATCTACACAGGTCATAAAAGTCTGAAGTATGTGTTTACTCAGAAGGAGTTGAATATGCGGCAGAGAAGATGGTTAGAACTCATGGCGGACTTTGACATCAACTTGCAATATCACCCAGGAAAGGTGAACGTGGTACCTGATGCGCTTAGTCGCCAACCATTATCAATGAATCTCACCACCCAGTGGAAGCTTCAGCAAGACTTACATCAGATGGAGATTGAACTAGTCATGCCAGGTGATGTTTCAAGTTTGATGAATCTACAAGTTCAATCAACTATTGTCAATCAGATCAAGGCAGCTCAAGCTAGCGATGCTAAGTTGCAAAAGATCAGAGAACAAGTGGAGAATGGACTCAGAACAGATTTCATCATCCATGAAGACGGATCTTTGAGATACGGCAGCAGATTGTGTGTACCAAAAGGTCCTGTTAGGGAAGAGTTAATGAAAGAAGCTCACAGCTCTCCCTATTCAGTATATCCTGGAGGTACCAAAATGTACAAGGATCTACGTCGGAATTATTGGTGGCATGGAATGAAGCGTGAAGTAGCCAGAAGCGTCACAAAATGTTTGGTGTGTCAGCAAGTAAAGGCTGAACATCACAGGACAACTGGACTACTTCAACCGTTACCAATTCCAGAATGGAAGTGGCAGCACATCACGATGGACTTTGTAACTGCTCTTCCTCGCAGCACAAAGGGTAACGATGCGATATGGGTAATTGTGGACCGACTCACCAAGTCGGCTCACTTCATCCCATTTCGGGTTGGCCAATCTACTGAGACACTAGCAAAGAAGTACATGGAGGTAATAATCTAATTAAGATTTAAACTCTTCATAATGTACTATCTCTGATACCCATGAACTCATACAGGAAATTGTGAGACTTCATGGAGTACCGGTCTGCGTTGTCTCCGATCGTGACACCAGGTTCCGATCGCAATTTTGGCAGAGTCTGCAAGCTAGTTTGGGAACAAGTCTGAACTTCAGCACGGCTTATCATCCACAAACAGATGGTCAGTCGGAACGAACTATTCAGATCTTGGAGTATATGCTCAGAGCATGTATGCTCGACTTCAAAGGATCGTGGGAAGATCACCTGCATCTTGTGGAGTTCGCGTACAACAACAGCTACCAAGTAAGTATAGGAATGGCACCTTTTGCAGCATTATATGGAAAGAAGTGTCGATCACCATTAAGTTGGGACGACATCGGAGATAGGGAACTCCTTGGACCAGAGATGATAGTAGCGACCGTTGATGTGGTTCGTACTATCAGGGAAAGAATGCGCATAGCCCAAGATAGGCAGAAACACTGGGCTGATGCGAAGAGGCGACACTTGGAGTTCCAGCCAGGAGACCATGTATTCTTGAAGATATCTCCGAACCGCGGAGTGATCCGATTTGGAAGACGGGGTAAGCTAAGTCCGAGATACATTGGACCGTTCGACGTACTCGAACAAGTCGGAGAAGTGGCATACCGATTAGCGTTTCCACCCTCATTGGAAGGAGTGCATAACGTGTTCCACATATCCCAACTCAGAAGGTATGTGAGTGACCCCAGCCATGTACTTGATCATTCCGAGCTCACTATACAGCCCGACTTGTCTTATGAGCAACAACCTGTGGAAATCCTGGACAGGAAAGTGAAGACACTTCGGAACAAGGACGTTAACCTGGTCCGGGTAATGTGGAGAAAAGACACACCAGGAGAATCCACGTGGGAAAGGGAAGATGAAATGCGTGCAAGATATCCGCACCTTTTTGTAAACTAGTCCTCAAATAAAAGTTGTAAATTTCGAGGACGAAATTTTTGTAAGGAGGGTAGATTGTAACAACTCCAATTTTTGGTATACATAAATTTGATTTAAATTTGAAGTATACTTGGAGTATTAATATTGCTGATAACACTTTAAGTATCTATTTCCCTACAATAATTACAAGAAGGAGCTTGTAGCTCATTGGTAATATCTTGCACTGCTGAACCAAGCCACCAGAGTTCGAATCCCATGCCCCACATTATTTTTAGTTTATTTTTCTTTAAAAATCCTTGGAAGCCCAACAGTCCACAGGCCATAACTCCCAAATATTGAACTGAACCCAAAAATTGAAGTATGCCAAAGTCTACGTCGGAGAGCCCCGCACCCAACCATGGCCGAACCCGGTCGGGATCGGCCAACTCGGCCGGCCGGCCGGAGTTGGGCCGATGGCCGGGGTCCCAACACAAAAATTGTGGCTTTTGGCATTCTGAAACTCCCTGTTAACTCCAATTTATTTGATCTGTTTTCCAATGTTAAATACAACCAAATTAATACAAATTTTAATGCTTTTTATTTAAATTTTTATAATTTTTAAAACCCTTCACCTACCCTACCCTAGCTACCCTATAAATAGACCCCTACCCCTACCTTCTCATTCCAAAACCATAGAATTACTCTCTTGAAATTTCCACAAGAAAGTGTGCTTTGAAACCGAGTTCACGGCGAAGCGCTGACGGATTCCGGCGACGTGCTTTGAAGCAACCGGCGACGAAACCACACCTCGGCCTTTCTCCCTAGTCCTCTTTACTCTTTAGAAGAGTTTGAAAACCCGTAAGTCCCGTTCTTCTCTCTTTTCTATTTCTTAAAGTACGGAATTACGAACCCCGACGGAAATCGGAACAAACCGATTTCCGATTCGGTTTTTCTATAAAATTCCACTTGTCACCTAATCCATAATACCTAAACATATCCATGATGACTATTAATCACATAAAAATCAATTTAAACAAAGTTTCTCACATAAAATGATAACTTTCTTGTAATATCGTATTCTTTTCATAAAAATACCATAAAGTTTATTTTTCTTGTTCTAATTAATTCCCTCATTCCTAAACATGTTCATCTTGATCACTAAACTTGTAGAAATCAATTTGAATGAGTTTTCACACATGAAATGATAACGTTTACAAATACCGTATTCTTACACTTAAATACCTTCATGTTTAATATATCATATTTAACCTCTAAACTTCACTAAACCTTAAAATAAGTCACGAGGTAATGACCTACCTCCACACACACGCAAATACAACCCTAATTGATATTCCCAAAATTTAGAATACGAAAATACAAGACTTTACATTAAAATACCATAATCTTCATAAAACCATTCTTAAAGATTTTAGATTTGTTACACTTTTTAGTAAATATTTCTTACTAGGAAAATACGATAAGTTGTGGATATCGATCGTTTATCTAAACTGCCTTTGTGGTGTCTAGGCTAGGCAAGTGAGCTTGGGTAACTTTAAAAGGCCCGCCTCACGATTCGTGAGCGGATCCCTCCCTCCTCACTTGTACTTACCTGGCTACAATTGGCGGTGAAGAGGCGATTTGAGCCTTCTAATGACTTGTCGTTTAGACCTTCAGAAATAGGCTAGTTGGCTTAGGAAACCCTAGAATCTAAAATACGGAAAATTACACTTTTCAAATAAATACCTTATATTTATAAAACCGTTTTCTAAATGAATAGTATTTATTAAATCTTTGCAAAGCGCCGCTACAACACACCTTTGGGGAACCCGTTAGGGATAGTACGGTTCATCGTGCATCCGCGGGCTAGTAGTGCGAGATTCAGACCTCCGCAAGGACCATTCGGTCTCGAAAGGTTTAAGATACGACATTTGAGAAAAATGAGATTTTGGAAAATAAAATATTTATTTTAAATTACTCTTGTATTATTATATATCTAATTATCATTTAAACACTCATTTTATTATAAGATAAAGTTTCCACTTTTTTCTAAAATTACAAGATTAAAAGTTACATTAAAATACCATGAATTTCAAATAAATCAATTAATACCTTTATTAGGATATATTCACTAGAATAACACAAATAAAATTCACACTCATTATAACTATAAAGATGAATAATAAATACTTGAGGTGTATTTTGAAAACTATACAAAAGTACTTTTTACATAAAACCCCCTCAAGTTTTATAAATTACAATAAGAACCCTAATAATTTAAGAACTTCAAAATACCTTTCTTTTAGTCTGACTCGGGTTAGAGTCTGACTATTCCTGACTTGAATGTGATTCAAGTCAATCTATATTCTTTTATAATCCAACTCAATATGAATACATGAATCCCTGAATCCAGTTAACAATCTATTCAATTTGACTGAATCAAACCATGGATATACATCCATTATCCTGTTATTCCATTAACCTGATTATGCAGTTACAACATGTTTACTAATATCATGGTTTTGGTCAGTCATCCAACTTACACATTACAATACAACAATAATGTTAAAACATTACGGGGTTTTAAGGGGTAGATTGGTACGGAAAGTGTTAAAGGTGGCACGAGGTGGTCAGATTAAGACACCTAACCTGAATCCCATTGCTGTTGTACCGTGGCATAACGGTTCCTTGTACTTTCCTTTTGCCCTGGTCTCTAGCATATAGAGACCCCCCTCGTATACACTGGCATCCTTCTGTACCAAGCTACAAACAACAGCGATAACATAACATTACAACAATAGTTTACATTTTAAAAAATATACCTTCTTATTCTGTCTTCTCTACTTCCCTCTTACCTTTGGGACTTACCGAGCGACCTGTTCGCTGACGACATTCTGTTTCTCTCTTCTTTGAATGTCGTCAGGTGATCTGGACCTGGCAGAAGTTGAGCCAACACAAGAAGACTTGGAGCAATTTGCCGAAGACCCTGCAGTATAATTTCATTGTACACTTTTCTTTTCAGAACTTTCCATTTCGTGTTATGCCACTGTTTAGGCATCTTTATTTCAGTTGTATTTTCCTTTCCATGTATTGTACAAAGAATGTTAATAAATAAAAATTGCTGTTCTTTTTATACTCTTGTCTCTTGTGTATTTATTTTATATTGCTTAGCTACGCTTAGCGTATGTACTTCTGAGTACATACGTAGCGGACCTCGTCGCGTCCCCTTCGCCGTACACTGGGAAGCGGGGCGTGACAGAAGACCACTTTCAGTTTTACTCAGTATGCCCAGATTTACATCGACAAGATCGTACGTTTGCATGGCGTCCCGACTTGTATCGTGTCAGACCGAGGCACCCAGTTTACCAGCCGAATATGGCGGAGACTACAGGAGGCGTTGGGCACCCGTTTGAGTTTCAGCACAGCATTTCATCCGCAGACCGACGGTCAGTCAGAGCGGACTATTCAGACTCTTGAGGACATGCTCCGAGCGTGCGTATTAGACTTCGGTGGTAGTTGGGATTATCATTTACCCTTAGTAGAGTTCTCCTACAACAACAGCTTCCAGGATACTATTCAGATGGCACCTTTCGAGGCCTTGTATGGGAGGAGATGTAGATCGCCTGTCTGTTGGACTGAGCTTAGCGAGAGCAGTATTTTGGGGCAGCAGATCGTGCAGGAGACGACCGAGAAAGTACAGTTGATTCGACATCGGATGAGAGCGGCTCAGAACAGGCAGAAATCATATGCGGACAGACGCCGTCGCAGACTAGAGTTCGCAGTTGGCGATCGCGTTTTTCTGAGGGTCTCTCCGATGAAGGGCGTGATGAGATTTGGGCGAAAAGGAAAGCTTAGTCCCAGATTTGTGGGTCCCTTCGAGATCCTCGAGCGTGTCGGCGCAGTTGCATACCGTTTAGCTCTTCCACCCAGCTTTCCAGATGTTCACCCCGTCTTCCACGTGTCGATGCTTCGCAGATATCTTCATGACCCTTCTCACACGATTCAGCATCAGACCGTTCAGCTTGAGCGCGATCTTTTGTTCACCGAGCAGCCAGTAGTGATATTAGATCGACAGGTGAAGAAACTTCGATCAAGGGTCTTTCCATCTGTGAGGGTTCTCTGGCCCAGCCCGAATGGTGAAGAGATCACTTGGGAGGCCGAGGGCGAGATGCGGAAGAAATTCTCTCATCTTTTTGAAGGTACGCGTAGCAATATATTTAAATTCGGGGACGAATTTTCTTTAAGGGGGGAAGATTGTAACACCTTAGAATGTGATTAGGGGTTATTATACTTTAATGTGGGGTTTTTAGTAAAAGTTTACCAAAACAGTTTTCAAATATTTTATCTGGATTTATGAATATTTTATTAAAATTTAATTTGAACTGCACACACATGTGCATGTTAACTAGGGCTAAATTTGGGGTTAAACCATATTTATATAACCATGGTGGACTAACCCATTTAATTAGGTTAATATGAGGTTAATTAAAAGTGTTAGTTAATTTGTTCAAAAAAAATAGAATTAGTGTTAGGGGTTAACTTGAGTAGGAGAGAGAGAGAGAGCATGGTGGCACTCTCATTTGTTTGTTTTCAAAACCATTATTTTTTTCCTTCCCACTCACACAAACACCCAACAACAGCAGCAGCAGCAGAACCAACAGCAGCAGCAGCAGCTGAAGCAACAGCAGCAACACCAGCTTCAGCATCAGCAACAGCAGCTGAAGCAACACTAGCAGCAGCAGCATCAGGAGCAGCAGCCTCAGCACCAGCTTCAGCAACAGCACCAGCAACAGCAACACAACAACAACACCAGCAACACAACAACAGCAACACTAGCAGCAGCAGCAGAATTCCCTTCTCCTTCTTCATCTTCTCCTTCTTCTTGCACCCTAGGACCCCTAGAGGTATAATCTTAAACTTAACTTCTTGCTTTTGCTAAGAATATGGTTATTTAAGCTTAAATTAATGTTTAGTGTGATTTGGTGCTAGTTATGGTGATTTAAGTGGAGTTTCGGCCAAGTGATGATTTTTATGGTTAATATAATTCGACTAAGTGTTTTTAAGGCCATTTAAACTAGGTTATGCTTAAGATTTCATTAAAATACCATAGGGTTTCAAATTAGTGTAATTTAACGTTTTAATGTAAATTGTGAGCCATTTTGAGTATTGACCCGTGTGCTTCAGGTAAAATCTGAGTTAACTGGAGCATACTCTTTAGACCTAGATCACACACACAGAACACTAGACCCCCTTCCCACTATCTGTCCGCAGTTTTATTCTTTCTGGCCGCAATTTGCGGCCAGATGGTGTTGTCTGGTGTTGGGGTTTGGTCTGTGGGAGTCTGCTGTATAATTAGGGTTTTTGGTATATGCAACTTTTTATTTTTCCACTCGAGTCTAAATCTGGAACTTAAAACCTCTTTTCGATACTTTTTAACTCGTGCGACACGTGCGTTTTGTATGTTAGGTCTGTGGTGCACTACGCAACGCAGCGAGTCGGGGTGGTTTCTGGTGAGGTTACACACGTTTTGACGTATCGACCGCACGCGCGTTTAGTTTCCACGCGATTTTTTCCTTTGATCGTGATATTGCATTTTTTTGCAGGTTTTAGCCTTATGTGTATTACTTATGTGTTTCTAGGGTCGATCGCGGAGACGTCGGACTCGACGCAGAAGGGAAAAGCGGTGATTGGACCCGGCTAGCACGATATCACGGGTGAGTAGATGTAACATCTACGGGGGAAAATCGTTTGGATGGCGCAAGACGCCCGATAGTTCAGATAATTTATAAACTTCTAGTAGTACCAGTATCTATGAGTATAGTGCCTAGTTAATCATCTTGCTGCATTCATGATCCTATATATTTACATACATGTGCAAACTCATTTCATAGGACACTGATTGATCTCAAAAACTATCTATTAACCGCAATCAAGAACGGCGACGCATGGTAGCTAGCCGGTTAGTACGGGTCGATCAACAGGGATGTTGTGAATTTCCTAGTCGCTCAAACGAGTTAATTCCAAACGGTGTGAATGGATTAATTAAATCTAAAAATTAAATTAATCTAGGGCAATTGAATTAAAAATCTAACTATCTAACTAGGGCAAGAAATTAAATTTATACTGAGGCAGAGAATGAAAAATTACCTAGGGCAAGAATTGAAATTACCTACTTACTTTACAGATGGCTCTCTCCAAACATCAACACAAGACTTGTCAGATCTGAATTTCTGAAATGAAAAGAGGCATCGATGCTCTCCAAAAGAATTCTAAATGTTATTCATAAAAAGAGGCATAGGGAGGCATGAAAAGAATACAATGATTTGGGCTTCTATTTATAAGACATAGAAACCCTAGGTTACAATTGATTCGCACGTCTGCATTTACCAAAATATCCTTAGGAAGACCTAGTCAAAGTAGACTCCAAGCTTTGGTAAAATTTTATGTCTGGAAATTTTGGAACTGATTCTGGGCTTCTTGGGCTTTTTATTTCTTTGGATCTTTATTCAATTTGGCTTCTCTATTTCTTCCAGATCTCCAGTGAACAATTACGGTGGACTTTTAACCGTTTGCTTTGTAATCTTGGACCTTGCATTGCCTTGTACTTTGTGAACTTTATTTTTTATGTAGGCTTGATCAAGAGTCTTCTGTTTGTTGGTCAAAGTCTACTTTTGCATCGTCTTTTCATCGTTTTCACTGTTTTCTGTCCAAGAACCTGTAACCTGTAATATGTAGCAGACATGCGTCAAAAGCACCTGTTTATTTATAAAACGAATAAGAATGGGGAATATAATAATACAATATTATGGTATGAACAAATACCCCCAAACTTATCTTTTGCTCGTCCTCGAGCAAACTTATTTTTATTCTCGACAAAAACCTAACCGCACTTTCACAGGGAAACGCGATTGCACTGAGCTCGTGCAACAAGTCGTTAAACCTCTAGGTGTCCCTAGCAGGAGGAGTGTTGTCTCCTGAGGGTTTTCAGCGGATTACACCCACAAAATCCTATCAATTTGGCCTTTTCGACTTTAATTCTCCAATTAGGTTTTCTAACAAGGAATTCTATTATCGTCGACTCATAAATCATCCACCCATATTCTTCACGCTTCCTCATCATTTAAGTTAAGATTATATATGTTCTGCAGACCTATTTAGCTTTCGGCATTTCTTAAGTTTTCCTTTTAGGGTTCCATCTCCACTTAGGAATTTTTATCAACTTTACTTAAGATACAAGTTCTATTCTTCATTCCTATCTCTTATCTAAACTCCAATCACATATCCCCACGTGTGTGTATAAATCACCCCTACACTTGGAAATTCAAATCAAGCAATCATACTCTTGTCCGTTGTCCAAAGCACCTCTTAATTGGTGAATTTTTAATTGAATTTTGCTTACACATCCTTCATGCGATAGTTAATACTTCTTGAGGTACCAACGACCGATTACAAAATGCGTTTGCACTTTAAAGCGTAATTCCTAGTCTTGCAACACCCAAGGCTTTAGCAGTGACTCCCAAACCAGTTGGTCTAAGGCACTAGGTGATGAAGCACCCTCGCTAAATATTTTTTCTATTTTTGCAGCCTTAAGTAATCACAAAAACCGGTGTTCATTTTTTTTTCTTTATTCACAATTTTTTTATTTTCTTCGTACTAAGGATTTTAGACAAGAGCATTTCAAGGTATCCTCTACTATTCCAAGTTTCAAGGTGCGTGATTGTGCAAATTGTAGGGTATACATTTTCAGAATCTAGACTTAAGCTAGGAACTATTTTTCAAACTTGTACTCTAATAAAAATATCAATACTTTTCCTTTATTTCGACTTAGCCCAAAAAGTGAACCCAAAATTTGCCTATTTCTAAATAAACTACAAAGACATATAGTTTCTACCGTTAAACTTTAAGGAAGGTTATTTTTAGGGTTTTTAATTTACTAAATCTAAGATCTAGTTGTTCCTAGCTAGTTAACCTTTTTGTCAAACTTAAGTCAAATAAGCCAAAATTGAATACAATAATTTTTATAATTTTTGAAAATTTTCAATTTTTATGGGTTTTCAAATAAGTATGCAAATGCAAAAATATACACATGAATGCGAAGGAAGAAGGCTTACCGAGCATACCCCCAAACTTAAACTTGACAGTGTCCTCACTGTCATGCTACACCAAGAGGGTCAAAATGTCGGCGCTCCCCTGTTTATTTATTTATAAATTTTAAAATATTTTTTAATGTTTTAAATTTTTTTTTTATTTTTATAGAAAAACAAAAATATATATACATATATACAGCAAGGTTCCTCCCAAACTTAAGTTTGGCCTTACACAAGCCAAAGGTTAGCACCAACCATTCAAAAATCTTATCGTGGTAATGGTCGAGTTGGTGAAAGAATGGAGTGGAAAGAAAAGAGATGAGAAGCACACGAGACCGTGTGGAGGTAGAAACAGGATACGGTCTCGGTGGGGGAGAAGAATGGCGGAAAAGAGAAAGAAGTGGAGTACGATCTTGAGGGTGTAAATCGAGTGAATAAATTAGCGCAATTTGTAATGACCGATGTGTTAAAAGCGATTGTGCTAACCTATCAACCCGTCGAGAAATGGGGTCAAATTCCTCAAGATTCGCAACAAAGCATGGGTACGCCGAACTTGGTATTGGAGATGAAAGCGTAACGGTCTCTTGTACGGTCGGAACGATAGGAAGGACGAAAGGGAGCGAATTAGGGATAGTCTCATTCTCACCGTAGTAAACTGCCTCGAACTTGAAAGATTCCATCAATGGTTCGAAACGACTGTAAGCAACCGAGTCTGATGGTTCCACTAACTCATCTGAAAATTCAAAGGACTCAAACTCGGGCGGTGAGTCATCAACATCGTCCGAAAAAGTGAAACACTCGTAAGTGTTATCGGCAGTGAGGACTGTGTCAGATTCAAAGGAAAAGTTTTCAAGCTCACAGTCTTCAAGCGTGATATTAGGCGTGGTCGGAACGATGGAAAGGAGGGAGGGTGATTTAGTTAAAGGTTCAAGAAGATGAATTGGAAAATCCGACACATCAAACAAAAATGGTTCAACCTCAATATGATCCTCAAAACTCTCCTCAATACTATCCTCATAATTCTCCTCAATATTTAACTCATCCATTCCA
This sequence comes from Agapanthus africanus, assembly GCA_030015575.1. Lineage (NCBI taxonomy): Eukaryota > Viridiplantae > Streptophyta > Magnoliopsida > Asparagales > Amaryllidaceae > Agapanthus > Agapanthus africanus. The sequence goes on from CM057347.1 coordinate 401,318,620, forward strand.
TTATCATCAAAATTAAGACGCATATGAAGTTCGGGAGAAACATTTAATGACTCGGGATGATGAATTGGACATAAAATTTCAATCAAATCGACGGATTCATCATCCAAAATATTCCCGGCGTCTATATCCCCAATCAAGTGAAAATCAATATTTTCTGACACCTCATCAAAAGCATGGATATTTATCACTTTCGATTCTAGAGTGGAGGTGTAAAGGTCAAAAGGAGTAGGTGTGGTTTCACTCGAAAGGGGTTCTTCACAATTTGGCAAATCAAGCACTACAAAATCACACAACTCGTTTTTATTTTCAACAGGTGAACTATTTAGGGCAATCGATGGAAAACCGGAGTTGTGGGCTTCAATTGGGTATGGGTAGGTTTGATTTGGAAATTCTCTCAAATTCTCACTCAGTCCAACCGCTTCTTCATACATTGGAAAACTTGGAGCTAGTTGGAAACTAGCTGCCGTTTCACTAGGTTGAATAAGAGCAGCAATGGACGCATCCACATTCCTAATCATTTTGTTTGTTGCTGAAATATAAGCTTCCAACAACTGTTCCAAACTAGACATGGGTTGTGAAGGGGTTTCGGTAAAAGATTCAAAATTGTTTGGATACGTGAAACTCCCAAATGGCTGTGTCGAAACAGTGTCTAATGATGGTGGGAAAGTCGGGTAGGACTGGTAGGAATTGGATAGTTGGACAGGAGTAGGATCAACATTTGTATAAAAAGGTGAATAGACTTGTTGATCTCTATAACTGGATGTGTGGAGAGGAGTGAAAGATCGGCTACGAGATTGTGCAATATGCTCAGCAATAGACATCGGTTTAGGAGTTACAATAGGACTCGAAAAAGTGGTATCAACGTACGAAGGTGGTGAAGGTTGACATGGTTGACACAAAGTGGGTTGCAACGTCAAACTGTTTCTCCTAGACGCTTCTATTTGATCTTTCAAAGAAATTTTGGGCACGGAGGGATCTTCCTTAAATCGACCGAAACAATTGACGTACGAAGCAAAGTTAGGTTCGGGATACCAAAGTTCGGCAAGAGATTTGTGATGTGGGGTACCCATGATGAAAGAATGAGAAGAGAAAGAAGGTTGGGGTGCATGGATTTCTTAGCGACAAAAGTTGCAAGTTTTTGTATAAAAATATTTTTTTTCTTTTTCCTTTTTCTCTTTATTTAGAACTGTTAGCAAAAAGATTTTCGATAAAAGATATGCAAAACAGAAAAAATCACTTGCAATCAATTTTGTATTTTAAGCGCGGTGCAAAGAATCCTGCACAAGATTTTTTATTTGGAAGGGGAAAGATTTTTAAAGCGCAAAGAATCCTGCAGGAAATTTTTCAGAAGATATATTGTAGGTTGCAGAGGAGAGAAAAAGGGAACAAACAGTGTTATTTTTGCATGCTGAAGTCATCAACTTGTGGCGGATCAGCGGTGGGAGAGCGCTTGCGCGGCGGAGTTGAAGCTTCAGGTCTCTGAAAAAATTTTGCTGCTCTGTTGTTCCAATCCATTTCTGTTCTGATCTACCTTTTTTTGTTTCACACTCTGGATTTTTTCAGATCCGTCTCGATTGTAGATCCTGCAAAATTCAAACAAAAAATACCCTTCACAAAATACAAAGATGATAAATTTTTTATATATATATATTTTTAAATTTTTCAGATTTTTATGATTTTTCAATTTTAGATTAACCCGAAATTGCAAAAAGAAAATAACACGCCATCCCCGGCAACAGCGCCATTTGATTGATCTCAAAAACTATCTATTAACCGCAATCAAGAACGGCGACGCATGGTAGCTAGCCGGTGAGTACGGGTCGGTCCACAGGGATGTTGTGAATTTCCTAGTCGCTCAAACGAGTTAATTCCAAACGGTGTGAATGGATTAATTAAATCTAAAAACTAAATTAATCTAGGGCAATTGAATTAAAGATCTAACTATCTAATTAGGGCAAAGAATTAAATTTATACTAGGGCAGAGAATGAAAAATTACCTAGGGCAAGAATTGAAATTACCTACTTACTTTACAGATGGCTCTCTCCAAACATCAACACAAGACTTGTCAGATCTGAATTTCTGAAATGAAAAGAGGCATCGATGCTCTCCAAAAGAATTCTAAATGTTATTCATAAAAAGAGACATAGGGAGGCATGAAAAGAATACAATGATTTGGGCTTCTATTTATAAGACATAGAAACCCTAGGTTACAATTGATTCGCACGTTTGCATTTACCAAAATATCCTTAGGAAGACCTAGTCAAAGTAGACTCCAAGCTTTGGTAAAATTTTATGTCTGGAAATTTTGGAACTGATTCTGGGCTTCTTGGGCTTTTTATTTCTTTGGATCTTTATTCAATTTGGCTTCTCTATTTCTTCCAGATATCCAGTGAACAATTACGGTGGACTTTTAACCGTTTACTTTGTAATCTTGGACCTTGCATTGCCTTATACTTTGTGAACTTTATCTTTTATGTAGGCTTGATCAAGAGTCTTCTGTTTGTTGGTTAAAGTCTACTTTTGCATCGTCTTTTCATCGTTTTCACTGTTTTCTGTCCAAGAACCTGTAACCTGTAATATGTAGCAGACATGCGTTAAAAGCACCTGTTTATTTATAAAACGAATAAGAATGGGGAATATAATAATACAATATTATGGTATGAACAGACACCTGCACCATTGCCAGGGTTTTTATACAGCACGAGTACTATTCATGCGTACACACACGCCTTGGTAATTGCTATGCCACAACACTAGATAACTTATAATCTAGAACAATTTCACCATATATGATGCTTAAACCTGTGCATATGCACTTTAATTCCTCAGTATGAACATGTAGGATTGCTATTCATATGCATGCACCTCATTACATCATTCGTTCATGCCTAACCTATTAGTCATACATTGCAGTTCGTTTTGTTGATATTATAGGCATCCATGATCATTGACATATGCATTTATGATGATTTTCTGGAGGATTTCAGCACTTGAGATTTATGAGATTTTAGGGAAAAGCCGCAAGGATTTAATAAACCTGATATTATTTTAAACATTGGAAGTTGCGGTTTTTCTCATGATATGATACATGTGTCGTCCACCATGAGTTTTTCTGTTGGTTTTCGAGACCTGTTTCGAGGAGTTGGATGAACCGTCTCGAGTACATGGTGGGCCCGGTAAGGTACTCCGGGGCAAGAAGATCGAGTTGTAGACGATGAGCCTGGCAGGGGAAGACTACCTACCGGTGATTGTTGACGCGGCGGATATCCAAAGGATACCGACCGTGGCCGTGAGATGTTGAGATATTGATACTTTGAGATGGTTCAGCCGGACGGCTGGGGCCAGAGATACTGTGATATGGATATATGAGATTTGAGATAGTTGTTGAGGTGTCGATGCTGGACACGGATTTCTGTTGATTCTATTGATATTATGCTGACATTTCAAAAGAAATTTCTAAGAAGAAAATAATGATTTCTTATATCTACATACTCAGATCACGAGTTGATTCATGATGCATACATACCTGCTAGCACATCATGCCAGATTTGTATTGTGCATTGATTCATGTTGCATACATATCTGCTAGTATATCATGCCATATCAGTATTGTTGATGTTATGACACTTGCGTGCATGCTTACGATAGCCTCTATAGATGTTATTTATTAATCACGAGTTGGCAACTCACCCTCGTTGTGCCACAGCCTTTTTGCAGGTCCGCTCCGTCAGCACAGTAGCGGCGGACGCACTTGCTCCTTTTGCTTATTTTGCCTGGACCTGAGGCTGTTGCTCGTAGGTGGGTTATGAGATCATTTTGGTTTCCACTTTGTATATTTATTGTATCTAGAGTACTCCATCTATTGTACCTGTTATTGTATTGATGTATATTGACCTAGAGACGAGGCAGTGAGACTTGTGGACTTTTATATTGTATTTTGGGGTCGAGCTCACTTGAGCCGACATGATGTTTATTACTTGTGCCTTTATTACTTTTTTGCACATTGCTGATTTATATTGCGTGGAATTTGAGTCCGCTTCGGCGAAGAGCTAGCTCCCGCTTGGGGATGCCTTATTCATGTTATATGCTATTCCTGTTTTGTACCCGTTTGGGGGCCAGTTTTTACAAAGGAGACTCTGCCGGAATTTTCGGAAAATGGATGTTGCTTTTAAAAAGCTTGATGTGACTTATTGGATTAAAATCGCTTTCAATAAATTGGGTTTTCTTCACTCTACTTCTTAATTGGGTTTTGATTTCTGGGTTTTGGTTTACTTAGATTACGTACGCCTTGAGACGTTTCGTAATTTAAGTGCCAGTCATGTTCCGTACCTTTTCGGGTCGTGACAAAGTTTGTAACACCTTAGAATGTGATTAGGGGTTATTATACTTTAATGTGGGGTTTTTAGTAAAAGTTTACCAAAACGGTTTTCAAATATTTTATCTGGATTTATGAATATTTTATTAAAATTTAATTTGAACTGCACACACATGTGCATGTTAACTAGGGCTAAATTTAGGGTTAAACCATGTTTATATAACCATGGTGGACTAACCCATTTAATTAGGTTAATATGAGGTTAATTAAAAGTGTTAGTTAATTTGTTTTAAAAAAGAAAAAGAAAATAGAATTAGTGTTAGGGGTTGACTTGAGTAGGAGGGAGAGAGAGAGAGAGAGAGAGAGCATGATGGCATGAACCATGCTTGACAATTAATGAGGAGAGAGAGAGGGGGTTGACTCTCATTTCTTTGTTTTCAAAACCATTATTTTTTTACCCTCTCACTCACACACACACCCAACAACAGCAGCAGCAGCAGCTGAAGCAACATCAGCAACACCAGCTTCAGCATCAGCAACTGAAGCAACATCAGGAGCAGCAGCATCAGGAGCAGCAGCATCAGCACTGTTCCCGCCAAAATTTTGGCTCAAAACCCGCTCCTTATAAAATAATAACAATAAGAACAATAAAAAGAAAAAATAATAAATAAATAAATAAATAATAATAATAATAAAGGGGAAAATCTCCTTATCAGAGCAAAGTTCTGTTCAAATCCTGAGGAGGGAAGTGAAGCAAAACTTCTGTTTCCCCCAATCAGAGCAAAGCTCTGTTTTAAAAAAAAAGATAATAAAATTCAAATTAAAATAAAAGAAGCAACGCTTCAGCTGACTTGCGCTCTGCGCTGCGCGACACGTGTCAGCGCAGTTGCGATGCGCTCTGCGCTGCGCGACAGGTGTCAGCGCAGTGGCGCTGCGCTCTGCGCTGCGCGACACGTGTCAAGCGCAGGTGCGTTTGCGCCAAACAGAATTAAAATTCCAGTAAGATCTTTTTGATCTTGTTAAAACAAGAAGATTGTCTTCTGTAAAATAGAAGTGCTTGGATCAAAGATCCAACGGTAGGGAAAAATCCCTAAATCACTCAGAGAAAGATCTCTTTAACTAATTTAACAAACTAATTGGCACTATATAAAGGCCCCTAGACCCTAAGTCTAAAAGACACACATTAACATAGAGGAAAACACAGAATTCCTCTAAAAGAAAATTTGAGAAGAGCTCAGAAAAGAAAAAGGTAAAAACCTTTGAATAAAAGAAGAATTTCTTCTAAAAAGATCATTGATCTAAGAACAAGATTAAAGATCTTCAATAAAAAACATATAATAACAAAGGTATTGCCTTTTGATGAACCACTAGTTCTGGAATATTAAAAAGATTCTTTTCTTGAATCCAAAATTGGATCAAGATATTAAAACAGTGCCTTACACTTGTAAATCTGCATTGTTGCGCTCCTGGGTTGGCGCAAACCACCAGAGAGCGCCACGTGTCAGCTCCAGAACAACTTTCGCTATGCGCTTTTAAAAATAGAGCACTTCTCTCTGAAATTGGCGCAACTCACCAGAGCGCGCCACGTGTCAGCAGCGCAACAGCGCAGCGCACTGGCACAGTGCACTGCGCTAACTGCGCTCGCGCTCACTAGAGCGTGACACGTGTCACCTCCACATGCGCTTGCGCTCATTAATTGGCGCAAAGCGCCTGAAAGGCCACATGGCCACTGTCAGATAATTAATGTACTGCATTATTGAAAAGAAGGGCCGAGCCTAATTAAAAAAGGCCTAACAGGCCTAATAAAATACAATGCAGAGCCCAAACAAAGGTCTGTCAGACCAAAACAAATGCTCTACATCGTAAAAATAAAGGGACAGAGCCTAAATCAAATAGGCCTTACAGGCCAAAATAAAATGCAGTGCATTATTAAACAAAGGGCAAAACCCAAGCCAAGGCCTAACAGGCCAACCACAAATAAAAAACGTTGGAACATTCTCAACTGGACTTAGCCCAATTCTGGCCATAAGTCCTCAAATTAAATTGACCGAGCATGACTGCTTCCTTAAATCAATTTACACCCGGTTCGAGGGTACATCTCTTTACTCCTCTGGCATCCGTCTTTATAATCCCTCAACGTCGTCAGAGAGGTGACGGGTCCCGACAACTGCACACTGCTACGGACTGTGGGGTCCTTAAACTCATGGACTATGATGTCCTTAACCTTGACCATGATGTCTTAAAACTAATACTGGACTATGATGTCCTTAACCTTGACCGTGATGTCTTAAAACTAATACTGGACTATGATGTCCTTAACCTTGACCGCAACGTCTTAAAACTAACATTGGACCACCACGTCCCTAAACTGGAAATCGACCGCAATGTCATTAAACTAAACAATAGAGCCAATTGCTCTCTTGTCGGATCCAAATGATCCCGTTAAGTTGATCTTAGTCTGGAGATTAGACTAACGTATCCTTAACGAACGTTTAAGTTGATCTTAGCCTCAAGATGGCTAACGTATCCTTAAACTAAAACCCCAAACCCAAATCTAAGAAAATACGGATTTGGACTAATCCACGTCCTACGGGCGACGACATAAATTAGTCTCCGTATACAATCCACGGGAAACCACAAACAAAACAAACACCTACGACACGAAGTGAACATCTGGAGAAGAGAAGAAGAAAGTTGTTACCGCGACGCGGTAGCGTAATTAACTGCAGGGGCTTGCGCCTGTAGGGAAGAGCGTCCCCACAATCAAAAACCCCTCAAGCGAGGGGGAATCTGACGAAGTCTGCTACATCGGCCGCATCCGTCTAAACCTCCGATACACGGTGCCATAAATCAACTTGGCATCTTCGGAGAGGTGGACGGATAAAACCAAATAGCATCTGCCCCGAATCTCAGGCCAGACGAACCTACGCGGTCGTGTCTCTGTATTCGGAGGGGAACAGATTCTGGCATGCCCGGTGGGACCTTTTCCTCTTTCCACTCCACACTTCGTGTGTCGTCTTCGCGAACGAATTGCGGTTTGTTAATGGTTGCCTTTGGGTTTCAAGTTACTAAGATTTGGACTTTTGCCTGGCGTAGAAATCAAGCATCAATGGCATCCAACTGCTCGAGCTGCTCGAAGTGCAAGTGCAACCGACGCTCCGCCTCACCTGGAGGTGTAGCCTATGGGCCTCAAGCGGCCTCCATCCTTGCCATGCCGGTGGAACAAGTGACTCAGGCCACCACCGGTCTGTTTTTCGGGACCATGCTCCCGCCAGCAAGCTTCACCATTCCAGCGCCCGCACCGGAAGCGCAAAAGAGGTCGGTTTTCGATCGGTTTACTGCTACCACGGCCCCTCTCAACTGGTCGTCCAACGCCAAGCCGGCAACCTCGGTCTTTACCAGGCTGAACCCGAACTCTGATGGGCCTGCCAAGAAGCCCATGACCCCTGACGTGGCCATCGCAAAGAAGAAAGCCATCTCCATTCCTGAAGTCGTGAAGACGGCTTCTCCTGCTAGAGAGTCGGTCTTTTCAAGGCTGACTGTTCCGGCTCCCGTTCCTGCTCGAAGGTCTGTCTTTGACAGATTGGATACCGCTACTGAAAAGTCAACATCAGTTTTTAAGAGGCTGGCACCAGCGGCGCCTCATCCGGACAGGGGGCAAGACGAAACTATCCCTATCGCCGAGCCAGCCCCAACAGCTCGTCACGCTTGACGTCGCCACTGGCGCCGAGTAAGGAAGGCCGGGGGTAACTCCCCCTCTGGGTTAACTCCACTGGCTCCAATGGTGGAAGTCAATGCTGCTGTTCCGACTGGAAACAGCTTTGAACCGCTAAGGAGGGTACGCAAGAACTCTCCGACTGCTACCCTGAAAAGATTTCCTCCACCTGCGGAGAGTGCTGCGGGAACGAAGCCGGAACAGCCCCCTCAACGGCTGTCCTCCAAAATTTACAAGATCTGGCGACGGGCTCAGGACTCGGTAATCATTCAAGATCACTCTCACCGGCAGAAGAAGGTGAAAGTTCAGGAAGAAAAGAACCGTCCTGTCAAATCACAAAGGACGAGAACCACTTGGGTGCCTGCTGCAACGGCTCCCTCCACGTCGACTACTCAAAAGAGAGAAAGGCCGGAGAAGATCCCCACGCCTACAGCTAATGTCAAAGACAGTAAGCCTAAATGCCCTAAGTCTGGGGGCATGGTGCTGCATACTGTTTACATGGCATCCGGAAAGGAGGACAGCCGTACATCTACAGGTCATCGACCGCTCACGCGATCGGTGACTAAAGCTCAGGAGCAGCAGCAGAAGCTCCAAGAAATGATGAATGCGATGGCCGCACTTACTGGGCCAAAAGAAAGCCCCGAAGCATCCTCGGATCAACGCCAGGAGTAGGAAACTGACGCTGAATTCCTTTGCAGGGTACTGGAAAAGAAGGATAGAGAGGCTGCGGAACAAACAGCCAACATACAACGAATGGCCCTTCTGTTTCAGGATATGGTGGGTATGATGATCCAACAAGACCCTCCTGCTGAAGATTCCCCGATCGTCCTTGAAGATAACAGGGGAGAAACATCAAACCCACCTCCGGCTCTTTCAACAGCCAAAGAGGAGACAATCTCCAAAGATGACTTGGACGAATATATAGCTCAGCACATATGGGTTCATCAGGCGACTGAGGCAGCCGGTCAAGTTGTCAGAACAGGACGACCATATCCGAGCTGGTATGATCAGATCAAGTACCCGCCGGGCTATACAATACCGAAATTCCATGTCTACAAGGGGACAGGCAATCCCCATCAACATGTGGCCCAGTTCAGGGCGCTTTGTGGCAACACTGGCGGCGACGATAAGCTCTTGCTTTGCCAATTCGTCGGCAGCTTGACAGAAACAGCGTTCGAATGGTATTCCGAACTCCCGAACGATTCTGTCAAGACGTTCGCTGAAATGGAGTTACTATTCACTCAGCGATTCGCGAGCGCCAGCGAACGCACCCCGATAACGGCGTTGATTAATGCCAGGGTGAAACCAGGCGAGACGTGGGTCCAGTACGCTATACGCTGGCGAAACTTGTGGTCGAAATGCGAACAACGCATTGAGGAAGCGCCTGCGGTGAGCATGTTCGTGGGTACCCTAGACCCTCATGTCACTATCTCACAGTTCATGATGTTCTTTAAGCCGAACACATTCCAGGCTTTGATCGACAAGCTGGCCCAGATGGATCAAATGGGTCACAGACCCTATCCCCCAAAGCCGGAACCGCGGAACGACAAGGGTAAAGGGAAGGCAACCTTCGTTGCGAACGCTCAGCAGCAACCCAGCACCCCAAAGCTAGCGGATCAATTGGGAGAGAGACGGCGGTTTTATAATGAGAAAATGAAGCGCCCTTACTCATTCCCGCGGGATAAGACGAAGAGGCTATTCGAGCTGGCTGTGCACAACAGGCTTATCAACCTGCCGAATCCAAGGCGACCGCCGCAACCCAGTGAGGTAAATAACCCCAATTATTGCCCTTACCATCAAACGGTAAGCCATCCGATTGAGGATTACTTCGTCTTCAAAAGATGGATTGAAGATCAATACCTATATGGCAAGTTTGCACTGTCCGAGAAGTGGAAGGTGAACCCGCCCCAACCGCACACTCCTAAGAAGACGGACACACCGGGGGCAACTTGTTCTTTCATTGAAGAAGCTCCATTGGAAATCGTGCTTTTAGCAAAAACCAAAAGAATGCTGAATGAGCTCCAGACATGCCCGGCGATCAGGTGGAAGAACTCGCTGGAACCCCAGATCATTGAAGGGATGCTGAAGCCGCGCCCAAATCCAAAGATCGGTGGTGATGGCCCAAGTACTCACACCCAGCCGTCAAAATATTCAAAGAAGAAGAAGAAGAGATCCAAAAAGCCCGTGAAGCCTGGCGAAAAGCGCACGGACTTGCAGAAACAGATTGACGCGTTGGAGGAGTACAATCAAAAAGCGCGGACTCCCATCACACTCCAAGAGTTCCTCAACCACGTTTTTCAGGAGGAAGATAATGGAGAGAGCTCGTCAGAGGAATCTGAGGGATACGTGGCGATTTGTCGTGTGATCTCCCGCTCATTTGCGGATGATGAAAAAACTCCTGGCACTGAGAAACTGGGGGCAGAGCCTGAACCTGAACTTGTGTGGCCGACAGACAAAATGATCGACGCCTTTCTAGACGAGATTCGTCTGAAAAGTAAAGCTGATCGGGAGCATGAGATGGCCGCATCAGAAGGAGCCAAACGCAGGCGACTAAACGAAAGAGTCGAAGCACTCCCGCCGGATCAAAAGACATCCGATGCGGATAAAAACATATTCAAGACGAGAAAAAGGTTTGCCAAAGCCATATCAATGGGAATGAAGCTACCACCCTCTGAAGAAAACACGCTCGGTGGAGTAGAGATGCATCCTAATTACAGCTTATATCATCAGAAGATCGCACATCCTACCGAAGACTGCGACTCCTTTAAGTGTTGGTGGCAAGGGTATGTCGCTCACAAGCAATACGTCAACAGAACAAAGCGGGAAGCTCGTAGACAGCGAAAAAGCATGACAGATGAGCCTAAAAGGATTACCGGTAATTGTCATAGGGATGATCCCGGGGGATCACGAGTTCTCACCTTCGGGAGCGGCTCCGATGAAAAAGTAGCCCTCAACCCTCTCTTCAAGGAATCCATTTCTAAAATGAAAGAATTAGGGAGTTGCGAGAACATTCAGCCATGCAATCGTACGTTACCCGAAAAAAATCTCGGACCCGCAAACCATGGATCGAACAAAAAAGATAAGGGGAAGGGAAAAACAGCCCTCATCGCCAACACTCAATAGCAATCGAGTGACCCGAGGCCGGTTGTTCGCCAAAGCAACAAGCGGCAATCCCTCGAGGAGAGACTGGGACATCCTTACTCATTTCCTCAGAATAAAACAAGGAAACTGTTCGAACTGGCAGTGCGCAACAGACTCATCAATCTGCCGAGTCCAAAACGTCCGCTACAGCCAGGCGATTTCAACGATCCTAATTACTGCCCCTACCATCGAGCAGTAAGTCATCCGATCGAAGATTGCTTCGTCTTCAAAAACTGGGTTGAAGACCAACACCAGCAGGGCAAGTTCGCGCTGTCTGAAGACTGGAAGGTGAGCCCGCCACAGCCTCATGCTCCTAAAAAAGTGGACACGCCGGGGGCATCATGCTCATTCATAGGGAAAGCCCCACAGACCGAAAAGTCAGTAAACTAGAGATTCCCCTCAAATACGGCGATGGCGGACCGAAACGTCCTTAAACTGACAATGGACCACTATGTCCTAAAACTGGATAATGACCGAAACGTCTTTAAACTACTATCGCAGCACACTCAGGCTGAAATAAAAAAACAAAAAAAAACAAAAAAAAACGGTATGTCCATAAGCAAAATGGGCACGGATGAAAACCCGAAAAGGCTCCGTGAGTAAAAACAGCAGGGCTACCGGCGGGTGTTTATGAAAACCTGAAAGGGCGCAATCTCGTTAAAAAAAAGAGAAAAAGAAAGGAATAAAAAGAATAAAAAATAAAATAAAAAAGACGGTATGTCCATAAGCAAAATGGTCACGGATGAAAACCCAAAAGGGCTCCGTGAGTAAAAACTGCAGGGCTACCGGCGAGTGCTTGTGAAAACCCGAAAAGGTGCAACCTCGTTAAACAAGACACTTGCAGGGTCCTCTCGACCTTGTAAGGAGAAACCACCCGCGTGAGATTCTTACGACTCACATGGGAGCAACACACTTAGGTATCCCCACGATTCCTAAGGAGAAATTACACTTGCGAGATCCTCACGACTCGTAAGGAGAATTCTCTTATGGGACCCTCACAGCTCATAAGATTTGAAAGTCTTAAGTTACAGAGACCTGAACCTGTTCTTAAGCAACCCCCACAACCTTCGATTTTGCCCTACAAGAGGCTCATACTGACCCTTGTATACAATCCGCGGGCGCAAATAAACATTTCCCTAACCAAGTCCCATCCGTGACTGGGGATATGTTCGCACGATGAATAACCCTTGTAAGTCCTCTCGACTTATAAGGAGAAAATCCTTTTGTAAGATCCTTACGACTTGCAAGGGAGCAACACACTTAGGAGTCCTCACGATTCCCAAGGAGAAAACACACCTACGAGATCCCCACGACTTGTAGGGAGAAATACCTTTGTGAGACCCTTACAGCACATAAAGTCAAAAGCCTTAGTCGACAGGACCCTAACCCTGTTTACTAAGCCACCTTTGTTCGACATCGACAAAGGCAAATGATGATTCGCACCTGGCAATATCCCAATTGTAGCGATGCTGATGCCTAAGTCGGTGTCAAATTCCAAGTCCTTTCATGGCAAATGATGATTCGCTCCTGGCAATATTCCAGTCGCAGCGATGCTGATGCTAAGATTGGCACCAGATTCCAAGTTCCATACTCGTGGCAAAAAGTCAACGAGCCAAAAATGCATATGAAATAGCCGAAATGATGGGGCAACTTGCAACAAAATCAGCAAGTAAAAATGTATGCATGCAAAAAAGCCGAAATGATGGGACAACTCGCAATAAAAAGCAGCGAGTAAAAATAAAATACATAGCCGAAATGATAGGGCACCGCGAAAAATAGCCGAAATGATGGGGCAATCGCGACCTTCGCGATATAAAAGCTAAAATGATAGAGCATCGCGGAAAAAGAAATAAAATAAAAATGAAATTTTTGCCCTACAGGTGATGCTACATCAATCCCTGTATACAATCCAGGGGCGCAAACGAAGAAGGAATCACACTCCTCCTCCCCAGGTTTCATCAGAAGAAGAAGCCAAATCTCGATGGTTCACAGACAACCTAGAGATCCTCTCAACACTCGTCTCATTAAAGCAGACACAACATCAAGCAAAGCGGAACAGCGGTAACTCCCAGTTCCATGACTCGGCGATGTACTCCCATCGAGAGTCAAATCCCAACTCCGTGAAATGCGGATATAATCAGCAAAATTCTTGGTCACGTGGAACGCGGATAACGTCACTCTTTGACCCCGTGGAAAACGTCCAGAGCGGATCCTGGTCCTCGCAGAGCACGGTAGTGAACCCGTGCGAAGCATCCAGAGCGGAGCCTACTCCTCGCCGAACACGGCAGTGAACCCGTGTGAAGCATCTAGAGCAAAATTCCTGGTCACGTGGAACGCGGATAACGTCACTCTTTGACCCCGTGGAAAACGTCCAGAACGGATCCTGGTCCTCGCAGAGCACGGCAGTGAACCCGTATGAAGCATCCAGAGTGGAGCCTAGTCCTCGCCGAACACGGCAGTGAACCCGTGTGAAGCATCTAGAGCAAAATTCCTGGTCATGTAGAACACGGATAACGTCACTCTTTGACCCCGTGGAAAACGTCCAGAGCGGAGCCTAGTCCTCGCCGAACACGGCAGTGAACCCGTGTGAAGCATCTAGAGCAAAATTCCTGGTCATGTGGAATGCGGATAACGTCACTCTTTTACCCCGTGGAAAACGTCCAGAGCGGATCCTGGTTCTCGCAGAGCACGACAGTGAACCCGTGTGAAGCATCCAGAGCGGAGCCTAGTCCTCGCCGAACACGGCAGTGAACCCGTGTGAAGCATCTAGAGCAAAATTCCTGGTCACGTGTGTGAGTCGATGTACAACACCCCACGACTTGCGGGGAGGCGGAAATATGAAAAACGATCTTGTTCTTTGCTTAAACATCGACTAACCGCATGAATCGAAGCTAAACGATAACTAACATCAAACATAGAAGTTAACAACTACTATGTAAAGGGATTATACCTAAAGAACCGTGTCCTTCGTCTTTACGAACTCCACCTCCTCTTCGGCCTTCTCGAAGTAGTAGACGATCCACCCGAGAGCTTTACTCCAAGCTTAGCCTCTAAACTTGAGGCAACTAACTTTCTTTAAGTGCTAATCAAAGAAGCTAGGTGATATAGAGTAAGGGTTATGGTTTAATTAGTCTAACTAATCCTTGTACTCAACACATGAGAGGGGAGGATTAGGGTTTGAAGAGGGAGAGCTTGAGGAGAGAGAAGGTGAAGATAATAATGAAGTGAGAATAATGAGTTATCATAATATATATCAAGCATTTTGTTATATCAAGAAAAGAAAAGAAAATGATTTACAACTATGCTTGATAAATATCTAGTGGTGATTCATCTCCATGAGTCATTAAGCAATTATGAAGCATTAATGACATGGATGAATCATCCATATGACTCACTAATCTCATTCAATACATATGCCACCTAAACCCCCTTAGTCACCACCTTCTAGAAGCTTCTCGCGCAATTACGAGAACGCCCCTCCTTTCCGCAAAAATACGGAAAAACTTTAGACTATATAAATCCAATAACCGGATACCAGTAACTGGCTTAAACCAAAGCCGACTGGTAAAAACTGTCCGAAAGTCGTACGTGCGTAAACACACGTATGAGTCCGAACCCTTGTTGTAAAACCATACGACCTCTATATCGTTTCGCCCGGAGTAGGGAAACTCTTTGTGTGGGACTCTAGAGACTCGACTACTACGCTGCCAGTGGGTTTAACCACAGACTGCAAGCGGCACTAGCTGTACGTAACGGTCCCCAGGTAGATGTCGATAAGAAGGCCGATGAGGAAACCCATCCGAACTCCTACTGAGTCTGATGTGACAATCTCCGTACAGTCCGGTCCGTTCGTCTAAGACTATCGCATATCGGGCCTGGGGGGGCGGCAAGCGTCAGTCCCCTAATAGCGGTATAAGTCGTGTCGGAGGGAAGCCCATTACACCCTGAGAAACTACTGGAACCTACCAGCAAATCTCGCTTGCCCTGGCCAGGGACTTTGCGTAATGGCTCTCTGACACAGCGCGATATCAACCCCCAATACCGGGAGAGACGAATCCTGTCTAACCGCCACTGCCTCCAAGTGCTCGGGACTGCACCCAACTGCTACCTGTTTGCACGACTCCTTTGAGCCGTGGTAGGGTAGCAATCTAAGAACAGTGGGACACACTCGAGGCGAAGTAGCAGTGTCAAGTCTGCGGACTATGCTGTACTCATGTCACCTGGGAACTGTTCACTGACGACTGGTATAAAACCAACCAACAGTTCCCTGTGAGTCCTGTCCGGTGTACCTGTAACCTAACGAGCACCTGCATACTATCTCCAGTACGACGTACTGACGGCTGTGGGACAGATCATCTCCCCAACTGGGATGAGAAGCGTACACACTAGTCTACTCCGGAGTATCGATGCCCTGTCTCGATAATCCAACGACTAGGGACCTGAATAAGGATGTGCTTGTAGACTACCCAGCCCCCACTAGTGTGACTGCCATCACAACGCTGGTAGTCAAGCAAGATCCTAAGAGCTCTATCAATACGTATACTCACATATTAAGATAGAAAAAACCAAGTAGCATACTACCATGTTTAGCAAGACTGTTATATACATGTGAATATCCCAAGCTTCCATTAAGTAATATACAAACCAGTATGATACAATAATGGCCCCTAGGGCATATACACTAACAATCTCCCACTTGCACTAGGGCCATGTACTGGCATATCGAAGACCGATGATCTCGAGTAGCCTCTCGAACTGAATCTGAGGTAGGGCCTTTGTGAATGGATCAGCAATGTTCTCTTCAGAAGCAACTCTCCGAACCTCGATCTCCTGACGATCAATGATCTTCCTGATCAGGTGATACCGCCTTAAGATGTGTCTGGACTTCTGATGGGACCTTGGTTCCTTTGCTAAAGCTATAGCTCCGTTGTTGTCGCAATACAGAGGTATTGGATCAACTATGGTAGGAACCACCTGAAGTTCTGTTAGGAACTTCTTCATCCAGACTGCTTCTTTTGCAGCATCGCAAGCAGCTATATACTCCGCTTCCATCGTCGAGTCAGCAACGGTGTCCTGCTTGGAGCTCTTCCAGCACACCGCCCCTCCATTGAGGGTAAAGACATAACCCGACATGGACTTGGAATCGTCCTTATCACTCTGGAAGCCGGAATCAGCAAAGGCCTCCAACCTGAGGTCTTTTCCGCCGTAAACCAAGAACATCTCCTTAGTCCTTCTCAGGTACTTGAGAATGTTCTTTACTGCTATCCAGTGCTTCTTCCCTGGGTCTGACTGATACCGGCTTACCACGCTCAGTGCGTAAGCTACATCTGGTCTGGTGCACAACATCGCATACATTATAGAGCCTACCGCAGAAGCGTAGGGTATAATAGACATGCGTTCCCTTTCCAAATCAGTCTTGGGAGACATCTCTTTGGAGAGGGTGATTCCGTGACAAGCCGGTAGATTACCGCGCTTAGAATCTTCCATACTGAATCTTTTCAGTACAGTGTCGATATACCTGGACTGCAAAAGTCCCAACATCCTCTTGGATCTATCACGATAGATCCGGATCCCCAGAATGTAAGAGGCATCACCCAGGTCTTTCATGGAGAACCTGTGTGACAAGAATCCTTTGACAGATTGTAGCATAGGAATGTCATTTCCTATTAATAGAATGTCATCCACGTACAAGACGAGAAATACGACACTTCTGGCTACAACTTTACTATATATGCACGGTTCATCTGGATTTTTGATAAAGTCATATTCTTTGACTGTTTCATCAAAACAGATGTTCCAACTCCGCGATGCCTTCTTTAGTCCATAAATGGATTTAAGCAGCTTGCATACTTTCCCGCTGCTCCCACTCTGATTGAAACCCTCTGGCTGATCCATATAGACGCACTCTTCTAAATTTCCATTCAGAAAAGCCGTCTTTACGTCCATCTGCCAGATTTCATAATCATGGAAGGCAGCAATAGCAAGAAGGACCCGAATGGATTTGAGCATAGCCACTGGAGAAAAAGTTTCGTCATAGTCCAAACCAGGTCTTTGACGAAAACCCTTTGCAACAAGTCTAGCATTATAGGTTTCCACCTGTCCATCTACACCAATCTTTTTCTTGAAGATCCATTTGCATCCTATGGGTTTTACCCCATCTGGAGCAAAGTCCAAAGTCCATAGTTTGTTGGTGTACATGGACTCCATTTCGGTCCGCATTGCATCTAGCCATCGTACCGAGTCGCCGCTCTGGATGGCCTGCTGGAAGTCAGTAGGTTCATCATCACCTATGATGCAATCCTCTCTATCCCTATCTATGAGAAAACCGTAGTATCTCTCAGACGGATGAGACGGCCTACTACTCCTGCGGAGGGGTGCGGGAATGTCTTGTTCTTCTTGAACTTCCGGTTCTACCAAACTTTCAGTAGCAGCTTGTGGTTCTGGAATTTCTTCCAGTTCTATTTCGCTCCCACTTATTTCCTTTTCTAAAAACTGATGTTCTAGAAAATGGGCATTACGAGAAACAAAAACTTTTGTTCCTCTGCGTAATAGAAATAATATCCCTTGGAGTTCTTTGGATATCCCACAAACATACATTTTACTGATCGTGCCTCGAGCTTGTCTACATGCTGCTTTTTAACAAAAGCTGGACATCCCCAAATCTTCATATGCTGAAGATGGGGTTTCTTCCCAGTCCACATCTGATATGGAGTGGTAGGCACAGTCTTGGTAGGAGCCCTGTTCAAAAGATATGCCGCTGATTCTAGCGCATAACCCCAGAAAGATCGCGGTAACTCAGCATTACTCATCATGGATCGTACCATATCCAATAGGGTTCGATTCCGTCTCTCCGATACACCATTATGCTGTGGAGTGTATGGAGGAGTAAACTGAGAGAGAATTCCTTTCTCTTTTAGGTAACCTAGGAACTCGGCACTCAAGTATTCACTACCTCGATCAGATCTAAGTGTCTTGATACTTTTGCCGGTTTGGTTTTCTACTTCATTCTTATACTCTTAGAATTTCTCAAAAGCCTCGGATTTATGTTTCATCAGATAAATGAATCCGTACCTTGAGTAATCATCCGTGAAAGTAATGAAATAGGAAAAACCACCTCTTGCATGCGTAGACATTGGACCACATACATCACTGTGTATGAGTCCTAAAAGCTCGCTCGCTCTCACTCCTTGTCCAGTAAATGGAGTCTTTGTCATCTTTCCTTTGAGACAAGATTGACAAGTGTCATAAGTTTGATATTCGAACGAGTCCAAATATTCTTCTCTATGCAACTTAGTCAACCTTCTCTCATTGATGTGACCCAGTCTACAATGCCATAAGAAAGCTTTATTTAAATCTGGAGACTTTCTTTTTAGTGTGTTCTGGACGTTGAAAATTTGGAGTTGGTTTAAAACATATATACCGTTATTTAGTGTACCGGACCCAATCAAACCATGATTAAGGTGGATGTTAACAACATCTCTTACAAACGTGAAATCATAACCTTTATTTGATAACAAGAAAACTGATATGATATTACACGTTAAGCTTGGTACAAAAAAACAGTTATGTAAAACCAAAATATGTCCACTCGTCAATCCCAGGTGATAATCCCCGACGGACGCAGCTCCCACGCTAGCTCCGTTAGCAACCTTTAGGGTCATATCACCTTCCTTCAGCACTCTACGGTTTCTTAGTGCCTGCAATGAATTGCAAATATGAGATCCTGATCCGGTATCCAATACCCAGGAAGTAGAGTTAATTGACAGACAATTCTCAATTACAAACACACCTGAAGTCGAAACCACAGCTTGCTTCGGTTCCTGGTTCTTGGCGTTCCACGCCTTGCAATCTTTCTTCCAGTGCCCTTTCCTGTGACAATGGAAGCACTCATCCTGGCCCACTACCGGTACTGCAAACTTTTTCTTTCCCTTCCCTCCCACATTACTAACACCTCCTCTAGGTTTGGTGGCGGCCTTCTTCTTCCTTCCTTTGGCCCTAGCCTTGGACCCGGAAGAAGATGCACCGCCAACAAACATAGCGGGTGTTTCCCTTGTCTTCTGCAAGGTGCCCTCTGCACTCCTTAACATGTTTAGGAGTTCCGGAAGTTCAACTTCTTTTCTTTGAAGGTTGAAGTTCAGGATAAACTGGGCGTAGGTGTGAGGAAGGGACTGGAGAATAAGGTCTGTATAGAGCTCATTATCCAAAGTTGTCCCAAGGTCTGCGAGCTCTTCAATATAGCCGATCATCTTTAGGACATGTTCTCCTACCGATGACCCGACAGCCAACCTCGCTCGAAACAAGTTCTTAGAGGTCTCGTATCTTGCTATACGAGATTGCTCTCCATAAAGTTCCTTTGTATGGAGAAATATGCCATCTAGGTCCATATCCTCGTGCCTCCTCTGATGTTCATTGTTCATCGAGGTAAGCACGATGCACTTGGCTTTCGCGCAATCGAAATCCCAGGTTTTGCGGATTTCCTTATCCGCATTACTGGATTTGGGACCAGGGACAGCAGGTGCCGTAGCGGTGAGGACGTACCCTAATTTGTCATAGGTCAAAGCCATTTTGACATTCCGCAGCCAATCTTTATAGTTTGGCCCTGTCAGTATATTTTTCTCTAAAAGTAACTTAAGTCCAGTCATTTTCAGGGTCGCTGCAATTAGGAGAGAGAGAAGAAAACTCTTTAGCATGATGCTCTTGCAAGTTTAGAGTTGTTTTTAGTTTATCTAAACTGGATGGCTCCCACTGTTTCTCGAATTCTTCCTCAAACCATAAAAGAAGAATTAGCCAGGACTATTCTCACCATACAATACTTGCTTAACCGTTCAGCCAGGCTAGTGTCGATACTTCGAGGGAGGTTTTCCAACGCTTTCGCGAAATTCCTTAATTAAATAACCTCTTTTCTCTGGGGGCGTAACCCCGCTGACACCTTTCTTGACACCTACTTGGTTTATAGCATTGATCGTTAAGTGACGAATATCCTGATAAGTAGCATATACTCACAGTAGGATCGGGATCCAAATATCATTGTATGATAATGTTGAAGGTATCCTACCAACATTCATCAAACTCCAAATGGTATGCAACTCTTTGCAAATTTCAGTTTCTTTAGAAATTCCCGATATATATTTTTTCCCCATGCTCTTATGACCTTGGCTTTGGTCAAAATGTCATAAGTCACATGTCAAGTTCTACCCGTCATTATCTTGTCAATTTGAACCCATCCGTATATACCCCTGACTTTGGTCAAATGATAATACGACTGTCCCAAACTAACTCATCTATCTTATGCAACAAATGAAAACCCAGCAGCTACCAAACACTATGCCTTGACTTTGGCCAAAATGCATAGCTTGAATACTACTGAATACCCAAATGAAATGACGGAGGGCTACGAATGGTTTTGGCGAAACCGTGAACGTAGTGAACTTGATATAACCGAAGGAACCTGATAGCTTTTAAAAGGAGTGGTTAAAGCTCCGCATTTAAAAAATATCCGTTTTTAAAATTAACCGAGTGGTTTCTTTTAAATTGTTCCAACGATTTCAACTTTTGGTTTATTTTCTTTGCATTATAAATAATGCGTCCCATCATTAACCTATCATTGCAGAAAACAATGAAAATACAACGTCCTCTTATGCCATCCGCATTCGCCACGGGGTCCCGTCATCACCCGTTAGGTTACTTAACTAACGACAGAGCGGGGGCTGGGCTAGCGCGGGTGTAAAACATAAGTGACGTCTAAATAGCTATCATATATAGATATTGTACATTCGTCAGACGCAATAATAGGCATTCCAGATCACAGATGAACTTTATTGGATTTGCAAGCAATCCGTGTTTGTTTTGAGCCTGCAACAAAAGACGGATTACACAGTTGTGATGAATAGCCATTACCCCACCCAAGACCCCAACGGGTACGGCAAACTACCCACCCGGCAGTTTGTGCACCCCACCTTGGGTCTGTCCTAGGAGCAAAAACAGTAAAATGAAATAATACAACGGTGGCAACAACCGCAACCTGGATGTGCCCCGCAAAATAATATTACAACAAATTACATTTACATCAAATGAATTAAATAATATCCCATCACATAACCCCGGCTATACATCACAACAGTCCAACACAGTTCATATACACAAACAGATAAAATCCATTACAGAAATGTGCAACCCCCTGCCAACCGACATACTAGCAGTTAGGAGAGGTTTACGAACACATTATACAAACACAGATATAATCCAACAAGCAAATACTGTATAATTTCGATCGATTAAACACTTTTAATTTTGCTCCAATACTTCTCTGTAAATCTGAAACCTGAGCAAAAGTAAAAACTTCCAGAAAATACCAAATCTCATAGAGAAGCAACACAGGAAAATTGGGTTCCTGAATCGCCAACTCGGCGGCGGAATCGCGGCGGATCAGTGGAATCCGCCGCGGTTCCGCGGCGCTTTAGGCGATTCAGGGGCCCAATTTTCTTGGGTGTTCTTCTACTGTCTTTTCAAGCTTTCTGAACATCCCTGAAAAAATTTTGGACTTCATTTAAAAATCGACAGAAACTTGTGATTTCGGGCTTTTCCGGTTTCGTTTTTTCCGTTCGAAATTCATACAAATTTGCAGGTAAGTTATTTATTGTTTAGCGAGGCTCTGATACCACTGTGAGTCGATGTACAACACCCCAGGACTTGCGGGGAGGCGGAAATATGAAAAA
Organism: Agapanthus africanus; assembly: GCA_030015575.1. NCBI lineage: Eukaryota > Viridiplantae > Streptophyta > Magnoliopsida > Asparagales > Amaryllidaceae > Agapanthus > Agapanthus africanus. Next base: position 401,340,507 of record CM057347.1, read on the forward strand.
AGATCTTGTTCTTTGCTTAAACATCGACTAACCGCATGAATCGAAGCTAAACGATAACTAACATCAAACATAGAAGTTAACAACTACTATGTAAAGGGATTATACCTAAAGAACCGTGTCCTTCGTCTTTACGAACTCCACCTCCTCCTCGGCCTTCTCGAAGTAGTAGACGATCCACCCAAGAGCTTTACTCCAAGCTTAGCCTCTAAACTTGAGGCAACTAACTTTCTTTAAGTGCTAATCAAAGAAGCTAGGTGATATAGAGTGAGGGTTATGGTTTAATTAGTCTAACTAATCCTTGTACTCAACACATGAGAGGGGAGGATTAGGGTTTGAAGAGGGAGAGCTTGAGGAGAGAGAAGGTGAAGATAATAATGAAGTGAGAATAATGAGTTATCATAATATATATCAAGCATTTTGTTATATCAAGAAAAGAAAAGAAAATGATTTACAACTATGCTTGATAAATATCTAGTGGTGATTCATCTCCATGAGTCATTAAGCAATTATGAAGCATTAATGACATGGATGAATCATCCATATGACTCACTAATCTCATTCAATGCATATGCCACCTAAACCCCCTTAGTCACCACCTTCTAGAAGCTTCTCGCGCAATTACGAGAACGCCCCTCCTTTCCGCAAAAATACGGAAAAACTTTAGACTGTATAAATCCAATAACCGGATACCAGTAACTGGCTTAAACCAAAGCCGACTGGTAAAAACTGTCCGAAAGTCGTACGTGCGTAAACACACGTATGCGTCCGAACCCTTGTCGTAAAACCATACGACCTCTATATCATTTCGCCCAGAGTAGGGAAACTCTCTGTGTGGGACTCTAGAGACTCGACTACTACGCTGGCAGTGGGTTTAACCACAGACCGCAAGCGGCACTAGCTGTACGTAACGGTCCCCAGGTAGATGTCGATAAGAAGGCCGATGAGGAAACCCATCCGAACTCCTACTGAGTCTGATGTGACAATCTCCGTACAGTCCGGTCCGTTCGTCTAAGACTATTGCATATCGGGCCTGGGGGGGCGGCAAGCGTCAGTCCCCTAATAGCGGTATAAGTCGTGTCGGAGGGAAGCCCATTACACCCTGAGAAACTACTGGAACCTACCAGCAAATCTCGCTTGCCCTGGCCAGGGACTTTGCGTAATGGCTCTCTGACACAGCGCGATATCAACCCCCAATACCGGGAGAGACGAATCCTGTCTAACCGCCACTGCCTCCAAGTGCTCGGGACTGCACCCAACTGCTACCTGTTTGCACGACTCCTTTGAGCCGTGGTAGGGTAGCAATCTAAGAACAGTGGGACACACTCGAGGCGAAGTAGCAGTGTCAAGTCTGCGGACTATGCTGTACTCATATCACCTGGGAACTGTTCACTGACGACTGGTATAAAACCAACCAACAGTTCCCTGTGAGTCCTGTCCGGTGTACCTGTAACCTAACGAGCACCTGCATACTATCTCCAGTACGACGTACTGATGGCTGTGGGACAGACCATCTCCCCAACTGGGATGAGAAGCATACACACTAGTCTACTCCGGAGTATCGATGCCCTGTCTCGATAATCCAACGACTAGGGACCTGAATAAGGATGTGCTTGTAGACTACCCAGCCCCCACTAGTGTGACTGCCATCACAACGCTGGTAGTCAAGCAAGATCCTAAGAGCTCTATCAATACGTATACTCACATATTAAGATAGAAAAAACCAAGTAGCATACTACCATGTTTAGCAAGACTGTTATATACATGTGAATATCCCAAGCTTCCATTAAGTAATATACAAACCAGTATGATACAATAATGGCCCCTAGGGCATATACACTAACAATCTCCCACTTGCACTAGGGCCATGTACTGGCATATCGAAGACCGATGATCTCGAGTAGCCTCTCGAACTGAATCTGAGGTAGGGCCTTTGTGAATGGATCAGCAATGTTCTCTTCAGAAGCAACTCTCCAAACCTCGATCTCCTGACGATCAATGATCTCCCTGATCAGGTGATACCGCCTTAAGATGTGTCTGGACTTCTGATGGGACCTTGGTTCCTTTGCTAAAGCTATAGCTCCGTTGTTGTCGCAATACAGAGGTATTGGATCAACTATGGTAGGAACCACCTGAAGTTCTGTTAGGAACTTCTTCATCCAGACTGCTTCTTTTGCGGCATCGCAAGCAGCTATATACTCCGCTTCCATCGTCGAGTCAGCAACGGTGTCCTGCTTGGAGCTCTTCCAGCACACCGCCCCTCCATTGAGGGTAAAGACATAACCCGACATGGACTTGGAATCGTCCTTATCACTCTGGAAGCCGGAATCAGCAAAGGCCTCCAACCTGAGGTCTTTTCCGCCGTAAACCAAGAACATCTCCTTAGTCCTTCTCAGGTACTTGAGAATGTTCTTTACTGCTATCCAGTGCTTCTCTCCTGGGTCTGACTGATACCGGCTTACCACGCTCAGTGCGTAAGCTACATCTGGTCTGGTGCACAACATCGCATACATTATAGAGCCTACCGCAGAAGCGTAGGGTATAATAGACATGCGTTCCCTTTCCAAATCAGTCTTGGGAGACATCTCTTTGGAGAGGGTGATTCCGTGACAAGCCGGTAGATTACCGCGCTTAGAATCTTCCATACTGAATCTTTTCAGTACAATGTCGATATACCTGGACTGCGAAAGTCCCAACATCCTCTTGGATCTATCACGATAGATCCGGATCCCCAGAATGTAAGAGGCATCACCCAGGTCTTTCATGGAGAACCTGTGTGACAAGAATCCTTTGACAGATTGTAGCATAGGAATGTCATTTCCTATTAATAGAATGTCATCCACGTACAAGACGAGGAATACGACACTTCTGGCTACAACTTATTATATATGCACTGTTCATCTGGATTTTTGATAAAGTCATATTCTTTGACTGTTTCATCAAAACAGATGTTCCAACTCCGCGATGCCTTCTTTAGTCCATAAATGGATTTAAGCAGCTTGCATACTTTCCCGCTGCTCCCACTCTGATTGAAACCCTCTGGCTGATCCATATAGACACACTCTTCTAAATTTCCATTCAGAAAAGCCGTCTTTACGTCCATCTGCCAGATTTCATAATCATGGAAGGCAGCAATAGCAAAAAGGACCCGAATGGATTTGAGCATAGCCACTGGAGAAAAAGTTTCGTCATAGTCCAAACCAGGTCTTTGACGAAAACCCTTTGCAACAAGTCTAGCCTTATAGGTTTCCACCTGTCTATCTACACTAATCTTTTTCTTGAAGATCCATTTGCATCCTATGGGTTTTACCCCATCTGGAGCAAAGTCCAAAGTCCATAGTTTGTTGGTGTACATGGACTCCATTTCGGTCCGCATTGCATCTAGCCATCGTACCGAGTCGCCGCTCTGGATGGCCTGCTGGAAGTCAGTAGGTTCATCATCACCTATGATGCAATCCTCTCTATCCCTATCTATGAGAAAACCGTAGTATCTCTCAGGCGGATGAGACGGCCTACTACTCCTGCGGAGGGGTGCGGGAATGTCTTGTTCTTCTTGAACTTCCGGTTCTACCAAACTTTCAGTAGCAGCTTGTGGTTCTGGAATTTCTTCCAGTTCTATTTCGCTCCCACTTATTTCTTTTTCTAAAAACTGATGTTCTAGAAAATGGGCATTACGAGAAACAAAAACCTTTTGTTCCTCTGCGTAATAGAAATAATATCCCTTGGAGTTCTTTGGATATCCCACAAACATACATTTTACTGATCGTGCCTCGAGCTTGTCCACATGCTGCTTTTTAACAAAAGCTGGACATCCCCAAATCTTCATATGCTGAAGATGGGGTTTCTTCCCAGTCCACATCTGATATGGAGTGGTAGGCACAGTCTTGGTAGGAGCCCTGTTCAAAAGATATGCCGCTGATTCTAGCGCATAACCCCAGAAAGATCGCGGTAACTCAGCATTACTCATCATGGATCGTACCATATCCAATAGGGTTCGATTCCGTCTCTCCGATACACCATTATGCTGTGGAGTGTATGGAGGAGTAAGCTGAGAGAGAATTCCTTTCTCTTTTAGGTAACCTATGAACTCGGCACTCAAGTATTCACCACCTCGATCAGATCTAAGTGTCTTGATACTTTTGCCGGTTTGGTTTTCTACTTCATTCTTATACTCTTGGAATTTCTCAAAAGCCTCGGATTTATGTTTCATCAGATAAATGAATCCGTACCTTGAGTAATCATCCGTGAAAGTAATGAAATAGGAAAAACCACCTCTTGCATGCGTAGACATTGGACCACATACATCACTGTGTATGAGTCCTAAGAGCTTGCTCGCTCTCACTCCTTGTCCAGTAAATGGAGTCTTTATCATCTTTCCTTTGAGACAAGATTGACAAGTGTCATAAGTTTGATATTCGAACGAGTCCAAATATCCTTCTCTATGCAACTTAGTCAACCTTCTCTCATTGATGTGACCCAGTCTACAATGCCATAAGAAAGCTTTATTTAAATCTGGAGACTTTCTTTTTAGTGTGTTCTGGACGTTGAAAATTTGGAGTTGGTTTAAAACATATATACCGTTATTTAGTGTACCGGCCCCAATCAAACCATGATTAAGGTGGATGTTAACAGCATCTCTTACAAACGTGAAATCATAACCTTTATTTGATAACAAGGAAACTGATATGATATTACACGTTAAGCTTGGTACAAAAAAATAGTTATGTAAAACCAAAATATGTCCACTCGTCAATCCCAGGTGATAATCCCCGACGGACGCAGCTCCCACGCTAGCTCCGTTAACAACCTTTAGGGTCATATCACCTTCCTTCAGCACTCTACGGTTTCTCAGTGCCTGCAATGAATTGCAAATATGAGATCCTGATCCGGTATCCAATTCCCAGGAAGTAGAGTTAATTGACAGACAATTCTCAATTACAAACACACCTGAAGTCGAAGCCACAGCTTGCTTCGGTTCCTGGTTCTTGGCGTTCCACGCCTTGCAATCTTTCTTCCAGTGCCCTTTCCAGTGACAATGGAAGCACTCATCCTGGCCTACTGGTTCTTGGCGTTCCTGGCTCTGTTTTAAAAAAAAAGATAATAAAATTCAAATTAAAATAAAAGAAGCAACACTTCAACTGACTTACGCTCTGCGCTGCGCGACAAGTGTCAGCGCAGTTGCGCTAGCGCAGTTGCGCAGCGCTCTGCGCTGCGCGACACGTGTCAGAGCAGTTGTGTCAGCGCAGTTGCGCCGCGCTCTGCGCTGCGCGACACGTGTCAAGCGCAGGTGCGTTTGCGCCAAACAGAATTAAAATTCCAGTAAGATCTTTCTGATCTTGTTAAAACAAGAAGACTGTCTTCTGTAAAATAGAAGTGCTTGGATCAAAGATCCAACGTTAGGGAAAAATCCTTAAATCACTCAGAGAAAGATCTCTTTAACTAATTTAACAAACTAATTGGCACTATATAAAGGCCCCTAGACCCCAAGTCTAAAAGACACACATTAACAGAGAGGAAAACACAGAATTCCTCTAAAAGAAAATTTGAGAAGAGCTCAGAAAAGAAAAAGGTAAAAACCTTCGAATAAAAGATGAATTTCTTCTAAAAAGATCATTGATCTAAGAACAAGATCAAAGATCTTCAATAAAAAAACATATAATAACAAAGGTATTGCCTTTGGATGAACCACTGGTTCTGGAATCTTAAAAAGATTCTTTTCTTGAATCCAAAATTGGATCAAGATATTAAAACAATGTCTTGCACTTGTAAATCTGCACTGTTGCGCTTCTGGGTTGGCGCAAGCCACCAGAGAGCGCCACGTGTCAGCTCCAGAACAACTTGCGCTATGCGCTTTTAAAAATAGAGCACTGCTCTCTGAAATTGGCGCAACTCACCAGAGCGCGCCATGTGTCAGCAGCGCAACAGCACAGTGCACTGCGCTAACTGCGCTTGCGCTCACCAGAGCGTGACACGTGTCACCTCCACATGCGCTTGCGCTCATTAATTGGCGCAAAGCGCCTGACAGGCCACATGGCCACTGTCAGATAATTAATGCACTGCATTATTAAAAAGAAGGGCCGAGCCCAATTTAAAAAGGCCTAACAGGCCTAATAAAATACAATGCAGAGCCCAAACAAAGGTCTGTCAGACCAAAATAGATGCTCTGCATCGTAAAAATAAAGGGACAGAGCCCAAATCAAATAGGCCTTACAGGCCAAAATAAAATGCAGTGTATTATTAAACAAAGGCAAAACCCAAGCCAAGGCCTAACAGTCCAACCACAAATAAAAAATGTTGAACATTCTCAACTGGACTTAGCCCAATTCTGGCCATAAGTCCTCAAATTAAATTGACCGAGCGTGACTGCTTCCTTAAATCAATTTACACCCGGTTCGAGGGTACATCTCTTTACTCCTCTGGCATCCGTCGTTGTAATCCCTCAACGTCGTCAGAGAGGTGACGGGTCCCGACAACCGCACATTGCTACGGACTGTGGGGTCCTTAAACTCATGGACTATGATGTCCTTAACCTTGACCGTGATGTCTTAAAACTAATACTGGACTATGATGTCCTTAACCTTGACCGTGATGTCTTAAAACTAATACTGGACTATGATGTCCTTAACCTTGACCGCAATGTCTTAAAACTAACATTAGACCACCATGTCCCTAAACTGGAAATCGACCGCAATGTCATTAAACTAAACAATAGAGCCAATTGCTCTCTTGTCGGATCCAAATGATCCCGTTAAGTTGATCTTAGTCTGGAGATTAGACTAGCGTATCCTTAACGAACGTTTAAGTTGATTTTAGCCTCAAGATGGCTAACGTATCCTTAAACTAAAACCCCAAACCCAAATCTAAGAAAATACGGATTTGGACTAATCCACGTCCTACGGGCGACGACATAAATTAGTCTCCGTATACAATCCACGGGCAACCACAAACAAAACAAACACCCACGACACGAAGTGAACATCTGGAGAAGGAGAAAGTTGTTACCGCGACGTGGTAGCGTAATTAACTGCAGGGTCTTGAGCCTGTAGGGAAGAGCGTCCCCACAATCAAAAACCCCTCAAGCGAGGGGGAATCTGACGAAGTCTGCTACATCGGCCGCATCCGTCTAAACCTCCGATACACGGTGCCATAAATCAACTTGGCATCTTCGGAGAGATAGACGGATAAAACCAAATAGCATCTGCCCCGAATCTCAGGCCAGACGAACTTACGCGGTCGCTTCTCTGTATTCGGAGGGGAACAAGCACCAGCTTCAGCAACAGCATCAGCAACAACACCAGCAACACAACAACTGCAACACTAGCAGCAGCAGCAGAATTCCCTTCTCCTTCTTCTTCTTCTCCTTCTTGCACCCTAGGACCCCTAGAGGTATAATCTTAAACTTAACTTCTTGCTTTTGCTAAGAATATGGTTATTTAAGCTTTAATTAATGTTTAGTGTGATTTGATGCTAGTTATGGTGATTTAAGTGGAGTTTTGGCCAAGTGATGATTTTTATGGTTAATATAGCTTGACTAAGTGTTTTTAAGGCCATTTAAACTAGGTTATGCTTAAGATTTCATTAAAATACCATAGGGTTTCAAATTAGTGTAATTTAACGTTTTAATGTAAATTGTGAGCCATTTTGAGATCTGCTATTGACCCGTGTGCTTCAGGTAAAATCTGAGTTAACTGGAGCATACTCTTTAGACCTAGATCACACACACAGAACACGAGACCCCCTTCCTACTATCTGTCCGCAGTTTTATTCTTTCTGGCCGCAATTTGCGGCCAGATGGTGTTGGGGTTTGGTCTGTGGGAGTCTGCTGTATAATTAGGATTTTTGGTATATGCAACTTTTTATTTTTCCACTCGAGTATAAATCTGGAACTTAAAACCTCTTTTCGATACTTTTTAACTCGTGCGACACGTGCGTTTTGTATGTTGGGTCTGTGGTGCACTATGCGACGCAGCGAGTCGTGGTGGTTTCTGGTGAGGTTACATACGTTTTGACGTATCGAGCGCACGCGCATTTAGTTTCCACGCGAGTTTTTCCTTTGATCGTGATATTGCATTTTTTTGCAGGTTTTAGCCTTATGTGTATTACTTGTGTGTTTCTAGGGTCGATCGCGGAGACGTCGGACGCGGCGCGGAAGGGAAAAGCGGGGGTTGGACCCGGCTAGCACGATATCACGAGTGAGTAGATGTAACATCTACGGGGGAAAATCGTTTGGATGGCGCAAGACACCCGATAGTTCAGATAATTTATAAACTTCTAGTAGTACTAGTATCTATGAGTATAGTGCCTAGTTAATCATCTTGCTGCATTCATGATCCTATATATTTACATACATGTGCAAACTCATTTCATAGGACACCTGCACCATTGCCAGGGTTTTTATACAGCACGAGCACTATTCATGCGTACATACACGCCTTGGTAATTGCTATGCCACAACACTAGATAACTTGTAATCTAGAACAATTTCACCATATATGATGCTTAAACCTGTGCCAATGCACTTAAATTTCTCAGTATGAACATGTAGGATTGCTATTCATATGCATGTATCTCATTACATCATTCGTTCATGCCTAGCCTATTAGTCATACATTGCAGTTCGTTTTGTTGATATTATAGGCAACCATGATCATTGACATATGCATTTATGATGATTTTCTTGAGGATTTCAGCACTTGAGATTTATGAGATTTTGGGGGAAAGCCGCAATGATTTAATAAACCTGATATTATTTTAAACATTGGAAGTTGCGGTTTTTCTCGTGATATGATACATGTGTCGTCCACCATGAGTTTTTCTGTTGGTTTTCGAGACCCGTTTCGAGGAGTTGGATGAACCGTCTCGGGTACATGGTGGGACCGGTAAGGTATCCCGAGGCAAGAAGATCGAGTTGTAGACGATGAGCCTGGCAGGGGCAGACTACCTACCGGTGATTGTTGACGCGTCGGATATCCAGAGGATACTGACCGTGGCCGTGAGATGTTGAGATATTGATACCTTGAGATGGGTCAGCCGGACGGCTGGGGCCAGATATACTGTGATATGGATACATGATATTTGAGATAGTTGTTGAGTTGTCGATGCTGGACACGGATTTCTGTTGATTCTATTGATATTATGCTGACATTTCAAAAGAGATTTCTAAGAAGAAAATAATGGTTTATTATATCTACATACTCAGATCACGAGTTGATTCATGATGCATACATACCTGCTAGCACATCATGCCAGATTTGTATTGTGCATTGATTCATGTTGCATACATATCTTCTAGTATATCATGCCATATCAGTATTGTTGATGTTATGACACTTGCGTGCATACTTACGATAGCCTCTATAGATGTTATTTATTACTCACGAGTTGGCAACTCACCCCCGTTATGCCACAGCCTTTTTGCAGGTCTGCTCCGTCAGCACAGTAGCGGCGGGCGCACTTGCTCCTTTTTCTCCTTTTGCCTGGACCTGAGGCTGTTGCTCGTAGGTGTGTTATGATATCATTTTGGTTTCCACTTTGTATATTTATTGTATCTAGAGTACTCCATCTACTGTACATGTTATTGTATTGATGTATATTGACCTAGAGACGAGGCAGTGAGACTTGTGGACTTTTATATTGTATTTTGGGGTCGAGCTCACTTGAGCCGACATGATGTTTATTACTTGTGCCTTTATTACTTTTTTGCACATTGCAGATTTATATTGCGTGGAATTTGAGTCCGCTTCGGCGAAGAGCTAGCTACCGCTTGGTGATGCCTTATTCATGTTATATGCTATTCCTGTTTTGTACCCATTTGGGGGCCAGTTTTTACAAAGGAGACTCTGCCGGAATTTTCGGAAAATGGATGTTGCTTTTAAAAAGCTTGATGTGATTTATTGGATTAAAATCGCTTTCAATAAATTGGGTTTTCTTCACTCTACTTCTTAATTGGGTTTTGATTTCTGGGTTTTGGCTTACTTAGATTACGTACGCCTTGAGACGTTTCGTAATTTAAGTGCCGGTCATGTTCCGTACCTTTTCGGATCATGATAAAGTTGGTATCAGAGCGTCAGGTTTTACCTTTCTGAGTGTAGGATAACCCTTTGGTAGATGGAGTAAGTGACTTAAGCAGGGTAACGTAGCGTGTGTATGTCCGCGACATACTTGCGATGCGGTACTCCGCCTAGGTGACTTTAGGATATACTTGCTTGAAATTCCTTCTTCAATCCCACGTATCCTATGATTCTATTGCATTGTTCTTATTATCCAGTTTCTTGTACCAGCCACTATGCCGCCGAAGTTTACGAGGGCGCAGAGGGCTGCCGCCCGAGATGAGATCCGAGCAGGCTCGTCCGTGACGAGGACCGAGCAGGACTGTGTACCTACTCCCCAGGGACAGACTGATCCGCCTTCCCCAGGCCGCATGGATAGGCTAGAGTCTGGTATGGAGGAGCTACTACAGATGATGGGAGGTATGCAGGAGTTAAGACAGTTGGTGGGATCCCCAGTAGACGCCAGTCGTGCACCAAGATCGGAGGACGTACCTACCACAGCACAGACTACCATAGTACCTGCTGTCCAGACAGTTGCTCCTACTACTACTACCGTGGCTATTCCAGTGTCGCTACAGGATTTTATGAGGCTGAGACCCCCAGCCATCACCGGCACAGATGCAGCGGAGGATCCGCGGACATTCCTTGACAAATTAGCTAGGATTTGCCGTTCGCTCAGATGTTCCGACGACAGATGGGTGGAGCTTACGAGTTTCCGGCTAGAGGGCCTTGCACAGACATGGTGTGAGTCGGTCGAGAGAGGTCGAGCTGCAGGTTTACCTCCTATGACTTGGGACGAGTTCACAGCAGTGTTTCTAGCCCATTTCCTTCTCGAGAGTGTTCGTGATGCTAGAGCTCGTAGTTTTGAGGCTTTGCGCAAGACTCCAGGGATGACAGTGTCCGAGTACGATGTCCAGTTTACACAGTTGTCCAGATATGCTCCGTACTTGGTTGATACGGAAGAGAAGAGGGTAAAGAGATTTGTGCAGGGACTTGACACCCAGTTATTTCTTGCAATCGGCGCCCAGCACTTCGACACTTATGCAGCTATTATGGACACGGCCTTACGGATGGAGGTGCACATTTCAGAGACTTCGGCCATTTCTGGGCCGAAGAGGATTCGTACCGATATGCCAGCTCAGAGGTATCGTGCCAGATTCTTCTCGAGAGATGGTGGCGGCAGAGGAGTTGGACGGGGTCAGCTATTTGGTTCTTATCCGTGAGGACAGCAGGCATCGCCAGGATGTTTTAGGTTCGGGAGTCCGCACCATCGTATCAGAGACTGTCTGGTGAGACGACAAGGAGCGGCGACAGTTCCACACGTGACTTTACCATCTTCACCACCTCATCAGAGAGCTCTACTTCCTACCCCCGGCGATACTCCACGTCAGTTAGATACCCTCAGAGGCCATGGACGCGGCGGTCCTGTTCAGAGAGGACGAGGAGGCAGAGGCCGAGGCAGAGGTCAGCCAGCTATTGGTGTGGAACAGGCCCGAGTATTCGCTTTGACTGTGCAGGATGCGCAGGCATCCAATGCCGTTGTAACAGGTACCTTACCAGTATGTTCTTTCGACGCACGGGTATTATTCGACCCAGGTTCCACACATTCGTATGTATCTACACACTTTGCACCGATGTTGGGCCGTGAGTCGTCATCGTTAGATCAGCCGCTTGTTTTTATTACTCCAGTAGGCGAGTCGTTTGTCGCTCGTTTTGTGTTTCGTTTGTGTTCCGTTCGTATCGGGGAAAGGGATTCATCGGTTGATTTGATTCTCCTCGATATGTTGGATTTTGATGTGCTTCTGGGCATGGACTGGCTAGCCACTTGTTATGCATCTGTGGACTGCCGTGAGAAGGCAGTCAGATTTAGCTTTCCGGGAGAGCCAGTCCTTGTTATTCAGGGAGACCGCAGTGTCACCCTTCCCAGCTTGATTTCGTCTCTTCATGCTGGTCAGCTCTTACGGAAAGGATGTCAGGTATTATTAGCTTCTGTTTGTGATACTCGAACTGCAGAGGTTCTGTTGGACCAGGTCCCGATTGTGTGTGAGTTCCCTGATGTTTTCCCTGATGAGCTGCCTGGGTTACCGCCTGAGTGCGATATTGCTTTCTGCATTGACTTGATTCCCGGCTCGGGGCCTATTTGTTAGTTATATGTATTCCCTAGAGGCCATTACTGTACATTGGATGTATATTGTAGTGGATGCTGGGACATATATAGGAAGGACTTTCTTGCTCGACATGATAGTACGCTATCTGGTTGCACTTTATCTTAACATGTATACTTTCTGTCTCTCTGATTACATGTTGATAAAGCCCTTAGGATGTGTACTCGACTTACAGGACTATGATGCAGATCATACTAGTGGGGCCTGGGTAGTCAATGAGTACATCCTTCATTGTTCCTAGTCGAGGGAATATCGAGACGGGGCATCGATATTCCAGAGTAGACTAGCGCATATCTTCTCGACCCATGCGATGGGCGATGGATGATCCCATATCCATTGGTGTTTGACATCGAATATGGTATGCGGGTGCTCAGTGGAGACTGGGTACACTGAACGGACTCGCCGAGAACTCCCAGATGGTATTATACCTCACGTCAGATGGCAGTTCTCTGGTGACACTGGTACAGCTTAGTCTGTTGACCCGAGATCGTCATAGAGTCTTGTGTGTCTCCCACTGTGCTTTGATTTCCACCCTACCATGGCTCTACTGAGTCGTGCAAACAGGTGGTTTTTGGGTACAGTCCCGATTCATATGGAGGCAATGAGCGATAGGAGGGGATTCGTCTCTCCCGGTATTGGGGGTTGATGTTGTGCTATGCTCGACTGGCCATAACAGGAAATCCCTAGCCAGGGTTGCTGTGATATACTGGTAAGAGTTATCAGTAGTTTCACGAATGTTATGGACCTCAAGTCGGCATGACTTATCGAGCTATTAGGGTCTGACGTTTACCACCCCTAGGCGAGATATGCGACATATCAGACGAACAGACCGGACCGTACGGTAAGTGTTACTGGTTGGATTCGCAGGAGTCTGAGCGGGCTTGCTCGTCGATCTTCTGATCGCTCAATACCCGGGTGGCCGTTACGTTTAGCAGACCGCTTGCGGCTTGTGGGTGTTTGATATGATCATCATCTGCTGCCGGCGTATTGACGAGTCTTTAGAGTCCTACACAGAGATTTCCTAGTTCAAGCGAAACGAAATAGGAGCGCATATGAGATATGTGCGGGAGCGAGAATAATTCGTGTATGTGATACCGTATTTCATTCTCGCGACGAATGTATCGATTGGTTATATGCGATATAACCTAGTTATCGAATCAAGGATTGATTCGATAAGCCGATACATTGGATACTAGCCGGTTATATTCGACATGACCGGATCATTGAATCAAGTGTTGATTTAATGATTTAATGTATAATTATATATATTTGATATATTGCTTTGCATTAACTAGTATTGGTTCACTTTAAATGGATTCACTCACTTAGTTTGTGCACATTGCATATGTGATATATTTTGTGCACATGATTGTATCATGTTTGATGATACATGCAAGCTAGGGTTAGTGTAAAGAATCTGACCATGGTTAAGATTAAGATTAGGGTTTTCTTTTTCTTATTTATTAATTTATTTATTTTGGAAAAAGAAAATGATAAAGAAAATGAAATGGTGGCTTATTTTGTTTGTAGTTGAAGTTTCTTGAAACTTTGACTATGTAACCATTTTGTCTTCTTTCTTAACCCTAACTCTTCAAATTAACCTTAGTCAATTCTCTACACCTAACTAAGGTTAATGATATGATAAGTATTATATTTTCTTTTCTTTTTAAAGAGGTAATCATATCATCTTCTTCTTCTTCATCTTCTTCCTCCATGAAATAAGCTTGCTACATCAATGGTGATTGATGAAAAAGTGTGTGAAATCCAAATCTAAAGTCAACCCAACTCCTATTTCTTCATCCTCTACCTCTTGCCAAGTAGTATAGGGTGTTTCCTTCACAAGTTTTCCTGACTTGGTGAAGTTGGAGCTTGTTCTTGCGATGCCTCGACGTAGATCATCGAACCGACGATCAAGCCCGTCCATTCTTCGATGATGACGATGCTAGAGTCATGGGTTCGATTTGGACAGCGGAGGGAGATCATCGCGGAGCTTACGAAGTGGTGGACCAGATCTACAAAGGTTGTAGCCCCTTCCCTATTTCTATATTTCCGTTTACATGCTTGCTTTGCCTAAATATCTAGTTAACGATCCGTTCTAGGTTTTCTCGGCACCGTAATTTTTAGAAATTAGCGTGTTTGATCACTTGTGAGACTTCACTAGAGTGCCTCAGTAGCCTACAGTGGTATCAGAGCCTAGCTAGAGCCTTAGGCGAAGTCCAGACGGAATTTGAAGTCCGAACGAACCCGGAACCCCAAACTAAACTTGCTCTCTGTACTTTTTTCAAAACAGTGCATTTTTCCATATTAAAAATATTCAGTGAAATCAGCAGGAAATTTTAAGGAATACTGCAAAATTCGTGTTCCTGATTCCATCATTGCGCCGCGTTTCCGCGGCACGAGCCTGGCTCGTGCGGCGGAAACGCGGCAGTTTTGTCGTTTTGCGCATCTAGTTTTGTACAGTAATTCCTCTTTTGCTGTGCTGATTTTCCTGGGATATTTTAATACTTATTATACAGTTGAGTTTTCAGGGGTTGTTTTGGGTTTTCATGAGTTCGATCGGATTATCAAATTTTGTCTGTATGGCTTTCCGGATAGATCTTAGAATATGTTAAAAAGTTCGACCGGATATAAATACCCACTTTTTCCCCTGCCGGGAAATTTCCGATTGTTGGATTTTTCCGTAGTTTAACGACGTTCTAAGTAGTGCAAGTAACGCGATGGACCCTCTAGAAGACAACAAACCTTAACTCGATTATGTGACCGTCTTGAACTGCCCTTTGAACCTTCGGGTTTGGGGCAGTACGTCGTGCCACATGTGAGGCGTTGGCTTGACCCTTCTACGGCTGGACCGTTGCTACTGAGGCACGAACTGAATGCTGTTAGACTTATTTCATGTGTTGAGCTGTATCGGGAAAACTTGGGTGTTCGATTGTTCGATCGAAAAGTTTAGCATTTTCTATTTATCCGGAATGTGATACAATAATTGGAATTCGCATATAGTTATGAGATAACGGAATGAATGTTATAAACATAGCAGTTTAGTCTCATTTGATGGGTTGCCACGGAGTTTTGATGTGATCAAAAGTCCGTCGCAATCACGTAGTGTACGCGGATACTCGCCGGGTAAACTTGATAGACAGCCTCACTCCATAGCCTCGACCAAGTGACTGTAGGAGAACCCCGTCGCCGAAAGCATCCGTTCAGGTGCTCGCGGTAGCGGTGTTCCGCCTTGGTGCACTTTGTCGACGGCGTCAGGGGTGCGGCCGTCTACTGAAGTTTGCGACGAGCATTCGATCAGAATGTCGGGAATCCTGTTGAATTGCCCGACTTGATATTGAAAAGAGTTTTCGATAATGAGACTAAAATGCGGGGTTTATAATTGTTAGGCATGTGATGTCTAAAGAATTCATTTGGTCAGGCATGCGATGTCTGAGGTGGTTGCGGATTCCAACTGTTGTAGTTTTACACTTTCTTTTCTGTGACCGTAAGTGTAATATGTGATATCGCCGGTTTCGTTGCTATATGTCAACGACAATTGGGATGCGCATATTTACTTACGTTGATGACATGTGATGTTATGTGTTGCTGGATATGTTGTATTGGATCGTCGTGTTTGAATAGCCGGGGGTTTTTTATGTGAGATGAGTGTTTTTCATTTTAATTCATGTAAAAACTTGTATGTAATATTCTTTTATTGGGGCACTTCCAGGTTGCGGAAGTCGTCACCCGTTGTATATTATTTACTTTTCTGCACTAGGATAGACCCAAGGAGGGGAGCACAAGTAACCGGGTTCTGGGGTCCAGTGGGAGACCAACTCGAGGAGTCGAGTCCGGGTCTCCTAACCCTAGAATTGGTAGGGTTGCTTGCCGCTCTCGTAGGGGTCTAGGGGTGTGGGATTGGCTATTCATCACGACCGTGGAATCCGTGTTTTATACTGGCTCGTATTGAAAACACGGACGTCCTAGTATATCCAATATTTCATATGTTTCTTCTGCTGTGATTTATCTGTGATCATGTGATGTTCTATGACAGGTATTATATATAGTATATATGATATATTATATAGACGTTGCTTATGTTTTACACCCGCGCTAGCCCTGCCTCGCTCTGGCGTTAGTTACCTAACCTAACGGTGCAGACGGGACATCGAGGCGAATGCGGATGGCATAAGCGTACGTTATATTTATCTGTGATGGTTAGGTGGATTTAAATGATGGGATATTCATTAATGAGATTAATGAAAGAAAATAAACCTAATTGATGTTGTGGAATCGAATTTCAAAATAAAAACAGGTAGCTACAGTTCTTGCTTTGCATCGCGGTGTTCATTATAGAACATCCAGCACCTTATTCGATAAGGAAAGGACCGAGATCCCTTCACCGGGAGTGACTCCTTTAGCAATAATTGGCAGATGCTACACACTCGGTTTGTCTTTGATCGCTTCTATAGTTTCCGCTTTGCACAGTGATATATATGATATATCCCGCACCTCATTCGACGAGAAAAGGGCCGACGATCCCTTCACCGGGAGTGACCCCTTTAGCAAAACTAGAAAAGCCTCAAAAACATCCCATTTAAAAACCATTTGATTCCGCAACGAGATCAAGTTCAAAGCGTTAAAGGTTTTCACAAAAAAAACCAGTCGCAACCCTCCGTCATTTTAGGAAGTAGAGTACTTAGTATTCGTGCTGTGTTTGTTGACCATAGTCAAGGCACAGTGTACGGTAGCTAAGTGATGTCTTCCTACACCGCATATGATGCGATTAGTTAGGACAGTCATGTGGCTTTGTTGACCTTAGTCAAGGGTCATGTGGGTGGGTCTAATTAATCACGAAATGACGGGTAGAACTTGACTAGTACCTATGATTTGTTGACCTTAGCCAAGGTCATAGGTGCTAGGGGTAAAAACCATTATCGGGAGTTTCAAGTGTTGAAATTTGCAATGAGATTACATACCTTCTATATGATAGTTGGATCCCGATACCTACTGCGAGTAATTGTTACTCCTGGGAGAGTTTTGCACTTTGCAATTAGCCGATCAAGTAGGTGTCTAGAAAGGTGTCAACGGGGTTACGCCTCTGGGAAAACGAGGTTTACTGTAATTAGGTCCGTGCGAAAGCACGGGGAACCTCCCTCAAAGTACCGACACTGGCCTGGCTGAAAGATTGGCGAACTTGTAGAGTGTAATTAATCCCGGCTAGTCTTTCCTTTTAAGGTTTGAAGGAAGATTTGATAAAAACAGTGGGAGCCATCCTGATTAGATAAAATATATAACCAATCTGATCTTGCAAGAGCGCACGCAGAGTGTTTTCTTCTCTCTCTCTCCTGGTAGCGACCATATCACGCCTTAATCAAGATAATAAAACGGAATTTTGACCGAACCCGCTTGTTATACTGAGCTGGGGAACGTTGGTCCCGCTCCAACTTATAATTGTTATAAGACAGAGCAGGAAATTGTGGAATACCAGAATTCCTATGCCGCCCAAACGAAGAAAGTGCATATGATGCATCTTCTTCGGGTGTGTTCGTTAAACAGAACTGTTTCTCAGTATCCTCTGTATCCTGGGTATATGATACCGGATCAGGATCCCAGATATGTAATCTGTTACATAGGGCTACAAAAGGGTAGAAAAACTGAGAACGGGTGATAAGTTTCATGAGACAGAAAACGGGGCAAGTGTTGCAGCCAAGTCTGTCGGTCACTGTCACCCTGTATTACAAATACATTGATTCTGAACAAATGCTATTAGATACCGAACCTGATATACAAAATCATATCAGTCTCTTTATTAGTAAAGAAAGGATATAATTTTGTATTGATGGATAATGTTTTGAACATTTCCTATATCAAAAGTTGATCGGTTCAGGCACGTTATCTAAAAGCATTGAAGTTCTAAATCAAACTACAGTTCCTAGTATACAGAACACACACAAGAAGAAGAGTTCAGAAATGAACGAATCCTTCTTGAGGCATTGTAGACTAGGTCACATCAATGCGACCCGACTGGCTGAAGTTACATTTTAGATGCATATTTAAATCAGTTTGAATTTACATCTTGTGAAACTTGCCAGTCATGTCACAAAGATTAGATGACCATAGCTCTATTTATTAGAAACAGAGAAAGAGTTAGTAAACTCTTGGGACTGATACATGATGATGTATGTAAAGTCTCATGTCTACACATGCCAGGATTGGTTCTTTATACTTCATTATATTCTCTGATAATCTCTCAAGATTCAGTCATATGTTCCTGTTGAAATATAAGTCCGAACCTTTTGAGGTATTCACAGAATATAAGTTAGAAGTAGAGAACCAATAACCGGGTATAAGTATTATGTCCTATGATGAGATCAGGGAGCAGAATACTTGTGCATAGAATTCCTGGACTATTCTAAAGGAGAATGAGATTTTCTCTCAGTGTTACTCCTCTGAATACACCACAGCACAACGGTGTATCAGGGCGGAGCAATTGCACAATATTAGATATGGTGTGCTCTATGATGAGTATTACTGAGTTACCTATTTCCTTTTGGGGTTATGCACTTGAGAAGCTGCATACCTATTGAATTAGGTTTGAATCAAATCAATGCCTACCACTCCATATGAGATATGGTATGGGAAGAACCCATCTCTTAAGCGAGTTAAGATTTGGGGTTGTCCGGCCTATATTTAAAGCAAAATCCGGACAAGATCGAGGCAGAATCAGTTCTGTAGAACTGGAACGGTTCCAGCTATACAAAACTGCAGTTGATGATTTGACAGAACCATAACATTCTATAGTTCCCGACGAACCTCAGCCTCTCCGCCGATCTAGTAGGGTTCCTCATCCGCCTGAGAGATACCTCGGTTTCTCGATGACAGTGGGAGCAAGGATTGCATCATGAGATGATGACCCAACTAGTTTCGAGCAGGCCATCGAGAGTAGGGACTCTGTAAGAATGACTGGATGCTTAGCGATCTAAGATGGAATCCATGTACACCAGCAAAGTATGGACTTTAGCTGCTATATCTGAAGGGTTAAATCCCCATCAGGAGCAAGTATATCTTGAGAAGATTACTTGGTGTAGATGGAAAAGTTAAGACTTTCAAAGCTAGACTTGTTAAAGGTTTTCGTCATCGACCAGGCGTGGATAATGATGAAACCTTTTCCAGGGACTGTTTAAATCCATCCAGATCCTACTTGCCACGGCTACATACCACCACTACGATATCTGGTGGTTGGGTGCCATGACTACTTTTCTAAATATTGATTTAGAAGATAACGTCTATAAGAACACAGCCAGAGGGCCTCGTAGACAGTGGGAGCAGCGGAAACGTGCGCAAGATGCTTTATAGGATAAAGCAGGCATCGCGGAGTTGGAACATCTGTTTTGATGGATTAGTCAAAGAAGTTGACATCATCAAAATGGTAGATGAACCTTGTATAAACAAAAAGGTAGTAGGGAGTATGGTGACGATCCTCGTAGAGTACGTGGATGACATACTCTTGTTAGGGAAGGAGTTTCCTATACTACGATCGGTCAATCTCCTATTATCACTAGGATTCTCCAAATAGGATCAAAGTGATACCTCCTAGATCCTGAGTTTTCATCTATGAGATAGATGTAATTGGATGCTAGGATTCTCACTAGATATAGTGAGAAGGTATCAATCAATCCTGGGGAGAATCACTAGAAGAGTTCCAGGATGATAAAGACGACTGAATGTCAGTCACAGGCACTGTCTTTACCCTCAGTAAAGGGACGGTATGCTGGAAGAGTTCCAAGCACGATACCGTGGAAAACTAGACGATAAAGGCTGGTAACATCGCTATTAAAGATACTACCAAAGAGGTAGTTTGGGTGTATATTGGTTCATAAGATGAACTACGTTCCTGCCATTGTATGACAATGGAAGTGTGGCTTAGGCCCTGGAACCCTGGTCCCATCAGTGACCCAGACATATTCTGAGGAAGCATCACCTGATCATGGAGATAGTTGATCTCCGGGGTGATCGAGGTTAGGAGAGTAGACTCAGAGGACAACACGGCGGATCCACTCACGAAGGCCTTTTCCCAGAGAGAGACTCATATGGGATGGTTGAGTATTAGATACTGCAACCACTGCTACAGATGGCCCTAGTGCAAGTGGGAGATTGTTAGTTATATGTATGCCCTAGAGGCCATTACTGTACATTGGATGTATATTGTAGTGGATGCTGGGACATATATAGGAAGGACTTTCTTGCTCGACATGATAGTACGCTATCTGGTTTCACTTTATCTTAACATGTATACTTTCTGTCTCTCTGATTACATGTTGATAAAGCCCTTAGGATGTGTACTCGACTTACAGGACTATGATGCAGATCATACTAGTGGGGCCTGGGTAGTCAATGAGTACATCCTTCATTGTTCCTAGTCGAGGGAATATCGAGACGGGGCATCGATATTCCAGAGTAGACTAGCGCATATCTTCTCGACCCATGCGATGGGCGATGGATGATCCCATATCCATTGGTGTTTGACATCGAATATGGTATGCGGGTGCTCAGTGGAGACTGGGTACACTGAACGGACTCGCCGAGAACTCCCAGATGGTATTATACCTCACGTCAGATGGCAGTTCTCTGGTGACACTGGTACAGCTTAGTCTGTTGACCTGAGATCGTCATAGAGTCTTGTGTGTCTCCCACTGTGCTTTGATTTCCACCCTACCATGGCTCTACTGAGTCGTGCAAACAGGTGGTTTTTGGGTACAGTCCCGATTCATATGGAGGCAATGAGCGATAGGAGGGGATTCGTCTCTCCCGGTATTGGGGGTTGATGTTGTGCTATGCTCGACTGGCCATAACAGGAAATCCCTGGCCAGGGTTGCTGTGATATACTGGTAAGAGTTATCAGTAGTTTCACGAATGTTATGGACCTCAAGTCGGCATGACTTATCGAGCTATTGGGGTCTGACGTTTACCACCCCTAGGCGAGATATGCGACATATCAGACGAACAGACCGGACCGTACGGTAAGTGTTACTGGTTGGATTCGCAGGAGTCTGAGCGGGCTTGCTCGTCGATCTTCTGATCGCTCAATACCCGGGTGGCCGTTACGTTTAGCAGACCGCTTGCGGCTTGTGGGTGTTTGATATGATCATCATCTGCTGCCGGCGTATTGACGAGTCTTTAGAGTCCTACACAGAGGTTTCCTAGTTCAAGCAAAACGAAATAGGAGCGCATATGAGATATGTGCGGGAGCGAGAATAATTCGTGTATGTGATACCGTATTTCATTCTCGCGACGAATGTATCGATTGGTTATATGCGATATAACCTAGTTATCGAATCAAGGATTGATTCGATAAGCCGATACATTGGATACTAGCCGGTTATATTCGACATGACCGGATCATTGAATCAAGTGTTGATTTAATGATTTAATGTATAATTATATATATTTGATATATTGCTTTGCATTAACTAGTATTGGTTCACTTTAAATGGATTCACTCACTTAGTTTGTGCACATTGCATATGTGATATATTTTGTGCACATGATTGTATCATGTTTGATGATACATGCAAGCTAGGGTTAGTGTAAAGAATCTGACCATGGTTAAGATTAAGATTAGGGTTTTCTTTTTCTTATTTATTAATTTATTTATTTTGGAAAAAGAAAATGATAAAGAAAATGAAATGGTGGCTTATTTTGTTTGTAGTTGAAGTTTCTTGAAACTTTGACTATGTAACCATTTTGTCTTCTTTCTTAACCCTAACTCTTCAAATTAACCTTAGTCAATTCTCTACACCTAACTAAGGTTAATGATATGATAAGTATTATATTTTCTTTTCTTTTTAAAGAGGTAATCATATCATCTTCTTCTTCTTCATCTTCTTCCTCCATGAAATAAGCTTGCTACATCAATGGTGATTGATGAAAAAGTGTGTGAAATCCAAATCTAAAGTCAACCCAACTCCTATTTCTTCATCCTCTACCTCTTGCCAAGTAGTATAGGGTGTTTCCTTCACAAGTTTTCCTGACTTGGTGAAGTTGGAGCTTGTTCTTGCGATGCCTCGACGTAGATCATCTTCGGCATCGAACCGACGATCAAGCCCGTCCATTCTTCGATGATGACGATGCTAGAGTCATGGGTTCGATTTGGACAGCGGAGGGAGATCATCGCGGAGCTTACGAAGTGGTGGACCAGATCTACAAAGGTTGTAGCCCCTTCCCTATTTCTATATTTCCGTTTACATGCTTGCTTTGCCTAAATATCTAGTTAACGATCCGTTCTAGGTTTTCTCGGCACCGTAATTTTTAGAAATTAGCGTGTTTGATCACTTGTGAGACTTCACTAGAGTGCCTCAGTAGCCTACACTATTTTCATACCGCCTTATCGGATGGCCCCGGCGGAGCTTAGAGAGCTGAAGGATCAGTTGCAGGATTTGTTGGATAAGGGGCTTATTCGACCTAGCGTTTCTCCGTGGGGTGCTCCTGTCCTGTTCGTCAAGAAGAAAGACGGCAGTTTGCGCTTGTGCATTGGTTACCGCCAGCTGAACAGGGTTACCGTACGGAACAGATATCCCTTACCACGTATTGATGATTTGTTCGACCAGCTTCAGGGTGCGGGATACTTTTTGAGGATTGAGTTGCGATCGGGTTACCATCAGTTGCGGGTGTGGCAGGAGGATATTCCGAGGATGGCTTTTCGCACGCGTTACGGGCACTATGAGTTTTGGTGATGTCGTTCGGACTCACCAATGCACCAGCCGCATTTATGGCTTTGATGAACCGTATTTTCAGGCCGTATCTAGATCTGTTCATCATCGTGTTTATTGACGACATTTTGGTGTATTCCCGGAGCCGAGAGGAGCACGAGCAGCACCTACGGATCACATTGCAGACTTTTAGGGAGCACCAGCTGTTCGTGAAATTCTCTAAGTGCGCGTTTTGGCTTGACAGCGTTGATTTCTTGGGTCACGTGATTACGAGAGATGGCATATGTATGGACCCGAAGAAGATCAAGGCCGTTCAGCATTGGCCCAGACCGACATCAGTTACGGAGGTCCGCAGTTTCCTAGGCCTGGCTGGCTACTACCGACGATTTGTTCAGGACTTCTCCCGTATCGCTGCACCGTTGACCGGGTTGACCCGGAAGGGAGTTCCTTGAGGCATGCGAGTATAGCTTCCAGCAGTTGAAGACTCGTCTGACTACTGCACCAGTGTTGTCATTGCCTTCGGGATCGGGCGGATTCGTGGTTTATTGCGACGCTTCGCGAGTGGGACTAGGTTGCGTGTTGATGCAGCACGACAGAGTTGTCGCGTATGCTTCTCGGCAGCTGAAGACACATGAACAGAACTATCCTACGCACGATTTAGAGATGGCTGCAGTGGTGTTTGCACTCAAGATCAGGAGACACTACCTATACGGAGAGTCGTGCCAGATATTTACGGACCACAAGAGCTTGAAGTACATATTTCAGCAGCGAGACCTGAATCTGAGACAGCGCCGTTGGATGGAGCTGGTGAAAGACTATGATTGCGAGATCCTCTACCATCCGGGCAAGGCGAACGTGGTGGCAGATGCTTTGAGTAGGAGGTCCGCAATTAGCTTATCTTATTTGAGCGTCGTACAGAGGCAGTCTTTGGCATATTTGTAGCGTCTTGAAAAGTCGTTTTGGTGTTTTCCTGAAATTCGGTGAAAATTCGGTATTTTTCCGAAAACCGTCTTTCTTGTTATTTTGCAGTTTAGGGCTAATTATAACTTAAATGGATAGGTAATTACTTGTTTTTAGTAACTAATGAGTTAATTATGAAATTTTGGTCATTTAAAAATTTTTCCCTATTTTTCAATTTTTTAATATTATTTTAAGCCGGTAAGAAAATACATTAAATAAGCGATAAATACAAATTTTTCCGGGCTAATTTTAATCTCTAAAATTATGATAATTATATTCTAGTGATAACATGAATTTTTAGTAATTTATTTTGATTTTTTCAAATTTTTATGAATTGAAACGAAATTATTGAATATTTGGGCTAAAACTTGCAATTTTTGAGTTGTAGGGGGCCTTTTTGCATAAAATTTCTTTTGTAACACCCCTCTATCTTTTCCCTCAGCCCAAGAACATCCCAAACCTTGGCCAAGACCAGAAATTTCTGGCCTCTCTCTTCTTGGTTTCTTTCTTGAGTTAAATTGTTGGTTTATGGATTAATTTAAATATACTGGATAAAAGTATGATACATTGACTTTGGAACTTGACCCTTGACCTTCCCACTCACCCCACACCCTCCCCCATACCTCCTACCTGGCCGAAACCTGCACCCCTCTTCCTCATCTCTTTTCTTTGCATTTTTCTTCATTTTCCTTCAAGAAAATACATCAAAATCCATGAATTAATTCCAAAAATCCAAACAAAATCCTTATGCTATCATTATCCTTAGCCATTCTTGCTTGAATCATGGAGCTAGGAAGCCATTCTTTGGAGCAAACTTCTTGCTTGATCCATTGATCAAGAGGTATAATTCCATCATAGTTACTTTCTTTTGTTGCTAATTCCTTTAATTGTATGGTTAGTGTTAAAAGTTAGCTTATTTCTAATCTAGTTAAAATGAGTAGTTTGTTTAAACTAGGGTTTTGAACCATGATAATTAATTAAGTTGTTTATTAGTTAATCTAGTTGTTAGTGAACTAATCTATATGGTTACCTTGTTATGTAGTCTTTAATTATGCTAATTTAGGTAATTTTAGAAGTTGATTTTAGTTGTAAAATTGTTGTTTTAAGGTTTTTCAAGAAAGGGTTTGGTTGTGGAATATAGGTTTTGGAGCATGGTTAATGTGTTGTAATTAGTGGGTGTGGATTGCTTGTAGTGTGCTTGGGTGAGAATGCTTTATTGTAGTCGTTTTGTCGCAAATCGGCGATTTTTGCACCGATTTTTGGAATGTATATGCTTACTAGATTTTTATATAAATTATGTGATGGACTATTTTTGATATCTTGATGATTGTAATGGCTTGTCCTACGACTTTTAGGATGCGTGAGTGCGGTTTTTGGGTAGTCGGGTTTTAGTTTTGCCGGGTGACCCAAATCGGCGTTTTTGGCAGTTTTTGCGATTTTCGCGTGTGTTCCGCGCACTTTGTGCACGTTGTACCTAGCTAGCGAACTTTAGTAGTTTCGTTGGGGTTTGCGTCGTTCTTGATATGTAACCTTATAATTGGTAATGATGTAAATTCCAGGTTCGGTCGCGGAAACGTCAGACGCGGCGCGAAAGGGAAAGGCGGTGATTGGACACAGCTAGCCAGGGATCCCGGTGAGTAGATTTAACATCTACGGGGGACGATCGTTTGGATGGCGCAAGTCGCCCGATAGATTTAGTAAACTGGAAAATAGTAAATTGGATAATCACTTGTAACATTAGAATAATAATACTGGCATGATAATTGCTGCAATTAGATCAATATGTTATATCCATATACGCAAACTCAATTGTAGGACACATGCACCATTACCAGGTTTTTATATGCAGCACGAGCACTATTCATGTTTACACACACACCCTGGTAATTGCCATGCCACCACACTAGATAACATTTAATTTAAACCTTTTACTAATTGATACTTAAATTGTGCTATTTCCTTAAAATGAAACCGTAGGATTGCTATTCATGTGCATGTACTTCATCATATTCATTATTCATGCTTAATACGTTAATCATACATCGCAACTTGATTATTGATATCATACGCATTCATTATCATTGATATATGCACTTATGAGGATTTCTTGAGATTTTATGATATTGCTGGATTTCGTGGGAAAACCGCAAAATTTCTAAACTTATTATATTTTAAAATATGTAAAAATTGCGGTTTTCTAGTGATGTAAGTGTCGTCCACCATGAGTTTGCTGTGGATTTGGAAATCCGTGTCGAGGAGTGGAGGAACCGGCACGGGTACATGGTGGGCCCGGTAAGGTACCCCGGGGCAAGAGGAATGTGGTGATGACGTTGAGCCTGGCAGGGGACGGATTACCTACCGGTGACTGTTTGGGACGGCGGATATCCAGAGGATACCGACCGTGGCCGCTAGATGATGAGATATTGATATTTGAGATGGGTCAGCCGGACGGCTGAGGCCAGCGATACATTTATGAGATTTGAGACAGCTTTTGGGGTGTCGTTGCTGGACACCGGTTTTCGTCGATTCATTGACATTTGCTGGCATTCTAAAAGAGTTTCAAAAACAACATCTGATAAAATATTTTTATATATAAACCTATTGAGACCTCAGATATTCATGTTGCATACATATTCGTACACTGATGTTGTATACACACCTGCTAGTATATCCATATTGCATACATACTCGCCATTATGTCCTGCCTTACCTGTATATAAATGCTAGGATGCTTGTGTGCATGCATTCGATAGCCTGTGTAAATGTTATTTATTACTCACGAGTTGGCAACTCACCCCCGTTGTGCCATAGCCTGTTGCAGGTCCGCTCCGTCAGTTCAGTAGCGGCGGGTGCGCTTGCTTCTTTTGCCTCTTTTGCCTGGACTTGAGATTTGCTCATAGGTGGGTTATGTTAATATTTTTGTACCACCTTGTATATTCTTTGCATCTAGTGTACTCCATCTACTGTTTCTACCAGATTATTGTATATTGACCTAGAGATGAGACTGTGAGGTTAGTGGATTTTATGCTGTATTTTGGGGGTCGAGCTCACTTGAGCCGACATGCTACTTTTTCATGCTTCCTTATGCTTTATTATGATTATTATGCTTGCTGTCATTTACATTGCGTGGGATTTGTGACCGCCTTATGGCGAAGAGCTAGCTCCCGCTTGGGGATGCCCTATTTTGTTGGATTCATGTATATATTTTGTTGTACCCATTTTTGGGGGTCAGTATTTACAAAGGAGACTCTGCCGAAATTTTCGGGAAAAATTGGTATTGTTTTTAAAAAGGGTTTTACATGACTTATTTGATAACTCGCTTTCAATTGATTGGGTTTTCTTCACTCTTTTGCTTAATTGGTTTTGTTTTCTGGGCTTTGGCTTACTTATTTTACGGACGTCTTTAGACGTTTCGTAAACTTAAGTGCCAGTCACGTTCCGTACCCTGCGGGTCGTGACAAAGTTGGTATCAGAGCGATAGGTTTTACCTTTGTGAGTGTAGGATGACCCTTGGTAGATGGAGTAAGTGACTTAAGCAGCGTAACGTAGCGTGCGTATGTCCGCGGCATACTTACGATACGGTACTCCGCCTAAGTGAATTTAGGATATACTTGCTTGAAAAATTCCTTCTTCAACTCCGTGTATCCTATGATCCTATTGCACTGTCCTTATTATCCTTTTCCTGTACCAGCCACTATGCCGTCGAAGGCTACGAGGGCACAGAGGGCTGCCGTCAGAGACGAGATTCGAGCTGGCTCGTCCGAGACTAGGACTGAGCAGGGTGGTATGCCTACGCCGCAGAGACAGACTGATCCGCATTCCCCAGGTCGCATGGATAGGCTTGAGTCCGGTATGGAGGAGCTGCGACAGATGATGGGAGGCATGCAGGAGTTACGACAGATGGTGGAATCGTTAGTAGAGGTCAATCGAGCACAGAGATCGGATATTACTCCCCCTGCAGTCGTCTCGAGACCGAGTCGGATTCGCACTGATATGTTAGCACCTAGGAGGGTTCGCAGAGGCCGTGGTGGATTCTTTAGGGGCCAGTTATATCGCCTTCACCCATATGGTCAGCAGCCATGGTTAGGATGTTTTTGGTGTGGTAGCCTGCATCATCGTATCAGAGACTGTCCGGTAAGACGACAGGGAGCAGCGACAGTTCCGCATGTGACCCTACCACCATCACCACCCCCTCCTCAGAGAGCCCTACTTCCTACCCCAGGCGATGCTCCACGCCAGTTAGGTGCACCGAGAGGCCGTGGACGTGGCGGTCCTGTTCAGAGAGGACGAGGAGGCAGAGGCCGAGGTCGAGGTCAGCCCGCTATCGGTGGAGGACAGGCCCGAGTTTTTGCTTTGACACCGCAGGATGCGCAGGCATCCAATGCCGTCGTGACAGGTACCTTGCCAGTTTGTTCTTTCGACGCACGGGTATTATTCGACCCAGGTTCCACACATTCGTACGTCTCTACACACTTTGCACCGATGTTGGGCCGTGAGTCGTCGTCGTTAGATCAGCCGCTTGTTGTTGTTACACCGGTAGGCGAGTCGTTTGTCGCTCGGTTTGTATTTCGTTTGTGTTCCGTTCGTATCGGGGAGAGGGATTCATCAGTTGATTTGATACTCCTCGATATGTTGGACTTTGATGTGCTTCTGGGCATGGATTGGCTAGCCACTTGTTATGCTTCGGTGGACTGCCGTGAGAAGGCAGTCAGATTTAGCTTTCCGGGAGAGCCAGTCCTTGTTATTCAGGGAGACCGCAGTGTCGCCCTTCCCAGCTTAATTTCGTCTCTTCGCGCTGGTCAGCTCTTGCGGAAGGGATGTCAGGGATTCTTAGCGTTTGTTTGTGTTACTCGAGCTGCAGAGGTTCCGTTGGACCGGGTCCCGGTAGTTTGTGAGTTCCCTGATGTTTTCCCTGATGAGCTACCTGGGCTACCGCCTGAGCGCAATGTTGAGTTCGGCATTGATTTGATTCCCGGTTCGGGGCCTATTTCTATACCGCCTTATCGGATGGCCCCGGCAGAGCTTCGAGAGCTGAAGGATCAGTTGCAGGATTTGTTGGACAAGGGGCTTATTCGACCGAGTGTTTCTCCGTGGGGTGCTCCGGTCCTGTTTGTCAAGAAGAAGGATGGAAGTTTGCGCTTATGTATCGACTACCGCCAGCTGAACAAAGTTACCGTTCGGAACAGATATCCGTTGCCGCGCATTAATGATTTGTTCGACCAGCTTCAGGGTGCGGGGTATCTTTCGAGGATCGACTTGCGATCAGGATACCATCAGCTGCGAGTTCGACAGGAGGATATACCGAGGACAGCTTTCCGTACACGCTATGGCCACTACGAGTTTTTGGTGATGTCGTTCGGACTCACCAACGCCCCAGCAGCATTTATGGATTTGATGAACCGTACATTCAGGCCGTATCTTGACTTGTTCATCATCGTGTTTATCGACGATATCTTGGTGTACTCCCGGAGCAGAGAGGAGCACGAGCAGCACTTGCGGATTACGTTACAGACTCTGAGGGAGCACCAGCTGTTCGCGAAGTTCTCCAAGTGTGCTTTCTGGCTGGACAGCGTCGGATTCTTGGGTCACGTGGTTACGAGAGACGGCATTTGTGTGGACCCGAAGAAGATTGAGGCTGTTCAGCAGTGGCCCCGACCTACATCGGTTACTGAGATCCGTAGTTTTCTAGGCTTGGCGGGCTACTACAGGCGTTTTGTTCAGGACTTCTCCCGTATAGCTGCACCGTTGACCAGTTTGACCCGGAAGGGAGTTCCTTTCGTCTGGACAGAGGAGTGCGAGCGCAGTTTTCAGCAGCTACGGACTCGTTTGACTACGGCGCCGGTATTATCTTTGCCTTCGGGATCAGGCGGATTTGTTGTCTACTGTGATGCTTCGCGAGTGGGATTAGGATGCGTTTTGATGCAGCATGGCCGGGTGATCGCTTATGCTTCTCGGCAGTTGAAGAAGCATGAACAGAACTACCCCACTCATGATTTGGAGATGGCTGCAGTGGTCTTTGCACTGAAGATTTGGCGACATTACCTATACGGCGAGTCGTGTCAGATATTCACCGATCACAAGAGCTTAAAGTACATATTTCAGCAGCGAGACCTGAACCTCAGACAGCGTCGTTGGATGGAGTTGGTGAAAGACTACGACTGCGAGATCTTATATCACCCAGGCAAGGCGAATGTGGTGGCAGATGCGTTGAGTAGGAGGCCCGGGGGTAGTCTATCCTTTTGCGCGCAGTGCAGAGGCAGTCGTCAGCAGATTGGCAGATGTTATGCGACAGCCGAGTTGAGTTCGAGTTCACTCAGACAGGGGGACAGCTCGCGCATGTTCGTGCACGCCCACAGTTGCTTGACCGTATATATGAGGCACAGCGTAGTGACGACCGTTGCTCAGAGATCATGGCACAGATGGGACAGGGCAGATTTTCCGAGTTCATGGTTGACGATCAGGGGATTTTATGATATGGATCTAGACTGTGCGTACCAGATACTGATGGATTACGGCGCGACATTCTCGAGGAGGCACACCGATCAGTGTATAGTGTCCATCCCGGTTCCACCAAGATGTACCATGATATGAGAGAGACCTACTGGTGGGACGGGATGAAGAGGGACATTGCGGAGTTCGTTTCGAGATGCCTGACTTGTCAGCAAGTCAAGGCCGAGCACCAGAGGCCCGCAGGAGAGCTACAGCCGTTACCCATTCCAGAGTGGAAATGGGAACAGATTTCGATGGATTTCGTTGTGGGTCTACCCAGGACCAGTCGAGGGTACGACTCCATCTGGGTGATCGTGGATAGATTGACGAAAGCGGCTCACTTCCTTCCAGTGAAGACGACTTTCAGCTTCGCTCAGTATGCTCAGCTCTATATTGACGAGATCGTGCGACTACATGGTGTACCGACTTGTATCGTGTCAGATCGAGGCACTCAGTTCACCAGCCGACTTTGGCAGAGACTTCAGGAGGCTTTGGGCACTCGTTTGAGCTTCAGCACAGCGTTTCATCCGCAGACCGACGGACAGTCAGAGCGGA
Organism: Agapanthus africanus; assembly: GCA_030015575.1. Lineage (NCBI taxonomy): Eukaryota > Viridiplantae > Streptophyta > Magnoliopsida > Asparagales > Amaryllidaceae > Agapanthus > Agapanthus africanus. The sequence continues at coordinate 401,371,413 of CM057347.1, forward strand.
CCATTCAGACTCTCGAGGACATGCTCAGAGCGTGCGTTTTAGACTTTGGTGGTAGCTGGGATCGTCATTTACCTCTAGTGGAGTTCTCCTACAACAACAGCTTCCAGGATACTATTCAGATGGCACCTTTCGAGGCATTGTATGGGAGGAGATGCAGATCGCCCGTTTGTTGGACAGAGCTCAGTGAGACCAGCATTTTGGGGCCGCAGCTTGTTGAGGAGACGACATCGAAGGTCCAGTTGATCCGAGACCGGATGAGAGCGGCTCAGGACAGGCAGAAATCCTATGCAGACAGACGCCGTCGCAGATTAGAGTTCGCAGTTGGCGACCATGTTTTTCTGAAGGTCTCACCGATGAAGGGCGTGATGCGTTTTGGGCGAAAGGGGAAGCTTAGCCCTAGATTCGTAGGTCCCTTCGAGATCCTCGAGCGTGTTGGCGCTGTTGCATATCGTTTGGCTCTTCCACCCAGCTTTCCCGATGTTCACCCCGTTTTTCATGTTTCGATGCTCCGCAAGTACCTTCACGACCCTTCGCATGCGATTCAGCACCCGACAGTCCAGCTAGAGCGCGACCTTTCCTTTGCAGAGCAGCCGGTGGCCATCCTGGATCGGCAGGTGAAGAAGTTGAGGTCGAAGGTTATACCAACCGTCAAGGTCCTTTGGCGTGGCCCAAGCAGCGAGGAGGTTACCTGGGAGACCGAGGGCGAGATGAGGAAGAAATATCCCCATCTCTTTGAAGGTACGCGTAGCTATATTTTTAAATTCGGGGACCGAATTTCTTTAAGGGGGGAAGATTGTAGCGTCTTGAAAAGTCGTTTTGGTGTTTTCCTGAAATTCGGTGAAAATTCGGTATTTTTCCGAAAACCGTCTTTCTTGTTATTTTGCAGTTTAGGGCTAATTATAACTTAAATGGATAGGTAATTACTTGTTTTTAGTAACTAATGAGTTAATTATGAAATTTTGGTCATTTAAAAATTTTTCCCTATTTTTCAATTTTTTAATATTATTTTAAGCCGGTAAGAAAATACATTAAATAAGCGATAAATACAAATTTTTCCGGGCTAATTTTAATCTCTAAAATTATGATAATTATATTCTAGTGATAACATGAATTTTTAGTAATTTATTTTGATTTTTTCAAATTTTTATGAATTGAAACGAAATTATTGAATATTTGGGCTAAAACTTGCAATTTTTGAGTTGTAGGGGGTCTTTTTGCATAAAATTTCTTTTGTAACACCCCTCTATCTTTTCCCTCAGCCCAAGAACAGCCCAAACCTTGGCCAAGACCAGAAATTTCTGGCCTCTCTCTTCTTGGTTTCTTTCTTGAGTTAAATTGTTGGTTTATGGATTAATTTAAATATATTGGATAAAAGTATGATACATTGACTTTGGAACTTGACCCTTGACCTTCCCACTCACCCCACACCCTCCCCCATACCTCCTACCTGGCCGAAACCTGCACCCCTCTTCCTCATCTCTTTTCTTTGCATTTTTCTTCATTTTCCTTCAAGAAAATACATCAAAATCCATGAATTAATTCCAAAAATCCAAACAAAATCCTTATGCTATCATTATCCTTAGCCATTCTTGCTTGAATCATGGAGCTAGGAAGCCATTCTTTGGAGCAAACTTCTTGCTTGATCCATTGATCAAGAGGTATAATTCCATCATAGTTACTTTCTTTTGTTGCTAATTCCTTTAATTGTATGGTTAGTGTTAAAAGTTAGCTTATTTCTAATCTAGTTAAAATGAGTAGTTTGTTTAAACTAGGGTTTTGAACCATGATAATTAATTAAGTTGTTTATTAGTTAATCTAGTTGTTAGTGAACTAATCTATATGGTTACCTTGTTATGTAGTCTTTAATTATGCTAATTTAGGTAATTTTAGAAGTTGATTTTAGTTGTAAAATTGTTGTTTTAAGGTTTTTCAAGAAAGGGTTTGGTTGTGGAATATAGGTTTTGGAGCATGGTTAATGTGTTGTAATTAGTGGGTGTGGATTGCTTGTAGTGTGCTTGGGTGAGTATGCTTTATTGTAGTCGTTTTGTCGCAAATCGGCGATTTTTGCACCGATTTTTGGAATGTATATGCTTACTAGATTTTTATATAAATTATGTGATGGACTATTTTTGATATCTTGATGATTGTAATGGCTTGTCATATGACTTTTAGGATGCGTGAGTGCGGTTTTTGGGTAGTCGGGTTTTAGTTTTGCCGGGTGACCCAAATCGGCGTTTTTGGCAGTTTTTGCGATTTTCGCGTGTGTTCCGCGCACTTTGTGCACGTTGTACCTAGCTAGCGAACTTTAGTAGTTTCGTTGGGGTTTGCGTCGTTCTTGATATGTAACCTTATAATTGGTAATGATGTAAATTCCAGGTTCGGTCGCGGAAACGTCAGACGCGGCGCGAAAGGGAAAGGCGGTGATTGAACACAGCTAGCCAGGGATCCCGGTGAGTAGATTTAACATCTACGGGGGACGATCGTTTGGATGGCGCAAGTCGCCCGATAGATTTAGTAAACTGGAAAATAGTAAATTGGATAATCACTTGTAACATTAGAATAATAATACTGGCATGATAATTGCTGCAATTAGATCAATATGTTATATCCATATACGCAAACTCAATTGTAGGACACATGCACCATTATCAGGTTTTTATATGCAGCACGAGCACTATTCATGTTTACACACACACCCTGGTAATTGCCATGCCAACACACTAGATAACCTTTAATTTAAACCTTTTACTAATTGATACTTAAATTGTGCTATTTCCTTAAAATGAAACCGTAGGATTGCTATTCATGTGCATGTACTTCATCATATTCATTGTTCATGCTTAATACGTTAATCATACATCGCAACTTGATTATTGATATCATACTCATTCATTATCATTGATATATGCACTTATGAGGATTTCTTGAGATTTTATGATATTGCTGGATTTCGTGGGAAAACCGCAAAATTTCTAAACTTATTATATTTTAAAATATGTAAAAATTGCGGTTTTCTAGTGATGTAAGTGTCGTCCACCATGAGTTTGCTGTGGATTTGGAAATCCGTGTCGAGGAGTGGAGGAACCGGCACGGGTACATGGTGGGCCCGGTAAGGTACCCCGGGGCAAGAGGAATGTGGTGATGACGTTGAGCCTGGCAGGGGACGGATTACCTACCGGTGACTGTTTGGGACGGCGGATATCCAGAGGATACCGACCGTGGCTGCTAGATGATGAGATATTGATATTTGAGATGGGTCAGCCGGACGGCTGAGGCCAGCGATACATTTATGAGATTTGAGACAGCTTTTGGGGTGTCGTTGCTGGACCCCGGTTTTCGTCGATTCATTGACATTTGCTGGCATTCTAAAAGAGTTTCAAAAACAACATCTGATAAAATATTTTTATATATAAACCTATTGAGACCTCAGATATTCATGTTGCATACATATTCGTACACTGATGTTGTATACACACCTGCTAGTATATCCATATTGCATACATACTCGCCATTATGTCCTGCCTTACCTGTATATAAATGCTAGGATGCTTGTGTGCATGCATTCGATAGCCTGTGTAAATGTTATTTATTACTCACGAGTTGGCAACTCACCCCCGTTGTGCCATAGCCTGTTGCAGGTCCGCTCCGTCAGTTCAGTAGCGGCGGGTGCGCTTGCTTCTTTTGCCTCTTTTGCCTGGACTTGAGATTTGCTCATAGGTGGGTTATGTTAATATTTTTGTACCACCTTGTATATTCTTTGCATCTAGTGTACTCCATCTACTGTTTCTACCAGATTATTGTATATTGACCTAGAGATGAGACTGTGAGGTTAGTGGATTTTATGCTGTATTTTGGGGGTCGAGCTCACTTGAGCCGACATGCTACTTTTTCATGCTTCCTTATGCTTTATTATGATTATTATGCTTGCTGTCATTTACATTGCGTGGGATTTGTGACCGCCTTATGGCGAAGAGCTAGCTCCCGCTTGGGGATGCCCTATTTTGTTGGATTTATGTATATATTTTGTTGTACCCATTTTTGGGGGTCAGTATTTACAAAGGAGACTCTGCCGAAATTTTCGGGAAAAATTGGTATTGTTTTTAAAAAGGGTTTTACATGACTTATTTGATAACTCGCTTTCAATTGATTGGGTTTTCTTCACTCTTTTGCTTAATTGGTTTTGTTTTCTGGGCTTTGGCTTACTTATTTTACGGACGTCTTTAGACGTTTCGTAAACTTAAGTGCCAGTCACGTTCCGTATCCTGCGGGTCGTGACAATATTGGCAGATTTTATGTGACAGCCGAGTTGAGTTCGAGTTCACTCCGACAGGGGGACAGCTTGCGCATATTCGTGCACGTCCGCAGTTGCTTGACCGTATTCATGAGGCACAGCCCAGTGATGACCGTCTTTCAGAGATCATGGAGCAGATTAGGAAGGGCAGAGATTCCGAGTTCGTTATTGATGATCAGGGAGTACTGCGATTTGGGACTCGATTGTGCATACCAGATTCTGAGGGACTGCGGCGTGAGATTCTTGAGGAGGCGCATAGATCGATATATAGCGTTCATCCAGGTTCCTCCAAGATGTACCGCGATCTGAGAGATGTCTATTGGTGGGACGGAATGAAGAGGGACGTCACAGACTTCGTGTCAAGATGCCTGACTTGCCAGCAAGTCAAGGCCGAACACCAGAGGCCCGCTGGAGAGTTGCAGCCTTTGCCCATTCCGGAGTGGAAATGGGAGCAGATTTCTATGGACTTCATTGTGGGTCTACCCAGGACCAGTCGAGGGTATGACTCCATCTGGGTGATCATGGATCGATTGACGAAAGCGGCTCACTTCCTGCCAGTGAAGACCACTTTCAGTTTTACTCAGTATGCCCAGATTTATATCGACGAGATCATACGATTGCATGGCATCCCGACTTGTATCGTGTCAGACCGAGGCACCCAGTTTACCAGCCGACTATGGCAGAGACTACAGGAGGCGTTGGGCACCCGTTTGAGTTTCAGCACAGCATTTCATCCGCAGACCAACGGCCAGTCTGAGCGGACTATTCAGACTCTCGAGGACATGCTCCGAGCGTGCGTATTAGACTTCGGTGGTAGTTGGGATCATCATTTACCCTTAGTGGAGTTCTCCTACTACAACAGCTTCCAAGATACTATTCAGATGGCACCTTTCGATGCCTTGTATTGGAGGAGATGTAGATCGCCCGTCTGTTGGACTGAGCTTAGCGAGAGCAGTATTTTGGGGCCGCAGATCGTGCAGGAGACGACCGAGAAAGTACAGTTGATTCGAGATCGGATGAGAGCGGCTCAGAGCAGGCAGAAATCGTATGCGGACAGACGCCGTCGCAGACTAGAGTTCGCAGTTGGCGATCACGTTTTTCTGAGGGTCTCTCCGATGAAGGGCGTGATGAGATTTGGGCGAAAAGGAAAGCTTAGTCCCAGATTTATGGGTCCCTTCGAGATCCTCGAGCGTGTCGGCGCAGTTGCATATCGTTTAGCTCTTCCACCCAGCTTTCCAGATGTTCACCCCGTCTTCCATGTGTCGATGCTTCGCAGATATCTTCATGACCCTTATCACACGATTCAGCATCAGACCGTTCAGCTTGAGCGCGATCTTTCGTTCACCGAGAAGCCAGTAGTGATATTAGATCGGCAGGTGAAGAAACTTCGATCAAGGGTCTTGCCATCTGTGAGAGTTCTCTGGCGCAGCCCGAATGGTGAAGAGATCACTTGGGAGGCCGAGGGCGAGATGCGGAAGAAATTCCCTCATCTTTTTGAAGGTACGCGTAGCAATATATTTAAATTCGGGGATGAATTTTCTTTAAGGGGGGAAGATTGTGACACCTTAGAATGTGATTAGGGGTTATTATACTTTAATGTGGGGGTTTTAGTAAAAGTTTACTAAAACGGTTTTCAAATATTTTATCTGGATTTATGAATATTTTATTAAAATTTAATTTGAACTGCACACACATGTGCATGTTAACTAGGGCTAAATTTGGGGTTAAACCATGTTTATATAACCATGGTGGACTAACCCATTTAATTAGGTTAATATGAGGTTAATTAAAAGTGTTAGTTAATTTGTTTTAAAAAAGAAAAAAAGAAAAAAAGAATTAGTGTTAGGGGTTGACTTGAGTAGGGGAGAGAGAGAGAGAGAGAGAGCATGATGGCATGAGCCATGCTTGACAATTAATGAGGAGAGAGAGGGGGGTTGACTCTCATTTCTTTGTTTTCAAAACCATTATTTTTTTTCCCTCTCACTCACACACACACCCAACAACAGCAGGAGCAGCAGAACCAACAGAAGCAGCAGCAGCTGAAGCAACATCAGCAACACCAGCTTCAGCATCAGCAGCTGAAGCAACACTAGCAGCAGCAGCATCAGGAGCAGCAGCAACAGCAACAGCATCAGCACCAGCACCAGCAACATAACAACAGCAACACTAGCAGCAACAGCAGAATTCCCTTCTCCTTCTTCTTATTCTCCTTCTTCTTGCACCCTAGGACCTCTAGAGGTATAATCTTAAACTTAACTTCTTGCTTTTGCTAAGAATATGGTTATTTAAGCTTAAATTAATGTTTAGTGTGATTTGGTGCTAGTTATGGTGATTTAAGTGGAGTTTTGGCCAAGTGATGATTTTTATGGTTAATATAGCTTGACTAAGTGTTTTTAAGGCCATTTAAACTAGGTTATGCTTCAGATTTTATTAAAATACCATAGGGTTTCAAATTAGTGTAATTTAACGTTTTAATGTAAATTGTGAGCCATTTTGAGATCTGCTATTGACCCGTGTGCTTCAGGTAAAATCTGAGTTAATTGGAGCATACTCTTTAGACCGAGATCACACACACAGAACATGAGACACCCTTCCCACTATCTGGCCGCAGTTTTATTCTTTCTGGCCGCAATTTGCGGCCAGATGGTGTTGTCTGGTGTTGGGGTTTGGTCTGTGGGAGTCTGCTGTATAATTAGGGTTTTTGGTATATGCAACCTTTTATTTTTCCACTCGAATCTAAATCTGGAACTTAAAACCAATTTTCGACACTTTTTAACTCGTGCGACACGTGCGTTTTGTATGTTGGGTCTGTGGTGCACTACGCGACGCGGCGAGTCGGGGTGGTTTCTGGTGAGGTTACACATGTTTTGACGTATCGGGCGCACGCGCGTTTAGTTTCCACGCGAGTTTTTCCTTTGATCGTGATATCGCATTTTTTTTGCAGGTTTTAGCTTTATGTGTTACTTGTGTGTTTCTAGGGTCGATCGCGGAGACGTCGGACGCGGCGTGGAAGGGAAAAGCGGTGGTTGGACCCGGCTAGCACAATATCACGGGTGAGTAGATGCAACATCTACGGGGGAAAATCGTTTGGATGGCGCAAGACGCCCAATAGTTCAGATAATTTGTTAGCTTCTAGTAGTACTAGTATCTATGAGTATAGTGCCTAGTTAATCATCTTGCTGCATTCATGATCCTATATATTTACATACATGTGCAAACTCATTTCATAGTACACCTGCACCATTGCCCGGGTTTTTATGCAGCACGAACACTATTCATGCGTACACACACGCCTTGGTAATTGCTATGCCACAACACTAGATAACTTGTAATCTAGAACAATTTCACCATATATGATGCTTAAACCTGTGCCAATGCACTTAAATTCCTCAGTATGAACATGTAGGATTGTTATTCATATGCATGTACCTCATTACATCATTCGTTCATGCCTAGCCTATTAGTCATACATTGCAGTTCGTTTTGTTGATATTATAGGCATCCATTATCATTGACATATGCATTTATGATGATTTTCTTGAGGATTTCAGCACTTGAGATTTATGAGATTTTGGGGAAAAACCGCAAGGATTTAATAAACCTGATATTATTTTAAACATTGGAAGTTGCGGTTTTTCTCGTGATATGATACATGTGTCGTCCACCATGAGTTTTTCTGTTGGTTTTCGAGACCCGTTTCGAGGAGTTGGATGAACCGTCTCGGGTATATGGTGGGCCCGGTAAGGTACTCCGGGGCAAGAAGATCGAGTTGTAGACGATGAGCCTGGCAGGGGCAGACTACCTACCGGTGATTGTTGACGCGGCGGATATCCAAAGGATACCGACCGTGGCCGTGAGATGTTGAGATATTGATACTTTGAGATGGGTCAGCCGGACGGCTTGGGCCAAAGATACTGTGATATGGATACATGAGATTTGAGATAGTTGTTGAGGTGTCGACGCTGGACACGGATTTCTGTTGATTCTATTGATATTATGCTGACATTTCGAAAGAGATTTCTAAGAAGAAAATAATGATTTCTTATATCTACATACTCAGATCACGAGTTGATTCATGATGCATACATACCTGCTAGCACATCATGCCAGATTTGTATTGTGCATTGATTCATGTTGCATACATATCTGCTAGTATATTATGCCATATCAGTATTGTTGATGTTATGACACTTGCGTACATGCTTACAATGGCCTCTATAGATGTTATTTATTAATCACGAGTTGGCAACTCACCCTCGTTGTGCCACAGCCTTTTTGCAGGCCCGCTCCGTCAGTACAGTAGCGGCGGACGCACTTGCTCCTTTTGCTCCTTTTGCCTGGACCTGAGGCTGTTGCTCGTAGGTGGGTTATGATATCATTTTGGTTTCCACTTTGTATATTTATTGTATCTAGAGTACTCCATCTATTGTACCTGTTATTGTATTGATGTATATTGACCTAGAGACGAGGCAGTGAGACTTGTGGACTTTTATATTGTATTTTGGGGTCGAGCTCACTTGAGCCGACATGATGTTTATTACTTGTGCCTTTATTACTTTTTTGCACATTGCTGATTTATATTGCGTGGAATTTGAGTCCGCTTCGGCGAAGAGCTAGCTCCCGCTTAGGGATGCCTTATTCATGTTATATGCTATTCCTGTTTTGTACCCATTTGGGGGCCGGTTTTTATAAAGGAGACTCTGCCGGAATTTTCGGAAAATGGATGTTGCTTTTAAAAAGCTTGATGTGACTTATTGGATTAAAATCACTTTCAATAAATTGTTTTCTTCACTCTACTTCTTAATTGGGTTTTGATTTCTGGGTTTTGGCTTACTTAGATTACGTACGCCTTGAGACGTTTCGTAATTTAAGTGCCGGTCATGTTCCGTACCTTTTCGGGTCGTGACAAAGTTTGTATCAGAGCGTCAGGTTTTACCTTTCTGAGTATAGGATGACCCTTTGGTAGATGGAGTAAGTGAGTTAAGCAGGGTAACGTAGCATGTGTATGTCCGCGGCATACTTGCGATACGGTACTCCGCCTAGGTGACTTTAGGATATACTTGCTTGAAATTCCTTCTTCAATCCCGCGTATCCTATGATTCTATTGCACTGTTCTTTTTATCCTGTTTCTTGTACCAGCCACTATGCCGCCGAAGGCTACGAGGGCGCAGAGGGCTGCCGCCCGAGATGAGATCCGAGCAGGCTCGTCCGAGACGAGGACCGAGCAGGACGGTGTACCTACTCACCAGGGACAGACTGATCCGCCTTCCTCAGGCCACATGGATAGGCTAGAGTCTGGTATGGAAGAGCTACGACAGATGATGCAAGGTATACAGGAGTTACGACAGTTGGTGAGATCCTTAGTAGACGCTAGTCGTGCACCGAGATCGGAGGACGTACTTACCACAGCACAGACTACTATAGTACCTGCTGTCCAGACAGTTGCTCCTCCTACTACTACCGTGGCTATTCCAGTATCGCTACAGGATTTCATGAGGCTGAGATCCCCAGTCTTCACCGGCACAGATGCAGCGGAGGATCCACAGACATTCCTTGACAAATTAGCTAGGATTTGCCGTTCGCTCAGATGTTCCGACGACAGATGGGTGGAGCTTACGAGTTTCCGGCTAGAGGGCCTTGCGCAGACATGGTGTGAGTCGGTCGAGAGAGGTCGAGCTGCGGGTCTACCTCCTATGACTTGGGACGAGTTCACAACAGTGTTTCTAGCCCGTTTCCTTCCCGAGAGCGTTCGTGATGTTAGAGCTCGTAGTTTTGAGGCTTTGCGCAAGACTCCAGGGATGACAGTGTCCGAGTATGATGTCCAGTTTACACAGTTTTCCAGATATGCTCCGTACTTGGTTGATACGGAAGAGAAGAGGGTAAAGAGATTCGTGCTGGGACTTGACACCCAGTTATTTCTTGCCATCGGCGCCCAGAACTTCGACACTTATGCAGCTGTTATGGACACGACCTTACGGATGGAAGCGTGCATTTCAGAGACTTCGGCCGTTTCTGGGCCGAAGAGGATTCGTACCGATATGCCAGCTCAGAGGCATCGTGCCAGATTCTTCCCGAGAGATGGTGGCGGCAGAGGAGTTGGTCGGGGTCAGCTATTTGGTTCTTATCCGCGGGGACAGCAAGCGTCGCCAGGATGTTTTGGGTGCGGGAGTCCGCACCATCGTATCAGAGACTATCCGGTGAGACGACAGGGAGCGGCGACAGTTCCACACGTGACTTTACCACCTTCACCACCTCATCAGAGAGCTCTACTTCCTACCCCCGGCGATGCTCCACGTCAGTTAGATGCCCCCAGAGGCCGTGGACGCGGCGGTCCTGTTCAGAGAGGACGAGGAGGCAGAGGCCGAGGCAGAGGTCAGCCAGCTATTGGTGGGGGACTGGCCCGAGTATTCGCTTTGACCCCGCAGGATGCGCAGGCATCCAATACCGTTGTGACAGGTACCTTGCCAGTATGTTCTTTTGACGCGCGGGTATTATTCGACCCAGGTTCCACACATTCGTAAGTATTTACACACTTTGCACCGATGTTGGGCCTTGAGTCGTCGTCGTTAGATCAGCCGCTTGTTGTTATTACTCCAGTAAGCGAGTCGTTTGTCGCTCGTTTTGTGTTTCGTTTGTGTTCCGTTAGTATCGGGGAGAGGGATTCATCGGTTGATTTGATTCTCCTCGATATGTTGGATTTTGATGTGCTTCTGGGCATGGACTGGCTAGCCACTTGTTATGCATCTGTGGACTGCCGTGAGAAGGCAGTCAGATTTAGCTTTCCGGGAGAGCCAGTCCTTGTTATTCAGGGAGACCGCAGTGTCGCCCTTCCCAGCTTGATTTCGTCTCTTTGCGCCGGTCAGCTCTTACGGAAAAGATGTCAAGGATTCTTAGCTTCTGTTTGTGATACTCGAACTGCAGAGGTTCTGTTGGACCAGGTCCCGATTGTGTGTGAGTTCCCTGATGTTTTCCCTGATGAGCTGCTTGGGTTACCGCCTGAGCGCGATATTTCTTTCTGCATTGACTTGATTCACGGCTCGAGGCCTATTTCCATACCGCCTTATTGGATGTCCCCGGCGGAGCTTAGAGAGCTGAAGGATCAGTTGCAGGATTTGTTGGATAAGGGGCTTATTCGACCTAGCGTTTCCCCGTGGAGTGCTCCTGTCCTGTTCGTCAAAAAGAAAGACGACAGTTTGAGCTTGTGCATTGATTACCGCCAGCTGAACAGGGTTACCGTACGGAACATGATACTCATCTCAAGCTCGAGCCACATTCTTCTTAGTGCTTGTTTAACTGGCTTGACGTCCGGTGATATTGCCAGCTTATGCACGGCTATCTCTAGATCTAATCCTGGCATCTCGGAATTGTTCCATGCGAAACAGTCTTTAAACTGCATAAGCACGTCTTTTAACGTGGCCATCTGTTTCTCAGACAGCAGCTCACTGACGAACGTTGGCCTTGGCTTGTCTGTCGTCCCCATGTCGATTTTTTTCAGGTTGTCCGCCGTGGTATGTATCCCATCTTCCAGCTCCTTTGGCGCCGGTGGAAATTCTGAGATCACCTCGTCTTCATCTTCATTTGCAAAGCAATGGGAGAGGTCATCCATATTCTCATGCTCCTCCTCATTTGAGAATGTTATCACGTGACAGGTACGAGTTCGTTTCCAAGCTTGATGTTGATCTGGACTTTCCCTTGTAGTGTAGGTTACTCTTGGCTCATGCTTTTATGGTGGGGTTAGCCTCCAACTGTCAGATAGAGCAAACTTGCCTTGCCGATACTGGTCTTCAACCCAGTTTTTAAAGGTGAAGCAGTCATCAAGTGGATGTCCTATTGCTCGGTGGTAGGAGCAATAAGCCGGATGGTGGATCTGGTTTACTTGCTCAGGGGGCCAAGACTCCAGGAGTGTCATCATTTGATACTTCATGACAAGGTGGAATGTTTTCCTTGTCTTGTCTTGAGGGAAAGAATATTCCCGACCCATCTTCTTCATAAAAGACGGATTCCAGCTGACTTTTTCTCGATCGCGTGGCTTCTTGGATTCGCTTCGCTGTTTTTGAATGTCATTCTCGTTCTTCACCTTGTTGTTGCCTCTATGTCAAGCTTTTCTCTTGCCATGAGAGCGCACAGCGGGCTGACGGTGAAAGGCATTGTCATCCTTCGTAGCCTGCTGAATGAGACGCTGTGTCCTGGCTTTCTCGTAAATGGCCATTTCGCGGCTGTGGTCATCCCGAACCTTCTGACCCGCTTTCCTTATTATCTTGTTTATCTGCTCTTCGAATGATGGACTTGATATTCGTACGGCCGGATTTCGCTCTGTTTCAATATCAGCGCTATCTGGAAAGACATTCTCTTTTCCATCGGAATCATTTATAACATGGCAGCCATGGAATCGCTCCCGTTTCTTGGACCGAATGTATCCATGGCCAGTCGTCTCCATTCTTCCGTTGGGCATCTTTCGCTAAGTCCTGGGAAAATCCCAAATCTTGTTATAGAACTGGGCTTGTCGAGCAGTCTGTTTGAAGGGTACGCCTTGGCATCTCAATAGCCTTTTCAGTCCCTCTGCGTAGTATCTGGGCAGATGAATTAGTTGAAGCCTGTCGAGAGCAGGTTCAGCACCGTGCCATACTTTTTTCTCCACTTTGGTCTCCGTAGATTGATAGAAAAGGATATCCTTCTCACCCCTTTGCTTAGGAGGGACGTAGAAGGTCTGCAGCTCTTGCACGCTGTACGTATCAAGTGCATCAAGTTCTTTGTAATGCCGCTGCGGAACCATGGTAATTTGTAAACTCTGGTCAGCTCCAGCAAAGGTCTGTATTGACGGGCCGACGGAGAACACTGTGTTGGCTTCGTCTTCAGAGTCACTGCCAAAGACTAAATAGGAGTAGATGGTCCTGGCATGTTGCCTTGGAGTTATCCCGAGTAGACCATCTCTTCATCCTCCTTGGTATCGCTCCCAAATATCGGGATAGTGGCGATGGTTTTTTGTTTATTCTCCGGTTTGCGACATCTTTCCATGTCTTCGAAGTCTGGTAAGAAGTACTTGGCGTCTTCATATTTACGGAGAATAGGTTCAGCTCCCCTGTAACTGTGTACTCGAGGCTGTCCTTGAAGTACTTCATACACTGATGTTGTGTAGAAGGGATGATATTGTACTCATGTAGCCAAGGCCTGCCGAGAAAAGCGTTGTAGCAAGTCTTGGCGTCAATAACATGGAACTTGATGTCAGTGACGAGCAGCCCGAAGCGTAATGTCAGTATTACAGACCCGAGCGTTTGTGATGATTGGGAGTCAAAACCGGAGATGGTATTTTATCCTGAGCCAAGTGTTGCACATTCATGCAAATATCTTTCAACACTCTTACATTGAGAAGGTTGACGGAGGACCCGTTGTCGACCAGGATCTTCCCTATCTTGATATCGTGACAATACCAGGTTACATATAATGGACGATTGTGCTCGCACGTTCCAAAGAGGAGGTCTTCATCGCTGAAAGTGATGTCCGCTGTGTGAACTTCCTCCAGCTCGTCTTTTATCTTTTCTTCCGCCACGAAGGCTTGAAACTGATCGGGCTCATGTAACGCCCTGATCAAAGAATTTCGTGCCTCTTTAGACATGAAAAGGGCATCCAAAATGCTTAATTGTGAGGGTATCTTCCTCAGGTGTGCCAGGACATTGTAATCCGCCTTGTTCTTCTTAGGCGGGTCCTTGGTTGTGAGCTCTTCGATGACTCTATCATCGAGGGAAATCTCCTCAGGGACTTTTTCCTTCCCTTTGTCTCCTTTGCCCGAACCTTTGTTTGAGGGTCCGAGATTCTTTTCAGGCAACGTACGGTTACGCAGCTGAATGTTCTCACAGTTCTTCATCTCCTCTTCTTTTTCAGAGGTGGATTCCATGAAGAGAGGGCCGAGGGCCATTTCCTCGTCCGAATCGCTCCCGAAGGTAAGAACTTGAGACTTCCCTTTTGTTGGGATGGCATCAACTATTGACAGCTACTGGATGTTCCTTTATGCTCATCTTTCGTGCTTCTATGCTCCTGATGGGCTTTGCGCTTTATTCACTTGAAGTGTTGTCGGTGGGCAACGTATCCCTGCCACCACATCTTGAAGGCATTGCACTCTTCGGTAGGGTGTGTGACCCTCCGATGATACAAGCAGTATTTCGGATGTACATCCGGTTCGTCGGGGCACGTACTCCCGGAAGTATTTTCTTTGAAAGGTGGCAGCTTCATTCCCACTGACAGAGCTTTGGCGAACTGCTTCCTTATCTTGATTATGCTCTTGCTGGTGGCTAGGGCGCTTCGATCCGGTTGAGGTACTTTATGGCTTCTCATTAACGGAGCTTTTTTAGCCTGACACCGACGCTTGGCCTTTTCGTATATGGCCGCTTCACGTTCTCGATCAGGTTTGCTCTTTTGAAGAGCTTCGTTCAGCAGCTTGTCGATCAGGTCATTTGACGATTCCATGGATTTTGGTTCTGAATCTGCCCCCAGTTTCTCTACGTCAGGAGCTTCTTTGCCATTTATTGACGAGTGAGAGATCATGTGGCAACTCGCCACATAATCCTCGGGTTCTTCTGAAGAATCGTCTCTTTCATTAATGCCACTGTTTCCGTTCTAAAGAACATGCTTGAAGAATTCTTTTAGTATGACTGGGGTCCGTGCTTTTTGGTTGTACTCCTCCAGTGCGTCGATTTATTTTTGCAGACCCATACGATTGCCGTCGAGCTGAACGGGCTTCTTGGCCTTTTTCTTTTTCTTTGAAGACGTCGGAGGCTTGGCCTAGAGGTTTTGCCCATCGTTACCAACTTTCAGCGTTGGGCGCGGTTTCAGCATCCCGTCAATAATCTTAGGCTCCAGCAGGCTCTTCCACCTAATCGCCGGACATGCTTGAAGATCCTTCAGCATTTTTTTAGTTTTAGCCGAAAGGACAACTTCCCATGGAGCTTCCTCTACAAATGAGCATGATTCCCATGGCGTATCCACCTTTTTAGGAGCGTGCTATTGTGGCGGGTTTACCTTCCAGTTTTCGGACAGCACAAACTTGCCCTGTTGGTACTGGTCTCCAACCCAGTTTTTGAAGACGTAGCAATCTTCGATTGGGTGGCCCACTATTCGGTGGTAGGGGCAGTAATTCGGATTGTTGATGTCGCCCGGTTGCAGTGGGGTTTCGGATCCGGCAGAGTGATGAGCCTGTCGCGCACTACCAGTTCGAATAGTCTCCTCGTTTTATCCCGGGGGAACGAGTAAGGACGTCTCAACTTTTCTTCGAGGGATCTTGGTTTGTTGTTTTGGCGAGCTACCGGTTTCGGGTCACTCGGTTTTTGTTGAGCGTTGGCGACGAAGGTCGCTTTCCCTTTTCCTTTTTCATTCCGAAGATCCATCTTTGAAGAGAACGGCCTATGACCCATCTGGTCCATTTGGGCCAGTTTGTCAATCAAGGCCTGGAAGGTGATCGGCTTGAAGAACATCATAAACTGGGATATAGTTGCCTGGGGATCAAGGGTTCCCATGAACATGCCCACAGCAGGCGCTTCTTCTATACGTTGTTCGCATTTTGACCATAGGTTACGCCATCGAATTGCGTATTGAACCCAGGTCTTTCCTGGCTTCACTCTGGCATTGATTAACGCCGTGATCAGGGTGCGCTCGCTGGAGCTTGCAAACCATTGCGTAAACAGTAGCTCTATTTCTGTAAATGTTTTGATGGAGTCATTCGGAAGCTCCGAGTACCATTCAAATGCTGTCTCCGCTAGGCCGCCGACAAATTGGCGAAGCAATAGTTTGTCATCGCCTCCAGTATTACCGCATAGAGCTCTGAATTGAGCAACGTGCTAGTGTGGATTGCTCGTCCCTTTATACACGTGGAACTTAGGGATCGTATATCTCGGCGGGTACTTAATTTGATCGTACCAGCCTGGATAAAATCTCCCAGTTCTGACGACTTGACCAGCCGCTTCACTTGCCTGATGAGCTCGTATTTGTTGAGCTATGTAGTCATCAAGGGCAGCTTTAGAGATTGTCTCCTCCCTGGCCGCTGATAAGACCGGAAGAGGGTTTGACGTCTCCCCTCTGTCGTCTTCAACGATTATTGGAGGGTCTTCGGCTGGAGGATCCGGTTAGATCATCATCCCCACCATGTCTTGGAACAGAAGCGCCATTTGTTTTATATTAGCCGCTTACTCCGCGGCTTCTTTATCCTTTCTTTCTAGTACCCTCCGCAGGAACTCCGTATCGGTCTCCTGATCCTGGCGCTGCTCAGACGATGCTTCCGGGCTTTCTTTCTGCCCAGTGAGTGCGGCCATCATTGTCAACATCTCCTGGAGCTTTTGTTGTTATTCCTGAGCCTTTGTCACAGACCGTGTAAGTGGTCGATGACCCATGGAATTACGGCTTTCCTCTTTCCCGGAAGCCATGTACACCGTGTGTACCACCATGCCCCCAGACTTGGGGCGTTTGGGTCCACTGACTTTGAAATTTACCGCAGGCATGGGGATCTTCTCCGGCCTTCTCCTCTTATGGGAGGTCGAAGTTGAGAGGGTCGTTGCAGCAGGCACCCATGCAGATGATACCTTCCATGGTATGACGGAGGGATGGTCCTCCTGTTGCCGAGTCTTCGTATTCTTCAGCCGGCGAGAGTAATCTTTGTCAATTACAGAGTCTTGGACTTTCCTACAAACTTTGTGGATCTTGGAGGACAACCGCTGAGGAGGCTATTCCGGCTTCACCTGTGTCATGCTTTCAGCAGGCGGAGGAGACTTCTTCAATATGGCGGTTGGAGAGTTTTTGCGCACTCTCCTGAGCAGCTCGAAGCTGTTCCCAGTTGGAACAGCAGCGTCAATTTCCACCATTGGAGCAGGTGGGGTAAGTCCAGAGGGGGAACTGCCCCCAGCTTTCCTCACTCAGCGCCAGTGGCGACGTCGAGCATGTCTTGCGGATGGGATCACCTCAGTTGTAGAAGCGACCTCGTTATGCCCCTTGCTTTGATGAGAGGCTGCTGTTGGTGCCAGCCTGTCGAAGACTGATGTCCGTTGAGAGGGAACATCTAACCTGTCGAAGACTGACTTTCGAGTAGGGGAAGCACTTATAACGACCTC
Organism: Agapanthus africanus; assembly: GCA_030015575.1. Lineage (NCBI taxonomy): Eukaryota > Viridiplantae > Streptophyta > Magnoliopsida > Asparagales > Amaryllidaceae > Agapanthus > Agapanthus africanus. The sequence goes on from CM057347.1 coordinate 401,388,795, forward strand.
ACCCGCAGCAGGAGTTGGAACGGCCAGTCTTGCGAAAACAGATCTTCTAGCAGAAGAAGCCCTTTTGACGGCTTCGTCTGTAGGAACAGGAATGGATATCCGCTTCGGGATAACCCCTTCAGGTATGGCGAGTCTCTTTGCGGGCCCACTTGAGCTTAGGCTCAGCCTATTAAAGACTGAGGTGTTGGAATTGGACGACCCGTTGAGAGGGGCCTCGGTGGTTGCAAGCCGATCGAAGACCGACTTCTTTGGAGCCTCATATGATGTCACTGAAGCATTGAAGCTCATTGGCGGGAGCATGGTCCTGAAGAATAATCCAGTGGTGGCCTGAGTCACCTGTTCTACCGGCATTGCAAAGATGGAGGCCCATAGGTCACTCCTCCGGCAGGGACGGAGTGGGAGTTGCTGTTGCAACTGGTGCAGCTGGAGGCCATCGATGTTATCTTCCTTACTGTATGGAGCAAGACACCAAATCTTAGTACCTCGAATCCAGGGGCAACCATATTAAACTGTGATTCGTTCACGAACACGACACACGAAGTGTGGAGTGGAAAGAGGAAAAGGTCCCACCGGGCGTGCCAGAATCTGTTTACCGCCGAAAGCCGGGAAAGACAAACGTCTTGCTTGAATTTGGGGGCAGATGCTATTTTGATTTATCCGTCCATCTCTCCGAAGATGCCAAGTTGATTTATGGCACCGTGCATCGGAGGTCTGGACAGATGCGACCATTGTAGCAGACTTCGTCAGATTCCCCCTCGTTTGTGAGGGGTTTTTTGATTGTGGGGATGCCCTACCCTGCAGGCGCAAGCCCCTGCAGTTAATTACGTTACCGCATAGAGATAACCACTTTCTCCTGCTCCAGAAGGTCACTTCGTGTCGTGTGTGTTGACCGATGTGGAATACGAACTTGAGGGTGCAAATGGAGTAAATAGATTAGCACAATTTGTGATGACCGATGTGTGAAAAGTGATTGTGCTAATATATTTATCTGTCGAGAAATGGGGTCAAATCCCTCAAGATTCGTGAGAAACCATGGGTACGCCGAACTTGGTAAACCAGACATATGAAATGAAAGTGAGACAGGTTCTTGCAAGGTCGGAACGATGGAAAGGATGGAGGGAAGTGGTTGAGGAAGGGTATCGGTTAAGGGTTCTGGAGGGTGTACACAGTCAGTGAAAGGAACAGGATGAATTGGAAAATCCGACTCATCATCTAGAACTGTTTCATCCTCAAAAATATCCTCAAAATTCTCCTCAAAATTTATCTCATCCATGCAATTTTCAACAAAATCAAGACGCATATGGGGTTCGGAAAAAACATTTAATGACTCGGGATGATGATTTGAAGAAACAAATTCAGCCAAATCTACGGGTTCATCATTCAAAATATCCCCGGCGTCAATATCCTTAATCCAGTGAAAATCAAAATTCTCTGACATCTCAAAAGCATGGATATCAATCGATTCAGGTTCTAAAGTGGAGGTGTAGAGGTCAAAATGTTTGGGTGTGGTTTCACTTGGCAAGGTCCCTTCACAATCTGGCAAATCAAATATTATAAAGTCGCACAACTCATTAAACATTCTATCTTCAACCGATAATTCATTTGGGACACTTGATAGACTTTCAATACAGGAGTTGTGGGATTCAATTTGAAACGAGTAGGTTTGATTTGGAAGGGGGTACATCTCACTTTCTCCACTCAAATTCACAGCCTGTCCTGCCGCCTCATCATACATTGAAAAATTTGGAGCTAGTTGAAAACTAGCTACCGGATCACTAGGTTGTATGAGGGCGGCCATGGACGCATTCAAATCCATCATTTGCTGGCTTGACGCTACCCTAAAGTCTTCCAACGACTGTTCCAGACTAGACATTGGTTGTGAAGGGGTTTCAGTAAAAGATTCAAAGTTGTTTGGATACTGAAAACTCCCAAATGGCGGTTCTGATACAATGTCTAGGGAAGGTGTAAAAGTAGGGTAGGACTGGTAGAAATTGAATGGCTGGACAGGAGTAGGATCAACATTGGAATAAGAAGGTGAATGGAATTGTTGATCCCAAGAATTTGTAGTGGTGAAAGGAGTGAAAGATCGGCTACGAGATTGTTCAATACGTTCAGCAATAGACATAGGTCTCGGGGTTACAACTGGATTTTCAAAAGGGGTATCAACGCAAGAAGGTGTGAATGTTTGAAACGGTTGATACGAAGTGGATTGCGGGGTCCAGTTGTTCGTCCTAGACGCGTCTATCCGATCTTTCAAAGAAATTTTTGGCATGGATGGATCGTTCGAAGTTCGACCAAAACAAGAACCGTAGGAAGTAATGTCTGGTTGTGGGTACCAAAGTTCGGCAAGAGTTTTGCGAGGTGGAGTACCCATGATATGAAGAGAGAAAGAGAGAAAGGCAGAGAAAAGGAGGGAAAAAAAAGAATGTGATAATTTTTTTTATATTTTTTTTCGTTAAATATTAACAAAAGAATGAAGTATACACACAAAAAGAATATGGACAAAAACAATCACGACACAAAAAATACCACACACCTAATCGTTCTAGGGTTAACCTAGGTCAACTAGACCTGCTCCAAAACTTGATTGTCGAAGTAAAACTGTGTCGAGAAACAGGCTCAAGATACACTGATCACGAGGCCAGGTAAGTGCAGAGATAAGGGGAGGTTTTCCAACGCTTTCGCGAAGTTCCTTAATTAAATAACCCTTTCTCTTTTGGCGGTTTCGCCGTTAACACTTTCCTAGACACCCCGTAAACAATATACCGTTAAGCGAGGTTCTAAACACAGTTAACTTCTCCTAGTGAGCGCGAAGTCCTTAAGGCTTAAAGTCTAATTTCTTTTAAAATTTTGTGCGGGTAACGTTATGCTCAAGTTCGTGATTTGTGGGCCACGGAAAAGGTGATGAAATCCTTTACCGTATCTTGTGGGGTTCGCTTGCCCTTAAGTCCGTATTAATGTATGCAATGCACAATTCAATAAAAATTCTATAAAGAATCAAAAAATTGTTTTTTTTTATTTTAGCACGGCACTGCAACAAATACGGGTTAGTCAATTTTGGCGTTTGCTAGCGAACTTGCAAAGAATCCTGCAAAGAATAGTATATTGGAAGCGTCGGATTTGAGAAGAAGGTGTTAGGAAATTACGTACCGTTAAATGTTTGGGTTAGGAAACCCCCGTTGAATCAAATCCGGTAAGCTTGAAATGTTCGCTTGCGCGGGTCAAACTACCCGGATCTTTGGCACTGTACTTCGTAAATCACCCTTGTCTTGAATGCACACTTTGCTCCCCACAATCGCAGTTTGCAAACTTGTAAAAGCTGCACACTTGCCCACAAAAATTATCAAAAAAAACAAAAAACAAAAGATTTTTTTTTTTTTATATACAAAAAGAATATTAACCCGAATAACAAGAAAGAAAATACGCTACCGTCTCCCCGGCAACGGCGCCATTTGATCGCACGCTTTTGGCGTGTCGGATGTTCAAAGTTCTAAAGTTTACCGCGATCAGGACGGTGTCGCTATGCAGCTAGCCGGTTGAGCACGGGTCGATCCACAGGGAGATGGTTGTATGTCCTTTCTTGTTTTAGACGAGTCAATAAAGAATTTGTATGAGTTTGTTCAATCTAACCTATGTGTATTTATTTGCAAGTATGAAGTTGTTAAGAAAAAGATACGAGATTGTAAGCTAAGGAAATCCGTACTCAAAACCTTTGAGCCGAGTCTTGACCGATTGAAGCTAGAGCAATCGGCAACAACGTGGATTAGGGGATTTAAGCGCGGTATTCGTGGAATCCGGCTTATTTACCCTTGTCCTTCCGTTCTTGTCTCTTGCTTTCGCCTCCGGCCAAACCGAACGCAACCGGTCGCGGTTAGGAATCACCGTTACCTTGTTAGGGTAGGGTGCCTAACGGAGCGCTTGCGTATGGTTTGGGCGGAGTTCAATGGAAAATAACGGGAAAAGGAAATGAGAAAAGAAAATCTTAACTTACAAAATCGTATTTCTTCTTAACAACGATAATTACAACCATTCACAATATGAACAAAAAAGAGAGAAAGAAAAGAACAAAGAAAAGAAAAGATTACAAGTAATTAAGTGCATGAATTAAATTGCAAGTAATAAAAGACAAGAATGAAAAAAGCAAGAAAGAATAAAAAAGCAAGTAATAAATAAGCAAGAAAGAAATTACAAGAACATAGAACTCAAGACAAGCATGGGATCAATAGCCAACCCTTAAACTTGCAAGCTCAATTAAGAGGTTGCAAGATCAAGAGAAGGGTAGAGAACGCATGTGAAATGAAGCGCTTGTTCCATAAGAAAATACGACCTTTGAGATCAATAACTAACCCTTAACCATTCAAGCTCAATGAAGAGGTTGAATGATCAAGAGAAAGCAAGAATCTCAAGGGAAAATTAAACAAAAGAGAATGATACAAAAGCCTTCATCTTCATTGATCTTCCACTCAAAAAGCTCTCACTACAATTTTCATGGAGACAAGATGAAGAAGAAGAAGAAAAAGACTAAATCCTAACAAAAAGAGGAACAAAAGAATGACCCTTGGTTGGGCTCAGATCTGCTGTATTTATAGGCAGGGAAATGAAGATCTAGGGAAACAATCTGCCTCCAAATAAGATTACCAAAAAGCCCCTGAAAAACGACAGAAAGAGGAGTATATAAGGCCGCGGATCCGCGGCCTGAACCCCATGTTAGCCGCGGATCCGCGGCCATCTTGGCGAGTTGGGTCGTGGGGTTTTGGTACTTTTCCTGGTTTGTTGTCCCCTGTTGTCTGGTATATATATTTTCTGAAAATACTTTCACATTTCTTCCAGAATTTCTGTTGAGGAAAGGTGGACTTTTGTGGATGCTTTTGTCATGATTGCCTCGAACTCCGCGTAGATTTCTTGGAACTTGTTGTTGCCATTGAGCCTTGTGCATGAAGGTGACATTGATTTGACATTTTGTCTTCCTAAACTGGTATCTGGCAACATACGGATGACGAGCGGAGACCGTGTTTTCTCAGTGGTTGGCAGGAACCCGGATTTTGTCGTGTTTTCCATGAATTTCACCGTTTTAGAACCGAGAACCTGTATCCTGCAAATATGTAACAAACACGGATTAAAAGTACCTACCTATAAACAACCGAGCGTAAGAATGGGCGGTATAAAATGCAGTATTCTGTGATGAACAAATACCCTCAAACTTAACTTTTGCTCGTCCCGAGCAAAACCAATTATTCATAAAAATAAAATGATAACCGCACTTTCGCAGGGAACGCGATTGCACTGAGCGTGTGCAACAAGCCGTTAAACCTCTAGGTGTCCCTAGTAGGAGGAGTGTTGTCTCCTGAGGGTTTTCAGCGGATACTACCCATAAAATCCTGTCAAGCTAGTGTCATAAGTTAACATTGATTCTACTCCTACAGTTCAGTATTTACGTTAGAAATTCTATCATCCTAAGTTAGAAATATCCAACCCTTATTTTTCACACCTCCTATCTATTTAACCTTAGGTCCTATACGTTCCAAAAAAGTTTAGAAAGATGTTGGTTCTCCTGAGTTTTCCTTCTAAAGTGCGGCCTCAAATCAGGGATTTTTATCAACTTTACAGAAAACACAAGTCTTATTTTTTATTTCTATCTTTTATTCAAACATCGATTGTATACCCCTACGTGTGTGTATATTTGCACCCCTACGCTCAAGAATTCAATTCAAGCTATAATACCCTTGCCCTAATACCTAATACTACTTCTTTTCATTAAGGATGGACGGATTTACTCACACACCTTTCATGCGACTATTAATGCTTCTTGAGGCACTAACGGCCGATTACTGAATGTGTGAACATTAAAGCGTAAATAGCAGTTTCCAGGTCTTGACTTTATTCTATTTTTTTCATTTTTCTCTTTTTTTTTTCTTTTTTTTTCAAGACCGGATATATTTTTCAATATGCTCTTTTGGTGTTTAGCTTTAAATACCGTTTTTTTCTTTCATACTAGGCTTTCAGGCAAGAGTATTTCTAGGTATCTTCTACTATCCCAAGTTTCAAGGTGCGTGTAAGTGCAGTTTGTAGGGTATATACTTTCTAAATTTGAACTCGAGAAAAGAAACTATTTTTCAGACTTATCCTTCAGTAAAGCATCAATACTTTCCCTTCATTTTGACTTAACTCAAGAACTGAACTCAAGATTACCTATTTCTCAAAAAAACTGTAAGGACGTATACTTACCAAAGTTAGGAAGAATGAGGGTTATTTTTAGGGTTTTCAATTCCTAAGCCTAGAATTTAGTTATTTCTAACATATCAACTAAACTTTCGGAATAAAGATCTAAGTTACCCTATTAGCTAACTTGACGACAAAGTTTTTATATTTTTTGGAAAATTTTCAATTTTTGTGGGTTTTTAATAAGGTATGCAAATGCAAAATATACAAATGAATGCGAAGGAAGAAAGCTTACCGAGCACACCCCCAAACTTAAACTTGACAGTGCCCTCACTGTCAGGCTATACCAAGAGGGTCAAAATTGCCGGCGCTCCCTAAAAATAAATTATATACAACAAAGAAAACAAAAAATATATACAAAAAAGGTGTCCCCCCCAAACTTAAGTAAAACAGTGTTTCCACTGTTAAGCGTTGAAATTCAGGATTAGGGGGGAAAGAACAGTATCAAGCTATACAAGGCCTTACACAGGCCAAAAGTTAGTACCAACCATTCAAAAATTTTATCTCGATAAAGCAGTGGCTGGTGAAAGAAGGCGTAGAGAAAAGAGATGGAGAATACGCGAGACCATATGCGGAGAGAAGCGGGATATGGTCTCGGTATATGAGAGGAAGAAGAATGGCGGAAGGGAAAAAGAAGTGGAATACGAACTTGAGGGTGCAAATGGAGTAAATAGATTAGCACAATTTGTGATGACCGATGTGTGAAAAGTGATTGTGCTAATATATTTATCTGTCGAGAAATGGGGTCAAATCCCTCAAGATTCGTGAGAAACCATGGGTACGCCGAACTTGGTAAACCAGACATATGAAATGAAAGTGAGACAGGTTCTTGCAAGGTCGGAACGATGGAAAGGATGGAGGGAAGTGGTTGAGGAAGGGTATCGGTTAAGGGTTCTGGAGGGTGTACACAGTCAGTGAAAGGAACAGGATGAATTGGAAAATCCGACTCATCATCTAGAACTGTTTCATCCTCAAAAATATCCTCAAAATTCTCCTCAAAATTTATCTCATCCATGCAATTTTCAACAAAATCAAGACGCATATGGGGTTCGGAAAAAACATTTAATGACTCGGGATGATGATTTGAAGAAACAAATTCAGCCAAATCTACGGGTTCATCATTCAAAATATCCCCGGCGTCAATATCCTTAATCCAGTGAAAATCAAAATTCTCTGACACCTCAAAAGCATGGATATCAATCGATTCAGGTTCTAAAGTGGAGGTATAGAGGTCAAAATGGTTGGGTGTGGTTTCACTTGGCAAGGTCCCTTCACAATCTGGCAAATCAAATATTATAAAGTCGCACAACTCATTAAACATTCTATCTTCAACCGATAATTCATTTGGGACACTTGCTAGACTTTCAACACAGGAGTTGTGGGATTCAATTTGAAACGGGTAGGTTTGATTTGGAAGGGGGTACATCTCACTTTCTCTACTCAAATTCACAGCCTGTCCTGCCGCCTCATCATACATTGAAAAATTTGGAGCTAGTTGAAAACTAGCTACCGGATCACTAGGTTGTATGAGGGCGGCCATGGACGCATTCAAATCCATCATTTGCTGGCTTGACGCTACCCTAAAGTCTTCCAACGACTGTTCCAGACTAGACATTGGTTGTGAAGGGGTTTCAGTAAAAGATTCAAAGTTGTTTGGATACTGAAAACTCCCAAATGGCGGTTCTGATACAATGTCTAGGGAAGGTGTAAAAGTTGGGTAGGACTGGTAGGAATTGAATGGCTGGACAGGAGTGGGATCAACATTGGAATAAGAAGGTGAATGGAATTGTTGATCCCAAGAATTTGTAGTGGTGAAAGGAGTGAAAGATCGGCTACGAGATTGTTCAATACGTTCAGCAATAGACATAGGTCTCGGGGTTACAACTGGATTTTCAAAAGGGGTATCAACGCAAGAAGGTGTGAATGTTTGAAACGGTTGATACGAAGTGGATTGCGGGGTCCAGTTGTTCGTCCTAGACGCGTCTATCCGATCTTTCAAAGAAATTTTTGGCATGGATGGATCGTTCGAAGTTCGACCAAAACAAGAACCGTAGGAAGTAATGTCTGGTTGTGGGTACCAAAGTTCGGCAAGAGTTTTGCGAGGTGGAGTACCCATGATATGAAGAGAGAAAGAGAGAAAGGCAGAGAAAAGGAGGGAAAAAAAAGAATGTGATAATTTTTTTTATATTTTTTTTTTAGTTAAATATTAACAAAAGAATGAAGTATACACACAAAAAGAATATGGACAAAAACAATCACGACACAAAAAATACCACACACCTAATCGTTCTAGGGTTAACCTAGGTCAACTAGACCTGCTCCAGAACTTGATTGTCGAAGTAAAACTGTGTCGAGAAACAGGCTCAAGATACACTGATCACGAGGCCAGGTAAGTGCAGAGATAAGGGGAGGTTTTCCAACGCTTTCGCGAAGTTCCTTAATTAAATAACCCTTTCTCTTTTGGCGGTTTCGCCGTTAACACTTTCCTAGACACCCCGTAAACAATATACCGTTAAGCGAGGTTCTAAACACAGTTAACTTCTCCTAGTGAGCGCGAAGTCCTTAAGGCTTAAAGTCTAATTTCTTTTAAAATTTTGTGCGGGTAACGTTATGCACAAGTTCGTGATTTGTGGGCCACGGAAAAGGTGATGAAATCCTTTACCGTATCTTGTGGGGTTCGCTTGCCCTTAAGTCCGTATTAATGTATGCAATGCACAATTCAATAAAAATTCTATAAAGAATCAAAAAATTGTTTTTTTTTTATTTTAGCACGGCACTGCAACAAATACGGGTTTGTCAATTTTGGCGTTTGCTAGCGAACTTGCAAAGAATCCTGCAAAGAATAGTATATTGGAAGCGTCGGATTTGAGAAGAAGGTGTTAGGAAAGTACGTACCGTTAAATGTTTGGGTTAGGAAACCCCCGTTGAATCAAATCCGGTAAGCTTGAAATGTTCGCTTGCGCGGGTCAAACTACCCGGATCTTTGGCACTGTACTTCGTAAATCACCCTTGTCTTGAATGCACACTTTGCTCCCCACAATCGCAGTTTGCAAACTTGTAAAAAGCTGCACACTTGCCCACAAAAATTATCAAAAAAAAACAAAAAACAAAAGATTTTTTTTTTTATATACAAAAAGAATATTAACCCGAATAACAAGAAAGAAAATACGCTACCGTCTCCCCGGCAACGGCGCCATTTGATCGCACGCTTTTGGCGTGTCGGATGTTCAAAGTTCTAAAGTTTACCGCGATCAGGACGGTGTCGCTATGCAGCTAGCCGGTTGAGCACGGGTCGATCCACAGGGAGATGGTTGTATGTCCTTTCTTGTTTTAGACGAGTCAATAAAGAATTTGTATGAGTTTGTTCAATCTAACCTATGTGTATTTATTTGCAAGTATGAAGTTGTTAAGAAAAAGATACGAGATTGTAAGCTAAGGAAATCCGTACTCAAAACCTTTGAGCCGAGTCTTGACCGATTGAAGCTAGAGCAATCGGCAACAACGTGGATTAGGGGATTTAAGCGCGGTATTCGTGGAATCCGGCTTATTTACCCTTGTCCTTCCGTTCTTGTCTCTTGCTTTCGCCTCCGGCCAAACCGAACGCAACCGGTCGCGGTTAGGAATCACCGTTACCTTGTTAGGGTAGGGTGCCTAACGGAGCGCTTGCGTATGGTTTGGGCGGAGTTCAATGGAAAATAACGGGAAAAGGAAATGAGAAAAGAAAATCTTAACTTACAAAATCGTATTTCTTCTTAACAACGATAATTACAACCATTCACAATATGAACAAAAAAGAGAGAAAGAAAAGAACAAAGAAAAGAAAAGATTACAAGTAATTAAGTGCATGAATTAAATTGCAAGTAATAAAAGACAAGAATGAAAAAAGCAAGAAAGAATAAAAAAGCAAGTAATAAATAAGCAAGAAAGAAATTACAAGAACATAGAACTCAAGACAAGCATGGGATCAATAGCCAACCCTTAAACTTGCAAGCTCAATTAAGAGGTTGCAAGATCAAGAGAAGGGTAGAGAACGCATGTGAAATGAAGCGCTTGTTCCATAAGAAAATACGACCTTTGAGATCAATAACTAACCCTTAACCATTCAAGCTCAATGAAGAGGTTGAATGATCAAGAGAAAGCAAGAATCTCAAGGGAAAATTAAACAAAAGAGAATGATACAAAAGCCTTCATCTTCATTGATCTTCCACTCAAAAAGCTCTCACTACAATTTTCATGGAGACAAGATGAAGAAGAAGAAGAAAAAGACTAAATCCTAACAAAAAGAGGAACAAAAGAATGACCCTTGGTTGGGCTCAGATCTGCTGTATTTATAGGCAGGGAAATGAAGATCTAGGGCAACAATCTGCCTCCAAATAAGATTACCAAAAAGCCCCTGAAAAACGACAGAAAGAGGAGTATATAAGGCCGCGAATCCGCGGCCTGAACCCCATGTTAGCCGCGGATCCGCGGCCATCTTGGCGAGTTGGGTCGTGGGGTTTTGGTACTTTTCCTGGTTTGTTGTCCCCTGTTGTCTGGTATATATATTTTCTAAAAATACTTTCACATTTCTTCCAGAATTTCTGTTGAGGAAAGGTGGACTTTTGTGGATGCTTTTGTCATGATTGCCTCGAGCTCCGCGTAGATTTCTTGGAACTTGTTGTTGCCATTGAGCCTTGTGCATGAAGGTGACATTAATTTGACATTTTGTCTTCCTAAACTGGTATCTGGCAACATACGGATGACGAGCGGAGACCGTGTTTTCTCAGTGGTTGGCAGGAACCCGGATTTTGTCGTGTTTTCCATGAATTTCACCGTTTTAGAACCGAGAACCTGTATCCTGCAAATATGTAACAAACACGGATTAAAAGTACCTACCTATAAACAACCGAGCGTAAGAATGGACGGTATAAAATGCAGTATTCAAAGGTTGGGGGTCAAGTGGGCTAGCAGCCCCCTTGCGGGGTGCGGGGCAGCGCCCCGTTAGAAAATTTTTCTAATGGGGGAGGTATTTTTAGTGTGGAGTGTATATATAAAATGAGGGGGAAATGGCGTCCAAAGGCCGCATGGGAGAAGGCGCTAGCGCTAGGCGCTTGGGCGCTGGCGCTAGCGCCTCACGTGTCTGGCACATGGGCGCTCGGGCGCTAGCGCTGGGGTGCTAGCGCCTCACGTGCTCGGCATGTGGGCGCTCGGGTGCAAGCGCCCGTGCCTGGCACGTAGGCGCTAGGCGTCAGCAGGAAAAGGGAGTTGGTCCCTGTACTGGGAGTTGTGCTCCCGATTTGACTTTTGGAGTTGAACTCCTAAAAAGAAAGACTTTTTTTATGGAGTTAAACACCCAGAAACTTTAATTTGTGGAGTTAAACTCCAAGAAATCTTTGTGAATGCTTAGGGAAACCCCTTTCTTCGCTCCTGGGCCTTGGATCTTTCCCAAAATGGGGTCTTTGGAGATGGGTCTCCTTCTTCCTCCTTTGTTGGCCGGATCTTGAAGAACAAGAAGTATCAGATTTTTAAAAAAAATCTCTCCTTTTTGAGATCTGATGGGAGATCTGAGTTCCCCTTTATGGGTTTTGTGGTAAAAAACTATTTAGTTTTGAAAAAGGAAGAGTAAAACTCTTGATTTAATTCAAAAGAAAGAAGAAGATTTAGAATCTTGAGGAAGGAGAAAGAGGCACAAAAACCCTAACCTTTTTGAGAGGAATGAAAAGTCTTTTTTTTTATTCATCATCATGTTGCCTTTTATTGGCTTACAAAATTACATATTGCCCCTTGCGCTTTACAAAATGGCATTTTTGCCCATCCCATACCTCATGTGCTCATTTCTTTTGCAAATGAGTCATGGGCTTTACAAAAATTTGGCTTCTTACATTTATTCATAATAAAAATTACATCAAAATTATTTATTACATGATTTCGTTTTAGCATGGGGGAAGCCGGCCGCGGGGCTCGACTTGGGCATGGGCTCACTTGATCTGGGCTTGGGCCCGTTTACTTAGGGCTGACTTTGACTTTGACTTGGTCAACCGGGGTGTAATTTTTGAACCCAACAGCCCCCTCCGTCTCAATGCCATGAGATGCAGGCCCGTTGCCCTCTAGAACCCAGCTATCCGTGCACTCCATTGCGGGGTAATCCTAGTACAGAAAAGAAAATAATATGTACAACAGTGACATCGACCTCAACCCGGTCGTGCCCCAAATAAATAATATACAAACAGGCAGTGACGGCAGTCCACATGTCGGACGCTCGCCCCGCGATATCAAATGTACAAATGAAACTAAACTGTACTAACATTGCACCTAAGCTATCCACCACGACGATTCCGCTACAACCACATCACAACACAGAACATCAACGTGAATGTCACGTTCGCAGACTCGTCTAAAAGACATATAGCAATTAGACAAGTTGTACCGCTCTAATGACATTCACGGTCGCATATAGTAATGTATGTACTGTAAACTTTTAAACAGTGTTAGAAATATCGACTTCGAAATACCCCGAATTGCCCCCAAACTAAAGGATAACACCATATCCAAACTGGGCTAAACAAACATTACCAAAACAACAACAACAACAACTGAGCCTTTTATCCCAAGCATATAGGGTAGGCTACATGAACCAACATGAGAATCACGCCGGATCCAGCACATGAATCCTCCGCCTCCACTCACTTCTATCGAACAATGTACTTTCATTGAGTCCTTTGGCAACCATATCGTTTCGTATCACCTCCATCCATGTTTTCTTCGGTTTCCCTTTTGCCCTTTTGTCATTGCCCATATCGAGAGTATCTATTCATCAAACCGATGCTTCCATAGGTCTGCGTCGCTCATGACCAAACCATCTTAGCCTGTTTTCCCACATCTTCTCCTCCACAGGTGCTACACCAACTTTTGCACGAATATCCTAATTTCGCACCTTATCTTTTCTAGTGTTACCGCACATCCAACGAAGCATGCGCATCTCCGCTACGTGCATCTTCTGTGTATGATGCTTCTTAGGAGCCCAGCATTCTGTGACCAGAGCAACACAAAAATTTTAAGTCCCTTGTCCACAGTAAAACCGGTCAGGCCGGTGTTTTGCCTGTTCTCGCCTGGTCTGTAGTGGAGTTTGGGGCTCGTATTTGGTGTGTGTTCTAGTAGTCATACTGGTAGTCTTCTGCAATTGTTTAAATATTTTTAGAAGACTAAAATAAAATTGACAGAAACAGGATTACTAGATGGTATTGTTTCGGAGTTGTTTCGGTTTCGATACTTTAACATCGTCTAAATCAACTAGTATGAGGTTAATGGGTTGGCTCTGATACTATGTTGGGTTACGCCAGTGCCCCGGCCATCAATCCGTGGCCAAATGCGGAACAAAAATTTAATAATCCAGCGCTAACGGAACCCGATTCCCCGGATCGACCATTAACCCTACACTAGTTATCTATAAAAGAGTTTAGAAAGGTTATACCGAATGATCCGTGTCCTTCGGTCTTCAACCTTCATCCCAAGCTCCTCGTGGCTTCCTTGATCAAGTTCTCTCCGGTCTCCCCCATCAAAGACGATCCACCCGAGAGTATGTAGTCCGAGCTCCAACCTCAAATCCGAGCAACTCGAGTACCTAGTTCGCTACACTAGATAGCCGAGATGAAGTAGAGAGTGTGTAGGATTAGATTGTCTCAATAGACCATAGGTTTCTCAACACATGAGACATGTAGGGTGGAGGTAGAAGAAGATTCCATTGAGAGAAGAGTGTGAGGCAGGAGCAAAAACAAGTGAAGAAAGTGGCTTGTGTTGTGTGAGTTATTTGTGTTGTGAGTATTAGCAACTAAAGAAAGCCTCTCCAAAAGAAAAGATCTGCCTCCTCACCACTACAAATATCTCACAAATATCTCACACAAAACAAAACCAAGCACGAGTCACTACATGACTCATCTCCATGAGTCGCCAAGTGCACATGCATGAATCAATGCAAACAATGAGTCACTCTCTCAAAATATTAAACATTTAACCTAAATATTTAATAGAAAAAAGAAATGGCAACTTCTAAAAGTAAGGTTGTAATAAATTATAAGAATACCCCTCATCCGTATATACATACCCGTATCCGTATTCCGAAAGAATACGAATACAACGAGACGAAAATAATCCAACAATATAATACTAGGATCCGGCTTAAACCAAACCCCACTAGTATTATCCGTCTGAGTCATGATCCATGCAAAAGTGCACGTATATGCTCGAACCCTGCCATAAAACCATACGGCCTCTACAATGTTTCGCCCGAAGCAGGGAAACCCTCTGTGTAGGACTCTAAAGACTCGTCAATATGCTGGCAGTGGGTTTAACCACAAGCATGTCGGCGGCACTAGCTGTATGTAACGGCTACTCAGGTATTGAGCGAAAGGGAGGCCGATGAGCAAACTCATCCTGAAACCCCTACTGAGCATGACAGTGACAATATCCATACAGTCCGGTCCATCCGTCTATGAGTATCGCATATCGAGTCTAGGGTGTGGATAAAGTCAGACCCCTAATAACTTGATATTCAGTGTCGATATGAAATCCATCACCGCCTGAGAAACTACCGATCCTAGATCAGTAATTCCCGACTACCTTGGCCAAGGATTTCTAGTGATGGCCACCCGTGCACAACGCGACATCAACCCCCAATACCGGGAGAGACGAATTCCCTGACGATCCGCTCACTGCCTCCATGTGGCTCGGGACTGTACCCAACTAAAACCTGTTTGCACGACTCCTGATTGACACGAAAGAGTGTGTTGTGTAGTTTAACCGCAATCAATAACGGTGTCGCACGTAGCTAGACCGAGATGAGTACGGGTCGTCCTCAGGGAAACGTTGAACTTTTTACTCTTACTTTAGATGTGTTGAAAAAGAGAAAGAAATAAGAATTTTGTGGAATGGTTTCTAGATCTACGTTAAACAAGAATGTAAAATATAGATCTAGATTATTTTAGGGATGTAGTTAATATAATAAAAGGGCTTGTAGGGTTCGTTAGGATTTAGTAGTTATGGACGATTAATTAAAAGTTACCATTTTTATCCTTTAATAGATTTATAACTAGAATGACGGTGATGCGTGTAGATTAGGGTTTCTGGAGGGAAAAGAAATCCTACTCTTAACCCTTATCTCGACACGGAACTCCGTTCATATCTAGCCTTTACCAAAACAATCATTAATCTAATCTCTAATCACGGTCGGAACTAGCAAAGAATTGCTAGCGCGCCAGATTAGGATATTAATGATTCTTTTGATAAAGTTCATAAACTTTATAGGACTTAAAAAGGGTTTAGTTATTTTCATCATCCATTAGCCTACCCTAATCCTACGAACCCTAACAAGCGGAGAATTACTCGCGTATGTTGGGAGAAAAAGAGATGGAGAGAAAATGCATAATTAAACTACGAAGAAATAGAATAAGAAGAAGAAAGCTACCTTTATTAATCAACAATATCAAGTACACTTTGATTCTTTAGAAAATGATTACAAAAACCTAGTTTGCTTCTCGATCTTTTCTAAGGAGGTAGATGAACCGTTGATGATCAGCCTGGATGCGTAAGCCGTCTTGGACTTCGTGATCTCGTCGGCTTGATAACTTTTCCAAGAGGCTCTCGGTGCCTTTTTATAGTGCAAAGCCAGAATATTTAGGTTGGAAACTTGGTAAAATTCAGCAGTGATTGATCTCCCAAAATTGTAGCAAAAGATCTCTCTAGATTGCCGCGAATCCACGGCCAACAGGGAGGTTTGGCCGCGGTTCCGCGGCCAAAGGTGGAGATCTCTTGATGAGTTTTCTTGGGCTTTGTGATTATGACATGTGGCAATCCTAGGCACCTTCATAATTCAGAAATCTTCTCTCAGTTGCTTCCAGACTTGGTCTCCAAGTTTTGCTTCTTAATTTGGCAAGTTTTCTTCAACAACTTGATTTGCTTGATAAATTCTGCATAACAACTTGGAAAATTCTGCACAATAATCTCAAATAATATTTAGTAGGCTTAGTTCTACTAGGATTTGGTCAATAGATTTATTTGCATACATTTTCCTACTAAATGATAATTAAAATATATTAACACATGGAAAATGGTGTTTTTACACATAAACCCTCATATGTATAATATATTATAATAAAGTCCTTTTTTAATATGAAAATGGTAGGAAAAATGTAATACAAATGTGCAGTTTTATCAACTGAACAAATACCCCCAAACTTATCTTTGATCGTCCCGAGCAAACTAGTTTATTTAATAGGAGAAAAAGAAAGGAGAAAACTAAGCACACTTTCGTAGGCAAACACGATTGCACTGAGCACGTGCAACAAGCCGTTAAACCTCTAGGTGTCCCTAGTAGGAGGAGTGTTGTCTCCTGAGGGTTTTCAGCGGATTACACCCACAAAATCCTATAAAAAAAGAAAGATGGTGAAATTTACATATAAAGATAAGAACCATAAAAGAAAGACTTTGAAAATAAGAGTTTCCAACTATACTAGCTTTTCAGTTGTCATGAGCCCTATCTTAATAGTCATGAAAAAATGTTAGAAATCACATCATCTCTCAATAAAACATCGTCTTTATTCTTCATTCCTACCTTTCATCCAAACATTGATCATATAACCCCATGTGTGTGTAAAGAACATCCCTACACTCGGAGCTATCATACTCTTGTCCATCTACCTTAGTACTTTTTAATTTAATGAATATTTAGATTTGCTCACACATTTTCATGCGACCGTTAATACTTCTTGAGGTACTAACCGACCGATTACTTATGTGCTTGCTGATTAGGTGATAATATTTTTCTCGTCTTGCACCACCTAAGGCTTAGCAGTGACTCCCAGACCAGTTGGCCTTAGGGCACTAGGTGAAGAGGCACCCTCGGTATATTTTTTTATTGCTGCCTTGGCGATAACAAAACCAGTGTTCATTTTTTTTCTTTTCACCATTTTTATATTTTCTTCATTTTTTTTTCATACTTTGGCTTTTAGACAAGAGCATTTCAAGGTATCTTCTACTATCCCGAGTTTCATGACGTGTGTAAGTGCATATAGTAGGGTATCAACATTCAAATATTTGGCTTACAGAATAGAAACTATTTTTCAGACTTATTTTTATCCTCAGATTAGTGACTTCCTTCATCTTACTAACCCTTGGGACAATAGCTCATAACTACTTATTACTAGTTCGTTTAAGAAAACTTCTAATTTTCTTGGTTTTCTTAAACTATTCCTATCTTTTGGATGTAATTTTTCACTTTCTACTCTTTCGTTATAAAAGAAATTTTTTTTTAAAAATTGTTGAAAATGTTGTGCTTATGCAAAATATGATGCAAATTGATGTGTAAATAAGCACAAATCTCCCCCAAACCTGTTTACAGCAGTGTCCTCACTGATGTATCCGTTAAGCTCAAAAACCTGTAGACTTGGGAGGAAATTATTAATGGGGCAAGAATACATGAAAGTGAAAATCCTTCCCAAACTTATTCTTTGGCTCACCATTTTGAGTAAAAAAAATTTCTTTCAAGAGCCAGATTATACCTCCACCCCCCAAACTTGAGTTAAACAATTTTAATCATTTAAAATCACACGAAGGGGTCAAGGTTATTGGTCAATGCCAAGCTTTGCAAAGACCGAAGGTCAACACCAACCATTCGAAGATTTTATCAATGTAATGCTCCAGTTGGTGAAAGAACAAGTTGAAAAGAGCCAAGAAGAAGTGGGGAAAAGGTAAGTGGTGGGATAGAATGTGTTTACGTCTCGTTTTGGAGAGACAACACAGTGATTATGATGGATTACTCGCATTCTCTTTATAGTCCAGAAGAAGGGATGGAGGTCCAATTTCTTCATCTTGGAGTTGATTTATCTCAACACCCGTATCTTTTAAAAATGCGAGTTCATCAGCGAAAATTTCCTCAAAGCTTTCATCGATACCCCGAAGAATAATGTCATCAGAAAAAATGGGGTGATCGTCAGACTCTATAAAAAGTTACTCATCAGCGTTAGATGTTGACCCGGACAACTTGGTGGAAGAGTACATGGTTGGGTCAAACAACAACATATGAATAGAGTCAGTATCATGAGGTTGATCAAATTCGCTGCTGTCGACATCCATTAATTCGACAGAACACACATGAGTATAGGGTTCGGAGGGTTCACTTCACAACTTGTAAATGTTAAGCTCAATTGACTTCTTTCCAAAGGATAGGGTCATAGAGCCGTTTCTACAATTGATTACTGCGTTGGAAGTGGCCAAAAAGGGTCGACCTAGTATCACCGGGATTTGATTGCGTGGGTTTGCCACAAGTTGTGTATCTATAACGATAAAGTTCACAGGGAATATGAATCCCCGACTTTGATTAACACATCCTCTAGCTCACCCCTTGGTTGGGTGATAGATCGATCGGCCATCTGAAGAGTGCAATGCGCAGGTTTTAACTCTCCGATCCCTAATTGCTCATAAACAGAATACGGAAGCAAGTTAACACTAGCACCTAAATCGAGTAGAACACGATTGATATTTTTACCCCCAATAGAAATTGAAATTGTAGGACTTCCGGGGTCCTTTCGTTTCTTAGGTAGTTGTTGTGTAAAAGCAGTGCTCACATTACTCGCAAGGAAAACTTTTTTAGGTACTTGAACTTTTCTCTTCCTAGTGCATAAGTCCTTTAGGATTTTCGCATATGACGAAACTTGTTGAATAGCATCTAGGAGAGGAATGTTTATGTTAACTTGCTTAAAAATTTCCACAATCTTTTCCATTTGTGGACTTGGTCTGTTGCCCCTTAACCTGTTTGGATAAGGTGCTTTATCAATAAGAGTTTGGTCCAACATTAGAGAGGATTGTGGGGACGGATTCGATCCCAAAACTGGAGTGGGAATCGACTTAGATAGATTTGGCGAAATGGGCGAAGGGTTCGAGCCTTGAGGAAAACGGAGAATAGGCTCGGGTGAAGGTGGGAGACTAGACGAATTAGGGGAAGAAGAAGAAGAAGCTAGGGTATCAAATGTGTCACTAACATCAAACTGCTCACCCACTTGGTTATTCAGCACTTTTCCCGATCTCAACGTGGTAACAGCACCCACATTATAACTTTGTGAGTGGCCAGGATTAGGTATGGGTTGAGATGGGAGTTTCCCTTTCTCTCTCGCACTCATTGCGGCGTTTAACTGTGCGATTTGGTTTTCTATTGATTTAATACTCTCACCATGGGAGGCGGAGTTTTTCGTTAAGGTATCAATAGAAAACCTCATCTCAGCCGAAAATTGCATGGATTGTTTCATGAACATATCCAAAGTTTGTGCAAGTGAGTTGTCAGTACCGGCCACTTGTGGTGCAGAAATGTTGGCCGGATTTTGGAAATTCTGTGACTGAAAGGGGGGCTGATTCTGTGGTTGTGGTTGCTGTGGAGGAGGTCTTTGATAATTGCTTTGTTGGTTTTGGTTCCAAGCAAAGTTAGGATGATTCCTCCATCCTTGATTGTACGTGGAGGAATAAGGGTCGTTTCTAGGTCACTGCTGAAAAGCAGCATTAGCTTGAAACGATGCATTCATAGGACATTCTTCCGTTAAGTGTGAAGGATCCGAACAGCAACCACAAACAGTCTTAGGAAGCATGACCTGATTTAGGGAGAATGATGAAAATTTGTTCTCAATAGCATCGAGTTTCTTCTGTATCGCTGTCATTTCGGCTTTTACTGCGATAGAAACATCGAGCTGGTGAATACCTCCCTTAGTTGAAGGTGGTCTTACGCTTTCCCACTGCAAAGTGCTTTCAGCGAGATCTTCCAGATATTTCCATGCTTCACCGTCATCTTTAGACATGAAATTGCATTGACACATTGTTTCAAGCATATGCTTTGTCGCTGGATTAATACCCTCATATATAATCCGACATAAATCCCATCTTTGTATTCCGTGATGGGGGCATTGGACAAGCAGATCTTTGAAACGTTCAAAGCACTTCCAAAATGGTTCATTGGGAAGCTGGGTGAGCTGGTTGATCTCGCTCCTAATATGGGCAGTCTTATGGTTTGGGTAAAACTTCTTAAGAAATGCTATGACAAATTCATCCCAATTAGTGATAGAGTGTGCGGCAGTATTATAAAGCCATTTTTCTGCCAAGCCGCACAGTGTGAATGGGAGAAGACGTAAGCGCATAGCATCTAAAGTCAATTGTGAAGTACCCATCATTGCGCATACGTTTTCGAATTTGGTGATGAAAACGTACGCGTCTTCCGACTCAAGCCCGTTAATTTGGGTAGCAGATTGATGTAGTGGGGTTTAATTTCAAAATTATCCCCGTTAGGTGGTGGAAGAGATAGACCAGTAGGAAGGGGACCACGAATAGGATAGCATCTCTCTTGGAGAGAGATGCGCGGTGGATTCTGCTCACCTACGGGCGGTGGCAGCGTGGTGTTATAATTAGATGGAGTGTCGTCCATCACGGTCGTTGTGGTGTGTGGTGGGGGAAAAGAAGATGAAGAAGTACCGACTTCGGCGTCGATAGCAGGAACACGGACAAGACGGGCACTGGGATCCCGTGTCCAGCCGAGCATGCACTAAGCGGGTTTAGTGCAAGTGGCAGCGTGTGTGTGATTTAAAATTGGCTTGTTTTGAAAAATGTGGGACTCAAGACAAATCACCCTAAGATGCACAAGCAACCCTAGAACTAAGGTCACCTAGGTCCAGTCTCTAGACCGCTTCTAGACTTCCAAAGGACAAGCCGCAGGATAAATCCTCCACCGCCTCCGTACTACCCTTGTAGCCAGGTAAGTGCCAGGTAAGTGGGAAGGAAACACGTCGTGGGCCTAATTAAAAACCACTAGCCTTTGTCACACTTGCCTAGGCACTACAAAAGTAATGCGGATAAACGATAGATTACCCACGACCTTCCTCTGTCCTTATTGAGCGCGACAGTCCTTAGAGTCTGGCCTAGATATTTTTTAAATTAATGAAGGGTTGATCTATATGCTCAGTTTGTGATTTGTGGGGCTTAGGAAGGGTGATAAAATCCCCACCTAATCTTGATTTGGTCTTTGCCCCTTAAAGTCCGTATTAAATATGCAAAACAAAACCAATCACAAAACTTTTGCAAAAAGATTTTTGAGCGGCGTAATTTTGCAAAGAATCCTGCAGAAGATAGATTTTATTGGATTTGAGGGGATAGAGAAAGAGTTGAGAAAGATACCAGTGGAGTTTAAACCCTAGATCCCCTTAACCTGCCGCGATTCCGCCGCAGATGCTTCTTTGTGCCGCGGTTCCACCGCGAGGTGGAGAGAACAGTCGATGAAAATTTTTCTGTGGCCTCCTTTGCTCCTCTGGATCTCGATGAATGTCTCTGTCTTCTATTTTCCTCAATTCTGTGACTCCAGATTTCCTCGCAAAATTCACGCACAAATCGTTAAATATGCAATTTGCAGTTTTGTGTTAATAATGATATGAATCGTCTAAGAATTCAACACAAATAGTAAAAATAAAAAATTACGCACGTATCCCCGGCAACGGCGCCATTTGATTGACACGAAAGAGTGTGTTTTGTAGTTTAACCGCAATCAATAACGGTGTCGTGCGTAGCTAGACCGAGATGAGTACGGGTCGTCCTCAGGGAAACGTTGAACTTTTTACTCTTACTTTAGATGTGTTGAAAAAGAGAAAGAAATAAGAATTTTGTGGAATGGTTTCTAGATCTACGTTAAACAAGAATGTAAAATACAGATCTAGATTATTTTAGGGATGTAGTTAATATAATAAAAGGGCTTGTAGGGTTCGTTAGGATTTAGTAGTTATGGACGATTAATTAAAAGTTACCCTTTTTATCCTTTAATAGATTTATAACTAGAATGACGGTGATGCGTGTAGATTAGGGTTTCTGGAGAGAAAAGAAATCCCACTCTTAACCCTTATCTCGACACGGAACTCCGTTCATATCTAGCCTTTACCAAAACAATCATTAATCTAATCTTTAATCACGGTCGGAACTAGCAAAGAATTGCTAGCGCGCCCGATTAGGATGTTAATGATTCTTTTGATAAAGTTCATAAACTTTATAGGACTTAAAAAGGGTTTAGTTATTTTCATCATCCATTAGCCTACCCTAATCCTACGAACCCTAACAAGCGGAGAATTACTCGCGCATGTTAGGAGAAAAAGAGATGGAGAGAAAATGCATAATTAAACTACGAAGAAATAGAATAAGAAGAAGAAAGCTACCTTTATTAATCAACAATATCAAGTACACTTTGATTCCTTAGAAAATGATTACAAAAACCTAGTTTGCTTCTCGATCTCTTCTAAGGAGGTAGATGAACCGTTGATGATCAGCCTGGATGCGTGAGCCGTCTTGGACTTCGTGATCTCGTCGGCTTGATAACTTTTTCAAGAGGCTCTCGGCGTCTTTTTATAGTGCAAAACCAGAATTTTTAGGTTGGAAACTTGGTAAAATTCAGCAGTGATTGATCTCCCAAAATTGTAGCAAAAGATCTCTCTAGATTGCCGCGGATCCGCGGCCAACAGGGAGGTTTGGCCGCGGTTCCGCGGCCAAAGGTGGAGATCTCTTGATGAGTTTTCTTGGGCTTTGTGATTGTGACATGTGGCAATCCTAGGCACCTTCATAATTCAGAAATCTTCTCTCGGTTGCTTCCAGACTTGGTCTCCAAGTTTTGCTTCTTAATTTGGCAAGTTTTCTTCAACAACTTGATTTGCTTGATAAATTCTGCATAACAACTTGGAAAATTCTGCACAATAATCTCAAATAATATTTTGTAGGCTTAGTTCTACTAGGATTTGGTCAATAGATTTATTTGCATACATTTTCCTACCAAATGATAATTAAAATATATTAACACATGGAAAATGGTGTTTTTACACATAAACCCTCATATGTATAATATATTATAATAAAGTCCTTTTTTAATATGAAAATGGTAGGAAAAATGTAATACAAATGTGCAGTTTTATCAACTGAACAACTCCTTTGAGCCGTGGTAGGGTAGTAATCAAAGCATGGTGGGAACTCACACGAGACAAATGACGATCTCAGGTCGATAGACTAACCTGTACACGTGTCACCATGGAATTGCTATCTGACAATAGGTATAATACCAACTAGCATATTCCCGACGAGTCCGTCCGGTGTACTCATAACCCAATGAGCACATGTATATATCTTAGGTGAACAAACTGACACCAATGGCTTGTGAGACCGGCCACCGCCCTTCGTCGGGGTATCGATCAGTATACACCAGTCTACTCTGGAGTATCGATGCCCAGACTCGAAACTCCCACGACTAGGGACATTTAAGGATGTGCTTATAGACCCCCAGCTCCCACGTATATGATCGCTATCATACTGCTGGTAGTCAAGCAAGAATCCTATGGGCTCTATCAACATGTAATAGTGATCAGTAAAGCCACCTAAAGCAAGTACATGATGATAAAGACAAACCAGATAGCATACTATCATCTCGAGTAAGAATGTTATACCCATATAGTTCCTCCCTCAATCATCGCAATCGCGTACCTGCGATCCAATGATTGACTTGAGGAAACTATAGCCAACAGCCTCAACCATCTGGAGTTAATGGTACCCTAGTAGTCTTTACAATACGGCTGGCCTCTGGCAATAGCCCAATCATCTGGGGCAGATCTCGAACGCGTGTCAACGGAAAAATCCCAATAACCATATATCGACATACTTTGTATGCTACCGAAAAACAACCTGGTCAGTCCTCGTCCCTGACGAGCTCGTGCTGACCGCAACTCTAGCCGCAGCTCTCTCTGCTCGTGTAACCGTGGTAACAGAAACTAAAATCCGACATCGATGAGAATAGATCATAGGAACGAATATAAATACATCGCCTAAGAAATGTACATCCTAAAACTTCTTAAGCGAAGTAGCGTATCGTAAGTATGCCGCGGAACATACACACGGTATGTCACTCTACTTAAGTCATCTACTCCATCAACCAAGGTCAACCTACGCGACGAAAGTTCGGGTCTAATACCCCCTCGGCCAAGTCTAAGTTCCGTAAGGTCAAGCCTAGGTTCCGAATATATATACGCCCTAAACTCCGCATAGTCAAACCTAGACTCGAACCAAGGTTAAACCTAACACTCTGATACCAACTTTGTCACAACCCGAAAAAGGCACATGACTGGCACTTGAATCATGTGAAGTCTATAGAACCCTACCTAATTCAAGTAAGCCAAAAGCCCAGAAATCTAAAGCTTTTAGGGGAAAATAGTAGAGGTGCGGTTTTGAAATAAGGTTTAATGAAATCAAGTTCCTTCTATATAACTTAGATAATAATATACGAAAATACATTGTATGTATTTTACTTGAAAATATTTTCGTTATTGAAAATTCGGGCAGCACTTCCTTTGTAAATTGTAACTCAAAAATGGTACAAGCAATGATATATATATAGGCATCCCTAAGCGGAAGCTAGCTCTTCGGCAAATGGCGGAAACAACCACGCAAGATAATATATAAGTATACAATGCTGAAGGCGAGGATCAAAACTCAGAAAGAAAACAAGAAAACTGAACATCATCAAGAAAAACCAGAAACGACAATAAATACATAAGCGCGACTCTAAGGCCGAAAGAATATACAACAGTGGTTATCTAATTCTACTAAATATACAAGTCTGGTTGATGGAGCTTACTAGATACAACTGAAATAAATAAAAGTACAATGGTGGTCACGATGCAAATGAACCCACCTACCAAAGCAATCACTCGAAAGGAAGTGGTGTGCCAGTGAAGCCGCTATGGAACCTGTACGGCTAAACCTGCAAGAAACTGTGGCACAACGGGGGTGAGTTGCCAACTCATGAGTAGAAGACATCACCGAGTAGAAATCACATGTATGACGATCTCTTAGGTCATACAGTACAATACTCATAATATAACACTGAAACATCTAGTAGTGGCAAGGGTGATAATCTAAGCATAAGTGTAATAACAAGTACTCATGTCCGTTTCACAAAGTAGTAGCATGTCTTATATATGATGTATGAACGCATCATGAATGAATAAGTAACATGAAATCAGGATATGTCTGTATGAGAAAGCTGCATTCTTATCTTAGTAAAATTTTAGTATAAAAACTGGAGAATTATCAATGAAATCGACAGAAATCCGTGTCAAACATCGACACAAAATCCTCAAATCTCGGGCTCCGTCAGTCCGGATCGGCCCATAACATCCAATCTCACGACTACGGTCGGTATCCTCCGGATATCCTCCGCGCTAAATATCACCAGTAGGTAGTCTGCCCCTGCCAGGCTAATCATCTACAATTCGAGCTTCTTGCCCCGGGGTACCTTACCGGTTCCACCATGTACCCGAAACGGATCATCCTACTCCTCGAATCGGGTCTCAAAAACCAACTAAATCAGGAAAACTCATGGTGGACGCCATATACATCATATCACGAGAAAACCGCAACTTGCATTTTTTTTAAATGATAATGAGTTTATAAAATCCTTGCGGTTTTCCCCCAAATCCAAAAATCTCATGGAAATCCAAAATCCCAAAATTAAAAGTCAATAAGCAGTGAATATCGGCATATAGCCCTGTTAGTTATATGTATGCCCTAGAGGCCATTACTGTACATAGGATGTATATTGTAGTGGATGCTGGGACGTATATAGGGAGGACTTTCTTGCTCGACATGATAGTATGCTATCTGGTTACCCTTTACCTTAACGTGTATGCTGATTGTCTCTCTGTTACATGTTGGTAAAGCCCTTAGGATCTGTACTTGACTACCTAGACTATGATGCGGATCATACTAGTGGGGACATAGTAGTCTATAAGTACATCCTTCAAAGTCCCTAGTCGAGGGTGTATCGAGACGGGGCATCGATATACCAGAGTAGACTAGCGTGTACCTTCTCGATCCATATAGATGGGCGATGGATGATCCCATATCCATCGGTGTTTGACATCAGAGATGATATACGGGTGCTCAGTAGAGACTGGGTACACTGGACGGACTCGCCGAGAACTCCCAGATGGTATTATACCTCACGTCAGATGGCAGTTCTCTGGTGACACTGGTACAGAGTAGTCTGTTGACCCGAGATCGTCATAGAGTCTTGTGTGGTTCCCACTGTGCTTTGATTTCCATCTTACCACGTCCAAGAGGGCGTGCAAAACGGTGGTTTTTGGGTACAGTCCCGAGTCACATGGAGGCAATGAGCGATAGGAGGGGATTCGTCTCTCCCGGTATAGGGGGTTGATGTTGCGCTGTGTTCGATTGGCTATAACAGGAAATCCCTGGCCAGGGTTACTGAGATTTACTGGTAAGTGTTACCAGTAGTTTCTCGAATTGTTATAAACCTCATATCGACACGACTTATCGAGCTATTGGGGTCTGACGTTTACCACCCCTAGGCGGGATATGCGACATATCAGACGATCAGACCGGACTGTACGGTAGTGTTACTGGTCGGATTCACTGGAGTGTGAGCGGGCTTGCTCGTCGATCTTCAGATCGCTCAATACCCGGGTGGCCGTTACGTTTAGCAGACCGCTTGCGGCTTGTGGGTGTTTGATATGATCATCACCTGCTGCCGGCGTATTGACGAGTCTTTAGAGTCCTACACAGAGGTTTCCTGGCTCAAGCGAAACGAAATAGGAGCGCATATGAGATATGTGCGGGACCGAGAATAATACGTGTATGTGATACCGTATTCCATTCTCGCGATGAATGTGTCGAATGGTTGTATGCGATATAACCTAGTTATCGAATCAAGAATTGATTCGATAAGCCGATACATTGTATACTAGTCGGTTGTATGCGATATGACCGGATCGTTAAATCAAGTGTTGATTTAATGATTTAATGTATAATTATATATTTGATATATTACTTTGCATCAACTAGTATCGGTTCACTTTAAAATAGATTTTCTCACTCGGGTGTGCGCATTATATATGTGATATGATTTTGTGCACCAGCTTGTATCATGTTTGATGATACATGCTTTTTGGTTAAGTGTAAAGTGTTAAACCTTGGTTAATGAATAGGTTAGGGTTTATTATTTGTTATTCATTTATCTTATTTAATTATCCATTTATTTATGATAAATGAATAAAAGAAAATGAAATGAAATGGTTGCTAATTTTGGATTCTAATTGAAGCTTCTTGATCTTTTGACTAAGTGACCATTTTGTCTCTAGTTTGACCCTAACCATTCCTTTAACCATGGTTAACTCTCTACAATTAACCATGGTCTTGTTATGATAAAGATTGGATTATTCTTTTCTTTTTAATTAACTTATCATAACTTTCTTCTTCTTCTTCCTTGCTTCAAATGAAGAAAAAGCTTTCTTCATCAATGGTGATTGATGATAAAGAGTGAGAAATCCAAATCTAAAGTCTACCCACTTCCTATTTCTTCATCCTCTACCTCTTGCCAAGTAGTAGAGTGTGTTCTCTTCACAAGTTTTTGGACTTGGTGAAGTCGGAGCTTGATTTAGCGATGCCTCGACGTAGATCATCTTCGGCACGTCGTCGATGACCTTGCCCGCTTCTTCTCCGATGAAGCCGACGCAAGAGCCCGGATTTCGGATTTGTACAGCGGAGATGACCTCTTCATGGAGCTATGGAGGTGGACAAACGGATCTACAAAGGTTGTATATCCGTATCCCTTAGTTAACTGTTAACTAGATTACTTTTTCGCCTAAACTTCTAGCCGACGATCCGTAGTCGGGTCTCTCGGCACCCTTAAAATTTTAATTTGGCATGATCGATGCCTTGTGAGACCTCATTAGGGTGTCTAGGAACCCTACAGTGGTATCAGAGCCTAGCTAGAGCCTTAGGCGAAGTCCAGACGCAATTTGAAGTCCGATCGAACCGAAATTGAGAACCCAAAATAGCTCTCTGTCCTTTTTCTAAAAACGTGGATTTTTCCTTATTAAAAATTTCCAAAAAATTCAGCAGGGAATTACATGAGTTACTGTGAAGCACATGATGGTAATTCGACAACAGAGGCGCGGAACCGCGGCCCCCACCATGGGATGCGCGGCGGTTCCGCGGCCACTGTATTGAATTACAGCACGTGTCTTCCACAGTAACTCATGTCTTGTAGTGCTGAGTCTTCTGGGAATTTTTAATATTTTTTCAAGAGTTGAATTTTCTTGGTTGTTTTGGGGACTTAGTATATTCGATCGGATTATCAAATTTTGTCTGTGTGGCTTTCCGGATAAATTTTAGAATATGTTAAAAAGTTCGACCGGATATAAATACCCAATTTTTCCCCTGTCGGGAAATTTCCAAGTGTTGGATTTTTCCGTAGTTTAACGACGTTCTAAGTAGTGCAAGTAACGCGATGGTCCCTCTAGAAGACAACAAACCTTAACTCGATTATGTGACCGTCTTGAACTGCCCTTTGAACCTTCGGGTTTGGGGCAGTACGGCGTGCCACATGTGAGGCGTTGGCTTGACCCTTCTACGGCTGGACCGTTGGTACTGAGGCACGAACTGAATGTTGTTAGACTTATTTCATGTGTTGATCTGTATCGGGAAAACTTGGGTGTTCGAATGTTCAATCGGAAAGTTTAACATTTTCTAATTATCTGGAATGGGATACAATAATTGGAATTCACAAATAGTTATGAGATAACTAAATGGATGTTATAAACATAGCACTTTAGTCTCACTTGATCGGTTGCGACGGAATTTTGATGTGATCAAAAGTCCGTCGCAATCACGTAGCGTACGCGGATACTCGCCGGGTAAACTTAATAGACAGCCTCACTCCATAGCCCCGACCAAGTGACTGTAGGAGAACCCCGTCGCCGAAAGCATCCGTTCGGGTGCTCTCGGTAGCGGTGTTCCGCCTTGGTGCACTTCGTCGACGGTATCGGGGGTGCGGCCGCCTACTGAAGTTTGCGACGAGTATTCGATCAGGATGTCGGGAATCTTGTTGAATTACCCGAATTGATATTGAAAAGTGTTTTCGATAATGAGACTAAAATGCGGGGTTTATAATTGTTAGGCATGCGATGTCTAAAGAATTCATTTGGTCAGGCATGCGATGTCTGAGGTGGTTGCGGATTCCAACTGTTGTAGTTTTACACTTTCTTTTCTGTGACCGTAAGTGTAATATGTGATATCGCCGGTTTCGTTGCTATATGTCAACGACAATTGGGATGGACATATTTACTTACGTTGATGACATGTGATGTTATGTGTTGCTGGATATGTTATATTGGATCGTCGTGTTTGAATAGCCGGGGGGTTTTATGTGAGATGAGTGTTTTTCATTTTCATTCATGTAAAAACTTGTATGTAATATTCTTTTATTTGGGGCACTTCCAGGTTGCGGAAGTTGTCACCGTTTGTATATTATTTACTTTTCTGCACTAGGATAGACCCAAGGAGGAGGGCACAAGTAACCGGGTTCTGGAGTCCAGTGGGAGACCAACTCGAGGAGTCGAGTCCGGGTCTCCTAACTCTAGAATTGTTAGGGTTGCTTGCCGCTCTCGTAGGGGTCTAGGGGTGTGGGATTGGCTATTCATCACGACCGTGGAATCCGTGTTTTATACTGGCTCGTATTGAAAACACGGACGTCCTAGTATATCCAATATTTCATATGATTCTTCTGCTGCGATATCTGTGATGTGATCATGTGATGTTCTTTGATAGATACAGTATATAGTATATATGATATATTATATAGATGTTACTTATATTTTACACCCGCGCTAGCCCTGCCCCGCTCTGCCGTTAGTCACCTAACCTAACGGTGCACGAGGGGACATCGAGGCGAATGCGGATGGCATAAGTGTACGTCGTATTTATCTGTGATGTTTAGGTACTTAAATGATGGGACTTCATTAATATGATTAATGAAATAAAAGAAACCTAAGATGTTGTAGAATCGAATTTCAAAATAAAACAGGTAGCTACAGTTCTTGCTTTGCACAGCGGTATATGCGATATATCCTGCACCTTATTCGATAAGGAAAGGACCGAGATCCCTTCACCGGGAGTGACTCCTTTAGCAATAACTGGCAGATGCTACACACTCGGTTTGTCTTTTGATTGCTTTTAAGAGTTTTTGCTTTGCACAGTGATATATATGATATATCCCGCACCTCATTCGACGAGGAAAGGACCGACGATCCCTTCACCGGGAGTGACTCCTTTAGCAAAACTAGAAAAGCCTCAAAAGCACTCCATTTTAAAATCATTTGATTCTACAACGATATCAAGTTCATTACGCAATAGGTTTTCAGAAAAACCTGTCGTAGCCCTCCGTCATTTCAGATAAGTACTAGTTAGTATTCGTGCTACGTTTGTTGACCTCTGTCAAGGCGTAGTGTGCGGTAGCTGATTAGTGCTTATCTGCATAAGCATATGATGTGATTGGATTAGGGTAGTCGTGCGACTTTGTTGGCCTGCGTCAAGGGTCGTGCGGGTGGGTTTAATTCAATCAGGAAATGACGGGTTGAACTTGACTAGCGGACTATGGTTTGTTGGCCTGTGTCAAGGTCATAGGACGCTAGGGGCAAAATATTATCGGGAATTTCAAGTGTTGAAATTTGCAATGAGATTGCATACCTTCTATGAGATTGTTGGATCCCGATACCCGCTGCGAGTAAGAGTTACTCCTGGGAGAGTTTTATACATTACAATTAGCCGATCAAGTAGGTGTCTAGAAAGGTGTTAACGAGGTTACGCCTCTGGGAAAACGAGGTTTACATTAATTAGGTTCGTGCGAAAACACGGGGGACCTCCCTCAAAGTACCGACACTGGCCTGGCTGAAAGATTGGCGAACTTGTAGTGTGTAATTAATCCCGGCTAGTCTTTCCTTTTAGGGTTTGAAGGAAGATTTGATAAAAAGCAGTGGGAGCCATCCTGATTAGATAAAATAATAACCAATCTATTCTTGACAGAGCGCACGCTGAGTGTTTTCTTCTCTCTCTCTCCAGGTAGCGACCATGTCACGCCTTAATCAAGATAATAATACGGAATATTGACCGAACCCGCTTGTTATACTGAGCTGGGGAACGTTGGTCCCGCTCCAACTTATAATTGTTATAAGACAGAGCAGGAAATTGGGGAATACCAGATTTCCCGCGCCGCCCAAACGAAGAGAGTGCATGCTGATGCATCATCTTCGGGTGTATTCGTTACAAAGAACTGTTTCTCTGTATCCTCTACATCCTGGGTATATGATACCGGATCAGGATCCCAGATATGTAATCTGTTACATAGGGCTACAGATAGGTAGAGAACTGAGAACGGGTGATAAGTTTCATGAGGCAGAAAACGGGGCAAATGTTGCAGCCAAGTCTGTTGGTCACTGTCACCCTGTATTACCAGAATACATTGATTCTGAACGAATGTTATTAGATACCGAACCTGATATACAAAATCATATCAGTCTCTTTATCTGTAAAGAAATGATAAAATTTTGTATTGTTGGATAATGTTTTGAACATTTCCTATATCAAAAGTTGATCGGTTCAGGCACGTTATCTAAAAGCATTGATGTTCTAAATCAAACTACAGTTCTTAGTATATGGAACACACACAAGAGGAAGAGTTCAGATATGAACGAATCCTTCTTGAGGCATTGTAGACTAGGTCATATCAATTCGACCCGACTAGCTGAAGTTACATATAGATGCATATTTAAATCAGTTTGAATTTACATCTTGTGAAACTCGCCAGTCATGTCACAAAGATAAGATGACCATAGCTCCGTTTAGTGGAAACAGAGAAAGAGTCAGTGAACTCTTGGGATGATACATGTTGATGTATATAGGTCCCCTGTCTACACATGCCAGGACTGGTTCTTTATACTTCATTACGTTCTCTGATAATCTCTCAAGATTCAGTCATATGTTCCTGCTGAAACATGAGTCCGAACCTTTTGAGATATTCACAGAATATAAGCGAGAAGTAGAGAACCAAAATACGGGTATAAGTATTATGTCCTTTGATGTGATCAAGGAGGAGAATACTTGAGCACGGAAATCCTGGACTATTCTAAAGGAGAATGAGATTCTCTCTCGGCATTACTCCTCCGAATACACCATTGCACGATGGTATGTCGGGGCGGAGCAGATACACCCTATTTGATATGGTGTGCTCTATGATGAGTACTACTGAGTTACCTTTTTCCTTAAGGGGGTTGTGCACTTGAGAAGTTGCATACCTATTGAATAGGGTTTCGAATCAAATCAGTTGCCTACCACTCCATATGAGATATGGAAAGGGAAGAGCCCATGTCTTAAGCTAGTTAAGATTTGGGGTTGTTCGGCCTATGTCTGAAAGCAAAATCCGGACAAGCTCAAGGCAAGGTCTGTTATGTAGAACTGGAAATGTTCCAGCTATACAAACTACAGCAGATGATTTGATAGAGCCAAAGGATTCAGTAGATTCCAACGAACCTCAGCCTCTCCGCCGACCTAGTAGGGTTCCTCACCCACCTGAGAGATACTTCGGTTTCTCTATGACAGTGGGAGCGAGGATTGCATCATGAGATGATGACCCAACTAGTTTCGAGCTGGCCATCAAGAGTGAGACTCTGTAAGAATGGCTGGATGTTTATCGATCTGAGATGGAATCCTTATACACCAACAAAGTATGGACTTTAGTTGCTATATCTGAAGGGTTAAATCCCCATCAGGAGCAAGTATATCTTGAGAAGATTACTTGGTGTACATGGAAGAGTTGAGACTTTCAAAGCTAGACTTGTTAAAGGTTTGCATAATTGACCAGATATGGATCATAATGAAACCTTTTTCTAAGGATCTATGCTTAAGTCCATCCAGATCCTACTTGTCACGGCTACATACCATGACTACGATATCTGGTGGTTGGGTGTCATGACTGCTTTTCTAAATGATGTTTTAGAAGAGTGCGTCTATAAGTACACAGCCAGAGGGCTTCGTAGACAGTGGGAGCAGCGGAAACGTGTGCAAGATGCTTTATAGGATAAAGCAGGCATCGCGGAGTTGGAACATCTGTTTTGATGGATTAGTCAAAGAGTTTGACATCATCAAAATGGTAGATGAACCTTGTGTAAACAAAAAGGTAGTAGGGAGTATGGTGGTGATCCTCGTAGAGTACGTGGATGACATACTCTTGATAAGAAAGGAGTTTCTTATGCTACGCTCGATCAATCTCCGTCTGTCACAATGATTCTCCATATAGGATCAAAATGATACCTCCTAAATCCTGAATTTTGGATCTATGAGATAGATTTAATTGGATGTTAGGATTCTCACTAGTTGTAGTGAGATGGTATCAATCGATCCTGGGGAGAATCACTGGAAGTGTTCCAGGGTGATAAACACGACTGAATGTCAGTCGCAGGCATTGTCTTTACCCTCAGTAAAGGGACGGTATGTTGGAAGAGTTCCAAGCAAAATACCGTGACATACTAGACGATAAAGGCAGGATACATCGCTACTAAAGATGCTACCAAAGAGGCTGTTTGGATGTATAATGGTTCATAAGATGAACTATGTTCCTCCCATTGTGAGACAATGGAGTTGTGGCTCATGCCGAGGAACGCCGGTCCCATCAGTGATCCAGACTTATTCTAAGGCAGTATCGCCTGATCATGGAGATAGTTGATCTCCAGGGTGATCGAGGTTAGGAGAGTAGATTCAGAGGACAACACAGCGGATCCACTCACAAAGGCCTGTTCCTAGAGAGAGATTTTTATAGGATGGTTGAGTATGAGATACTACAACCACTGCTACAGATGGCCCTAGTGCAAGTGGGAGATTGTTAGTTATATGTATGCCCTAGAGGCCATTACTGTACATAGGATGTATATTGTAGTGGATGCTGGGACGTATATAGGGAGGACTTTCTTGCTCGACATGATAGTATGCTATCTGGTTACCCTTTACCTTAACGTGTATGCTGATTGTCTCTCTGTTACATGTTGGTAAAGCCCTTAGGATCTGTACTTGACTACCTGGACTATATGCGGATCATACTAGTGGGGACATGGTAGTCTATAAGTACATCCTTCAAAGTCCTTAGTCGAGGGTGTATCGAGACGGGGCATCGATATTCCAGAGTAGACTAGCGTGTACCTTCTCGACCCATATAGATGGGCGATGGATGATCCCATATCCATCGGTGTTTGACATCAGAGATGATATACGGGTGCTCAGTAGAGACTGGGTACACTGGACGGACTCGCCGAGAACTCCCAGATGGTATTATACCTCACGTCAGATGGCAGTTCTCTGGTGACACTGGTACAGAGTAGTCTGTTGACCCGAGATCGTCATAGAGTCTTGTGTGGTTCCCACTGTGCTTTGATTTCCATCTTACCACGTCCAAGAGGGCGTGCAAAACGGTGGTTTTTGGGTACAGTCCCGAGTCACATGGAGGCAATGAGCGATAGGAGGGGATTCGTCTCTCCCGGTATAGGGGGTTGATGTTGCGCTGTGTTCGATTGGCTATAACAGGAAATCCCTGGCCAGGGTTGCTGAGATTTACTGGTAAGTGTTACCAGTAGTTTCTCGAATTGTTATAGACCTCATATCGACACGACTTATCGAGCTATTGGGGTCTGACGTTTACCACCCCTAGGCGGGATATGCGACATATCAGACGATCAGACCGGACTGTACGGTAGTGTTACTGGTCGGATTCACTGGAGTGTGAGCGGGCTTGCTCGTCGATCTTCAGATCGCTCAATACCCGGGTGACTGTTACGTTTAGCAGACCGCTTGCGGCTTGTGGGTGTTTGATATGATCATCACCTGCTGCCGGCGTATTGACGAGTCTTTAGAGTCCTACACAGAGGTTTCCTGGCTCAAGCGAAACGAAATAGGAGCGCATATGAGATATGTGCGGGACCGAGAATAATACGTGTATGTGATACCATATTCCATTCTCGCGATGAATGTGTCGAATGGTTGTATGCGATATAACCTAGTTATCGAATCAAGAATTGATTCGATAAGCCGATACATTGTATACTAGTCGGTTGTATGCGATATGACCGGATCGTTAAATCAAGTGTTGATTTAATGATTTAATGTATAATTATATATTTGATATATTACTTTGCATCAACTAGTATCGGTTCACTTTAAAATGGATTTTCTCACTCGGGTGTGCGCATTATATATGTGATATGATTTTGTGCACTAGCTTGTATCATGTTTGATGATACATGCTTTTTGGTTAAGTGTAAAGTGTTAAACCTTGGTTAATGAATAGGTTAGGGTTTATTATTTGTTATTCATTTATCTTATTTAATTATCCATTTATTTATGATAAATGAATAAAAGAAAATGAAATGAAATGGTTGCTAATTTTGGATTCTAATTGAAGCTTCTTGATCTTTTGACTAAGTGACCATTTTGTCTCTAGTTTGACCTTAACCATTCCTTTAACCATGGTTAACTCTCTACAATTAACCATGGTCTTGTTATGATAAAGATTGGATTATTCTTTTCTTTTTAATTAACTTATCATAACTTTCTTCTTCTTCTTCTTCCTTGCTTCAAATGAAGAAAAAGCTTTCTTCATCAATGGTGATTGATGATAAAGAGTGAGAAATCCAAATCTAAAGTCTACCCACTTCCTATTTCTTCATCCTCTGCCTCTTGCCAAGTAGTAGAGTGTGTTCTCTTCACAAGTTTTTGGACTTGGTGAAGTCGGAGCTTGATTTAGCGATGCCTCGACGTAGATCATCTTCGGCACGTCGTCGATGACCTAGCCCGTTTCTTCTCCGATGAAGCCGACGCAAGAGCCCGGATTTCGGATTTGTACAGCGGAGATGACCTCTTCATGGAGCTATGGAGGTGGACAAACGGATCTACAAAGGTTGTATATCCGTATCCCTTAGTTAACTGTTAACTAGATTACTTTTTCGCCTAAACTTCTAGCCGACGATCCGTAGTCGGGTCTCTCGGCACCCTTAAAATTTTAATTTGGCATGATCGATGTCTTGTGAGATCTCATTAGGGTGTCTAAGAACCCTACAAGCCCCACAATATTGCATAACAGAATGAATATATAAATGCATGGGGTATCTAAGTGAGAAATGCAATATCTAAACTAGCATATGAGAACAAGCATACTAATAATGTGTTGAAACTAACAGCTAGCAGGTTATACCAATAAAGTAATGTTTTCTAAAATGTACGTGACATGGCAATTATCGATGATGATGTGTGTGAGCCGGCAAGCAAGTGTACGTGGAACATACGCATCATCGGTAATGGTGCTGGTGTCCTAACAGACGGGATTCATAATAGCTAAAGAAAACACATGTAATAAAGATGCAATACAATGAGAACGAATAAAAATAACATAAAAGTGAATAGTAGAAGTAGCATCATAAAATATATGTATCAGTGTACGAGTCATACGGTTTTAGTGTTTTGAAATGGCACGAATCGTGGATTTTTAGAAAAGTAGGGGCTACGGGGTTTTAAGAAAAGATACGTCATTTGAAAATCCGTAGTATCCCTCGGGCTGTCTTTAAAAATACTCACGATTTATTTATTTTGAAAATAGGTATGTCTCGAGCCTAGTTTAGCATCTACCTAAACAACTAAGAGACTAACTAAGAAACTAGTCGGAAGGATAAGAAAATGTACCTAAATTCCGAGTCGATATACCTAGTAGTCGGCGATCCCGCCTCATAGCGTCACGTACTATATAATACATAGTACGGCATCCTCGAGTCAAGAGTGTGGATCAATCATCTTATATGTCTCATACGGTAATATCCATCGTACGGCATCCTCAAAATCAAGGGTAGGGGTCAAAATCATATGAATCATCAATCGTACAGTATCAATCGCCGTACAATATCAATATCATAATCAGTGGTATGGATCTAAGGTCTCGTACAATCTATTATTTTATCAAATCACGTGTTACATGCTTGAATACATATCGCCCAACGATCCATTATAATATCATATCATATACCATATCACGTCTCAATCACATATCAAATCTCACGGCATCATGTCCGATCATATCGACTCATCTCCACATATCACATGCTATCCTCATCACCCGTGTATATGTATATATATACACATACTCACATACCTATATATATACACATATACACACAAAATCAAGTGTGTGTGTGTGTGCGCGCACGCGTGTGTGAGACTACATATAACCTGCGATTCGCCACCAAAGTAATCATCCTATGGATAGGTCTCCCTAGATCAACCTAATCTAACATAAGGTCTTCTAAACACCATCTTTGCTAAGTATCCAAATATCGCATCCAAACTTACAGATATAGTAAAGTCCTATTCTACGGTTGCGGGGGTGCTATACGCCATCCACCCGACTTTCCCCGTAGATATACATCTACTCACCTTGATCCTCGCTTACCGAAGTCAATGACGCCATGCTCTCCCTCGTCTTACGATGTTCCCGCGGGTACCTACAGTTTCAATACGTTATATCGTAAAACAAGAATCGAATACAAGAAAAGCCGATACGGCACACGAAACATACATAGTTTAGAACCTATGATCTACGTATTCAAGAATAACCAAATAACTTTCGACGTTGGCGTACAAACGTCAACCGATCGAGATAAAACACAATGTCAAAACTTAAGTCATTTAAAATCACAAAACCAAAACAGCAACTTAGAAAACTAGCTCCAGATTTTTACTCAGGTAATTTGTGTCTAAACAAACAATATAGGGGATAGGTTAATAGGTAAGTGAGCTAAAGCCAAAACCCCTACACCAGAGCCTATGATAAGCCCGGCGAGATTGCCAATATACCCGATGTCGCCGGTTTTATTAAGGTGAATTGGGTTCGTATTTTGGTGGTGGTCTCCTAGGAGTCTATCTAGGTTAATGTATATGTTTGATTTTCCTATAAGGGTCTCAGGTCGCTCCAGATTTCCTGTAGGCATCACAAACCACAAAATATGATATTAGCTAAATATCATCTCAAGTCTTGGGTGGTCTCTGTTTTGGTCTATAATTCAAGCACTATGAAGGTTGTGGTCCCTAACCAAGCCTCACATCTACCTTCACAAGTCATAATCATTTCCAAATCTCATCTTGGAAAATTCCAACATCACAAAACTCCACAAGTTTAACTCTAAACTACACTAGAACCTAAGGAAAACTAAGAACTTAACCAAGGGTATAGGTATTATCTCATATGGCAACTCAAGAATTTTCTTGAGTTGCTCAAATCCTTCAAAGTCTAATCTTGATGCCTCCATAGGGTTGGTAGTGGGGTTAGGATCATTTTTAGTGAAGGAAGCAAATGGTTTTATTTGAGTTTTGGGGTTGAAGCATGGTTGTAGAGGAAGTGGAGAATAGAGAGATGAAGAAGAAGAAAGAGAATGGAAGGTGAAGAATAGGGAAATGAATTTGAAAGAGAAGACATGAGAAGTCTAGAACTCTCTCTTTCTTTCTCCTCACATTAGCCATGATACTTGTCCCATCACCGTCTCTCACCTATTTTCTTTTCTCTCTTCATTTTTATTTTTTTATTTCAAAACAAAAACAAAAACCAAGTTAAAAGGAAATGTAGCATGGTTTTCAAAACAAAAATTAAAAATATAACAAGTGTTATGCAACATATCATGTTGCATGTCATGCACATATCATACCTAATGAATAATTAGTAAACACTAATCAAGTTTAGTAAATAACCCATTTACAAATAATTGTACGATAATTCATAAAATTCCCCAAATCACATAAAAACCTTCAAATCAATAATTTTCTTAATTTTCCAAATATTTTCCAAATTATCTGTACATAATCATACCCTTTCATTAAAACTAATTCTCATACTTACTAATATTCGTAGAAATTATTATTTTAATTATTTAAATTCCCAAAAATAATATTTTATTTTCTGAAATGTTATAATTAGTTTATCTAATCAGGATGGCTCCTACTGTTTTCTCGAATTCTCCTTCAAACATTAAAAGGAGAACTAGATGGGATCATTAACACCTTACAAATTCGCCAACCGTTCAGCCAGGTGAGTGTTGGTACTCTGAGGGAGGTTCCCCGTGTTCTCGCACGGACCTAATTAAAATAAATCTCGTTTCCGCAGAGGCGTAGCCCCGTTAACACTTTTCTAGACACCTAATAGGTTAGCTAATTGTGAAGTGAAAAATATCTCCTAAGAGTAATCCAACTCATCAATGGGATCGGTATCCAACTATCATTGTATGATAAACTAGTTGGAAGCCACTCTAGTCACCACACTCCAGAAGGTATGCAACACCAGTAAGTTTCCTATATATTTGAAACTCCCGATGTGGTTTTTGCCCCTAGCGGTTCATGACCTTGACGAAGGTCAACAAATCATAAACCACTAGTCAAGTTCAACACGTCATTATCCTGGATTAATTTAGACTCATCCGTACAAACCCTTGACAAAGGCCAAAAAGGCTATACGACTGTCCTAGATAATCGTATCTCTATACAACAGACAAACAATATCTAGCTACCGTACACTATGCCTTGATAAAGGCCAACAAACGCAGCACGAATACTAAGTACTAGTCATCCGAAATGACGGAGGGCTACAGCTGGGTTTTTAGCGAAAAACCCTTTAACATAATGAACTTGATATTGTTGAAGGAACCGAGTAGTTTTGAAAAGGAGTGACTTAGGCTCCGCTTTTAAAAACTTGTGGTTTGAAGAAAACCAAGTAATCTACAGTATAAACTTTCGCTCAAGAGGTCACTCCCCGCGAAGGGATCTAGGCTCTTGCCTCCTAGAATGAGGTGCTGGGTATTCATGACCGAATACCACTATCCAAAGAGAAAGAATATGACTATATTTTTTCGAAATTTGTTCCAACAACATCTTTTAGGTTTATTTTCTTGCATTAATCAAAATTAATGCGGTCCCATCAATTAATCCCTATCACATCAGAAAAGAACGAAAATACAATGTACGTATATGCCATCTGCATTTGCCATGGGGCCCCGTCATGCACCGTTAGGTTACTTAACTAACGGCAGAGCGGGGGCTGGACTAGCGCGGGTACAAAATATATACAACATCTACTAGTCTATATAAATATATATATAACATTCGTCCCAGGCATGATATAAGAAATATCACAGATGAACAACAAGCAGCACAGAATGATGGATAATCTTGGAGCCTCGGGTTTCATTTGAGCCGCAAATAAAACCCAACGTTCCCGGTCGTATGGATAGCATGTGCAATGAAAACCTGGACCCCTACGAGCGCGGCAAGTTACCCGCCAATCCCAGAAGTAAGGCAACCCCAATCAACAAAGTGAATGGGCTACCCAGCACGTCACGGGATCCAGTAACTTGATCGCCCTACCGTGGGTCATCCTATACCCCCTACAAGTGTGGCGAATAGCCCGCCAATTCTAGAGTAAGGCCCCCTCCGTCTCAACGCCATGAGATGCGGGCCCGTTGCCCTCTAGAACCTTGCTATTCAAGCACTCCACCGTGGGGTAATCCTAGTACAGAAAAGAAGAAAAATATATGTACAATAGTGACATCGACCTCAACCCGGTCGTGCCCCTATCAAATAATATACAATCCGGTAGAGACGGCTGTTCGCATGTCGGACACTCGCCCCGCAATAATAAATATACAAATGAAACTGAACTGTACTACAACCATTTCACCATAGGCTATCCACCGCGATAATCCAACCACAATATCAGCACATTACAGAACATCAACGTGAATATCATATTTGCAAACCCGTCTAATAAAACATATAGCAATTAGTCGGGTTATACCGCTCAATGATATTCACGGTCGCAGATACCGACATATGTACTGATAGACACTTATTTAAAATTTCGATCGACTAAACTTTTCCGTATTGGCCCCAAGTGCTAACCAGTACTCAAACAAATCTGGACCAGAATAATACTTCTCAAAAATCACATTTCCATACAATGGAGTTCCAGAAGAATTTTGGTACACAAATGCTCCCATTCGACCGTGGAACCGCCGCGAACAGGCATGTTCTGCGGTGCTTCCGCGGTCGTATTTAAAGATTGTGCTCCCAAATTTCTTCAGTACTTATAAAATCGCCTGCACTGATTTTTAAGATACGCTGTATAATTTTTTGAACACTTTTTAAAAACGACAGCAAGCAATGTGAATGGAATTGCAGTTTTGAAAAATTTTGTCGATCAATATTTTAAACAAGTCTAAACTAGCTAGTAAGGGTTTATGGGGTGGCTCTGATACCATGTTGGGTTATACTAGTGCCCTGGCCATCTACCGTGGTCGTTTGCGAAACAAAAAATTTAGGATTTGAAAAAATTGCGCTAGAATAACCCGATGTCGGATCTACCATAAACCTAAACTAGCTAACATGAGAAGAGCTAACTACTATGATAAAAATTTCTCACCAAAAGATCTGTGTCCTTCAGTCTTCTTTCCTCTTCGTTTGCTCCTAGTGATCTCCTTGATCGAGCTTGTTCTTCTTTGCTTGCTCCTTCGGTTCTCCTGGATTGAGCTTGATGGCCGATCTTCCTCCGTCAAAGACGATCCACCCGAGGGATGTAGTCCATGGCTCTAGCTCCACACTAAG
The DNA here is from genome assembly GCA_030015575.1 of Agapanthus africanus. Classification (NCBI taxonomy): domain Eukaryota; kingdom Viridiplantae; phylum Streptophyta; class Magnoliopsida; order Asparagales; family Amaryllidaceae; genus Agapanthus; species Agapanthus africanus. The sequence goes on from CM057347.1 coordinate 401,430,567, forward strand.
AATCTAGTGGAGCAACTAGAGACTTTAGATTGCTAGTCTAAAGAGTCTAGAATGTAGTGTGATGTCCTTTGTGTGTTTCTATCTCACCTCCTCTCTTGATTCTCAACACATAAGAGTGTAGAGAGGAGGTTGTAGATGAAGGTGGAGGAGCTCAAGAACTAGAGAGGAGAGTGAAGCAAATAGTGAGAGTTGATAATAATGAATCAAGCATGTGAGAGAAAATCCTCACCATGGTTTTGTAAAACCCTTTTTTTCCAATATAAAAATGCACCCATACTTAAATAGTGTTGACAAATGGATATTCAATTCATTTGTCAATACTATTCAAGCATGGCTCTCACTATACTCACCTTACTACGTTTACACCCCATTTTCCATTTAAAATAAATGGTTAAAACTAAAATGAGGTGTCCACCTTCTAGAATATTTTTCGTATAAATTCGGATTACACTCTACTGTATATACATACCTGTATTCGTATAAAAATACGAATACCCAAAGAGATAGAATAACACGAAGAACATAATACTAGAATATACATATATGTAAATTATTAAATCAATACCTGATTTAATAATCCGGCTTAACCCGAGCCGGCTAGTATTATCAACTGTCCAATCGAAAGTCCGGGTACACAGTACAATCAATCGGAACCCTGCACGTATTCAATATGACTACTACATCATTTCGCCTGAACCAGGGAAACCCTCTGTGTGGGACTCTAAAGACTCGACAGTACACCGGCAGTGGGTTACTGGAAAAATCCATAACCACAAGCACGTCAGCGGCACTAGCTGTACGTAACGGCTGCCCGGGTACCTGTCGAAAAGGAAGGCCGACGAGCAAACTCATCAGAATCCCTACTGAACCTATCTGTGACAATCTCCATACAGTCCGTTCTCTTCGTCTGAGAGTATCGCAAACCATGTCTAGGGGGTGGTAAACGTCAGACCCTAATAACCCGATATTTCGTGCTGATGTGGCTCAGGACCAATCCGGGAAACTACTGATCAACCTATCAGTAAATCACAACTGCCTTGGCCAAGATCTTATGGTGCTGGCTAATCGAACACAGTGCGATATCGACTCCCTATACCGGGAGAGATGAATTCTCAACAATCGCTCACTGTCTCCATGTGGCTCGGGACTGTACCCAACCAAAACATGTTTGCACAACTAAGTAGAGCCGTGGTAGGGTAGTGATCAAAGTACAGTGGGAACTCACATAAGACAAATGACGATCTCAGGTCTGAAGACTAACCTGTACTCATACCACCTGAGAAATTCTATATGACGATAGGTATAGTACCATCTAGAAGTTCTCGGCGAGTCCGTCCAGTATACTCACCCCTAGTGAGCACCTGTATACGATCTTAGGTGCAAAAGACCAATGGCTGCGGGACCAACCATCACCCATTGTCGGGGTCTAAAAACGTATACACTAGTCTACTATGGAATATCGATGCCCAGTCTCGATACTCCCACGACTAGGGACCTTTTAAGGATGTGCTTATCGACTACCAAGCTCCCACAAGTATGATCTCTATCACAATGCAGGAAGTCAAGCAATGATACTATGGGATTTATCAACATGTATAAATGATATGAAATAACAAGTAAAACATACGCACATGTTAAGATAAAGACAAACCAGATAGCATACTATCATATCGAGCAAGATTGTCCCGTACATACATATGTCCAAGCATCCACATGTATACATATACAATAATCGCCTCTAGGGCATACATATCCAACACCTTCGCCTTGAGCGTCGTATATTACTGCGTGGTTGTGATTCCGTCGAGTGGGCGTTGATTTAGCTCCCCTACATGGGATGCTTCTATATTTACCATCATTGTATTCGTTTTATTCAAAATTTACAAAGGAGGTACTGTCCATTTTTCAAACAATGTTTCAAAACAAGCTTTACTTTTTTTACAAAACTTTTCAAAACCTCACCTCTACTTGTTCTTTTAAAATAGTTTAGATTCTGAGTTTTGGATTACTTGAATTGCATCAACGTCTTTAAACGTCGCGTGATTTAAGTGCCGGTCGCGTGCCACTTTCGGGTCTTGACAAGCCGGTCCTACATCCATTGGTGTTTGACATTAAAGATTGTATACAAGTGCTCATTAGAGAATGAGTACACCGAACGGACTCACTGAGAACTCCTAGATGGTATTTATACCTATCTTCAGATAGCAGTTCTCTGGTGACATGAGTACAAGGTAGTCTATAGACCTGAAATCGTCATAGTTTTTTGTGTGGTTCCCACGGTGCTTTGATTATTACTCTACAACGGTTTTAAATATCCGCGCAAACATGTTTTAGTTAGGTACAGTCCCGAACCATATGGAGGCAGTGATCGATCGGAAGGGCTTCGTCTCTCCCGGTATAGGGAGTTGATATCGCGCTATGCATGATTGGCTATAACCACAAGTCCCTGGCCATGGTAGATGAGATTTACTGATAAGTGTTATCAGTAGTTTCTTGGTTGGTTGTCAGCTAGAGATCGGCATGACTTATTGGGTTATTAGGGGTCTGAAGGATTCCGCCTCTAGACTCGGTATGCGACACTCTCAGATGAAGAGATCGAACTGTATGGTGACTGTCACTGATAGGCATTGCAGGGTATGGATAAGCTTGCTTGTCGAACTTACATTCGTTCAATACCTGGGTAGCCATTACGTGCAGTTAGTACCGCTGATTTGCTTATGGGTTGTCCCGTCGGGGGATTGATCTGAAAGTGTTTCAAATCGATCGGATAAGATCCTGACCTATTGCCAGTGTATTGTCGAGTCTTTAGAGTCCCACACAGAGGGATTCCCAGCTAAGACGAAACGATGTAAAGTATGCATAGTGATGTGTGCCGGAGTCCGATTAAATAAGTGTATTGGATACACGAATTTTAATCGGACATTTAATAATACTAGTCGGCTTATGTATAAGCCGGATTATTAAATCAAATGTTAATTTAATAATATATATTATATAAATTGATATTAATATATATTCTAGTATTTATTTTCCTTTATATTTTCTATCTAAATCACTATTTATATTTTGATCCGAATACGCATATTTGTATATGATACAAATACGGATATGTATAATGCAAATATATATATATATATATATATATATATATTATGACATAAAAATAATGCTGACTCATTTCCTAATTCTTTTTATTTAAAAGAATTAAGAAATGAGTCATGGAGACAAGGTTTGAGATATGGAAACAGGGAATGGAAAGAGGATGTACTTATGATTTATTGTTGGAAAAATAAGGTAGACAAGTATTATGTCAAGTTATTTTTCTCTCTAACTTGAACATAAGCTCTCTCTCTCTCTCTCTCTCTCTCTCTCTCTCCTCTCTTCTTCTCCATTCTCCCTACTCTCTTAAGTTCATGGAAAATAGATAGAAAAGAAAGGAAAAATCAAGTAATCCATTCTACAACTCTAGATTATTTATCTTAGCAAAAAAATACTCTAGTTACTTCATGATGATATGAGCAAGTGGAGCTAAAGCTTGAGTTGGAGCAATCCTTCAAGTTGATCATCTTTGACAAGTAGGGTTGGCTTTCAAGCTTGTTCCATCTACAAGGAGCTTAGGAAGAGTTCATCCTATGAGCATTTGAAGTCGCTACAAAGGTTGTAGCACTTTATCTCTTAGTATAGCCTCTTTTCATGTTGCATGTTTTGGACTTTTAGGATTTTTCTAGGGTTTGGTAGTTTTGCTCTCTCTTGAAAATTTTAAAACCCATTCCGCCTTGTTTTTATTGAAACCTAGTGAACAAAACTCCTTACAAGCACCACAAACTACACCTAAAATCATCCAAATACCACCAATTGCAAAAGATAAGAGAGCTAAACCAGGGTTTTAGAGAGGGCTACAACCTTTGAAGCGTGTCCACACTCAAGTGGAAGACCCATGCTAAGCTCCGAGGTGTAGGAATTGAGCTTGATCTACGATCGCCTTGCCGAAGATGATCCGCTTCGAAAGAAACCCAACCCAAGCTTCAAATTCACCAAAGAATTTCTCTTTGTGAAGCAACTTGCTCTCACAAAATGCTACAATGAGAGAGGAAGAAAATGTAGAACTCAAGCTCACTCTTTTTCTCTTTAGTTCTACTATAGTTCTCAACTCATGAGAGAGAAGATGATGAGGAGAAATGATAAGGCTCGCCTTTATTTCTCTCTTCTCTCTATTATATTAGGTAGAGGGAATGAGGCTTATTTTCTCAAGTGGTCCCCACTTGCCCACATGCCTCCACATACAAGCTTGCCCATAAAAGACAAGCATAAGTATTTGTATCTCATACAATATACATGTATGTATCATATACATACATTGAAAGAGAGAGAGAGAGAGAGAGTATATGTATCATATACAACATATAATATGTATCATATACATATTGAATAGAGAGAGAGTGTGTGTGTATAAATAATACTAAAATACATATCAATATATGTTGTATTAAATCAACACTTGATTTAATATCCGGCTTTGTAATAAACCGGCTTTATAATAAACCGGCTAATATTATCAAACAGCCGATTAATGTATGTATATCTCATACACGCGTTTAATCGAACCGCCGCACGTATCACATACGCACGTCTACATCATTTCGCCTGAGCGTGGTAACTTTCTATGTGGGACTCTAAAGACCTGACAATACGCTGACAATAGGTTATTGGATCGCATCCGATTGAATCTGAAACGGTTTTAGATCAATCCCCTTACGAGTTAACCTATAAGCTCGTCGGCGGCATTGGCTGTACGTAGCGGCTATCCAAGTATATGTCAAAAGGCAGGTCAACAAGCAAACTCATCCAAAGCCAACAAAGTCTATCAATGACAATTACCGTACAGTCCGGTCTCTTCGTCCAAGAGTATCGTATACTAGGTCTGCGGGGTAGAAACTGTCAGACCCCCAATAACCCAATAATTCATACCGATATGAAACTCATAACCATCCGAGATACAACCGATAACCCTTATCAGTTTATCTTAACCGTCCTAGCTAGGGACTTATGGTTATAGTTTATCATGCACAGCACGACATCAACTCCCTATACCGGGAGAGACGAATCCCATCTCGATTGCTCACTGCCTCCATGTGCTCTGAGACTATACCTAACTAAAACCTGTATGTATGGCTCTTTAAAGCCGTGGTTGGTTAGTAATCAAAGTAAACTAGGAACAAACAAAAGACACTATGATGATTTTAGGTCAAAAGATTACCTTGTACCATTGTTACCAGAGAACTGCTATTTGACAATAGGTATAATACCATCTAGGAGTTCTCGGCAGGTCCGCTCGGTATACTCATTCTCTAATGAGCACATGTATATAATTTTCGGTGTCAAACACCAATAGCTGTGAGATCAACCATCGCTCCGGTCGGGATCAAGAAACGTATACACTAGTCTATTCTGGAGTACCAATGACTCGTCAAGATACTCCTACGACTATGAACATTTAAGGATATGCTTATAGGCTACCTAGGCCCCATTAGTATGATCTCATCATAATCCTAGTAGTCAAGCAAGGATCCTTAGGGCTTTATCAACATGTATTAGCGATACGTAATAACAAGTAAAATATACACATATGAAAAATAAAGCAAACCAGATATCATAATATCATATCGAGCAAGCATGTTCTGTACATATAGGTCTAAGTACAATTACAATAATTGTCTCTAGAGCACCTATATCTAATAGAAAGTACACTTCGCAGAAGTTCGCAGGATTGTGCATGCCGGAGAGGATCATGCATTAGTACACCACGTTGGAAGCTTCTTGGTCAGATGGGTTTTGTAGAGCGGATAGTTCGGACATTTAGGAAGAACATGACTTTACGGCTTACGGCTGAGTTTCCAAGAGAGTTTCGGGATGCAGCCCTATCTACTACAGAGCACCTCATCGATTGGTCACCATCGACGGCGGTAGATATAAGAATTCCTGAGAATTTATGGACTGGAGGGGTAAAGATTACTGTAATTTTCGTGTTGTTGGGTAAACTAAGTAGGCGATGGTCGAGATATGTTCTCTTGTCGGCTTCAAAGTCAGAGCAAAAAGGTACAGGACGTAGTGTTTTGGGACCCAAAGAGGAGTAATAAGCCGAATGACATTCGTTGAGTCTACGATACTTCAAAGAAAACAGACTCGGTCAGATGGTGAATAGAGAACATGGCCATCGATCCAGGCAGAGTTCGAGACTTCAGTCCAGGTTACAGGTACAAATGAGGTGGTCGGTACTTCGATTCAGGAGGAGAGTCCGTTATAGCCAATTGTGCGGAGTCCTATGTGAGTTAGGAACACGGGAGAGGCTAGAGACAAGTCTCGGAGGATATGGGATCGAGAGTTCGACGGAAATTCCACAAGGGAGATTCATAGCATGGATATTATCATGAATGGGAGTTGTGTCGGTTGCAGCAGTGTATCGAGCAGGTTCTTCCTCGGTATGGAAGGGAGAAGACTTAGCCCGTGTCTTTTCGGTTAGAGGCGCACTTTGGATTGGTGTTATCATCAGGGATAGTTGGTGATGGGGACAGTTAGAGGTCGAGGACAGGTTTCAAGGGCAGTGTCAGGTAGATCGACACTTTAGTTTGTTATCACGACATCAACATGGGAGGCAAGGTTGTTAACCATCTTGGAGGCGATTATGAGGACCATGTATTTACGGAGGTTGTTGGTTTTGGGTGTTTTAGAGGAGGTGAGAGTGTTTTTCTTGGAGGATGGGAAGAAGGTTATGGCTCTTACGAAGGTTGGTACCCATGGGAGTCCGACGGTTACATTTACGGGGATGGTTTCGGATATCGAGTTTGAGTAGTGCTTGGACTTGATCTGCCTAATTGATTGATAAAGACATGGCGACGACGAGAGAAGGAGTTCCAAGGTTTTCAAGAAAGTATCGAGATTGTGGCAAATTTAAAATCAAGATGGAGATTGTTGATTTTGATTTAAATTAGTCAAGATTTGGCCCAAGATTTGAAACATGGATCGAGTAAGAGTCGATGATCAAGATTTAAATTAATTCTTAATTTTAAATCTTAAGTTTATCTTTTTGTAATCCTTGCTTAAATCTAAGTCTTATCTCTGAATTGATGTAAGCTGTAAATATAAAGCCAATTAGCCTAGGGTTAAAGAAGAGGGTTGCCAATAATCTCCATAATTAAAAGAGGCAGCCGTAAAACCAAGAGAGAGGGAAATAAAGGAGAGGTTTTTGTGAGGGATATAAATTCTTTATATTGGGCGGTGATCGGAGAGGACAATTCTTGTGTAATCCTTTCTTGATAGCGGAAGCTTCGTCATCTGATTGCAGGATTAGGTATAGTTGCGCCGAACCAAAAACACCCACAAGTTATCATAAGCGCACACACCAAACAACACAAACACAAGATTTTACTAGGTTCGGCGTAACTGCACATAATCCTGCAATCCGATGATGAAGCATCTGCTATTAAGAAAGGATTACACGAGAACTGGCATTTCCCATCACCGCCCAATACAAAGAAATCTCTAACCCTCACAAAAACCTCTCGTTTATCTCCATCTCTTTTGGTTTTACAACTGCCTCCTTTTAACTATGGAGAAATATTGGCAACTCTTTTTAAAACCCCAGGCTAATTGCCTTTATATTTATAGCATACATCAATTTAAAGATAAGACTTCAATTTAAACTACAATTATAAAAAGATAAACTTAAAATTTAAAATTAAGGATTAATTTAAATATTGATCATCGACTCCTAATCGATTTAGGCTTCAAATCTTGGACCAAATCTTGGTTAATTTAAATAAAAATCAACAATCTCTATCTTGATTTAAATTCGACACAATTTCGACACTTTCTTGAAAACCTTAGAACTCCGGCTTTCGGCGTCGCCGTGCCTTTATCAATCAACTAGGCAGATCAACTACAAGCACTGTTTGAACTTGATATCCAGAACCACTTCCATAAATGCATCTGTCAGACTCTCATGGGTACCAACTTTCATTAGAGCAACAACCATCTTCCCGTCCTCCAAGAAAAACACTCTAAACTCCTGTGGTACACCCAAAACCAATAATCTTTGCAAAACTTGGTCCCCCTAACCGCCCCCAAGACGATTAACAACCCTGCCTCCTCTGTTGATGCTGGGATAGCATACTGAAACGTCGATCTACCTATGTAACATTTTGAAAATTATACATATTATTTTATAATTTAAATATGGTTATTAGGAGTTTACGAAGATAATATCATTTATGGATTTTGGGTTTTCGGATCGGTATCCGTAAAAATATAACTATTTTGGGGAAAATGAAAAATATGAAATATTTGAAAGATAACGTGTATTTTGTTTTGAGAAAAGATAGGTGATTTAAATGAATTGTGCATTAAACCATGCTTGATTTTTGTTAAAACATGTTTAATGTGTATGGCATATGATTTTCATGAGATCCTTTCATTTTATTTTATGAATATGGTTTTATAATTTTAAAAGAAAGGAGAAAAAGATAAGAAAAGAAAAATGAGATGAGACAAGGAGGTATGGGTAGGAGAGAGAGTGTGAAAGAGAGGGGGATATGGCAACATCAACCATTTGTTGCATTTCACACCTCATTTCTTCATCTCATTCTTCATCTCCTTCTTCTTCATCTTCCTTCACCTCCTCCACCACCTTCTACCACCATACATCTCCCCCACAAACCACCTCAAAATATCACATAGCCTTCACTAAAAAGTTCCTAAGCTCATCTTAAGTTTCATGATGGGATCAAGTTTTCGTTTTGAGGATCGTTGCCATCTTGAAAAACTCTTGAGTTGCTTTCTTGAGGTAAAACACTCTCTTTTAGATAAGTCTTTAGATTTCTTAACCTCATAAACTAGTTGGAGTTAGTTTAGAGCTTAAAATTTAAGTTTTGTAAACTTAAGTTATTCTAAAGTGTGATTTGATGGGTAGAACTTGTAGTAGTAGTGTAGAAGAGGGTTTAGAGAGTAATTACTAGCCTAGTAGTGATAGTATCCCTAGTTTAGATGAGTTTAGAATTTTCCGATATCAGTTTTTCATTGAGATTTTAGGATCAAATTGAATCTGGTACTACTTGGGAACTATGAAAATTAAATAGAGGATGCAAAGAGATGTATGAACCAGTAGAAGACCACCCTAGAAGCCCGAGCCCACAACTCCAAATCCAAACCGCTGTTTTATACGATTTGGCCGCAATTTGCAGGTCAATTTTGGAGTTGGGGTTTGAATCTTGTTCTGTAACTCACTCACCAGATAACTAAGCCTACCCTATACACTAAAAAATCTCAGATCGCCTGAAGAAAAATCTAGAGTTATTTTACTTGATTTCTGGCAATGTTTTGCGATATATGAAACTTAGTTTTTGGATATTAGTGTTTGACTCGGTCGTTTGACGTTCGTACGTCGACGCCGGGGAGTGTTTTGTTGTTTTAGCACGCGTTGACCATAAGTTCTAACCTATGTGCGCTTCGCTCGTGATTCCAAATTCGATTCAGGTTTTCATGTGATTTTGGTTATGGATTTGATTGTAGGTACAATCGCGTGGACTTCCGAGACGTCCGTCAACTTTGACTAGAGCGAGAATATTATGTGAGTATATTTATATCTACGGGGGAAGTTGGGTGGATGGCATATAGCACCCCCGCAACCAATTAATTAGGATATCTATACTATATCTAGGATAGTGTTATGTTAGATAACTTAGTTTATAACTAAGTTAGTATTTAGTTTGTACCTAGTAGGATATATGTATGCGTGGATATATAGTTATTTGTGATTATTGTGATATGCATACGCGACTATAGATCCGTACGATATTTTTTGGGATATTGTTGATGAGGATAGATTGCTGGATACGGCCGATTTATATTGTTATGTTTGTTGAGTTATACTCTTTTAAAAACTAACGATATGTTTCCTACTTTTAAATGGTGATGTCAAGGATGTAGTACAAATTTCAAATGAATATCGATTTCAAAAACATTGTAGCCTCCTTAATTGTAAAACAATATTTTATTCTATTTTAAACTATAACGGTATATAGCACATAAAAGTTAGCTACGTTTAACGATTATTCACGTTACGATTAGGATACCCTTTTTATACGCTCGCGTTTCGATTACCTATTATAAATGCTAGTTGCGTTATTATTCTCATACGAACACATTGATAGAACACTGCACAACTACCAGTGATTGCTATGTTGCACAAATCATAGACGCGCATGTTACACTACACCTCATTGGTACTGCTATGACACTGTAGGATTTCCACGCTTGTTATCTTTAATGTTATTATATGAATTCGATGATTGACATATCCATGTGATAGTGATGTTTGAACACCTTTGATAGAACACTTGCACAAATACTAATAATTGTCATGTTGCACGAGGACAGACGCATATGCTACACTACACATCATTAGTACTGCTATGACACGATAGGACTGTCATATTTACTCGTGTTCTAAATATCCATGATTGATGTGATGATACCTATCATGATTATGTTATACGAATACCATCGTTATAGATATTCGTATATGTTTGTTGCCAATGTGGCAAAGATAATATATGTGTTATGTTTTTATGAACTCGAGACAGATTATATATGTGTTTTTCGGAACTTGTTGTTTTCCATGAATTTGAGAAGCCGCGATGGAATTTATAAAAATTGTGAATGTTTTTAAATGCTATTTTCTCATGATATAATGATTTAGCGTCCGCCATGAGTTTTAGTTTTTATGATGATATATCTGAATCGAGGGACGGGTTAACCGATTACGAGTACATAGTGGACCCGGTACGACACCGAAAAGCAGGAACCGTAGGGAGGTACAGGGAGCTTAGCAAGGTGGATCAATACTGGAGTGAGTATTGTAAGTGTATATGTGCTCCTTGCCGTGTCAACTACTGCTATGCGGAATCAAAATCTTTAAAACTTGAGCACAATACACTAAAATCCCAGGATACAGGCCCAAACACTATACTAAACAAACCCTAACTAGGAGTTTTAGCTACTCGGTTGGGATTACAAACTTTGCAGACGGTCCTTCGGGTCTTGAAAGTTGACTCCTCAAGCTCCTCGGGTTGATGGAATAAGCTCTCGAAGCCGATCTTCTGTGTCAAAGACGATCCATCCGAGAATGCCGATTCAAACGATAGCTTCATCCGAAGCAACTAATGATCAAGTTTTGCTAAGACCAGATGCTTAGAGTAGTGTAGTTTATAAACTAGATGCTCTCTTTTAATAACCACAAATTAAGTGAAGAAAAATGAGGAAGATGATGAAGAGGTAGCAACTCAAGAATTTTCTTCAAGTGTTGAAAAATATCAACCTCACATAAAATATCTCACTCTTTCATACTTATCCCTTCATGCTAGAAATAAAGAGATGGGTGGGCTAGTGACTCACTAGGGTGAGTCACAAGCCCACACACTTCTAAATTCAACCATGAAGGAATGGGTGAGAGAGTATAGCCACCTCATCAAGTATACATATACATACAAATATATAAATACAAATGCATGTGTATAAACAAGTATACTCAAACCCGTATAAATACGTATACCGTATTTCTACCAAAATACGAATACTGTATTTTTACCGAAAATACAAAATACGCGTATTCATATTTAGAAAGAAATACATGTATTTGTATCAAACCATAAATACTCGTATTTATACAAATACACGTATTCGTATAAATACTGTATTTGTGTTAAAATACAAATACCCAAAAGGGAGCAATATAATACTAGCATCAAAACTGGCTGTCTTTCAAATCTGCCAGTACTACTAAACCGTCCGATTAAAGCATGTGTATAAATACACGTGTTCAATCAAACACCCCTGCGTAAAACCATACGCAAACTACACCGTTTCGACTTAACCGGGAAACCCTCTGTGTGGGACTCTAAAGATTCGACAATACGCTGGCAGTGGGTTTAACCACAAGCACGTCAGTGGTACTAGCTGTGCGTAACGGCTATCTAGATATCTGTCGAAGGGAAGATGACACGATAACTCGTCTGAAAACCCTATTGAGCCTATAGGTGACATTCTCCGTACAGTTTGGTCTGTTCGTCTAAGAGTATCGCATATCGGACCTAGGAGGTGGTAAATGTCAGAACCCTAATAACGCAATAAGTCGTGTCGGTGTGGAGCCCAATACACCCTGAGAAACTACCGGTGTACCTAACAGTAAATCTCACTTGCCCTGGCCAGGGACTTTATGTATTGGCCAGCCGTACACAACACGATATCAACTCCTAATACCAGGAGAAAATCCCTTCTATCCCCTACTATTTCCAAGTGCTTTGGGACCGCACCCAACTACTACTTGTTTGCTCGACTCATTCGAGTCGTGGTAGAGTAGTAATCTAAGTACAGTGGGAACACACTTGAGACGAATAGTGATGTCAAGTCAACGGACAAATCTGTACTCATGTCACCTGGGAACTGCTAACTGACGATAGGTATAATACCAACCAACAGTTCCCAGCGGGTCCGTCCAGTGTAACTCATAATCCAATGAACACCTGTATACTATCTTTGGTACCGTATACCAATGGCTGCGGGACAGACCATCTCCCCTAACGGGGATAAGAAGCGTATACACTAGTCTACTCTGGAGTATCGATGCCCTGTCTCGATAATCCTACGACTAGGGACAAGTTTAAGGATGTGCTTATAGACTACCCATCTCCCACTAGTGTGACTGCCATCACAATGCTGGTAGTCAAGTAAAGATCCTAAGGTCTCTATCAACGTGTATTAGCGATACGTTAAAAGAAATATGTACACATGTTAAGATAGACTCAAACCAGATAGCATAGTATCATGTTGAGCAAGACTGTTATTATATTTGTATATATCCCATGCTTTCAAAATGTAATATACAATCCAGTACTGCACAATAATGGCCTCTAGGGCATATATCACTAACAATCTCTCACTTGCACTAAGGTCACGTATTGGCATATCGCGGACCTAACATCTCGAATAGCCTCTCGAACTGCGTCTAAGGGATGGCCTTTATGAGTGGATCTGCAATGTTGTTCTCCGTGTCTACTCTCCGCACCTCGATCTCCCGGCAATCCACGATCTCCCAGATCAGGTGATACCGCCTCAAGATATGTCTGGACTTTTGATGGGACCTTGGTTCCTTCGCTAAAGCCATAGCCCCGTTGTTATCACAATACAAAGGTATTGGGTCAACAATGGACAGAACCACCTGAAATTCTGTTATGAACTTTCTCATTCAGACTGCTTCTTTCGCGGCGTCACAAGTAGCGATATATTCTGCCTCCATCGTCAAGTCAGCAACGGTGTCTTGTTTGGAGCTCTTCCAACAGACCGCCCCTCCATTGAGGGTGAGGACATAACCCGACATGGATTTGGAGTCATTATTGTCACTTTAGAAGCCGGAGTCAGCGAATGCCTCGATCTGGAGGTCTTTACTGCCGTACACCAAGAACATCTTCTTAGTCCTTCTCAGGTACTTGAGAATGTTCTTTACTGCTATCTAGTGTTTCTCTTCAGGGTTTAACTGATACCTACTTACCACGCTCAGTGCGTAAGCAACATCTGGTCTGTTACACAACATCGCATCATTATAGATCCTACCGCAGAAGCATAGGGTATAATACTCATGCGATCCCTTTCCAAATCAGTCTTAGGAGACATCTCTTTGGAGAGGGTGATCCCGTGACAAGACGGTAGATTACCGCGCTTGGAATTTTCCATACTAAATCTTTTCGGTATGGTGTCAATGTACCTGAACTGTGAAAGTCCTAACATTCTCTTAGATCTATTACAATAGATCTGGATTCCCAAAATGTAGGAGGTATCACCCAGGTCTTTCATGGAGAACTTCTGTGACAAGAATCTTTTGACTGATTGTAGCATAGAAATGTCATTTCCTATCAGGAGAATGTCATCGACATACAAGACGAGGAATACTACAGTTCTCGCTGCAATCTTACTATAAATGCATGGTTCATCTGAATTTTTGATAAAGTCAAATTTTTTGACCGTCTCATCAAAACAGATGTTCCAACTCCGCGATACCTATTTTAATTCATAAATGAATTTAAACAACTTGCACACTTTTCCGCTGCTCCCACTCTCAATGAAACCCTCTGGCTAATCCATATAAACACACTCTTCTAAATTTCCATTCAAAAAAGCGGTCTTTACGTCCATCTGCCAAATTTCATAATCATAGAAGACAGCAATGACAATTAAAATCCGAATGGATTTAAGCATAGCAACTGGAGAAAAGGTTTCATCATAGTCCAAACCAGGTCTTTGACGAAAACCTTTTGCTACAAGTCTAGCCTTATAGGTTTCAACCTGTCCGTCTGCACCAATTTTCTTTCTGAAGATCCATTTGCAACCTATGGGTTTTACCCCTTGAAGTGTAATGTCCAAAGTCCAAACTTTGTTAGTGTATATGGATTCCATTTCGGTCCGCATTGCATTCAGCCACTTTACTGAGTCTCTGCTTGTAATGGCCTGCTGGAAACTAGTGGGCTCATCACCATTGATGATGCAATCCTGTCTATAGCCGTCTACGAGAAAACCATAGTATCTCTTGGGCGGATGAGACTGCCTAGATCTGCGGAGTGGCGCAGGGACATACGGTTCTGTTGAAACTTCTGGTTCCACTAAGCTTTCAGTAATAGATTATGGTTCTGGAATTTCTTCCAGTTCTATTGCGTTCCCACTTATTTCTTTTTCAAGAAATTGAGTCTCCGAGAAACAAAAACCTTTTATTCCTCTGCGTAATAGAAAAGATATCCTACAAACTTACACAGTAATGATCGTGCCTCGAACTTGTCCGCATGCTGCTTTTTGACAAAAACTGGATATCCTCATATCCTAAGATACTTAAGATAGGGTTTCTTCCCACTCCACATTTCATATGGTGTGGTAGGCACTAACTTAGTAGGAACTTTGTTCAAAAGATATGCAGCAGATTCTAGTGCATAACCCCAGAAGGATCGCGGTAACTCAGCATTACTCATCATGGAACGCACCATATCCAATAAGGTGTGGTTCCGTCCTTCTGATACACCATTGTGTTGAAATGTGTATGGAGGAGTAAGCTGAGAGAGAATTCCATTCTCTTTTAAGCAATCCAGGAACTTGGCACTTAAGTATTCACCACCTCGATCAGATCGAAGTGTCTTGATAATTTTTCCTGTTTGTTTTTCCACTTCATTCTTGTATTCCTAAAATTTCTCAAAGGCCTCGGATTTATTTTTCATCAAGAATACATGTCCAGACCTTGAGAAATCATTCGTAAAAGTAATGAAGTAGGAATAACCACTTCTTGCATGTGTAGACATTGGACTACACACGTCGTTGTGTATGAATCCTAAGTGAAAGTCTACCCTAGCACCACCACTTGGTCAAAACCGGCATCATGCATGCAACTTTAAAATATTTGGGGTGCTAAGCTACACTAATTAGGTCAAATTAGACTATCAGGGTTTCTATGATGATATCACAAGATTTACACTAAGAGAAAGAAACTACAATCTTTGTAGATCGAGCCCTTCTCTTCAAAAGCTCTGTGTAGTAGTCCACGCGACTCCACTAGGCTTCACTTGAAGTTAGATCGAGCTTCCTTCGTGACTTTCGTGCCGAAGATGATCCACCCGAATCTCTGCTAATCCAAACTACCTCTTCACTAAACTATCTTTAGTGAAGGAAACGCACTACACAAAAGTGCTAATCTGGTATAGGATGGTGAAGTAGGGGTGTTTAGCTCAGTAAGGATTCTCATAAGTCCTAGATTTCACAACTCATGTGAGTGTTAGGGCTTAGAGGTGGAGGTGAAGAAAATGGAGAGAGCTAGAGAGATGAGCTCAAGAAATGGCTAAGGCAAAAATGAACCAAGTAAAGAATGGCTTAAAACCCTCACATTATTGAAGCAACCAATATCCATCAATATAGAATTGTAACCATGCTTCAATAGTGTAGGATGATGAATAAAAAATTCATCAAGCCATGCTTTGCACCATACCACAAAAGTCTCCCCATTTTTCCACCTCATTTTCTATTTTCACAAAATAGAAAATCCAACCATGCTTCATATAATATTTATATATATATATATATATATATATATATATATATATATATATATATATATATCTTAGTTAACATATAATTATATTAAATATAAATATATATATCAAATTATTAAATCAACACTTGATTTAATAATCCGGTTATATCACATATAACCGACTAATATCAATTATCTGTATATCACATTATCAAATCAACACTTGATTCAATAATCCGGTTATATCACATATAACCTAACCGATATCAAATAACCGCCAGATTAAAATACGGTATCACATACTCGTATTTAATCAGGCCCCCGCACATATCAGCATATGTGCCCTACTTCATTTCGCTTGAACTAGGAAACTTCTGTGTGGGACTCTAAAAACTCGTCAATACGCCAGCAGTAGGTAATGATCACATCAGTTACCCACAAGCCGTCAGCGGTATTAGCTGGACGTAACGACTACCCAGGTATTGAGCGAATAGAAGATCAACATGAAAGCTTGTCCAAACTCCCATGAAGCCTATAAATAACACTTATCGTACAGTCCGATCTCTTCGTCTGATATATCGCATATCGAGTCTAGGGGTGGAATCGTCAGACCCTAGTAACTTGATAAGTCATGCCGATGTATGGCTCATAACGGTTCGTGAAACTATTGATAACTCTTACCAGTAAATCTCATCAGCCCTGGCCAGGGACTAACTGTTATAACCAATCGAGCATAGCGCAACATCAACTCCCAATACCGGGAGAGACGAAACCTCTCCTATCGCTCACTGCTTCCATGTGACTCGGGACTATACCCAAAATCCACATGTTTGCACGACTCCTTTAAGCCATGGTAGGAAGGAAATCAAAGCACAGTGGGAACCACACAAGAAACTATGACGATCTCGGGTCTACAGACTAACCTGTACCAGTATCACCAGAGAACTGCTATCTGACGATAGGTATAGTACCATCTAGGAGTTCTCGGCGGGTCCTGTTCAGTGTACCCATTCTCTAATGAGAACCTGTGTACAATATTTGATATCAAACACCAATGGTTATGGGATCAACCATCGCCCCATACATGGTCAAGAAACGTACACACTAGTCTACTCTGGAATATCGATGCCCAGTTTCGATACTCTCTCGACTAGGAACAATTAAAAGATATGCTTGTGGACTACACAGGTCCCAATAGTATGATCCGCATCATAGTCCTGGTAGTCAAGCAAAGATCCTAAGGGCTTTATCAACATGTATCAGAGAGATAGTATAATAATACAAGTGTACATGTTAAGAGCAACCAGATAGCATACTATCATGTCGAGCAAGAAAGTCCTTTATATATATGTCCAAGCATCCACTATATCATACAATAATGGCCTCTAGGGCATACATATTCCTAACAATCTCCCACTTGCACTAAGGTCATGTGGTTTAATATCTCATACCCAACATCCCAAAAAGTCTCTCAAACTACGTCTGGGGGAGGGCCTTCGTGAGTGGATCCGCTACGTTGTCCTTCGTGTCAACTCTCCTGACCTCGATCTCCCATCAATCTACTATCTCCCGGATCAGGTGATACCGCCTAAGAATATGTCTAGATCTCTGATGGGACCGGGGTTCCTTGGCCAAAGCCACAGCTCCATTGTTATCACAATACACAGGTATTGGATGCTCAATGGATGGAACCACACCAAGTTCAGCAATGAACTTCTTCATCCAGACAGCTTCTTTGGCAGCATCGTTGGCAGCGATGTATTCAGCCTCCATCATCTAGTCTACTACGATATCTTGCTTGGAACTCTTCCAACATACCGTCCCTCCGTTGAGAGTGAAAACAAAAGATAAGACCGACTTATTGTCGTCCTTATCACTCTGTAAGCTCGAATCAGTAAAGAACTCCATCTGGAGTTCACCGTTACCATACACCAAGAACATTTCTTTAGTCCTTCTCAAGTACTTAAGAATGTTCTTCACAGCTGTCCAGTGTTTCTCCTCAGGATCTGATTAATACCTACTCACTACACCTAGTGAATAAGCTATATCCGGTCTGGTACATAACATCGCATACATGATAGACCCGACTGCCAAAGCATAGGGTATCTCTTGCATGCGAGCCCTCTCCAAATCAGTCTTAGGAGACATCTCTTTAGAGAGAGTGATTCCTGAACAAGCGGGTAAATTACCACGCTTAGAATCTTCCATACTAAATCTCTTTAGTATGGTGTCAATGTACCTGGATTAGGACAATCCCAACATCCGCTTAGATCTATCTCTATAGATCTTTATCCCCAAGATGTAGGAGGTATCACCTAGATCTTTCATGGAGAACTTTTATGATAAGAAGAGCTTGACCGAGTGTAGCATAGGAACATCGTTTCTTATCAAGAGTATGTCATCCACGTACAATACGAGGAAGACAACCTTACTCTCTACAACCTTCTTGTATATATAAGGTTCATCTACATTTTTTATGAAGTCAAACTCTTTGATAGCTTCATCGAAACAGATGTTCCAGCTCCGCGATGCCTGTTTTAATCCGTAGATTGATTTAAGCAGCTTGCACACGCTTCCGCTGCTCCCACTGTCTACGAAGCCCTCTGGCTGTGTCATGTACACGCTTTCTTCTAAATCACCATTCAGAAAAGCGGTATTAACGTCCATCTGCCAGATTTCGTAGTCATGGTATGCTGCAATAGCAAGTAGGATCCTGATGGACTTAAGCATAAGACAGGAGAAAAGGTTTCATCATAGTCGACACCTGGTCGTTGACGGAAACCTTTTGCAACAAGACTAGCTTTGAAGGTCTCAACCTTTCCATCTACACCAATTTTCTTCTTAAAGATCCACTTGCTCCCGATGGGTTTTACCCCTTCAGGAGCAACTTCCAAAGTCCATACTTTGTTGGTGTACATGGATTCCATCTCAGATCGCATAGCATCCTGCCATTTCACAGAGTCTCCACTAGTAATGGCCTACTCGAAACTAGTTGGGTCATCATCTTCCATGATGCAATCCTCGCTCCCACCGTCTATGAGAAAACCGTAGTATCTCTCACGTGGATAAGGAAACCTACTAGATCTGCGGAGTGGCTGAGGTTTGTCAGAGACTATTGGATCCTCCGATTCTATCAAATCATCAGTTGTAATTTGTGTAGCTGGAACTTCTTCCAGCTTTACCTCTTTACCACTAATTTCTTTCACAAGAAATTCATTTTCTAAAAAGGTGGCATATTGAGAAACAAACACCTTTTGTTTCTCAGTGTGGTAGAAAATATATCCATGCGAATTCTTTGGATATCCCACAAACTTGCAAAGAACTAATCTTTCCTCGAGCTTGTCCGGATTTTGCTTTTTGACATAGGCCGGACAACCCCATATCATAACTCGTTTAAGATATGGTCACTTTCCACTCCATATCTTATATGGTGTTTTAGGCACAGATTTTGATGGAACTTGATTCAATAGGTATGCAGCTGTCTCATGTGCATAACCCCAAAAGGAAATAGGTAACTCAGCAGTACTCATCATAGAGCGCACCATATCTAATAGGGTGCGATTTCTCCGCTCCGATACACCGTTGTGCTGTGGTGTATACGGAGGAGTAAGCTGAGAGAGAATCTCATTCTCTTTTAAGTAGTCTCTGAATTCCGTGCTCAAGTATTCTCCTCCCCGATCAGATCGTAGGATTTTAATACTTTTACCCGTTTGGTTCTCTACTTCACACTTATATTCCTTGAATTTCTCAAAAGATTCAGATTTGTGTTTCATTAGGAACACATGTCCGTATCTTAAGAGATCATCGGTGAATGTAATGAAGTATGAGGAACCATTCCTGGCATCTGTAGACATAGGACCGCATACATCACTACGTATCAATCTCAAGAGTTCAGTAGCTCTTTCTCCGTGTTCAGTAAACGGAGTTTTAGTCATTTTACCTTTGAGACATGACTGGCAAGTTTCATAAGATGTAAATTCAAACTGATTCAAATATCCATCTTTATGCAACTTAGTTAGTCTTGTCACATTGATATGACCTAGTCTATAATACCACAAGAAGGCTTCGTTCATTTATGAACTTTTCCTTTTGTGTGTGTTCTGTACGTTAGAACTGTAGTTTGATTTAGAACGTATATACCATTACATAACGTATCAAACCCGCTCAACACTTGATTTAGGAAAATGTTCATAACATTATCCTCCAATACAAAATTATATCCTTCTTTATGCAACAAAGAAACTGATATAATATTGCACATTATGTTTGGTACGTAATAATAGTCGTTCAGAATCATTGTATTCCCATTTGGTAATACTAGGTGATATTCGCCAACTGCTTTGGCTGCAACAATTGCACTGTTCCCTGCTTTTAGAGACATATCATCTTTTCCCAGTTCTCTACCTCTTCTTAGCCCATGTAACAAATTACAGACATGGGATCCTAATTCGGTATCCAATACCCAGGATATAGAGTAAACTGAGAAACGGTTCTCGGTAACGAACACACCCGAAGAAGATGCATCAGCATGCTCCTTCTTCATTCGGGTGGCGTGGGAATCCGGGTATTCTCCTATTCCTTACTCAGACTTATGACAATCATAAGAAAAAGCGGAACCAACGTTCCCCAGCTCAGTATAATAAGCGGGTTCGGTCAATACATCCATATTATTATCTTGATTAAGGCGTGTCATTGGTCGCTACCTGGAGAGAGAGAGAAGGAAACGCTTTAGCGTGCGCTCTTTGCAAGATTAGATTGGTTATTATCTTATCTAATCAAGATGGCTCCCACAGTTTTTATCAAATCTTCCTTCAAACCATAAAAGGTAAGATTAGCCGGATTAATTACACCTTACAAGTTTGCCAATCGGTCAACCAGGCAGGTATTGGTACTCCAAGAGAGTCTCCCCATGCTTTCGCATGGAACTAATTAAATAATATCATTTTTGCAGGGGCATAACCCCGTTAACACCTTTCTTAGACACCTACTGGATCAGCGAATTATAAAGTGAAAAACTCTCCCAGGAGTAACTCTTACTCACAGTAGGTATCGCGATCCAACTATCTCATAGAAGGTATGCAATCTCATTGCAAATTTCAACACTTGAAATTCCCAATATCTGTTTTTACCCCTAACAACTTATGACCTTAACAAGGTCAACAAATCATAAGCGCTAGCCAAGTTTAACCCGTCATTTCGTGATTGAATTAAACCCACTCGTACGACCCTTAACAAGGTCAATAAAGCCGTACGACTACCCTAATCCAATCGCATCATATGCAACAGATAAGCACTAATCAACTACCGTACACTACGCTTTGACAAGGTCAACAAACGCAGCACGAATATTAAATAGCATTTATCTGAAATGACGGAGGACTACGACTGGTTTTTGAAGAAAACATTTAACGTAATGAACTTGATATCGTTGTAAAATCTAGTGATTTGAAAAGGAGTGTTTTTTGTAGCTTTTGCTAGTTTTTCTAAAGAAGTCACTCCCGGTGAAAGGATCTCGGCTCTTTTCTCATCGAATGAGGTGATGGATATCCATCAAGGAATACCACTATGCAAAGCAAGAACTAGAGAAGCTATAAAAACAAAACCGAGTGGGTTGTAGCATTTGCTAGTTTTGCTAAAGAGGTCACTCCCGGTGAAGAGATCTCGGCTCTTTCCTCATCGAATGAGGTGATGGATATCCATCAAGGAATACCACTATGCAAAGCAAGAACTAGAGAAGCTATAAAAAAACAAAACCGAGTGGGTCGCAGCATTTTCTAGTTTTGCTAAAGAGATCACTCCCGGTGAAGGGATCTCGGCTCTTTCCTCATCGAATGAGGTGCTGGATATTCATCAAGGAATACCACTATGCAAAGTAAGAACCATAGCTGACTTTTTTAAATTTCGATTCTACAACATTTTTAAGTTTCTTTTCTTTTCATTAATCTCATTAATGAAGTCCCATCATTTATATTTCCCTAAACATCACAGAAAAGAACCGAAAATAGAACGTACGCTTATGCCATCCGCATTCGCTACGGGCCCCGTCATGCACCATTAAGTTACTTAACTAACGGCAGAGCGGGGGCTGGACTAGCGCGGGTGCAAAACATAAGCAACGTTTATTATATATCATATATAATATAGCAATCGTCTCACACAGTTATATGATCACATCACAAAACCAAGCAGAAGTCAACATATGACATATTGGATATACTAGGAGGTCCGTGTTTTAAATTAAGCCAAAAATGAAAAACACGGATTCTACGGTCGTGATAAATAGCCAAACCCACATCCCTAGACCCTTACGAGAGCGGCAAGCAACCCTGCCAATTCTAGAGTTAGGAGATCCGGTCTCGACTGCTCGAGATGGTCTCCCACTGGACTCTAGAACCCCGTTACTTGTGCTCCCCGTCTAGGGTCTATTCTAATGCGGAAAAGTAAATAATATACATCAATGGTGACATCATCCTCAATCCGGAAGTGTCCCAATAAAAGAATATTACATACAAATTTTACATGAATGAAAATTGAAAAACTCTCATCTCACGCAAAAACCCCTGGTTATTCATTCACGACGATCCAATATAACATATCATAGCAACACATAACATCACATATCATCAACGTAAGTAAATATGCGTATCCCAAATTCCGTTGACATATAGCAACGAGATCGGGGATACACTACATATTACACTTACGGTCGCAGAAAAGAAATGAGAAACTACAATATTTAGAATCCGCAAATACCTTAGACATCATAAACCCGGAATATCTCATATTCCGAATTTCATGCCTAACCTATAAACCCTGCATTTTAGTCTGAAACCGAAAACTCTTTTCAATAAGCAGTCAGATAATTCAACAAGATTCCCGACTAAATGATCACGTACAATATGCGATTGCGACGGAGTTTTGATCCGAATCGAAACTCCGTGGCAATTGATCAACCGAGACTAAAACGCTAGATTTATAAAACACTAACTAGTTTTCTCAAAACTAATTGTTGTGGATTCCAAATATTGTATCACATATCATCATAATGTATACGACGCTAAACATTTCAATTGATTTATCGAACACCCACAAATCACAGAGACCTCAACAACTTGAGCCTCATTAAAAACACCTAGAAAGTACCAAATATAACAATGGAGCAGCACAAGAAAAATGATGTCATATTGCCACAAAAGTGCGGCGGAACCGCGGCCAAACATGGGTTTAGTCCGCGGTTCCGCGGCTCTTTGATGGAATTGGCCCCTCGAATTTCTTGGGGCTCCATTAAATACCCTGCACGAATTTCTGCATATTTTTAATCTCGAAAATTTCAACTTTTGAAAAATCGACAAAAACTTGATAAAATCGGGCTTCGAAAAATCGATCGAACACTTTAATACAGTAAAGACTTTCTCTAATGTTCTAGCTTGGCTCTGATACCATGAAAGTCTACCCTAGCACCACCACTTGGTCAAAACCGGCATCATGCATGCAACTTTAAAATATTTAGGGTGCTAAGCTACACTAATTAGGATCAAACTAGACTATTAGGGTTTCTATGATGATATCACAAGATTTACACTAAGAGAAAGAAACTGCAACTTTGTAGATCGAGTCATTCTCTTCAAAAGCTCCGTGTAGTAGTCCACGCGACTCCACTTGGCTCCACTTGAAGTTGGATTGAAGCTTCCTTCGTGACCTTCGTGCCGAAGATGATCCACCCGAAGCTCCGCTAATCCAAGCTATCTCTTCACTAAACTATCTTTAGTGAAGGAAACACACTACACCAAAGTGTTAATCTAGTGCAGGATGGTGAACTAGGGGTATTTAGCTCACTAAGGATCCTCACAAGTCCTAGATTTCATAACTCATGCGAGTGTTAGGACTTGGAGGTGGAGGTGAAGTAAATAGAGAGAGCTAGAGAGATGAGCTCAAGAAATGGCTAAGGCAAAAATGAACCAAGTAAAGAATTTCTTAAAACCCTTACATTATTGAAGCAACCAATGTCCATCAATATAGAATTATAACCATGCTTCAATAGTGTAGGATGATGAATAAAAAATTCATCAAGCTATGCTTTGCACCATACCGTAAAAGTCTCCCCATTTCTTCACTTCATTTTCTATTTTCACAAAATAGAAAATCCAACCATGCTTCATATATATATATAATAAAGAAAATAATTAGTGAGCAATAATATTAGTTAACATATAATTATATCAAATATAAATATATATCAAATTATTAAATCAACACTTGATTTAATAATCTGGTTATATCACATATAACCGACTAATATCATTTATCTGTATATCACATTATCAAATCAATACTTGATTCAATAATCCGGTTATATCACATATAACCTAACCGATATCAAATAACCGCCAGATTAGAATACGGTATCACATACTCGTATTTAATCAGGCCTCCACACATATCAGCATATGTGCCCTACTTCGTTTCGCTTGAACTAGGAAACTTCTGTGTGGGACTCTAAAGACTCGTCAATACGTCAGCAGTAAGTAATGATCACATCAGTTACCCACAAGCCGTCAGCGGTACTAGCTGGACGTAACGGCTACCCAGGTATTGAGTGAATAGAAGATCAACAAGCAAGCTTGTCCAAACTCTCATGAAACCTATAAGTAACACTTATCGTACAGTCCGGTCTCTTCGTCTGATATGTCGCATATCGAGTCTAGGGGTGGAATCGTCAGACCCCATTAACTTGATAAGTCATGCCGATATATGGCTCATAACGATTCTAGAAACTACTGATAACTCTTACCAGTAAATCTCATCAGCCCTGGTCAGGCACTTACTGTTATAGCCAATCGAGCATAGCGCAACATCAACTCCCAATACCGGGAGAGACAAACCCCCTCCTATCGCTCATTGCCTCCATGTGACTCGGGACTGTACCCAAAATCCACCTGTTTGCACGACTCCTTTGAGCCGTGGTAGGGAGGAAATCAAAGCACGGTGGGAACCACACAAGACACTATGACGATCTCGGGTCTACAGACTAACCTGTACCAGTGTCACCAGAGAACTACTATCTGACGATAGGTATGGTACCATCTAGGAGTTCTCGGTGAGTCTTGTTCGGTGTACACATTCTCTAATGAGCACATGTGTACAATCTTTGATGTCAAACACCAATGGTTATGGGATCAACCATCACCCCATACAGGGTCAAGAAACGTACACACTAGTCTACTCTGGAATATAGATGCCCTGTCTCGATACTCACTCGACTAGGAACAATTAAAGGATGTGCTTGTGGGCAACACAAGTCCCAGTAGTATAATCCGCATCATAGTCCTGGTAGTCAAGCAAACATCCTAAGGGCTTTATCAACATGTATCAGAGAGACAGTATAATAATGCAAGTGTACATGTTAAGATAAAGATCAATCAGATAGCATACTATCATATCGAGCAAGAAAGTCCTCTATATATATGTTCAAGCATCCACTATATCATACAATAATGGCCTCTAGGGCATACATATTCCTAACACTAAGAGCTCAGTGGCTCTTACTCCGTGTCCAGTGAACGGAATCTTTGTCATCTTTCCTTTGAGACATGATTGATAAGTTGCATAAGACAGATATTCAAACAGATCCAAATATCCCTCTCTATGTAACTTCGTCAACCGTGTTTCATTGACATGACCTATTCTACAATGCCTTAAGAAAACTTGATTTAATTCTGGAGTCTTTTTTTAAGTGTGTTCTGGACATTGAAAACCTGGTGTTGATTTAATACGTATATATTATTGTCTAGTGTACCTGACCGAATCAAACCATGATTAAGGTGAATATTTACAACATCGCTTACAAATGTAAAATCATAACCTTCTTTAGATAGTAAAGATACAAAGATGATATTACATATTAAACTTGGTACATAAAAACAGTTATGCAAAACCAAAATGTGTCCACTTGTCAATCCTAGGTGATATTCCCCTACGGAAACAACAGCATCCACGCTCGCTCTGTTAGCAACCTTGAGGGTCATATTACCTGCCTTCAAAACTCTACGGCTTCTCATTGTCTGCAATGAATTACAGATATGAGATCCTGAACCGGTATCTAATACCCAGGAAGTGGAGTTGATTGACAAACAGTTTTGAATCATAAACACAGCTGAAACCGAAACCACAACTTGTTTCAAATCCTGGTTTCTGGCTTTCCAAGCCGTGCAATCCTTCTTCCAATGGTCTTTCTTGTGACAATAAAAGTATTCCTCTTTCCCTACTGTTGGCCCCAAAACTGTTGCTTTGCCATTTCCCTGTACCTTACTGACACCGCCTTTCGGTTGAGGGGGCTTCTTCTTCTTCCCCTTGGCTTTCGCCTTAGATTTAGAGAAAGAAGATTCCCTAACAAGCAAAGCGGGTGTCTCCCTGGTTTTCTTTAGGGTGCCCTTTGCACTCCTCAACATATTGAGAAACTCTGGAAGTGTAACTGCCTTCCCTTGAATATTGAAATTCAATATAAACTGGGTATAGGTAGAGGGGAGGGACTGTAGAATCAAGTTTGTATACAACTCGTTCTCTAACGTGGTCCCAAGATCCGCGAGCTCTTCAATATAGATGATCATCTTAAAGACGTGGTCCCCTACAGATGACCCGATAGCCAACCTTAGCTGAAATAATTTTTTTGAGGTCTCGTATCTTGTGATACGAGATTGCTCAACATATAAATCTTTAGGATGGCGGAAGATGGAAGCTAAGTCCATCTTCTCGTACCGCCTCTGGTGTTCATTATCCATTGAGGCCAGCACGAGGCACTTGGCTTTCTCATAGTCTACTTCCCATGTCTTACGGATCTCAATATTCGCGACAGTGGAATCTGGACCAGGGACGGTGGGGGCTTTAGTAGTAAGGAGGTAGCCCAGCTTGTCATAGGTAATGGCCATCTGGACATTCCTTAGCCAATCTTTATAGTTTAGCCCTGTCAATATATTTTTATCTAGTAGTAACTTAATCCCGATCATCTTGGTCGCTGCAATTAGGAGAGAGAAAAGAAACACTCAGCATGATACTCTTGCAAGTTTAGATTGGTTTTTAGTTTATCTAAACAGGATGGCTCCCACCATTTCCTCAAATTCTCCTTCAAACCATAAAAAAAGAATTAGTCGGGATTAATCGTACCCTACAATTCTTGCTTAACCTTTCGGCCAGGCTGGTGTCGGTACTTCGAGGGAGGTTTTACAACGCTTTCGCGAAGTTTCTTAATTAAATAACCTCTTTTCCCTGAAGGCATAGCCCCGCTAACACCGTTTTAGACACCTACTTGGTTTATAGCATTGATTGTAAAGTGAAAAGCTCTCCCGAGGAGCAATAAAACTCACGGTGGGATCGGGATCCAACTATCATTGTGTGACAACTTTGAAGGAATCCTACCAAAATTATCACACTCCATATGGTATGCAAAACTAGCAAGTTTCCTTTTCCTTTGAACTCCCGATGTGGATTTTTTCCCCATGTGCTTATGACCTTGACGAAGGCCAAAATATCATAAGACGCAAGTCAAGTTCTACCCGTCATTGTCCAAGTTAATCTGAACCCATTCATACAAACCCTTGACGATGGCCAAAATAGTTGTACGCCTGTTCCAGATTAACACATCTATCTATGCTACAGATGAATACCCAGCAGCTACCAATCACTATACCTTGGCGAAGGTCAAAATATATATTTTGAATACTACTGAATACCCATCTAGAATGATGGAGGGCTACGGCTGGTTTTGGCGAAAACCGTGAACGTAATGAACTTGATATAGTCGAAGGAACCATGATAGCTTTGAAAAGGAGTGGTTTAGGCTCCACATTTAAAAGTTATTTTTAAAGAAAACCGAGTGGTTTTGAAATTGTTCCAACGATTTAACTTTGGTTTGTTTTCTTTGCATTAAACAATATTAATGTTGTCCCGTCATTTAACCCTATCATTGCAGAAACAAACGAAAATAGAACGTACGCTTATGCCATCCGCATTCGCCATGGAGCCCCGTCATGCACCGTTAGGTTACTTAACTAATGGCAGAGCGGGGGCAAGGCTAGCACGGGTGCAAAACATAAGCAACGTTTATTTTATATAATCTATATATATAGCCATTCGTCTCACGCAATAATAGCCATTCTAGATCACAGATCACAGCACAAGTAACACACATAAATGTATTGAATATACTAGGATTTTCGTGTTTCGTTTAAGCCTATAACGAAAAACGGATTTCACGGTCGTGAAGAATAGCCAAACTTTCACCCTAGACCCCTACAGGTGCGGCAAACTACCCGCCAAATCCCCGAAGTGAAGCAACCTCCCTCAATGAGATGAGTAGGCCACTCGGTACTTCAAGAACCCGGTAGTTTGTGCACCCCATCTTGGGTCTATCCTAGGTGCAAGAAAAAGTAAATGAAATAATACAACGGTGCCTACAACCTCAACCCGGATGTGCCCCGCAAAAGAATATTACATCATTTTACAAATTCCATGAATGAAAGAAAAGAACACTCTTCCCACATCCTCCGGCTATTCAATCACGACGATCCAATACTTCATATCCACAAACCACAAATATGGTACTAGATATGTGCAACCCCTACTAATCGACGTATAGCAATTAGTCGATATTTAGAAACACATATACGAATTTAAAGTGAATAAACAATGTTAAAATTTCAATTTAGAAACACTCCGTATTGCCCAAGCACAAAGATAACAATAGATGAAATCTCGGCAAAATCAAATAATACCATAAATCCTAAATCCAAGATTACAAAACACCACAAGAAGCACGAGACAAAACTCTACAAGAAAGCCGGCCATAGCGGGAAAAATGCCAATTCCAGCGGTTTTTTCTTGGAGTTGGTGCCTCGTTTTTCTCAGGTGTTATAGTTACAACATAAGGAGCATTCTGCACTTGTTTAAAAAAAATTTAGAAGCTCTTTAAAAATCGACAGAAACTTGGATCAAGATTTTATCGTTTCGGAGTTATTTCGGTTTTGAAACTCTAAATTTTGTCTATTCAGTTAGTTAAGTGTTTGGGTAGTCTCTGATACCAGTGTAAGTGTATATGTGCTCCTTGCCGTGTCAACTATGGTTATGCGGAATCAAAAACTTTAAAACTTGAGCACAATACACTAAAATCCAAGGATACAAGCCCAAACACTACACTAAACAAACCCTAACTAGGAGTTTTAACTACTCGGTTGGGATTACAACCTTTATAGACGGTCCTTCAAGTCTTGAAAGTTAACTTCTCAAGCTCCTTCGGTTGATGGAATGAGCTCTCGAAGCTGATCTTCCGTGTCAAAGACGACCCACCCGAGGATGCCGATTCAAGCGATAGTTTCGTCCGAAGCAACTAAAAATCAAGTCTTGCTAAGACAATATGCTTATAGTGGTGTAGTTTATAAACTAGATGATCTCTTTTAATTCTCACAAATCATGTAAAGAAAAATGAGGAAGAAGATGAAGAGGTAGCAACTCAAGAATTTTCTTCCGAGTGTTGAAAAATATCAACCTCACAAAATATCTCTCTTTCATACTTATCCCTTCATGCTAGAAATAACGAGGTGGGTGGGCTAGTGACTCACTAAGGTGAGTCATAAGCCCACACACTTTTAAATTCAACCATGAAGGAATAAGTGAGAGAGTATAGCCACCTCATCAAGTATACATATACATACAAATATATAAATGCAAATGCATGTATATAAACAAGTATACTCAAACCCGTATGAATACGTATACCGTATTTCTACCAAAATACGAATACCGTATTTGTACCGAAAATACAAAATACGCGTATTCATATTTAGAAAGAAATACATGTATTTGTATCAAAGCACAAATACCCGTATTTATACAAATACACGTATTCGTATAAATACCGTATTCGTATTAAAATACAAATACCCAAAAGAGAGCAATATAATACTGGCATCAAAACTAGCTGTCTTTCAAACCTGCTAGTACTACTAAACCGTCCGATTAAAGCACGTATATAAATACACGTGTTCAATTAAACACCCCTGTGTAAAACCATACGCAAACTACACTATTTCGCCTGAACCGGGAAACCATCTGTGTGGGACTCTAAAGACTCGACAATACGCCGGCAGTAAGTTTAACCACAAGCACGTCAGTAGCACTAGCTGTACGTAACGGCTACCCAGGTATCTGTCGAAGGAAAGATCGACACGATAACTCGTCCGAAAACCCTACTGAGCCTATAGGTGACATTCTCCGTACAGTCCGGTCTGTTCGTCTAAGAGTATCGCATATCAGGCCTAGGGGGTGGTAAACGTCAGACCCCTAATAACGCAATAAGTCGTGTCGGTGTGGAGCCTAATACATCCTGAGAAACTACCGGTGTACCTACCAGTAAATCTCACTTGCCCTGGCCAGGGACTTTGTGTATTGGCCAGCCGTACACAGCGCGATATCAACTCCCAATCCCGAGAGAGACGAATCCCTTCTATCCTCTACTGCCTTGAAGTGCTTCGGAACTACACCCAACTACTACCTGTTTGCACGCCTTATTTGAGCCGTGGAAGAGTATTAATCTAAGTACAGTGGGACACACTCAAGACGAATAGTGATGTCAAGTCAATGGACTAACCTGTACTCATGTCACTGGGGAACTGCTAACTAGCGATAGGTATAATACCAACCAGCAGTTCCCAGCGAGTCCATCCAGTGTAACTCACAACCCAATAAGCACTTGTATACTATCTTTAGTACCGTATACCAATGGCTGCGGGACAGGCCACCTCCCCTAACGGGGATAAGAAGCGTATACACTAGCCTACTCTGGAGTATCGATACCATATCTCGATAATCCTACGACTAGGGACAAGTTTAAGGATGTGCTTATAGACTACCCAGCTCCCACTAGTGTGACTGCCATCACAACGCGGGTAGTCAAGCAAAGATCCTAAGGGCTCTATCAACATGTATTAGCGATACGTTAAATGAAACATATACACATGTTAAGATAGACTCAAACCAGATAGCATACTATCATATTGAGCAAGACTATTATTATATATGTATATATCCCAAGCTTCCAAAATATAATATACAATCCAGTACTATACAATAATGGACTCTATGGCATATATCCCTAACAAGTATTAGAGCGCGGCGGATATCTGGAAGATACCGACTGTGGTTGTTGATATTGATAGAGGACTAGTCTGACTAGACGGTGCCTATGATATCTGGATTTATGTGTCGGTGATAGACACGAGATTTATGAGATTTAGAGTGTCGATCTTGGATACTCATGTGTTGATATTTGCGTGATTCGTCGAGATGCGTTGTTATATATTATGCCATATAGTAGCCGAAAAGGACTGATCCATGGAACAGTACCTGAATATAATTTTCACATATCGATGCATGTAAAGAGGTTTCCAAATGAGCTATAGTTTCACTATTTTGACGTGTCTAGGACGACACAAGAAACTTTTAAACGGAAACACTCTTAAAACTCATTTCTAAAATGCGAGACGTATATTTTAAACAAAACGCATATAATACTTCATAAAACTACGGCTGCTACTTGTGCCGTGATATACATATCATACGGCTATTTTGAAAGGGTCTACATATATCTCTCGGCTACTTTATATATATTAATATTGATATGCTTATAGTACTTGTGCATGATACATATATTAGTACAAGATATGATAGTACTATATTTTTTTATGATCTAGGTAGATCGTTATGCATTTCGATTTCTACCTTGCGATATACTTTTATTCACTGAGTTGGCAACCCACCCCCGTTGTGCCCCAGTTTCTTGCAGGTTTGACCGTTCGGATCGGTAGCAGTTTGCTGGCACATTTCTTACTTCGGTGATTGCTTTGATTGGGGTTACATATTGGATCGTAACCACCCGTTGTATATGTATATTCTTTTGGATCTAGTTAAGACTCAATTGACCTAAACTTATATAATTGTGGACTTAGAAGCGAGACTTAAATGTTTATGTGTTTTTGGGTGTCGCACTCGTTTAGAGTCGACTTTATATTGTTGTTGGTTATATTTCGCTTTCTATTTCTTCGTCTTGGGAATCATATATTATCTGCGTGGTTGCTCCGCCGTTTGAACGTGAAAGCTAGCTCCCGTTGGGGATGCTTTATATATATTTTGTTTTGTATGTGGTTTTATTCAAAATTTATAAAGGAGGTACTGCCAGATTTTCAAACGACATAAGCGTTTTCAAACAAACTTGCTTATACTTTAAAAAAATAAACTTGATTCCATTTAATAATCGTTTTTTGAAACTTCACCTCCACTATTTTCATAAAAAGGTTTAGATTCCGGGTTTTTGGCTTACTTAGATCGCGTCAGTATCTTTAGATGTCACGTGATCTAAGTGCCGGTCACGTGCCGCTCACGGGTCGTGACAACCTAACACTGCATATGTGCCCCTGTAACCCGTTCTCGACCTCCAACTATCCCCATCGTCGGCCGTCCCTGACGATGACACCAATTCGAAATGCGCCACTAACTGAGAAGACACAGACTGAGTCTCCTCTCTCTCATACTGTGCGAGAACCTACTCGGATACCACTTGTTGTAATTTCTATGTCTGTGATCCTCGAAGGAATCACAAACCACTCCAAGAGTCGCACCGAAAAAATCTATCAGGATCGCGTGAATCGAATCTGTCTGAAAAATACTAACCGAAAAACTACCAAAAACACCCACAAGTTATCAAAAGTGCACATCAAACAATACAAATACAAGATTTTTCCTAGGTTTGGCACAACTACAGCTAATCCTGAAATCCGACGACAAAGCTTCCACTATCAAGAAAGGATTACATAAGAACTGTCCTCTCCGATCACCGTCCAATACAAAGAAATCTGTCACGCCCCACTTCCCGGTATACGGCAAGAGGACGCGACGCGGCCACTATGTATTTACTCAGAAGTAAATTTGCTAAGCGTAACTAAGCAATATAAATTAAAATACACAAGAGACAGGAATGTAAATAAACAGCAACTTTATTTATTAAACATTCTTTTACAAGTACAACTGAAATGTAAATACGTGAGTAGAAAGAGATGCCTAAACAATGGCATAACTGAAATGAAAATGTACAAGTGCCTACAGCTCTGGGTCAAATGCTAACTGCTCCAAATCTTCAGTGCCGGGCTTGATCTCCGATGAGTCCGAAACACATGACAGCATTCCAAAGAAAGAAGAAAAGGAATGTCGTCAGCGAACAATCACTCGGTAAGTCCCAAGTGTGAGTAGAGATAGAATAGACAGAAAAAAATATAACTTATAATGTTTGATTATATTGTTAACGCTGTTGTTTGTAGCTTGGTACAGAAAATGCCAGTGTATACGAGAGAAGTCCCACTATTCCGGAAACTAAGGTATACTGAGCACAAGGAACCGTTCAGCCACGGTACAACGGCAATGGATATTCAGGTTAGGTGTATTATGGTTAAAGTCTCGTGCCAGTTCTAACACCTTCCGTACCAATCTACCCCTTAAAAACCCCGCGATATCTTTTGTATTGATTGTATTGTTTTGTTATATAGATGGATGACTTGTCGAAACCATGATATCAGTAAATGGAATGGATATAAATGGAGAGTCATGTAGACGGAATATATCCATGGTTCGGTTCAATCAATATAGATTGAATAGACGGATTCATGGATTCATGTTGTATTGTAGTTTATACTTGAATCATATTCAAGTCAGATTGATTAGATTGAGACTCGGTCTGAGTCGGATACTTTGAAAAGAACTTGAAATCCTGAATTAGTTTTGATGTTATCGGTAACTGCTGCACATGAACGGCAGGATTTGTGTCTTTTTTCAAGACAATTACCGTGTTGATAACACCGTTTGTTAGATTGTCTACCTTAGATAGGCAAGCACCCATATTCTCCGGCTCCTTAAAGCTCAAGAGAACTGGTCCTGCTTAAACCTATGTTTATTAGGGTCCTTGTTGTAATTTAGTATAACTTGAGGGGGTTTTATGTAAAAATAATTTTGGTATAATTTCAAAATACACCTCAAGTATTTAATTATCATATTTAGGGTTTTCATAAATGTATATTTTATAAATTTGAAATTTCTAGTGAATAGAACCTGGTTTTCCTACTATACGGTATTTTATTGAAATATCGGTATTGTTTTGTATTTGGATGGTATTTTCATGTAATGGTGATTCCTTTGATTTAGAAAACTTGGAATATTTATATAATATAATTAAAATAGATATTTTGATAATAGTTATATACATATATATTTAATGAAAATAAATTTTATTTATTTTCTTATAGAAATCTCATTTTCTAAAGAAAAATGCATTAAAATTCCATTGAAATCGAATGCACCTTTCGGAGGTCTATATCTCGCTCTACTCGGCCCGAGGATGTGCGATAACCCGTACCATCGCGAACGGGGTCCCCAAAAGTGGGTTGTAGAGACGCAATTGCAAGAAATTGTTTAATACACTTTTTAAAGAAATGGTTTTGCAAGTTAATGGTATTTATTTGTAATGTCGTATTATCCCATAATTATATTCCCAAAACTTCATCGTGTTATGTCAAAAATGTGTGTTGTGATAAGGTAGGTCATTATCTCGTGAGTTGTCTAAAAGTAATACAAGTAATATGTTGTTTTATGTCGAAACTAAAGTATGTGGTATTTTACCGTAAAAATACGATAAAAGTTGCAATAAAAATTATTTTGATATGAAACTTGTTTTAAGGTGTTTGTTAATGTTTGTTAAACATTATATGTGAGTATGGTATTAATTATTTAAGAAAAATAACATTTTTAAAGAAAAACCAAATCGGAAGTCGGATTAACTCCGTTTCCGTCGGGTTTTAGAAATGAAAGATTTTAAGATAGTAGAAGAGAGGGGGAGAAGGGACTTACTGGCTATTGAACAATAGAAGGGAGAGGGGAAGGCTAGGGAAGTGTCGGGGTGTCGTTTCGTTGCCGGAATCTCCTTGGAACGTCGCCGGAACTTCACCCTTCGCTAACTCCACTTGCACACTGAAGAACTTGAGAATTTTTGAGAGGTTTGACAGGGAATTTCTGAGTGAGGGTGTGTGAAATGGAGTGTGGTATTTATAGGGAAAATTAGGTTTAGAGGGTTAAAGAATGCATTAAAAATGGGATTAAAGGACATTTTATTGTTCTCTGGATGAATGCAGAGTAAAAAAACAACATGGGAGTAGTGGGGTAGGCCAAGGGGTGCTCGGGCAAAAATATCAGAGCATTACCTACGGGGGGAACCGGCGGTACCGGGCTTTTTGTTGATTTCGCCGGTCGAAATCCGGTGGAATGGGGTTGGATCGTCCCCACGTGTTCCTCACGCTTCGCATACCCTCATGCACATGTTTATTTATTCTGTAACTTATCATATTACGTGTAGTGCACGTACTAACTCTTGGGCTTCTAAAATATTAAAAGAAAATTAAATAAAAAGATAATGTGGTTAGGAGGATTCGATCACAGGGGCTACGTCACAGCAATGCAAGGCTTTAACGATGTGCTACAAGTACTTTCTTGCTGTTCTAGAGTAAAACAAATACTTATAGTGTACACAGGATTTGCAAATACCCCAATTATATATTAACTTTTAAACAATTTTCTGTAGATTGAAATTGGAGTTGTTACAAAATCTCAAGCCCTCACAAACACCGCTCCTTTATCTCCCTCTCTCTTGGTTCTACGGCTGCCTCTTTTTTAATTATAGAGAAATATTGGCAACCCTTTTCTTAAAACCTACGCTAATTGGTTTTATATTTATAACCTACATCAATTTAGAGATAAGACTTAGATTTAAATTAGGATTACAAAGAGATAAGCTTTATATTTATAGCCATATTAAAGATTAATTTAAATCTCAATAATCGACTTCTACTCAATCTGGGCTTCAAATCTTGGCTAATTAAATCAAAATCTAACATTTTGTACTTAAATCGTATTTTAACAATAGAAAATATCAACAGGATATTATATAGTAACTTACCCTTATTTTGTTCCTAAACCAAATTTCTCTAGAAAATAATAATTCTCTATGGCTAATAATGACTGATCCCACCGATCAAAGAGCCGGTCATTGGAAACAGTCGCATTAACTATCATAACATTCATAATTTATAGCGAATACAGAAGGTGAAATTACATCTTTACTTTACGATGTAAGGTAGGCTAAATCTAATAGATATATACTCTTCCTAGCAATAAAAATGGTCAAGGTTCTAAATGCGGAATGGCCGCTGATATCATAATCATATCGGATAGATGTTTGATTTATCATATACTGCCAATATATGGGCCAGTATCGCCATATCGTTAATGTATCGACAAAAATATATCGGTTTTATCATACCACGAGATGTCCCCATACATTATATAGACGATATTTGATCCAATAAAGTGTGTGTAAAGTGTTTCTGAATCTAAGTGTGTAAAGTATTTCTGAATCTAATATTTATTAATTTTTTTAAGATAAGTTTATCACAAATAAATACTTGCTCTTATTGGTACACAGGAGACTCTCAAGGAGCTGAACAGCATTTAGGATTGTTATGCTTGTGATGCTAATAATTGGTGGTGGCACTGATGAAGCTCTAGTACTCAATGTCCAATGATGCCTGGTGCATTTTGTATGAAGCCTTTAATATCAAAAGCATCAGCTGTAGCCTTTGAAATGACACCCTGAAAAAAGAATAAACCACCCAGAGAAAATAGAAAAATTAAATTACTAAAATAAAATGAAAACAAAAAAGAGGGTTTTTATCAGGTTTGGCAATGCAACATGGCTCACACTATAAAGCTATATTACATGTAGTTGATGTTAGAAGCCTAAAAAATATGAACTTTCCATCAACTGAATGCAAATAGAAACAAAAACATCTTTCTACAAAATGTGGTCATTTTCTGGGCTAACTTCTCTCATTGTGATCTAAAATAAATAGAGCACCAATGAGAAGTAGCTCAGTTGGTATGGGCACTTCCCCTCTTGGGGAGAGTGCGGGGTTCGAACCCAAAAAACCCCAAGAGGGGAAGTGGCCAAAAATTAACGCTTTCGGGGCAAATTCGTGCCCCTGGGTGAGTGTGTGTTATGTGTGGTGTGCGTGGGTGTGTTGTGTATTTAGGTTAGGGCTTACGGGTCAGTGCCAAAAAAAATAAAAAATAAAAAGGGTCTCCATGAATAACCCCTTGTCCAATTTGAAAATGACTACCTAGCTCGGTTGGATCTATCATGTTCACTTGGATCATACACTTATCTAGGAAACTGACTAATTGGGAGATAAATATTACAAACCTCAACCTTATTTAGTTAACAAGATAGGTAAGAACTTGAAAATCGAAATCTCTTACATAACAACTAGCTACATTGTTGATAAGCTTACTCTTAAGGAATAACTAATCAAATCCTTCCACAGTTCTAACCTATTTGGTTAAGGTAGACGGTTGATGAAAAATTTTCGTGTTTATATAAAGTTAGTTGATATATCTCAAGCAAAAGTTCGAGCAAACAAGAAGAGTATACCTTTTCTGTTATGATGCCACTTATCAAATTCGCTGGGGTTACGTCAAATGCAGGGTTCCAAACATCAATACCATTTGCGGCTACTTGCTTCCCAAGACCACCTTCAGAATTCAATAATTCCTTAGCTGATCTTTCTTCTATAACAATTTGGTTGCCAGATGAAATTGAGAGATCTATAGATGTTATCGGTGCTGCCACGTAAAATGGTACGTTGTGGTGAAATGCGCAGAGAGCAAGGCTGTAAGTTCCAATTTTGTTTGCAGTGTCACCTAATCGATGGATTATGTTATTTATTTATTTAAAGAAAAATGAGAATGTAAATAAATTTCAAAATCAATCAACTTGTATATTTTGATTACTTGCACAAAACGCCCCAGTAGATAACCCGCTATTGCACTAATGCATTCCTGCTGCTCATTGACCAAAACCCTTAAAGCTAAACACTCAAATTCCACTCTAAACATTTGAGATCTAGAGTTAAATTAGAGGATTGTTTAGAGTTGAGTTTCAGTCTTTTTGAGGTTATCGTCGATGTGCAGAGGGGGTGAATGCGCTAATAAATCATTGGAGGGGGTATAAGTGCTGTTCGGGGTAAACTACCAAGGGTTTTTGTACAATTAACCCTATGTCTTTTCAATATACCATTAGCAGCAATGCGATCAGCCCCCACAATGACTACATTAACACACCCAGCTTTCATCAACGCAGCTGCTGCAGAATCTGCTATCAGAGTTGCGGGGATTTTTTCATGAACCAGTTCAAAAGCTGTTAGTCTGGATCCCTGCATACAGTTTAAAAACGTTATTTGATATATAAAAAAAGGCAAGCACTAATATATAGTTATTTAGTATTGTCAGTTGCTGTCAGTATTCTTATTGTCCCTGACACTACACCAAAACTCCGAATGTTTTTTTGGGAGATAATGGATAGGGCCAATAAGACCTAGCCTAATAAATCATTTTATAAAAATAATGAAATGAGAAAATTTTCAAACTACAACTTGAAGAGTTTAACAATAAAATTATTGAAGAAATTCCAACTCTGAAAAAGGAACAAAATTCAGTTAGGTTTTAATTCACATTCGGTCAGCATTTGTCAGCAAACAACCAAACTCTGAAGTTGCGGTGAAGGTCAAAGGAGATACCTGAATGTCTTCTAAAAGTTAAAGCCTGGACTTTTGGGCAGCGATGCTACCTCTTTATCCATTTATTTTAAATTAGCACCAGGTGTCATATCACAGTCCCTGAAACTACACCAAAACTCCAAAGCTATGGTTAGAGTTGCGGGGAATACTTTTTTTATTCTCTCAAGTATCATACAGAAACATAGAAACTTGAAAAATTACAGGGATTTTAAAGGAATTGAATCTAACAAAAATAAAGTTTTACCATCATGTCTGATCAGTCAAACGGACAAATTAAATTAGAGAATCATCATGTCAATACGCTTACCTGGTTAAATGGTCGTGTTTCAGTGCAGTAGGCCCTTTCCAAAATACCTTCAGAATGAAGTGCACGAATCACTCCAAGGGCAGTTCCAAATCCAGCAGTGGCAAGACTATTGATATAAACAAATGAATTTAGTTGATCTGATGATAGGAAACCTCACCAATCGATTAATTTGGTGAATATCAATAGGGAATAAAATAAGATCACAACCTGCCAGTATTGCAATGAGTTAGCACGGATAGAGATTTTGAATCTTTTAGATGGGATCGAAGAATGTCTACTCCATGAAACCCAATTGCTTTGTTTGTTGTGACATCATCAATAAGCATGGCTTCGGCAGCACTGGTATAAATCTGACACAAATAAGAATAAAGGATTGATAAGCCATTGCATAAGGTGATCAGGAGGCACTTGCTACCATCTCAACCTTGCAGATAGAGAAAGCAAGTTTTTCAGTTGGTCAATAAATGCAACAATCAATGAAGAATACATCAACTTAACTTTAATGGTTTTATTGCAATTTTCATGAGAGATTATCATATCTATAAGGAAATGGGTAGAAACATTGTAACGTCCCTTGAAGTTAGCAGTGTGTCATGTGCAGACAAATTTATGTCTCAAGTGCTATGGACGAAATACTAATTTTAAGTCAAAAAAAATATCTAGCGGCAGTATCAAAGAGGTCATTGACACATTTAAGCCTACTGTTTCAAACTAAAGATATGACATCTGTGAACAAACAATATCATGGAAGCATATTAGTATATTACCTATAAACATCCAAAAGGAGATGATGCATGAAACAACATATATTCACAAAACAAGTGCATACATTTGGGAATATTGCAGTCGATAAAGTCAATAGCATACAACTGTAGCATATGTCGCCACATATAAAGGCAAGAACATACTTGTATGCAATATAAGGTTTTGTTCCTTCAAGTATTTCAATGAGCTTCTAATTTTGTTTAAAGCTCATAGGAGAAAACAGGATTCTTAGCTAACCCCAGATTTTAGGATAAATGCTTTGTTAATGTCCTAAAATTTTCTTCTATGTCATGAGGAGCTTATAGACTGAACAATTCCAAGCCAAGTATCAAGCCTCCCGACAAGTTATATTCAACACTCTGAGAGAGTCAAAATTTAATTATGCTAAAACATTGGGAATTTTGGGGTTTCTGTGTGCAATACAACAAACCATGTATATTTCATCCAAGTATATTAATGAAACCCAAGAAATAGAAGTAAAAGATCAATAAGGATTGTTTGTTGTGTTCTGCACTGGATCTCAGATGTCCCGGAGCTTTTGAATGCACATGCACATCTGTACAGAATATTTAGATGTAAGGAATCTATACAAAACTATTGGCTATAATGCCCTCAAGTCAATTATTGCAATCGCAGGCAGGAGATTATGATAATTGAGTGGGGACCTATACGGGTAGAACAGTTTTACTCGACATGATAGTATGCTATCGGGTTCATCTCTATCACATATATATGTAATATGTGGTATTACGGATCACTATTACATATTGATAGAGCCCATGTGATTCTTGTTTGACTGCCATGGTTATTGTGACAATCACACTTGTGAGAACTGTGTAATATATAAGCAAATCCTTAAATGTCCCTAATCGTGGGAATATCGAGACTGAACATCGATATTCGAGAGTAAACTAGTGTATACGTTTCTTAACCCCGACGATGGACGATGGACGATGGTCGGTCTCAGCCATTGGTGTTAGTCACCAAAAATAGTATACAGGTGCTTATTGGGTTATGAGTTACACTGGACGGACTCGTCCGTAATATGCTAGATGGTATTATACCTATTGTCGGATAGCAGTTCTCAGATGACATGAGTACAGGTTAGTCTGTCGGCCTAAAATCATCATTTGTCTCGTGTGAATTATCACCGTGCTTTGATTACTACCCTACCATGGCTCAAAAGAGTCGTGCAAACATGTTTTAGTTGGGTACAGTCCCGAACCACATGGAAGCGATGAGCGGATCGACAGGGATTCGTCTTTTCCGGTACTGAGGGTAGATGTCGCGTTGTGCATGGGTGACCATCACCAGAAATTCTTGGCCAAGATAGATGAGATTTACTAATTTGGATCAGCAGTTTCTCAATGGATGATGGAATTCACACCGACACGAAATATCGAGTTATTAGGGGTTTGACTTTATCCACCCGCTAGACTCGATATGTGATACTCTTGAACGAACAGACCGAACTGTACGGAGATTGTCACAGACAGGCTCAGTAAGGGTACGGATGAGTTTGCTCGTCGGCCTTCTTTTTGTTCAATACCTGAATAGACGTTACATACAGTTAGTGCCGCTGACGTGCTTGTGATTAAACCCACTGCCAGCATATCAACGAGTCTTTAAAGTCACACACAGGGGGTTTTCCCAGTTCAGGTGAAATGATGTAGTGTCCATATATTGATACGTACAACGTTCCGATTAAATAAGTATACTAGCTACACAGACTTTAATCAGACGGATGATAATACTGGCAGACTTAGGATTAACCCGGATTATTAAATCAAGCACTGATTTAATAATTTATACACACACACACATATATATGTATATGTATTTTGATATGTATATTCTAGTATAATGTTCATTGTATTTTTCTATCTCTCGGATATTTGTATTTTGATATAAATACGGGCATGTATTTGCGGGGGCATATTTTTGTAAACATACAAAAATACTTCTAAAAGGTTGACAACTCATATTGTTTTTTCCATTTAATTTATAATGGAAATGGGATGTCATGCAAGGTGGCAAGGGGTATGGTGAGAAGAATGGCAAATGAATTGATTAATTCATTTGTAATCACTATTCAAGCATGATAGGATTCATTATTTAAAAAAATTATTTTATCAAAAAACAAAAAAAATCCTATGCTTGAATTGGGAGGGGCTCTCATTTTTCTCACCCATGGCAACTTCTCTTTCTCTTTGCGCTTGAGCTACTCCATCATTTTCTTCTACCTATGTAATGAGAATCAAAAAGAAAAATGAGATGGAAAAATACTAGAACACTACACTATATCCTAAGCATTCTAGATTAGCAACCTAGGATCTTTAGTTACTTCATTTTGATGAAGTTGAAGTTTAGACCTGGTTCTCTCGGGTGGATCATCTTCGGCAAATGAAGACCGGTTTGCAAACGCGATCCGGAGCTCTTGAGAGCTTGCTAGAGTCCAACATTGGAGCTCTTGAAGAAAACTTAAGGATGTGAGTATTCTACACATAGTAGATTAGCATAGCTCACTAAGTTTCTGTTTACAAGTTCTAGCACTTTAGTTTTGATTCATGGTTTTGGAACTTTAGCAGACTAGAAATTTTTTAAAATCCATGTTGCTAGCTTATAAAATTAGCTTGCTAGTGTGCATGAGTTCCCAACAGTGGTATCAGAGCCAGGCTAAAGGCTAGACTTGTTTGCACGAAGTTAAAATATCGATTGAAGAATTTTTTCCGATTCACAATTTCATTTTAGTGCTTGTTGTTTGGATTTTCAAAGATGCTTAAAAAAATTCCGAGACCCTTAAAAATATGTGCAAGTTATTTATGGCCCATGGAAAAAATTTAGGGGCCTGAAGACAAAATTTGGATGCTAAACAGCCGCCAAATGGGGCTTTTTAGGGCTAATAACGGCCAAATTTTGGCTTTAGGCCGACAAATTTTTTCCAATGGTCCAGCACTTGGAATTGTGATTTTTGGCATGTTTTGTTTTGGCACAGATGTGTTTGAGTATTGTTAGTGCTTGGGGTCATTGCGGAAAGTTTTAATCAATCGAAATTTTAAATTTGTATTTTTCTGTGCTTTTGTTTCTACGACCGTGAATATCATAGCGCGGTATAATCTGACTGATTGCTATATGTACAATCAGACGGGTTTACAAACATGATATTCGCGTTGATGTTCTGTGTTATTCTATGATTATGGTTGTGTTGGATTGTCGCAATTGATAGCCCGGTGTACATAGTATTAGATAGTTCCGTGATGTTGTGTATATTCATATTGCGTAGCGAGTGTCCGACATGTGGACTGGCGTCATCGCGGCTTATATTATTCTTTAGGACGCGTCCCGTTTGCCCTGTTTGCGGACGTAGTCACTGTTGTATATTCAGGTTTTCATTACATGCACTACGATTACCCCGCGACGAAGTGTTTGAGTAGCTGGGATCTAGAGGGCAACGGGCCTCCATCTCATGGTGTTGAGACCGGGATGCTTTACTCTAGAATTTACGGATTACTCGCCGTACTCGTAGGGGTATAGGATTGACCCGTGGAGGGATGCCCAAATCACAGGATTTTGGAAGTGTTGGGTGGCCCAATCACTTTGTTGATTGGGGTTGTCTCGCTTCTACGATTAGCGAGTGGCTTGCTGCACTTATAGGGGTCTAGGATACGATACTACGAGCTATCCACACAACCGGAAAATTACATTTCATATTTAGCTCCATTGAAATGTAATTTTCCTAATTTATCCGCATTTCCATATTGTGTTTGCTTCCGCTGTGATTCTATGTTTGCTATATTGTCATGCGTGAGACGAATGTTCATATATATATATATATATATATATATATATATTAGACGCTATATATGTTTTGCATCCGCGCTAGTCTTGTACCCGCCCTGCCGTAAGTTAAGTAACCTTACGGTGAAGAACCGGGACCTGTAGCGAATGCGGATGGCATATGCGTGTGCTTATTTTCGTTTCTTTCTGGTATGATATGTTAATTGATAGGACTGCATTAATTCTGATTAATACAAAGAAAACAAACATAAATGATATTGTTGGAACCAATTTTTAAAAACTATAGACGTTTCCTTTTGCTTTGGCTTTGCATAAAGGTATTTGGTTAGGTATATTTTGCACCTCATTCTACGAGGAAAGAGCCTTGATCTCTTCACAGAGAGTTCACTTTTAAGCAAAAGTTTATATTACTAGTTTTAAAAGCGGAACCTAAACCACTACATTTTAAAGCCACTCAAGTTCATTCAACGATATCAAGTTCATTACGTAAAAGGTTTTCGCCAAAAACTAGTCGTAGCCCTCCGTCACTTCAGATTAGTATTACTTAGTAATCGTGCTACGTCTGTCGTTGCTATTCGCCGAGATGTAGTGTGTGGCAGCTCTGTAATATTTTTCTGTCGTATGGATACGTGGATTGGTTAGAACATTCGTATGACTTTGTTGATCATTCGTCAAGAGTCGTGCAGATGGGTTTAACGCAATCAAGATAGTAACGAATTGAACTTGACTAAAACCCTTGATTTGTTGATCATTCGTCAAGGTCCTTGGGTCCTAGGGGTAAAAACCATATAGGAAGTTTCAAATATAAGGAAAACTTGCCAAGCATGCGCATACCTTCTGAAGTGTGGTAATTTTGGTCAGCTTCCATCAAAACTAGCAAACAATGATAGTTGGGACCCGATTCCCACTGATGAATGGGTTTTAGTTCTCGGGAGATTTTCATTTCACAATTAGCTAACATATTATGTGTCTAGAAAGTGTTGACGAGATTACGCTTATACGGAAACAGGTTTATTTAATTGGGTCTGTTCGCAGGGGGGCCTCTCTCGGAGTAGCAACACTGACCTGGCTAAACGGTTAGCGAACTTGTAAGATGTATATGATCCCGACTAGTTCTCCTTTTAGAATTTGAAAGAGAATTCGAGAAAAACAGTGGGAGCCATTCTGATTAGATAAAGTGATTAATCA
This sequence comes from Agapanthus africanus, assembly GCA_030015575.1. NCBI lineage: Eukaryota > Viridiplantae > Streptophyta > Magnoliopsida > Asparagales > Amaryllidaceae > Agapanthus > Agapanthus africanus. The sequence goes on from CM057347.1 coordinate 401,475,454, forward strand.
ATCTAATCTTGATAGAATGCACGCTGAGTGTTTCTTTTCTCTCTCTCTAGATTACGACCATGGCGTACCTTAAACTAAAACTCTTGAACCAAGTTAACAAAACTTTCTTACACACTTAGATTTTGGATTGTCATGATTCATGACAGAGCCGCATATATCCCTGTCACTCTTACTTCCCTTTTGCATCTCCATAACACTATGTATCGCTACGAAGATCCATATTGCTTGGGTATGCCATCGTAAACTTACAAACTCGAAAGAAACTTGTTTCAGTTCGAGAATGGATTTCGGTTCTGGAGAAATTGAATAAGATTATTCAGTTGTCTTTTCTATTTACCTTCTCTCATGTTGTGAGGACTCGTAGCATTATGAGAGTACACCTATTACGTTTATTGGATGGTCTTCTTCCAAACCTTAGGCAGGTGCCGAAGAATAGGAAAAGAAGAAAACTAATTAGCCTAAGTATGGTGTATAGAACGTAAGATGTAGAGAGATAAAAGGGGTTGAAGTGAGGACAGAAAATTGTGACTACCGTCATTAATCTGGATAGTGGAAGTGGCATTACTAGGAATATCTGGCCACCCCCTCGAAACATTTTCATGTTTCAGTTTTACAGTGCGGTGTTAATTGAAAATTGCTTTCCCAATTAGATTCTGACTCTAGGGGTATATATTTATTAGACTTGATTCTCACATCTGTATGGCGTTACAGATTCTTTGTGGGAGTAGAATATTGGGAATTGGGTGATTAGATTCTCAATATCAGAATTCTTTGTAATTGATGATATTTGAGGAAGTCGTCTGGGTTTTGCCTAACGGCAAATATTTGGTTTTGAATATCCGTTATGCATCAATTTCAAATTGAAATATCTGTACGTTTATTTTATAAAGTGAGGTATAACTTTTGAAATTATGTTTATGACATTTATCTATATCAATTGATGATTAGGTAAGGTGCATTCAATAATGGTGTAATTCTTCTTAACCATAACAAAGTTTTCAACCTATGACGCACAGGGTTCGAGAACTTATACAAAGAATTATATGTTGTCCGATGTCCATTAAGACAAGGGATTGGTACTCGTACTATATTCCGTTTACTTATGATTTTTCTGGTTTTAGACATGTATTTCATTGAAATACAAGATCCAAATTTTGAGAAGTTATAGATATAAGAATAAAGTAGAGAACCATGTGTTGGAAGTATCAGGATTCTTCGAAGTAATCGAAAATGTAGATACTTATGCTGGGTATTCTGCCTTAAGTAATATATTTGCGAACTTGCTTCCCTCTCAAGTAACTAATCCATGGGTGCGCTCCTTAATGAGTAATGATGCACGGCCTTTTTCCATTTAGTCGATATGCACAGGAAACAACTGCATGTCTTTTGAATCTGATTCCAATTAAATTAGTGTCTTTGTTTCTATATTGGATATAGAATGGATTCATATTTTAACGAGGTTAAGGTATAAGGAGTTGTCCGCTTTATACTAAAAACTAGAATCCGGATAAACTCAAAGCACGTTTCAGTAACAGCGGTTTCTGAATTATCCCGGATTTTGACGAGGGTTAACATTCTACCATTTACAAGGTCAATAGTTATATTGTTCTTGACTGCCATCTCTTTAATAAGATGAATTCTTTTCAGAAAACATTAGTGAGAGTATGGTAGAACTGAAAATCATTTCAGAACCCACAAACGGTTACTAAATATTTAGTAAAAGCTAAAGATTCGATTGGATTCGACAATCCATTTGCCACTCCACAGATTTAGTAAGTAACCTCAGCCATCCGAGACGTACTTCGGTCTCCTCAAAGATGTTGACAAGGAGGTTTTGATGATCCAAACTTATCACTATTGTTGTCCTAAACTATGAGATATGGCAGGTGGATGACTATAACGTCATTCTAAATTGAATTTAGAAGTGCACGTGTATATGACTCTACCAGAGGGATGTAGTCAGTGGGAGCAGCAGAAGCGTGGTGGGCAAGATGCTTATGTCTATTTACATACTAAAGCAAGAAGAGTGGAGAAGGGTCATCTATTCTTGATGTGACAATCATAGTGTTTGATTTCATCAAGAATGACAGATAGACCTGGTAAGAAGCTTGAGTAGGGAGTACTGTCCTGGTTTTTGTATGGCATACTCCTATACGAAGTGATGTTCCTATACTATGATCGGTTATACTGTGGTTGTCACATGCGTTTTTTCACATAAGATCTGGACAAAATATCAGGAATTCTGGTGACTGGATCTATGGTTTTAAATCTAGATTTGGAAAGTGTCCCAATTCGGGTACTTTGATACTATTCTAAATTGTTTTAGAATGGACGACTCCTGACGTCGTGGTGTACCCGCAGGTGATGGAGTCACCCTCTCTAAAAAGATGTCTTCTAGACTGATGAGGAGATGGATTTGCATGATTGACATATCACTTGCTTAGGCAATTGAGTCAATCATGAGATGTCAAATACTACACCAGATATTGCTTTTGCACTAACTGCAAAAAATAGATATTAATTCAGTCCTGGAGAAACATTGGGAAGCGGTTATGAACATGAGAGGATGTTCTTAGTATATAGTAACAACAGCCTCTTGTGGGAGGCGGTTATCGTTTTAGGCTTCCAAAATGACCTGGATGATAGAGTGGCTGTCAGAATTAATAGTTTGCCCTCTTTTGAGATGCAGTATATTGGATAGGTTCTAAGCAAGATACTGAGGTAGTCATGGCGGTGGGTGCTGATTACATCAGCAAATAGATACAGCCTAAGTAGTTTGTTGGATTTAGATGTTCATTTATGAACATGGTCTCATCAGCTACCCAGGCAAATTCTAAGGCAAGTATCGCTCATTTCGGAAGATAGTTGTTCTCCGCGAAGTTGAGATATAGAGAGATAAAAATAGAAACATTAGAGCGGATCCACTCACTGAGGCTACTTTTCGAATGTGAAGGTTTCACAAATATGCTTTACGAGACTGATTAGTATAGAAGTTGGGTGATCTGTAGCATACGGGCAATGCGTATGCGACACCGTAATAATTAACCTTAAGTGCAAGTAGGAGATTGTTAACTATAGTGCACTCAAGTCAATTATTGTAATCGCCGGCATGAGATTATGATGATTGAGAGAGAAATTATACAGGTGGAACAGTTTTACCCGAGATGATAGTATGTTATCTGGTCCATCTCTATCATTATGTACATGTATTATGTGGTATTACAGATCACTATTACATGTTGATATAGCTCATAGGATTCTTGTTTGACTACCAGGGTTATTATGGCGATCACACTTGTGAGAACTGAATAGTCTATAAGCAAATTCCTTAATGTCCCTAGTCGTGGGAATATCGAGACTGGTTATCGATATTCCAAAATAGACTAGTTTATACGTTTCCCAACCCCGACAAGGGGCGATGGCCGGTGTTAGCCATTGGTGTTAGTTAGTCACCAAAGATAATATATATGTGCTCATTGGGTTATGAGTTACACTGGACAGACTCGCCGGAAACATGCTAAATGGTATTATACATATTATCATATAGCAGTTCTCAGATGACATGAATACAGGTTAGTCTATCAACCTGAGATCGTCATTTGTCTCGTGTGAATTCCCACCGTGCTTTGATTACTACCCTATTACGGCTCAAAGGATCATGCAAACAGATTTTAGTTGGGCACAGTCCCGATCCACATGAAGGCAGTGAGCGGATCGTCGGGGATTCGTCTCTCCCGGTATTTAGGGTAGATGTCGCGCTATGCACGGGTGGCCATCACCAGAAATCCTTGGCCAAAGTGGATGAGATTTACTGATTTGGATCAGTAGTTTCTCGGTGGGTGATAGGTTTCACACTGACATGAAATATCACGTTATTAAGGGTCTAATTTTATCTATCTCCTAGACCCGATATGTGATACTCTTAGACGAACAGACTGGACTGTACAGAGATTGTCACAGACATACTCGGTAGGAGTACGGATGGTTTGCTCATCGGTCGTCCTTTCGTTCAATACCTGGTTGCCGTTACGTACAGCTAGTTCTGCTGACATGCTTATGATTAAACCCACTGCCAACGTATTAACAAGTCTTTAGAATCCTACACCGAGGTTTTCCAAGTTCAGGAGAAATGATGTAGTGGCCGTATATTGATACGTGCAGAGTTCCGATTAAATAAGTGTACTAGCTACACGGACTTTAATCGGGCAAATGATAATACTAGCCGGCTTAGGATTAAACCGAATTATTAAATCAAGTACTAATTTAATAATCTATATATATATGTATGTATGTATTTTGATATGTATATTCTAGTATTATATTCATTATATTTTTCTATCTATCGGGTATTTGTATTTTGATACGAATACGGGCATGTATTTGCGGGAACGTATTTTTGTATACATACAAAAATACTTCTAGAAGGTTGACACCTCATATTGTTTTTTCCATTTAATTTTTAATGGAAATGAGATGGCATACAAGATGGCAAGGGGTATGGTGAGAAGGATGGCAAATAAATTGATTAATTCATTTGTCATCACTATGCAAGCATGGTAGGATTCTTTATTTGAAAAAATTCTTTTATCAAAAACCGAAAAAATCCTATGCTTGAATTGGGAGAGGCTCTCATTTTTCTCACCCATAGCAACTTTCTTCTCTTGCTCTTGCTCTTGAGCTCCTCCTTCATCATTTTCTTCTACGCTCTCATGTGATGAGAATCAAGAAGAAAATATGATGGAAAAATACTAGATCACTGCTGGGTTCCTTAGCACCCTCACTATATTTTCTAAGGCATCAAGCATGTAATTTTATAAAAATCTAGGGTGCTAAGAAACCCGGACTAAGAATCTACTTAGAGAATTAGGGTTTTACTTAGCAAGTAAACAACTTTACTCTAAGTGAACAAGGAATACAACCTTTGTAGACCGGTCCTTCATTTCTAAAACTCCGTGTAGTAGTCCCTTAGTTCCAAGTGGTGGCCTTCCGGACTCTCGTTAGGCTCCACTAGACGAAAGGAACGAGCTTGCTCAAAGATTTTCGAGACCGAAAATGATCTACGTCGAAGAATCGCTAACTCAAGCTATCTCTTCACTAATTGATGAATTAGTGAAGAAACAACCTATACTAAATGGCTAGTTTAGTATAGATTGAAGAAGTAGGAATTTTGCTCACTTTAGAATAATTTCTCTCTTTTCTTTTTCACCTCACTCAAAACTAGAGAGCAGGGAAGGAGATAAAGAAAGAAAACTCTAGTGTTCAAGTAATGAACCACGGGTGAGAAAATATCTCATATAACTCATGTAGAGACTAAACCATGGCTAAAGATAATGGTTAGGTTAATAAATATCTAGAGTAAAACAAAATTGGTGGACTAAGTCAATGGGTTCCACAAGCTTCTATAAGCATCCAACCCATGACAATTTCCACCTAACTTTGTTTATTCCCTAAATAAATAATCACCTTAATTATCTTAAGTATGGTATGATTCTCATACACCCATGTCCAATGTATCATCTAACATGACACAAAAATAAATACATTAATATATATCACATATATATTTGTATGTATTTAGAGAAAACATTTTCTTAAGTGGGCTAATATAAGTTAATATATATTAATATATTAAATATATAATCATACATTAAATTATTAAATTAAAACTTGATTTAATAATCCGGTTATATCACATACAACCGACTAATATCATATAATAAATTATCGAATCAACACTTGATCCAATAATCCGGTTATATCACATATAACATATATCGTGAGATTAGAATATTGTATCACATACACGTATCAATTTCGGTCCCGCACATATCACATATATGCCCTACTTCGTTTCGCATGAGCCAGAAAACCTCTGCGTAGCACTCTAAAGACTCGTCAATACGCCGACAATAGGTAATGATCATATCAGTTACCCACAAGCCATCAACGGTACTAGCTGAACGTAACGGCTACCCGGGTATTGAGCGATCAGAAAATCAACAAGTAAGCTTGTCCATACTCCCGTGAATCTAATAAGTAACACTACCGTACAGTCTGGTCTCATCGTCTGATATGTCGCATATCTAATCTAGAGGTGGTAAACATAAGACCCCAATAACTTGATAAGGCATGCCGATATGAGGCTCATAACGGGTCGAGAAACTACTGATAACACTTACCAGTAAATCTCATCATCAGTCCTGGCTAGGGACTTCCTATTATAGCCAATCGAGCACAGCGCAATATCAACCCCCAATACCGGGAGAGATGAAACCCCTCCTATCGCTCATTGCCTCCATGTGACTCGGGACTGTACCCAAAAACCACCGTTTTGCACGCTCTCTTGAACGTGGTAATGTGGAAATCGAAGTACAATGGGAATCACACAAGACTCTATGACGATCTCGGGTCTACAGACTAACCTGTACCAGTGTCACCAAAGAACTGTTATCTGACGTCAGGTATAATACCATCTAGGATTTCTCGGCAAGTCCTGTTCAGTGTACCCGGTCTCCACTGAGCACCCGTATACTATCTTTGATGTCAAACACCAATGAATGTGGGATCATCCATCGCCCATCAAATGGATCAAGAAACGTATACGCTAATCTACTCTGGAATATCGATGCCCCGTCTCAATACACCCACGACTAGGAACAATTAAAGGATGAACTTGTAGACTACCCTAGCCCCACTAGTATGATCTGCATCATAATCCTGGCAGTCAAGTCTACATCCTAAGGGCTTTATCAACATGCAGTATAAGTATACATGTTAAGATAAAAAGTAACCAGATAGCATACTATCATATCGAGCAAGAATGTCCTTCCTATATATGTCCAAGCATCCACCATAATATACAATCGTGTACAATAATGGCCTCTAGGCATACATACAACTAACAAACACTACACTACATCCTAAGCATCCTATATTAGCAACCTAGGATCTTTAGTTACTTCATTTTGATGAAGTTGAAGCTTAGACTTAGTTCTCTCGGGTGGATAATTTTCGGCAAAGGAAGATCGGCTTGCAAGCGCGATCCGGAGCTCATGAAAGCTTGCTAGAGTCCAACATTGGAGCTCTTGAAGAAAGCTTGAGGATGTGAGTATTCTATACATAGTAGATTAGCATAGCTCACTAAGTTTCTGTTTACAAGTTCTAGCTCTTTAGTTTTGATTTATGGTTTTGGAACTTTAGCAAACTAGAAAAAATTTTAAATCCATATTGCTATCTTCTAAAATTAACTCGCTAGTGTGCATGAGTTCCCAACAAAAACTTCCTCGGCTAATTGTGAAATTGTAATACTGGAAAGTATATACACTTCGTTTTTTTTTCAAAATAAAAGTTAGTTAATGATACTACTGCCCACCTGAAAAACAGTTTGAGCAGTAGCTGCCTCAGAAGTATGTAACACAAGGTTTTGAAGCTTTGTTGCAGCATCAGAAAGATTAACAGCAGTTGGTCGGCTGACAAAACATGAACCATGACAAAGTGAGAAGTGTATATGAAAATACGGAAATTAGGCAGTTTTTTTTATATGTTAGAGAATCCAGCACTTTTATGCTACCTAGAAACAAGGTATTCTAGTTTCTTGACAAGGAACGATGTTGCATCTTCAGGCGTCCCATTAAAATCAAGGCTAGAAACTTCTACAGCTAGTGACAGGACAGCTGCTATCGCGATTGCAGGCGCACCTCGAACTACCATATCTCTAATTGCATTCCTGAAAAGGAAAAGAAGAATTCTATAAAAGATTAAAAAGTGAAAGATCAAACAGGAAGAGAACAAGTGAAGGAGGGGGTGGGGGGATAATACAATCATTATAATATTATATATGGCTAAGGTAATATCAAAAAGCACACAAACTGTAACACGTTCAACATGCTCCAAGATAAAACTCCGAGGACCAAGACCTGAAATTAACTGAAAAGACCACAATCAAAAATATTTCGAATGGAATATTTGAATATATTTATTACTAAAAAGCATTCACCCAATATTCTTGTCTTGTATCGGTTTTGTACACCTTGGGAAGTCACTCCTGTCTTTATCTTGCCTGGATACGGAAAAAGACTTCAAACAAGTAGCTTTCTGTCTTCGGCTAAGGAGCTGAAGGAGAGTTGAAGTGGAATTTGAGAATTCAAAATTTTTTTTTGATGTTCCTGATAAGATATTTATTAAGTTCACTCGGGTTAACGGGGGATCTGCTAAAGGTATATTTGAGCGATCATCATTCGCCACATTTTACTAGGAAGCTCCAGTTTCTCTAGCTTCACCGGGATGTGGCACGGTGAGAGGAGGCTGCTCAACTAGCTCCCCGCAAGTCAGAAATACAATGAAAAGATGTTGAATTGGACAGCCTCGATTGCCTACCCCTATCATTCACTCTGTTTGCTGCCCCCCTGCAACGCGGAGCCTTAGAATTTTGTTGAATTTAAAGATTTTTCCTTCTTCCATAACCCGAGCTCAGAGAGGGAAGAGATGCCCTATGAAAAGATGGTCTGAATAATCTCTATACTAGTTCCATGAACAGTCCTTTGCGGGAGCTGCGTTAGGGAAAATAATAGAAGAAGCATCTGACTCTTTCATGCATACTCCACTTGGCTCGAGAGTTAAGCATATGATCCAATCATTGAAATTGTTAACTAACAACGAGTGAGGATTGAAAGAAATGATCCTCTTTAATTATCATTCAATTATTCCTCGTCTGAAAATAGTCAGTAATTTTTTTTTTAAAAATCTGGGTGTATCCCAAATGATTCTGTTGGAAATGAGGATTCAGAATATCTCGATCAAACAGAGAAAGAAGCGAAATGGAATCAACTAGAATTCAGGACAGCTATTCGAAATCAGAGCAATTTAAGACAGCGTAAAAAGGTTGGTAAAATAAATCGTAGCCCTAACTGATACATACGAAAATTACTTGCAGATCTCACAAACAATACCTAACAGTTATTTATCAATCTTAAAGTCATAGACTCTTGCAAGTACTATTTTCGTCACCTTGGGCATATATAACCATGCTTAAAGACATACACACAGAAAAGGGGAAAAGGAAAAAAGAAATCTAGCTGATAATAACTTTCAAAATAACAGAGTTAAAACTGCTCTTAAACGCATGCGGTCCCGTAAAATTTCAGCTAACTGCTGCTGATCTCTATGTGTAGGCATTTTAAACAATATCACAATCCATTCATAATTCATTTGATCAGAAGGACGAGGTCTCATGATAAGAGATTTATAAGCAAACATTTATATCTCACAAAACTGCTTTGATTGAAGTGTTCCCAAAAAATTACTCAGTGCAAAAGAGAAAAGTTAAAAGAGATGAGTTCAAGACCCAGCAATTACTGAAAATATGTTATGTCTGGGGACTTAACATGCCAACCCTTTAGCTTAGATAAATAAAAAACAAAGAATTGGAGCTTCTAAGATTTACATAATGTCAAATTGACAATTATTTAAATCTTTTTGACAAAAGCTTAGCTAATAAATTCACCTCTTGATCCCAACTGACGACATTTAACAATTGAACAATTTCCAAATGATGGTCAAATAGGCTCCAAAACTCATACAATCATCGCTGACGTGAGTTCAATCAATACTTTATAGTGAAGGAGCAACAAGTTATCATCCTCAGTGAAGGAGCAACAAATTATCAACTTGTCTCCTTAAGATCAAAGGAGCATAACCCCGCCGTAAGATTTTCTTTAAAGTTTTCTCTTCATAACAATATAAATTGTTCGACACAACACTAAAATTTAGCCCTAATATAGTTACTACTCTAAAAAAAATATTAAAATCAAGAGGCTCATCAACAATCACACAAGAAATACAAATCCAAGCAAACTTTCTTTCAACTCACCATCCATCGGCGGCGTTTCGAATAGCCAAGTATACCGTTTCAAGCGGAAGCTTTCTCTGCAACCAATCAACCCAAAAAAAAATTGCAACTTTTTCAAACAAAAACCCTATAGCGGAAGCTTTCTCTGCAACCAATCAACCCAAAAAAAAATTGCAACTTTTTCAAACAAAAACCCTATATTTCGAATCAATTTTGAAGAATCGGGGTACGAATCGAACCTGATCTAGGAGGCGAAGCGAGCCGCGCTCGTAGCAGATTGATTGGAGCGAGTTGGAATTTACCGCCATAGAAACCCCTAAACCCTAACCCCAATCCTCACTATCCTCATTATCACGAAGAAGAGCAGCTTCAAAATAATTCAGAGATTGCTCCACTTGATGGGGCCCACACTCTTGTGGGTATCTTGTTGGGTGCGCTTCGTCTAATAAATGACGTGGCACGCCTACTTTCAGATAAGCTTTTGAGGTTTTATTCTACACCTGAAAAAAGAGAAAGAAAGGAAATGGTTTCAATTTTCTCTCTCTCTAAATCTCATTATGCAGGCAAGTTGTTTGATGAAATGCCTCTTCAAAATTTGAAGGCCAAAACAGGCTTGAATCATGCGACATTTCATTGAAAAATTGCATCTCTGAGCTCATCCGGCTTGAATCATGCCACATTTAATTTATTATTATTCTTCTCTTTGATCCAAATTTCCCTAGTAGAGAGATGGGCTTTGTTGAAGGGAGAATTAAAGAAGAGAAGGTTTTTGGAGATTTAGTGTTTCCCAAAACATTGCTTCCTGTTGATGAAAATGAGGCCAATGTCCAAAACTTGGCCGAGATTATTAGCAGAGAGCACGAATCTCTGTCTGTGATTTTGCAAAGGCATGGTGCTGTTCTGTTTAGGGGATTCAATGTGGAGACAGCCCAGGAATTTGACTGTGTTGTCGAGGCATTTGGGTGGCAAAATATCGGTGTGGTTAATGCGACGACTAGGGTTAAGATCACGGATCGAGTTTATACTGCTAATGAAGCTCCCCTTGGTCAGTTGATCAACTTTCATCATGAGATGGCTTTGGTGAGTATATCAGCAGGGCTTTTTTTTAGCTGTTGTTGTTTTTTTTCTCTTTCCAAAGTTTGTGTGTTTAGTTTAATTGTTTTATGCAAACTATTAGAGCAAAGATATATCATGCTTTATTTGCCCATAAATGCCGTGTTTCGTTTAGAATTATATGTTCATGGATAAAACAATAAAGATCTTTCCCTCTAGTAGGGAAGCTACTCGGTAAATAAGGTGGCGATCTGTGTTTGTGTGTGTGCACGCGCGCATTTGTGTGTGTGTGTGCACGCGCGCATGCGCATACACACGTGTCTGTGTGTCTACTTAAAATGTTTATTCGTTGTCATCGTAGTTGTTGATTTTATTAAAATTAAAAAGAATGACGCCCCTGGTGCTTTAAGGAGAATTTGGTGAAATAAAGGACTATGACACACAGAACAAACAGAAAGAAGAAACATAAGGCAGTTTCAGAGCAACCGATATCAAAATCCCATCCTGCTCACATATAAGAAGCCAGCCACGAAAATACTGTTACGCAAGACCAGGTTTTGTCCACACAAAAATGATCGGCATACAACAACGTGTTAGAATATAAAAACATAATTGTCACCTCCCACCATAATTTTGGAGTCTTGGTTCAGATTAGCGGTGAATGAAGATGAAATCTAACCTCAACAGAAATAGAAACTGAAAATGAGAGTCTTAAGGCTTTAGCTTGTGCTCTCTATGGGGGCACTTAGAAACTAGCTCACTCTTTTTGCTTGAATGCCCCATCCCGCAAGCTCTATGGAACCCTTTCGACCGCCTTATCCAAAAGCTTGGCCTGGCGAATGGTGTGTCCACAAATTTGATTAGGGTAAATGTTACAAAGCACCACCGAACTTTCCGAGGTTTTGCAATAGCACCAGTGAGATTTACAAACGCTATTAACCCCCACCGAACTGGCCATGTTGTTTGAAAATGCTAATTTTGTTAATTTATTTAGGGGACAAATGGATTAAATAATAATCCAGAATAACCTTGTACATGGACTAAGTAGCCTCAAAATAAATTGAATATGACATTTCTTCTTACAAAAATACCCTCTTCTTTTTAAAAAATAAATACCCTTCAAGGAGGGATGATGGCATTTTAGAAATTCGATGTTACTGCCTCGAAAACCATGAAGGTTTAGTAGTGCTTCATGACATTTACCCATCTATTTATACCGTCCGACATCTACAACATGTGTTCTGCTCTTTAGCAACACTGTTTGGCAATGTACTTCAATGCGTCACAGATCATGTTTTACAGTTGAACGCCATGATGCTTGCTTGTGCTTTCAGAAAATTACATTCAAGTTATCTTTGATTTCTCTACAAACCATTACGGGGATTTTCATTGTGTACCATATGAAAAATGAGAAAAGTGGGTGTCAACTAACCTAGGACAGAATAAATTTCCCCCTAAGTTGGTCAACAAGTTAACTCTCCGTAATCGTTTTGGATTATGACACCGGTCATCTCGGTCCTCATGACTTAAAACATATGTATACCAATTTTCACATGACTTTGACACTCTTTTTCTGTTGCTCTACGGGTGGAAAATGTTTGTGTATTGGTAAACCATTAAGTTTGCAATCATCTGAAGCAAGACCGAGTATCGAAATTTGCATCGTTTGATGTCTATGTTTTAGAAAATGAACATTAAAATTAACAATACAGCATAGGAGGGGATTTTCTTCCTAGGTTGGCTTATCTCTGCATTTGTCATAAAAAATAAAAATAGTTTTTCGTTTTCTACATATGGATTTGTTCCAAGAACATCTGGCAATTTATAGTGAACCTTTTATTTATCTGTAACTCTAAATTTTGTTTCTGCTAAGTTGTTTTCATTATAATGTCTAACCTCCAATACTTGCAGGTGAAAACATGTGCTTCAAAAATCTTCTTCTTTTGTGGAGAGCCTGCACCTGAAGGCGGTGAAACATCTATCGTTCGAAGTGATGTTGTTGTGGATCAGATGGAGGAGCGTCTGCCTGAACTTATGACAAAGATATCACACTTAGGGATTCTGCATAAAAATAAGACTGTCAGCGATAATGAGATCAATTCGAAGACGAAGGTTAGAAACAAGACATGGAAGTGGATGCTAAAGACAGATGATGAAGTTGAGGCCGAGAAAAGGTGTTTTGTTAGAATGCTGTTAATTTTAGCTTAGTTCAAGAATTGCTATCTTCTTAGAAAATTTTGCTCGGTAGTAAATAAAATAATGCTGATATTTGCCAAATTAAATAGAAGAAAATAACACTTCTTGTTTATGCCTAGAGAGTTCACTAATTGATATTGTAAGATACAAAAGAAATGAGGCAGTGCAGTCTTAAAAAAATGTGAATCATGACTTGAGTACTCATTAATATGCTATGTATTCAACCCCACCTGCTGCCAAAAAAAACCCTTTGATGCTCAAGTCAGCATACATCTCATGTAAGCAAACATGAAATTAATATATATATATATATATATTGTGAAAGATATCATGGCTGTGCTGTGGATTTTGTATAGGATGTGATTTGCTGATTGCCTAGGAAGAATATGTTTGGTGAATATATCAAGACTAGTGATAGATTGTCATGACATGTGACATCTGTGAGGGTGAGACCTGGGCCAACGCGCTCACCTGTCCTCCTAGCTGGTCTTCAAATTTTCCCAGATCGCAATTCCAATACTCTCAAAAAAAGATCATCTAGGTGAATCGCTTGGATTAAGAAGTGTAAGAAAATAAAATCATACCCCTCGACCCTCATCGTAACTTCAGAGGGATTAAGAAGTGTAAGAAAATAAAATCATATCCCTCGACCCTCATCGTAACTTCAGAGTTTTGGTGTAGTAGCGGGAATATTTACGATGTATCAAAGCAGTCTAGGTTAAAATCCTACCATACTTGTATTTGAAGTGGATTAATTAAAAAAATATTGTTGTGCAAAAGCTTAGATTTCAGTCCCAAAAAGGACGATCAACATGTAGGGCATGTTAGAATAAACTCATAACCCTCAACACTCATCATAAGTTATGACTTCAGAGTTGTGGTGCATGGCAAGGACATTTACGAAGAGGGGATTTCTAGGCAATGATGCATTACACATACCACAACTCTAATTCCAATTTTATGTTTGCTTGCGTGGGATCTATCATGACTTGCATTGGTCAACTGTTCCTTCTGAAGTTTTCGTTTTCGGTTCTGTGTGCATAGACATGCATCCTCACGGCCAGAGCTGTTTCTTGACCTACCAAGTGCACGTCCAGATTCTGAACATGAAAACTTGGGCCTATGTATTTGGATGCAACATAGAGGCTATTTGGTTAGCAACAACAGAAAACACAACATGTGTTGCAAATATAAACCCCAAAATATAATGTTTGGTTATTCTTAACAGAATTACAGAAGAAACATTTGTTGCAGATTTGATTAGGTGTTATGGGCCATAATGATTGGTATGATCACATTTCCCAAAGTTCCAGCATTTGATGCAAACTTATCATAGGAAATGATGTACTTTTTGCAACAAATATTGCATATAACTCCATGACAAGCAACTAAACAGACCCATAGATTTCTAACGTTTCATCATTTCATTCAACAGGGCGAAACAGCTGACCATTTGCAGCTCCATTAACTTCAACAGCGATGGCAGTGCAGAGTTTGTATACGGACCGATGAATCCGATAAGAGAGTCCAATGGAAAAAAGGCCTGGTTTTTGCCGATTCTAGGCTACTCCGATACCATCACCGACGTAAACAACAGCTTTGGCGACGGGAGCTTGTTTCCAATGGAAGCCCTGAGAACTTACAGAGAGATTCTGGAGGACAACTGTGTTGATTTGAAGTGGCAAAAGGGTGATATCTTGTTGGTTGACAACCTCAGTGTTCAACATGCAAGGAGGCCTGGAAAGCCACCAAGAGTAATACTAGTAGCTGTGTGCAAATAGTTTGATTTGTAAATTAATAAAATTGCTTATATCAATGATTCTGTTGTAAGAATCATTGTTAAGAACCTTTGAATTGCATTATGTTTCTATTCTGTTGTATTCTGCAGTGGTAAGGTGAAGTTTGAAACTGTGTTTTGATTAGCACTTGGCATTATAACTTGAAACTGTTTCCTTAAAAAAAATTGAAATTGTGTGATGTTTAAGGAAAATGCATCTCTTCTTTGAAAATTGAAATCGTTTTTTTTATAACCTCAAGTTTCAGGCAGTAAACTGATGGCTCTATCTTGTTATAACTGATAGTTATAAGCTTGAGGATGATTCATGCACCTTAGACTTTATGTTCGAGGTAAATTCCTTTTATTTATTTTAAAAATCATTTTGTTAGTATTTTTGTAAAAAAATATTCCAGTATTTCTCTCTATATTAGAAAAAAGATATTTATGATAATAAGGTATTTTAGCTAATTTAATTCAGTTCCTTGATTTGTTCAGGTTACTTCAGCATGCAATGGATCTGTTGGATAAAATGCCTCCTTGAAATTTGAAGGCCTAAACAGACTTGAACCATGCCACCTTTCATAAAAAATAGTGCATCGCTGAACTTATCTGGTAAGCTAAATTATTATTGTTTTTCCCTTTCTTTATACTCATGTGAACAATGCATCGCACTTTGTATTGTAATCATTCAAAATTTAAACTGTTCATTATCAAATTGATAAAGAAAGGTTGGCCCTTATCTGGAAACTTAGACAAATTTAAGCCATCAAGGCTTGCTTGATTGAAATGAGCATAGAAATGGGTTTTTAATATTTTCCATGTGAACAATGCATTTGCCCTTGGTAGTTTATAATGCTAGGCCTCTGTCTTCCAAAAATTCAAAACTGATCACTGTCAAACTGATAAAGAAAGAACGGACCTTACCTGAAACTCACAAAAATTTAAGCCATTAAGGCATCTATGATTGAAATGCCCACATAGATATGGGCTTTCTTGTTGGAAAAATCAAGGAAGAGAAGCTCTTTGGAGGCTTGGTATTTCCCAAAACACTGCTTCCTATAGGTGAAGATGAGCGCAGTGTCTGAAGCTTGTTTGAGATTATTAGAAGAGAGCGCGAGTTGCTCGCAGCAATTTTGCAACGACATGGCGCTATTATCTTCGGGGATTCGACGTGGAGACTGCCGAGGAGTTTGATTCTGTAGTTCAGGCATTTGGGTGGCTAGATATGGATCCGGTTTATGTGACGATGTGGACTAAGATTACCGATCGAGTTTATTCTGCCAATGAATCCCCCCTTCATCAGTTCATCAATTTCCATCATGAGATGTCTCTGGTAAGCATAGTATTTTATTACCTAGTGTTTTTCTTTTTTAAAAGTTTGTGTTTTTTATAGTTTAACCCAATTATTATTGCCACAGAGAACAATTTTTGTGGAAATTTTTTAAGCTAAGATGTATTATGTTTTGCATGCTCGTCGACTCTATTTTTGTTTATAGTTAGATATTCGGTGTACAAGTAAGGAGTTTTATCTGTTTTAATTGTTATCATCATCGTTAGTCCCTTGTTTTGTTGAGGAGAATTTGATGGAACAAAGGGCAACAAAATGCAAAACAAATATAAAGATTGAATATAAGAAGGTACCAAAGCAACTCAAGCTCAAATCTCCCCGATCACCTATTTAACTAAAAAGACCGGTCCCAAGTTTGGGCCTATAAAAAGGCACCAAAATGAAGGACATGTTATGATATAAAATCATACCTTGCACTCCTCCCTATAACTTTAGAGTTTTAGTACACTGGCATGGACTTTAAGACAGTTTATTGGCTTTAGGTTGTACCGTATGTGACAACCCTTAAAAAACCTGTCACTTATTCCTTTAATACCCTGTATCACGAGCTTGGAACCCTTCTAATTAACCACTCTACCCATAATCTTAAGCTCGTGCACTAAAACTTATTGATATATATCATCTATCAAGAACCACTTTACCAAATCTTACGATGCTGGTTGTTAGATAACAATATATATCGAGCTAGCGTATACTTAACCTTCTCCTTCATCGAGTATTTGGACCACTTGGCAAGGCCTTTAGCGGAATTCCTGGATATTATCCCGAGAGAGGAAAATCAAAAATTCCTTAACTACAAAGTCTTTGACTCTATGCTTATAAGGTTCCTGTCATAAATGACATGGAATTATTTGGAATGCTCCCAGGCAAACTCATGCGCTTCGAAAATTCTCTTCTTTTGTGGAGAGTATTGGGAGCTAACCTATGATGGAGAATCAACGCTACGACAATCAATCACGCAACAACAAACATGATACCGACAAAATATCACAAATAATAATAAAGTGCGAGGATAAGAGAATAGAATCACAATCAAACCAGAAAAGACGAAAGATTTGTTAACGAGACTCGCCTACCGTATGGCTAATTTCCGACACAGTGGAATCTGCAAAGTATACTATAATCTCGAATCAAGTACACCCACGAGCAATCCTAGAAAATTTCTCTCAAATCTTTCTAGATTTAAGTCGTCATCCTCTCAATACAACAGCCTCTCTTAATAGCAGTAAATTAACCATATGAGAGCTCCTTATATATAATCAAACCCTAATCCTATTTTAAACAGGAGATAAACTCAAATTACCAAACACAATATTCACACAGATTTCCCGTCAACAGATATCTAACCAAGAAATGGTCAGACGCCTGCCAACTCTCTGTAAGGCTTCGTCTCCTTGGGCAGACGTTTTCACCTTTACCATCAGACGTTTGTCGTTGCTCTGGATCGGGCTTCAGCATCTCCAGACGTCTGCCACAAACGTCTAGCTACGCTCTGTTCTTTTGCCTTCGACTTGACCAGACGTCTTCCTCTTTTCCATCAGACGTTTGGTGTTATTCTGGATTTCTGACATGGCTCTCGTGCAGATCCAGACGTCTGTACTCTTCACATAAGATGTCTGCATGAAATTTCTCCACAATTTTAACAATCTCCCACTTAGAGATACTTCCGTCTTGATTTTCAACGCTAATAGACTTCGCACGACTCCGCTCTACTCTTTCCTCATCAAATTTTCATGGAGAGCTTCACCAACCTGCAACAGAGATCCAGTTTATCTTTATTTACGACTAACATATCCGCGGGATTCTTTTCTTCCATGATCTTCTGCAGTGTTAACTCCCTATTTTCTAACACTGTGTGTATGATGTGGTACTGCACCTTGATGTACTTTGTCCGAGAGTGATATGCCGCATTCTTTGCCAAATGTATCGCATTTTGGATGTCACTCTACAAGATATTGAAGTCTTGTTTCTTCCTCAATTTTTCAATTAGCCCTTGCAACCATATCATCTCTTTGTTGACTTCAGAAATGGTCACATATTCGGCCTCCATAGTTGACAATACCACCACCTTTTGCAACTAAAAGACCTAACTCATCGATGTTCTCTCAACCGTGAATATGTACCCCGTTGTACTTTCCCATTATCTCGATCATCCGAGTAGTCCGCATCAACGTATCCTTGCACCTTGAGAGTATTGCCCCCGAAACATAAGTAATGGATGGACGTTCCTTTGAGATATCTGAACATCCACGTCACTGCATTTCAATGCTCCTTCTCTGGGTTTTGCATGTACCCGCTCACAACTCTCACTGCATGTACAATACCAGGTTTCGTACTCACCATCACATATATCAAACTCCCCACCGCAGATGCATAATACACTCTTTCCATCTCGTCCTTCTGCTCTTGAGTTATCGGGTACAACTCCTTACTAAGTTTGAAGTGTTTCGCTAAAGGTGTACTCACCGGTTTTGACTTGTCCATGTTGAACCATTTCAAAACCTTCTTGATGTAGTCTCTTTGCGATAATCATAGCTTTTGCTGCTTCATATCTCGTATGATCTTCACACCCAAGATTTGCTTGGCCGCTTCCAAATCCTTCATGGAGAATTTTCAGCCGTCGTCTTCTTTAGACTTTAAATTTTCTCGAAATTCGGACCCGCTATCAGCATATCATCCACGTAAAGTGACCAAATAATGTAGTCGCCATCCTTGAAAGTTTGAACATACATGCATTGATCTGATTTACAATGCACAAATCCTGTCTCTAACATGAATTGATCGAACTTGAGATACCACCGTGTAGGAGCTTGCTTGAGGCCATACAACCTTTTTCGCAGTCTACAGACCATATTCTCTTTCCCCTTTACCTCGTATCCTGATGGCTGTATCATATAGATTTCCTCCTTCAAATCTCCATGAAAAAATGTCGTTTTCACATCCAGCTACTCTAAGTGCAAATCCTCTACCGCCACAATATTGAGAATCATCTGAATTGATGTTATTTTCACCACTGGGGAAAATATCTCTTGATAGTTAATCTCATGCTGTTGTGTGTATCCCTTGACTACCAAGCGGGCCTTGTACCGCTACACACCATCAGCCCCATCTTTTATCCTATACACCCATCTATTCAGCAATACTTTCCGACCCTTAGGTAGCTTCACTAGATCCCACATACGGTTCTTTAAAGAATCTATCTCCCCGTTCATAACTTATTCCAACTGCTTGCTAACACGGTCATTTGTTTCTTCTGTAAGGGATTCAGGCTCTCCTGAATCTATGTACAAAATGAAGTCTATCAGGTAGCCTCCTATCTCGTGTAGATCTCCTTAGAACTGATACATCTGATTGCTGAACTTGGTCTTTTACCTGTTCTTGAACCTAATCCTGCACTGCAGTGCTCGTCTTCTCCAAATTCTGATCTTTGCTTATAGGTACATGATTGCTCTCCTAAGTTCCATCTAATTCAACAAACTCTAATACTACACCATTCTTGGATTGCTTTTTTTTATATAAGGGTTGCTCATCAAAGACGACGTTCCGGTTTCGTATTACCTTCTTGCTTGTGTAATCCCGCAGCCGATATCCGAACTCATCTCCATCATACCCGATGAAAGTACACTTCCTAGATTTGGAGCCAGGCTTTCTCCTTTCCGCCTTATCAATCAAAAAATATGCAATGCAACCAAATATTTTGAGGTGCGAGTAATTAACCGGTTTACCTGACCAAATTTCTTCCGGAATACCTCCATCGAGCGCACTTTCTGGGCTTCTGTTGATCAGATACACAGTAGCATCGACAGCTGCTATCCATAGAAATTTCGGCATATCCGCATCCAAGATCATGCTCCGCACCCGCTATAGAATTGTCTTGTTCATCCTTTCAGTGATATTGTTCTATTGCGGCGTTCTCGATACCGTTTCAACCAACGAATACCCTTCTGCGAGCAGAATGTCTCGAACTCTTGTGTGCAAATATTCCCCGCCATGTCGGACTTCAGACACTTAACCTTCGTCTCCGTCTGGTTCTTCACCTGTAAAATCCAGTGTTTAAAAAGACCAAACACACCAGACTTCTTCTTCATCTCATAAACCCAAGTTTTTCTGTTTGCATCATCTATGAAAGTTATGAAGTACCAATTTCCTCTATAAGACTCCACCGAAGCTGGTCCTCATACGTCCGTATGCACCATCTCTAGTTTCTTGGTCTTCTTAGCAACGCCTCTAATATGAAATTTGAGTGCATTTTACTTCCCACAAATGCAATTCTCGCAAAGTTCCAACTCCATCTTTTTCAGCCCAGAAAGAAGCCCCCTACCATGAAAAATCTTCATATTCATCTTGCTGAGGTACCCCAATCGTTTGCGCCATAATGAAGTCTCCGAATCTATATTTGAACCAGTCGCCAATGGAACCGAACCTCCACTGCTCCTACTGAAAGAGTACAATGAACCGCTCAACTTGCCTCTTGCGATCACCAACGATCCTTTGGAACTCTTCCACTAAGAATTCCTAAACACCGTCATGTAACCTTCGTTGTCTAGCGGACTAGTAGAAATTAGGCTTTTCTTCATATCTGAAATGTATCTCGCGTTCTTCAGCTTGATCTGATGTCTTCCTGACGGTTGTAGTATGATCGTCCATTTTCCAACGATCTTGCACGGCTGACTATTTCCCACCATCACATGTCCAAAATCCCCTTGAATATACTCGCTAAAGTGATGTTGGCCTGAAGTGCAATGAAAGGACACCCCCGAATTTAGGAATCAGGTATCCACATTTGTGATGTCGTTCGCCAATAGACAAAGCCCATGTTCCCCTTGTTCATGTGTAGACACCACATTGGCTTCCTTTTCATCTGTTTTCCCATCTGAGTCTTTCTTCAAGAGTCTACGTTTGATTTTTCTGTGACCCTTCTTTCCGCGGTTTTAACAGCCGTCTTGGATCTTTCCTTTCGATTTTCCTCGGCTCTTTGACTTGCCTATCATCCATTTTCCCCTTTCCATCATTCTACTGCGATTCTCCACTGAGAGTATAAAAGTTCCCGAACTCTTACTCACCGCCTTTCTCCACATCTCATCGTTTAATATGCAACTCACTGCATCATTAAACATGAGAGTCCCTGCAATCGAGTTGCTTACCGCCATAACTAGGTTCCTAACTCTCCGGCAACGAATATAGGAATAAAAGGGCTCAAATCTCATCTTCAAACATAATTAAAACCGATTCGAGTTGGCTTGTCACGCTGTTGAATTCGTTCAGGTGTTCTGTCACCGAACCGTTCTCTGCCATATTCATATTGATAAGCTTTTTCATCAGAAATATCTTGTTCAATGTTGAATGTTTCTCATACAACTTGGTTAATGTCGTCATTAGCCTCATAGTTGTCTTCTCCTTTGAGATATTAAAGGCCACTTGTAGAGTCAACAATAGCCTAATCGTTGCCAGAGCTTTCTTATCCAATAGATTCCATGCCTTATCGGACATCTTCTCGGGCTTTTCGCCCAACAACGGAAGATACAAATCATTTTGGTATAGGTAGTCCTCCATCTGCATGCGCTACCAACCATAATTGTGACCATTGAATTTCTCGATTCTTATCTTATCCTCCGCTATCTTTTCATTTATATCGTAGCAAACTCAACTTTTCCTTCAATCTGAACCAATACTTTCAAAACGACGATCTAAGAAAGTGGGGAAGAGAACACAAGCGTCGTTACCAACTGTTAACCTAAATCAATCGAAGAACCCTAGGTTCTCTAACCACGCTCTGATACCAGTTGTTGTGGTATCAAGAGTAAAGCCCTAGGCTCTGATACCAGTTGTTGAGAGATAACCTATGACAGAGAATCAATACTACGACAAACAATCACGCAACAACAAACGTGATACCGATGAAAGATCACAAATAATAATAAAGTGCGAGAATAAGAAAATAGAATCACAATCAAACCAGAAAAGATGAGGGATTTGTTAACACGGTTCACCCACCGTATAGCTAGTCCCCGATAGAGCGGAATCTGCAAAGTCTACTATAATCTCGAATCAAATATACCCACGAGCAATCCTAGGAGATTTCTCTCAAATCTCTCTAGATCTAAACCGTCACCCTTTCAATATAATCTCTCTTAATAGTAGTACATTAATTATATAGGAGGTCCCTATATATAGGCAAACTCTAATCTTTCTTTAAACAGGAGATAAACTCAAATTACCAAATATAAGATTCGCACAGATTTATTGCCGACAGACGTCTGACCAAGAAATGGTCAGACGTCTGCCAACTTTCTGTAATGCTTCGTCTCCTTGGACAGATGTCTCCACCTTTACCATCAGATGTCTGCCGCTACTCTGGATCGGGCTTCAGCATCTTCAGATGTCTGCCACCGATGTCTGGCTTGTAGAGTGTTTTTCATCACTCTATTGAGATAGGAATACGCATCGCTTGTCAAGCGCATTACAGATTCTTCCTGCCTAGGATAGGCTAGGGTTTATTGATTGTGCGGATCCGAATCTCCGGCAGCCGCGGACTAAACTGCCGTTAATTACCTTTCGCTTCTGGAGCGAGAGAACCTCCAATTAATGAGTAAAACTAGTCATGCAAACTCAATGTGTAGTGTGCATATGTTGTGTTTTGGACGTATCGGGGGCCTCGCAGAGTTTACGGGGGTCCTGCTATCCGAATAGCGGGCTGGGGATCAAGAGGGCTAGCAGCCCCCTTACGGGATGCAGGGTAGCGCCCCTTTAGAATTTTTTTCTGATGGGGAACGTGTTTTGAGTGTGGAACGTGAGGGGAAAAGAGGGGTGAGGAGTGTCTTAAGGACACGTGAGTGGCGCCCGCGGGTCACGTTCGCGGCATGCGGGCGCTGGGCACCAACGGGTCACGTGCACAGCACGCGATCGCTGGGAACAGCAGTGGAAAAAGGGGCTTAGCCTCTGGGCTGGAAGTTGAACTCCCGAGGGGCTTTAGAGTTGAACTCCTGAACAGGAATTGGGTGTAAATTTGGAGTTAAACTCCCAAAAGATCTGGATTTGAAGTTAAACTCTTTTGAGAATTTGGATTTTGGAGTTGAACTCCTCAAAAATCTTCGGGGATGATCAAAGAGGACCCATTTCTTCTCTCTTGAGCCTTAGATCCTCCCAAAGTGGGATTTTTGGAGGTGGGTCTTTCTTCTCCTCTCTTTTTGCTGGATCTTGGGGGGAAAGGGATGTGAAATTAAAAATCTCCCTTTCAGAGATTTGATAGGAGATCTGAACTCCCCTTCAAGGGTTTTATGGTGAAACTTTATTTAGTTTTGAGAAAAAGAGAGCTAAGCTCTTGATTTAATTGGAAATGAAAAGGGGAAAAAACTTGAGAGGGAGAAGATGGAGGCACAAACCCTAGAATTTTTAAGAGAATAAAAATTGTTGATTTTTTCATCATGCTTGCCTTTTATAAGCTACACACTTTACATATAGCCTCTTGGGCTTTTCCATATGGCACTTGTGCCACCCCATGCCTTATGTGTTTATTTCTTTTTGCCCATAAGCCATGGGGTTTACAAAATTTTGGCTTTTTGCCCATATTCCATACATTTATTTCTAAAAAATTATATTTAACTAATTTATGGCTTCATTCTTTTTGTCATGGGACCGGTCCCCTCCATTCTCGGTCTTGACCTGGGCTTGGGCCCACTTGGCTTGGGCTCGGGCCCACTTGACTTGGGGTTGACTTTGATTTTGACTTGGTCAACCGGAGTGTAATTTTTGACCCCAACAAAATGCCCCCATCAATAAATGCACACCGCATGTGTGGGTTGTGTGCATGAAATTGATGGATCTTATTTTATATGGAGCTTGATTTAGTTGGATTCCCTTTTGACAACGTGGAGGGTATGCTGCCATTTTTGCGATTTGGACGGTCGGTACTGCCATTTTTGCGACTTGTACGGTCGGTGCTGCCTTTTTTGCGACTTGGACGGTCGGTGTTGCCTTTTTGCGACTTGAACAGTCGGTGCTGCCTTTTTTGCGACTTGGACCGTCAGTGCTGCCTTTTATGCGACTTGGACGGTCGGTGCTGCCTTTTTTGCAACTTGGACGGTCGATGCAGCCTTTTTTGCGACTTGGACGGTCGGTGCTGCCTTTTTTGCGACTGGGACGGTCGATGCTGCCTTTTTTGCGACTTAGACGGTCGATACTGCATTTTTTGCGACTTGGACAGTTCGTGCAGCCATTTTTTACGACTTGGACGGTCAGTGTTGCCATTTTTGCGACTTAAACGGTCGGTGCTGCCATTTTTTGCGACTTTAACGGTCGGTGCTGCTATTTTTGCAACTTTAACGGTCGGTGCTGCCATTTTTTGCGACTTAGACAGTCGGTGCTTGATTTGACTTGCTCCGCTTCTTGCGGTGTCGGGGGTGAAATTGACTTGCTCCGTTTCTTGCAGTGTCGGGATTTGATTTGACTTGCTCCACTTTTTGCGGTGTCGGGATTGAAGTTGACTTGCTCCGCTTTGTACGGTGTAAGGATTGATTTGTTTCCGAGGTGGAGCTTGGTTCCACCGATGAGGTGATTGGTTGACTTGTTTGATTTGATTTGTTTTGGGAGTTCCCTACCCGTCCTGTGGGACTTTTGAGCTTAGAAGCGCTGCCGGGTAGGACGTTGTTTTGATCTGTTTGATTTCTGCTTTGTTTGGCGGGACTTTTGAATTTGAGAGGAACTTGGCTTTTGAGTTTTGTTTAGCATCAGCATTACTGCACTGGAATAATGCCAGGAGCAACTCATCATTTGTCACGGAAGGACTTGGGATTTGGTTTTTGGTCGGTATCAGCACCGCTAACACTGAAGCGTAATGCCAGGAGCGACTTATCATTTGCCCTGGAAGGACTTAGGATTTGGGTTTTGGGTCGGCATCAACACCGCTAACACTGAAACGTAATGCCAGAAGCGACTCATCATTTGCCGTTGCCCGTTGGGGAGCGATAGTTTAGAAGACAAGTTTAGATCTCTATCAGCTAAGGCTTTTTAATTTTATGAACCGTATGGGTCTCATAAAAGCAATTTCTCCCTACGAATCGAGGGGATCTCGCAGGTGTATGTTCTCCTTAAGAATCGTGAGGATTCCTAAGTATGTTGCTCCTTTGTGAGTCGTAAGGATCTCACACGGGGATTTTCTCCTCACAAGGTCGAGAGGACTTTGCGAGTGTATTTCACCTCTTTTCACGAGTTTGCACCCTTTCGGGTTTTCACAAACTCACCGGCAGTCCTGCTGTTTTTACTCGTGGAGCCCTTTCGGGTTTTCATCCATGCTTGTTTTGCTTATGGACATACCTTTTTTTTTAATGGTTCATTGCCGGTAGGACCTCAGATGTAGTCTCGCCGGTAGGACTTGAGAGAGATAGGGGTCATTTGCGTCCGTGGATTGTATACGGTTTTATAAGATATATGATCCAGACTGTAGGGCCGGTGTGCTCAATTCGTCTGCGCGACTTGAAGCATTCACGCGTAGTATTTCTTGAGATATCGGCCATTGATGGGTGGCATGGGCCTTTCTCCCTTGGCACTTATTAGTTGGTAGGATTCTCCGTCGAACATTTTCTCGATGATATATGGCCCTTCCCAATTTGGCTTGAATTTTCCCTTGGCATGTCAATTGGGGATGATCAGTCTTTTGAAGACCAACACCAATTTGCCTTTCTTGAAAACATGGGGACGGGTCATCTTGTCATAAGCTCGTGACATTTGGGCTCGGTACAGCTTCAGATTTTGCTGTACTGCGAGCCTCTTTTCTTCGAAGGCATCGAGCTCTTCGAACCGAAGGAGGACGTTTTCTTCCCCCGTCAACTTGTGCTGAACGGCCATTCTTAGGCTTGGAATTCGATTTCGAGAGGGAGAATTTCCTCCACTCCGAAAAGTAATGAGTATGGAGTGGACTGAGTTGGAGTACGGTGTGTGGTACGATATGCTCACAACATCTCGTGGAGCTTGAGATTCCAGTCTTTCTTGTTGGCTGAAACATTTTTCTTCAGGAGCTTGCATAGAGTTTTATTGAAGATTTCGGCTAGCCCATTGGCTCTTGGATTATAGATGGAGAAATATCTCCAGTCTATCTTGTGCTAAGTACTGAACCTTAAGATTTTGAAGCTCTTGAAAAAAGGCCCGTTGTAAGATATGATTCTTCTCGGTGTACCGAAGCGGTATAAAATATTATGCCGAAAGAATATCAGAATATCTTCTGCCTTGACTTCTTTTAATGGGACAGCTTCAGCCCATCTGGAGAAGTAGTCAGTTGCGGCCAATATGAACATGTGGCCTTTGGACGATGGAGGATCAATTGGGCATACTATATTGGTACCCTAAATTTCGAAGGGCCATGACGCCATCGTAGAATGCAGCAGATTGGGATGCTTGTTAATGAAGTTTCCGTGAATATGGCAAAGATGACACCTCTTCGCATGCACTTCGCAATCTCTTATCATGGTAGGCCAGTAATACCTAAGCCATTTGATTTGAAGCCGCATTTTAGGGCCGGACTGGTGAGCTCCGCAGACGCCTGAGTAAACTTCTTTCATGACTTTTTGGGCTTCAGTCGATGACAGACACCTGAACCAGAGTTGGTCATATGATCTACGGTATAACGTATTATTTACAAACACGTATCGGAGAGCTCTCTTCTTCAGCTGAACCCTCGCAAATTTTTCTTCGGACAGCTTGTCGGATCGGAGGTACTCTATGAAGGGTTCTCTCCAGTCGAGCTCGTCTTGAATGATCAGACCTTCTTCGGCAGGATTGTTCTCTTGTTCTACGCTTCCTTCATCACGCAAAGAGACTAGAGGCAGGATTTTCCGGTTTCTGACTGTTATCAGAATTTCATCCACATCGGTATCAGCCAGCTCCTTGGCTAAGCGAGCGAGTACATCAGCTTTTCCGTTCAACGCCCTAGGAACTCTCATCAGTTCAATGTGGGTGAACTGTTTCATGAGCTCCACCACCCAGCTTCTGTACCGAGCTAACTCGGGTTTGTATAACTTATAGTCACCACTTACTTGGTTGACGACAAGCTGGGAATCACCGTAAACCCGTAGCCGAAGGATTTCCATTTCTATGGCGAGCTCCAGACCAGCTATCAGAGCTTCGTACTCAGCCTCGTTTTTTATGCGAAATTCGGTGAGAGCGAAAGAATGTTGTAGGGTTCCTCCTGATGGCGTGATGAACACCAATCCTATCCCCGCTTTTGTCTCCGGGACGCTTGATTTGCTGGAGGTCCTTATTGATGAGGCTCCATCTAAATAGAGCTCCCAACATGGCTCGTTATTCTCGAGGTTGAGCACTTGTTCGTCGGGTAACTCGCAATTTAGTGGTGACCCTTCTGGTATGGGATGAGCAACGAGAAAGTCGGCAAGGGCTTGCCCTTTTACTGCTTTCTGAGGAGTATAGACTATATCGAACTCAAGCAGTATGATAGCCCATCTTTCCATTCTGCCGGCGAGGCTTGCCTTGTTCACTATGTGTTTAAGCGGGTCGACCTTAGAGATCAGCATAACCCGATGAGTAAGAAGATAGTATCTTAGCTTCTTCACGGCAAATATCAGGGCCAGGCACTGCTTTTTGATCGGGGAATAGTTATGTTCCGCCCCGACTAACGTTCGACTAAGGTAGTAGAGGGCATTCTCTTTTCCCTCCTCATTGTTCTGGGTGAGGGGTGCACCGAGTGACTCATCTAGCGCGGCAGTATAGAGAATCAATGGTTTATTTGGAACAAGAGCAGCAAGCACTGGAGGATGCAACAGGTACTGTTTGATATTTTCGAACGCTTCTTGACATTCGGCATCCCAGACGAAAGGAGCTCCGTTCTTCATGAGCATCAAGAAGGGCTTGCATCTTCCCGATAGGTTCGAGATGAACTTTCGTATGTAAGCGAGCTTGCCTTGAAAGGATCTTAGCTGTGTCAGATTTTTTGGAGGAGGCATCTTCATGATGGCCTTTATCTTTGATGGGTCAATTTTGATCCCCGATGTCAGACTATGAAGCCCAAGAATTTTCCTGATGACACACCAAAAGCGCATTTTAGAGGATTCATCTTCATATCGTATTCCCTCAGTCTGGTGAAAACGGTCCTGAGATCTTGGATGTGATCGGCCTTGGCTTTAGTCTTGACGACCAAGTCATCAATATAACATTCGAAAACTTTATGGATTAAGTCGTCAAAGATCTTGTTCATTGCCCTTTGATATGTGGCGCCTGTGTTCTTCAGTCCAAACGGCATCACTTTGTAACAGTATATGTCGATCGGGGTTCAAAATGTTGTATAATTCTCATCCTCAGGCGATATTTTTATCTGATTGTATCCAGACGAGCCATCCATGAAAGTGAACAACTTATAATTTGAGGTATCATCGACCATCATTTCCATGACCAGTAACAGGAAGTCTTCTTCAAGGCATGCATTGTTCAGATCCCTGAAATCGACACAGACTCGGATCTGCCCATTCTTCTTTTTCATTGGGACGATGCATGCGATCCAATCCGCATATTTCTCTTCTTTGATGAAGCCGGCATCGATGAATTTCTTGGTTTCCTCGATGACCTTTTCTTTCATCTCCCTTCTTATTCTTCGAGGAGCTTGTTTGACTGGCATCAGGAGAAATAGCCAATTTATGCACGACCACTTCAGGAGAGAGACCAGACATTTCTTTGTATGTCCACGCGAAGCAGTCGGCGAACTCATATAGCAGGGCAATTATTTGCTCTTTCATTTCCTCTGACAATAGTGAGCTGATGTAGGTCGGCATTGGATTATCGGGCGTTCCCAAATCAATCTCGGTTAGCTCGTCAAAACTTGTTTATCCACCATCTTCGGTTCTTAAGGGGCTTCTTCTGGTTCGGCTTGCTCGTCTTCATCATTTGACTCTTCGCTGGCTTCACCAACATGAATCATGTAGCATGCTTTGACATTAGGTTGAATGAAACCTATGTCCCGTCTATCTGGGATTCGTCCATCGATGAGTGCTCGGGCCTGAGGCGGGTGCCACAGCCCTTCATAAAACTTCGTTACGGAGTTCGTTTGATATAACCGACAACCGCACTTTTTAAAATATTCCCGCATCTCGGACGCATAATATCTTGGGTTTAGGACGGCTCTTATGCCTCTTTCATAGGGAAGACACGTGACAGAAAAATCGTCCGGGTGCACGACAGGATTTGACCCATAAAACAGGATACCCTTATATCCACTCTTTCTTCCGGTAATGTAAAAGGTTTTCATCCGGTCCAGGGTGGAGACTGACAATGCATCGAGCTCTTTGCACATCTGCTCCGGTACCCTTGTGATGGTTAGGAACCCTTCTATAATTTTGAAGGTCTCTCTTAGCTTTGCTTTTTGCATGATTGCCCAATCTGCACAGTTGTTGCAAGACGGGTCCTCTTCCTCTGATTCTTCAATGCCGCTGCTTAAACGAGGGCGAATTTTGCTGCCGGATAGGCCTTCAATATCAGACTCATCTGTATCACTGCTGAAATGAGGGTGAGTTTTATGGAATGATAGACTTCCAGCATTGGACTCATCAGTGTCACTGCCGAAACGTGGACGTACTTGGGGTTTTTTGCTTTTGAAAGTGAAATCCGGCTCAGATTTTCTTTTGAGTCTCAGGACCGTTCTGCCCTCGGTCAGTTGTGGCTTAGTATTTTGGGGGTTCACAAAGTACCGGAAATCTTCATATTGGACTTCATGCACACCGAACGGCTGGATGTCTCCGTCGATACGTCTTTCTTCGCCATTTTTAGTATACTTCATGCATTAATGGAGAGTTGACGGAACGATGCCATATTCGTGGAGGCAAGGCCGTCCTAGGAGATTCTTATAAGACGTGTCGGCGTCGATCACGTATATTTCAGTTTCGGTTTGTAAATCCCTAAATTTAATTGGCAGAGATATGGACCCCAGAACTTACTGGCAGTTTTGATTGAAGTCTTGAATGACAATTCTTTCTCTTGACAGGTGTCGGATGTCCATTGACAAACTCTTTAGAGTCCGCAAGTTCATGATGTTCACTGAGGACCCTGGATCAATCAATATACGATTAATTTAGTCTCCATCTCTGTACCCTATCACGTAAAGCAGTCGGTTGTGCTCAGTTGTTCCCAGAAACAGGTCTTCATCTTTAAATATGACCGCGGTTGTATGCAGAGTGTACTGGGCCTTTTTCGTATTAATTTCTACGAAACGAGCCTGATACCGCTCGAAGTTTTGCAAGGCATGAATGAGAACATCTCTGAGCTCCTTGGATAGAACCAGAGTATCTAAATGCTTAAGAGAGACGGAAGCTTCCGGAGATGAGCTAAGATATTATAATCCACTGGGAAAGAACTCGAGCCTTCATGAGCAAGCTCTCCGCCATCTTCTTCATTAGTGACTGTTGGGGTCAAAAATTACACCCTGGTTGACCAAGTCAAAGTCAAAGTCAACCCCAAGTAAGCGGGCCCAAGCTCAGATCAAGTGGGCCCATGCCCAAGTCGAGCCCCGGGCCGGCCTCCTCTATGCCAAAATGAAATCATGTGATAAATAATTTTGATGTAATTTTTTATGCATGAATATAAAAAAAATGGGTATAAAGCCAAATTTTTGTAAAGCTCATGGCTCATGTGCAAAAGAAATAAGCACATGAGGCATGGGATGGGCAAAATGCCATTCTGTAAAGCCCAAGGGGCTATATGTAAATTTGTAAGCCTATAAAAGACAACATGATAATGAAATGAAAGGGACTTTTCCCATTCCCCTCAAAATTTAGGGTTTCTGTGCCTTCTTCCCCTTCCTTAAGGTTCTAAAACCTTCTCCCATTTTTGAATTAAATAAAGAGTTTTAACTCTTCTTTTTTCAAAAATAAACAGTTTTTCACCATCAAACCCTTGAAAGGGAACTCGGATCTTCCATCAGATCTCAAAAGGGGGAGATTTTTAAATCTCATCCCCCTTTTTCTCCAAGATCCGGCCGACCGAGAGGAAGAAGAAGGAGACTCATCTCCAAAAATCCCACCTTGGAAAGATCTAAGGCCTAAAAGAAGATCCAGGGCCAAAAGGAAGAAGAAATGGGTCCCCTTTGATCATTTCCAAAGATTTCTAGGAGTTTAACTCCATTCAAGATCTGTTGGAGTTTAACTCCATAAACCAAACATTTTTTTATATATATAGGAGTTTAACTCCATCCAACATCTTTCGAAGTTTTAACTCCATAAATAAAAAATCCTTTTTCGGAGTTTAACTCCTTTTTCCGGGGCTAAAAGCCCCTTCTTTGCGCCGACGCCCAAGCGCCCAGCGTCCACATGACGGGCACGTGAGGCGCTAGCGCCCAGCGTCCACATGACGGGCACGTGAGGCGCTAGTGCCCAGCGCCCACGTGACGGGCACGTGAGGCGCTCGTGCCCACGTGACGGGCACGTGAGGCGCTCGCGCCCGCTCAAGCGCCTAGCGCCCAGTGCCCGCGTGCTAGACACGTGAGGCGCTGGCGCTCACGCGTCCTTTGGGCGCTATTTTCCCTTTATATATATATATATATATATCCAACGGGGCGTAACCTCCACAACACTTCCCCCGTTAAAAAAAAATTCTAACGGGGCGCTGCCCCGTGAGGGGGCTGCTAGCCCCCTTAACCCCCAGCCCGCTATCCGGGTAGCGGGACCCCCGTAAACTCTGCGGGACCCCCGATATATCCAAAACCCCTCAAGACACACATACGCACACTGTACATTGAGTTCACATGACCTGTTTGACCCGTCACTCGGAGGTTTCCTCGCTCCAAAGGCGAAAGGTAATTAACGGCAGCTTAGTCCGCGGCTGCCGGAGATTCGGATACCCACAATCAATAAACCCCCACATATCCTAGGCAGGAGAAATCTGTAGTACGCTTGACAAGCGACGCGTATTCCCATCTCAATGGGGTGACGAAAAACACTCTACAGATTCTGGCACGCCCGGTGGGATCTTTTCTCTCCTCCCATATTTCGGGTTAAATATCCATACGAACTCAATCAACATATACATTGATTTCCTATACTGAAATTATGCTTCTTTGTGCAAGTTAACAGTTTCCAATTGCAATCATCGGACGCAGCAAAAATGTCTCCAAGGACAAGCTCAGCTCTCAACACGGCTCCCATCTCCTACACGATAAAAATGGACGCCAGGACGGTCTTCCCGGCCAATCTCGGGTGACAGTGGGAGGAGCCGCTGCTATCATTTGGCTCTATTCTGTTCGTGCCAGCTAACGCCATCTCTGCTCCTGAAGCCCGGTGATGGATAAACCGGTCTCAAAAGGGAAAAGGCTGAATGTCATGGTCGCGAAGGCACCTCAGCCCAAGCACAAATCCGTTTCCGAACGACTCTCCATTGCTCTAGCTGGGGGCAAGGCCATCAACACCAACAAAGCAATAAGGCATTTCGGGCAAGCTCCAGCGATGCCCCTGACAACTGCTCAATCGGGTAACTTCTCTAAGCTCTCCGTCAATCAACTCACAATGACTTCCTGGATGACGGATGCCCGTCAAGCCCTCAAAATCGAGAAGCTAAGACAGAAAAGGATCAGATATAAAGCCAACAAAAGGGCTAGGGCTCATGCTAGACTGAACTTCATGAGGTTCCAAGAACAGGGTTACCCTGCCAAAGATAAAAAGATGGCTGGATATGTGGTCCACACTATTTACATGGTGAGCACGCGCGGCAAGAGCAAGGATGGGGCTACTACATCTCAAATCCAATCTGGTATGAATGTGGCTGCCACTTCCCAAGACTGGCATCCTCTGGAAGATAATGAATACCCTTCTAGTGTGGCTGATAAGCAAAGAGATCCCTCGGTTCATCAGGATTCAGGCTCGGAAAGCGAAGAGGATCCAATCTTCCGTCCCAAGACCGCAAAGCAGAAACTTCTCCAAGAGCTCCAAAACAGCTCAGAAACAAAAACAAGGAGATAGCCAAGCTACTCAAAAATTAACGACTTGACGAATGTCGTCTTACAGCTCATGGCCCGACTTGCCTCTCAGCCGCCCAATCAAGCGCAGGGCTCTGCTCATGAACCAGAAAACGGTGTCCCGAGCCAACCGACGCCTATTTCCTCAAATCCAAAGGTGGGCGGACCGCACAAAAGTCAGTCGCATCATATCTCGGGAAATGTCTTGACTACCGATGACAGTAGCCCGCTAACTCAAGATCAAATCATGGATTTGGTTGCCAACAAAGTCAAAACATTGGTAGCCGACACCGAAGCGCAAAAAGATATCAGCAGTAGTGGGAGACCATATCCTGCTCAGTATGATCTGGTAGAATTTCTTAGCGGCTATGTCATCCCCAAATTTGGAAGATTTGATGGGACGGGAAATACGAATCAGCACATCGTCCATTTTAAAGCCTCATGCAGGAATACTGGGGGCAATGATGCGCTTCTCCTCCGCCAGTTCGTTAATAGCTTAACCAATGTCGCTTTCGACTGGTACGTGAGCATACCGGATGGCTCCGTTACTACTTTTGTCCGAATAGAATCTCTGTTCCGATAAAGGTTCATGAGTGTCGGCGATAAGATCACTATTGCCGACCTCGTAAATACCAAGCCAAAGAACAACGAAAGCGGCATGGATTTTATGACCAGATGGCGTAATCTCTCCGTCAAATGTGAACCGCCGATAGAGCAGGACCGATCTGTCAGCCTCCTCATCGGAAATCTCAACAATTGGATGGCCCTGTTTCTGTGCACCGCGGGTCTCAAAACATTCCAGGAGCTGACCAGGAAAGTTCAGATGTTGGAACGCTCAAAGCAGGAGTCCTCCTATAATTCCCAAAATAACAATAGGTTCTGGAGAAACTGAAAGGACGATAATCGCAAAAGCGGAAGTTCCGACGATGCTGAATCTTTTAACATTTCGGCTAACCGAAATAAGCGAGAGATGAGCGGGCCTAATGCCAATTGGCCTCGGAAGCCAGTGTTCGGAGAAGGAAGAGAAACTCTACTGAAAGAAAGGCTGGATAAGGTCTATTCCTTCAGAAGTGACAAAGTCCGTAAAATATTCAAAGACGCCCTTAAGAACGGTCTACAATTGTCAGAATCAAAAAGACCGCAAGAAGTGAATATGATCGACGACCCCAAATATTGCCCATATCACAAAGTGATAAGTCATGCTATTGAGGACTGCTTCGTCTTCAAAGATTGGGTCGAAAAACAATACAAGGCAGGACAGATAGAACTGTTTAAAGGCATGTTAACAAACAGTCAAGCTATGACCGCCAATTTTATACGAACGGAGACCGAAGCCCTTTGGGAACCTGATTCTCTCAGACATTTGTCTTTCTCTGAAAAGAAAAGACCAGGGCAACAAGCTAAGAGCCAAACATGCAACATTACCAACGAAGAAGCGATAGATGGGTACACAACCCATACGGTCTGCATGATGGAGGCCAGAAGAACAACTCCTCCTACGCCTTATAGGCATGACAATGACGCGGTTGTTGCCATCCAACACCGGCTCGATCCAAATAATGAAGAGCTCGCTCATGCAATTAAGCCAAAGGAGCCAGTGGTTCCAGCAGAATCGAGCCCAAGCTCCAACAGCTGACTACCACGTCATTAAACTGGGAGCATACGGCCCCTAAGTCGTTAAACTGGTAATGTAAAAAAATGTGTGTAAATAAAAGAAAAAAGAAAAGCCGAAATGATGGGGCAACCGCGAATAAATAGCCGAAATGATAGGCCAATCGCGACCTTCACGATAAGAAAAGCTGAAATGATAGAGCAATCGCGGTAAAAAAAGCTCCGAATGGAGAATGATGAGTTGCTCCTTGTACCATATTCCAGTGCAGCGATGCAGACGCTAACCAAAATTTCAAATCTCTGAATGTCCCAACCGCGAATGACGAGTCGCTCCTGGTACCATATTCCAGTGCAGCGATGCAGACGCCAACAAAATCCCAAAATTCTCCCAGCCCTACGGTTGGTCCCCAAACTGACTACCGTATACAATCCACGGGCTCAAATAATTCTCATCATACCCATCCCCCACCGCAATCACCAGTCTAGCGGCCGGTCTCCGCCCTTGGAATTATGCTCTATTTGGGAAGACCCACTCATGTGTCCTCATGATGCATGAGGAGAACAAAACTAACGGGATCCTCACGACTCATAAGAAAACACCTTTTGTGGGATCCTTACGACTCACAAAGGAAAAACACACTTAGGGGTCCCCACGACTCCTAAGGAGAAAGTACACCTATGAGATCCTTTCGACTCCTAGGGAGAAAATGCTTTTATGGGATCCTTACGGCTCATAAAATTGAAAAGCCTTAGATAATAGGGACCTAAACCTGTCTCCTAAGCCATCGCTCCCTAACAGGTAAAGGTAAATGATGAATTTCTCCTGGCACCTGTGCTTCGGTGTTAGAAACGCTGATACCGACCCCAACCCCAAAATTCTAAACTTTCGACCCAATAGACCCCTAAGTCTTTAAACTGGGAACAGATGACCTCTAAGTCGTTAAACTGGGAAAAGAAGACCCCTAAGTCTTTAAACTGGGAATAGATGACCTTTAAGTCATTAAACTGGGAACAGATGACCCCTAAGACGTTAAACTGGGAACGAGGGAAATCCACTTACGGCAAATGATGATTCGCTCATGGTACCATATTCCAGTGTAGCGGTGCTGATGCCGAACCAAAACCAAAATCCCTAAATCCTCTCATGGCAAATGATGATTCGCTCCTGGTACCATATTCCAATGTAGCGATGCTGATGTCAACCCAAATCACAATCAGCAAGACAACCAACAACTTCCCTAGCGAAATCAAGCTCCACCTTGGAAACAAGTCAAATCCAATCTCGACACCGCAGAAAGCGGAGTAAGTCAACTTCAACCCCGATACCACAGAAAGCGGAGCAAGTCAAATCCAATCTCGACACCGCAGAAAGCGGAGCAAGTCAACTTCAACTCCGACACCGCAGAAAGCGAAGCAAGTCAAATACAATCTCAACACCGCAAGAAGCGGAGCAAGTCAAGTTCATCCCTAACACCGCAAGAAACAGAGCAAGTCAAATCAAGCACCGATCGACCACGTCGCTAAAATGGAAGCACCGACCGTCCACGTCGCTAAAATGGTGGCACCGACCGTCCCCATCGCTAAAATGGCAGCACCGACCGTCCAAGTCACAAAAAGGGCAAAACCGACCGTCCACGTTGCTAAAATGGCAGAACCGACCGTTCAAGTCGCTAAAAGGGCAGCACCGACCGTCCAAATCGCAAAAAGGGCAGCACCGACCCTCCAAGTCGGAAAAAGGGCACCAATGACCTTCCCGTCGGAATTATGCTCCGTCTCGGAATCAAGTCAACCAATGACCTCCCCATCGGAATTATGCTCTAACTTGGAATCAAGTCAACCAACAACCTCCGCGGCAGAATCTTGCTTCGTTTCAGAGTGTGCCCCGTGTCGAAATTATGCTTCGCCTCGGAGTACCTGCTTTCCCCGTCGGAATTATGCTTCGCCTGAGAATTGATCTCAGTATCGGAATCATGCTTCGTCTCAGAGTGTACCTCATGTAGAAATTATGCTTCGTCTTGGAGTATCCACCTTCCCTGTCAGAATTATACTTCGCCTGGGAATCAACCTCTATATCGGAACTATATTTCGTTCAGAATACCAACCTCTGCGGCGGAATCATGTTTTGTCTCAGAGTGTACCCCGTGTCGAAATCATGCTTCGTCTCGGAGTACCTGCTTTCCCCGTCGGAATTATGCTTCGCCTGGGAATTGACCTCTGCGTCGGAATTATGCTTCGTCTCAAAGTGTACCCCGTGTTGAAATAATGCTTCGCCTCGGAGTATTTGTCTTCCCTGTCGGAATTATGCTTCGACTCGGAATCAATCTCTGCATCGGAGCTATACTTCACTCAGAATGTCTGCTCTGTGCCGGAACTAAGTTTCGTCTCATAATACACCTGTCCCATATCGGAATTATACTCCGATCTCCGGAATTATGCTCCGCTCTTCGGAATGATACGCCGACCCCTGGGAATCATGCTCTGATCCTGAAATTATGCTCTTCGGAATAATGCTCCGACCCTGGAATTATGCTCCGCAAATCGGAATGATGCTCCGACCTCCAAAATTATGCTACTGGAATGATGCTTCGCCCCCAGAATGATGTTCAACCTAGAA
The DNA here is from genome assembly GCA_030015575.1 of Agapanthus africanus. Taxonomy (NCBI): domain Eukaryota; kingdom Viridiplantae; phylum Streptophyta; class Magnoliopsida; order Asparagales; family Amaryllidaceae; genus Agapanthus; species Agapanthus africanus. The sequence continues at coordinate 401,512,839 of CM057347.1, forward strand.
GTCCAACTCCAAGATCTATCAATTTCATGCACACAACTCATATACGCAGTGTGCATTTATTGATGGGAGCACTTTGTTGGGGTCAAAAATTACACTACGGTTGACCAAGTCAAAGTCAAAGTCAACCCCAAGTAAATGGGCCCAAGCCCAGATCAAGTGGGCCCATGTCCAAGTCGAGCCCAACATCCGGCCTCCCCCATGCCAAAATGAAATCATGTGATAAATAATTTTAATGTAATTTTTTATGTATGAATGTAAGAAAAACGGGCATAAAGCCAAATTTTTGTAAAGCCCATAGCTCATGTGCAAAAGAAATGTAACAACTCCATTTTTAGTGTACATAAATTTGCTTTAAATTTAAAATATATTTGGAGTATTTAATATTGTTGTTACCACTTTAAGTATCTATTTCACTCCATAATTACAAGAAGGGGTTTGTAGCTCATTGGTAATACCTTGCACTGCTGAACCAAGCCACCAGAGTTCAAATCTCATACCCCCACATTATTTTTTATATTTATTTGTTTTAAATTTTATAGAAGCCCAACAGTCCACACGTGATAACTCCCATATTTCCCACTACACATGAAAATGTTAATGCACCAGTGACTACCTCCGGCGACCCCCCATCTTCCGAAACCCCGACTCGACCGGACTCGGGCCGGCGCTGCCGGCCGGACTCGGCCGGTCGGCCGAGTCGTCAAAATGAAAAATATGGCTTTTGGTTTTCTCAACCCCCCTGCACACTCCAATTACTCAGATCGGTTCCAGAGAGCTTTTAAAACCTTCTTTACTCCATTTTTAATGATTTTTATTACATTTTTACATTTTGTAAATTAAAACCCTACATCTACCCTAACCCTAGCCTAACCCTATAAATACACCCCTACCCTCTACCCTCTTACCCCAAAACTCTGAGCCAACTCTCTAAAATTTCCAAGAAACTTGTGTACTTTGAAAACGAGCACGAAGCGAAACTACGGCGAAATTCCCGGCGAACTTCCAGCGATCGTTCTAGGAGCTCTCGGCGACGAAGCGACGCACCGGCGATTCCTCTCCTTCCATCTCACTCTTGTTAATTTCCAAAACCCGTAAGTCCCATTTTCTACCTCTTTTTTCTATTCTAAAAATACGGATTTAAAAAACCCGACGGAATCGGAACAAATCCGATTTCCGATTCGGTTTTTTATAAAACTTCACTTCTCGTTAATACAATTATACTTAAACTCTCTCATGTTGACTATTAAACACTAATCAACCAAATTGTTCAAGTTTCATTTCAGAAAATGATGGATATTTCAATTTATCGTATTTTCACTTAAATACCACATTGTTTCAATTCTACATTTAACTCCATTAAACTTGCTATACCTTTAAATAGATCACGAGGTAACGACCTACCTCCTCACACACTCATATGCAACATAACACGATACCCTCGAGAACTTAGAATACGGGAAAACAAATATTTTCATTTAAATACCCTTTACTTAATAAAACCATTTCTAAAAGATTTAGTGTTGATACATCTTTACAAATAAATAACCTTTGAGCTGATAATAAAAATATCTAGACTCAGCCAATTAAGGACTGTCGCACTCATTAGGACAGAGGAAGGTTGTGGGCATTCAGTCGTTTATCTAAACCTGACTTTGTGGTGTCTAGGCTAGACAAGTGAGAAAGGTAATTTTAAAAGGCCCGTCTCATGGTGATTCGTGAGCGGATCCCTCCTTTCTTCATTTATACTTACCTGGCCACAATTGGCGGTGAAAAGGCGATTTGAGGTATCTCACAACTTGTCTCTTTAGACCAGTTAGGAACAGTCTAGTTGACTTAGGAGACCCTAGAACATAGAATACGGGAAATTGACATCTTTACAAATAAATATTATTTACTTAATAAAACCGCTTTCTAAAGGATTTAGTATTTATACAAATTTTTGCAAAGCGCCGCTACAACCCATTTTGGGGAATCCGTTCGGGATGGTGCAGATTATCGCACATCTTCGGACTTACTAGTGCGAGATTCAGACCTCCGCAAGGAGCATTCGGCCTCGAAAGATTTAAAATACGACATCTTAAGAAAATGAGATTTTTAGAATATAAAATATATATTAAAATTATTTTTGTATAAATATATATATATTTATCATTAAAATACCTATTTTGTTATGATATAAATATTCCACTTTTTTTCCAAAAGTCATAAGAATCAATTTTACACTAAAATACCATGAATTCCATACAAAACCAATATTACAAATAAATACCACTTATTATGAAAATAGGATATTTTCACTAGAAATATCACAATATAAAATCTACATTCATTACAACTCTAAAGACGATTAATAAATACTTGGGGTGTATTTTGAAAAGTATATAAAAGTATTTTTACATAAAACCCCCTCAAGTTCTATAATTTACCATAAGGACCCTAGTAAACATAGGTTTAAGCGGGACCAATCTCTTGAGCCTCAGGGAGCCAGAGAAGTGGGTGCTTGCCTAACTAAGGTAGACAACTTAACAACGGTGTTATCAATATGGTAATCGTCTTTGAAAAAGACACGAAAGATTACCGATAACATCAAAACAATCAGGACTTCAATTTACTTTTCTAATTGTCTGACTCAGTTTAAGTCTCATTATAATCTGACTTGAATATAATTCAAGTACAATCTACAATCTACAATTTACAATATTACAATTCAACATGAATTCATGAATCCATTATTCCATATATTCAATCTATCAACTTGACCGAACCGAACCATGGATATACACCCATTTACATGATTCTCCAGTTACATCCATTTACTGATATCATAGTTTCGGTCAGTCATCCAATTATACAATCTATACAGCTACAATACAAGACAAACAATACAATCAAAACACTACGGGGTTTAAGGGGTAGATTGGTACGGAAGGTGTTAAAAGTGGAACGAGACAGTAAGATTAAGATACCTAACCTATATTCCGTTGTTGTTGTACCGTGGCTTAACGGTTTCTTGTACATTCCGTTTGCCCTGCTCTCTAGCATATAGAGACCCCTCTCGTATACACAGGCATCCTTCTGTACCAAGCTACAAACAACAGCGTTAATACAACATTACAACAATATAATACAACTTTAAAAGATACTTTCTTATTCTGTCTATTCTACTTTCCTCTTATCTTTTGGACTTACCGAGCGACATGTTCGCTGACGACATTCTATTTCTTTCTTCTTTGGATGTCGTCAGGTGATTTGGACCCGTCAGAGATCGAGCCAACTGCAGAAGACTTGGATCAGTACAGCGAAGACCCTGAGCTCTAGACATTGTACATTTTCTATTCAGTACCTTTAATTTCCTGTCATGCCATTGTTTAGGCATCGCTTTTATTTCAGTTGTATTTCCTTTTCAAGCATTGTACAAAAAATGTTAATAAATAAAGTTGTTGTTTTTATTATACCTTGTCTCTTGTGTATATTTTCTTTTATATTGCTTAGTTACACTTAGCGTATTTGCTTCTGAGTAAATAAGTAGCGGACCAGTCGCGTCCCCTTCGCCGTATACCGGGAAGCGGGGCGTGACAGGTTTTGTTGGTGGCCCATGCAGGTCGGAGCTGTATGAAACTCTATCATGCAGTTCTGTTCTACGTGAACAACCTAAGCAATATAACACAAGAACCAGCAACTAAAACATTCTTTACAATTCATGTTCCTTAAATCTTATCATTTCATGTATTTTGAATCTGTCCTAACCCAAATTTTTCTTCAAGGTTATGGATTCCCCGAACAACACGAGCACCAATGTCAATAACACACCTCCACCACTACCACTCACACCTGCCGTCCCTGCTCCGATCAACGAGCAGACGGTTTTATTTGAGGCAATCCGAAGCCTCTTAGAGAGACAGCAGCAGCAAACTGCTCTCTTAATGAACCGTCCCGAGGCAGAAGCACCTGGGGTGAAGCAATTCAGGGCTTTGCACCCCAAACAGTTCTCAGGAAAGGAGAGCCCACTGGAAGCTGAGGAATAGGCTCAGAGTATCGAAGATGATCTGGCGCAGCACATGTGCCAGAATTAGCTTCAGTTCGTGTTGCAAAATTACAGCTCACGGACAATGCACGAAACTGGTGGAAGGCGGAAGAAAGCCGTCTTGAACAACCCATCGAATGGAAGACTTTCCGCGACATGTTTGACGCTAAGTACTTCCCTGAGACTGCTAGGTTCGACATGGAACAACAGTTCATTCATCTGCAACAAGGTTCGATGTGGACCAAGTCGGTAAATGAATATGACGCTGAATTCACCATACTTAGTCGGTAAGATATGTCACAATAATTCAATTTTTTAAATATCACATACTACACAGCTAACACAATCCTTTAAACAGATTCGCAGCACACTTGATACCGACGGACAAGATCAGAGCCTGTCGATTTCAACAAGGTTTGGATTCGGAGATCCAGGCTGCACTGGCCACGGGAGATTTTCCGACTCATGAATCGGCTCTGAAAGCTGCCCGCCGTTATGAGGCAGTGGTAAAGGCGAGGGGAAGACCTCAATCTGCTGGATTTAAGCGCCCTGCCAACCAGATGACAGGAGGAGCCTCGTCCAGGCCACCCTTTGTGCCAAGGCGACCCGGAGTACCGAACCATCGTCTCAGCCCAGTCTTTTGTACCTACTGCAAGAGAACTGGACATATGATGAAAGACTGCCGGCGAGCCAACCGTCTTTGCTTAGTCTGCAGCTCAGCTACTCATGATATTGGGTCTTGTCCCCAAAGACAAAACCCAGTTGCTGCACCCAGGCCAGCAATTACCTATCCGCAGCGACCAGCCCTTCACGCACCTGCTCCAAGACTTGCACTACCTGCACCACCCAGAGGACCACAAGCTGCACCACCTCCTCGTCAGTTCCATCAAACTCAAAGGAACGTTCAGAGGAATGCTCCTCAGGCCAGGAGGAATGTACCAAGGCGCCAGGCTTTCACGATGACAGTGGAAGAAGCTGAGGCCACTGGCCAAGTTATCACTGGTAACCCTTTCTTTCTCAAAATTTCTTTCAGTCTTGATATTTATCCTACATACTTTTCCTATACTTAAAACATATCCCACATACCTTAGGTACAATATTAGTATCCTCAATACCTGCACTAGCACTGTTTGATATTGGAGCATCTCACTGCTTTATGTTGCAACGGTTCGTCCAAACCCATGCGATTCCAGTCTCACTGCTTGTATCCAGCTGGAATGTCAGTTCAAGAAATGGCGTTCTAAAGGCAACCATAGGATACAACCTGTGTCCAGTAGTCGTCTGCAGCAGAGAATTTTATGTTGACTTCAAAGTGCTAGACATACCGAACTTCGATGTGGTTCTAGGTATGGACTGGCTTAGAACTTTTTATGCTACCATCGACTGTCGTCAAAGGAGGGTAGTGTTCGAGATTCCAGACCACCCGGTCTTCTATTTCAAAAGCAGAGACCGTACCCTGGAGCCAAGTACCTACAAAGCAAAGCCAAGGGAAGCAGTAGTTGTAGCAGCTCAAGCGGAGAAAGAATCAAGGCCATATGTGGTTCGAGAGTTCGACGACGTGTTTCCTGACGATATATCAGGTTTGCCTCCTGATCGAGCTCTTGAATTCAGCATTGATTTAGTACCAGGAGCACAGCCGGTGATCAAAGCACCTTATCGTTTAAGTCCGGAAGGTTTGAAGGAAGTCCGAACACACTTGGACGAATTACTGGCGAAAGGATGGATTCGTCCCAGCACTTCAAGTTGGGGATCACCTGTGCTACTTGTGAAGAAGAAGGAAGGTTCATACAGAATGTGCATCGATTACAGAACCTTGAACGAAGTCACTATAAAGAACAAGTATCCACTCCCGCGCATCGATGATTTATTCGATCAGCTAAGTGGATCTTGTGTTTTCTCTAAATTGGATCTTCGTTCAGGTTATCATCAGGTGAAGGTCAAGGAAGCTGATATTCATAAAACAGCTTTCAGAACTCGCTATGGACATTACGAATTTCTAGTGATGCCATTTGGAGTGACCAACGTACCAGCAATATTCATGAACCTAATGAATCAAGTTTTCCGGGAGTACTTAGACAGGTTTGTTGTCATCTTCATCGACGACATCCTAGTGTATTCTAAGAGTCGGAAAGAACATGCCGAGCATCTACGAATTGTCCGGGAAACTCTTCGACAACATCAGCTCTATGCCAAGTACAGCAAGTGCGAGTTTTGGCTAAAGCAAGTTGGTTTTCTTGGACATATCATATCAGGAGAAGGAATCTCTGTGGATCCAGCGAAGATTTCAGCAGTCAGCGAATGGCCTACACCAAAGTCAGTGAAGGACATTCGGAGTTTCTTGGGTTTAGCTAGATATTACAGAAAGTTCATTGAAGGATTTTTGAAGATAGCAACACCCCTGACCAAGCTCACACGTAAAGATGAAGAATTTGTATGGTCAGAAGCATGCGAACAAGCTTTCGTAGAACTCAAGTCAAGATTGACATCAGCACCTATTCTCGTAATACTGGATCAATCTGGAGGATTCGAAGTGCATTGTGATGCATCCGGTAAGGGATTACGATGTGTTCTACATCAGCACGGTAAAGTTGTGGCTTATGCTTCAAGACAACTGAAGATTCATGAGCGTAATTATCCGACGCATGATCTGGAGTTGGCAGTCGTCATCTTTGCTCTCAAGATTTGGCGCCATTATCTACTTGGTGAATGAGTGAACGTCTACACAGATCATAAGAGTCTGAAGTACGTGTTTACTCAAAAGGAGTTGAATATGCGGCAGAGAAGATGGTTAGAACTCATGGCGGACTTTGACATCAACTTACAATATCACCCAGGGAAGGTGAATGTGGTACCTGATACTCTTAGTTGTCAACCATTATCGATGAATCTCACCGCTCAGTGGAAGCTTCAACAAGACTTGCATCAGATGGAGATTGAAGTAGTCATGCCAGATAATACTTCAAGTTTGATAAATTTACAAGTTCAATCAACTATTGTCAATCAAATCAAAGCAGCTCAAGCAAGTGATGCTAAGTTGCAAAAGATCAGAGAACAAGTGGAGAATGGACTCAGAACAAACTTCATCATCCATGAAGACGGATCTTTGAGATACGGCAGTAGATTGTGTGTACCAAAAGGTCCTGTTCGGGAAGAGTTAATGAAAGAAGCTCACAGCTCTCCCTATTCAGTATACCCTGGAGGTACCAAAATGTACAAAGATCTACGACAGAATTATTGGTGGCATGGAATGAAGCGTGAAGTAGCCAGAAGCGTCGCAAAATGCTTGGTGTGTCAGCAAGTAAAGGCTGAACATCACCGGGCAGCTGGACTACTTCAACCGTTACCAATCACAGAATGGAAGTGGCAACACATCACAATAGATTTTGTGACTGCTCTTCCTCGCAGCACAAAGGGTAACGATGCCGTATGGGTTATTGTGGATCGACTCACAAAGTCGGCTCACTTCATCCCATTTCGAGTTGGCCAATCAACTAAGACACTAGCAAAGAAGTACATGGAGGTAATAATCTACTTAAAGATTTAAACTCTTCATAATGTACTATCTCTGATACCCATGAACTCATACAGGAAATTGTGAGACTTCATGGAGTACCGTTCTGCATTGTCTCCGATTGTGACACCAGGTTCCGATCGCAATTTTGGCAGAGTCTGCAAGCAAGCTTGGGAACAAGTCTGAACTTCAGCACGGCTTATCCTCCACAAACCGATGGTCAGTCTGAGCGAACTATTCAGATCTTAGAGGATATGCTCATAGCGTGCATGTTAGACTTCAAAGGATCGTGGGAAGATCACCTACATCTTGTGGAGTTTTCGTACAACAACAGCTACCAAGCAAGCATAGGAATGGCACCTTTTGCAGCATTGTATGGAAGGAAGTGTCGATCGCCATTAAGTTGGGACGACATCAGAGATAGGGAACTTTTTGGACCAGAGATGATAGTAGCGACTGTTGATGTGGTTCGTACTATCAGGGAAAGGATGCGCATAGCCCAAGATTGACAGAAGCACTGGGCTGATGTAAAGAGACGACACTTGGAGTTCCAGCCAGGAGATCACGTATTCTTGAAGATATCTCCGAACCGGGGAGTGATCCGATTTGGAAGACGGGGTAAGCTAAGTCCGAGATATATTGGACCGTTCGACATACTCGAACGAGTCGGTGAAGTGGCATACCGCTTAGCGCTTCCACCCTCATTGGAAGGAGTGCATAATGTATTCCACATATCCCAACTCAGAAGGTATGTGAGTGACCCCAGCCATGTTCTTGATCATTCCGAGCTCACTATACAGCCCGACTTGTCTTGTGAGCAACAGCCTGTGGAGATCCTGGACAGGAAAGTGAAGAAACTTCGGAACAAGGAAGTTAACTTGGTCCGAGTGATGTGGAGGAAAGACACTCTAGGAGAGTCCGCTTGGGAAAGGGAAGATGAAATGCGTGCAAGATATCCACATCTCTTTGCAAACTAGTCCTCAAATAAAAGTTGTAAATTTTGAGGACGAAATTTTTGTAAGAAGGGTAGACTGTAACAACTCTATTTTTAGTGTACATAAATTTGCTTTAAATTTAAAATATACTTGGAGTATTTAATATTGCTGTTACCACTTTAAGTATCTATTTCACTCCATAATTACAAGAAGGAGCTTGTAGCTCATTAGTAATACCTTGCATTGCTGAACCAAGCCACCAGAGTTCAAATCCCATACCCCACATTATTTTTTTATATTTATTTGTTTTAAACTTTATAGAAGCCCAACAGTCCACACGTGATAACTCCCACATTTCCCACTACACATGAAAATGTTAATGCACCAGTGACTAACTCCGGCGACCCCCTATCTTCCGAGACCCCGACTCGGCCTGACTCGGTCCGGCGCCGCCGGCCGGACTCGGCCGGTCGACCGAGTCGTCAACATGAAAAATATGGCTTTTGGTTTTCTCAACCCCCCTGCACGCTCCAATTACTCAGATCGGTTCCAAAGAGCTTTTAAAACCTCCTTTACTCCATTTTTAATAATTTTTTTATTACATTTTTACATATTTTAAATTAAAACCCTACATCTACCCTAAACCTAGCCTAACCCTATAAATACACCCCTACCCTCTACCCTCTCACCCCAAAACTCTGAGCCAACTCTCTAAAATTTCCAAGAAACTTGTGTACTTTGAAAACAAGCACGAAGCGAAGCTCCGGCGAAATTCCCGGCGAACTTCTGGCGATCGTTCTAGGAGCTCTCGGCGGCGAAGCGACGCACCGGAGATTCCTCTCTTTCCATCTCACTCTCGTTAATTTCCAAAACCCATAAGTCCCATTTTCTACCTCTCTTTTCTATTCTAAAAATACGGATTTACAAAACCCAACGGAATCGGAACAAATCCGATTTCCGATTCGGTTTCTTCTAAAACTTCACTTCTCGTTAATACAATTATACTTAAACTATCTCATGTTGACTATTAAACACTAATCAACCAAATTGATCAAGTTTCATTTTATAAAATGATGGCTATTTCAATTTATCGTATTTTTCACTTAAATACCACATTGTTTCAATTCTACATTTAACTCCATTAAACTTGCTATACCTTTAAGTAGATCACGAGGTAACGACCTACTTCCTCACACACTCATATGCAATATAACACGATACCCTCGAGAACTTAGAATACGGGAAAACAAATATTTTCATTTAAATACCCTTTACTTAATAAAACCATTTCTAAAAGATTTAGTGTTGATATATCTTTACAAATAAATAACCTTTGAGCTAATAATAAAAATATCTAGACTCAGCCAATTAAGTACTGTCGCACTCATTAGGACAGAGGAAGGTTGTGGGCATTCAGTCGTTTATCTAAATCTGACTTTGTGGTGTCTAGACTAGACAAGTGAGAAAGGTAACTTTAAAAGGCCCGTCTCACGGTGATTCGTGAGCGGATCTCTCCTTTCTTCACTTGTACTTACCTGGCCACAATTGGCGGTGAAGAGGCGATTTGAGATATCTCACAACTTGTCGCTTTGGACCAGTTAGGAACAGTCTGGTTGACTTAGGAGACCCTAAAACATAGAATACGGGAAATTGACATCTTTACAAATAAATACCATTTACTTAATAAAACCGTTTTCTAAACGATTTAGTATTTATACAAATCTTTGCAAAGCGCCGCTACAACCCATTTTGGGGAACCCGTTCGGGATGGTGCAGATTATCGCACATCCTCGGACTTAGTAGTGCGAGATTCAGACCTCCGCAAGGAGCATTCGGTCTCGAAAGATTTAAAATACGACATCTTAAGAAAATGAGATTTTTAGAATATAAAATATATATTAAAATTATTTTTGTATAAATATATGTATATTTATCATTAAAATACCTATTTTGTTATGATATAAATATTCCACTTTCCAAAAGTCACAAGAATCAATTTTACACTAAAATACCATGAATTCCATACAAAACAAATATTATAAATAAATACCAGTTATTATGAAAATATGATATTTTCATTAGAAATATCACAATATAAAATCTACATTCATTACAACTCTAAAGACGATTAATAAATACTTGGGGTGTATTTTGAAAAGTATATAAAAGTATTTTTACATAAAACCCTCTCAAGTTCTATAATTTACCATAAGGACCCTAGTAAACATAAATTTAAGCAGGACCAATCTCTTGAGCCTCAGGGCGCCGGAGAAGTGGGTGCTTACCTAACTAAGGTAGACAACTTAACAACGGTGTTATCAATATGGTAATCGTTTTTGAAAAAGACACGAAAGATTACCGATAACATCAAAATAATCAGGACTTCAATTTACTTTTCTAATTGTCTGACTCAGTTTGAGTCTCATTATAATCTGACTTGAATATGATTCAAGTACAATCTACAATCTACAATCTACAATTTACAATATTACAATTCAACATGAATTCATGAATTCATTATTCCATATATTCAATCTATCAACTTGACTGAACCGAACCATAGATATACATCCATTTACATGATTCTCCAGTTACATCCATTTACTGATATCATGGTTTCGGTCAGTCATCCAATTATACAATCTATACAGTTACAATACAAGACAAACAATACAATCAAAACACTACGGGGTTTAAGGGGTAGATTGGTACGGAAGGTGTTAAAAGTGGAACGAGACAGTAAGATTAAGACACCTAACCTATATTCCGTTGCTGTTGTACCGTGGTTTAACGGTTCCTTGTACATTCTGTTTGCCCTAGGCTCTAGCATATAGAGACCTCTCTCGTATACACTGGCATTCTTCTGTACCAAGCTACAAACAACAACGTTAATACAACATTACAACAATATAATACAACTTTAAAAGATACTTTCTTATTCTGTCTATTCTACTTTCCTCTTATCTTTGGGACTTACCGAGTGACCTGTTCGCTGACGACATTCTATTTCTTTCTTCTTTGGATGTCGTCAGGTGATTTGGACCCGTCAGAGATCGAGCCAACTGCAGAAGACTTGGATCAGTACAGCGAAGACTCTGAGCTCTAGATATTGTACATTTTCTATTCAGTATCTTTAATTTCCTATCATGTCATTGTTTAGGCATCGCTTTTATTTCAGTTATATTTCCTTTTCATGCATTGTACAAAAGAATGTTAACAAATAAAGGTGATGTTTTTATTATACCTTATCTCTTGTGTATATTTTCTTTTATATTGCTTAGTTACGCTTAGCGTATTTGCTTCTAAGTAAATACATAGCGGACCAGTCGCGTCCCCTTCGCCGTATACCGGGAAGCGGGGCGTGACAAGAAATGAGCACATGAGGCATGGGATGGGCAAAATGCCATTCTGTAAAGCCCAATAGGCTATATGTAAATTTGTAAGCCTATAAAAGACAACATGATAATGAAATGAAAGGGACTTTTCCCATTCCCTTCAAAATTTAGGGTTTCTGTGCCTCCTTCCTCTTCCTCAAGGTTCTAAAACCTTCTCCCCCTTTTGAATTAAATCAAGAGTTTAACTCTTTCTTTTCCAAAAATAAACAATTTTTCACAATCAAACCGTTGAAGGGAAACTCAGATCTTCCATCAGATATCAAAAGGGGGAGATTTTTAAATCTCAACCCTCTTTTTCTCCAAGATCCGACCGATCAAGAGGAAGAAGAAGGAGACACGTCTCCAAAAATCCCACCTTGGGAAGATCCAAGGCCTAAAAGAATATCCAGAGCCAAAGAGGAAAAGAAATGAGTCCCCTTTGATCATTTCCAAAGATTTCTAAGAGTTTTACTCCATTCAAGATCTGTTGGAGTTTAACTCTATAAACCAAACCTTTTTTTTTATATATATAGGAGTTTAACTCCATCCAACATCTTTTGGAGTTTTAACTCCATAAATAAAAAATCCTCTTTCGGAGTTTAACTCCTTTTTCCGGGGCTAAAAGCCCTTTCTTTGCGCCGACTCCCTTTCGCTTCGAGCCCCACCTTTCCTTTTCTTCTTATTTAGCATTTATGATTTTGAGCCCGATTGAGCCGAATTGGTAGCTGGAACGGTAGGCTCCTTCTGCCCCTTCCATTCTATTCTGGGCTCTTTCTGAAGTAGTTTTAGCATCTTCTTCGTCTTATTAGATATGTACATACTCCACGGAAGCTGCGGCGAGTTGGATTCATTTCTCAGGGCAGCGGATTCAGCTGTCTTCTCCCAGAAGACTTCATCTTCTATCTGTATAAAGTTGGTGGTTGTAGCTTGATTGTGTACCAACACACTCTTGGACAGCTCGATCTCTCCAGTCTTGTATTGCTTTTCGACCCGGTCTTTGAAAATGTAGCAATCCTCGATCGCATGGCTCACTATTCGGTGTTATGGGTAATACAGGGGATTGTCAGTCATTTTTGCTTCGTGAGGTATCTTCGACTCCGGCAATTGTAGACCGTTGTTTAGGACATCATTTACTATCTTGCGGACCTTATCCCTCCTGAAAGAGTAGACTATGTTTTTTTTCTCCTCTAGTGAAGACCTTTCTCCTCCTAGAACCGTCTTTCGAGCCCGATCTATTTTTGATCCGTCCGCCTTTCTCTTATCTTCATTGTCAGATGCATTGAAGGCGTTGGTCTTGTTGGAGCTCTCGCTTTTACGGTTGTCGTCTTTTCTGCTCTTCCAATACTTGTCACTCTGAGAGTCTGGGGTAGACTTTTGCTTCGAGCGTTCCAATATTTGAACTCTCTTGGTCAGCTCTTGAAATGTCTTGAGGCCTGCTATACATAAGAATGGGACCATCCAATTGCTGAGGTTCCCAATGAGAAGGCTGACAGACTGGTCCTGTTCCAGTGGCGGTTCACACTTGACCGTGAGATTATGCCATCAAGCGATAAAATCCGCGTTGTTTTCGTTCTTCCCCAGCTTGGTCCTCATAAGGTCAGCAATGGAGATTTTATTACTAACACTCATGAACCTTTGCCGAAACAGAGACTCCATTTGGACAAAAGTATTGATGGACCCGTCTGGTATGCTCGTGTACCAGTCAAAAGTGACACCGATCAGGTTATTGACAAACTGACGAAGAAAGAGTGTATCATTGCCCCATGTATTACCACACGACGCTTTAAAGTAGGCAACGTGCTGATTTGCGTTTCCCGTCCCGTCAAATCTTCCGAACTTAGGAATGACGTAGCCGCAGAGGAACTCGATTAGATCGTAATGTGCAGGATATAGCCGTCCACTACTGCCAATTTCTTTCTGAGCTTCGGCTTCGGCCACCAATGTTTTAATCTTGCTGGTGACCAAATCCATTATCCGATCTTGTGTTAGCGGGATAGTGCCATCTTGGGCTAAGGCATCCCAAGAAGTAGAATGTGGCCAGCTTTCACGTGGCTCGACTATACTCGGACCTAAAGGGACATGCATTGGTTGCTTCGGGTCATTATCACCCAGCTCATGAGTGGAAACTTGTGCTTGATTGGATCGTTTAGGCAATTTAAACCGTGAGCTGCATCATGACATTCGTCAAGTCGTCGATTTTAGAGTAAAGTTTGGACATCTCTTTATCTTTGCTCTTGATCTGTTTTTGGAGCTCTTGAAGCAGCTCTTGCTTTGAGGTCCTGGGACGGAAAGTCGGCACTTCCTCGCTATCCGAACGTGGCTCCAGATGAACTGGGGGGTCTTTCTGCCTATCGGTCTCATCAAGAGGGTTTTCATCGTCATGCAGAAGTTGATCTTGGGAACTGGCGGCCACATTCAAGCCAGCTTAGGCTTGGGATGTGGTGGCCCTGTCCTTGATTTTGCTGCGAAAATTGTAGCTAGGACGAGTACCCGCCATGTAGACCGTGTGGATAACATATCCTGCCGTATTTTCATTATTGGCAGCTGATTTCGCGGATCGCTGTCGTGGCCCTCCTGTTTCGGTAACAGACAATCGATTCAAGACGGCTGGCCTGACTGGGTTCTTGAGTGGTGTTGGCGCTGCTTTTCTGGATTTGCTCCGCTGCTTTCGTGCTGCACAGAGCGCCTGATTGACTTTTGAAGAGACAGTGTCATGCTTTCTCTGTTAGGACTGGGACGCATCTCTCTGTAGCATCGTTCAGACTAATGTCTTCTTGATTCTGACAGTCATGGCGTTTTTCTGAACCCACTTTAGGGGTTCGAAGGAGTTGCTAACTTTTACGGCCGACTCAGCTGTCAATGCGGGGCAACCCTGCTCTTAGAACCTTATAAGATTCCACTTGGCTGGAGTCTTGGCCCTCTTGTTGGCTCGATACCTGAGCCGCTTCTGTCTCAATCTTTCTGTTTTGAGCACTTAGGAGGCTTTGAATCTTCGGGAAAACGCCGTAGACCGATTGATAAAGAGTCCAGAGAAGACACCCGCTCGCGCGATTGTCAAGGGCGCTGTCTGAGCTTGCTGGAGATGCTTTGTAGCTTCATTGGTGTTGACGGCCTTGCCCCCAGTCGGAACAGTGAAGAGACGTTCGAATACGGATTTGCATTTGGTGTGGGATGCTTTGGCGATCACAACGTTCGGCTTCCTGCCCCTTGAGGTCGGTTTGGCTGCTTGGTTTACCGGGGCCTCCGCCAGATGAGCACTTCTGGCAGGGTAGATAATGACAGAACCAAATTGACATGGTGGTTCTTCCCATTGTCGGCTGAGACTTGCAAGGAGAACCACGCGGACATTAATCTTGACAACGTACGGGATCGGAGTTACTTCAGAGATCGAACTGGTCCATGGAGACATTCTCGTTGAATTTGAAGATTGTGATTGAAAAGATGTTATCCTGCACAAAAAAAGCATGATTTCGGTACAGGCAATCGATATATGTGTTGATTGAGTTCGCATGAACTTTTAATCCGAAATATGGGAGGACAGAAAACGTCCCACCGGGTGTGCCAGAATCCGTAGAGTGTTTTTGGTCACCCTATTGAGATAGAAATACGCATCGCTTGTCAGGAGCATTACAGATTTCTCCTGCCTAGGGTAGGCAAGGGTTTATTGATTGTGGTGATCCAAATCTCCGGCAGCCGCGAACTAAGCTGCAGTTAATTACCCCTCGCTTTTGGAGCGAGAGAAACTCCGATTGACGGGTAAAACTAGTCATGCAAACTCAATGTGCAGTATGCGTATGTTGTGTTTTAGAAGTATTGGGGGCCTCGCAGAGTTTACGGGGGTCCCGCTATCCGGATAGCAGGCTGGGGGTCAAGGAGGCTAGCAGCCCCCTTACGGGATGCAGGACAGCGCCCCGTTAGAAATTTTTTCTAACGGGGGACGTGTTTTGAGTGTGGAACGTGAGGAAAAAAGAGGGGTGAGTTGCGTCCTAAGGCGCGTGAGCGGCGTGTGGGCGCTGCGTGCCAGCGAGTCACGTGAGCGGCGTGTGGGCGCTGCGCGCCAGCGAGTCACGTGAGCAGCGCCCGGGCGTTGCGCGCCAGCGGGTCACGTGCACGGCACGCGATCGCTGAAAACAGCAGCGGAAAAAATGACTTAGCCCCTAGGCTGGGAGTTGAAATCCCAAAAGGCTTTAGAGTTGAACTCTTGAACAGGAATTAGGTGTAGATTTGGAGTTAAACTCCCAAAAAATTTGGATTTGGAGTTAAACTCCTAAAAAATGTGGATTTGGAGTTAAACTCCTTTGAGAATTTGGATCGTGGAGTTAAACTCCTCAAAGATCTTCCCGGATGATCAAAGGGGACCCCTTTCTTTTCTCTTAAGCTTTGGATCCACCCAAAATGAGATTTTTGGATATGGTTCTTCTTTCTTCTCATCTCTTTTTGCTGGATTTTAGAGAAAAGGGGATGTAAGATTAAAAATCTTTCTTTCAGGGATTTGATGGGAAATCTGAACTTCCCTTTAAGGGTTTTATGGTGAAATTTTATTTAGTTTTGAGAAAAAAAGGCTAACCTCTTGATTTAAATAGAAATGAAGAGAGAGAAAATAGAAGCACGAACCCTAGAATTTTTAAGAGAATAAAAGTTGTTGATTTTTTCATCATATTTTTCTTTTATAGGCTACACATTTTACATATAACCCCTTGGGCTTTTCCATATGACACTTGTGTCACACCATACTTTATGTGCTTATTTTTTTTGCCCGTAAGCCATTGGGTTTACAAAATTTTGGCTTTTTTTCCATATTGCATACATTTATTTCTAAAAAATTACATTAAACTAATTTATGATTTCATTCTTTTTGTCATGGGGCCAGTCCCCTCCATTATCGGTCTTGACCTGGGCCGGTCCCCCCATTCTCGGTCTTGACTTGGGCTTATTAGGCTTGGGCTCGGGCCCACCTAGCTTGGGTTGACTTTGATTTTGAGTAATTTTTGACCCCAACATGGCTATGCTCTGTTATTTTGACTTCGACTTGACTAGACGTCTGAATTCTCTCTATCTGATGATGCTCGATAACGGTAATTCCTTAGATCATGACATGTGGCAGATGACGTGTCACATGCGTAAACCAGTTAGGCCCCTGAGGGCCACGGAGGGAGAACTAGTATGCTACAGTGGGGGCTTCCCTCAAACCCTGTCTCGGAGGTTGCACCCCGCTCCTTGCCCCCGAGCACCTCAGCAGCTAAGCCAACTGTCCCTTTGCTTTACTCCGAGCCATCACAGGCCCGAGCCTCCTCGGCCCTCTCAGCTCGTCTCCGGGCAACCGCAGAACCAAGATACCTCGGCTCTTCCGCTTGTCCGCGAGCTCTCCCACCGAGGTCATCTTCCTTGGTCTCATCGACCGACCAACGGCACCGCTCATAGGCGCAACCGCCATCCCGCGAATCTCGCCATGCGCAAGATATCCGTCGGCCACATCCCACGTACCACGCCATCACGATCCCCCATTAACGAGCCTGTCTCACCATTAATGGGAGATCCCGCTCATCACACGGGCATGACGTCGGGAGCGTAACTGCCGGCGTGATTCTCGCGCCTGCCCTGCCTGCTGCCACCGCTATATAAACCCCTTCTTCAGACGGTTCAAGTAAGCCATTTTAACTCCACTAAGTCGTTACTCTGTTCAAATCTCTAGTCTAACTTGACCGTCGGAGGGTCCTCGGTGGTACAACCACCCCGGGACTTCCTTGCAGGTAGCTCGGCAACCACAACCTCAAACCCATTGAGATCCACACGCTTCAGGAGCAACAGCCTCCAGATCCAATCTCAGCCACCCATCGCCGCCATCAGCAGATTAACGGAAGGTAACATCTTGGCGTGACCCAGGCCGCGTCAGATGGCGCCGTCTGTGGAAAACCTTGATTCCACAAAACAAAAGTTCATCTTCCGATCTTAATCTAATGGCGAGCGATCATCACGACGATCCCAGCACCAGCCGCCGCCTCCCCCTCAACGGAGGCGCGGAAGAACCTCCTCTGCCGAATGCTATCAACGCCCTTGCCGGCCGGACAGACCGACTCGCATATGTCGTGGAGGCGCTCATCCATGTCCAAACGGCAGGGCAAGTTCCCCAGGTCGCCGCTCCTCCGCCACGAGACCGGGACCCCTACAGGGGGAGAGAAGACTCTGCACGCGTCGGCACTGCCGACCACCACCTCGCTACCTTCTATGGCCGCAGATCTCCTGGGCCAATACCTTATGCGACTCGCTGGGCACCCCACAGTTCAACACCGAGGTCCGTCGCCAGAGCACCTCGCCCCGAGCCTCTTCGCGAACCTTTCCCTCCTGAGGAGATGTCGGTCAACTCGCCTGTTCCCAGGCATGACCAACACCCCCTCCCTCGACGGGGTCGTGCGAACGGGACTCGCCACGGCAGCTCGAAGACTACCTTGCAAGGGGACCTAAGGAACCTTGTTGAAAGGAACCGGGGCCACGGTCGCGGCCAGACACAGGTCTCCAACAGCAGAGGTCAAGGATCGAAGCCCTCACCAAGAGGCAGCCGAGCGACTACCCTGCTCGGCTATCCCTGGCTGGTAGCTCCCTACCCCACAACGCCAGGGATCAAAGCCCTCGCCAAGAGGCAACTGAGCAGCTTCACTGCTCGGTCCATCCTTAGCAGGCCTCCCACGACCCCTACAGCGCTAAGGATCGAAGCCCTCACCAAGAAACAGCCGAGCGGCTACCCTGCTCGGCTATCCCTGGCTGGAAGCTCCCTACCCCACAATGGTAGGGATCAAAGCCCTCGCCAAGAGGCAACTGACCAGCTTCACTGCTCGATCCATCCTTAGCAGGCCTCCCACGGCCCCTCCAGCGCTAAGGATCGAAGCCCTCACCAAGAGGCAGCCGAGCGGTTACCCTGCTCGGCTATCCCTGACTGGTAGTTCCCTACCCTACAACTCCAGGGATCAAAGCCCTCGCCAAGAGGAAACTGAGCAGCTTCACTGCTCAGTCCATCCTTAGCAGGCCTCCCACGGCCCCTCCAGCGCTAAGGATCGAAGCCCTCACCAAGAGGCAGCCGAGCGGCTACCCTGCTCGGCTATCCCTGGCTGGTAGCTCCCTACCCCACAACGCCAGGGATCAAAGCCCTCGCCAAGAGGCAACTGAGCAGCTTCACTGCTCGGTCCATCCTTAGCAGGCCTCCCACGGCCCCTCAGCGCTAAGGATCGAAGCCCTCACCAAGAGGCAGCCGAGCAGATACCCTGGTCGGTAATCCCTGGCTGGTAGTTCCCTACCCCACAACGCTAGGGATCAAAGCCCTCGCCAAGAGGCAGCCAAGCAGCTATCCTGCTCGACTATCCCTGGTTGGTAGCTCCCTACCCCACAACGCCAGGGATCAAAGCCCTCGCCAAGAGGCAACTGAGCGGGTTCACTGCTCAGTCCATCCTTAGCAGGCCTCCCACGGCCCCTCCAGCGCTAAGGATCGAAGCCCTCACCAAGAGGCAGCCGAGCGGCTACTCTGCTCGGCTATCCCTGGTTGGTAGCTCCCTACCCCACAACGCCAGGGATCAAAGCTCTCGCCAAGAGGCAACTGAGCGGCTTCACTGCTCGGTCCATCCTTAGCAGGCCTCCTACGGCCCCTCCAGCGCTAAGGATCGAAGCCCTTACCAAGAGGCAGCCGAGCGGCTACCCTGCTCGGCTATCCCTGGCTGGTAGTTCCCTACCCCACAATGCCAGGGATCAAAGCCCTCGCCAAGAGGCAACTGAGCAGTTTCACTGCTCGGTCCATCCTTAGCAGGCCTTCCATGGCCCCTCCAGCGCTAAGGATCGAAGCCCTCACCAAGAGGTAGCCGAGCGGCTACCCTGATCGGCTATCCCTGGCTGGTAATTCCCTGCCCCCACAACGCCGGGGATCAAAACCCTCGCCAAGAGGCAACTGAGCAGCTTCACTGCTCGGTCCATCCTTAGCAGGCCTCCCACGACCCCTCCAGCGCTAAGGATCAAAGCCCTCACCAAGAGGCAACCGAGCGGCTACCCTGCTCGGCTCTCCCTGGATGGTAACTCCCTACCCCACAACGCCAGGGATCAAAGCCCTCACCAAGAAGCAACTGAGCAGCTTCACTGCTCGGTCCATCCTTAGTAGGCCTCCCACAGTCCCTCCAGCGCTAAGGATCAAAGCCCTCACCAAGAAGCAGCCGAGCGGCTACCCTGCTCGGCTATCCCTGGCTGGTAGTTCCCTACCCCACAATGCCAGGGATCAAAGCCCTCGCCAAGAGGAGGCCGAGCAGCTACCCTGTTTGGCTATCCCTGGCTGGTAGCTCCCTACCCCACAACGCTAGGGATCAAAGCCCTTGTCAAGAGGCACTAGGCAGCAACCTTGCTCGGCCATCCTTAAGGATCAAAGCCCTCGCCAAGAGGCACCGGGCAGTAACCCTGCTCGGCCCGTCCTTAGTAGGCCTCTTACGGCCCCTCCCGCGCTAAGGATCAAAAGCCCTCTCAAGAGGCAACCGGGCCCTCCCTTGCTCGGTTATCCCTAGCTGGTAGCTCCCTACTCCAACACACCAGGGATCAAAGCCCTCGCCAAGAGGCACCGGGCAGCAACCCTGCCCGGCCCCTCCTTAAGGATCAAAATCCCTCGCAAGAGGCAACCGGGCCCGCCCTTGCTCGGTTATCTCTGGCTAGTAGCTCCCTACCCCAACACACCAGGGATCAAAGCCCTCGCCAAGAGGCACCGGGCAGCAACCCTGCTCGGTCCCGTCCTTAGTAGACCCCTTACAGCCCCTCCCGCGCTAAGGATCGAAGCCATCATCAAGAGGCAGCCAAGCGGCTACCCTGGTCGACTATCCCCGGCTGGTAGTTCCCTACCCCACGACGCCAGGGATCAAAAACCCTCGCCAAGAGGCACGGGGCAGTAACCCTGCTCGGTTCGTCCTTATTAGGCCTCTTACGGCCCCTCCCGCGCTAAAGATCAAAGCCCTCGCCAAGAGGCCACCGAGCAGCTACCCTGCTCGGCGCATCCCAGCGGGCAGCCTCCTGCCCATCAGACACTGAGGATCTGAAGCCCTCATCGAGAGGCCACCGAACAGCTACCCTGCTCGGCGCATCCCCGGCAGGCAACCTCCTGCCCATCAGACGCTGAGGATCTGAAGCCCTCATCGTGAAGCCGCCGAGTTTCTTCCTGCTCGACGTATCCCCAGCGGGCATCCTCCTGCCCATCAGACGCTGAGGATCTGAAGCCATCATCGTGAGGCCACTGAGTCTCTTCCTGCTCGGCGCATCCCCAGCGGGCATCCTCCTGCCCAACAGAAGATGAGGATCTGAAGCCCTCATCGTGAGGCCGCCGAGTCCCTTCCTGCTCGACGCATCCCCAGCGGGCATCCTCCTACCCATCAGACGCTGAAGATCTGAAGCCCTCATCGTGAGGCCGCCGAGTCCCTTCCTGCTCGGCGTATCCCCAGCGGGCATCCTCCTGCCCATCAGACGCTGAGGATCTGAAGCCTTCATCGTGAGGCCGCCGAGTTCCTTCCTGCTCGACGCATCCCCAGCGGGCATCTTTCTGCCCATCAACGCGGTGGGTCTAAAGCCCTCCTCGCGAGGCCGCTGAGTAGCTTCCTGCTTGGCGCATCCGCAACGGGTAGCTTCCTACCCTACGAAGACACGGATCCAAGGCCCGCCGAATAAACTCATAATCAACGCACAATCAGTGCCTCAACTCCGACAAAGGGAGGATACCGACCTTCCCACACCCGTCCTTCGTTCAACTTATACTCGATACGCGACAACAAGAACGCGATGTCGTCTCCGAACAATCCACCACAAGGAATTACCAACGCCAAGACACACAGAAATAACCAAGCAGTCCACTCTCGATCCGACCCACGAATAGATCAGAACGAGAGTGGGGGGCTAATGATAATGCTCGATAACGGTAATTCCTTAGATCATGACACGTGGCGGATGACGTGTCACATGCGTAAGCCGGTTAGACCCCTGAGGGCCACAGAGGGAGAACCAGTATGCTACAGTGGGGGCTTCCCTCAAACCCTGTCTCCGAGATTGCACCCCGCTCCTTTCCCCCAGGCACCTCAGCAGCCAAGCTAACTGTCTCTTTGCTCTACTCCGAGCCATCACAGGCCCGAGCCTCCTCGGCCTTCTCAGCTCGTCTCTGGGCTACCGCAGAACCAAGATACCTCGGCTCTCCCACTCATCCGCGAGCTCTCCCGCCGAGGTCATCTTCCTCTGATGGAGGGTGGAATCTCCTTCAGATGTTGCTTCCCGTTGATCTGCGGATGGCTGCGATGTGTGGCTGAGAATGGAACTGGAGGCTGTCGCTCCTGAAGCGTGTAGATCTCAATAGGTTGAGGTTGTGGCTGCCGAGTTACCTGCAGGGAAGTCCCGGGGTGGTTGTACCACCGAGGACCCTCCGACGATCAAGTTAGTCTAGAGATCCGAGCAGAGTAACGACTTAGTGGAGTGAAAATGGCTTACCTTGACCGTCTGAAAGAGGGGTTTAAGTAGCGGTGGCAGCAGGTGCAGCAGGCGCGAGAATCACGCCGGTCGTTACGGTCCCGACATCACGCCCACGTGATGAGCGGGACCTCCCATTAATGGCAAGACAGGCTCGTTAATGGGGGATCGTGGTGGCGTGGAACGTGGGATGTGGCCGGCGAAGATCTCGCGCATAGCGAGTTTCGCGGGATGGCGGTTACGCCTGCAAGCGGTGCTATTGGTCGGTCGATGAGACCGAGGAAGATGACCTCGGCGGGAGAGCTCGCGGACGAGCGGGGGAGCCAAGGTATCTAGTTTCTGCGGTAGCTCAGGAACTAGCGGTGAGGCCGAGGAGGCCCATTGAGCCGGGGCTCGGAGGCGAGTCAGCGTCTGCTCGGTAGGACGAGCATAGAGGTGGCTTGGTCGGCTGCTGTAGGCCATTTCTTGCATGCTCTGGGACACGTCATCTGCCACGTGTCATGATCTGGGAGATCGCCGATATCGAGCATCATCATCCTCAGTCTCATCGACCGACCAACGGCACCGCTCACAGGCGCAACCGCCATCCCGCGAATCTCGCCATACACGAGATATTCGCCGGCCACATCCCACGTTCCATGCCATCACGATCCCTCATTAACGAGCATGTCTCGCCATTAATGGGAGATCCCGCTCATCACGCGGGCGTGACGTCGGGAGCGTAACTGCCGGCGTGATTCTCGCGCCCGCCCCGCCTGCTGCCACCGCTATATAAACCCCTTCTTCAGACGGTTCAAGTAAGCCATTTTAACTCCACTAAGCCGTTACTCTGCTCGGATCTCTAGTCTAACTTGACCGTCGGAGGGTTCTCGGTGGTATAACCATCCCGGGACTTCCTTGCAGGTAGCTCGGCAAGCACAACCTCAAACCCATTGAGATCCACACGTTTCAGGAGCGACAGCCTCCAAATCCAATCTCAGCCACTCATCGCCGCCTTCAGCAGATCAACGGAAGGTAATATCTTGGCGCGATCCAGGTCGCGTCACTATCAAACGTCGGGCGTTGCCCTAGATTTCTGACATGGCTCTCTTGCATATCGAGACGTCTGTACTTCTCACATAAAACGTGCAGGAAGTTTCTCCACAATTTTAACAAAGAGTCCTCACCCGAAGGAGGTGAGACGTCTATTGTTCCAAGTGATGTTGTGGAGAAGATGGAGGCTTGTCTCCATAAACTCATGACCAAAATGTCGGAAGTAGGGTTTATACTATGAATTAAGACTGTCGGCAACAATGAGAACAATACAGAAACGAAGGTTATCGACAAGACCTGGAAGTGGTTGCTAAATAGATGACGAAGTTGAGACTGAGAAAAGGCAAGTTATTAGAATGACTTTAATTTTTTTTTTTTAATTTAGCTTAATCAATAAAAAAAAATGTTAAATCTATGCAGAAAATTTATGTTGGTAGCAAATGACAAATGATTTTATATTAAACATTAAATATAAAGGCCATGGCAAAAGAGGAGAAAGGATATTTGAGGAAAAAGGGATGGCTTATTCAATGAATAAATATAATCATTTTTCCACAGTTTGCACATTAGTTACCATTTTAAATTTTTTTATATCATCCTGATCCAACAGGGCAAAGCAAGTTACCATTTGCAGCTCCATGAACTTCAACGGCGACGGCAGTGGAGAGTTCGGATACGGACCAATGAACCCGATAAGAGAGTGCAACGGCAAAAAGGCCTGGTTTCTGCCAACCCTGGGCTACTCCGATACCATCACGGGCGTAAACAATAACTTTGGTGACGGAAGCGTTCTTCCAATGGAAGCCATGAGAACTTACAGAGAGATTTTGGAGGAGAACTGTGTTGATTTGAAGTGGGAAATGGGTGATATCTTGTTGGTTGATAACCTTAGTGTTCAGCATGGAAGAAGGCCAGGAAAGGCGCCAAGAGCGACACTCGTAGCTATGTGCAAATAGTTTGATTGAAAATTAGAAGCTTGGCTTATTTGCATTGAACATTTTGTTGTTATGGAGCAATGTGTTGGAGCTATTTCTCGTATTTGTTTATGTATCCGTGAGCTATTTGGACCAGACCATTTAATATTATAAATATCTCTCTTTCTGGTGATACATAGGCTTGAAAGATATAGCTTTTAGCGTGAAGGTTGTTGTGTCCCCTCTCTTATGGAGTGAGAGCACGAGAGGGAAGATAGAAACGTGAGAGACAATTGTGCTGTGTAAGAGTTCCGTAATTTTCTTCTATCAATAGAATCTTCATGTTTATGTTTTCCTCCATGAATATTGGTCCCGACAATTGAACCACGTTAAATCCAGTGTGCTATTCTTTTTCTATGGATTGTGTGGCTGCTATTTTATGTTCTTGGTGATGGTGTGGGGAACAGAATCCCCAACTCAATTCGGAATATAATACCCTTATTGTATTATATTTATTTTGTATTGGATCCTGCAAAGCCAATGCCAAGCATAACTTGAAACTATTTGCGGTGAAAATTCTGAAAATTCATGATATTTAGGTCCTTCTTCTAAATTGTTCAAAGGTCAATCATTTATTTTCTTACTCCTTCATTAACATCCGCTTTGAAAGGGGCTTCACATTTCAGGTACCTTTGGTGCAAAATCTTTTGAAACCCGACACGATGCTTCCAAGTTCCAAACAACAAACTAACTGAATATTTTATTTCTGTTCTAAAGTTCAAATTTTGAAAGGGGAAAAAAGAAAGAAAAAAAGATCAGGTAAATAGCTTGTTACTAAAAGAATTGATATTCTGGCAGTTTGAAGGAACGGAAAATTTAAACTGCGGATTTGAAGTTTGTGGGTTCTAACTCCCATCGTGCGCTGCTCCATTATTTTTATGGGTTTGAGGGGGATGCAGTGGCCTTACCTAGGCCATAACAGGCCTCTGGGCTGTTTTTTTGTGTTTGAAGGGACTGTAGTGGCCTTACCCATGTCGCTACTAACCCCAGGGTTTTTCTGCAAAAAAATTCCTAGGGCCCGTAGTGCTCTAGGTCAGGCAACTGCAGCTTTGGGCCTATTTTTACAGGTCCTTCTCGTAAATTTATAGGCATCATATCCTTTCTTCTCATTTTCTTTATAATAATTTAAAAAATTATTTTGAAAAAGGTTTTCAAGTGCACTTTCTTGAAGCATAAACAAAATCGCTTACCTCTAAACTTCAAATAGTTTCATATTTCTAGCATTTCCGATGCAAAATGTTTTGAAACTTGACATAATGCTTCCAAATAACAAACTGCTTTAGAGCTATTTAATTTTTTACTTAAACCCACAGCTATTTTATTGAAATTTATTTTTAAGAGAAACGGGGAAAAGAAAAGATCAAGTAAATTAAGGACTTAAATCCAACAAATAAAAAGGAAACTTGAAAAGGTTTCGTGAGTAAAAAAAAAAAAAAAAAAGGCTGCCCGCGAGCTTGTAAAATCCCCAAAAGGCGCAAACTCATTAAAAAAACCGCCAATAGCAAAATCTGTAGAGTGTTTTTCGTCACCCATTTAGATGGATGCGCTAGCTTGTCAGGCATTGTACAGATCCCCCGCCAATCCGACCGATAGTAGATAAGGGTTTATTGATTGTGGAGATCCTAACCTCCGGCAGCCGTGAACAACACTGCCTTTAATTACACCCTCGCTTTAAGGCGAGAGAATCTCCGATTAACAGGTCATTCGATCTTAGTGTGAAATGTGTGCATGCTTGAACAGGAAAGTTTGTTTTATTTATTCCATTCTTTTTATTTTTATTTTAATCTCTTATCTACTTATCTATTTATTTATTTTGTAAAGAAAGGTACGGGTGCTCCCTAAAAGGGCACTCGGGTCCCCCATTAGGGGTCACGGGGTCCGGGTCCCCCTAGGGGCACTTGAGGGTTGGGTGCCCTTGGGGGCACCCGAGTCTGGGTGCCTCCTCCTGGGTCCTGCCGGAGTTCGGGTCCCCCCTACGGGCACCTGAATCCGGGTGCCTCCCTTACAGACACACGGGGCCGGGTGCCCTCTTGGGAGGCATTGGCGGCGGCTCTTGTGGGGGGTGCCCGGGTCGGGCGCTCCCCGGAAGATTTGTTGTTTTGTTCAACTTGTTTACTTTAGTTTGTTTTCTAAAAAGGACTTAGTATAGGGATATTGACGAAATTTCTGCAATATAACCGTTAGATTTCGTCATTTTTCGTTTAGTGATACATAGATCGAAGCATATGTTTCTGTATTTGTGAAGTACGGATGGAAATCCGCATTCAAGAATGGAGTACGAATCGAAATCCGTATCCCAGAGGGTTTCCCTGAGAGAGAAGCCATGGGCTTTCCCTCTTATGGGGTCATTCTCAACCTTCTTCTTATTTTAATGTCAAAAAGGCTCTCTTTTATTCTTGAATCTTGAGCTTGAGTTTTGGATGAGAGAAAAGGAAGTCTCTTTTCTCTTACTTATGCTTTGGATTTTGAAGTAAAGTTATTTTAAGAGATGGGTTCTCTTTCTTCTTCCGCTTCTTTTATTTGGATTTTTTAAAAGAAAGATGAAAGAGATCCAAAGGATTTTTTTTATATGAGTTTAATGGAGAAAAGAGGACCCTTTAATTGGTTTAATGGATTATTTCTCTTTTCTTTGAGAAAAAAGAACTCTTTCATTTGATTTTTGAAGAAGAAAATGAACATAAAAGAGAAAGAGAAGGTGGAGGAAAAACCCCTAGTATTTTTGTAGGGATAGAAAACTTATCATTTTATCATATGGCTAGCCTTTTATAGGCTCTTTACATTTAGCCTCTTCAGCATTACATAATTGGCTTTTTACCTTTTCATAACCATGCACACACTTATTTGCACATTAGTCATTGGCTTTACAAAAATTTAGCTTTTGCCTATATCCTTTACATTTTCATACTTATTTACATATAAAATCTATTTATTACAGATTTATTTCTCTTTCTCTTCGATGGCCGGTCGGTTTTGCTCAGGCTTGAGCCGGTTTAGGCATGGGCTCTGGTCGGTTGGGCTTGGGTCCACTTATTTGGACGTTGAATTTGACTTTGACATTTTCATTTTCGGTAGTGGGGTGTAAATTTTAACCCCAACATCCCAAACACTGAAAAAATTCTAAAAAGAAGCAGCAGGGGAAGGTCGAGATGGAGGTCGGAGGTGGAGGGGGAGCTCGAGGGGAGGTTTGTGACGGGTGGGTGCTAAGGACAGAGAAGAAGAAGAAGATGACGACGACGATGATGACGGGGGTGGTGGCTGTGGCGGCGGCAATTTTACAGACGGGATGGGAGGATCTTGAGGGGAGGTCGGAGAAGGAAGGAGGAGGTCGGTGATGGGTGAGAGCTAAAGACATAGCAGAAGAAGAAGAAGAAGATAATGATGGAGGTGGTGGCAGTGGTGGTGTCGATTTTGGGGAAGGGATGAGCGGAGCTTGAGGAAAGGGACGGTGGAGGGACGGGAAAGGTCGGGGGGAGGTCAGGGAGGTGGGGGAAAATCGGGACGAAGAGGGAGGAGATCAGGGAAAAGGTAAGGGATGCGGTCGGAGGTCGGTGAAGGGTAGGGAACGGCGATGCGACGATGGTAATCTTTTGTGTTTACTTTTCCACTGTTTTAAATTTTATTCCTCGTTGTTTACTTTTTCATTGTTTCAAATTTTCCTCTACTATTATAACTAGCACAAGAAAGAGTCACATGTTCTTTCTCAATTTTTTCAAAAGAAAATTTCGACAATCCAATCAACCGTTAATCCCAAGGATGTTCACGAATGAGTCGCTTCACATGATTATCTGTCTCTTTTCCTCCCCACCAACACCCCACACACACCCATCTTCCCTACCACTAGTTCTCTTTCTCTCCTCCACTCCCCAACCCCATCCTTCCCATCTTAAAAAAATATATATTTATACTACTATATAATGCAAATGGATTTGGTTAGAAGCCATCCTTTTGTTTTTTAAAAAACCAAAGAAAAAAGGGGGAAAATTCTCTATTCTTAGAACCTTCACATTATCATTATCATACAAAGAGACAAAAAAAATTAATTGTTATGTTAAAAAAAATCTTAGAGCCTCCACATCATAAAAAAGAAGACAAAATTAATTAATGTTCTCCATTTTTTGAAAACAAAGAAAAAAATGAATTTTCTAGAACTTTGTAGAAATTAGTTTAAATTCCAAATTCAACTACATTATACTCAAATTTAAGACAAAAAGAGCTTTCTAAAAATTATTTTAATCTTATCATTTTTCAAATTTTATTTTCATTTACTTATAATTACCTTGTTTTACTTAAATATGATAAATAACATATTATAATATTTTCTAGAATACTCTTAATCCAAATTACCAAAATGACTATTTTATTCACTTATTAACATTCAAAATAATTTTACACCAAAGGCCCCTCATTTTATATTTATCCACGGGCTCAAGAATTTTTTTGTACTCTAAATAGGATAAAACTACAAATATGCATCGCACGTGCAAAATGCTGGTATACATAAAGCTAGCTTTGAATTTTCAAGCAAAATTTTGTCCCCTTGTGGAAATTGATGGTAAAGCCTCCCATCTTCCCTATAATTATAATCTATATATATCTACATATACATATATTTATCTATCTATCTATATATCTTTTTGTGATTTAGCGGAAAATTGTACATAAACCCCTCGGTTTTAAAATTTAGTTATAGTTGCAAAATTTTGCAAATAAACTCCCGTAATACACTTTGAAAAAAAATGCTTTAAAATTCCGTCAAAATATTAGACCATTTGGATGTGTTCTGATTATTTTAGTGTTTATGGAAAAATTTAAATTTATGATTTAATACAGCTATATTGGGAAATGCGTTGGTTAATGCAATTTTCAAGCTCCTTTTAAATGCAATTTTCAAGTTCCTTTTTATCATCTAGCAGAAATTCTAGGTAAACCCCTCAATTTCAAAATTTTGCGATGGTTGCAAAATTTTGCAAATAAACTCAGTAAATACACTTTGAAAAAAATCCATTAAAATTTCGTCAAGATATTAGGCTCTTTGGATGAACTCTGATTATTTTGGTATTCGTAGAAGATTTTTAATTTGCGATTTACTTCGGCTGTATGGGAAATCGTTGGTTAATGCATTGTTCATTTCTCTGTCAAATTCAATTTTCAATCTTTTTTTTTGTCATCTTACGGAAAATTATAGGTAGGTCTCTCAGTTTCAAAATTTTGGCATGGTTGCAAAAATACTTCAGTAAGACACTTTGGGAAAAAGACCTTTGAAATTCTGTCAAGATATTAGACCGTTTGGATGTATTTTGATTATTTTGGTGTTCGTGGAAAAATTTTAGTTTTCTACTTAATACGGTTATATTGGGAAAACGTTGCTTAATACATTGTTCATTTCGCTTTCAAATATACAAATGAAAAATTGGATGTACATAAGTTTACACAGGGGATCCTGCCAGTAAGTATTCAAATATACACCTTAAAACCAAGTAAAAAATGATGAGTATGATAATCCTTAGATTTGTATAGCTTGTAAACGGATTAATATTCTTCAAGTCTACTATTATATTAGTACATACTGTGGGCATGTCACAAATGTATTTGAGGCTTAATTTCAAACTTGATACCATGAACGCTTAAAGACTATCATGAACTTCTAAAATGATGCAAAGAGGTCATTAACTTTTCTTTGTATCAGAAAATTCCCGCTCGGAGCTAATATGTGATTAACAAAAAAGATAAAATGACAAAAATATCTAATATATATCAATTTAAAAAACCAATCTATCTATAGTACTCTACTAAATGAAAATAAACAATCTTTAGGAGTGCTCAATTTTGGTAGCCCCCTCTTACTATCACCCTCAATTATATTTGTTCCACTCTTTGTATTAATTATATTATTATGGTTACAATAGCAGAATTTAATAAAAGAGAATGGTATTAGTAAAGCAGCAATGTAGATGGTTACATTATAAAATATTATAAGATAAGTTTTAAATAATTTATCATCATCATCATTATCATCTCCATTGTTTATAGTTCACCCTCTCATCTATGATCTATGATACTATTCAAAGTGAAAATAAGACCGATTTTTCCTTTTTCTAAGTAAAAGTAAGACCAATTTTTGTTACCCAATTTGTAGAATTACTCTGTTATCTACACACATATATATACTATCTTACTAAAAGTATATTTGACTATAAAGAGGGAAAGTAATTCTAAAAACTGGAGGGGTGGTATTTAATCAAATAAAAACTGAAATCAATTAGCCTGATAGAGTCACCAATTCTTCCAAAGTAGGGGTTGTTAATCAAATTTTTATAAATAACCGAGATTAATGTATTTTCAATTCTTTATTTTTTATTTTTTATTTTTGGGTTTACAGATTCCATACTAGCCCAAAATTTGTGGGAAGACTCGTGCTCGCTTTGACGCTCAAATTTTTGCTGCCCAAAATATGTGGGAAGAACTTTCCTGGACCGCTGAGCATTGCTAATGTCGTCTTTGTCTAAATCCTAGACATCGTAATCTTTCTTACATAAAACTTAAGCAGATGAATAAATTATAAGAATGTGACATAGAGTCATTTTTTGATTTCTCGAAACTTCAACCATACGTGTAAAGACTAATGAATATGAGGCTCCGTGTAGTTCTACAGTTATATACTTTCATTTATCTATATATTTCTCTGTTGCTTTTATTATTTTCTAATAATTTAGATATATAATAAGATGTATTTCCTTGTAGTACATAACTTTCCTTTGAACCATGCTTTTTCTTGAATAATGGTTTGTTGGAAGAATGATACCAAGCTTAATTATGACTAATTTTAACAAGAGTCGAAAGTTTGAGCATTCCCAAATCCCGTGCTTAGGAACTTTGCTTTTTTAATACATATCTTTATCTAAAATCTGAATCCATAACTTTAGGCTTTAACTATTGAAAAATAAAAAGTACCATCAATGAGAATTCAAGATCTTTTGAATAGTGAAGTATTTTCCTTTCTTGTATACCAACGGTCCGTATTTCCCATTTTGAGCTCTTCACATTTCGTCTTTTATCCAAGATAAGTAAGTGGACGTTTGTTATCATTTACCACGTTACCATCTTTTCTTTCTTCCTTCCTCTTGGGATCCATGTAACTATACGAGTGCAGGGGGGAAATGAGATCCTGGAATGATAAGTAGAATAAATTAGCCATTCCCTTCCCATTAATGGAGGTACTCGAGCTCCAACCCGGGTCTTCCTCATAGGCTACTCCAACCCCCTCTGACTATTCGAGTGTAGTGCTTTAAAGGAGCTTGTTTGCAATTGAAACCCTTTAAGATAGTCAGAAAAATGCTAATCGGTTGCTAGGGATTGTTTAGAGATGTTTAGCAAATAATCAAATTATAAACATCAAGTAAATAACAACTTACCCTTATTTTATTTCTTTTCTTAATTTCTTGTATGTTCCATAAATGCGTGTGAAGAAAAGAAATCCATGTTTGGCACTTATCTCTTCTATATGAATCCAGCTTTCGACATATGATTTTCTAATTACTTATTATATGGTCTTCTTGTATAATTCCAAAAGACTATAATCTAACTAAAATTACTTATTTTAATGTGCATATATCTCTTAATTTTAATTCCAAATTTATTTTTACTTATCTTCAACTTTCAACTGTATTCTTATTGGAGTTGTCCATATAAGAACTTCCGGAGAGCAAATTTTATGGTGAGACCTATACTTCTTTGGTAAATTAATAATCACATTATTAAGTGACAAGCTCTCCACGAGGCGTGGCACATGCAAATACCTAGTTTTTTCTAATATAAATTGGTAATTCTGTCATTTTCTCTGTTTTGTTAATCAAATGTTAACTCCATTATGGAGTTTTCTAGTACAAGAAAAGTTCGTGGTAGCTTTTGTTCATTTTAAAAGTTTATGGTAGTTCAAAATTCCACGGACTTTTCTTGTACTAGAAAACTCCCTGTTAACACTTTGATTAACAAAACAGAGAAAATGACTGTAGGGTCTTGCTAACAGGTGCATCCAGGGCACCTGTTAGACCCCCTATTAAAGGACAACTTTTTGAAGGTTGGTGTGTAGTACAAAGAGCCTTAGCCTTTCTTTTCGAAAGAGAGCATTAAATATGTTGCATGACCCATTTTTTAATCAAATACCAAGTTTTCCCTCTACATCACCACCTTCCTCCTTAAGACCTCAACAACCCTTACCATCTTTGACCATCACCGGCGACTCCTTCTTCTCCTTTCTTCTGCTCCTCCTTCTC
Source organism: Agapanthus africanus (assembly GCA_030015575.1). NCBI lineage: Eukaryota > Viridiplantae > Streptophyta > Magnoliopsida > Asparagales > Amaryllidaceae > Agapanthus > Agapanthus africanus. The sequence continues at coordinate 401,545,423 of CM057347.1, forward strand.
CTTTCTTCTGCTCAAACCCTGTCGACCCCTTGCCGAGACCTCACCGTTGCCGACGCCACCATCATCCTCATCTCGAGATCCCATCTCCAGCCCACAGTCGTACCCATCCTTCTCCTTCAAACAACCGAGCACCCTAGCCTGCAACCCTTCTCACCGTCGCCTTCATCATCTTCGATTCCATCGTCTCTACCCTTTACAAATCGAGATTCATCAACCCACGACCTCATCTCCATCGCCTTACCTCCACAACCGCCTGTTGGGGTCAAAAATTACAACCTGGTTGACCAAGTCAAAGTCAAAGTCAAAGTCAACTCCAAACCAAGTGGATCCAAGCCCAGCTCAAGTGGGCCCATGCCCGAGTCGAGCCCGAACATAAAGAGGCCGGCCTCCCCCATACCAAGAAGAAATTTATATAATAAATAAGTTTGATATAATTTTCATGCTTGAATGTAAAATAAATGGGCAAAAAGCCAAATTTTTGTGAAGTCCGTGGCTCATGTGCAAAAAGAAGTAAGCACATGAGACATGAGATGAGCAAAATGGTATTTTGTAAAGCCCAAGGGGTTATGTGTAAATTTGTAAGCCTACAAAAGGCAACATGATGATGAAATGAGAATGATTCATTTCCTCTCAAAATCTAGGGTTTCTGTGCCTCCTTCTCCTTTCTCAAGATTCTAAAGCTTCTTTTCCTTTTTTTGAATTAAATCAAGAATTTAACTGTTCTTTTCCAAAAAAAAAACTGTTTTTCACCATAAAAACCTTGAAGGGGAACTCAGATCTCCCATCAAATTCCAAAAAGAGGTGACTTTTAAGCCTCACCTTCTTTCCTCTAAGATCCAGCCAACAGAGAGGATGAAAAAGGAGACCCATCTCCAAAAATCCCACTTTGGGAAAGATCCAAGGCTCAAGAGAAAACCCAGGGCCCAAATGAGAAGAAAGGGTCCCCTTTCATCATCTCCGAAAATCTCTTAGAAGTTCAACTCCAAAAGTCAACCGGGAGTACAACTCCCAGTGTAGGAGCTAAGCCCCTCTGTCCCTTTTTAGGAGTTTAACTCCAAAAGTCAATTGGGAGTACAACTCCCAGTATAGGGGCTAAGTCTCTTTTTTCCCGCTGGAGCCCAGCGGCCGCGTGCCAAGCATGTGGGGCGTCCGCGCCCAGCGCCCGTGTGCCAAGCACGTGGGGCGCCCACATGCCAAGAACGTAAGGCGCTGGCACCCACGTGTTCTTTGGACGCTATTTCCCTTTTTTTATATATATACACACTCCACAACACTTTCCTCATGTCGGGGTCAAAAGTTTCATCCCGATCGACCAAGTCAAAACTAAGGTCAACCCCAAGTCAAGTGGGTCCGAGCCTAAGCTAAGTAGACCTAAGCCTAAGTCAAGACCAAGCATGATGCAATAAATTAGTCTAAATGTAATTTTTAGAAATATATGTATGTAAAATGAGTAGAAAGCCAAAATTTTGTAAACCCCATGGTTTATATGCAAAAAGAAATAAACACATAAGGCATGGGGTAGCACAAGTGTCATTTGGCAAAACCCAATGAGCTATATGTAAAGTGTATAGCCTATAAAGGCAACATGATGAAAAAATCAAAGGATAACATTTTCACTCTCTCAAAAAATTAGGGTTCTGTGCCTTCTTCTTCCTCCTCAAGATTCTAAACCTTCTTCCTTTTTCTTAAATTAAATCAAGAGTTTCACTCTTCTTTTTCCAAAAAGAAATAATTTTTCACCATGAAACTCATAAAGAGGAGCTCAGATCTCCCATCAGATTTCTAAAAGGAGAGATTTTTAAGTCTCACCCCCACTTTTCCCCCAAAAATCCAACCAACAGAGAGGAGGAGAAGGAGACCCATCTCCAAGAATCCCACTTTGGGAAAATCTAGTGCTCAAGGGAGAAGAAAAGGATCCCCTATCATCATCTCCAAAAATCTCTTAGGAGTTTAACTCCACAAAAAATAATAATAATAATAATAAATCCTTTTTTTAGGAGTTTAACTCCAAAAGTCAATTGGGCGTACAACTCCTAATATAGGGGGCTAATCCCCTCCTTTTTTCCTGCTAGCGTCTAGCACCCGCATGCCAAGCACGTGAGGCGCCGGCGCCCCGCGCCCGGCGTTCGCGTGCCAAGCACGTGATGCGCTGGCGCTCACGCGTCTTTTGGACGGTATTTCCTTTTATATATATATATACACACACTCCACAACACTGTCCCCGTTAGAAAAAAATTTCTAATGGGGCGTTGTCCCGCACCCCGCAAGGGGGCTGCTAGACTTCTTGACCCCCAGCCCGCTATCCGGGTAGCAGGCCCCCCGTAAACTATGTGAGGCCCTCGATATACCCAAGACCATTCAAAACACAACACACGTGTTGGATATAGTGCCCTCAAAGTCAATTATTGGATCGCAGGTACGTGATTGCAATGATTGAGGAAGGACCTATACCGATATGAAAGTCTTGCTCGAGATGATAGTATGCTATCTGGTTTGTCTTTATCATCGTATATATGCTTTAGTTCACTATTGCATGATGATGGAGCCTATAGGATTCTTGCTTGACTGCCAGCAGTATGATGGCGATCATATACGTGGGAGCTGGGGTCTATAAGTACATCCTTAAAGTATCTTTAGTCGTAGGAGTTTCGAGACAGGGAATCGATACTCCAGAGTAGACTAGTGTATACAGTCGAGACCCCGATGAGGGGCGATGGCCGGTCTCACAAGCCATTGGTGTCAGTTGGTTCACCTAAGATGTATACAGGTGCTCATTGCATTATGAGTACACCGGACAAGACTCGCCGGGAACATGCTAGTTGGTATTATATATATCGTCAGATAGCAGTTCCCTGGTGACATGTGTACAGGTTAGTTTGTCGACCTGAGATCGTCATTTGTCTCGTGTGAGTTCCCACTGTGCTTTGATTTCTACCCTACCACGCTCAAAGGAGACGTGCAAACAGGTATTTTTTGGGTACAGTCCCGAGCCACATGGAGGCAGTGAGCGGATCGTCGAGGATTCGTCTCTCTCGGTATTGGGGGTTGATGTCGCACAGTGCACGGGTGACCATCACTAGAAATCCTCGGCCGAGATAGTGGAGAATTACTGATTTGGATCAGTAGTTTCTCATGTGGTGATGGGCTTCATACCGACATGAATTATCGCATTATTAGGGGTCTGACTTTATCCACCCCCCTAAACTCGATATGCGATACTCTTAGACGAACGGACCGGACTGTACGGATATTGTCACTGTCAGGCTCAGTAGGGTTTCTGGATGAGTTCGCTCGTCGGCTTCCCTTCCGATCAATACATAGGCAAACGTTACGTACAGCTTGTACCTCTGACGTGCTAGTGGTTATACCCAGTGCCAGTGTGTTGATGAGTCATTAGAATCCCCCACAGACCGTTTCCCAAGTTCGGACGAAACGTTGTAGAGGCCGTATGATTTTATGACAGGGTTCGGAAAATGCACGTGCGTTTACGCACGTGTCATATTTCGGGCAGATAATACCGGTGGGCTTTGGTTTAAGCCGGATCCGAGTATTATACTGTGTAGATATAATATCTTTGTCTCAGCTGTATTTGTATTCGGTCGTAATACAAATGCGAGTATGTTTATACTGTTACGGGGTTGTCCTGAAATTCATTTCAGGATCGCTTTTGGAAGTTGCCAGTTTCCAGTTTTCTATCACCTGTTTTTATCATTCGGTTAAAGACGGATTTATCTTTTCTTGATGAGTGTGGAAGGTTCTAGAAGCATCTAGATGGTGACTAGGACAGTGAGGTGGCTAGTGACTCATTTGTACATTAATTGTGCAATTAATGTAGCATGACTAGATTACATGATTCATTAGTTCATTAATGGTTTTTGGTGACTAGGTTTATATGACTCATTCTTTCATTTATAGTTATGGTCACCTCCTAGCTCCTACACTCACATCCCTTGCTTCTATAAGTGCCCGGCCCCTTTCATTTGGGTTGATGATAGATGGGGAAAGGATTATGGTTTTAGGAAAAAGATTATAGTAGTGGTTCATGGAAATTTCATATAGCAATTTTTCATTTCATTCAATCCAAAAGGCAACTTCATTAACCGTTCGTCCATAGTTTTGGACGTAACGAGACAAAATGTTCTACTCATTCTCTACATCATTCTTGGTCATCTCTTTTAGCAAACTTGATGATCGAGTTGCCTCGGTTCAGAGGCGGGAGCTCGTTTAAAGATCCGTCGACTTGGTGTCACCTGGACGAGAAGACTGGAGATTCAGGAGATCGGAGCAGCCGCAACAAAGCGTGGGATGATGGTTGAAGACCGAAGGATTCGAATCGTTCGGTATAACATTTTTACCCACTTTGTGGTTTGTTAGTTTAGCTTTAATGGCAGATCCGGGTTATAGTATGCGATAGCGCTAGTTGTAAAAGTTTTTGTTCCGCATTTGGCGTCTGTTAGACGGCCGGGGAGCTACCGTGCACTTACAACACGCACACTACACATTGAGTTCGCATGACCAGTTTGACCCATCAATCGGAAGTTCCTTTGCTCCAAAGGCAAGTGGTAATTAACGGCAGCTTAGTCCGCGGCTGCCGGAGATTCGGATCCCCACAATCAATAAACCCCCGCCTACCCTAGGCAGGGGGAATCTGTAGTATGCCGGACAAGTGATGTGCATTCCCATCTTAATGTGGTGACGAAAAACACCCTACACCCCCATTAGAAAAAATTCTAACGGGACGCTGCCCCGCACCCTGCAAGGGGGCTGCTAGCCTCCTTGACCCTCAGTCCGCTATCTGGATAACGGGACCCTCATAAACTCTGTGAGGCCCCCAATATGCTCAGGACCCCTCAAAACACAACACACGCACACTGCACATTGAATTCGCATGACCAGTTTGACCAGTCAACCGAAGGTTCCTTCGCTCTAAAGGTGAGGGGTAATTAACAGCAGCTTAGTCCGTGCCTGCCGGAAATTCGGATCCCCATAATCAATAAACCCCCACCTACTCTAGGCAGGGGGGGAATCTGTGGTACGCCTGACAAGCGACGCATATTTCCCATCTCAATGGGATGACGAAAAACACTCTACAGATTCCGGCAAGTCCGGTGGGACCTTCTCTCTCCTCCCATATTTCGGATTAAACGTTCATGCGAACTTAATCAACATATATATCAATATTTATACTAAAATAATGCTCTTTCATGCAGGATTTCAAGCGATCAAGCCTCAACAATGTCTTCAAGGACAAGTTCAGCTCTCGACACAGCTCCCATCTCCTACACGATGAAGATGGACGCCAAGACGATCCTCCTGGCCAGTCTAGGGAGACAGTGGGAGGAACCGCCGCTGCCATTTGGCTCTATTCTGTTCGTGCCAGCTAACGCCATTCCAGCTTCTCAAGTTCCAGTAACAAACAGACCGACCTCGAAAGGTAGGAGGCCAAATGTGGTGATCTCAAGGGCACCAAGACCTAAGCACAAATCCGTTTCCGAACGACTCACCATTGCTCCAGCTGGGGGCAAGGCCATCAACACCAACAAAGCAATAAGGCATCTTGGGCAAGCTCCAACGGTGCCCCTGACAACTTTTCAATCGGGTATCTTCTCTAAGCTCCCCGTCAATCGACTCACAATGGCTTCCTGGATAACGGATGCCCGCCAAACCTTCAAAATCGAGAAGCTAAGACAGAAAAGGCTCAGGTACAGAGCCAACAAAAAGGCTAGGGCTCCTGCTAAGCTGAACTTCATGAGATTTCAAGAACAGGGTTACCCTGCAACAACATCCGAATTGGCTGTAAAGCTCAGTAACTCTTTTGAACCACTAAAATTGGTCCAGAAGAATGCCATGACCTCAAGAGTCAAGAAAGCTGCGATTCGGACGGCGCCACCCAAGGATCCAGTCAGGCCAACCGTCTTCAGTCACCTATCCTTTTCAGAATAGGAAGGGCCACGATGATGGTCCAAAAAATCAGCCGAAGATAAAAAGATGGTTGGATATATGGTCCACATTGTCTATATGGTGGACACGCGCAGCAAGAGCAAGGACGGGGCCATCACATCTCAAATCCAATCTGGTGTGAATATGGCTGCCACGTCCTAAGACCAGTCTTCTCTGGAAGGTAATGAAAACCCTTCCAGTGAGACTGATAAGAAGAGAGATCCATCGATTCATGAGGAGTCGGGCTTGGAAAGCGAAGAGGAGCTAATCTTCCGCCTCAAGACCGCAGAGCAGCAACTTCTCTAAGAGCTCCAGAAGCAACTCAAAAACAAAGACAAGGAGATGGACAAGCTCTACTTAAAGATTGATGACTTGACAAACGTCGTCTTACGGCTCATGGCCCAAGTTGCCTCTCAGCCGCACAATCAAGCGCATGGCTCTGCTCATGAACCGGGAAACGGTGTCCCGAGGCAGCTGATGCCTATTCCCTCAAATCCAAAGGTGGGCGAGCCGTATAAAAGTCGGCCGCATCCTATCTCGGGAAATGTCTTGACTACCGATGACGGTAACCCGCTAACGCAAGATCAAATCATGGATTTGGTCGCCAACAAAGTCAAAACATTGGTAGCCGAAGCCGAAGCACAAAAAGATATCAGCAGTAGTGGGAGACAATATCATGCTGGGTATGATCTGGTAAAGTTTTCTGGTGGCTATGTCATCCCAAGTTCGGAAGATTCGATGGGACGGGAAATGCAAATCAGCACATCGCCCACTTTAAAGCCTGAATACTGGGGGAAATGATGCGCTTCTCCTCCGCCAGTTCGTTAATAACTTAACCGATGTCGCTTTCGATTGGTACGTGAGCATACCGGATGGCTCCGTCACAAGTTTCATCCAAATGGAATCTCTGTTCGACAAAGGTTCATGAGTGTCAGCGATAAGATCACCATCACCGACCTTATATGGACCAAGCCAAAGAACAACGAAAGCAGCACGAATTTTATAACCCGATGGCACAATCTCTCCGTCAAATGTGAACCGCCGATTGAGTAGGACCAATCTGTCAGTCTCCTCGTCGAAAATCTCAACAATTTGATAGCCCCGTTTCTATGCACCGTGGGTCTCAAAATATTTCAAGAGCTGACCAGGAAAGTTCAGATGTTGGAGCGCTTAAAGCAGGAGTTCTCCTTTGATTCCCAAAATAACAATAGGTCCTGGAGAAACCGAAAGGACGATAATCGCAACGGCGAAAATTCCGACGATGCTGAATCTTTTAATGCTTCGGCTAACCGAAATAAGAGAGGGATGAGCGGGTTTAATGCCAACCAGCTTCGGAAGCCAGTGTTCAGAGAGGGAAAAGAATCTCCATTGAAAGAGATGCTGGATAAGGTTTATTCCTTCATAAGGGACAAAATCCATAAAATATTCAGAGATGCCCTAAGAAACGATCTACAATTGCCAGAATCAAAAAGACCTCAAGTAGGGAATATGACCAACGACCCCAAATATTGCCCCTTTCACAGAGTGATAAGTCATGCCATTGAGGAATGCTTCGTCTTCAAAGGTTGGGTCGAAAAACAATACAAGGCAGGAGAGATAGAACTGTCTAAAAGCGTGCTAGTAAACAATCAAGCTGCGACCGCCTATTTCATACAAACAAAGACCGAAGCCTTTCGGGAACCTGCTTCTCTCAGTCATTTGCCCTTCTCCGAAAAGAGCGGACCAAGGCAACAAGCCAAAAGTTAAATGAGCAGCATTACCAATGAAGAAGCGGTAGATGGGTACACAACTCATACGGTCTATATGGTGGAGCCTAGAGGAACAAGTCCTCCTACGCCTTATAGCCATGACAATGATATAGCTGTTGCTACCCAACATCGACTCGGTCTAAATAATGAAGAGCCCGCTCAGACCATTAAGCCAAAGGAACCCGTGGTTCTTGCTGAATCAAGCTCAGGCGGTAAGGATGATCCCGTTGTCATACCCGGAACTATAAAACAAGTATTATTCCAATGGCTTCAAAGGCAGCTTCAGGACAGGGACGAGAAGATGGCCAAGATCCATTCCAAAGTCGACGAGCTGGCAAACATCGTGGCATAGCTCACAACCCAAGTCGCCTGATTGCAATTACAGCAAAATCAAAATTCGGTTTATGAGCCAAGGATTGATATCCTGAAGCAGCCAACCGATACTCCCTTCTGCCCAAGCGCAGAACACCTTTGCGAAAAACGGCCACAATCAGCTTCCGGCCCCTCCGATACGTACATGAATGGGGTAAGCGGACAGCAAGCGAACTAAAGACTGATTGGCCTCAAGGACCAGCATCAGGAAAGGCACCTACTCTAAGGGAGAAAAAGAAGAAAGTATACTCCTTCAGGAGAGATGAAGTCCGCAAAATATTCGAGGATGCCTTGAACAATGACCTGCAACTACCTATTCCAAAAAGGCCACATGAAATGAGCATGACCAGCAATCCCATATACTGTCCATATCATATAATGGTGAGTCATACCATTGAAGACTGCTATGTCTTCAAAGATTGGGTGGAGAGCCAATACAAGCTTGAGAAAACCTCACAGTCGTCGGATGTACCGGTGTCACACCCCACTTCCCAGTGTACGGAGAAGGGGACGCGACGAGGTCTGCGACGTATTTACTCAGAAGCAAATACGCTAAGCGTAACTAAGCAATATAAAAGAAAATATACAAGAGACAAGATATAATAAAAACAGCAACTTTTATTTATTAACATTCTTTTATACAATGCATGAAAAGGAACTACAACTGAAATAAAACGATGCCTAAACAATGGCATAAAAGGAAATGAAAAGTACTGAATGAAAAATGTACAATGAAACTAGAGCTATGGTTCTTCAGCAAACTGGTCCAAGTCTTCTGCAGATGGCTCGATCTCCGCCGGGTCCAAACCACCTGACGGCATTCAAAGAAGAAAGAAATAGAATGTCGGCAGCGAACAGGTCGCTCGGTAAGTCTCAAAGATAAGGAAGAAATAGACAGAGAGTAAGAGAGAAAGAGAGAGTAGCTTTTAATGTTGTATTATAATATTGTAATGTTGTATTAACGCTGTTGTTTGTAGCCTGGTACAGAAGATGTCAGTGTATACGAGGGGAGTCCCACTTACACCGGGTACCTTGGTAACCTGTAGTATAAGGCTCCGTCGATAATACCATAGAACAACGGCATGGATGTAATTACGTCTTAAGTGACCACCTCATGCCACCTTTAACATATTCCGTACCAGTCTACCCCTTAAACCTCGCAGTGTTTTGATTGTATTGTTTGTCTTGTAAATTGTATTGATTGACTGACCGAAACCATGATATCAGTAAACGGATATAACTGTAGAGTCATGTAAATGAACTAACTGGAGAATTATGTAAAAGGAATAAATATACATCCATGGTTCGGTTCGGTCAAGTTGTATAGATTGATAATTGGATTCATATGTTTCTATTGAATTGGAATATTGTAGATTGTAGATTGACCTGAATCATATTCAAGTTAGATTAATCAGACTCAAACCCGAGTCAGACAATTAGAAATTTAAGTCTAAATCTTGATTATTTCTTAAACCTATAATTGCTAGGGTCCATAGGGTAATTTATAAACTTGAGGGGGTTTTATGTAAAATATACTTTTATATACTTTTCAAAATACACCTCAAGTATTCATTATTCGTCTTTAGAGTTAAAATGAAGGTGGATTTTATATTGTGATATTTCTAGTGAAAATATCCTAATTTTATAAATAAAGGTATTTATTTATAATATTCATGGTATTTTAGTGTAAAATTGATTCTTGTGATTTTTAGAAAAGGTGGAATATTTATCTCATAACAAAATAGGTATTTTAATGATAAATATACATATATTTATAATAAAAATAATTTTAATATATATATTTTATATTCTAAAAATCTTATTTTCTTAAGATATCGTATTTAAAATCTTTCGAGACCAAATGCTCCTTGCGGAGGTCTGAATCTCGCACTACTAAGCCCGAGAATGTACGATAATCCGCACCATCCTGAACGGGTTCCCCAAGGTGGGTTGTAGCGGCGCTTTGCAAAGATTGTAAAATACTAAATCCTTTAGAAACGGTTTTATAAAGTAAAAGGTATTTATTTGTAAAAATGTCAATTTTCCGTATTTTAGATTCTAGGGTTTCCTAAGTCAACTAGCCTATTTCTAAATGGTCTAAACGACAAGTTGTTAGATACCTTAAATCGCCTCTTCACCGCCAATTGTGGTCAGGTAAGTACAAGTGAGGAAAGGAGGGATCCGCTCACGAATCACTGTGAGTCGGGCTTTTTAAATTTACCTTTCTCACTTGCCTAGTCTAGACACCACAAAGTCAGGTTTAGATAAACTACCGATGTCCACAACTTATCGTATTTTCCTAATAGGAGGTATTTATTTAAAAGTGTATCAACTCTAAATCTTTTATGATAGTTTTATTAAGTATATGGTATTTAAATGTAAATTCTTGTTTTCTCGTATTCTAAGGTTTCAATGGTATCGTATTAGATTGTATGTAAGTGTGTGAGGAGGTAGGTCGTTACCTCGTGATCTACTATAAATGTATAGCAAGTTTGATGGTGTTAAATGAAAGAGTGAAACATTGTGGTATTTAAGCGAAAATACGGTAAATTGAGAAAGCTATCATTTCATGTGGTGAAACTTGTTCAAATTCTTTGATTAGTGTTTAGTAGTCAACATAAGGATATTTAATTATGATTGTATTAGTGAGAAGTGAAATTTATAGAAAACCGAATCGGAAATCTGATTTGTTCCGATTCCGTCGGGTTTGTAATTCCGTATTTTCTTGAATAGGAAAGAGAGATAGAAAAAGACTTACGGTTTTCGATTACACTAGAGAGTGAGGGGGAACTAGAGGGATCGCCGAGATTGCGTCGTCGCCGGTAGTTCCTAAAAACGTCGCCAGAATTTCCGCCGGAATTTCGTCGGAGCATCGCCGTGAGCTTGTTTTCAAAGTACACAACTCTTGGAAAATTTTGAGAGAGTGAGCTTAGAATTTCTTGGGATGAGAGGGTAGAGGGGAGGGGGTGTATTTATAGGGTAGGCTAGGGGTAGGGTGGGTGAAGGGTTTTTAAATAAAAAATATCGAAAAATATAGAAAATTCATTAAAAATTGGAATAAATAGGGTATTTCAAAGGTTTCTGGAACCGATCTAAACATTTAAAGTATGCAGGGGAGTTGGGAATGCAAAGAGGCACATTTTTCATGTTGATGACTCGGCCGACCGGCCAAGTCCGGTCGGTGGCGCCGGCCCGAGTCGGCCGGTCCGCCGGCTGACTCGGCCGAGTCAGGCCGAGTCAGGGTCTTGGAAGATGGGGGGTCGCCGGGGGTAGACACTGGTATATTTAGATTTTCAGGTTCAGTTCAAGTTTTGGGAGTTATCTCAGGTGGACTGTTGGGCTTCCAAAGAATTTAAAACAAATAATATTAAAAATAATGTGGGGTATGGGATTTGAACTCTGGTGGCTTGGTTCAGCATGCAAGGTATTACCAATGAGCTACAAGCTCCTTCTTGTAATTAAATTGCTAATTAATTACTTAAGTCTTGTGCTCAGGCAATAAATACCCCTTTATGAATTTTTGAAAAAAAATATTTTGAAAAATTTGTATCGGAAATTTGGGGTTGTTACAACCGGCAAGCCACAGAGTTACGGTCATCAACTCAACCCCGCTAAGATCAAAGTTCAAGAGACTTGGATAAGCAGACATCCTCGACCACCACGTCATTAAACTGGGAACAGTTGACCACCACGTCGTTAAACTGGGAACACACGACCCCTAAGTCTTTAAACTGGGAATGTAAATAAAAAATAAAAAATAAAAATAATAAAATAAAATAATAAAGAAGAGCCGAAATGATGGGGCAACTCGCAATAAAAATCAGCGAGTAAAATAAAGCCGAAATGATGGAGCAGCCACAAATAAATAACAGAAATGATAAGGCAATCGCGACCTTCGTGTAAGTGCACGGCGGCGCCCCGGCCGTCTATCCGACGCCGGAATGCGGAAGCGGTGATAAACTTTAATTTTTGCGGACTTTGCAAACCGGCACCACCGCGCACTAAACTCCGGATCGTAACCATTAACAAGTCTAAGCTACTAACAAGAAAGGGAAGAGATGTACCGACTGATCCGAGTCCTCCGGTCTTCATCTCCACTCCGATCTCCTCGCGGGATCTCCGTCCGTCTCCTCCTCGTCGGAAAGGGGCACCACATCGCCTGTAGCTTTTACGGGCTCCCACCTCAATACCGAGGCAACTCGGGCGCGAAGCTGGCGAATCGACGCGTCCAAGATTTGCTGTAGGAATATAGTGTAGAGTGTATGTCTCACTTTGGGGTTGGTTGCCATAGATGGAGGAATGGTGTATAGAAAATTGGTGCTTTCAATTTTCTAGCAATGGAATGAGATGAAGAATGATATACACAAAATGAATCACTCTCAAAGATGAAGCTCTCTCCTTCTCTTTTCTTCTTCTCACTTTTTTTTTTCTAAAATGAAAACTCTCATCATTAGAAAATGGTGGAGCAAAGATTATGAAGCATGAAGGGAGGTGAGTGTAGGAGAAGAAAAGAGGTGACCATATCCAAACATACACCATGCTTCATTTAAATCCAACCATACCCATTCTAATCATCATTTAAGCAAAAGCATGGATGAAAGATATGAAGCTATCATAATCAATCATTATGCAAGAAAACCCCTCCACAAAAGTAATTTGCAAAACTGCAAATTACCCCCTCCATCGGAAAAGTCCGGCCGGGAAAGAACAAAGGAAAACCGGCCGGAACGGAATGCAAACTGGCAACTCCAGAAAACTGGTTCCGTAATAAATTACAGGAAAACCCCGATACTGTGCATACACACCCGCATCTGTATTCCGTCCGGATACAAATGCAAAGAGACAAAGTCTACACTGTACTAAACTAGGACCGGCTTAAACCAAAGCCGGCCAGTAATATCCGTTTGATCCTGATCCGTGCAATACCGCACGTATCTGATCAAACCCTGCCATATACCTATACGGCTACTAGTACAAACCGTCCGATCCTGATCCGTGCAATACCGCACGTATCTGATCGGACCCTGCCATATCTCCATACGGCCTCTACAGCGTTTCGCCCGAAAGCTGAGTAACTGAATGTGGGGGACTCTAAAGACTCATCAACACCTTGGTTGTGGATTTAACCACTAGCACGTCAGAGGTATAAGCCAATACGTAACGGGCTACCAGGTACTGACTAAAAAGGGACGTCTGTGAGCGAACTTAGCCCGACAACCCTACTGAGCCTGTCAGCGACAATATCCGTACAGTCCGGTCTGTTCGTCTATGAGTATCGTATGGCGGGCCTAGGGGGTTGGTAAAAGTCAGACCCCCAAAAGCGGTACAAGTCGTGTCGGAGTGTAGCCCAGAACACCCTGAGATACTACTGGAATACCTACCAGTAAATCTCCTTGCCTTGGCCAAGGACTTTGTGTAATGGCTCTCCTAGACACAGCACGACCTCACCCCCAATACCGGGAGAGACGAACCCCTGAAGATACGCTCACTGCCTCCATGTGGCTCGGGACTGTACCCAACTAAAACCTGTTTGCACGGCTCCTTTGAGCCGTGGTAGGGTAGTAATCAAAGTACAGTGGGAACTCACACGAGACAAATGACGATCCCCAGGTCGATGAACTAACCTGCACACATGTCACCAGGGAACTGCTATCTGACGTCTGGTATATGACCAACTAGCATGTTCCCGGCGAGTCCTGTCCGGTGTACTCATAACCCAATGAGCACCTGTATACATCTTAGGTGATCCAACTGACACCAGTGGCTTGTGAGACCGGCCACTGCCCCTCGTCGGGGTCTCGACTGTATACACTAGTCTACTAATGGAGTATCGATGCCCGGTCTCGAAACTCCCACGACTAGGGACCTTTTAAGGATATGCTTGTAGACCCCCAGCTCCCACTTATATGATCGCCCTCATACTGCTGGTGGTCAAGCAAGAATCCTAGGGGCTCTATCAACGTGTAATAGCGACGTGTCAGGTCACCTGAAGCAGTACACGATGATAAAGGCAAACCAGATAGTATACTATCATCTCGAGTAAGACTGTCCTACCGGGATAGGTCCTCCCTCAATCATTGCAATCACGTGCCTGTGATCCAATAATTGACTCTGAGGGCACTATCTCCAATAATCTCCCACTTGCACTCAAGGCTAATTATTGCGATGTCGCATACTCACAGCCCGTGTGATACCGTACACCCAACTCCTCTACTAGTCAGTCTCACAAATCCCGTTTGTGAAACTATTGCGTTCGAGGAATAGCCTCAGTGAGTGGATCCGCTCTGATGTTTCTTTCTATGTCTCTCTCTAAATCTCAAGTTCGTGGAGAATGCCATCTCCCGAAATGAGCAATACCTGTCTTAGAGTGTCTGGATGTCTGATGGGACCTAGCTCATAAATGAACTCCAAATCCAAACTTCTTAGACTGTATCGTCAACTGAACTTAATCAGTATCCTGCGCCATGCCACCCTCAGTATTTCCTTGGACCACCTGTCCAAAATACTGCCCCTCGTCTGAGGGAAAACTATAACTCTGACAACCTCCTTGTCGTCCATGTCACCTTGGAAGCCTGGAGTGATAACCGTCTCCTAAAGGAGGCAGCCGTTATCATATCCCTAGAACATCCACTTATGTTCTAAAACTGCTTCCGACTGTTTCTCCAGGATTGGATCAATATCAATTTATTGCATCTAGTGCAAGAACAACATCTGGTGTGGTACTTGACATCTCATGATTGACTCAATTGCCTAAGCAAGTGATCTGCCAATCATGCGCATCCCTCTCTACTTTAGTCTATAAGACACCTTTAGAGAGGGTGATTCCATCACCTGCAGGTACATTACCGTGCCAGGAGTCGTCCATTCTAAATACTCTTAGAATGCTGTCAAAGTACCCTGATTGGGAAACCACCCAAATCTAGATCTAAAACCATAGATCTAGTAACCAGTATGTCTGATATAACGTCCAAGTCCCTTGTGGAGAAACCACTGTGTGACGACCAAAGTATAACCGATCGTAGTATAGGAATATCACTTCCTACTATGTGTATGTCATCCAAAACCTGGATATCACACCCTACTACCTACTCAACAGATCCATCCCCTATTCTGATGAAGTCAAACCTATGACTGTCACATCAGAAATAGATGATCTATCTCCGCTACATCTGCTTTAGTCTATAAATAGACATAAGCCTGATGTCCACCAATGCTTCCGCTGCTCCCACTGACTACGACAACCCTCTGGCAGAGTCATATAGACGTACACTTCTAAAACTAGTTCAGAACGACGCTATACTCATCCTCCTGCCGGGTCTCGCAGCCTGGAACAACAACAATGGCAAGTGTGGGTAAACAAGAACTTCCCTGTCACCGTCCTTGAGGCTACCGGAGTACCTCTCGGGTGCCTGAAGTTACCCACCGTATCTGCGGAGCGGCCAATGGAATGTCAAAACAGATTGAATCTTTAGGTTCCTTATCAAATCTTCAGTAATCGTTTGCGGTTCTGGAATCACTTCCAGTTCTACCATACTCCCACTACTGTTTTTGAAAAAAAAAAACCATTTTTAATAAAACTGTGGCGAGTCTAGAACAATATCTCTATTGATCTTCCAGATGGTAGAAAGTCAACCCTCGTCATAGCCTGGGTCAACCCACAAACAGCCATTACAGAAACGTGCCTTGAGTTATCCAGAGTCTGGTTTTAATCATAAGCCGGACAACTCCCCGTACCTTAACAATGTTAAGATATGAACTGTACTATATCCAATATAGAACCAGAGGCACTGATTTAATTGAACCAGATTCAAATCATGCAGCTGTCTCCAGTGCATGCTTACTAAATGGAAAGAGGCCGATCAGCGTTACTCAACTTAGGAATGCTTCCAATTATGAGTAACCTGAAAGAGAAGCAAGATCTCTTTATCATTACTATCAACTGAATACCATACACAAGTATCTACATCTTCGATCACTTTGAAGAATCCCGATACTTGCTACACCTGGTTCTCTACTCTATTCAAATACCTATAACTCCTCAAAATTTAGACCCTGTGTTTCTACGAAACACATGTCTAAGAACTAGAGAAGTCAAAAGTAAACAGAATATAGTATGAGGACCAACCCCTCTGTCCTAATGGACACTGGACAACATACAATACTCTGTATAAGTCCGCTGAGTCTAACAACTCTTTCACTGTGTGTCGTAGGTTGAAAACTGTACTTATGGTTAAGAAGAATTACACCGCTGTTTAATGCTCCTTACCTAACCATCCACTGATATAGGTAAATGTCATCGACATAATATCAAAAGGTATATCTCACTCTATGAAAATAGACGTACAGATATATCAATTTGAAATTGGTGCACAACAGCAGATATTCAAAACCAAATATTTGCCGACCGGCAAACAGCCCAGGTGATTTCCTCAAATATCACCGATTACAACGAATCCCGATATAATGAGGATGATCACCCTATTCCCAATAACTTACTCCCACTCATCATCTGTAAAACCATACAGATGTGAGAATCATACCTGGTAAATACATACCCTGGAGTAAGTATCTAATCGGGAAATCAGTTTTCTTTTAACAGTACACAGTGAAACTGAAACAATGAAATGTTTCGTTGGGGTATCCTAGTATTCCTAGTAATGCCTCTACTATTATCCAGATTCACAACTATAACCGTATAATTCTTTGCCACCTCTCCAAGTCCCTTCATATGTCTTTAGTCATTACCTTCTGTACACCCCTTTAGGCCAATTGGTTTTCTTCCTTCCCTACCGTTCGGCACCAGCCTATGGTTTGGAAGAAGACTATCCAAAAAGCATAAAGGGTGTACTGTCCTAATCCTAGGAGCATTCGCAACGCGAGAGAAGGTGAAGATAAAAGACACCTGAATGTACTTTATTCCTATTTCTCCTGAACCAGGATCCATCCCCGAACTGGAACAAGTTCCTTTCGAGTTCGTATATAACCATACGATGGATTATCCAATAAAATGGGATCTTCGTAGTGATACGGAGTGTCCTGGAGAAATACAAAGGTGATTTAGGATTGGCGAAGAAATACTTGGTTTGGTCGTGAATAGCAGTCGCAATTTACTTTGCCCTCTTACTAATCCCTTGCTTTGTCTGAACTTAATACCTTCTGTACACCGTTTAGGCTAACTGGTTTTCTTTATTCCCTACCGGTCGGCACCAGCCTATGGTTTGGAAGAAGACTATCCAATTTGCATAATAGGTGTACTACTCCTAAACTAAGGAGTACTCGCAACCTGAGAGAGGGTGAAAAGAAAAGACAACTGAATAATCCTATCCGTTTTCTCCAGAACCGGAAACCATCCTCGAATTCCTTCGAGTTCGTATCTAACCATACGATGGTTTTGTCCAATGGAAGTGGACGTTCGCAGTAATACGGGGTGTCCTGGAGAAAAGGGTAAAAGTAGGAGTGGCAATGCGGTCTGCAACTCTGACAATCCAAAAGCCTGTGTTAAGAAGGTTCGGTTAACTTGGTCACTGAGTCATAGTCTTAGGGTCGGGTCAACGGTCGCTGCCAGAGAGAGAGAAAAGAAACACTCAGCGTGCACTCTATCCTAGATCAGAATGGTTACCAATTTATCTAATCTGGAAACCTCCCACTGTACCTCAAATTCTCCTCCAAACCTGAAAGAAGAATTAGTCGGGGTCACCCGAGGAGTAAACCAACTCATCAGTGGGAATCGGGATCCAACTCTCATCGCATGATAACGTGACGGAATCCGCTCACGCTATCACACTCCAGAAGGTATGCGCATATCTGGCAAGTTTCAGTTCTTTTGAAACTCCCGATGTGATTTTTACCCCATGCTCTTATGACCTTGGCGTGAGGTCAAAATATCATAAGTCACATGTCAAGTTCTACCCATCATTGTCCAGGTTAATTTGAACCCACCCGTACATACCCTTGACGTAGGCCAAAATAGTAGTACGACTGTCCCAAACTAACGCATCTATCTATGCAACAGATAAATACCCGGCAACTACCAAACACTATGCCTTGGCGTGAGGTCAAAATACATAGCTTGAATACTACCGAATATTTAACTGAAATGATGGAGGGCTACGAATGGTTTCTGGCGAAAACCTTTAACGTAATGAACTTGATATCGTTGAAGGAATGGATAGCTTTTTAGAAAATATAGTGACGAAAACCTTTACTAAAGAGGTCACTCCCGGTGAAGGGATCTCGGCTCTTTCCCCGTAGAATGGGGTGCTGGATATTCCAACTGAATACCACGGTGCAAAGCAAAAGTAATCGGCTATAGTGAAGTTAATGCCCTGACGCAAACTTCTGTCCAAGGGGTCACTCCCGGTGAAGGGATCTCGGCCCTTGCCTCGTCGACTGAGGAGCAGGATATTCCAATGAATACCACGATGCAAAACAAAAGTAAACGTCCTTGCAATAACAGCTTTTTGAAAAGTGTTCCAACAACATCAGATTAGGTTTGTTTTAACTTGCATTGATCCGAATCAACGCAGTCCCATCAATTAATCACACCACAAAGAACGAAAATATACTGACGTACGTATATGCCATCCGCATTCGCCACTGGGTCCCGTCATCACCCGTTAGGTTAGCTAACTAACGGCAGAGCGGGGACTGGACTAGCGCGGATGAAAAACATATACAACATCTACTAATATATATACCAATATATAGTATTTCGCTCAAGGCGTGAATAAAATGCAACATCACAGAAATGTACAGCATCACAGAACAATACAGATATCTGGGGTCCCCGGGTTTCAGAGAGCCACTACTGAAACCCGACATTCCCCTGGTCGTGTGGATAGCCTGTGCAATGAAATCCTAGACCCCTACGGGCGCGGCAAGTTACCCGCCAAAACCTGAAGCGAGGCAGCCCCCTTCAGCGCCGTGAATGGACCACCCAGCACTTCACGGAATCCGGCAACTTGGGCACCCCTCCTGGGTCAAACTGTACCCCCTACGAGTGCGGCGAATAGCCCGTCAATCCTGGAGTGAAGCCCCCTCCGTCCCAATGCCATGAGATGCGGGCTTGTTGCCTTCTAGAACCCGGCTATCCGTGCACCCCTCCGCGGGGTAACCCTAGTACAGAAAGTAAAATATACATACACCGGGTACATCGACCGCAACCAGGTCGTGTCCCAAAAGAATAATACAAACAGGCAGTGACGGCAGTCCACATGTCGGACGCTCGCCCCGCAATATCAAATGTACATAATACAACAGCACACTGTACTAGCATTGCATCCAGGCTATCCCCACGACCGATCCGCAACAACACAGCAAATACATAGAACATCAACGTGAAAGTCACGTTCGCAAATCCGTCTAACCGGGCTATAGCAGTTAGACAGAATTTACCGATCGAGTGACATTCACGGTCGCAGATATAATGTAAATACTGTGAAAAACGTGTTTAAAATTTTCCGATTGATCAAACCTTAACAAGTGGGCCCCCAAACAAAACTGTAGCAACCACAGAAAACCTGGGCCTAATTTTAATATTCCAAAAACCACATTTATCACTCAGAAACACACTGCAAAAATTTGGGGTGGTGAACAGTCACATCCGCGGCGGAAGAGCAGCCAAAGCAGTGGTTTGGCCGCCCTTCCGCGGCGGTATGGTGAGCTCGTTGTACCAAATTTTTACAGTGACCTTAAAATTCCCTGCACATCACTCTGAGACAACCTGAAAAATTTTTGGACTCAAAAAAAATTCGACAGAAACTGATGTGCATGAAAAATGCGTTTTCGGGATTTTGTTCGATCGGAAACGTAAAACACATCTAACGAAAGCTAGACGAAGTTAATGGCGAGGCTCTGATACCACTGTAAGTGCACGGCGGCGCCCCGGCCGTCTATCCGACGCCGGAATGCGGAAGCGGTGATAAACTTTAATTTTTGCGGACTTTGCAAACCGGCACCACCGCGCACTAAACTCCGGATCGTAACCATTAACAAGTCTAAGCTACTAACAAGAAAAGGAAGAGATGTACCGACTGATCCGAGTCCTCCGGTCTTCATCTCCACTCCAATCTCCTCGCGGGATCTCCGTCCGTCTCCTCCTCGTCGGAAAGGGGCACCACATCGCCTGTAGCTTTTACGGGCTCCCACCTCAATACCGAGGCAACTCGGGCGCGAAGCTGGCGAATCGACGCGTCCAAGATTTGCTGTAGGAATATAGTGTAGAGTGTATGTCTCACTTTGGGGTTGGTTGCCATAGATGGAGGAATGGTGTATAGAAAATTGGTGCTTTCAATATTCTAGCAATGGAATGAGATGAAGAATGATATACACAAAATGAATCACTCTCAAAGATGAAGCTCTCTCCTTCTCTTTTCTTCTTCTCACTTTTTTTTTCTAAAATGAAAACTCTCATCATTAGAAAATGGTGGAGCAAAGGTTATGAAGCATGAAGGGAGGTGAGTGTAGGAGAAGAAAAGAGGTGACCATATCCAAACATACACCATGCTTCATTTAAATCCAACCATACCCATTCTAATCATCATTTAAGCAAAAGCATGGATGAAAGATATGAAGCTATCATAATCAATCATTATGCAAGAAAACCCCTCCACAAAAGTAATTTGCAAAACTGCAAATTACCCCCTCCATCGGAAAAGTCCGGCCGGGAAAGAACAAAGGAAAACCGGCCGGAACGGAATGCAAACTGGCAACTCCAGAAAACTGGTCCCGTAATAAATTACAGGAAAACCCCGATACTGTGCATACACACCCGCATCTGTATTCCGTCCGGATACAAATGCAAAGAGACAAAGTCTACACTGTACTAAACTAGGACCGGCTTAAACCAAAGCCGGCCAGTAATATCCGTTTGATCCTGATCCGTGCAATACCGCACGTATCTGATCGAACCCTGCCATATACCTATACGGCTACTAGTACAAACCGTCCGATCCTGATCCGTGCAATACCGCACGTATCTGATCAGACCCTGCCATATCTCCATACGGCCTCTACAGCGTTTCGCCCGAAAGCTGAGTAACTGAATGTGGGGGACTCTAAAGACTCATCAACACCTTGGTTGTGGATTTAACCACTAGCACGTCAGAGGTATAAGCCAATACGTAACGGGCTACCAGGTACTGACTAAAAAGGGACGTCTGTGAGCGAACTTAGCCCGACAACCCTACTGAGCCTGTCAGTGACAATATCCGTACAGTCCGGTCCGTTCGTCTATGAGTATCGCATGGCGGGCCTAGGAGGTTGGTAAAAGTCAGACCCCCAAAAGCGGTACAAGTCGTGTCGGAGTGTAGCCCAGAACACCCTGAGATACTACTGGAATACCTACCAGTAAATCTCCTTGCCTTGGCCAAGGACTTTGTGTAATGGCTCTCCTAGACACAGCACGACCTCACCCCCAATACCGGGAGAGACGAACCCCTGAAGATACGCTCACTGCCTCCATGTGGCTCGGGACTGTACCCAACTAAAACCTGTTTGCACGGCTCCTTTGAGCCGTAGTAGGGTAGCAATCAAAGTACAGTGGGAACTCACACGAGACAAATGACGATCCCCAGGTCGATGAACTAACCTGCACACATGTCACCAGGGAACTGCCATCTGACGTCTGGTATATGACCAACTAGCATGTTCCCGGCGAGTCCTGTCCGGTGTACTCATAACCCAATGAGCACCTGTATACATCTTAGGTGATCCAACTGACACCAGTGGCTTGTGAGACCGGCCAACGCCCCTCGTCGGGGTCTCGACTGTATACACTAGTCTACTAATGGAGTATCGATACCCGGTCTCGAAACTCCCACGACTAGGGACCTTTTAAGGATATGCTTGTAGACCCCCAGCTCCCACTTATATGATCGCCCTCATACTGCTGGTGGTCAAGCAAGAATCCTAGGGGCTCTATCAACGTGTAATAGCGACGTGTCAGGTCACCTGAAGCAGTACACGATGATAAAGGTAAACCAGATAGCATACTATCATCTCGAGTAAGACTGTCCTACCGGGATAGGTCCTCCCTCAATCATTGCAATCACGTGCCTGTGATCCAATAATTGACTCTGAGGGCACTATCTCCAACACTTCGCGATAAGAAAAGCTGAAATGATAGAGCAATCATGGTAAAAAAACAAAAAAATCTCCAAATGGCGAATGATGAGTCTCTCCTGGTACCATATTCCGGTGCAGCGATGCAGACGCTGTAACAACCCTAATTTTCTTATACACTTTTTCTATACAATTTTTTTTCAAAATATTTTTAAAATCCACAAAGGGGTATTTTAGCCTGAGCACAAGATTTAGGTAATTATTTTTGTTTTTAATTACAAGCTACAAGAATGAAATAACTCCATTTTTAGTGTACAAGAAATCACTTTAAAATTTAATGTATACTTGGAGTGTTTACTCTTGCTGCTATCATTTTAAGTAATTAAATAACACAATAATTATAAGAAGGAGCTTGTAGCTTATTGGTAATACTTTGCACTGCTGAACCAAGTTACCAGAGTTCGAATCCCATGCCCCGCATAATTTTTTATATCATTTTGTTTTAATTTTTTGGGAAGTCAAACGGCCAAACAGCCATAACTCACAAATTAATGCAATTTATAAAAAATAAACTATACCAAAATCTCCCCCAGACCAAACCCTACCCAACGACACCCGACTCGGCCCAGACTCGGCCGAATCGGCCGGC
Organism: Agapanthus africanus; assembly: GCA_030015575.1. Classification (NCBI taxonomy): domain Eukaryota; kingdom Viridiplantae; phylum Streptophyta; class Magnoliopsida; order Asparagales; family Amaryllidaceae; genus Agapanthus; species Agapanthus africanus. Next base: position 401,568,193 of record CM057347.1, read on the forward strand.
GCCGCCGGCCGGACTCTGCCGGTCGGCCGAGTCGTCAACACGAAAAAGTTTCGTGTTGACTTGGTCAACCCCTCTGCATGGTCCATTTTACCTATACTGTTACTGATTTTTCATTAAATCTCTTTTAAGTCCAAATTTAATGAATTTTTAATGAATTTTATATATTTTTTAAAATATTTTTTAATCCTAATCCTAACCCTAGCCTAGCCCTATATAAAGACCCCTACCCTCTACCTTTTCTCCTCACAACTCTAAGTCCGCTCTCCCAAATTCTCGAGAACTCGGTACGAAGAGCGATAAGCGAAGCGCTGCCGAAACCAACGACGGATTCCGGCGACCGGATTAGAACCTTCGCGACGTTTTCGACGCATCGACAACCACCACATTCCTTAGCCTCCTTAACTTATCCAAAACGGTAAGTCCCATCTCTTCTATCTCTCTTTTCTTTAATATAAAAATACGACTTTTTGGAACCCGAAGGAAATCGGAACAAACCGATTTCGGATTCGTTTTTCTGCAAATTTCCACTTGTCACCTAATACATAATACCTACCCATATTCATGTTGACTATTAATCACCCATAAACTAATTTAAACAAACTTTCTCACATGAAATGATAACCTCTTTGCAAAACCGTATTCTTTTCATAAAAATACCACGAAGTTTATTTTTCTTGTTCTAATTAATTCCCTCACTCCTAAATATGTTTATCTTGATCACTAAACTTGTAGAAATCAATTTGAATGAAATTTCACACATGAAATGATAACGTTTTCAAATACCGTATTCTTGCTCTTTAATACCTTTAAGTTTAATATGTCATGTTTTACCTCTAAACGTCATCAAAACTTAAAACAAGTCACGAGATAATGACCTACCTCTACACACACACAAATATAACCCTAACTGATAAATGTCAAAACATATAATACGACATTACAGGACTTTTCACTAAAATACCATATTCTTTATAACATTTACTTGAAAGCTTTAAGTTGTATAAAATTTTAAATAAAATGAAAGCACGATAGGTCATGGACATCGATCGTTTATCTAAACTGTCTTGTGGTGTCTAGGCAAGTGTGTCTAGGCTAGTGGTTTTTAATTAGGCCCACAACTGTGGTTCCTTCCCACTTACCTGGCACTTACCTGGCCGCAATTGACGGTGAAGAGGCGATTTGAGGCTTCTAATGACTCATCGTTTAGACCTTAGAAATAGGCCAGTTGGCTTAGGAAACCCTAATAACTAAAATACGGAAAACTATACTCTTTTACAAATAAATACCTTATATTTATAAAACCGTTTTCCTAAATGAAAAGTATTTATAAACCTAAGCAAAGTGCCGCTACAACCAATTTTTGGGGAACCTGTTAGGGACAGTACGGTTCATCGTGCACCCGCAGGCTAGTAGTGCGAGATTCAGACCTCCGCAAAGAGCATTCGGTCTCGAAAGGTTTAAAATACGGCATTTAAGAAAAAAAATGAGATTTTGAGAAAATAAAATATTATTTAAAATTACTCTTGTATTAATATATATTTAATTATCATTTAAATACCTATTTTATTATAATAACAAGTTTCGATTTTTTTCTAAAATTACAAGATTAAAAGTTACATTAAAATACCTTGAATTTCAAATAAATCAATTAATACTTTTTATTAGGATATATTCACTAGAATAACACAAATAAAATTCACACTCATTATAACTATAAAGACGAATATTAAATACTTGAGGTGTATTTTGAAAACTATACAAAAGTACTTTTTGCATAAAACCCCCTCAAGTTTTACAAATTACAATAAGGCTCCTAACTAATATTGAACTTCAAACTACCTTTCTTTTAGTCTGATTCGGGTTAGAGTCTGACTATTTCTGACTTGAATATGATTCAAGTCAATCTATATTCTTTTATATTACAACACAATTTAAATACATGAATCTTTGAATCCAGTTAACAATATATTCATTTTGACTGAATCAAACCATGGATATTCATCCATTATCCTGATATTCCATTTACCTGATTATACAGTTACATCATGTTTACTGATATCATGGTTTTGGTCGGTCATCCAACTTACATATTCCAATACAACAATACTGTTAAAGCACTACGGGGTTTAAGGGGTAGATTGGTATGGAAGGTGTTAAAGGTGGCACGAGATGGTCAGATTAAGACACCTAACCTGAATCCTATTGCTGTTGTACCGTGGCATAACGGTTCCTTGTACTACACGTGCCTTAGTCTCTGGCAAGTGAGACTCCCCTCGTATACACTGGCATCTTTCTGCACCAAGCTACAAACAACAGCGTTAACTCAATATTCCACAGTATTCAACAATATAATACTTTAGAAAATACTTTTACACTGTCTTCCTAATTCTTCTTTATCTTGGGACTTACCGAGCGACCTGTTCGCTGACGACATTCTATTTCTTTCTTTTTTGAATGTCGTCAGGTGCGTTGGACCAAGCTGAGATCGAGCCCACCGGTGAAGATTTGGAGCAGTTCCAGGAAGATCCCGAGCTCTAGATACTGTACCTTGTTCTTTCCAGCATTTTCATTATCTGTTACGCCACTGTTTAGGCATCGCTTTTCATTTCAGTTGTATTTCCTTTTTTATGCATTGTACAAAGAATGTTATTAATAAAAGTTGCTGTTGTTTCTTTATCATTTGTCTCTTGTGATTTACTTTATATTGCTTAGTTACGCTTAGCGTATGTACTTCTGAGTATATACGTAGCGGGGCTCGTCGCGTCTACTTCGCCGTACACTGGGAAGCGGGGCGTGACAGACGCCAACCAAAATCCAAATTCCCAAATGGCAAACGATGAGTCGCTCCTGGTACCATATTCCAGTGCAGCGATGCAAACGCCAACCAAAATCCAAATTCCCAAATAACAAATGATGAGTCGCTCCTGATACCATATTTCAGTATAGCAATGCAGACGCCAACCAAAATTTCAAATCTCTGCATGTCCCAATGGCAAATGATGAGTCACTCCTGGTACCATATTCTAGTGCAGCGATGCAAACGCCAACAAAGTCCCAAGATTCTCCCAACCCTACGGTTGGTCCCCAAGTTGACTACCGTATACAATCCACGGGCTCAAATAATTCTCATCACACTTATACCCCACCGCAATCACCAGTCATGCGGCCGGTCTCCGCCCTTGGAAGTATGTTCTATTTAAGAAGACCTACTCCTGTGTCCTCACGATACATGAGAAGAACAAAACTTATGGTATCCTCACGACTCGTAAGAAAACACTTTCTTGGGATCCTTACGACTCACAAAGGAAAAATACACTTGGGAATCCCCACGACTCCTAAGGAGAAAGTACACCTACGAGACCCTTTCGACTCACAGGGAGAAAATGCTTTTATGGGACCCTTACAGCTCATAAAATTGAAAAGCCTTAGGTGATAGGGATATAAACCTGTCTCCTAAGCCATCGCTCGCCAACTGGGAAAGGCAAATGATGAATTGCTCATGGCGCCTATGCTTCAGTGTTAGCAACGCTTATGCCGATCCCAACCCCAAAATTCCAAACTTTCGATCCAATAGACCTCTAAGCCGTTAAACCGAGAACAGATGACCCCTAAATCGTTAAACTGGGAACGAAGGAAATCCTCTCATGGCAAATGATAATTCACTCCTGGTACCTGTTGGGGTCAAATTTTGCACCCCGGTTGACCGAACCAAAGTCAAGGTCAACCCCCAAGCTAGGTGGGCCTAAGCCCAGGTCAAGCGGGCCCATGCCCAAGTCAAGCCCGCGGCCAGCCTCCCCATGCCAACAACAAAATCATGTAATAAATAATTTTTATGTAATTTTTTATACATGAATGTATGCAAAATGGGCATAAAGCCAATATTTTGTAAGCCCGTGGCTTATGTGCAAAAATAAAATGGCACATGACCCATGGGATGGCTAAAATGCCATTTTTGTAAAGCCCAAGGGGCTATATGTAAATATATAAGCCTATAAAAGGCAACATGATGAATAAAAAAAAGAACACTTTTTCATTCCCCCAAAAACTAGGGTTCTTTGTGCCTCCTGCTCATTCTCCAAGGTTCTAAACCTTCTCATTTCTTTTGAATTAAATCAAGAGTTTTACTCTTTCTTTTCCAAAACTAAGTAGTTTTCCACCACAAAACCCACAAAGAGAAACTCAGATCTCCCATTATATCTCAAAAAGGAGTGTTTTTTTAAAAATTTTCTACTTCTTGATCTTCAAGATCCGGCCAAACAACAGAAGGAAGAAGAAGAACCCCCTTTATCGGCTTCAAAACATCCCAGGAGTTTAACTCCATACATATATACATAACAAATATTTCCTTTCTGAAGCATAGCTTCTGTTTCTTAGGCTAAAAGCCACTTTTTCTCGCCGGCGCTCAAGCACAGAGCGCCCGCGTGCCGACACGTGGGGCGCTTGCGCTCAAGCGCAAGCGCCCGAGCGCAAGTCGCCCACGTGCCGACACGTGGCGCGCTTGCGCTCAAGCGCAAGCGCAAGTCGCCCTGGTGCCGACACGTGGCGCGCTTGCGTTCAAGCGCAAGCGCTCGAGCGCAAGCCGCCCCGGTGCCGACACGTGGCGCGCTTGCGCCCCAGCGCAGGCGCTCGAGCGCAAGTCTCCCCCGTGCCGACACGTGGCGCGCTTGCGCTCCAGCGCAGGCGCTCAAGCGCAAAGCGCCTACGTGCCGACACGTGGCGCGCTTGCGCTCAAGCGCCCAACGCTCAAGCGCAGAGCGCCCACGTGCCGACACGTAGCACTCTAGCGCCTGAGTGCACAGCACCTAGGCGCACAGCGTCCAAGGTGCTGCCCCCACACATCCTTTGGATGTCTTTTCCCCCTTTCTTTCTTTTATATATATACATATATACATATATATATATATATACATATGTATACATATTTGCACACACACGTGCTCCACGACACTGTCCCTGTTAGAAAAAAATTTCTAACGGGGCGCTGCCCCGCACCCCGCAAGGGGGCTGCTAGCCCCCTTGACCCCCAGCCCGCTATCCGGGTAGCGGGACCCCCGTAAAAACTCTGCGTGGCTCCCGATATATCCAAACCCCCCTTTCAAAACACAACACACGTACACTGCACAATGAGTTCGCATGACCAGTTTAACCCGTTAATCGGAGGTTCCCTCGCCCCAAAGGCGGGGGGTAATTAACGGCAGCTTAGTCTGCGGCTGCCGGAGATTCGGATCCCCACAATCAATAAACTCCGGCCTACCCTAGACAGGAGGAATCTGTAGTACGCCTGACAAGCGCGCGCGTATTCCCATCTCAATGGGGTGACGAAAAACACCCTACAGTACCATATTCCAGTGTAGCGATGCTGATGCCAAACCAAAACCAAAATCCTCAAATCCTCTCATGACAAATGATGATTCGCTCCTGGTATCATATTCCGGTGTAGCGATACTAATGCTAACCCAAATCCAATGTTCCCCACGGCAAATGATGATTCGTTCTTGGTACCGTATTCCAGTGCAGCGATGCTGACGCCGAACAAAAACCTAAATTCCAAGTCCCAGGCTCAAAAGCCCCACTGGACGGATAAGAAATCCCCAAATCAAATCAAATCAACAAGTTAACTAACGACCTCTCCGTCGGAATTATGCTCCAACTCGGAATCAAGTCAACCAATGACCTTCCCGTCGGAATTATGCACCGTCTCGGAATCAAGTCAACCAATGACCTCTCCATCAGAATTATTCTTCGATTCGAAATCAAGTCAACCAATGACCTCCCCGTCGGAATTATGCTCCGTCTCGGAATCAAGTCCGCCGGCAAGCTCTGTGGCAAAATCATGCTTCGTCTCAGAATGTACCCCGTGTCGAAATCTGAAAGTGTGTCTTAGCACCTCTACTAGATTTCCACATGCATCAAGTATGCAATTTTTAAAAATCTAGAGGTCTAAACTACACTAACCTAAAATCTAATTAGAGTATTAGGGTTTACTAGGCATGTAAATACGTTTTACACTAAGTGAATAGAGAATACAATCTTTATAGATCGGTCCTTCACTTCTAAAACTCCAAGTAGTAGTCTCTTAGCTCTAAGTAGTGGTCCCTAGAACTCTTCTTGGCTCAACTTGGTGAAAGGAACAAGCTTTCTTCGTCGTCTTCGAGACCGAAAATGATGCACCTTGAACTTTCTCTAACTCAAACTCACTCTTCACTAATCAAGAATTAGTGAAGCAAACAACTTAATCTTATGGGTTAGATGAGAGTAGATTGATGAAGAAGGAATTTTGCTCATTTTAGAAATCTCTTTCTCTTTTTATTTTCTCACCTCAAGAAAAGCTAGAGAGCAAGAAGATGAGCCAGGGTGAAATGAAAATCTCTAAGTCATGAAGTAAGAGAGTAAATCAGGAGTTAAAAATAATGGTTGGGTTAGAAAATATCTAGAGTAAAAACAAAATAAGTGAGATGGGTTATGACTTCTACATGCTTCCATAAGCATTTAAGCCATTCTCATTTCCACCTCATTTTTATTTTACCCTAAATAAATAATTACCCTAATTATCTTTAGCCTTGGTGTGAGTCTCATACACCCATGTTCAATGTCTCATCCACCATGACACAATAGTATTTTATATATAAACAAACAAATACACACACACACACACACACACATATCATTATATATAAAAAAGAGAACAAAATCTTTAGTGAGCACAATATTAGTTAATATATAAATATATCAAATATAAATATATATTAAATTATTAAATCAACGCTTGATTCAATAATCCGGTTATATCATATATAACCGACTAATGTCATTTATATGTATATCAGATTATCGAATCAACACTTGATTCAATAAACTGGTCATATCACATATAACCGACATCATTCAATATACTATATCAAATTAACACTTGATTCAATAATCCGGTCATATCATATATAATCGGCCAATATTAAATATATATACATATAATATATCATTGAATCAACACTTGATTCAACAATCCGGTCATATCACATATAACCTAACCGATATCACATATCGCGAGATTAGAATACGGTATCACATACCCGTATTTAATCAAGCTCCCGCACATATCACCATATATGCCCTACTTCGTCTCGCTTGAGCTAGGAAACCTCTGTGTGGGACTCTAAAGGCTCGTCAATACGCCAACAGTAGGTAATGATCACATCAGTCACCCACAAGCCGTCAGCGGTACTAGCTGGACGTAACGGCTATCCAGGTATTGAGCGAATAGAAGATCAACAGGCAAGCTTATCCAAACACCCGCAAAGCCTATAAGCAACATTTACCGTACAGTCCGGTCTCTTCGTCTGATATGTCGCATATCAAGTCTAGGTGGAATCGTCAAACCCCAGTAACTTGATAAGTCATGCCGATGTGTGGCCTATAATCGTGCGAGAAACTACTGATAACACTTACCAGTAAATCTCATCAGCCCCGACCAGGGACTTGCTGTTATAGCCAATCAAGCATAGTGCAACATCAACTCCCTATACCGGGAGAGACGAAACCCCTCCTATCGCTCATTGCCTCCATGTGACCCGAAACTGTACCCAAAATCCACCTGTTTGCACGACTCCTTTGAGCCATGGTAGGAAGGAAATCAAAGCACAATGGGAACCGCACAAGAGTCTATGACGATCTCGGGTCTATAGACTAACTTATACAGGTGTCACCAGAGAACTGCTATCTGACGATAGGTATAGTACCAACTAGGAGTTCTCGGCGAGTCCTGTACCCATTCTCTAATGAGCACTTATGTACAATCTTTGATGTCAAACACCAATGGATGTGGGATCAACCATTGCCCTATACAGGGTCAAGAAACGTACACACTAGTCTACTCGGGAATATCGATTCCCTGTCTCTATATCCCCTCGACTAGGAACTATTAAAGAATGTGCTTGCGGACCACACAATCCCCACTAGTATGATCTGCATCATAGTCCTGGTAGTCAAGCTAACATCCTAAGGGTTTTATCAATATGTATCAGAGAGACAGTAAAATAATACTAGTGTATGTGTTAAGATAAAAAGCAACCAAATAGTATACTATCATATCGAGTAAGAAAGTGCTCTATATATATGTCCAAGCATCCACTATATCATACAATAATGGCCTCTAGGGTATACATATTCCTAATAAAATCATGCTTCGTCTCGGAGTATCCGTCTTTCCTGTCGGAATTATGTTTCGATTCGGAATCAACCTCTGCATCAGAGATATATTTCGATCAGAATGTTTGCCTAGTGCCGGAACTAAGTTTTGTCTCAGGATACACCTGTCCCGTGTCAAAATTATGCTTCACCCCGGAATCCTGCGTCGAAACTATGATTCGTCTCAGAATATTTCCTCCCACTGGAATTATGCTCCGCTCTTCGGAATTATACTCCGATCCCTGGAATCATACCCCACTCTTCGGAATGATACTCCGATGCTCGGAATTATGCTCCGATCCCCAGAATTATGCTCCCGGAATGATGTTTCACCTCGAAATCCAACTCCAAGATCCATCAATTTCATGCACACAACTCATATACGCGGTGTACATTATTGATGGAGGGCACTTTGTTGGGGTCAAAAATTACACCCCGGTTGATCAAGTCAAAGTCAAAGTCAACCCCAAACCAAGTGGGTCCAGGCCTAGATCAAGTGGGCCCATGCCCAAGTCGAGGCCGAACATAAAGAGGCCGGCCTTCCCCATGCCAAGAAGAAAATTATGTAATATAAATAAGTTTGACATATTTTCATGCATGAATATAAAGTAAATGGGCAAAAAGCCAAATTTTTGTGAAGCCCATGGCTCATGTGCAAAAAGAAGTAAGCACATGAGATATGAAATGAGCAAAATGCCATTTTGTAAAGCCCAAGGGGTTATATATAAATTTGTAAGCCTATAAAGGGCAACATGATGATGAAATGAGAATGATTCATTTCCCCTCAAAATCTAGGGTTTCTGTGCCCCTTCTCCTTTCTCAAGATTCTAAACCTTCTTCTCCTTTTTTGAATTAAATCAAGAGTTTAACTCTTCTTTTTTAAAAAGAAACCGTTTTTCACCATAAAACCCTTGAAGGGGAACTCAGATCTCCCATCAAATCCCTAAAAGGGGTGATTTTTAAGCCTCACCCCCTTTTCCTCCAAGATCCAGCCAACAGAGAGGAGGAAGAAGGAGATCCATCTCCAAAAATCCCACTTTAGGAAAGATCTAAGGCTCAAGAGAAAACTCAGGGCTCAAGGGAGAAGAAAGGGGTCCCCTTTCATCATCTCCGAAAATCTCTTAGAAGTTCAATTCCAAAAGTTAACCGGAAGTATAACTCCCAGTGCAGGGGCTAAGCCCCTTTGTCCTTTTTAGAAATTTTACTTTAAAAGTCAATTGGGAGTACAACTCCCAGTATATAGGCTAAGTCCCTTATTCTCGCTGGCGCTCAGCACCCGTGTGCCAAGCACACGAGGGGCCGGTGCGCAGCGCCCGCGTGCCAAGCACGTGAGGCGCCGACGCCCATCGTCCAGCGCCCGCGTGCCAAGCACGTCCTTGAACGCTATTTCCCTTTTTTTTTATATATACACACTCCACAACACTTTCCCCCGTTAGAAAAATTTCTAATGGGACGCTGCCCCGTATCCCGTAAGGGGGCTGCTAGCCTCCTTGACTCTCAGTCCACTATCCGGGTTGCAGGACCCCCGTAAACTCTGCGAGGCCTCCTATATGTCCAGGACCCCTCAAAACACAACACACACACTGCACATTGAGTTCGCATGACCAGTTTGACCCGTCAATCGGAGGTTCTTTCGCTCTAAAGACGAGGGGTAATTAACGGCAGCTTAGTCCGCGGCTGCCGGAAATTCAGACCCCCACAATCAATAAACCCCCGTCTACTCTAGGCAGGGGAAAACTGTAGTACGCCTGACAAGTGACGCATATTTCCCGTCTCAATGGGGTGACGAAAAACACTCTACACTGCCGAACTCCCAACCCACGACCCCATCGCCATCGCCTTGCCTCCACAACCGCCAAAAACCCAACCCTTCGACACCAACAGCCGCAACCTTCGACACCAACAGCCGCAACCATCTCCTTCACCATCAACCCCTAACCTCCTCAAAACCGATCTTCACCGACCCCAATCTCTTCTTGCCGTCGCCTCCGACCACCGTAGCTACTTCTCCCTTCAACCGCCATCCTCGATGCCTTCTTCACCAAGAATCCACCTTGAAGCCGCACCTCTCACTATCGCTATCACCATTGCCACAAACACCTTCCCTTGACCTTCAACCTCAACGCCCCCTCAACAAAACCGTAACACAGTTGCAGCCCTCTCCCCTGAGAACAACCCTTGTTTTTTAATCAAATACCATGGTGAAAAAAACATGCACAACTTCTGTTTTCTTTGCTAACTAATAAGCTTGGCAGCTTCAGAGAAATGATTATGCAAAAGACAAATTAGGAATATTAAAAAATGGATGATACCGGCATAATTAATGACAAAATATTTGAGGCTTTTAAGTTGTTTCTTGAAACAATAAGTCGAACGCCAGTGAGCTTAGAAAAGTTGCCATGCAACGGTGGTCTAATAAGTGGCCTGTGTGCGCTAGCTAGCAAAACCCTTTCCTCAAACCAAAATCGCCGGAGGATAATTTTCCACGTGCAACGCAGGTGCTACATTGATACTCCGCGGGTACAACATAACTCCCTGTAACCCCCTTCAAAAACCCTTCTCATCTCCTTTCCCATCTCTCTCTCTCACATCCTCATTTTCCCCCAAAACCCTAGCTGTTCAAAATCCCTAGCTTTCATGGCTCTCGCTCTTCGCCTTCGACGAACCCTAACCCTCTCCTCCTCCATCCTCAGAGATCTCCACGTATCCTCAATCTCCTCCTCCTCTCCTCCTCTCTCTTCCCCAAAACCCTACTCCCCTCTCATCGGCAACCCTAGCTCCAGGCCCAACTCCCTAATTCAAGCTCAATCCTTTCGATCTTCGCCAATCTTTTTCAATCGCCGATTCGACCGAGACGATTCCAACATAGACCCTGATGAGATCTTGTTCGAGGGCTGCGATTACAACCACTGGCTTATCACTATAGATTTCCCCAAGGAGGATCCCCCTTCGGCCGAAAAAATGGTCGAGACTTACGTTCAGACCGCTGCTAACGTCTTTGGAAGGTATAAAGTTTGTATCTTTGATTTATTTTCCCCGTGAATTTTGTTGCGAATGGCTCTATTATTTTGAAGATATTGGCTCCACATGTATCAATTGGGTACTTGTTACTTTTTTACAGTGTTAAAAACAAAAGAGGGTAATATTTGGATCAATGATGAACGTTAGTATATGAAACTGTTCAATGATCATTTTGCCAGATTTGCACATATTGTATCATAATGATCATTCTTCATTACATGTCCCAAGCCAATATAAATGAGAAGGGGTCGTGTAGGGAGCTGACAACCAGTGAGAATACATAGCTAGATCCCTACGAAAAGAAATTACGTTATTTGGAAGAAAAATTGGATCCCATTGAAAATGAATTGTAAAGAGCTTTCGGAAGAAAATTTTACTGGAGTTCTATGAAAATAAATTAAAAGTTCATTCCATGAACCCAACAAAATGGCGAGGCGATTACTTTTCTGTGGTTGTTCAACGGTAATCTTTACCCTTTTGAAAAACTCTGAACCGAAGGGAACTAGGGAAGTGCCTTTGTGGAAAAAAAGAATCGAACCACATACTCGTCAAATGGAGTTTTCTTCTTCAGTGGAACGCAATGGATTGTGTTTTTTTTCTGAAGTTTTAGCTCTTTTTCTTATATTCTATCTTTAAAGTGTGATGGAAAAAAAACACTTTGGGGCTGTAAAACAGTAGCTGAAACAATTTGCAAAGTTTATTTCCTTATACGGATGGTATTTTTGGCATCATCAGGTACCACTATTAACTGTGAGCGTGCATTTTTGGTTTGTCTTTCATTTTCGTGGATTCTGTGAAGAGTAATGTATTTTGCTTTGTTTCAGTGTGGAGGAGGCAAAAAAGAGAATTTATGCCTGCAGCACAACTACTTACCATGGTTTTCAGTGCGTATGTGATGAGGCTACATCTAAGAAATTTGAAGGTGCACCTTATCGTTCTGAAGATTTTGTGCTAGGGAATTTATTTTGTCACTAATGTATTTTATCTATTTCTTAAAACAATTGATATCAGGGTTGCCTGGAGTCGTTTTCATTTTACCAGATTCATATATTGATCCTGTGAATAAGGAATATGGAGGTTTGTCATGCTCAACTGCATCAATACACTTCCTTTGATACTGATAAACCCAGAACCAAACAATCATCTTGATCTATTTTCCTCCAACACTTACAATCCTTCATATTTGCTTGGATTTATTATAGGAGATAAATATGAAAATGGGGTCATTACGCACCGACCTCCTCCGGTTCAATATGGAAGACAAGGGCGATACAATGATAGGAACAGAAATTATGATCAGCCAAGATATAACAGTCCTCCGATGCAGCAAAGGGCGCCACCTCAAGATGGAAGGGGCTATGGCCCACCACCTCAAGATGGAAGCGGCCATCGGCCCCCACCGCAAGATGGAAGGGGCTATGGCCCACCACCTCAAGATGGAAGCGGCCATCGGCGCCCACCGCAAGATGGAAGGGGCTATGGCCCACCACCTCAAGATGGAAGCGGCCATCGGCCCCCACCGCAAGATGGAAGGGGATATGGCCCACCACCACAAGAGGGAAGGGGCTATGGTCAAGGTGAACGCGGTAACTATCAGAGTGGTTTTGGGCAAGGGCAGCAAGGAAACATCCCTCCACAGGAGCAAAGGAACTTCTCCCAAGGACCGGGAGGAAATTACCGACAACCATCTCTTGGGTACAACAACAGTGATAATAGACAAGGAGTGGGATCTGGTTATGCTGGAGACTACAGGCAAGGACAGGGTAATGAACCGAGCTCCAATGGTCCCGGAGGACAATGGCAGGTAATGTAATTTATTATACATTTTGATTCTATAGTGGATACATCATACATGCATTAGAATACCAAGGATTCTTGCTCCATGACAATGAAAGGACTTTTCATTCTTTCGTATCACATGGAAATAAACATGTTCCACACTAAGGGATATGGGTCCATAACCATGGGCTTATGCATGCGATCTTGTAGCACTTATTGATTATAGACCATATCAATTGGTTTTACACAAAAGAAATCAAATATACATCTTGGCATGAACAGACTAGCTCTTCAGAGATAAAATTTGGAATTATGATCCTGGTTAAAATAACTGAGGATCATTAGGCCCTTTCTATGAAATAGGCACTTAAAACTAACTGATCACAATCTATGTGAAGAAGAAATCGTGTAAGGAGATTCTTGTTTGTACAAATGGTACTTCGAACTAGAGGTTGGACCGAGTGTTCAAATGATCCTTCTCCGGCCCCTTTATTTTAGAGAGAGATAGCTTATCTATCATCATCTGGGTCTTGCGCAATAGATACTGGTTAATAACTGGATCCAGTACATCTGCAGTTCTTGGAGTAGTTGCATAATTTGCATTGCATTTTGAGTATGTATATTTTCCCTGGTATGTGGTTACCATAACTGTGAATTAATACTTGGGATGTTGGCAGTAGCATGTACTACATGTTGTAGAAACGATAAAGAGTTGTTCTCATGCAGCATGCACCTTTAACACATAAAAGCTAATTCTACTACTGAGTATTTCCTTTGTCTGCCAAATTTACATTTATATTTTTACTTTTCGTCTTTTTTTTGTTTTCTGTTTCTTTCTCCTTTTTTTTCCGGGGGGGGGGGGTCGTCTTTGGTTTTAGTTTGAAGTGTCAAGTGTCATCCTGTGTTGCACAGAAAGAAGATTAAGGAGTTTACTTAGAAAGCAAAAGTCCAGCAGGAGGGTGTGATTGCTCATTTGCTTGGTGAATGTGCCATTGTGTTAAACATTCAGAAAGTTGTCAACGTACAAAGGAAAACAATAATTACACATGCCATAAATATATGTCCAGCTCGAGCAATGCCTCTGGAGACTACTGAACTTCTAGTTTTACTTATACCTGATACACACATACTTATTGGATGCAAGCTTGACACTTTTCTTTGGCAACATGATACTTTCCCCTTAGGACACGTAATTTACACTAGTCCTTGATTTATGATAGATATATTATAATGTCAGATACCTCGTTACCGGTTTCTGGATGCACTTTTGAAACTTGTCGAAATTCTAGCTCGATATCTTATTCTATCAAAAGCTTATATTGTGTTTCAACATAAGACTTAAAATACATAAAATCCTCTGTTAAACGATAAAGGAAAACTGAAATCTATTATATCTATTTATCCATTCAAAGTATGAAATATTCACACTTACCATAGAAGAAAAATTATATTTCTTCATATCGAAAACCAATTTCAGCCAATTATTGTATATAAATGCATAGTTTTGTTAGCTTGATTTTCTACTTTGCTTCATGATCCCTTATGTGGTACCATAGTGGCTTGTGTTATTTAATACAAGCTCATGCATGCATGCATGTATACTGCTGCATGCATACCATAGCAACATCTAGATTATTCTTGGTTTTATAAATTCTGCATATTCATTCTTATAATACCTTGTCCAGTTCTGCACCTGTGCACTATGTTCCACTGGGATCTCACTTATAGCAACTGTAGGCCTTTTTCTTGCAAATCATATCTAAACACACTTCTTAAGAAACTTAAATTACCAAGTTAGTTTACGCTTTAAAATCACCTTTCTTAATGTTGTCTGCCAAACAGTGATGGTTGCTATTTTCTATGTAGCCCGGATTCGGATACAGATACGGGATACGATACGGATTTGCGGATTCACGATTTTCCAAAAAACCTAGGATACGGGATACGTTTGTATATTGATCTTTATATATATATATATATTAAGATTTAAATATAAATATATAATAATATAAATATATAATGGTATTATTTTAGATATTCAATGCACTTTCAAATTTTCGAGATCCTTAATTTTCGAGAGAAAGAGGAGGCGTTAATTGAGAGAGATTGGCGAGACATTTTCAAGTCCGAGCGAATCCGAAAGATCCGTGCTTCATAGGCTATATTAAGTGCAGTTTGTCAATTTTCGTTTAGAGGATATTTTTTAAAGTAGTTTGTAGTTCAACAACTTGTCTCATTGATTTTACCCTTGACTTAAACCATATACTATGATGATAGGAATCATAACCATGCTTTCTACCATTGCGATAACTTAAGCATCATCTCTAAACTTTGTTACTATATGGTTTCAATGCTCCATTTGTGGCATGTTTTTGAATGATTGTTGTGTTAGCATATTACCTGATTCTGCCAAGACTCACCGATTCTTATGATGATGCAGACAAAATATTGAAGGTTCTGACGGGGATCCGACTCTACTTTACTCCGAAGATGCGTACAATAATGCCTGCTTTCAGTATAGCCTTTGCTAGTGTTAACCTTCTTTCCCCTGAAGCTTTTATGAAGCCCGTTTGAATGTTTCGTATTTGCATTACGTCTTTTCTTTCTTCTGTTGTGGTTTTGAGTGTGGTGTAAGCTTTGATCATACCTGAAACCGATGAAAGATGGGAAATATCAAAGTGGACTATGAATGTCTCAACTGTTTGTTCATAACTGGAAGTCTACTTATATGTGCTGGTAAATTATTTTCATTTTGGTGTTCCATGATGATGGTTTTCCTAAGCAAAATGTGTTAAATATGTTTTAACTGGCATAGATGATTCCTGAGTTTATCTTTTGCTTTCCAAGTAGGTGCATGTATTCTGTGTGTTTTGAATATGAGTAGATTTTAGAGTTATCAAATAGTATAAAATATGGGTATGACTTGGGAGTTGTCTCAACTTCAAAATGTTAGTTGGTTTGGGGTTTTTCTAAACATCAACTTTGTTTGGATACCTTCTGAGGCTCTGTTTGGGTGGGGGGTTTGGATAATTGGAGCTTGCTTTTTAGCGGAGTAATTTTTCAGTGAAGTTATGGAGGATGTCTGCAAGCACCGTACTCTTTTAAAAATACACTTTTGTTATAAAAGATGTTTCTAGAATGACGGAGTTTAGAAAACTTGGAGCACGTTGGATTTTAGATGACCGCTGTTCTCTCAATTTTGGAATTGGGATTAGACACATGGCCTTCCTGTTCCAGTCCAGTGACAACGTAATTTTTCAGTGGAGTTTATTTTCCAGTGGAGCTACAGAGTTAGAAAGGATGTTTGCATGCCTCATACTCTATTAAAAACAAGGCTTAATTACAAAAAAATCCTAAATCTTTTAGCAAAAATATGAGAAACCTTCAAGTATTTTTAAATTACGCAAGAAATTACCATAAAATTTTCAAAATACATAAGAAATCATCACAAAAACTTTAAAAACTACAATAAACCCCCAAAAATCAGGTGCCACGTCAGTAATAAATAGTACAAAATTGCATACCATTCGTTCGTAATTTTGAAATTATTTAGGGGTTTCTCGTATTTTAGGTAAAAAGCTTGGGTTTTTTGGAATGAAGCTTAAAAACAAACTCTAGTTATGTTATAAGTGATGCTTCTAGGACAATGTAGTTTAGAAAACTTAGATCACACTACATTTTAGATGACTGCAGTTATCTCGATTTTAAAGTTAGAAATAAAACACTTGGCTCTCCCCTTTCAGTCAATCTAACTTTTTAGTGGAGTTTATTTTTCAGTGGATGCAGGGAGGATGTCTGCAAGCCTCTTACTCTATTTAAAAATTAACTTTAGTTACCTTATATGAGATGTTTCTAAAAAAATGGAGTTTAGAAAACTAAGCTCCGTTGGATTTTAGATTTTAGATGATTGCAGTTATCTCGATTTTGAAGTTGACATAAAACACTTGGCCCTTCCGCTTTAGTCTTATGACAATGTAACTTCTGTGCCGGTTTGAGATACTTCATTCTGAGGTCCGATTCCAAAATAGATACCAAAAGCGACAAAGATGGCATCAAAGTTAAAGTTTTATGAGAGTCCAATTAGAAAACTTAACTCCAATGCCAAAGAGGGCCTGAACTCCAAAAGCCCAACATGAAATTGGTAGGATTTTTAAGTAGATCTTTGGTAACCTTAAGCAAATTCCGCTTACCCTAACTTAACCATATATATTCATGTCATGTTTGTGTAATACTTTATCTATCAATATGCTAGATTTCATATAGACTGCTCAGTCGGTGATTAAGTATAAAGACATGACAGTTTTCGAATTTGAACAACTATCCTAATTTGCTAACAAATCACCAACCTTGTGACCCATGTGAAATCTATCGGGTTGATAGGTTATCCACAGAAAATGAAAAAGACAATGAGTGCATAAAATGCATCTCATACGGAATAATGTTGCAATTCGGCAAGAAAAAATTTAAAAATAAGTCAGTAATCTTGAGATTCTGATTTTTTACTTTACATGATTTTTTTCTTAGCTCCATAATATTTATAAGAAAATCCAGATCCCGTTCAGTTTATTTTCCCTTTTCACAATAGTTTAGAAGATAACTTTTCTTTTATCGAAAATATTTTACTTTGAAATAACTTTATGGAATTGGCTTAAGCTTAGCCCATTCACAAAACATATTCACGCACACCACACACAAAAACACACAACACACGCGCATCAAGAGACCAAAAGTATCCACGAATTTATCCTGAAAGCGTTAAATTATGGCCACTTTCTCTCTTGTAAAAAACTAAGGGGCCACTCGTTCATATTGGGAAAGCCGATCAAAAGTCAAAGAGATTTCGGCAATTTATCCCATAAAACGAAGAGAAAAATGGATTTAAGTCCATGGGTTTCAAAAACAATATATTTAAGTCCCTCGACCAAAATAACTTATGAAAAAACTCCTTAAACCTAAAGATGCCTTTGTTTTAGTCCTTACAGTACATTAATTAATATGTTATGCCAATAACGCCCTTTGAGCAATGTACTATATTAACCATGTAAAGTCCTATATTCATCTTTTAAAGTGCTGCATTTATCATATAAAGTACCGTATTTATTTTAAAACGGACCAAATGTAATAGATATAGTAATTTTACTAAATGTAACCGTTTCATGTTAAATATAGTATTTTAATACAAATATAGTAATTTCAATATAAATGCAGTATTTTATAAGATAAATATGGTTTTTTAAAATGTAAATATAGTATTTTATCTCAACAGGGTGTTAACATATTAACTAATCTATATCTATATCTATATAAAGTGAAAATGATGTGGTTAAATTTTGGTGTTCTTGGTAGCAGTTTTTGATATATACACTCCTTTTACTAAACTTTGCTGCCTCCCTAACGTTATTTAAAGTCTGTTTGCGTACAATAATGTAATTAATTCGCAACTAAAGCGATCATAGCATGAGTTTTCCATTAAATTTTGTATTTATCTCTCTTTTATATTCAAAGCATTTATTTTCTCAATTCCATTTACTAAAACAAGAACAGGTTCCCATCCATGAAGGAATTGAAACAGCCGTACCCTCTCTTTTTGAGGTTCACCATGCCATGTCCATAATTCCTTAATTTCTATAGTTATTAGGGTAGTAAGTGTAGAGTTATACGAGGTAAAAGTAATCATAAAATGAATCTTTAATGCATGATGCATGTTTTTTTGGAATTATGGGAATAGTTAAGATAAAGCCATGATTTATATACGATCATAATCATTTCGAAAATGGATTTCAAAAGAAATGTACGTACGTTTGGTCTATAATTACGTTGAAATTAAGTATCAGTTGCCTGATTTAACAAGAATAACAATTGTGTAGTCATAATAGTTTTTATATTAAATAAGAAAACGAATACATGCATGCAACAATTAATAAAACTTAAGTTATTGTTTATTAGTATATTCATTATGGTCTTTCCAATCCTCCATATTCCATTGTTACAAGAAAAGCCAACATTATATTGATTGCCATAAAAAAGTAAACAACCTTTTGCATTCTATCATTTAACAAACAAAAATGCATTTTATGCCATAATTTTTCTATCCAAAAATTTACCAAAGAGACAAACACCACGGGTCCACCTATTTGACACTATTAACTAGATGTTGGGTTCTACCGTTCTGTCTCTCGGATAAACTTTTAGGTAGACGAATTATGGTTAGGAAAAGTATTGCTCTTTAACATAAGGATTAATTATAGGATTAACGGCTCTCAAGTTTAACTTTCAAAATAATAACATATAAATAGGTTCTATCATTCTCTTTATTTCTACAACGAAAAGTTGATTTTATATCAATTAACTCTATGATATTTTGTACTTGGTCGAAACCTTTTCAATAGATTTGTTGTTTTTTTGGCAATTAAATATGCAGAATTTTTAGGAGATAGCCGAAAAGATATGTAAATCTTCTTCTTTTTTATGCCACGTGGCTTTGTTCACTCATTTGAAGATTTTAATTTTAGCATAAATCATAACAAATTTGTTTTATGATTACATGAATCGAGAGATTCAAGCCAGTTTTTTGTGAACAAATAAATAATGTGTGCGCGCGTGAGAGAGAAGAAAGATAATAAACTGATATGTGTTTACCATATTTCTATGCGAACAAAAAAATCCTGCGAAGCCATCGTCCAACATATATTTTATCATTAAACATATCAATTTTCAACTCTTATCATCAGTTGAAAATAAGCATAATTAATTGGAGAAAAGAAAAATCGAAAATAACCTTACTTACTTTTTCGTCGTTTAATTATATGTTAAGATGGGTACTTAAACTCATTTTTCCCAAAAAAAAAAGGGAAAAAAGTTTACGACAAGCCATATACGGTCGGGCGACTCGGGCTCCTGAATCCGAAATATCCTCAAAATCATTCACTCATAAACCTCGCTCCCAACCTCATCCAATGGCGGCAGCGCTCATGAACGGCGCCGCCGTCGCTAGGGTTCCGGCGACGGCGCAGTCGGTGGACCCCTCCGTCAAGCACCGCAAGATGCCGCACAGGCTGACGGTGGCGGGCTCGGACTCGGGCGCGGGCGTGGGAATCCAGGCCGACATCAAGGCGTGCGGGGGCCTCGGCGCCTACTGCTCCTCCGTCATCACCGCCGTCACCGCCCAAAACACCGTCGGCGTTCAGGTCCCAATCCTTCATCTCTTCAATCTTCCTATTTTTATTTATTATTATTACATTCAATTTATGAAATTTTAGAAATATTTTTAATTGTTTTGGTAGTTGAACTGGTGCCTGAGGAATTTGTGAAGGAGCAGCTGAGGTCCGTGCTTTCCGATATGGATGTCGATGTGGTAAGTGTTTCAATTCTGAAGTTTGTTGCTTTTATTGAATATTTTGGCTCAAGAGTAAATTTAGGGATACTGAGTATTGGAAGTTTGTCGAATCAGTTGTTTGAGAAATATTAATCTGTAAAATCAAGCTAAGTTGCGGGGAACGACGAAAACTGATGATTATAGAAATCGGGTAATGTCTGTTTATACCATGAAAATGACTTTGCCTTCTGAAGATGTGAATCTGCTTAGTTGGCTTCATGACCTTTTTATTCGTTTGCAAAGATACTAAGATGAAGATTTTTAGTCAAGCATGTAGCTATTTGTCTATTAGGAGACCAACTTCTAGTATAGCCTGACCTTTCTCTTCTTATACAATTGACCGGGTAAAGTTGTGTTCTTATTATTGTTAGTAAGTGCATTGATTATAGTTGGTGCTTCAAGATGTATCACAGGTGATTACGTGAAAGAGTATTTAGGGCCAGTACAGATATCTCAAGTATCTTTTCAAGCAATCTTGGAAGCAAAGAAATACATAAATGAATAAGGCTCGACTCAGGAGAGCGCGTGCTATACCATTGTTATACTTAAACGGCAGTCTATTGACTCAATACTTATCGTTTAATGGATTGTTTGTTAAGTGTTAGATTATTTTATAGAAGCATACCGGCTTATTGTCATCTTTTATTTGAAGAAAATGTGGGAATTCCACCTTGTTTTGTTAAAGAGACTATAATGAAACAAGCTACATGAAGAAGATAGTTTTTTTTATAATCTTGACCGTTCTTCTATGTTATTGACTTCAATTATCACTGAGTATACTTGGATTATAATGTTTGTTAAGTTTTATTCTGTGAATTCCAAGCATACTTGATCTCAAGGTTTGGTATATGTCATTTTAAACTTCTTTCATATTCATGTCCTTGTTATACTTACCCCATGATAAAGGCATGTGACAAACAAAAACTCGTGATCTACTCATAATGCAAGATAAAAAGGAAATAGAAGTTGATATGTGGTATAAAAGACTAATTACACAAATGAACTACCTATAATATTGTAAATGGGAAAACTCGAATTCTATGTGTACAATAACAGATAATGATTAATAAGGATGAGCAAGAAGCTTACAATAACAAGCAATATACACTATGCTGGGACTGAAAATATATATAATTTTGTCGCTTATTTTTCTTTTCAAGTTTCAATACAATTTATTTCTTAATTTCCAGGTGAAGACAGGCATGCTTCCCTCTGTCGGTATTGTTAAAGTTTTGTGTCACTGTCTCAGAGAGTACCCTGTACGAGGTATTTAGTAGCAACTTAATGGTTTTGAAAGAGGGGAGGGGGGGGGGGGCGGATCTAGGAAGTTTCACTACCGGAGGCACTAAAGAGAGGAAGGTTCCGTAAAAAAATATACTAAATATTTTATAAAAATCCTCTAATGATTTAAAACAAAGTTTCAAATTATTTTAGTTACAAATATAGCAACAATTATTTTCTTTAAAAGAAATAGCCAAAAAATAATGTAGACGTCGGGAATTGAACCCAAGTCCTTTTGTTGGCAAACAAAAACTTCACCATTTGGACTAAAGCCTTCTTTTGCCATGTTTATGTTACAAACATACACAATAGATACCAAAAAATTCCCAAAACTCATATATATGTATATTAGTCTCAATTTTCCGAAATTTCAAAAGAGGACATGTGCCCCCTCTACCTTCTTAGTGGATCTGTCCCAGTTTTTTTAGTAAACTTCATGTTTTGCTCATCCTGCGGTACTCACCTTAATCTGTGATGGCAGCTTTAGTGGTTGATCCGGTCTTGGTGTCAACAAGCGGGGATGTGCTTTCCGGTCCCTCTACTATCGCTGAATACCGGTGTGCACAAATCTCATTTACAGCCGATCTTTTATTGACTTTTCCATTATTCATCATCATCGTTATGTAAACGTTTTCCCCAACAAAATGGGTTGGCTATGACGTTAACCCTAATAGTGCCAAATTACCATTCCGTTCATCATGAAACAGTTAGCTTCTTTAGGATACAATCTTGGACAGGATAGAAACAATAGCTTCTATGTGTTGAATCTCTGGAGCTTTAATTATGTAGAATTATGGATCTCGTTTTGCAGGGATGAGCTTTTCCGAATGGCTGATATAGTGACCCCAAATTTGAAAGAAGCATCTGCCTTACTTGGAGGAATATCATTGGAAACAGTTGCTAACATGTGTTCTGCAGCAAAAGCAATACATAATTTTGGTCCTAGGTATACTTTTCTATCCCTTTGCTGCAATATCATTCTCTTTTTCTATTATACAAAAAATACATATGCCAAGTTTCCAGTTTAATTTAATAACTATAAATAGAAAGTATCTTTCCTGTGAATCTATACAATAGCTCATTTCGGCATGACATAACCCAGTTTGGTAATTATTTCTGCAGCAAAAGCATAACATAATCTTAGTTGTTAGTTTGTAGCAATGTTTTTTTGTTCATGTGGTTTATTGCTTCTCTCTTACTGAATCATTTTATGATATGTAGACGAAACTTAAAATTGCCGTCCATCTTACACTTGTTTGGACAGGTACAATGTGTTCTCTTCTGTCTAATTAAAGAGCGGTTTAAAGTTGAAGTAGCTATACCTATTTTAGGAAGATAGTAATATTTTTATTTCCTTTTTTGCCCCCCTTTTGTAAATGAGCTTCAGGATTTTTTACTTCCCACATTTAAATTTATTTGTACTTCGTCTATGTCAGAGAGGGAAGGGGCCGCTATGGATTTGCGCACCCATTATCCCCGGATCACTATTTACTCCATTTCTATATTCTATACACATATATGTATGTAGGTTTTGCATGTGAATATTTATATTGTCTTATGACTATGGGGGCTTTGGTGGTTTGAAGGTCCATTAAAATTTGTTTTACTTGAAAGCGGCAGAATGTGATTTATAACTGCCACCACTTTGTATACCGTGAAGAGCACCCCCATGCCATGCAAGTCATGATATCTTGGGTCAAGCAAAGTTTAATACGATTACTTTATTGTTTGCTACAATATCATAAGAACTCTTGAGTACAGCAGAAATATGAATCACTTTCTGCTTTCATAGAATTTAATCGCTTAAAGTTTCTATGGTGCTATTTCATATCTTTGATTGATTCTAGATAAATGCTCAATACAAGTCTGTCATCAGAATTTGGAGCGTTGGACTATGGAATAACAATTCAAATTTTTTTTTTGGGGTGTGTGTGTGGCAGAAATGTGCTTGTAAAGGGTGGTAATCTGTCAATTGCATCAGATGCCATTGATAATGTGCATCTTTATTAATCTTAGCAGTCTATTGCTTCTGAGATCAAATATGTTTAAGAGTTCTTATTATCTTCAAATCGGTAACTATGGGAGAGCAATTCCATGAGCTTCGAGGGTCACACATAAAGACTCGCAATACACATGGAACTGGCTGTACCCTGGCTTTATGTATAGCTGCAGAACTAGCAAAAGGTTCTCCAATTCTGCAAGCAGTTCAGGTTTATTTTTCTGTTTTTATTATCAATCGCGTAAAAAATTCCAATTTGGGCGAGTTCTGTAAATCATAAATAAAACTATGTGTGTGTTTGCACATCTGTGTTAATGGGCAGACATTGAGAGTTGTTAAAATCATAAAAAAATAGAGTGATGCTGAAATATAATTTCCTTGTGTTTATAATATGTTATTAAACCTTATTCCATGTTCTAGGTTGTTGCTAAACTCTATAGTCTAAACCCGGTCTTTTTTAGAATCATCAATTCTAAGTAGGGATTTTGATTGTGATTTCTAGTTGAATCCATAGCTTATTATATCTAAAAGAGATTTATAAAGAAAATATATTAGAGATTGAGCGGGAAACTAAGAGTCTATATAAATTAAGTAGCAGCATTAACCAAATAATGTGTGGGATTTAGCTTCAAGGCATATAATTATTTTACAGAAGATATGAAGAAATTGCCTTATGTTTTCCTTTGAACTGATTTTTGCAGGCAGCCAAGAGATATGTGGAGAGTGCCCTCAGTTACAGTAAAGATGTCGTAATTGGGAACGGACCTCAAGGACCATTTGATCACTTGTTCAAGCTCAAGAGTCATGAGTATAGTGCAGGACCCAGTTTGCCATTTAACGCAGATGATCTATTCTTATATGCAGTCACGGATTCTCGAATGAACAAAAAGTGGGGCCGCTCTATTTCGGAAGCTGTGAGAGCTTGCTTCGAAGGTGGTGCCACCATTGTTCAACTGAGGTTAGCTAATAATACACACCACTTTTTTTTAACCCATTTAGTTGGAAAAGCATCAGATTTGAGTGCAATTCCTAGCAAGATATTCTTACTCAAACAATAATTCCAACCTATGTTACCTGAAAAATATCAGACCCTTCTGTTTTCCGTTGTGAAACTTTTGATCCGAAATGTGGAATGTTCCGTTCCAAACAGTAAAATTTTGGCTTTTCGGATAACAATTACAACATGGACATATTTGCATTGCATATTAATTTAAAAGACAGATTTTAATTTCTTTAGTAGCTATTTCACTGCCAACAATTACATCATGGACATATTCTCCTTGCACAGTAATAAAAGTAGTTGGGTATTTTGAAATAGCTAGTGATAATATCTTAATCATTGAAATCTGCTATCCATTCCATTACGCATTGTATTTCGTTCCATCTCAAAGTTCCAAAGAAGACTACGCCCCTTATATGTGCCATACCTATTGGGTAACTTAGGTTCAAGTATATGTTGATGCTACAACTACTTGAAACCAAACACTTGCCTTTTGATTTCTGTGTAGTTAGAACTACATGGATCTCCAAACTTCTAACCAAATATCCGCTTCCACAATTAGATTAATTAATGTTTTCTATTGCACGTGCCCAGAAGTCTTATTTTTCAGTTATATAATTCCTTGATCACATTGTCCAAAGACAAACTCTCGACACATATAACATTACATGCCCTTTATCCCAGAGAGAAGGAGGCTGATACCCGTGAATTCGTGAAAGCTGCCACATCATGTCTCGAAAATATGCCGTGCCCACAATGTCCCGCTCCTAATCAACATCCGAGTTGACGTGGCCCTTGCCTGCAACGCCGACGGCGTTCACGTTGGCCAATCCGACATGCCAGCAAGAACAGTTCGGAAACTCTTGGGCCCACAAAAA
The DNA here is from genome assembly GCA_030015575.1 of Agapanthus africanus. Classification (NCBI taxonomy): domain Eukaryota; kingdom Viridiplantae; phylum Streptophyta; class Magnoliopsida; order Asparagales; family Amaryllidaceae; genus Agapanthus; species Agapanthus africanus. The sequence continues at coordinate 401,593,710 of CM057347.1, forward strand.
AAAATCATTGGTGTATCTTGCAAAACCCCTGCACAAGCCGTGCAAGCTTGGCTCGATGGACCCGATTACATCGGTTGTGGGGGTGTTTTTCCAACGAATACAAAGGAAAATAATTTAACTGTGGGGTTCGATGGGCTTAACAGTGTTTGCTTGGCTTCGAAACTGCCTGTGGTTGCAATCGGTGGAATTGGCATCGGAAATGCTCGATCCGTTGTGGAAATCGGCGTGAAGAATTTGAAAGGGTTGCTGCTGTATCTGCACTGTTTGATAGAGAGTGTGTTGTTACGGAGACGAAGAGGTTGAGGTCTGTTTTAATGGACACTAAAGTTGCAGATAAGGCACGGCCATAAGTTTGGAAAGCCTCGGATGACTAGCAAAAGGAAGAAAATTAAAGATTCTCAGATTGTCAAAAAACAGCATTATTGATTATCTATCTATTTACCTTTTGATTTATAGACATTTGTAATATAGTTTATTTCTCTTGTTTTGAGGTTGGAAAATGTAGTGAAGGCTGGAGAAAGTGTGAGATTTGCAAAATTTAGATTGTTTTTGAGTTCCAAAAGAAAAATGTTGGGCAAGTTTGATACTTATTCTGCTTCTCTTAGTGTGTCATATAATTTTTTTTTCCAAAGCAAGTAGGAATCGAAGGGTAACCTCTCACCTGGAAAATGAAAGTTTTATATGCTCTTTTGGTTGTATTTTATATTTTGCTCATGCATCATTTTGGTCTTAGTTGATCCATACTTGTGGTTTTTTGTTTGGAGTGAAGTATCAATCATAAAATCGATTAATTATATTTCATAAAATCGATTAATTATATTTTAAGTTATTTGATTACTGCTGAATCAAACTAGACGAAGGCTGGTGAATTAACTAGTTAAATTGTGAGGAAGAGAAAATTAAATAAAATTGGAGCATGCTGTTATTAGAGATAATAATATAAAATTAAAATATTCAAATTCAGCAACAGGGGATGTAGCTCACATGGTAGAGCGCTCGCTTTGCATGCGAGAGGTACGGGGTTCGATACCCCGCATCTCCATTATTTTTGATTCAATTTCCATTTTCCCACATATTTAAATTCCTTTTCTTTTTAATTTTCTAAAGTTCTTTTTGGTCGTAGACGCCCTTCTCTCTTTCGTCTCTCTCTCTACGAGTTACAATGGCTCCTCGCAAACGCGAACGATCTCTGACCCAAGCTCTCCAATCTCCATCGAAACCGATCGTCACAAACGCCGGCGTTCTCGCACCCCAAGCTCACCCCCATCGGCTCCAACTCCAATCGAGCCCAGAATCTCACAAAGAGCCACCACCACGATCTCAGCGTCGAGGTCTGCAAAGGCTTCAAGCGAAACACCTGCAGGCGATCCGAGATCGACTGCAAGTTCGTCCATCCTCATTCCACCGTCGCCATCGAAAAGTAAGCATTTTTCGATTCCTAGGATTCTATGTTAAATTTTATTTTTTGGGGTTCTAATTTGTATATTTGTCGGTGTTTTTAGGGATAAGGTGGTGGCTTGTGCAGATTCGCTTCGGAACAAGTGCTTTCGGGGGAGGACTTGCCGTTATTATCATCCGCCGCCGCACATTCAAGAGTATTTTCTACAATTCCGTCTTTTTATTTTTATTTCAAATTTTGATAACAAGTTATATCGAGGAGGAAATGAGAATGCAACTTGGTCGCGGGAAACTACATGGATATGAGAGACACAGGGAGATTGAGATTATATGGTATTAACTTTCACAGGTATAAAAAGAAAAGAACATATCGAAGTGAATTTAAAAGACGAAGAGATATAATAACTTATATGAGAAACGATTAATACTCATAGTGCTACTTCACTAGAGCCTATTCGTCAATTAGAACTGTTGGATATAAATTAGAACTTTTAGAACAAATTTGATGATTTGGGACATATGAGATTTATATAAAATTGTTCAAACAAACGCGGAATTAAGCTTATGGACCATACAATGAAACCGTGTGAGAGAGAGAGAGTGAGTAATTGAAAAAGGAAAGAGACGCCCATATCCGAAAATCAATTTAGTTTTATGCCAGGAATGTCTACTATTGAAGTGTTTTATTAAGGCAATTGATGGAGGAGAAAAGAGATTTACATATGGTTATTATTGATTTAGAAAAGGCATACGATAGGTTCTTAAAAAGAAAATATGGTGGGCTTTACCAAAAGAAACTAGTGTCTCATAGTTATATACTGATGTGATTAAAGATATGTATAATGGAGTAATGACTAAAGTGAGGACGATTAGATGTGAGACACGGTCATTTCCTATCACCATAAATTGACACCAAGGATCGGCATTAAGTCCATATATTTTTGTATTAGTTATAGAAAAACTTACTAGACATATTTAGGATGATGTGTGCCATGGTTTATGTTGTTTTCTGATGATATTGTCTTAGTAGATGAATATAAAGAAGGGCCAATTTATAAAGTAGAAAATGAAGAGGCTTTAGAATCTACAAGATGTAGAATTAGCAGAACAAAAACTGAATATATAAAATGTATTTTCAACAAAATAGTGCGAAGAAATGGATGATGTACTGTATAAATCGATGATCATGGAATATTTAGGAATAACCATTTTCATTACTTAGATGCTATAATTAATCATGATGGGAAAATTGAGAAGGATGTAGCTCATAGGATCAAAATGGTGTGATTGAAATAGAGAAGTGCTTCACAAGTGTTATGTGATCATAAGTTACCTTTAAAATTGAAAGAAATTTTTTATAGGACGTTCATAAGGCTGATATTTTTTTAATGGATCAGAATGTCGGGCAATTAAAACCATATTTAGAAAATAAGTGTAGCTGAAATAATAATGTTTAGATATATGAGTGTTAATATACTAAAAGATAAGATAATACATGAGTGTATTTGTAACAAGGTAAAGGTAGCTTGTATATTGGATAAGATACAAGAAGCGATTAAGATGGTTTGGTTATATGCAGCGAAGACCAATCAATTCCCCGGTTAGAAGAACTGACAAAATTATAGCTAATGACGCAACTAGGGATAAGAATAGACCTAAACGAACATGGCTAAAGGAAATGAAGAACGATATGTTAATTGTTAATTTAACCGAGATGGCGGTCCTTAACAGAATTGAATGGAAAAAATGATTCATATAGCCAACTCCAAAAATTTGAGATAAATGTTTGTTGTTGTTGTATTATGATTTGAAACATTAAGGACCGGTTTGGATTTGGAGTCGGGGACAATTGAATTTACTCTTAAGTGGAGGAATAAGTCATTCAAACTCTAGATTGCAGGTGCCCACCTACACTTAGAATTGAACTTTGATGGATTGTTTGGCTTTGGAGTTATATAGCCTTCAAAGAGATTAATTGGGTTGTGAATGTTCCCGGCCTAGTTGGTTGTGAACGTTCACACTCCACAAGGGAAAAACAGGTGGGTGGGTTTTTGGGTTTAAGTTGGGGTAGGATCCACCCTTGGGGTTGTAAGATGTATACTCAACTAATTTGATTGTGACCTTCACAGCCCCATTTTTCCCAACCCTAAATGGGCAGTTTTGGAGTTTTCTAAAGAATCTTTACTTGAAAATGGGTATTTCCTTCTCTTTCGGAGTTTTAATAAAAGAGGTTGGATTGTAGTTTAGAAAACCCCAGTTTTGGAATTTGTATAACTAGATTTATCTAAACCCAAAAATGAAAACCAAACAATGCATAGTTAGGAATTTGGAGTAAGTTTAGATAATTTTATGAAACTCCGCTTATTTAACATATAAAACCTAAAACCTAACTCCAAATCCAAAAAGTGCATAGTTAGGAATATGGAGTTAAGTTTAGATAACTTAATAGAACTCCACGGATCAAAACTTAACCCCAAAGCCAAACAGGCTCTAAAAGAAAGTTGTGAGAGCGCATGCGTAATTTTTTGTAAAAATTCTGAGACGATTTTTGAATAGACGTGGCTTAAATTGCCACATTGTTAAAGATAGCAATCACTATATGAGAAGGTGAATGAAGGTCATATATATGGTTTGAAGAATGAAATAAGAGAATTGACACTAGATGTTGCAATGTTATGTGTAGTCGAATGTTTTAGAAAAAAATTGTTACTTTTGAGGAAGATAAGAAAATAGTATGAATTTTTTCCCCGAAAGTTATACCGAGCCAGGATTTAACCACACAATAAAGATTGATTGTATTACACTTTTCCATTAAGGAAACCTAATATTCTTCACCCCACTGGGAGGCTCAAAATACCAATATCTCTTTTTCCAGCTAAATTTTGTAACTGTGATCAGGATTATTAACTATTGTGCTTGTTTAGGTCTCTTCTAAAGATAATTGGAGTAGAGGTTCCTAAGGTTGAGGCGGTATGTGCATTGTTTACATTTTATTTCAGCTCTCATGTCTTATATTTGATGTTTTATAATCTGATGTTTATGGCTGATGCCGGCTTTTATTTATTTATTTATAAAATCAATTCATTAATTGCTTATGTAAGTTGATTTAGAACTTGATGGTTATCTAATCGAGTATATCCTGTGACTGCGAGATTATGAATGCTCTTCCTTAGTTGGATAGAGATTTTTCTAAGTTCACACTATGTATGTTTGGTATTTATAGTGTTTGTTAACACCTTTGTTTGGTTATACTTTTTTCAGGTCTGTAAGGACTTCCAACACGGTCATTGTTTAAGATCTGCCAAGAACTGCTGTTTTGCTTATCACATGTCGGTTGATCATTGTGCCGTTGTATGAAAACTTAACGGTCTTTCTTTCATTGTTCGTCTTATGCTTTGGTAGATTAAATTGTAAAATTCAGAAAGTTTTTTGAATTTGGATTGGCATGCTTCCTATAGATGAGACATTGCTTGCTTGCCCTGTTATAAAATCATCAGTGCGGTGTTCAGAAGAAAGTGAACACAATTCCTCTTCATTTAGATCTTAAAAGTTTTTTTGTTTCTTCACCATTTTTACATAGCTCTATTACATTTTTTTGAGTACTTTCTTGGTTTGATTTATCTTCATTAGAGTTACATTTTTCTTAATTGCGCGTCTAGTTCCTTTTGATTCTTTTTTATTCAAACCTCAAAACAGTTATTTCTGCTACATGGCAGCACAGGATGAGCTTTCAAGTCTTCCAAGTAACATGATACCTCAAATGCACAATCCTTTATTTACGCTTGGACCATCTTCATTAGCTTAAACTAATCATGTTCGTTTACCCTAGTCATATCTAAACGTGTACAAAATAGATCCTGATTTTGTTGCACGCACATCCTACTGTAGCGCATCCTTTCAGATATGTTCGTAACATATCTCTGCAAATAACACCACGTTTCTTCTTTTCGCTTGGGTTAACACATAATTTCTGGAAGCTATGCTGTCAATTTCATGTTTGCTTCTGTTGTTTTTCTGCATGAATTAAATTTGGAATGCATGCTCATAGAGTGGATTATTTGATTTTCTAACGTTTTCTTTTTCTTCTTATTATTCTTGTAAAGGTATGCCAGGATTTCTTGCGTGGAAATTGTGACCGCAAATCTTGTAGGCACTATCATGCTGTGGTTGCTGAGATACCCGAGGTTAACTCGTCCACCGCCACTCCATCAAAATTTAAGCTATTTCTCTTTTAGAGAGATAAAAAGCTAGTGTTTTCTGTATTGCTGCATCACATAATACAATTTTAATAGTTTCTCACTGCTTGCCTCTCTAAATAAATTGCATTTTTAGCTTCAAAATTGCTCTTGAGAAATCAATTTATGACTCGGTTGTTTCTGATCAGTTTGTTTCTCTTTAAATTTTATGGTACGGAGCACAAGTTTCCTTCATATTTTCTATAGTCTTTCATAAATTATATAAGGTTTTTTTATATAGGCCCCTCCTAAAACATTGCTATTTTGGGAAAAACACCTCCTAAAACTTCATATTTTTATTTATATCCTCAAAACTCTTAATTAAACTAAATTGGCTCCTATGCTTTTAATTATCATCCCTAAGGACCCTAACACCATTAATTAGCTCCGTTAAGAAGCTAAAATGACAACTTTATCCTTCTAATGGTTTTATATTTGCATTGGTAAAAAGAAAGATAGGAAGAATTATTAAGTAATGTTGGAGGATTGAAGAAGAAAATATGGATTTTGCATTAAAAATATGAGAAGAGAGTAAAATGGATTATATGTCGGGAAGAGAGGGTGACGGAGCGGAGAGAGGGAAGGGAGAGATCATTAAATAACGTTGTGGAGGATTGAAAGAGAAAATATGGGATTTGCATTGAGAAATCGGAAAGAGAGTAAATGGGTTTTCATGAGGGGAGAGGGAAAGAGAGAATGTGTGTTTTGAAAATGAGAGTTTGGAAGAGTGAGATTGATGGGTTTTGCATGAAATGGAAAAAAATGAGGGTTTTGATGGTATATAAGATTTTTTATCACACAATTCATCATATTAGCTCTAATCCAATTATTAATCCTAATCAACTTAAGTAAAAATGTGTGGTTTTAGTTAACTGAGAGATTTTAGGGGGTGTATTTAAAAATATATAGTTTTAGGGGTGTTTTTCAGAATACTTGTGTTTTAGGGGGCCTATAAAAAAACCCATTATATAAATGTAGAATTTAAATACATAAATCTTCAGAAACAAACACATAACTAGCAGTATTATTGTGTTCACATTTGTCTTGCCCGGTAACGTGCATCGGTCTTGGATTAGTGTAACAGCCCTATTTGGATGCAGTAGTTCAAGATTTATCGAAATTTTTTTCCATAATTTTAGAATGTTTAGTTGGCTGCTAGTATATTTTATTTTGAATTTTTTTTACCGTAACCAATTTTGATATGAAAAATCTTCAGTTTTTATACTATATATAATATTTTCTTAGTGGCAGCAAAACAATATTTTGCGTATCTTAAAATTCCTAAATTGACATTAATATTTGGGTTGCATACATATATTATTTTGGCTAACTTCTGTTTACTGTTAATATGAGAACAAGAAAAATCCGCGCCGAATCTCTAAATACATTTAACTGAAGATATGTATCTATATATATATATTTATAAAAATTTTCTATATATACAAATCAAAATATCTCTCTCATACTCACATCTTTCTCCCTCTCTGCTCCTCAAAATTCCTTTTTCGTACCGACTCCCCTCCTCTCACCCCCCATCGCTGCCCTCACCGTCGCCACCATCTCCCGCCGCCGCAACCCTCGACTCCCGCTCCTCACTCGCCGACCTTCGCCTCCATCTCTCGTCGCTTCGCTCTCGTCCTCATCCTACCGACACCGCCTCCATCCCTCGTCGCCGCCACAGACCCCGACCCATTCATCTCATCCCGTCACCACCGCCATCGTCCCCATCACTGTCACCGTAGCCCTCATCTGGACCTCGCAGCTGCTCCCATCCCTCCGACGACGACGACGTCGCTGTTGGGGTCGAAAATTGCATCCCGGTTGACCAAGTCAAAGTCAAAGTAAACCCCAAGCCAAGTGGGCCCAAACCCAGATCAAGTGGGCCCACGCCCAGGTCGAGTCCGAACATGAAGCGGCCGGCCCTCCTCCATGCCAAAATAAAAAAAATCATGTAATAAATAATTTTGATGTAATTTTTTATGCATGGATGTAAGCAAAATGGGCACAAACCCAAATTTTTGTAAAGGCCATGGCTTATGTATAAAAAGAAATGGCACATGAGCCATGGGATGGGCAAACTGCCATTTTGTAAAGCCCAAGGGGCTATATGTAAATGTGTAAGCCTATATAAGGCAACATAATGATGAATAAAGCATATACACTCTTCATTCTCTCAAACTCTAGGATTTGCGCCTCCACTCTCTCCTTCCAAGTTCTTCCTCTTTTCATTTTTCAATTAAATCAAGATCTTAGCTCTTCCTTTTTTTTAAAACTAAATAAAGTTCTACCATAAACCCATCTCCCAAAACTCCATCAACAGAAAAAAAGGATCTCTTTTTTTATCATCCAAGATCTAAATCTTGGAGTTTCAAGAAAACCCATTTTGGGCTTCTTCTCAAAAGAGAAAGGGGAAAATCTTTTGAAGTTTAACTCCACAAATAAAATTCTTTTGGAGTTTAACACCACTACAGAAATTCTTTTGGAGTTTAACTCCACAGTAAAATTCTTTTTTTTTTTTGGAAGTTTAACTCCACATTAATTTTTTTCAGGAGTTTAATTCCATATAAAATTCTTTCGGAGTTTAACTCCACATTTAAATTCTTTCGGAGTTTAATTCCACAAATAAAATTCTTTTGGAGTTTAACTCCGCAATAAAAATGTTTTCGAAGTTAAACTCCATTTAAAACTCTTTTTGGAATTAAACTCCATTAAAATCTTTTGGAGTTGAACTCCATGTAAAAAAAAGAAAAAAAAAGAAAAATTTTCGGAACCCTTTTTGCTCCCATCACATGTTAGCACGTGAGGGGGAGGGCTTCCATTTAATGGGAGCCCTTTTGGCTACCCTCACATGCTAGCATGTGAGGGGTCACATGCTAGCATGTGACCGTCACATGCTAGCATGTGACATGTGACCCTCACATGCTAGTCACATTCCAGCATGTGACCTTCACATGCTAGCATGTGACCCTCACATGTTATTTTGGAGTTTAACTCCACTACAAAAATTCTTTTGAAGTTTAACTCCACTATAAAAATTCTTTCGGAGTTTAACTCCACATTTAAAATTCTTTCGGAGTTCAACTCCACAATAAAAATTCTTTCGGAGTTAAACTCCAGAAATAAAATTCTTTCGGAGTTCAACTCCGCAATAAAAATCTTTTCGGACTTAAACTCCATTTAAAACCCTTTTTGGAGTTAAATTCCATTTAAAATCTTTTGGAGTTGAACTCTATGTAAAAAAAATAAAAAAATCTGGAGCCCTTTGCCTCCAGCATGTGAGGGGTCACATGCTAGTCACATGCTAGCATGCGACTCCCCCCTCACATGCTAGCATGTGAGTGGAGGCTCCCATTAAATGGGAGCCCAGGTTCTTCCCCTTTTTTTTAAAAAATATTTTTTTTTCCTTTCTTTCTTCTTTTCTTTATTTAATCCTTTTTTTATTTAAAAAATAAAATAAAATAAATAAATATTAAATAAATAAAAATAAATTATAAATAATATTTTAAAATTAAAAAAATAATAATAAATTAAATAAAAAAATTCTCTAAATATTTATTTACTTATTTATTTTTTGTTTTTTATATAGAAAAATATATATATCCTTTTTTTAACAAACGGAACAAAACAAAAAAACACACACCCCTACGCACTGCACATTGAGTTTGCATGACCAGTTTAACCCGTCAATCGGAGATTCCTTCGCTCCAAATGCGAGGGGTAATTAACGACAGCTTAGTCCGCGGCTGCCGGAGATTCGGATCCCCACAATCAATAAACCCCAGCTTACCCTAGGCAGAGGGAATCTCTAATGCGCCTGACAAGCGCGCGCGTATTCCCATCTCAATGGGGTGAAGAAAAACACCCAACAGATTCTGGCACGCCCGGTGAGACCGATCTCTCCTCCCATATTTCGGGTTAAGTGTTCATATGAACTCAATCAATATACATATCTATATTTATACTAAAATAATGCTCTTTTATGCAGGACATCAAGCGATCAAGCCTCAACCATGTCTCCAAGGACCAGCTCAGCTCTCAACACGGCTCCCATCTCATATACGATGAAGATGGACTTCAGGACGGTCCTTCCGGCCAGTCTCGGGCAACAGTGGGAGGAGCCACTGCTATCATTTGGCTTTATTTTGTTCGTGCCAGCTAATGCCGTCCTTGCTCTTCAAGCTCCGGTAACCGACAAACCGGCCTCGAAAGGCAAAAGGCCAAATGTGGTGATCTCGTGGGCGCCCCAACCTAAACGCGAGTCGGTGTTCAAATGGCTCTCCATGGCCCCAACTGGGGGCAAAGCCGTCAGAACAAAAGAAGTTTCCAGACGTCGTGGGCAAGCCCAGGCGATACCTTCGACAGACACGCGGACGGATGCCTTCTCAAGCCTCCCCATCACTCAGCCTATGGCGGCTTCCCGAAGAGCCGAAGCCTGCCAAGCGCTCAAGGCAGAGAAGCTGAGGCAGAAGCGGCTCAGATACAGAGCCAACAAAAGGGCTAGGGCTCTGGCCATGATAAAATTTATGAATTTCCAAAGCCCGGACCGCTCCGCGAAACCAGCTGCCAGTGATGAAAGAATGGCTGAATATGTTATCCACACTGTGTACATGGTCGGACATGAAGAAACGAACCCTCCTATGCTTCACAGCCATGGTGATGATATGGTGGACGCCATCCAACGTCGACTCGGTCTAAATGATGAAGAGCTCGCTCAGGCCGATAAGCCAAAGGAGCCCGGGGTTCTTGCGGAATTGAGCTCAGGCAATAAGGATGACCCGGTTGTCATAACCGGAACTACAGAACAAGCATTATTCCGATGGCTTCAGAGGCAGCTTCAGGACAGGGATGAGAAGTTAGCCAAGATACAGTCCAAGGTCGACGAATTAGCAAACGTCGAGGCAGATCTCGTGACCCAAGTCGCCCGATTGCAATTACAGCAGAATCAAATTTTGGTTCATGAGCCAGGGATTGATACCCGGAGGCAGCCAACTGATACCCCCTTCAGCCTAAGAGCGGAGCGCCTTCGCGAAAAACGGTCGTGATCAGCCTCCAGTCCCTCCAATACATATACCAAAGGGGAATCGCCTCTGAAAGAGAAACTGAAAAAAGTCCATTCCTTCAAAAGAGACAAAGTCCACAAGATATTCAAGGACGCCCTAAGAAACGGTCTACAACTGCCAGAATTAAAGAGACCGCAAGAAACGAATATGACCGACGACCAAAAATATTGCCCCTATCACAGAGTGATAAGTCATGCCATTGAAGACTGCTTCGTCTTTAAAGATTGGGTTGAAAGGCAATACAAGACGGGAGAGATAGAACTGTCTAAAGGCGCGTTAGCAAACAGCCAAGCTACGACCGCCGATTTCATACAAATGGAGACCGGAGCCCTTCGGGAACCCGATTCTCTCAGACATGTGCCATTATCTAAAAAGGGCGAACCAAAGACTGATCGGCCTCAAGGACCAGCATCAGTAAAGCCACCTACTCCATTGGAGAGAAAGAAGAATGTATACTCCTTCAGGAGGGATGAAGTCCGCAAAATATTCGCGGACGTCTTGAACAACGGTCTGCAACTGCCTGTTCCGAAGAGGCCACATGAAATGAATATGACCGGCAATCCCATATACTGCCCATACCATAGGATGGTGAGTCATACCATCGAAGACTGCTATATTTTCAAAGATTGGGTGGAGAACCAATACAAACTTGGGAAAGCCCCACAGTCATCAGATGTACCGACAAGCCACAGAGCTATGGTTATTAACATAACTCCGCCAAGATCAAAGTTCAAGGAGCTGGGATAAGCAAGCTGACCACCACGTCGTTAAACTGAGAATGATAGACCTATAAGTCTTTAAACTGGGAACCGCTGACCACCACGTCATTAAATTGGGAACAGTCGACCTCTAAGTCGTTAAACTGGGGATGTAAAGATGTGTAAATAAAACAAAAAAATAAATATATAAAAAAATAAAAAGCCGAAATGATGGGGCAACTCGCAATAAAAATCAGCGAGTAAAAATAAAAACGGAAAAAAACAAAACAACGGCGAATGATGAGTCACTCCTGGTACCATATTCCAGTCAAGCGATGCAGACGCCAACCAAAATCCAATTTCCTAAAATTCTTCCGGCCCTACGGTTGGTCCTCAAGTTGACCACTGTATACAATCTACGGGCTCAAATAATTCTCATCATACCCATGCCCCACCGCAACCACCAGTTACGCGGCTGGTCTCCGCCCGCGGAATTATGCTCCATTTGGAAAGATCCACTCATGTGTCCTCACGATACATGAGGAGAACCAAGCTTCGTGAGATCCTTACGACTCATAAAGGAAAATCACACTTGGGAGTCCTCACGACTCCTAAGAAGAAAATGCACTTACGGGATCCTTACGACTCGTAGGGAGAAAATGCTTTTATGGGACCCTTACGGCCCATAAAATTGAAAAGTCTTGGTGATAGGGATCTAAACCTGTCTCCTAAGCCATCGCTTCACAACAGGAAAATGCAAATGATGAGTTGCTCCTTGCATTATTCCAGCGCAGCAATGCAGATGCCGATCAAAAACCCAAATCCCAAGTTTTCCCAACGGCGAATGATGAGTCGCTTCTGGTACCATATTCCAGTACAGCGATTTAGACGCCAACAAAGCCCCGAAATTCTTCCGGCCCTACGGTCTGGATCATACATCCTGAAAAACCGTATACAATCCACGGGCATAAAACGATCCCAATCTCTTCCAAGTCCTATCGGCAGGACCACATTCAAAATCCCACCGACGATGAAGATTCCCCAAAAAAAAGGTATGTCCACAAGAAAAATGAGTACGGATAAAAACCCGAAAGGGCTCCGTGAGTAAAAACAGCAGGACTGCCGGCGAGTTTGTGAAAAGCCGAAAAGACGTAAATTCGTGAAAAAGAGATGAAATGCACTCGCAAAGTCCTCTCGACTTTGTGAGGAGAAAATTCCCGCGTGAGATCCTTATGACTCACAAAAGAGCAACACACTTAGAAGTCCCCACGACTCCTAAGGAGAAAATACACCTGCGAGATCCTTTCGACTCGTAGGGAGAAAATGCTTTTATGAGACCCTTACGGCCCATAAAATTGAAAAGCCTTAGGTGATAGAGATCTAAACCTGCCTCCTAAGCCATCAATTCCCAAATCCTCTCGGGGCAAATGATGAGTTGCTCCTGGCATTATTCCAGTGCAGCAATGCTGATGCCAAACTAAAACAAAATCCCTAAATCCTCTCATGGCAAATGATGATTCGCTTCTGGTACCATATTCCAGTGTAGCGATGCTAATGCCAACCCAAATCAAACCAACAATCTCTGTGGCGGAATCATGCTTCGTCCCAGAATATACCCCGTGTCGAAATCATGCTTTGCCTCGGCGTATCTGCCTTCCCTGTCGGAATTATGCTTCGACTCGGAATCAACCAGCGACACTCCGTGCCGGGGACAAGTCGATCAGCGACACTCCGTGCCGGGGACAAGTCGAACATCAGCGACACTCCGTGCAGGAGACAAGTCGATCAACGGCACTCCGTGCCGGGAACAAGTCGAACATCAACGACACTCCGTGCAGGGGACAAGTCGATCAGCGACACTCCGTGCCAGGGACAAGTCGACCAGCGACACTCCGTGCCGGGGACAAGTCAAACAACTCCGTGCCGGGGACAAGTCGATCAGCGACACTCCGTGCCGGGGACAAGTCGAACATCAGCGACACTCCGTGCCGGGACAAGTCGACCAGCGACACTCCGTGTCGGGGAAAAGTCGACCAGCGACACTCCGTACCGGGAAAAAGTCGAACATCAGCGACACTCCGTGCCGGGGACAAGTCGATCAGCGACACTCCGTGCCGGGGACAAGTCGAACATCAGTGACACTCCGTGCCGAGGACAAGTCGAACATCAACACTCCGTGCCGAGGACAAGTCGACGACACTCCGTGCCGGGGAAAAGTCGAACATCAACGACACTCCGTGCAGGGGACAAGTCGATCAGCGACACTCCGTGCCGGGGACAAGTCGACCAGCGACACTCCGTGCCGGGGCAAGTCGAACATCAGCGACACTCCGTGTCGGGGACAAGTCGATCAGCGACACTCCGTGCCGAGGACAAGTCGAACATCAGCGACACTCTGTGCCGGGGACAAGTCGACCAGCGACACTCCATGCTGGGAAAAAGTCGAACATCAGCGACACTCCATGCTGGAGAAAAGTCGATCAGCGACACTATGTGCTAGGGACAAGTCGAACATCAGCGACACTCCGTGCCGGGGACAAGTCGATCAGCGACACTCCGTGCCGGGGAAAATTCGAACATCAGCGACACTCTGTGCCGGGGACAAGTCGACCAGCGACACTCCGTGCCGGGGACAAGTCGAACATCAGCAACACTCCGTGCCGGGGACAAGTCGACCAGCGACACTCCGTGCCGGGGACAAGTCGATCACCGACACTCCGTGCCGGGGACAAATCGATCAGCGACACTCCGTGCTGGGAACAAGTCGAACATCAGCGACACTCTGTGCCGGGAGCAAGTCGATCAGCGACACTCCGTGCTGGTGACAAGTCGAACAGCGACACTCCGCGCCGGAGACAAGTCGATCAGCGACACTCCGTACCAGGGACAAGTTGAACAACCAGCGACACGTAGTGCCGTCGACCGTCCATGTCGTAAAAAGGGCAGTGCAGGCTTCCTACAAAGAGGGAACCAAATCACTCTGGGCCAGGAAAACGTCTACCACGGACACTCCGTCTCGGAGATGCGTCAAGCGTCGACCGTCCATGTCATAAAAAGGGCAGTGCCGGCTTCCAAAAAAGCGGGAACCAAATCAAGTCGCCTCCACATGAGAGAAGATCTATCAATTTCATGCACACGACCCACATATGTGGTGTACATTTATTGATGGGGGCACTTTGTTGGGGTCGAAAATTGCACCCCGGTTGACCAAGTCAAAGTCAAGATCAACCCCAAGCCAAGTGGGTCTAAGCCCAGATCAAGTGGGCCCATGCCCAGGTCGAGTCCGAACATGAAGCGGCCGGCCCTCCTCCATGCCAAAATAAAAAAAAATCATGTAATAAATAATTTTGATGTAATTTTTTATGCATGGATGTAAGCAAAATGGGCATAAAGCCAAATTTTTGTAAAGCCCATGGCTTATGTGCAAAAAGAAATGGCACATGAGCCATGGGATGGGCAAAATGCCATTTTGTAAACCCTAAGGGGCTATATGTAAATGTGTAAGCCTATATAAGGCAACATGATGGTGAATAAAGCATATACACTCTTCATTCTCTCAAACTCTAGGGTTTGTGCCTCCACGCTCTCCTTCCAAGTTCTTCCTCTTTCTTTTAATTTTTCAATTAAATCAAGAGCTTAGCTTTTCCTTTTTTTTAAAACTAAATAAAGTTCTACCATAAACCCACCTCTCAAGACTCCATCAAGAGAAGAAAAAAGCGTCTCTTTTTTTATCATCCAAGATCTAGATCTTGGAGTTTCAAGAGAACCCATTTTGGTCTTTTTCTCAAAAGAGAAAGGGGAAAATCTTTTGGAATTTAACTACACAAATTAAATTATTTTTGAGTTTAACTCCACTACAGAAATTCTTTTGGAGTTTAACTCCACAGTAAAAATCTTTTTTTTGGGAGTTTAACTCCACATTAAATCTTTTCAGGAGTTTAACTCCATATAAAATTCTTTCGGAGTTTAACTCCACATTTAATTTCTTTCGGAGTTTAACTCCACAAATAAAATTCTTTTGGAGTTTAACTCCGCAATAAAAATCTTTTCGGAGTTAAACTCCATTTAAAACTCTTTTTGGAATTAAACTCCATTTAAAATCTTTTGGAGTTGAACTCTATATAAAAAAAAGGAAAAAAAAGTTAAATTTTCGGAACGCTTTTTGCCCCCATCACATGCTAGCATGTGAGGGGTCACATGCTAGCATGTGTTACATGCTAGCTTGTGACCCTCACATGCTAGTCACATGCCAGCATGTGACTGATTGATGTAGATTTTATCTGTGTGTGCGCTTTCGAAAGATAAATCAAAGAATTATTAACCGCAATCAAGGACGGCGTTGCTTGGTAGCTAGCCGGTGAGTACGGGGCGGTCCACAGGGATTTTGTGTATTTTCTTTTCGTTTTAACGAGTTAATTCCAATTATGGTGGATTTGATTATCAATGAAAACTGAAATGAGTTGATTAGGATTAAAATCTTGATAGGGTTAGGTTTAGATTAGGTTTGGAAAGTCAATATTCCTCACCGCTTTCTTTGCCCTAATTAAGATCTATTTAGGTGTTATGGTAATAATTAATAAAGTGGATTAGTACCATCAAGAAGAAACTAGGTTTCTTCCTCTAGGTTCTTGTCCTTTCTTTCTTAATTCTTACCCTAACCTTCAAGGAAAACATATACAACCGGTCTTTTAAATTACGGTATCACCGCTAGCTCGTGGGATAGGGTGCCATAGTGAGCGGTGTGTGTATGTATGCATGGAGTCCTATAAAAATATGTGATGGGCAAGAAAGGGTGAGAGATTTTCATCTCTCAAAGCTCTCCTATTCCTAACCCTAACAAGTGAGGAACTACTCACTCATTAGGAAATTAAAAGATTTCATTTTTTTATTATTGTTTTTAATAACCTAGTTATCTAATCTACGACAGATAAATAAAATCTAAACTAGGACAGATTAATAAAAATTAACTAGGGCAGAAAGGAAAATTAACTAGGGCAATGAAAGGAAAAACTTACTTTATCTTTTACTTGATGTACTTTTCAAACATTAAAGGAATTTACAATTCTGAATTTTGATAAATGAAATAAAAAGAGGCACAAGAAGAGCCATGCTCCAAAAAAGAGTATTAGAGTTTCTATTTATAGATCATAGAAACCCTAGGTTACATTCTGATTCCTATCTACATTTACAAAACTACCCAGAGAAGCCTAGTCAACGCATCGCTACCCACCGTAAAAAATGCACCGACACGGGCTTATCATGGCCGTGGAACCGCGGCCAAGAGCCATGTTTGGCCGCGGATCCGCGGCCATATAGAGGGCTTGTTGGCTGAATTTTTCTGGTGTTCTTTTTGTTGCTTTTTAATTGGCTTTTCTTCAGTTGGTTCTTCAGAATGTCTTCTAGTTTCTTTCAGAATTCCACAGTGCATAATGTCGTGGACTTTTACCGTTTGCTTCGTGTCGAAATTTTGAACCTTGTGCTGCCTTTGTAATTTGTGAACTTGTTCATTGATCTTCGTTTGTCCCTCAAACTGTAAGCATGATCAAGATTCTTTTATTTGTTGGTCGTAGTCTCACTTTTGTATCGTCTTTTCATCATTTTCACTGTTTTGTTCCGATAACCTGTAACCTGCAACTATGTAGCAGACATGGATCAAAAGCACCTGTTTATTTGTAAAATGAATTAAGAATGGGGAATATAATAATGCAAAATTATGATATGAACAAATACCCCCAAACTTATCTTTTGCTCGTCCTCGAGCAAAACTAGTTTTATTCTCGAAAAAGACCTAGTCTCACTTTCGCAGGGAAACACGATTGCACTGAGCTCATGCAACAAACCGTTAAACCTCTAGGTGTCCCTAGTAGGAGGAGTGTTGTCTCCTGAGGGTTTTCAGCGGATACTACCCACAAAATCCTATCAGTTCGGCCTATTGACTTTTATTCTCCAATTCGGTTTTCTAGCAAGAAATTCTATTATCTTCAACTCAGAAATTATCCACCCATATTTTTCACGCTTCCTTATTATTTAACTTAAGATTGTATATGTTCTGTAAATTTACTTAGCTTTTAACATTTTTTGAGTTTTCCTTCTAGGTTCCATCTCAACGTAGGAATTTTTATCCTCTCTACTAGAGATATAAGTCCTATATTTTATTCCTATCTCTCATTCGAATCCCAATCATATACCCATACGTATGTGTATATATCACCCCTACACTTGGAAATTCAAGTCAAGCTATTATACTCTTATCCATCATCCAAAGTATTTTTAGTTGGTGAATTTTTAGATGAAATTGCTCACACATTCTTCATACGACTGTTAATACTTCTTGAGGTACCAACGACCGATTACAAAATGTGTTTGCACATTAAGGCGTAATTCCTCGTCTTGTAATACCTAAGGCTTTAGCAGTGACTCTCAAACCAGTTGGTCTAAGGCACTAGGTGATAAAGCACCTTCGCTAAATATTTTTTCTATTTATGCAGCCTTAAGTAATTACAAAAACCAATGTTCATTTTTTTCATTTTTTAATCTCTTTATTCCCACTTGTATTTTTATTTTATTTTCCTTCATACTAAGGACTTTAGACAAGAGCATTTCAAGGTCTCTTCTACTATTCCAAGTTTCAAGGTTTGTGTTTGTGCAATTTGTAGGGTATATATTTTCAGAATTTAGACTTAAGCTTAGGAATTATTTTTCAGACTTATACTTTAATAAAAATATCAATACTCTTCCCTTATATTAAATTAACCCCAAGAAGTGAACTCAAAATTTGCCTATTTCTAAGTAAACTATAAAAACATATATTTTCTACCATTAAATTTTTTAAGAAAGGTTATTTTTAGGGTTTTTAATTTACTAAGTTTAGGATCTAGTTTTTCCTAGCTAGTTAACTGTCTTGTTAAAGTTAAGTCAATTATGGCCAAAATTGAATTTTTCAATTTTATAATTTTATAATTTTTTCAATTTTTATGGGTTTTAAAATAAGTATGCAAATGAAAAAATATACATATGAATGCGAAGGAAGAAGGCTTACCGAGCACACCCCCAAATTTAAACTTGACAGTGTCCTCACTGTCATACCACACCAAGAGGGTCAAAATGGCCGGCACTCCCCTGTTTATTTTTTTATTTTTATTTTTATTGTTAACTGAAAAAGAAAACAAAAATATATACAAAAAGGTCCCCCTAAACTTAAGTGAAACAGTGTTTCCACTGTTTAAACGTTAAAGTTTAGAGTTGGGGGCGAAAAACACAGTATCAAGCTATACAAGTCCTTACACAGGCAAAAGGTTAGCACCAACTATTCAAAATTTTTATCGTTATAATGGTATGGTTGGTGAAAGAATGGAGTGTAGAGAAAAGAAATGAGAAGCACACGAGACCGTATGGGAAGAAAGGTGGAATATGGTCTCGGTATATTAGGAGAAGAATGTCGGAAAAGAGAAAGAAATGTAGTACGAACTTGAGAGTGTAAATTGAGTGAATAGATTAGCACAAATTGTGATGACCGATGTGTTAAAAGCGATTGTGTTAATCTATCAACCCGTCGAGAAATGGGGTCAAATCCCTCAAGATTCGTGAGAAAACATGGGTACGTTGAACTTGGTAAACCATTCATTGAAAATGGAAGCGTGACGGATTCTTGCACGGTCGAAACGATGGAAAGGACCAAAGGGAGTGATTTCGGAAGGGTCTCATTCTCACTTAAGTAAGCGTATGTAAAGTAAGACGGCAACAGCTTGAGTTCGAGTTTCAGAGATGAAACAATTGAAGGTGAAATTGGTGAAACCGTCTCGAACTCGAAGGATTCCATCAATGGTTCGAAATGACTGTAAACAACCGAGTGTGATGGTTCAACTAATTCATCTGAAAATTCAAAGGACTCAAACTCGGGCGGTGAGTCTTCAAAATCGTCCGAAAAAGTGAAACACTCGTAATCGTTATCGGTCGTGAGAACTGTGTCAGATTCAAGGAAGAACGCACTAGTGGCGTCAAAACTACTGTGATCGAACAGAAATTTTTCAAGCTCACAGTCCTCCTGCGTGATTTCTTGCGTGGTCGGAACGATGGAAAGGATGAAGGGGGGTGATTTAGGAAGTATAACAGTTAAAGGTTCAGGAGGTTGAATTAGAAAATCCGACCCATCAAACAAAACTGGTCATCCTCAATACTATCCTCATAATTCTGCTCAAAAGTTATCCCATCCATGCAATTATCATCAAAATCAAGACGCACATGAACTTCGGGAGAAACATTTAATGACTCGGGATGATGGATTGGAGAGAAAAATTCAGTCAAATCTGCGGGTTCATCATCCAAAATATTCCCTACGTCAATATCCTCAATCAAGTGAAAATCAATTTTTTCGGACACCTCATCAAAAGTATGGATATTTATCAATTCAGGTTCTAGATTGGAGGTGTAGAGGTCAAAAGGATTGGTAATGGTTTCACTCGAAAGGGACCCTTCACAATCTGGCAAATCAAGCACTACAAAGTCACACAACTCATTAAACGTTTTATTTTCAACTGGTGAATCATTTGGGACACTTGATAGACATTCAAAACCGGAGTTGTGGGATTCAATTGGTGATGGGTAGGTTTGATTTGAAAGGGTGCACAGCTCACTCTCTCCATTCAAATTCTCAATCTGCCCAACAACCTCATCATACATTGGAATTTTTGGAGCTAATTGGAAACTAGCTACCGGGTCACTAGGTTGTATAAGGGCGGCAATGGACGCATCCAAATTCCTCATTTGTTGGTTTGTCGCTGCAATGTAAGCTTCCAACGACTGCTCCAGACTAGACATGGGTTGTGAAGGGGTTTCAGTAAAAGATTCAAAATTGTTTGGATTCTGGAAACTCCCAAATGGCTGTGTAGAAGTAATGTCTAGGAAAGGTGCGAAAGTCGGGTAGGACTGGTAGGAATTGAATGGTTGGACAGAAGTATGATCAACATTTGGATAAAAAGGTGAATGGACTTGTTGATCACAAGAACTGAAAGTGTTCAAAGTAGTGAAAGATCGGTTACGAGATTGTTCAATATGTTCAGTAATAGACATGGGTTTCGGAGTTACAACAGGACTCGAAAAAGTAGTATCAACATAAGAAGGTGGTGAAGCTTGAAATGGTTGACACAAAATGAATTGTGGAGTCGAACCGTTTCTCCTAGACGCTTCTATTCGATCTTTTAAAGAAATTTTGGGCATGGAGGGGTCGTCCGTAATTCGACCAAAACAATTCGCGTATGAAGCAATGTTTGGATGAGAGTACCAAAGTTCGGCAAGAGTTTTGGGAGGTGGAGTACCCATGATGTAAGAAGGAGAAGAAAAAGAATGTGGATGCAAGTGGGGTGCAATGGATTTCTTAGCGACAAGTGGCAAGTTTTTTTTTTCTAAATTTTTTTCCGTTTTGTGTTTTTTTTATAAGGAGTTTTTTGCAAAAAGATTTTCAATAAAAAGCTTAGACACACGTTCAATCAATTACAATATGCACAATCAAGCCTAGATCTAGGGTCACCTAGGTCAACTAGACTACTCCTAACTGTTCCAAAGGGCAAGTTGTGAGGACCTCAAACCGTCTCTTCACCGCCAATTGTGGCCAGGTAAGCACAAGTAGAGAAAGGAGGGATCCGCTCACGAATCACCGTGAGAAGGGCCTTTTAAAGTTACCTTTCCCTACCTGGCTAGCCTAGGCACCACAAAGTCAGGTTAGGATCAACGGTCGATGTCTACAACTATTCCTTTGCCCTATTGAGCGCGAAGTCCTTAGGGCCGAGTCTAATATTTTTTAATTAATTGATGGTCAATGCAATATGCCTTATGTGATTTTTAGGGTCCTGAGAAGGGTGATGAAATCCCCACCCAATCTGGATTGGTGTTCAAGCCTCTTAAAGTCAATTTAAATATGCAAAACAGTAAACACAATCAAACACTTGCAAACAATTTTTTATTGCGGCGCAAAGAATTCTGCACAAGATCAAGTTATTGGAGAAGAGGGAGATTTTTGCGCAAAGAACCCTGCAGGAAAATTTTTACAGAGGAGATATCAGGGGGTTCAGAAGAAGAACAGCAGGCTTACAGAGAAAATTGGACAGGTGATGTCACCACCAAGCCGCGGTTCCGCGGCCAAACGGTGCTATGTGCGGTGGTTCCGCGGTACAAACGTCGGTTCAAGCCTCCAAACTTCTTCTGTTGCTCTGTTGTGGTACTCCTCTATTGTTCAGATCTTCTGTTTTCTGTTTCGCTCTCTGGAATTTTCCAGATCTGAATCCGTTCGTCGGTCCTGCACAATTCAAACAAAATACCCTTCAAAAAATAATAAGATAAAATTTTTATCTATATTTTTTATTTTTCAGTTTTAATGATTTTTTAATTTTTATATTAACTCGAAATTACAAAAAGAAAATAACTACGCCATCCCCGGCAACGGCGCCATTTGATTGATGATAGATTTTGTGATCAAAGAATTGTTAACCACAATCAAGAACGGCGTCGGTTGGTAGCTAGCCGGTGAGTACGGGTCGGTCCATAGGGATTTTGTGTATTTTCTAGTTGTTCTAACGAGTTAATTCCAATTGGGATTGGATTGATTATTACTAAAAACTGAAATGAGTTGATTAAAAATCTTGCTAGGGTTAGGTTTAGGTTAAGTTTGGAAAGTCAATATTTCTCACCGCTTTCTATGCCCTAATTAAAATCTATTTAGGTGTTGTCCTTGTCCTTCCTTTCTTAATTCTTACCCTAATCTCCAAGGAAAATATATACAACCGATCTTTTAAACTACGGTATCACCGCTACCTCGTGGGATAGGGTGCCATAGTGAGCGGTGTGTGTATGTATGCATGGAGTCCTATAAAAATATGCGATGGGCAAAAAAAGGGTGAGATTTTCATCTCTCAAACCTCTCCTATTCCTAACCCTAACAAGTGAGGAACTACTCACTCATTAGGAAATTAAAAGATTTCATTTTTTTATGATTGTTTTTAATAACCTAGTTATCTAATCTACGGCAGATAAATAAAATCTAAAGTAGAGCAGCTTAATAAAAATTAACTAGGGCAGAAAGGAAAATTAACTAAGGCAATGAAAGGAAAAACTTATTTTATCTTTTATTTGATACTCTTCAAACATTACAGGAATTTACAATTCTGAATTTTGATAAATGAAATAAAAAGAGGCACAAGAAAAGACATGCTCCAAAAAAGAGCATTAGGGTTTCTATTTATAGATCATTGAAACCCTATGTTACATTCTGATCCCTATCTACATTTACAAAACTACCCAGAGAAGCCTAGTCAACGCATCGCTACCCACCGTAAAAAATGCATTGACACAGGCTTATCATGGCCGCGGAACCGCGGCTAAGAGCCATGTTTGGCCACGGATCCGCGGCCATATAGAGGGCTTGTTGGCTGAATTCTTCTAGTGTTCTTTTTGTTGCTTTTTAATTGGCTTTTCTTCAGTTGGTTCTTCAGAATGTCTTCTAGTTTCTTCCAGAATTCCACAGTGCATAATGTCGTGGACTTTTACCGTTTGCTTCATGTTGAAATCTTGAACCTTGTGCTGCCTTTGTATTTTGTGAACTTGTTCATTGATTTTCGTTTGTCCCTCAAACTGTAAGCATGATCAAGATCCTTCTATTTATTGGTCGTAGTCTCACTTTTGTATCGTCTTTTCATCATTTTCACTGTTTTGTTCCGAGAACTTGTAAGCTGCAACTATATAGCAGACATGGATCAAAAGCACCTTTTTATTTGTAAAATGAATAAGAATGGGGAATATAATAATGCAAAATTATGATATGAACAGTGACCCTAACATGCTAGCATGTGACCCTCACATGTTATTTTGGAGTTTAACTCCACTACAAAAATTCTTTTGAAGTTTAACTCCACTATAAAAATTCTTTCGGAGTTTAACTCCACATTTAAAATTATTTTGGAGTTCAACTCCACAATAAAAATTATTTCGGAGTTCAACTCCATTTAAATTCTTTCGGAGTTCAACTCCATTTAAATTCTTTTGGAGTTTAACTCCGCAATAAAAATCTTTTTGGAGTTAAACTCCATTTAAAATCTTTTGGAGTTGAACTCCATGTAAAAAAAAATAAAAAAAATAAAAAAATTTGGAGCCCTTTTTCCCCCAGCATGTGAGGGGTCATATGCTAGCATGTGGCCTCCCTGGGGAGCCTCCCATTAAATGGGAGCCCAGGTTCTCTCCCTCTTTTTTTAAAAAATTCTTTTTTTCTTTCTTTCTTCTTTTCATTATTTAATCCTTTTTTTATTTAAAAAAAATAAAAAAAATAAATATTAAATAAATAAAAATAAATTATAAATAATATTTTAAAATTAAAAAAATAATAATAAATTAAATAAAAAAATTCTCTAAATATTTATTTACTTATTTATTTTTTGTTTTTTTATATAGAAAAATATATATATCCTTTTTTAACTAACGGAACAAAACAAAAAAAAACACACACCAACGCACTGCACATTGAGTTCGCATGACTAGTTTAACCCGTCAATCGGAGCTTCCTTCGCTCCAAATGCAAGGGGTAATTAACGGCAGCTTAGTCCGCGACTGCCGGAGATTCGGATCCCCACAATCAATAAAGCCCAGCCTATCCTAGGCAGGGGGAATCTGTAATGTGCTTGACAAGCGCGCGCGTATTCCCATCTCAATGGGGTGACGAAAAACACCCAACAGTCGCCTGCACTATCATTTTCACAGATTTCCCATCGTCAGATCCAAGCACTCCTCAACATTTCCTCGACTCGACCACGATCCATCCAAACCCTAGCAACTACCATCATCATCCTCTATAAGTTCCTTGATCCCTGTAAAAAAAAAATAAAATGAAATGATAAGAAAACAGTGAACATTGAAAGGGAAAATTAGGATTTAAAACCCTAAGTTGATATGTTTGTGATGGTCGTGTGATAGTATTTATGAGAATATTTATGGTTAACCGATGATAAATTTATCTAGGCGGATCGTATAACTCAGATCCCAAGTTGCACTTTAGCTGAGATCGTGCCTCGCATCTTCGTGCATCGTTCTCCTCTGATCTTTATCCTCAGATAAGTATTCTTGCTCTGCTGTGGTCGTTGCATATCGGCAACCCCTTATATATTACATATATTCTTTTCATGCTTTAGAATAGAAAGAAAGTGTTAGTGCTGAACGATTTCATATCGTTAGAAAGATACAGACTCGTATTCAACTAATTGATAATCAGAAAACTAGATTAAGTATGGTTTTGCTATGAGATCTATTTAACTACGAAAAAGGTTTGAAAGTTGTTAATCTAACTTATACATGTACCTTACTAGCCAACTTACGATTATTATATCCATATTAAGATTAACGGTAAAGATAACACCCATAACTAATACCAGCTTGTACATCGTCTTCATGCATTTACTATTACCAGATAACAATTACATTGACATGTCATGATTATCCATTATACACGTCCACTTTATTTTAAAGACGAGATCGCTAATTAGGATGCTGAACTGCATGACATGACACACTATTATTTACCAGTTTCATTTCTATTCAATTACCATATCACAAGTTGCAGACTTTTTAACATTCTTAATTAGTGCTCTAGTCATCACCATAGTAGCTATAAATACGCGGGTGTTGGGGTAGTTTGAGTGTGCGTTCGTACAACAGGATCTCAGGAGTCCCATGCCGGCAGCTCGTACCGAGCTATATCGGTCGCATGTTTACAGCTCGTACCGGGCTATATCGGTCGCGTGTTATTACAGCTCGTACGGGGCTATATGGGTCGCATGTTTACAGCTCGTACCGGGCTATATCGATCGCATGTTTACAGCTCGTACCGGGCTATATCGGTCGCTTGTTCATTCCACAGTTGGGCCCATGTTTCCTTGCCCCTGGGGCACCACTCTTAGGTTAGGAATACTTCTGCAAAGGTTGACGCATACACTCGAGCTTACGATAGGATAGTTTACCTTTTAATGACCAGTTATGTTATGACTTGACCTCTTACATGTTTGTTTCATAGTATCTATATATTTATTTATATATCTGTTTTGCTTGCGCACGCGGGCTTCACTACATTCATATATTCATGTTATCATACTACACATACACTTTATACGTTGAGTATTTGCTGGGATGTTCTGACATCCCTGAGATTTGCCATCTCAGGTTTAGAGACAGATTTTCAGGCCGAGCAGGACCGCAGCGATTACTAGGACTTTGTCGAAGATCAGTAACCCGTATGTTTATTTTCCTTTCAGTTAGTTTTTTAGCATGTGCGTCCTTATGGGACATTAGGACTTATGTATCTCTTTTGGATCTTGTTTTTATTTTGAATCTAGTGTATCAGATCTTTATTTGCGTCAATTATCTAGTGTACCTATTTTTTAGTATTCTTTGTGGTTTCGTTGCAGCATGATTATCAGTATTATCCCTTTTGGTTTTGGATTTTATTTTGACAAGTTAATCTAGACAGCCTTATGTGATTATGGAAGAATTTTTCCTTACCGTAGGTAAGACGGCTGGCCTTCGTCGCTCTCCGTATTCCGTATTTTGGGAAGCAGGGCATGACAATGTTTTGTTGGTATCGGAACCAGGTTAACGTCAAAAGTTAGTCTGGGTTCTGCCGACTTTTAGGGTTAGAATCACATGTCTAGGTTTTCCCAGTATGTCATGCTGCAGATTCCGTTGATTCTAACCGTAGGATTCAGGCGACTTACATAGAGTTACGATATTGTGCCCATGTACCACGACATGGATACAATACGGTATTCTGTATGAGTAACTTAGAGTCCTACACTTAATCCGTATCCTTTGAATTGATTATTACATTATCTCTTTGCTTCGCTCAGTTTTAATATTTTGATTTTAAACCTCGTTTTCGTTGCTAAATCTCGTCGTTCGTTTTGACTTCAGAATCATGGCAGAAAAATATTGCGAGTATATGAGAGGCGTGACAACAATACTGCACTATTTGGAGTTATCCGTGGCATGCTAGAGAGTCAATAGCAGCAGACCGAATTGCTACAGGAGGGCCTACTTGCTTCTCAGCAGACCGCTACTGCAGTCCTGAACAAGGCGGCTGAGGTTCGTGAAGGTAGACGTCCGGGCAGCGTCGCCGATTTCAGGAGACTACAGCCGGCAGTTTTCACTGTCACGGGCGGTCCGCTGGATGCTGAGCAGTAGATTGTCGACATGGAAAATTTGCTGTAAGCCGTCCGGGTTCCTGAAGAGGACAAAGTGGATATAGTCAAGATTCAGCTGCAAGATGTGGCTAGAATTTGGTGGTTCGCAGAAGAGAACAGGTTGACGAAACCAATTGCATGGATTGATTTCTCTACGGTTTTTCTTGAGAAATTCTTTCCCAAATCGGCCAGGATCGAAATGAAACAGCAATTTATCAGTTTTCGTCAGAAAGATCGCACAGTGAATGAGATAGCGGCTGAGTTTATCCGACTCAATCATTTCGCTCCTTCAATGGTAGCCCAGGAGGAGGATAGAGCTAGAAAATTCTTACAGTGTCACTCTGGAAATACAGGAGAAACTAGCTTCATATGATCTGGAGACTTATTCAGAGGTATTAAATGCAGCCTGCAGAATTGAGACAATTATGGATAAGAGGAAGAAACTTTAGAGTGGAGGAGTCAAACGGCCGGTGAATCAAATTTCAGGGAGGATTCCAGCCAGACAGCATGGAGGAGTTCAGATGAAGCGTACTGCACCCTACCACAACGAGAATCTCCGGTTTGTGAATACTGTCAGATACCGGGACACGTCGAGAGAAATTGTCGCCGCGCTAAAGGTCTATGTCTGATTTGTGGTGCTAGCGACCATTAGATTGGGAGTTGTCCTAGGAGAGCAGAGCACAACCAATCTCAGAAAGGACTTGTCCCTCAGAAGCAATTTTTTGATCAGAGGTGAGGCAACACAGGTCGTGGACAGGAGCGAGCCTTTACCCTGACAGTTGAGCAGGCGGAGGCGTCGGAGAATGTCGTTTCAGGTACCATTCTAATTTGTTCTGTTTCTGTTAGAGCACTTTTCGATTCCGGGGCTTCACACTGTTGTATGTTTTTGGATTTTGCCACCACACATTCTATTACACACAAAAACACCGACTAGAGGTTAGGACATTCACACTGGAAATTGAGTAGTTACCACCAACCTAGAGTGCAAGCTTTGTCCGGTAGTGATTTGCGGCAGGGAGCTTTTCGCGGATTTCCTGTTGATCGGGACCGGTAGTTATGATATCGTCTTAGGAATGGATTGGTTGGGCACCTTTCATGCACATATTGATTGTCGGGCCAAAACTGAAAACTTTCGCATTCCTAACCATCCGGGGTTCGTATTCACTGGGGGGAGCAAATTTCTGGGACCCATAAAGTTTAGAGCAAAGCCGACGTGCAACATAATAGCGTCAATGAAGATTGATAAGAGTTCGGCACCGGTCGTAGTTCGGGAATTTTTGGATGTCTTTCCTGAGGACTTACCGGGCTTACCCCCGTCTCGTGCCTTAGGATTTTCGATAGAATTATTATCAGGAACGACACCGATTTCTAAGTCACCCTACAGGATGGTACCAGTTGAATTAGCGGAATTGAAAAAGCAGATAGAAGACCTCCTCAGCAACGGATTCATTCGCCCGAGTACTTCTCCATGGGGCGCTCCAGTTTTACTAGTAAAGAAGGACAGCTCATTACGCATGTGCATTGACTACCGAGAGTTGAACCGGGTTACGATTAAAAACAAGTACCCTATATCTCGGATCAATGATTTGTTCGATCAATTATGTGGTGCTCGAGTGTTCTCTAAGTTGGATCTTCGGTCGGGGTACCATCAAGTTCGTGTTAAAGCGGAGGATGTATGCAAGACAGCCTTCAGAATTCGATACGGTCACTATGAATTCTTGGTAATGCCATTCGGTGTTACTAATGCCCCAGCCGTTTTCATGGATTTAATGAACCGAGTTTTCTCTCAGTACCTTGATCAGTTTGTCGTAGTTTTCATCGACGACATCCTTGTGTATTCCAAAAGCAAGGAGGAGCATGCCGAGCATCTGAGGATCGTGTTGCAGACACTGAGACAGGAAAAGTTATACGCCAAGCTTAGTAAATGCGAATTTTGGCTTGAACAAGTTCAATTTTTGGGCCACATCGTTTCTGGAGATGGTATTTCAGTAGATCCGGCGAATATTTAAACAGTGAAGGATTGGCCATCACCAAAGTCAGTAGCAGAGATTAGGAGTTTCTTGGGACTCGCAGGTTACTACCGCAGATTTGTTAAAGATTTTGCACGAGCGGCTGAGCCGTTGACAAGACTTACTTGAAAGGGAGTACCGTTCGTATGGTCAGAAGAGCGCAACCGAGCGTTCGAATTATTGAAGGAGAAACTCACAACTGCGCCCATATTGACCGCACCAGATGGGACAGGAGGACTGGTGATTCATAGTGACGCTTCCGGCAAGGGGCTAGGCTGTGTCTTGATGTAGCGTGGAAGTGTTGTCGCTTATGCCTCGCGTCAACTGAGAATGCACGAGCAAAATTACCCAACTCACGATTTAGAGTTGGCCGCTGTAATCTTTGTTTTGAAGATTTGGAGGCATTATCTTTTGGGAGAACGAGTGGAAATTTTTACGGACCACAGGAGCTTGAAATATGTATTCACGCAGAAAGAGCTAAATATGAGACAACGCAGTTGGTTGGAGTTCATGGCTGATTATGATATTGATTTGCAATATCATCCCGGGAAGGTAAATGTGGTACCGGATGCTCTCAGTCGGAGACCAACAGCGATGTGGTTGACTGGCCAGAAGGAACTCATTGATGCGTTTCGAAGACTCAATTTAGAAGTGGTAGAGCAGGGGACGCACAGACAGTATTGGCAACTGCAAGTGCAATCTTCGTTAGTAAATCGTATTAAAGCTGCACAGGCTGGGGACCCGTAATTGCAGAAGTTCCGCGGGTTAGTAGAGGCCGGATTGAGAACAGATCTATTGATGCACGAAGATGGCTCATTAAGATTCGGCAGTCGATTATGCGTGCCAAAGGGCGAGGTTCTAGAGGAAGTGTTGAAAGCAGCACACAGTTCAGCCTATTCGGTGCACCCGGGTGGCACCAAGATGTATAGGGATGTTAAACAACACTTTTGGGGAAATGGCATGAAGAGAGAGATTGCTCGCTATGTGTCAAAATGCTTAGTGTGCCAGCAGGTGAAGGCCGAACATCAGCGAGTGGCCGGCCTGTTGCAACCACTTCCCATTCCCCAGTGGAAGTGGGAACACATCATTATGGACTTCGTGACGGCTTTACCGCGGAGTCCTAAGGGCAATAATGCTATTTGGGTCATCGTCGACCGTCTCACAAAGGCGGCCCATTTTCTACCCTTTCGAGTGGGACAATTGACGGAGACATTGGCGGAGAAATATATGCAAGAGATCGTACGGTTACATGGGGTGCCTATCACTATAGTATCGGACCGGGACACGAGATTCCTCTCACATTTCTGGAGAAGCTTACAAGAAAGTTTAGGCACTCGTCTCCGTTACAACACATCTTACCATCCCCAGACTGACGGACAGTCTGAACGTACGATACAGATATTAGAAGATATATTGAGAGCCTGTATGCTAGATTTCAAGGGATCGTGGGAGGATCACCTTCACTTGGTGGAATTCTCATATAATAACAGCTATAAGGCGAGTATTCAGATGGCGCCGTTCGAGACACTTTACGGACGTAAGTGTCGTTCCCCGCTTTGCTGGGACGATGTGGGTGAGCGAAGATTACTAGGACTGGAGCTTGTAATCCAAACCGTTGAGAAGGTCCAGTTGATCAGGGACCGTATCAAGACAGCACAAGATCGTCAGAAGAGCTGGACGGATACTAGTCGAAGACCTCTTGAGTTTGGAGTAGGAGATCATGCCTTCCTTAAGATTTCGCCGACTCGAGGAGTGATTAGATTCGGTAGTCGTGGGAAACTCAGTCCCCGATTTATCGGACCATTCGAGATTGTGGAACGCGTTGGAATGGTGGCATACAGATTGGCCTTACCACCCTCTTTGGCTGGTGTGCATGATGTATTCCATGTATCACAGTTGCGTCGGTACGTTCGCGATGACAGTCATATTCTCGATTATGCTGAATTAACCTTGAGCACTGATCTCTCGTATGAAGAGCAACCTACAGCCATTGTCGACCGTAGAGAGAAGGTATTGAGAACAAGATCATCCTTTTAGTTCTTGTATCTTGGGGCGAACGTTCTCGCGGGGAATCCACTTGGGAGCGTGAGGACAAGATTCGTCAAAAGTACCCACACCTGTTTTCTTGATCTTGTAGTCGCCCTTCTAATTTTGAGGACGAATTTTTCTGTAAGGTGGGTAGGATGTAACAACTCTATTTGGATGCAGTAGTTCAAGATTTATCGAGATTCTTTTTCTATAATTTTAGAACGTTTAGTTGGCTACTAGTATATTTTATTTTGAATTTTTTTTACCGTAACCAATTTTGATATGAAAAATCTTCAGTTTTTATATTATATATAATATTTTCTTAGTGGTTGCAAAACAATATTTTGCGTATCTTAAAATTCCTAAATTGACATTAATATTTGGGTTGCATACATATATTATCTTGGCTAACTTTTGTTTACTGTTAATATGAGAACAAGAAAAATCTGCGCCGAATCTCTAAATACATTTAACTGAAGATATGTATCTATCTATATATATATATATATAAATTTTCTATATATACAAATCAAAATATCTCTCTCTCATACTCACATCTCTCTCCCCCCCTCTGCTCCTCAAAATTCCTTTTTCGCACCGACTCCCCTCCTCTCACCCCACCATTGCTGCCTTCACCGTTGCCACCATCGCTGCCTTCACCGTTGCCACCATCTCCCGCCGCCGCAACCCTCGACTCCCGCTCCTCACTCGCCGACCCTCGCCTCCATCTCCCGTCGCCTTCGCCCTCGTCCTCATCCCACCGACGCCGCCTCCATCCCTCGTTGCCGCCACAGACCCCGACCCTCTCATCTCATCCCGTCACCACCGCCATCGTCCCCATCACTGCCACCGTAGCCCTCGTCTGCACCTCGCAGCTGCTCTCATCCTTCCGACGACGACGACGTCGTCTGCACCATCATCATCACAGATTTCCCATCGCCAGATCCAAGCACTCCTCGACGTTTCCTCGACTCGACTAGGACCCATCCAAACCTAGCAACTACCATCATCATCCTCTGTAAGTTCCTTGATCCCTGTAAAAAAAAATAAAATGAAATGATAAGAAAACAGTGAACATTGAAAGGGAAAATTATGATTTAAAACCCTAAGTTGATATGTTTGCATTGGTCGTGTGGTAGTATTTATGAGAATATTTATGGTTAACCGATGATAAATTTATCTAGGCGGATCGTATAACTCAGATCCCAAGTCGCACTTTAGCTGATATCATGCTTCGCATCTTCGTGCATCGTTCTCCTCTGATCTTTATCCTCAGACAAGTATTCTTGCTCTGCTTTGGTCGATACATATCGGCAACCCCTTATATATATTACATATATTCTTTTCATGCTCTTGATAGAAAGAAAGTGTTAGTGCTGAACGATTTCATATTGTTAGAAAGATATAGACTCGTATTCAACTAATTGATAATCAGAAAACTAGATTAAGTATGGTTTTGCTATGAGATCTATTTAACTACGAAAAAGGTTTGAAAGTTGTTAATCTAACTTATACATGTACCTTACTAGCCAGCTTACGATTATTATATCCATATTAAGATTAACGGTAAAGATAACACCCATAACTAATACCAGCTTGTACATCGCCTTCATGCAGTTACTATTATCAGATAACAATTACATTGATATGTCATGATTATCCATTATACAAGTCCACTTTATTTTAAAGACGAGATCGCTAATTAGGGTGCTGAACTACATGACATGACACACTACTATTTACCAGTTTCATTTCTATTCAATTACCATATCACAAGTTGCAGACTTTTCAGCATTCTTAATTAGTGCTCTAGTCATCACCAATATTAGCTATAAATACGCGGGTGTTGGGTTAGTTTGAGTATGCGTTCGTACAACAGGATCTCAGGAGTCCCATGCCGGCAGCTCGTACCGGGCTATATCGGTCGCATGTTATTACAGCTCGTACTGGGCTATATCGGTCGCATGTTTACAGCTCGTACCGGGCTATATCGGTCGCTTGTTTATTCCACAGTTGGGCCCGTGTTTTCTAGTCCCTGGGGCACCACTCTTGGGTTAGGAATACTCCTGCAGAGGTTGACGTATACACTCGAGCTTACGATATGATAGTTTACCTTTTAATGACCAGTTAGGTTATGACTTGACCTCTTACATGTTTGTTTCATAGTATCCATGTATTTATTTATATATCTGTTTTGCTTGCGCACGCGGGCTTCACTACATTCATATATTCATGTTATCATATTACACATACACTTTATACGTTGAGTACTTACTGGGATGTTCTGACATCCCTGAGATTTGCCATCTCAGATTTAGAGACAGATTTTCAGGCCGAGCAGGACCGCAACGATTACCGGGACTTTGCCGAAGATTAGTAACCCGTAGGTTTATTTTTCTTTCAGTTAGTTTTTTAGCATGTGCGCTCTTATGGGACATTAGGACTTATGTATCTCTTTTGGATCTTGTTTTTATTTCGAATCTAGTGTATCAGATCTT
Organism: Agapanthus africanus; assembly: GCA_030015575.1. Lineage (NCBI taxonomy): Eukaryota > Viridiplantae > Streptophyta > Magnoliopsida > Asparagales > Amaryllidaceae > Agapanthus > Agapanthus africanus. The sequence goes on from CM057347.1 coordinate 401,626,845, forward strand.
TATTTGCATCAATTATCTAGTGGACCTATTTTTTAGTATTCTTTGTGGTTTCGTTGCAGCATGATTATCAGTATTATCCCTTTTGGTTTTGGATTTTATTTTGACAAGTTAATCTAGACAGCCTTATGTGACTATGGAAGGATTTTTCCTTACCGTAGGTAGCACAGCTGGCCTTCGTCGCTATCCGTCTTCCGTATTTTGGGAAGCGGGGCGCGACAATTAGTCTCAACTCTGTTTCACAAACCTACAAAGAGTCTCTCTCTCTCTCTCTCTCTCTCTCTCTCTCTGGGTGTAGCCTACAGAAAATCTTTCATTCTGATGTACATGAAGAAAAAATATGACAATATAAAGAGGCCATTTCAAGATAGCTTTGTGTTATTTACTTATTTCTATATATGTCACTTGTGCAGAGAGCTTCTCTGTATTATATATAGAAAGTGTGATTGAATTAACGGGAGCAAATTTGAGAAGTATATAGTGTATAAATCCACCACACCATGTCATTTTTGTATTGCAACTTCTCTATATTACATATGAAGAGGGCGTTGAACTACAAGAGCAAATTTGAAATAGTTTCTAGTGCTTAAATCCAGCATGCCATCTTTAGACTTGTAAGATGGTTGATGAATACGTGACTATGACATAAATTCTTGTTTGCTCAATCAACATGGTAGTTTGTTCACATTTTATGTCATCCTTTGTTCCAACGTTATGATCATATCCTATCATTTCTGTCAAATATGGTAGATTTTTTCCAATAATCATAATATATGGGAGCCATGCAGTTGATTATTATTTTGTTTCCTTAATTTTTACATTTGATCGTCATTTCTATTATTTTTTATATATATAATTCTTGTTACCTTTTTTCCCTTAAAAGGTTTGCCAGGATTTTCAATGAGGAAAGTGCGAACGCAAATCTTGTAGATACTCTCATGTTCTGGTTCCTGAGATAGCTCAGGTCAATCATTACTCCAGTACTTTCAGTTATCCTTATAATTCTGCTATAGTTTGACTCCTTTCTTCTAGAATAACTCTGATCTGTAGAAGGTTTTTGTAGCATAAGTATTTGTGTTATTGAATGACATGAATGCAGAACACTTGGCCCGTTGCTGGAGGCTGTGAAAGCAGGATTTTTTTCATCCATTAGATAATTAGCCTTTCTTTTTTTCATTTATTTTTCCTTTTCTTCCTTCCTTCCTTCTTCTTTTATTTTTTCTTTATTTCTGGGGCACGGGGGGAGGGGGAAGGGGAGGTGGTTTGCAACATGAATAGCTGAGCTTATCATTCGTACTATTCATAAATAGCTATAGATATGCGTAATCTCCCCATTGGATTAAAAAACCAGGTTCGACTCTTGCTTGCACCATGAACTTGTTACCAAATGTTACCCTTGTAGTTCTCGAGGTAACTTCATCTGGTAATGTACATCTACAAATATGTCGAGTGTATTAGGGCTAGAGAAGACACAGTAGGTGGCGACTGGTAATGGAACCAAAGTATGTGTGTGATCAATCTTATCATGTGCTAGATTAATTTATCCTCTCTTATTAGATGTCATAAGGTTTGTTCTGAAATCCACCATATTACTACATTTTCATTTTAGTCCTATTTTTACAATTGAATGGCCATTTGTCCTTCTTTTTTTTCTTTAATTAGCAAGCTTCTTATTCATGATCTAGCCAGTAAACATTTCTTTCCTTTTGAAGGCTTATTTGCAACCCTATGGAAGACCCATGGAGATTACTGGTTCTCCGACTCGAAATGGAAAAGGCAAGGACCTTAATTTAAGATAGTCATCTTGTTATTTTATTTGTGGATTCTTTTTTATCCCTCCTTTGAATGTGCATGAAACTTGCCCTGTCGATCAAATTTTAGATCTTTTAAACCACTTAGTTCCAACTTAAGATGGTTCATCATATCAAGTTATCAACTCTCATCAACCATTCCTTCAAATCAAACCTTTTTCTTCCGCTCTCGATCTCTCCCGTTTTCTCATTATCTCCAAATTTATAAATATGTGGAAAAAATTAGATATGCTCTTTTAATTCCTATTTTATGGAGTTTGGTATTTTGTTGATGATACATTGTCCATTTAAAATAGTGATGAAATGTGTATGCAGATCAGGAATTTTTACAGGTGTGCAGGGACTTCTTAAAGAAAATGTGCAAACGAGAATCTTGTAGATATGCTCATCCCGATTCAAAACCTAAGGTATTGTAACTTTTGTATTTGTGTGTGATATTGACATAGGATACTGCTGTCATTTCTATCTGGTTTTTGTTGATGCCCTTCAATGATGCTGATATTCTTATAGGTGGTGGACAACCTAGTTGAAGTCTGCCATGACTTTCGTCGCGGACTTTGCCGTCGAAGCGTTTGCCGCTTTTATCACCGGTCATCTGTTAATGAAGCAAAGTGAAGCGGACTTGATTTCCTACATTATTTTAAATGCGTAAACTGACAGGTTTGACAGTATTTTTTTAACTGCTTTTATCCTTTCCATGTTTTATATTTTCATAAACATATTTGCTCCTTTGTCCTTGTCCTCCAAATTATTTAAACATGAAAGTACACCCTGTTAGGATTGGGGTTTCTATTGGCGATATGTAAAGAAATCGGGCTATCCGATGGTTTATAGCTAAATCTACTAGTGTATCAGTCAATGCCTTACGATAAAAGATATTGTCATTGTCACATTATCATTTCAGCCTTAGCTTATTATGATGGGGTTCGCTTCTATGGAACTCAAAAGTTGAAAAGCTCCATGAATCCTCATTTGAAAAAAATTGATTCTTTTATTTATTTATTTTTTAAGAACTAGCTGGGAACCTGATATTAAAACTGGGAGCAAGGGAGGCACATGCGATTAACATCGATTACTGCTGGCACGTAGGAAAACCTCCAACACCCAACATAAAGTGGCACAGGGATAATATTAGTTACCAACTGCTAGCTACCTATTCAACAAATGAGACCTTAACATGGAACTTACTATTCATTACATCATCAAATGCCTCAATTCATCTATCATTGTATAGCTCTCAGGTTATTATTTGTATCTTTTAGAGCAGACAACAAGGACATTGTTCTGTTCGTCTTCTACTGCAGGAAAGGAGAGGATTACAAACACATGCCCCAAACAATCTGCACACAGCTATTATGAGCTAAAATTTGAAGTGGACTAAACCCCCTATATGTTTGCCCGAATCCCAGAAAACTCACAAAATGTTTGATTGACGCAGAAAACTATCATAGGTAACGGTAACCGGCTAACAGTGTTAAGCGAGCATGTAAAATGACTATTTTACCCTTTTAAATAAACATAGTTAATTAAATTATTAATTTTATTATTAAATTCTTAATTAATATTATTAATTTTGGTCGGGGTCGGGCTTCAGAGGAGGAAGAGAGTGGTCGGAGGAGGCGAGGAGGAGGGCGAGGTGGAAACATGGGACAAGGAGGATGAGGCGAGGTGGAGGTGGGCTCGAGCAGGAGGGCGAGGAGCAGGAGGCGAAGTGGAGGTGGGCGAGGAGGAGGAGGTGTGCTCTAGCAGGGGTGGAGGGGAGGAGGAGGTGGCGGTGAAGAGGGTGTCGCCGGAGGGCGCTGCGGCGTCGGGAGAGGAGGGGAGGAGGAGGTTAGGGCAAAAGTTAGGGTTATGGTGAGGGTTAGAGGAGGGGGAAGGGGCGGCAGTGGGGAGGATAGAGGGAGGCGGAGGCGGAGGGGTGTGTGTGTGTGCTGTGGTAGGCTAGGATTAGGATTTTTGCCAAATTAGTTAGGGTTAGGGTGGGGAAGACAGATGAGGGTAGTTTGGAAAATTTTATAATTTTTTTGCTGATGTGGCACTAATGGTGATGACATGCTACCGTTAGTTATGGTTAGTTTTCTGCGTCAATCAAACATTTTGATGTTTTATGGGATTTGGCCAAACTTATTGGGAGGTTCAGTGAACTTTAGCCAACAATTTTTTTGCATTCATCATGTAAGATTGAGCCTTATGCAAGTTTCCATCATGTGAAACAATCTTTCGAATTTATTGTCTGCTTCAGAACCAACTGCCTTACGATACTGTATCACCCCATTTTTTTTCCTGATTCAATTACTACCCCATGCTAATTCTTCAATTTTTGTAGTTTAATGCTGACTTCTCTTAAAAAAAATTGACTGCAAGGCTTTACTGTATTTCTTCGGTCTAGTCCTATCCTTCATTTACTGCTACTGTCGCCTTTGCTGCTGCCCATCATAACTGCTGCTTTTGCTTCTGCTGCTATTGCCGCCGCCTGATGCACTCACAAATATGCTACAAATTATTATCTTGACCATCATGAATGTAGATCTATGGACAGGGTATTTCTCATTGGATTAGCACTCCTAACATGTTTGGAATATTTCTTATGTACGAGATGTTTTACATATCTCTCTTGTAGAAAGCAAAATTTTTCGAAAATGTAGGGGGCTAAGCAAAATTTATGCAGAATTTAGAGAGGCGAAGAAAGGGTCGAATACAAATGTACATGGAATCCAGGGGGCAGAGCAAAATTTCCAGGGATTTCCCGGATGTATCCTAAGTTGGAAGGGCCAAATGTAAATTACCTTAGATTCGGGGCCTGAGGATAATTTTAATTTTTCCGCTAAAATCCAAAAATTCCTGCTGAAGAATTGTGTACTAAACATTTAAAAAAACCCTGAACATAATTTAGTGTTTCCTTATTAACTTGGGTTTTTTAATGGATGTGTAATTTTTGTTTTCCATTTATTTTCTTGCCATGCAGTATATATTTGAAAACAATTTATTAGATATTTTTGATGAATTATTAAAATATAAATAATTAATTACCATTTTTGTTCCATATATGTAAGATTTTATTTTGTCATGTGTTACACTGATAATCAAGTTGATTTTTCAATTTGAGACCCCTCACCTTGTGAGTTAAAATAGTAGAGGGCAGGGCAGCTTGCCCATATTTAGACCGGGATCTTTGCCTTGCTAGCTGCCGCTAACATAAACCCCATTAGTCATTTCTTTTAAAGAAGTTATTTTAAGGTACATACCCCTTAAAATTCGCACTTCAAGGGAGCTTACTGTAATTTTAATAAAGTCTAACGGGGTTAACTGGAAAATCGACTCATGGTTATGGGTAGTTCAGTGAAATTTAATTCATGGAAAATGTGAGAGAGAATATATATATCTATATCTATATATATATATATTTCATTTTTATGTACCATCCATCCAAATACATTAATCTCTGAGGTTTGTCTGATTTCTTCCTCCCTTCGAAATTCTGTTGGGTTTCTCCCTTCAACTCATGGCCTCTACAGCTTCACCGAGCTTCTCTTGCCTGATTCCGAGCAAGAAATACAAATATATCAAGCCTCGGCGATTGCATGCTGTGGCCTCGAATTCTTCTTCCGGCGAGCCGATGAGTACTAAAAGGAAGCCTGTGGTCGATACGAGGATCCGTTGGTCGAGCCTGGATGAGGGATGGGTTGGCAGGAAGTCTTAGCCTCAAAATGAGAAAGAGAAGATCGAGCCTTTACGAGAGAGGTTCTCTGAATTGATCAACAAGTCGACAACTTCTCACTACCAGTCAAGTGTATATGCTGATGGAAAACACTTCTTTTATTTGTTTTCTTTCTTCTAGATTTTTTTATTAAGATTATTCCTATTATAGTACAATTTGGAGGATGCAAATGATCTTACAACGGCCGAACTTTTATATATTGTTTTCTATCGATTAAAGTATTGTCACTCATCTTTCTCATTATTTTCATTTTATATTTGTATTTTATTTTTGGCATTAAGATTATGCCTATGATAACGAGAAGCCCTGCTCATTGTACATGATCAGATTCCTTGGGGTACCATCAGATGCAGACATGGAATAAATAAAATCCGCATACCGCCGTCTCTCAAAAGAATACCACCCCGATACAACCTTGCTCCCTCTCAAAACCGCCTCTGAGAAATTCATGCAGCTGAGAGAAGCCTACAATGTCCTAAGCAACGAAAACAGCCGCCAGTTTTACAACTGGTCCTTAGCGCATGAGGCTGAGAGCAGAAGAGCTGAAAGAATGAGGATGAAGCTTGAGGATCCCTACGAGCAGGACTTGAGGAACTGGGAGCCGATACCTGATACCGTGGATCGATTAGGAGGGAAGAACATGAAGCTAAGTGATCACACTACTATAATAAGGGTTGTCCCTACGGCTACAGGAATCCGTAGGGACAACGTTTTATTGCCCCTACGGATTAATCCGTAGGTCCCCGTGGTTGTCCATACGGTGCTCTACGAATTAATTTAAAAATATTAAAACGTAATTTGTTATTTGGCCCTTCGGAGCCGCAAAAGAAGACCCGGATTAATTCGTAGGGGCATATATATGGATTATTAATAAAAAAATAAAGTATAGAAAACTTCTCGTTCCCAAAAATTCCTCGCTCGTCCAGCGCCCGCGCGCGCATCGTCGCCACCCGCCCGCGCCTTGTCGCCACCGCACTCCCGCGCGCACCTCGTCGTCCCTGACATCACCGCCGACTTCCTCGTCGACGTTAGGAACTCTCTCGTCGCCGATTGCGTCATCATCACCGTCTCCGGTCTCCTCCATCGCCGGCTTAAGGTTAGTAAATTTCATATTTTAACTTCTAATTATGCATTTATTTCTGTTATTGTTGATTATTGGGTTGCTTAATTGGGCTAGGGTTAGGGTTAGGGTTCAGTGTATGGTTAAGGTTCGGTTAGGGTCAGGGTTAGGATCAGGTTAGGGTTAGGATTAGGGTTAATTAGTTAGGGTTAGGGTTAGGGTTCAGTTTAGGGTTAGGGTTAATTAGTTAGGTTAGGGTTAGGGTTAGGGTTAGGCTCGGGTTAATTTGGGTTAATTACGTAAAATAGATAGGGTTAATTGGGTTAATTAGTGATAATTTGAATGGGTTAGAGTATTGATTAGGGTTAATATGGGTAAATCGGGTTAAGTTGGGTTAATTAGGGATAATGTGTGTTAGGGTAACGATTATGGTTAATTGGGGTTAATTAGGTTAATTTGGGTTACTTGGGGTTAGGGTTTAGGGTGCACTGGTTCATTCAGTAGGATACTCGATGATAACGTAAACGTATAATTTTAACGTAAACGTAAGAAAAATTTATCTTAAACTAAAAACTTCGAACCCTTAATAACGAAACGTAAACGTAAAACTTATTCAAGTTAAATGTTCAAGTTAAAACCAATATATGATACTCGATAGTAATATGAAACTTTCATATTCTCATCGATACCCATATATGAAAATCATAGCGCGACTTAGTCCTCGCCTATCGGTTAACATACGTTCGATATTCGTCGTGATATAGAACTATACGAAGGCGGTATAGTTCGATACTAACAACTGTCGTGTAGTCTATGTGACGAGAATATTCAATCGTATGATAACCGATAGATTTGTCCAGTGTGGACAAATTAGGAATGTATAAAGCAAACACCCGCATTCACTTGTGTTTTTATTTGTTTCGAGTTATTTTGTTGGTACTTTTTCGCCGGTTCTCCGTATACAAAGATAGATTAGATGTTCATTTCAACGTTGTTTCACAGTTTTGAAATGATTATCTATTCTATTACAGTGTACTCGGAGAACAGCGGGGAGGTGCTGCCAAAATTTACTCGAAACGGTTGAAAGTACAAGCGAATGAGTGTCTGCTCTATACATTCTTAATGAGCTAGAAGCCTTACCCCCGACAGCCGAAACACACATATACATCACGAATACACAACAAACGCACACACAGCACATACACACTAACAATTCTATACTTAAGTGAAATCATAAATTGAAACACACATATATAAATACAACCCATACTTGGGTATTCTCAAATCTAACTTTATTTTTCGATAATTTATTCTTTTCAACGACAAACGCATACATAAAGCACATACACGGATTTTCTCCTTTGTCAGTAACCATCCCGTTCTTAGATTTCTCAATATAGTCATCATAACCTATAATTTATATGTTATACAGTCTAACATGGCCCATGAGTATATCAGAGTTAAGAACTGGATGTATGTGGATTGGCAACAACGTATGCAACCTAAGTTTGTCGCAGGATTTGTTACTTTCATTGAATTTGCACGCGTACATAATAAGATCGTGTTAGAAAAGATTCTCTGCCCGTGTGATAGATGTGGGAATAAGTACTGGCAGAAGGTAGAATTCGCAGAGCTTCATATCGTTAAACATGGTTTTACTAGACTTTATACAACTTGGTTATATCACGGGGAAGGAGAAGAAGACAGTAATGCGGCAGAAGAAGAATGAGAAGACGGTAATGCGGCAAAAGAAGAAGACGGTAATTTTTTTCCAGGAGAAAAAATTGAGGATATGCTAGAGGCTGCCCTAGGTGAATCTATTCGTACCGAAGATGACATTCCTTCCGGTCATGGACCACGTGCGGATAAGTATGAAAAGTTCATGAATGATGCCAGAAATCCAATTTATGAGAATGCAAAGTATTCCACCTTCTCATGGTTCGTCCAACTTTTCCAGATTAAGTGCCTAAATGGATGGAGCAATAAGTCATTCACAATGCTTCTTTTGTTCTTGAAAGATTCTATGCCCTCGTGAAATAACGTGCCCGACAGCTGGTACGGAGCCTAGAAGATGATGTCTGATTTGGGTTTGAAGTATGAGAAGATTCAAGCATGTCCTAAAAATTGCGTGTTGTACCGGAAAGAGAAGTCAGATTTGAAAGAGTGTCCAACATGCGGAGAGATCAGGTATAAACCGAAAGATTCTGATAAGAAACTCGATATGCCTGTCAAGATAGCACGATACTTTCCCACAACACAGAGGCTGCAGAGCTTATTCAGGTGTAAGAAAACAGCCGAGGTAATGATTTGGCATCACTGTGTTCCTCCAAGTGAAGATGGAAAAATGAGTCATCCAAGAGATTCACCGGCATGGAGGGATTTCGATAGGAGGTATGAAATATTCAGTAGTGATCCTCGTAATGTCAGGCTCAGACTCGCTAGTGATGGTTTCTGCCCATTCAACTATATGGCTGGAAGCCACAACACATGGCCCGTTGTAATGATAGTTTATAATCTGTCGCTTTGGTTGACTATGGATCAATCATACTTTATAATGCCTCTTCTTATCGACGGACTAAACTCACCGGGAAACAATATCGACATTTATCTCCGACCTCTGATCGATGAGTTAAAATCTTTATTCATTGATAGTGTAGAGACTTACGATGCAGACACAAATACAACCTTCATACTGCATGCGGTTTTAATGTGGACAATTAATGACTTTCCTGCGTATGGAATGCTATCAGGTTGGTCCGTACATGGTCATAAAGTATGTCCTTATTGCCATCAACATACAATATCGAAATTCTTGAATTTTAGCAGGAAAGTTTGTTATTGCGGCCATCGACATTTCCTGCCTCTAGACCATCCCTACAGGTTAGATGCTGTTCACTTTGATAGTCATCAGGAGTTTCTTAGACCTCCAGCCACATTTTCCGGATAGTACGTGACTGCTTAGTGGGATGGTTACAATAATGTGACCTTCGGGATAGATCCGACAAAACAGGTCAAACCACCATTCTGGAACAAGTTAAGAATTTTTTTCGAGCTTCTGCACTAGTCAACAAATTTAGTGCGTTATTATCTGGTCGTCATGTACATAGAGAAAGGAGTATCCGAGCACGTACTCAACTTGCTTTTTTGTAAAGACGAGAAATTGAAAGACAACCTCCATACTCGGATGGATCTACAGAACTGGGAAATTAGAAGTGAATTACATCCTAAATCGATAGCGGATAAACCAGGCAAGTTTGTACTTCCCAATGCCGCGTATCATATATCACAACCGGAGAAGAAAAGATTTCTGTAGGTGTTGCATGATTTGAAAATTACCACAGGTTTCTAGGATCATTTAGTAAGAATATAAAAATTGTGAAAGGTAAGATCGATGGGCTGAAAAGTCATGATCATCATGTTATTATAGAGCATCTTCTCCCATTAGCCCTCAGGACTTCCCTTCCCGAATTAGTTGGTTTAGTAATCAATGACCTATGTTGCTTTTTAGAGAATTATGCGCTAAAACACTGTATGTTGTGACGCTGGAGAAACTAGAAAATTCTATTTCGTTGATACTTTGCAAGTTTGAGCATATTTTCCCACTGTCATTCTTCGATATCATAATACATCTGACGGTTCATCTTGCAACTGAGCCTAAGTTAGCCGGACTGGTACAATATCAATGGATGTATCCCGTCGAAAGGTACGTGGAATTTTTCGTTTCGCACAATTTGTAAACTTATTGTTGTCCTGTATGCCCGTATTTATTTATTTAATATATTTTTCTTTAGGTACCTCTACACTCTAAAAAAGTATATACGCAATAGAAATCGACCAGAGGGTTCTATCATGCAAGATTATCTTCTAGATGAAACAACACTATTTTGTTCCCGCTATCCGGACGAGGACATTGAGACGAAACTTAACCGGCCTCGAAGAATTCAGGACGGGCCATATGGTAAAGCTGATTATAAGAGAGTAGACACTATGTTTATCAATAAGATATATCGGTTTATCCTCCTCAATAGCGCATATCTTGAAAAAATTAGAGAGTAAGTTTTTTTGGATTATTGTTATATTTGTGTTTGTGAGTATATGAAATGATATAATATTAATGTCATAATTTATTGTTGAGAACATAATTCATTTTAACGAGGTACGTGAGGGGCATCCTGATTGGAACGATGAACGATTGGAAAAATATCATCAGGATAATTTTTGCGATTAGGTTGCAGATCATATAAGTTATTCGAATAACATATTATTGCTACCAGCTTTAATCTAAACTTATATCGTTATGTATTTGTCGTAAAATTTGTTTTGTTAGATCCACGATCCGAACTTGTCTGCATCATTAGAGAGTGATTCAAGATGTTTAGTTCAGTTTCCTAGTATGGAGGTTGCGTATTATAAAGGATTCGGTGTTCTTGAATACAAATTCGAAGTTAAGGACATAGAAACATCTAGAACCACTCAGAATAGTGGGATTGCGACGGTAGGATCGGATAGTGTGATTTATTATGGATACTTAAATTGTATACTTGGCATCCAATATTCCGGACGATCAGAACTGTTTTATATATTTCAGTGTACTTGGTACGATACACGAACCGATACGGATAAGTGGAGAAACAATCTCAGGACTTGGAAAGATGAATATAGATTGACCAGTGTGAACACACTTCGATTTTACGGTCAGGACGATCCGTTTATCTTTCCAAACCAAGCGTTCCAAGTATACTACTCACAGTGTTTGAAGCATCCGGAATGGAGTGTTGTATGCCGTTGGAAACCCAGGGATGTTTACGATAGCCCAGAATTCGAGGACATCGATGAGGATGAAGAAGAGAGAAGACTTAGAGTGCTCCGACCGTTTATTTCAAAAGATGGGCTGTCTTCGGCTGATCATGAAGTTACGTGGTTTAGAAATGATATCGATAATGAAATCCAAGTAGATATGTCTAATGCGTCCACGAAACGAAAAATGTTATCGGTAATGTTATATTATTACTTCACATTTTACGATATATATATATATATATATCATATATATGTAATGATTGTCTAATGCGTCCACGAACCGTTTTATCTAGATTTGATGACGATGATGGAAGCAGCGAGGGGCGGCAGGAGCTCCATCCGCGGCACCGGCAGAGGCAGAGATAGAGGCAGAGCGGTTCTGCCGCCCGGAGAGCTGCGTAGGGAGATTCAGAGGGCCGGGCTTGCACTCCGATTGGAGATCCCTTCAGATGCCTCCTTCCGTGTGGACTTTGCCACACCTCCAGGTATATTGCATGCATATTCATTTTGAATGTAATATTATAGATGTATATGCATATTTATGTCAAAATTACTTATATAGTCAATATTTGATTGTCTAGCTGTTAGTGGTGCGTCCACATCAGGGACAGAGGCCGCTCCCGCATCTCCAGGTATGTTTATATATCCTACAGTGCATGCATATTGATTTAGAATGATATATCATAAATATACATACATTCTTTTTGCTCTTACATATTTAGATAATCATTTTTTAATTGTCTACCTATAGGTGGTGCCTCCACATCTCGGGCAGAAGCCACCATCGTACCTGCGGGTATGTTTATATATCTTATAGTGTATACATGTTAATTTAGAATGTTATATTATTGATATACACATTCTTTTTGCAATTACTTATATAGTCAATGTTTGATTGTCTAATTATAGGTGGTGCGTCCACGTCTGGTGCAGGGGCCACTCCCGTCACCTCCATACCCTCCGCTCAGTCTGCAGGTTAGTATGAATAAATATAAAATATTTATTCATTTTACATATCCTTTAAGAATAAATTTGAACTTCATGTAATTTTTTCGATATTTATTTTCTAGTTGGAGGGGATGCGTTCACGTCCGGGTCACCGCCTGTTTCTCACCGGAGGAACTATCGTCTCGCTCGTGCTGCTGCCCGGGCCCAGACTCGTGCTTCTGTCGTCGGAGGTATATATCACACTTCAATTTTCGTTAAACCTTGATTTCTTAATACCATTTTGTCTTAATATTGATTGTCTTGATATTTCTTATAGATGCAGGGTATCCCCATCTCGAGAGGGGGACACGAGGCCCGAATCAGTCCCACAGGCTGAGGCCCGACAGAGCTAGGAGGGAGGCAGCATTCCCCTTCTTCTTTACCTTTGATTATCGTTGTACCGGCGATTATGCTGAGAGGTTCGACCGGTATATGGGGGATGAGAGCCGCTTTGTGAAGAAGTATCCATTTCATGTTGAGTGGGGCGACCAGCACCGGCGCTCATTTGCCCTCTTCGGGGATCAGGCTCGGGTATTAATATATATTTTCATTTGACTTATCCAATATATTTATTATTATTTAACAATTGTAATTTAATAACATTGTTTTTTTTGTATTTGCAGTTGGATTACGACTTTCAGCTTGTATCCGACCCTGATCACCCTGAGAGAGTGATCGATCTTCAAACTCTGTACCATAGCCTGATGAAGAACATGCAATCAAAGGTCCGATACAATAGGAACGAGCTGAAGATCGACTGCTATTCCCTGTAGATGGCGACCTCCGAGACAGAGAGAGCGGCTCTCCCACATACTTCGGCCTTTGCAAGAGTCGACGTAGATACATGGCCTCTCTTGTACCAATATTTCGACTATCAGCGCAAATATGTTTGTATTTTAAATGTAATCCATTGTTTAGTATATAATTTATTGTTTTGTGTTGCTTAATTAGAAAACTAAATCTGAATGTATTGTGTAGAAACAGACAGATCAAAATAAAGAGAATAGGAAGTCGGCGAAGAGGGGTCGCCCCACCTATATAGGTGGCTCAAGGAATATTATTCATGCCATGGAGGTATCGGTAAATTACAATAGATCTACTGTGATATAATATAATATTAAGAGTTATTTTATAATATATGTATGTGTTTTGCGAATTGCAGAGAGCTCAGACCCTGGTGCAGGGTAGTACACCGAGCGTGCTGACCGCGTATCTTCCCGTCTACGGTACCTCGACTGATCCCGCCACGGGCGACCTTCGATTCCCCGACACCGCTACCCAGGAGTATTGCGTAAGTGTTAATATTTATTCTAACAGGTTTGAAATTTTTGTTTTGAAAAGTTCAAATTTAAATTATATACTAATATTTTATTGGTTAATGTGGGTGTAGGAGCGGGTGGTGGAGCAGGCGGAGGTATCGGGGATCGATTTTACTGGACAGAACGATTCGATGCTGCTGACCCCAGCCCTAGACGTCGGACACGGAGGGCACCATGGAGGTTGGGAGAGAGGACGGGGACTGAGTCCTAGCAGGGCCCATATGAGGTTGGACTCTACTCCCACGGTTACTTCCCCTACCCCCCGTGAGCGATGTCTAGAGCAAGATATTGCCATCTTGAAGACCACCGTCCAGGAGTTGAAGGAGATGATGGTATGTATACTACTTAATAGTAAAATATTATATCATATTATAGATAGTAACATATCCAATATTAGTATCCTAGGCTTATTTGGTTGTAGACTTAGTTTTGATTAATCATACTTACATAGAACTAACTAATTAAAATAAACTACAGTTTTCCAAACTAGATATCCAAACGAGGCCTAAGTCTCTAAGTATTCTTAGATTGAGGTTTCGCAATAACCTGATAATGATACGAATTCGACTAATACACAGTTCTTACTCGTTTATTACACACAAAAATGAAAAGACGCGACAGGGTACTTCGGCTGCTGCTCCACATGCATCTTCTTCGACTGCGGCTCCGCAAGCCACTATCTCGGCTGCGGTTGCGCAGACCACTCCTGCAGCTCCACAACCCGCTTAGACTGTCGCACAGTCCGCTCCTTCATTGGTCGAGTTTTTGACGACTCAGGGTTGCACCGAGGAGCAGATGCGTCAGATTACGACGTTTATCAGAGGTGGAGGAGCCGGACTGAGATAGGGTAGCTTTTTTTTATATATTTTAAGCATGTATGTACTTATATGATACAAATTGTATATATTTTGGACGTATTGGTGGTGTTTACGTGTTCATGATGATTTAGACTGATATCGTGTTAAGTTTGGGTTGATTTCTTTTATATATTATGCGTGTGATGTTGATTATGAATACTTCGGTATTTGGTTATATGTTGTATATATTATTGTGCAAAGGGCGAGGAGAAAACAAAAAGCCCCTTTTTAAAAAAATTCTGATATTTTGTCCTACGGATAAATCCGTAGGGCCATATGTTACACCTACAGATTAATCTTTAGGTCCATAGTTTGCCCCTACAAATTTATCCGTAGGGACAAAATATCAGGATAACTGATATTTTGCCCCTAATGACTCAATAACAGGCGTTACACTTGCCCCTACGAATACATCCGTATGGGCTTTTGTCTGTCCCTACGGATTACTTCGTAGGGGTCTAAAGATGGACCTACGAAAAACTCCATAGGGGCTTATATCTGGACCTATGAATAACTCCGTAGGGACATGTCTTTACCCCTACGGATTTATCCGGAGGGGCAACTATTTTATTTTATAAACCAATAAATTAAATAAATATTTTGGCCCTACGGATTATACCGTAGGGACATATGTCCCTACGGTGTAATCCGTAGGGGCAATTATTAATCCGTAAGGGCATGTTCAGGATGAAGACTTGCACCTGCGGCCTTTGCACCTACGGTGTATTTTTGTACCTCTACGAATATATCCGTAGGGGCAGTGCTTTGCTCCTGCAGCTTTATCCGTAGGGGCAACCCTTTATTGTACTAGTGTCGGGCAATGAAGGCGTTGACAATCGATATTGTGATTATTTTTTTTTTTGATTTGTTCTGTTATTATTTATGTGGTGTTTTTTCAGGAACCATACTGAGGGTTCTTGTATGATTTATACATAAGTAGAAGATACATAAATAAATATCTGCATCTTTACCGTTTTCAACCAGTAGTATTTTACACTGCTTGGAGAAGATTTTTAAGGAATTTTAGTCGAGGTATATAAGATTTTAAAAGATATTCCATAGTAACCATTACATATTTGAGAGTAAATTTAAACAAAAGAAAAAGAAATATTGAATCCTGTTTTAGTCTTTAGAAGTTTGAATATCTTCTTGCAGTGTGATGTTGAGAATCAAATTAAAATTTAAATGGTTGTCAGTTCTACGACCGGTCCTTTTGGATCCAGAGGCCGAGAGGCCGAGAGCAGAGAAGCCGAGCAAATGAAGAATGAAGCTTGGATGTCCCTACAAGCAAATTAGGGGGTGAAAAAAATGAAGCTCAGTGGCCGGGCGATCAACATTGAGAATCGACATTGCAGTGATAATATTTTCGATATGTTGTAATGTTTATGTGGTGTTTTTTCAGGAACAATACTGATGGTCCTTGTATCATTTTACACAAGTAGAAGATTTAAAATTAAAATACTGTGACATCTACATCTTTGCTATAGTAAAGATGCGGATGATATCTTGCTTTTTGGGCGTCTCGGTGAAAGACAAGCATGATTAGATATTATATTCATTTAAGGTGTGGTCGGAATTGAAAATATACTTTTATAAAATATCAGTGGTGGGTTTGGACGACAGTGGGGATTGGGTCGAACGGTTAGCTGCGACTTCAATTGTAACATGAAAGAGTTCCCGATAAAATATCTTGCACTACCTTTGAAAGATCATGGAAATTAAAAAAGTTAGATTGGATGTCATTAATTGACAAAGTGCGGTCTCAATTAGAAGGATAGAAAGGATGGTGTTTATCAATTGGAGGAAGAGTAACGTTGTTGAATTCGGTATTGACAACAATGCCTACTTATTACTTGTCTTTCTATCTACTACCGAATTGGGTAATAAAACGAATCAACCAAATACAAAGAAGTTTTCTTTGGAAAGGTACTTTAGCTGAGAAAAAGAAATATCATCTGTTGAAGTGAGAAAAGATCTACATATCGAAAGAAGAAGGTGGATTAAAGGTAAAGAACATTAAAAATATGAATAAGGCGCTTCCTGGTAAGTAGCGGTGACGTTGGGTGGCTGATGATAAGAAAGGTTGGGTTGTAAGTATAAATGCGGCGTACGGAAATAAGTCAGGGACGACTCGTGCGATAAACAAAAACATATCGTCGGCATTCGGCTTTTGAAAAGGAGCAATGGATGTAAAGGAAGCATTTTTGAAGGGGATTTCTTATAAAATAGGAGATGTGGTGTGGTTAATTTTTGGCAAGATTACTGGTGTGGGGATCAAACTTTATAGAAAAACTCCCTAATTTGTTCACATTGGCAAAGAACATGGAATCGTCGGTTTTGAATCGGTGGAAAGGATCTAAATGATGGCCTTAATTTGCATGGGCCTTGACTATTCCAGAGCGTAAGGATCGTAGATTATTGATTGCACATTTATAGGATTGGAAACTGATAGAAAGGGAAGGGATGGGTAATATGGCTTGGAAGTGGACGGCAAGCAAGGATTTTTTGTAAAGTCCTTCTATTCTATTGTGAATTACGGAGGTGGCTTCACATGATCAAAATATGATATGGAAATTCTCTGTGCCTTTAAAGGTTAAGATATTCATGTGGCTGGCCTTTAATAATGCGATTTTAACTAATGACAATCTTTGTAGAAGAAAGTGGACGGGATCGGTACTTTGTGGGATTTACGGGGAGAATACGGAAACTGTAGATCATTTATTTTTAACATGTCCTGGGGTTATACATATTTAGGATAGGTTCGGAGGAAACGCTTTTACTAGGTTATCTTTTGGGACCTTTCAGACATATGAACTCATTAGAGGTAGAGGGGGAGAGGGTCGGGTACTATATATCATAGGTATTAGGAAATTGTGGTTTCAGTTATATGCTGGGATATTTGGTCAGAGAGGAATGTCAGAATATTTAATAGTGTTAGAAATACTATTATGCATGTGATAAATGAGATTGAGTCAAATATTGCATTTTGATCCGGTATAGCAGCTGCAAGGGCCAGGAAAAAAGCAAAGGTTACTATAGGGGAAGGCGCAATAATGGTTGAAGAACGAGGCAGAGATGGCCAGCTATAGCAGAACAGATGAATAGTGAAATGACGACAACCAATTAGGACATTTGTTGGATTCGTAGAAAGGAATGTTTTTTCAACTTTGCAAGAAGTTTGTTTTGATTTTTCTTTTTAGCTTTCTTGCCTTTTTATTTGCTTCTTTTTATTATTAGACTGGTGTGATTCAAGGTGTCTAACGAGCCAGGCCGACCGTGAAAGTCAACCCTAGCACCACTATGAGGTTTAAACGGCATCAAGCATGCAATTTTAAAAATTTCTACGTGCTAAGCTAGACTAACTAAGGATCAAACTAGAATATCAGGGTTAATTATAATGATATCAAAAACACTAGCTAAGAGAAGGATTTTACAACCTTTGTAGACCATATCCTTCTCTTCTAAAGCTCCGTGTAATAGTCCACACGACTCCACTAGGCTCCACTTGAAATTGGTTTGAGCTTCCTTTGCGATTTTCGTGCCGAAAATGATCCACCCGAACCTCCGCTAATCCAAGCTATCTATTCACTAAACTCTTTAGTGAAGAAAACACACTACACTTAGTGTTAATTAAGTGTAGGATAGTGAAGTAGGGGGTTCTAAACTCACTAGGATTTTTCTCAAAATCCTATGATTCACATCTCATGTGAGGGTTAGGGTTTTGTAGAAAAGGAAGAAAAAGATGGAAAAAAATGGAGAGAGTGTTGGAGATAGTGCCCTCAGAGTCAATTATTGGATCGCAGACACGTGATTGCAATGATTGAGGGAGGACCTATCCGGGTAGGACAGTCTTACTCAAGATGATAGTATGCTATCTGGTTTATCTTTATCATCGTGTACTGCTTTAGGTGACCTGACATGTCGCTATTACACGTTGATAGAGCCCCTAGGATTCTTGCTTGACTGCCAGCAGTATGAGGGCGATCATATACGTGGGAGCTGGTAGTCTATAAGCACATCCTTAAAAGGTCCCTAGTCGTGGGAGTTTCGAGACAGGGCATCGATACTCCAGAGTAGACTAGTGTATACAGTCGAGACCCCAACGAGGGGCGGTGGCCGATCTCACAAGCCACTGGTGTCAGTTGGTTCACCTAAGATGTATACAGGTGCTCATTGGGTTATGAGTACACCGGACAGGACTCGCCGGGAACATGCTAGTTGGTATTATACCTGACGTCAGATAGCAGTTCCCTGGTGACATGTGTACAGGTTAGTTCATCGACCTGGGGATCGTCATTTGTCTCGTGTGAGTTCCCACTGTACTTTGATTACTACCCTACCACGCTCAAAGGAGACGTGCAAACAGGTTTTAGTTGGGTACAGTCCCGAGCCACATGGAGGCAGTGAGCGGATCTTCAGGGGTTCGTCTCTCCCGGTATTGGGGGTGAGGTCACGCTGTGTCTAGGAGAGCCATTACACAAAGCCCTCGGCCGAGGCAGGAGATTTACTGGTAGGTATTCCAGTAGTATCTCAGGGTGTTTTGGGCTACACTCCGACACGACTTGTACCGCTTTTGGGGGTCTGACTTTTACCAACCCCTTAGGCCCACCATGCGATGCTCATAGACGAACGGACCAGACTGTACGGATATTGTCACTGACAGGCTCAGTAGGGTGTCAGGATGAGTTCGCTCATCGACGTCCCTTTTGGTCAATACCTGGTAGCCCGTCACGTATTGGTTTATACCTCTGACGTGCTAGTGGTTAAATCCACAACCAAGGTGTTGACGAGTCTTTAGAGTCCCCCACATTCAGTTGCTCAAGTTTTCGGGCGAAACGCTGTAGAGGCCGTATGGAGATATGGCAGGGTTCGATCAGATACGTGCGGTATTGCACGGATCAGGATCGGACGGATAATACTAGCCGGCTTTGGTTTAAGCCGGATCCTAGTATAGTACAGTGTAGATTTTGTCTCATTGCATTTGTATTTCGGTCGGAATATAAATGCGGGTGTGTATACACAGTATCGGGGTTTTCCTGTAATTTATTACGGGACCAGTTTTCTGGAGTTGCCAGTTTGCTTTTCGTTTCGGCCATATTTCTTTGTATCCTTCATTGGCCGAAGATTGGTGGAGGAGGGCTTATTTGCATTTGTGCAAATAAGCAATTTGGAAGGGGGTCTTTGCATATTGATGGTCTCATGATGGAGGACCATTCCTTGACTTTCCATGGTTCATGATTGCTTGACTTTGTGAGCAATCATGGTTGGTGATGATGGTTGATTTGGAGTGAGGTTTATTTGTGTGATCATTACTTTTCATGATCATTTCTCTCTCTCTCTCTTGTGATTGCTCCCCCTTGAGATAATCACTCACTCATTTTTGTTTCTCTCTCCCATTCTAAGCCTTGGCCGGCCATGCATATGGTGGGCTGCCCATTTTTTTGTGGTGTGGGATTTTGGTTCTCTTGTGTTCTAAAATCCCCAAGTTCTTCTACAAAGTTCATGTATCATCCCTCCACCAAAATGGCAACCTCCACGAACCCCAAAATGAGACATGGTTCTACACTATATTCTACAGCAAATCTTGGGCACGTCGACTCGCCAGCTTCGTGCCCGAGTTGCCTCGGACCAGAGGTGGGAGCCTGTAAAAGAAGCAGGCGACGTGGTGCCCTTCCGGCAAGGAGGTGGAGATCGGACATTCCGCGGGAGATCGGGACGATGGCGAGAAGACCGGAGGACACGGATCGCTCGGTATATCTCTCTTCCCCATCTTGTAGATAGCTAGGACTAGTTTAATGGTACGATCCGGGTATATAGTGCGCGGTGGTGCCGGTTTGAAAAATTAAAGTTAAGCATCGCTTCCGCATTCCGGCGTCGGATCGACGGCCGGGGCGCCGCCGTGCACTCACAGTGGTATCAGAGCCTCGCCATTAACATAGTCTAGATTTGTCTAATGTGTTTTGCATTTCCGATTGAACAAATGTTCCAAAACCGTGTTTTTCAAAACAACAGTTTTCTGTCGAAATTGTTTTGTCTCGAAAATTTTTTCAGGTAGTTTCAGAATACTGTGCAAGAAATTATAAGACATCTGGGAAATTTTGGTAGAGTGATACTGTAGAACCGCCGCGGAACCGCGGCCAAATCCCCCTTTGCGCCGCGGTTCCGCCGCAGTTCAGTGATTTCACTGCACCAATTTTTTACAGAGGCCTTTTTGGATGAAAATAGGGGTTTTGGAATATTAATTTTGGGCCCAGAATTTCTTTAACTGCTACAGTAATGCTTGGGGGCCCACTTGGTAAAATTTGATCGATCGGATATTTTAAACACATTAGTTCACAGTATTTACATTATATCTGCGACCGTGAATGTCACTTGATCGGTAAATCCTGTCTAACTGCTATAGCCCGGTTAGACGGATTTGCGAACGTGACTTTCACGTTGATGTTCTGTGTATTGTTGTGATGTTGCGGATTGGTCGTGGGGGATAGCCTGGTTGCAATGTTAGTACAATTTTTGTTGTATTATGTACATTTGATATTGCGGGGCGAGCGTCCGACATGTGGACTGCCGTCACTGCCTGTTTGTATTATTATTTTGGGGCACGACCAGGTTGCGGTCGATGTACCCGTTGTATGTATATTTTACTTTCTGTACTAGGATTGCCCCGCGGAGGGGTGCACGGATAGCCGGGTTCTAGAGGGCAACGGGCCCGCATCTCATGGCATTGAGACGGAGGGGGATTCACTCTAGAATTGGCGGGCTATTCGCCGCACTCGTAGGGGGTACAGGTTGACCCAGGAGGGGTGCCCAAGTTACCGGATTCCGTGAAGTGCTGGGTGGTCCATTCACGTTGCTGAAGGGGGCTGCCTCGCTTCAGGTTTTGGTGGGTAACTTGCCGCGCCCGTAGGGGTCTAGGATTTTCATTGCACAGGCTATCCACACGACTAGGGGAACGTCGGGTTTCAGCGGCTCTGTGAAACCCGGGGATCCCAGATATCTGTATTGTTCTGTGATGCTGTACATTTCTGTGATGTTGCATTTTATCACGCCTTGAGCAAAATATTATATATTGATATATATATACTAGTAGATGTTGTATATGTTTTGCATCCGCGCTAGTCCAGTCCCCGCTCTGTCGTTAGTTAGCTAACCTAACGGGTAATGACGGGACCCAGTGGCGAATGCGGATGGCATATACGTACATCAGTATATTTTCGTTCTTTATTGGTGTGATCAATTGATGGGACTGCGTTGATTCGGATCAATGCAAGTTAAAAACAAACCTAATCTGATGTTGTTGGAACTTTTTTTTTTCAAAAAGCTGTTATTGCAAGGACGTTCTCTTTTGTTTTGCACAGTGGTATTCAGTTGGAATATCCTGCTCCTCAGTCGACGAGGCAAGGGCCGAGATCCCTTCACTGGGAGTGACCCCTTGGACAAAAGTTTGTGTCAGGGCAATAACTTCACTATAGCCGATTACTTTTGCTTTGCATCGTGGTATTCAGTTGGAATATCCTGCACCTCATTCTACGGGGAAAGAGTCGAGATCCCTTCACCGGGAGTGACCTCTTTAGCAAAGGTTTTCGTCACTATATTTTTATAAAGCTATCCGGTTCCTTCAACGATATCAAGTTCATTATGTTAAAGGTTTTCGCCAGAAACCATTCGTAGCCCTCCATCATTTCAGTTAAATATTCGGTAGTATTCAAGCTATGTATTTTGACCTCACGCCAAGGTATAGTGTTTGGTAGCTGCCGGGTATTTATCTGTTGCATAGATAGATGCATTGGTTTGGGACAGTCGTACTACTATTTTGGCCTACGTCAAGGGTATGTACGGGTGGGTTCAAATTAACCTGGACAATGATGGGTAGAACTTGACATGTGACTTATGATATTTTGACCTCACGCCAAGGTCATAAGAGCATGGGGCAAAAATCACATCGGGAGTTTCAAAAGAAACTGAAACTTGCCAGATATGCGCATACCTTCTGGAGTATGATAGCATGAGCGGATTCCGTCACGTTATCATGCGGTGATAGTTGGATCCCGATTCCCACTGATGAGTTGGTTTACTCTTCGGGTGATCCCGACTAATTCTTCTTTCAGGTTTGGAGGAGAATTTGACGGTACAGTGGGAGGTTTCCAGATTAGATAAATTGGCAACCATTCTGATCTAGGTTAGAGTGCACGCTGAGTGTTTCTTTTCTCTCTCTCTTTGGCAGCGACCATTGACCCGACCCTAAGACTATGACTCAGTGACCAAAATTAACCGAACCTTCTTAACACTTTGTTTTTGGATTGTCAGAGTTGCACACCTCATTGCCACTCCTACTTTTACCCTTTTCTCCAGGACACCCCGTATTACTACGAACGTCCACTTCCATTAGACAAAACCATCGTATGGTTATATACGAACTCGAAGGGATTTATTCGAGGATGGTTTCCGGTTCTGGAGAAAACGGATAGGATTATTCAGTTGTCTTTTCCTTTTACCTTCTCTCAAGTTGTGAGTACTCCTTGGTTTAGGAGATAGTACACCTATTACGCAAATTGGATAGTCTTCTTCCAAACCATAGGCAGGTGCCGAACGGTAGGGAATGAAGAAAACCAATTAATCTAAACGGTGTACAGAAGGTATTATGTAAAGACAAAGAAAGGGATTAAAAGGAGGGCAAAGTAAATTGCGACTGCTATTCACGACCAAACCAAGTATTTCATTACCACTCCCACTTCACCTTTGTATTTCTCCAGAACACTCCGTATCACTAAGAAGATCCATAGTTTATTGGATATTCCATCGTATGGTTATATACGAACTCGAAAGGAACTTGTTCCAGTTCGGGGATGGATTCTGGTTCAGGAGAAATAGGAATAAGGCTTATTCAGGTGTCTTTTATCTTCACCTTCTCTCGCATTGCGAGTGTTCCTAGGATTGGGACAATATGCCCATTATGCTTATTGGATAGTCTTCTTCCAAACCATAGGCTGGTGCCGAACGGTAAGGAAGGAAGAAAACCATTTGGCCTAAAAGGGTGTGCAGAAGGTAATGACTAAAAACATATAAAGGGATTTGGAGAGGTGGCAAAGAAATATACGGTTATAGTTGTGAATCTGGATAATGGAAGAGGCATTACTAGGAATACCAGGATACCCCAACGAAACATTTCAATGTTTCAGTTTCACTGTGTACTGTTAAAGGAAAACTGATTTCCCAATTAGTCCTTAGTCCAGGGTATGTATTTACCAGGTATGATTCTTACATCTCTATGGTTTTGCAGATGATGAGGGGGAGTAGGTTATTGGGAATTGGGTGATCATCCTCATTATATCGGGATTCGTTGAAATCAGTGATATTTGAGGAAATCACCTGGGCTGTTTGCCGGTGGGCAAATATTTGGTTTTGAATATCCGTTATAATGCACCAATTTCAAATTGATATATCTGTACGTCTATTTTTATAGAGTGAGATATACCTTTTTGAAATTATGTCGATGACATTTACCTATATCAGTTGATGGTTAGGTAAGGAGCATTAAACAGCGGTGTAATCCTTCTTAACCATAAGTACAGTTTTCAACCTACGACACACAGTGAATGAGTAATCAGACTCAAGGGACTTCTACAGAGTATTGTATGTTGTCCAGGGTCCATCAGGACAGAGGGGTTGGTCCTCGTACTATATTCGGTTTACTTATGACTTCTCTAGTTTTTTGGCAGGTGTTTCGTGGAAACACAGGGTCCGAATTTTGAGAAGTTATAGGTATTTGAATAGAGTAGAGAACCAGGTGTAGCAAGTACCGGGATTCTTCAAAGTGATCGAAGATATAGATACTTATGTATGGTATTCAGTTGATAGTAATGATTAAGAGAACTTGCTTCTCTTTCAGGTTACTCATAATTGAAAGCATTCCTAAGTTGAGTAACGCTGATCGGCCTTCTTCCATTTAGCTGACATGCACTGGAGACAGCTGCATGATTTGAATCTGGTTCAATTAAATCAGTGCCTCTGTTCCTATATTGGATATAGAACAGTTCATATCTTAACGATGTTAAGGTACGGGGAGTTGTCCGGCCTATGCTTAAAACCAGACTCTGGATAACTCAAGGCATGTTTCTGTAATGGCTGTTTGTGGGTTGACCCAGGCTATGACGAGGGTTGACTTTCTACCATCTGGAAGATCAATAGTGATATTGTTCTAGACTCCCCACAGTTTTAAATAAAAATGGATTTTTTCAGAAAACAGTAGTGGGAGTATGGTAGAACTGGAAGGGATTCCAGAACCACAAACGATTACTGAAGATTTGATAGGAACCTAAAGATTCAATCTGGTTTGACAATCCATTAGCCACTCCGCAGATACGGTGGGTAACCTCAGGCACCCGAGAGGTACTCCGGTAGCCTCAAGGACGGTGACAGGGAGGTTCTTGTTTACCCAGACTTTCCATTACTGTTGTTCCAGGCTGTGAGACCCGGCAGGAGGATGAGTATAGCGTCATTCTGAACTAGCTTTAGAAGTGTACGTCTATATGACTCTGCCAGAGGGTTGTCGTAGTCAGTGGGAGCAGCGGAAGCATTAATGGACAAGTGGCTTATGTCTATTTATAGACTAAAGCAGATATAGCGGAGATAGATCATCTATTTCTGACGTGACAGTCATAGGTTTGACTTCATCAGAATAGGGGATGGATCTGTTAAGAAGGTAGTAGGGTGTGATGTCCTAGTATTTGGATGACATACACAGAGTAGGAAGTGATATTCCTATACTACGATCGGTTATACTTTGGTCGTCACACAATGGTTTCTCCACATGGGACTTGGACATTATATCAGACATACTGGTTACTAGATCTATGGTTTTAGATCTAGATTTGGGTGGTTTCCCAATTAAGGGTACTTAGACAGCATTCTAAGAGTATTTAGAATGGACGACTCCTGGCACGGTAGTGTACCTGCAGGTGATGGAGTCACCCTCTCTAAAGGTGTCTTACAGACTAAAGGGGAGAGGGATGTGCATGATTGGAAGATCACTTGCTTAGGCAACTGAGTCAATCATGAGATGTGAAGTACCACACCAGATGTTGTTCTTGCAGTAGATGCAATAAGTTGATATTGATCCAATCCTGGAGAAACAATCGGAAGCAGCTTTAGAACATAAGTGGATGTTCTAGGGATATGATAAAGACAGCCTCGTTCAGGAGACAGTTATCATTCCAGGCTTCCAAGGTGACCTGGACGACAGGAAGGTTGTCAGAGTTATAGTTTTCTTTCTGACGAGGGGCGGTATTTTGGACAGGTGGTCCAAGGGGATACTGAGGGAGGCATGGCGCAGGATACTGATTGAGTTCAGTTAACGATACAGTCTAAGAAGTTTGGATTTGGAGTTCATTTATGAGCTAGGTCCCATCAGACATCCAGACATTCTAAGACATGTATTGCTCATTTCGGGAGATGGCTTTCTCTGCGAACTTGAGATATAGAGAGACATAGAAAGAAACATCAAAGCGGATCCACTCACTGAGGCTATTCCTCGAATGCAATAGTTTCGCAAATGAGTTTTGTGAGACTGACAAGTAGAGGAGTTGGGTTTCGGTATCACACGGGCTGTGAGTATACGACATCGCAATAATTAGCCTTGAGTGCAAGTGGGAGATTGTTGGAGATAGTGCCCTCAGAGTCAATTATTGGATCACAGGCACGTGATTGCAATGATTGAGGGAGGACCTATCCCGGTAGGACAGTCTTACTCAAGATGATAGTATGCTATCTGGTTTATCTTTATCATCGTGTACTGCTTTAGGTGACCTGACATGTCGCTATTACACGTTGATAGAGCCCCTAGGATTCTTGCTTGACTGCCAGCAGTATGAGGGTGATCATATACGTGGGAGCTGGTAGTCTATAAGCACATCCTTAAAAGGTCCCTAGTCGTGGGAGTTTCGAGACAGGGCATCGATACTCCAGAGTAGACTAGTGTATACAGTCGAGACCCCGACGAGGGGCGGTGGCCGGTCTCACAAGCCACTGGTGTCAGTTGGTTCACCTAAGATGTATACAGGTGCTCATTGGGTTATGAGTACACCGGACAGGACTCGCCGGGAACATGCTAGTTGGTCTTATACCTGACGTCAGATAGCAGTTCCCTGGTGACATGTGTACAGGTTAGTTCATCGACCTGGGGATCGTCATTTGTCTCGTGTGAGTTCCCACTGTACTTTGATTACTACCCTACCACGCTCAAAGGAGACGTGCAAACAGGTTTTAGTTGGGTACAGTCCCGAGCCACATAGAGGCAGTGAGCGGATCTTCAGGGGTTCGTCTCTCCCGGTATTGGGGGTGAGGTCAC
This sequence comes from Agapanthus africanus, assembly GCA_030015575.1. Classification (NCBI taxonomy): domain Eukaryota; kingdom Viridiplantae; phylum Streptophyta; class Magnoliopsida; order Asparagales; family Amaryllidaceae; genus Agapanthus; species Agapanthus africanus. The sequence goes on from CM057347.1 coordinate 401,653,740, forward strand.
GCTGTGTCTAGGAGAGCCATTACACAAAGCCCTCGGCCGAGGCAGGAGATTTACTGGTAGGTATTCCAGTAGTATCTCAGGGTGTTCTGGGCTACACTCCGACACGACTTGTACCGCTTTTGGGGGTCTGACTTTTACCAACCCCCTAGGCCCGCCATGCGATGCTCATAGACGAACGGACCGGACTGTACGGATATTGTCACTGACAGGCTCAGTAGGGTGTCAGGATGAGTTCGCTCATCGACGTCCCTTTTGGTCAATATCTGGTAGCCCGTCACGTATTGGCTTATACCTTTGACGTGCTAATGGTTAAATCCACAACCAAGGTGTTGACGAGTCTTTAGAGTCCCCCACATTCAATTGCTCAAGTTTTCGGGCGAAACGCTGTAGAGGCCGTATGGAGATATGGCAGGGTTCGATCAGATACGTGCGGCATTGCACGGATCAGGATCGGACGGATAATACTAGCTGGCTTTGGTTTAAGCCGGATCCTAGTATAGTACAGTGTATATTTTGTCTCATTGCATTTGTATTTCGGTCGGAATATAAATACGGGTGTGTATACACAGTATCGGAGTTTTCCTGTAATTTATTACGGGACCAGTTTTCCGGAGTTGCCAGTTTGCTTTTCGTTTCGGCCATATTTCTTTGTATCCTTCATTGGCCGAAAATTGGTGGAGGAGGGCTTATTTGCATTTGTGCAAATAAGCAATTTGGAAAGGGGTCTTTGCATATTGATGGTCTCATGATGGAGGACCATTCCTTGACTTTCCATGGTTCATGATCGCTTGACTTTGTGAGCAATCATGGTTGGTGATGATGGTTGATTTGTAGTGAGGTTTATTTGTGTGATCATTACTTTTCATGATCATTTTTCTCTCTCTCTCTTGTGATTGCTCTCCCCTTGAGATAATCACTCACTCATTTTTGTTTCTCTCTCCCATTCTAAGCCTTAGCCGGCCATGCATATGGTGGGCTGCCCATTTTTTTGTGGTGTGGGATTTTGGTTCTCTTGTGTTCTAAAATCCCCAAGTTCCTCTACAAAGTTCATGTATCATCCCTCCACCAAAATGGCAACCTCCACGAACCCCAAAATGAGACATGGTTCTACACTATATTCTACAGCAAATCTTGGGCACGTCGACTCGCCAGCTTCGTGCCCGAGTTGCTTCGGACCAGAGGTGGGAGCCCGTAAAAGAAGCAGGCGACGTGGTGCCCTTCTGGCGAGGAGGTGGAGATCGGACATTCCGCGGGAGATCGGGACGATGGCGAGAAGACCGGAGGACACGGATCGCTCGGTATATCTCTCTTCCCCATCTTGTAGATAGCTAGGACTAGTTTAATGGCACGATCCGGGTATATAGTGCGCGGTGGTGCCGGTTTGAAAAATTAAAGTTAAGCATCGTTTTCGCATTCCGGCGTCGGATCGACGGCCGGGGCGCCGCCGTGCACTCACAAAGAGCTCAAAATGGCTAAGGCTTGAACTCCACTCAAGCAAGCATAGAATGGCTCCTCATATTATCTCACTTATTGAAGCATACCATTTTCATCAAATAAAAAATGGAACCATGCTTCAATAATGAGTCAAGAGTAATAAAAAAATGAATAAGCCATGCTATGCACCGTACCACAAAAGTCTCATCATTTTTCCACCTCATTTTCTATTTTCACAAAATAGAAAATCTAACCATGCTTCATATATATATATATATATTAAGAAAACATTTAGTGAGCATAATATTAGTTATCATATAATTATATCAAATATAAATATATATCAAATTATTAAATCAACACTTGATTTAATAATTCGGTTATATCACATATAATCGACTAATATCATTTATCTGTATATTACATTATCAAATCAACACTTGATTCAATAATCCGGTTATATCATATATAACCTAACCGATAACAAATAACTGCCAAATTAGAATACGGCATCACATACTCATATTTAATCTGGCCCCCGCACATATCAGCATATGTGCCCTAGTTCGTTTCGCCTGAACTAGAAAACTTCTGTGTGGGACTCTAAAGATCCGTCAATACGCCAGCAGCAGGTAATGATCATATCAGTTACCCACAAACCGTCAACGGTACTAACTGGATATAACGGCTATCCAGGTATTGAGCGAATAGAAGATCAACAAGCAAGCTTGTCTAAACTCCCATGAAGCCTATAAGTAACACTTACCATATAGTCCGGTCTCTTCGTCTGATATGTCGCATATCGAGTCTGGGGGTGGAATCGTCAGACCCTAATAACTTGATAAGTCATGCCGATGTGTAGCCTATAATAGTACGAGAAACTACTGATAACTCTTACCAGTAAATCTCATCAACAACCCTGGCCAGGGACTTCCTGTTATAGCCAATCAAGCAAAGCGCAATATCAACTCTCTATACCGGGAGAGACGAAACCCCTCTTATTGCTCATTGCCTCCATGTAACTCGGGACTGTACCCAAAATCCACCTGTCTGCAAGACTCCTTTGAGCCGTGGTAGGAAGGAAATTAAAGCACAGTGGGAGCCACACAAAACTCTATGACGATCTCGGGTCTACAGACCAACCTATACTAGCGTCACTAGAGAACTGCTATCTGGCGATAGGTATAGTACCATCTAGGAGTTTTCGGCGAGTCCTGTTCGGTGTACCCATTCTCTAATGAACACATGTGTATAATCTTTGATGTCAAATACCAATGGTTATGAGATCAACCATCGCCCCATATAGGGTCAAGAAACGTACACACTAGTCTACTCTGGAATATCGATGCCCTATCTCGATACTCTCTCGACTAGGAACTGTTAAAGGATGTGCTTGTAAACTACACAAGTCCCAGTAGTATGATCTGCATCATAGTCCTGGTAGTCAAGCAAACATCTTAAGGGCTTTATCAATATGTATTAGAGAGACAATATAATAATAAAAGTGTACATGTTAAGATAAAGAGCAACTAGATAGTATACTATCACGTCGACAAAGAAAGTCCTCTATATATATGTCCAAGCGTCCACTATATCATACAATAATGGCCTCTAAGGCATACATATTCCTAACAATCTCCCACTTGCACTAAGACCAGTTGTTGAAGTATCTCATACCCAACATTCTAAAATGTCTCTCAAACTGTGTCTGGGGGTGGGCCTTTATGAGTGGATCCGTTGTGTTATCCTTCGTATCAACTCTCCTGATTTCGATCTCCCAACGATCTACTATCTCTCTGATCAGGTGATACTGTTTAAGAATATGTCTGGATCACTGATGGGACCAGGATTCCTTGGCCAAACCCACAGCTCCATTGTTATCACAATCACAGGTATTGGATGTTCAATGGATGGAACCACACCAAGTTCAGTTATGAACTTCTTCATCCAGACAGCCTCTTTAGCAGCATCGTTGGTAGCGATGTATTCAGCCTCCATCGTTGAGTCTGCTACGGTATCTTGTTTGGATCTCTTCCAACATACCACCCCTCTATTGAGGGTGAAGACAAAACCCGAGACCGACTTACTGTCGTTCTTATCACTCTGGAAGCTCGAATCGGTAAAGGACTCTACCTGGAGTTCACCGTTACCATACACCATGAATATCTCTTTAGTCCTTCTCAACTACTTAAGAATGTTTTTCACAGCTGTTCAGTGTTTCTCCCCTGAATCTGATTAATACCTACTCACTACACCTAGTGAGTAAGCTACATCTGGTCTGGTACATAATACCGCATACATGATAGACCCGATTGCCGAAGCATAGGGTATCCTTGCATCAGTCTTTGGATACATCTCTTTGGAAAGAGTGATTCATGAACAAGTGGGTAAATTACCACGCTTAGAATCTTCCATACTAAACCTCTTTAGTATGGTGTCTATGTATCAGGATTGGGACAATCCCAACACCCGTTTAGATCTATCTCTATAGATCTTTATCCCCAAGATGTAGGAGGTATCATCTAGATCTTTCATGGAGAACTTGTGTGATAAGAAGAGCTTTACCGAGTATAGCATAGGAATATTGTTTCCTATCAAGAGTATGTCATCCACGTACAATACGAGGAAGACAACCTTATTCTCTACAACTTTCTTGTATATACATGGTTCATATACATTTTTGATGAAGTCAAACTCTTTAATAGCTTCATCAAAACAGATGTTCCAGCTCCACGATACCTGCTTTAATCCGTAGATTGATTTAAGCAGCCTGCACACGCTTTCGCTGCTCCCACTGTCTATGAAGCCCTCTGGTTGTGTCATGTACACGCTCGTTTCTAAATCACCATTTAGAAAAACGGTCTTGATGTCCATCTGCAAGATTTCGTAGTCATGATATGCAGCAACGGCAAGTAGGATCCTGATGGACTTAAGCACATAAACAGGAGAAAAGGTTTCATCATAGTCGACACCTGGTCGTTGACAAAAACCTTTTGCTACAAGTCTAGCTTTGAAGGTCTTAACCTTTCCATTTACACCAATTTTCTTCTTAAAGATCCACTTGCTCCCGATGGGTTTTACCCCTTCAGGAGCAACTTTTAAAGTCCATACTTTGTTGGTGTACATGGATTCCATCTCAGATTGCATAGCATCCAGTCATTTCACAGAGTCTCCACTTGTGATGGCTTGCTCGAAACTAGTTGGGTCATCATCTTCCATGATGCAATCCTCGCTCCCACCGTCTATGAGAAAACCGTAGTATCTCTCAGGTGGATGAGAAACCCTACTAGATCTGCGGAGTGGCTTAGGTTCGTCGGGGACTATTGAATCCTCCGGTTCTACCAAATCGTTAGTTATAGTTTGTGTAGTTGGAACTTCTTCCAGTTCTACCTCATTACCACTAATTTCTTTCACAAGAAATTCCTTTTCTAAAAAGGTGGCATGTTGAGAAATAAACACTTTTTGTTCCTCGGTATGGTAGAAAATATATCCATATGAATCCTTTGGATATCCCATAAACTTGCTCAAAATAGACCTTACCTCGAGCTTGTCCGGATTTTGCTTTTTAATATAGGCCGGACAACCCCATATCTTAACTCGTTTAAGAGACGGTCTCTTCCCATTCCATATCTCATATAAAGTGGTAGGCACGGATTTGGTCGGAACTCTATTCAATAGGTATACAACTATCTCAAGTGCATAACCCCAAAAGGAAATAGGCAACTCAGCATTACTCATTATAGAGCGCACTAAATCTAATAGGGTGCGATTTCTCCGCTCCACAACTCCATTATGCTATGGTGTATACGGAGGAGTAAACTGAGAGAGAATCCCATTCTCTTTTAAGTAGTCTCTGAATTCCGTGCTCAAGTATTCTCCTTCCCGATCAAATCGAAGGATTTTAATACTTTTACCCGTCTGGTTCTCAACTTTGTACTTATATTCCTTGAATTTCTCAAAAGATTCAGATTTGTGTTTCATCAGGAACGCATGTCCGTATCTTGAGAGATCATCGGTGAATGTAATAAAATACGAGGAACCATCCTGGCATGCGTAGACATAGGACCGGTCTCAAGAGTTCAGTAGCTCTTTCTCCGTGTCCAGTAAACAGAGTTTTGGTCATCTTACCTTTGAGACATGACTGGCAAGTTTCATAAGATGTAAATTCGAACGGATTCAAATATCCATTCTTATGCAACTTAGCCAGTCTTTTCGCATTGATATGACCTAGTCTACAATGCCACAAGAAAACTTCGTTTATTTCTAAACTATTCCTCTTGTGTGTGTTCTGTATACTTAGAACTGTTTTGTGATTTAGAACGTATATACCGTTATACAACGTACCATACCCAATCAACACTTGATTTAGGAAAACATTCACAATATTTTTAGTACGAAATAACAGTCACTCAGAATCATTGTGTTGCCACTTGATAATACAAGGTGATATTCGCCAATTGTTTTGGCTGCAACAATTGCACCATTCCCTTCTCTGAGGGACATATCACCTTTTCCCAGATCTCTATCTCTATTTAATTCATGTAACAAAGTGCATACGTGGGATCCTGATCCGGTATCCAATACCCAGGACGTGGAGCAAACTGAGAAACAGTTCTTGGTAACGAACACACCCGAAGAAAATACATCAGCATGCTCCTTCTTCGTTTTGGGTGGCGTGGGAATCCGGGTATTCTACTATTCCTTGCTCAGACTTATGACAGTCATAAGATAGAGCGGAACCTAGCCCAGTATAATAAGTGGGTTCGGTCAATACATCCATATTATTATCTTGATTAAGGCATGTCATTGGTCGCTACCAGGAGAGAGAGAGAAGGATAATCACTTTGCGTGTGCTCTTTGCAAGATTAGATTGGTTATTATCTTATCTAATTAGGATGTCTCCCACTGCTTTTATCAAATCTTCCTTCAAACCCTAAAATGTAAGATTAGCCGGGATTAATTACACCCTGCAAGTTCGCTAATCATTCGGCCAGACAGGTATTGGTACTCCGAGGGAGTCTCCCCATGCTTTCGCATGGAACTAATTAAATAACATCATTTCCGCAGGGGTATAACCCCATTAATATCTTTCTTAGACACCTTCTTGATCAACTAATTGTAAAGTGGAAAACTCTCTCAGGAGTAACTCTTACTCGCAGTGGATATCGGAATCCAACTATCATATAGAAAGTATGCAATCTCATTGCAAATTTTAACACTTGAAATTCCCAATATTGTTTTTACCCCTAACTTCCTATGATCTTGACGGAGGCCAATAAACCATAGGCCACTAGTCAAGTTCAATCCGTTCATTTCTTGATTGAATTAAATCCAACCGCACGACCCTTGACAAGGTGAACAAGACCGTACGACTACCCTAATCTAATCGCATCATATACGATAGATAAGCACTAATCAGCTACTGCACACTACGCCTTGACGGAGGCCAACAAACTCAGCACGAATACTAAATAGTAATTATCTGAAATAACGGAGGGCTACAGCTGTTTTTGATGAAGACCTTTAACGTAATGAACTTGATATCATTGTAGAATTTAGTGATTTGAAAAGGAGTGTTTTTTTGTAAATTTTGCTAGTTTTGCTAAAGAGGTCACTCCCGGTGAAGGGATCTCGGCTCTTTCCTCATCGAATGAGGTGCTGGATATTTATCAAGGAATACCACTATGCAAAACAAGAACTAAAGAAGCTATTAAAACAAAACCGAGTGAGTTATAGCATTTGCTAGTTTTGCTAAAGAGGTCACTCCCGGTGAAGGGATCTCGGCTCTTTCCTCATCGAATGAGGTGCTGGATATTCATCAAGGAATACCACTAAGCAAAGCAAGAACTAGAGCTACCTTTTTAAAATTTCGATTCTACAACATCTTTAGATTTCTTTTCTTTTCATTAATCTCATTAATGAAGTCCCATCATTTATGTTTCCCTAAACATCACAGAAAAGAATCGAAAATAGAACGTACGCTTATGTCATCCGCATTTACCACAGCGCCCCGTCATGCACCATTAGGTTACTTAACTAACGGCAGAGCGGGGGCTGGACTAGCACGGGTGTAAAACATAAGCAACGTTTATTATATATATATATATATATATATATATATATATATAGCATTCGTCTCACGCAGTTATATGATCACATCACAAAACCAAGTAGCAGAAGTCAACATGTGAAATATTGGATATACTAGGAGGTCCGTGTTTTAAATTAAGCCAATAATGAAAAACATGGATTCCACGGTCGTGATGAATAACCAAACCCATATCCCTAGACCCCTACGAGAGCAGCAAGCAACCCTACCAATTCTAGAGTTAGGAGACCCGGTCTCGACTCCTCGAGATGGTCTCCCACTGGACTCTAGAACCCGGTTACTTGTGCTTCCCGCCTTAGTTCTATCCTAATGCGGAAATGTAAATAATATATATCAATGGTGATATCATCCTCAACCCGGAAGTGTCCCAATAAAAGAATATTATATATAAATTTTACATGAATGAAAATTGAAAAACTCCCATCTCACGCAAAAACCCCCGACTATTCATTCACGACGATCCAATATAACATATCACAGCAACACATAACATCACATGTCATCAACGTAAGTAAATATGCGTATCCCAAATTCCGTTGACATATAGCAACGAGATCGGAAATACACCACATATTACACTTACGGTCCCAGAAAAGAAATGAAAAACTACAATATTTAAAATCCGCAAATACCTTAGACATCATAAACCCGGAATATCTCATATTCCGAATTTCATGCCTAACTTATAAACCTTGCATCTTAGTCTCAAATTGAAAACTCTTTTCAATAAGCAGCCGGATAATTCAACAATATTCCTGACTAAGTGATCGCGTACAATACGCGATTGCGACGAAGTTTTGATCCGAATCGAAACTCCATGGAAATCGATCAACCGAGACTAAAACGCTAGATTTATAAAATACTAACTAGTTTTCATAAAACTAATTATTGTGGATTCCAAATATTGTAACACATATCATCATAATTTATACGACGCTAAATATTTCGATCGATTCCTCAAACACCCACAAATCACAGAGACCTCAACAACCTGAGTCTCATTAAAATCATCCAGAAAGTGCCAAATACAACAATGGAGCGGCACAAGAAAAACTAACCCAAAACACCCCAAACATGCGGCGGAACCGCAACCAAACTAGGGTTTGGGCCGCGGTTCCACGGCGCTTTGAGGGAGTTAGGGCTTCGAATTTCTTGGGGCTCTATTAAAAACCCGCACAATTTTCTGCATATTTTTAATCACGAAAATTTTAACTTTTGAAAAATTGACAGAAACTTGAGAACATCCGGCTTCGAAAATTCGATCGAACAATTTAACATCGTAAAGACCTTCCCTAATGTTCAAGCTTGGCTCTGATACCATGAAAGTCCACCCTAGCACCATTATGAGGTTTAAACGGGCATCAAGCATGCAATTTAAAAAATTTCTAGGTGCTAAGCTAGACTAACTAAGGATCAAATTAGAATATTAGGGTTAACTATGATGATATCACAAAAACTAGATAAGAGAAGGATGCTACAACCTTTGTAGACCGTGTCCTTCTCTTCTAAAGCTCTGTGTAGTAGTCCACGCGACTCCACTAGGCTCCACTTGAAATTGGATCGAGCTTCCTTTGCGATCTTCGTGCCGAAGATGATCCATCCGAAGCCCCGCTAATCCAAACTACCTCTTCATTAAACTCTTTAGTGAAGGAAACACACTACACTTGAGTGCTAATCAAGTGTAGAATGGTGAAGTAGGGGTTCTAAGCTCACTAGGATTTATCTCAAAACTCTATGATTCACATCTCATGTGAGGGTTATGGTTTTGTAGAAGAGGAAGAAGAAGATGGAGAAAAAATGGGGAGAGCTCAAAATGACTAAGGCATGAACTCCACTCAAGCAAGCATAGAATGGCTCCTCATATTATCTCACTTATTGAAGCATACCAATTTCATCAAATAAAAAATAGAACCATGCTTCAATAGTGAGTCAAGAGTAATAAAAAAATGAATAAGCCATGCTATGCACCATATCATAAAAGTCTCCCCATTTTTCTACCTCATTTTCTATTTTCACAAAATAGAAAATCTAACCATGCTTCATAATATATATATATATATGTATATATATATATATATATGTATATTAAGAAAACAATTAGTGAGCATAATTGTCACGACCCGAAGGTACGGAACGTAACCGGCACTTAAATTACGAAGCGTCTAGAGGCGCAACATAATCTAAGTAAGCCGAAGTCCAGAAATCTAAACCATATAAAAGAAGAAGTAAATGAAAATAAAAGAAGAAGTAAATGAAAACATATAGGAAAACAAGTTTAAAAGCAACATCAAATTTTCTCAAAAATTTCGGCAGAGTCTCCTCTGTAAAAACTGGCCCCAAACGAGTACAAACAAGTATAATATATACAAACAATAAAAAGGCATCCCCAAGCGGGAGCTAGCTCTACGCCAACAGGCGGAAACAACCACACCATGCATAGTAATATACAACGCCAAAGGGCGAGGCTCAAAACTCAAAAGAAAACAAATCCACCAGATACTATAATAATACAAGCGCGACTCTAAGGTCGAAATAAATAACCGGTCCTTTAAACTTATCAAGTAATACAAGTTTGGTTGATGGAGCTTACTAGATACCAATGAAATAATAAAAGTACAACGGTGGTCCTGATACAAGTGAACCAACCTATCGTGCAAATCACCCTGAATGAAAAGATGTGCCAGCAAGCTGCCAAGGAAAACTGTACATCGAACCTGTAATAAAATTTGGCACAACGGGGGTGAGTTGCCAACTCGTGAGTAGAAGACATCTACGAAAAGAAATCGAATGCACGACGCTGTCCTAGGTCATAATAATATACTAATATATTACTAGTCATCTAGTAATGGCAGGGTAATAAACTACGTGTAAGTGCAAATGCTCCGTGCTCGTGTCAGTGCCTCAAATAGTAATATGTCCTGTGAATGAGTATGCATGCACCATGAATGTAAAACAATCAATCCTGAAATCTGGATATATTTGTATAAGAAATCTTTAACTTTTATCCTGGTAAAATTTGTATAGAAATCTGAAACATCATCGATGAAATCCATGGAAATCCGTGTCAAGTATCGACACAAAACATGTAAATCTCAAGTCTCAATACCTCATAGTCTCAATATCTCATAGTCTCAATATCTCGGGCTCCGTCAGTCCGGATCAATCCATATCATCAAATCTCACGACAACGGTCGGTATCCTCCGGATATCCACCGCGCCAGACATCTCCGGTAGGTAGTTTTCCCCTGCCAGGCTCATCGTCTACAACTCGATCTTCTTGCCCCGGGGTACCATATCGGGCCCACCATATACCCGAGACGGTTCATCCACTCCTCGAATCGGGTCTCGAAATCCAACAGAAAACATGAAATCTCATGGTGGACGACACATACGTCACGAGAAAACCGCAACTTATATTTTAAAAAGAGAGGAGGAGAGAGAAAAGTTTTTATATATATTCTTGCGGTTTTCCCCAAAATCCAGAAATCTCATAGAAATCCAAAATCCCAAAATCATGAGTAAGTAAATGATAAGTGTCGGCATAAGCCCCACAATACTGCATGATAACATGAAAATGTGAATGCATGAAATGTCTAAGTAATAAATGCAATGTCTAGACTAACACCTTAGAGTAATCACAATATTATATTGATCTAGTCTTTAGCTGATTCTATCAATAAAAGATAATATGTTCTAAAGTGTACGTGGCATGGCAATTACCGATGATGATGTGTGTGAGCCGACAAATAAGTGTACGTGGAATATGCGCATCATCGGTAATGGTGCTGGTGTCCTAACAGACAGAGTTTCATACTGACTAAGGAAACATATGTATGAACATGCAACTTGCTGATTACAATCCGAAAGTAAAGATGAAAGTGTACGTCCAACTACTACTATCTGACTCGAGTCTAAACTAGTATCTATCTAACCTACTGAGGAACGAAACTAAAGGAACTAGTCGAAAGGAAAATAAGAATCCACCTACAGTCTGAGTTGATATCTCTAATAGTCGGCGATCCAGCCTCAATAGCGTCACGAACATAGTACGGCTTTCTCGAGTCAAGAGTGCGGATCAATCATCACATCTATACCACGTACGGTAAAATCCATCGTACGGCATCCCGACATCGGGGTACGGGCCAACTATCACATATGTACATCATCATTCGTATAATGTCATCATCAAATAATGTCACAATCAAGGGTACTGTACTGTAATCGCATACATTCTAATATCATCAATTATATATCATTGTCAGCATAAATATACATCATCAATTTGTCCTCAGAAATATCATATCACATATATCATATCGTGATTAATTCACATATTTCACGTCGTGATTAAGCGCATATATCATGTCGTGATTAAGTCACCTATATCATGTCGTAATCAAGTCACACATTACAGTCCGGGTTCTATTCTAGAGTCTCGTATATCTCAATGTCATCATCACCTATTATCGTTTATGTATACATATCCATTCTCTCATTTTCCAACGATCCGCTAACATCATAATCCGACTGTATAGCCAAGAGATCACGGCATCAAGCCCAGTTATGTCGTCTCATCCCTATGTATCATATATAATCCTTATATCACATACACATGTTATGTATATATATATACCTACACACATTCCTATACACACACACACACACACACACCCCCCCTACACATATACCCCAAGTCAAATTTCTGTGTATGCGTGTGTGTGTGTCTACCTGAAACCTACGAATTTCCTCCAAGACATTCATCCTCTGGTAAAGTCTATCTAGATCAGTCTAGTCCAACCTAAGGTCCTTAATAGGGCCCTCCTCGCCAAGAATCTAAGGTCACGTCCGAATTCCTAATGACAGCAAGTAGTATTCCTATTCTACGTTGCGAGGGTGCTAAACGCCATCCACCCGATTTCCCCCGTAGATATACATCTACTCACCTGGTCCTTGTCTGTCGAAGACGATGTCGCCCTCCTCTTCTTCCTCGTCCGAAGTCCACGTGAGGGGTACCTATACGCAAACATATATAATATCGTAAACTGAATCACGGACAAAATCAAAACGACGCACGAAACGCGCATAGGTTAAAACCTATGACCCGCTCATGCAAAAGAACCAAATATCGCTCGATATCGGCGTACAAACACCGACTGATCGAGATAAAACACCAACCAACAACTCGTAGTTTCAAACTCATTATTTATAATATAAAACATGATTTAAATCATCGAAACCCTAAAATCGATCAAATCGTCCAATTCCGCAAAACCTTGAAAATGTCAATTTACCGTTTTACTTCAAAACTTGTTGTTTAAATGAAACTAATGGTCATAATATTCATTAAATAACATAACTAGATTATAGAAACCATTACCATATTTTTATCACACTAATTTGTATTAAATTGAAAATTCTAGTTTGCAATTTTATCAATTTCAACACCTTACAAGCAAAATTTCACAACTTCACAACTAAACTTGATTTTGCATGAATTAACTTATTAAACTACAATTTATGATGTTAATAATGTAATGAAACCATAATTATATTTTAAATCTCAATTATTTAAGAAATATCTAAAACCTAGTTAGCAAAAAAATAACATATTTATCACAATTTCCATTATCAATTTGAAATTAGTAACCAAATTAGGTTTTTCATTCTATTAACATATTAATATTCTCATTAAAACCACAATCTAGTGATAAAAACATTAATTAGAATTTTATCTCACCAATATATATAATTTATAAAAGTCTAGTTTGCAAAATTGTTTAATTTAAACAATTTTGAATAAACAAATTTACAATACATCAACCATACAAGATTTTTCTCTTCTAAAAATGTTAAGCTACTTACTATAACCCCACTCAATTAATAAAAACCCAAACTTCATTTTGAAACCCTCTCTTGAATTTTTCATCTAGCAATAGAACCAACTAAAAAAATTAATTAAACACTTAATTAACTAATTTAAGGTAACTAACCACAAATTAATTATAGGATTAAAATTATACCTCCACAACATGAGATTCAAACATGAAAATATGCTTCCAAAATAATGGTTTCCAACTCCAAAATCCATGCTTAATAGGTCAAAGGAAAATGGTAGAGATTGAATATTGATTTTGAGGTTTATTTTTGGAATTTTTGTTGAAATTTTGATGATTTTTTGAAGGGAAAATGAGTTGGAAAATGGGGGGGGAGGGCTGCCATGGGGTGAGGCCGGCCACCATCTTGAGGAGAGGGAGAGAAGGAGAATTGTGTAGCAAAGTGTAGAAACTTCACTAATTAATTACATCTCTTTATGTCTTTTCACTAATTTAATTAATTTTGTTTATTTTCTTTTCTAAGTTAAACCTAGAAAAGTCTAGAACCATGGAAAATTTTGAAAATGAATTTTGCATGAAACACACTTGATTCCAATATTTTATGGTTCACTTTTGCTAATTTAACCCATTCAAATTTGTAATTTACACTAATTTAATGTATAAATAAAGCTTATGTTAATATTTAAAATAATTAATTTAGGAAAAATATTCAATTAAACTAAAAATTTATAAGTGACTAAATAAACACCATTTACTAGTAATTACATAATTAAAATAGGTCTTTTTAAATTTATAATGAAAAATAATTATGGTTAAGTTTTACGAAAAATACGTTTTATTTTACCGAAAATCAGAAAATTCACTTAAAGGATTTATTTATTTATTTATTTATTTATTTTTAAAACGTTACAATAATATTAGTTAACATATAATTATATCAAATATAAATATACATCAAATTATTAAATCAACATTTGATTTAATAATCCGGTTATGTCACATATAACCGACTAATATCATTTATCTGTATATCACATTATCAAATCAATACTTGATTCAATAATTCGGTTATATCACATATAATCTAACCGATAACAAATAACCGCCAGATTAGAATACAGTATCACATACTCGGATTTAATCTGGCCCCCGCACATATCAGCATATGTGCCCTACTTCGTTTCGCCTGAACTAGAAAACTTCTGTGTGGAACTCTAAAGACTCGTCAATACGCCAGCAGTAGGTAATGATCACATCAGTTACCCACAAGCTGTCAGCGGTACTAGCTGGACGTAACGGCTACCCAGGTATTGGGTGAATAGAAAATCAACAAGAAAACTTGTCCAAACTCCCATGAAGTCTATAAGTAACACTTACCATACAGTCTGGTCTCTTCGTCTGATATGTCGCATATCGAGTCTGGGGGTGGAATCGTTAGACCCCAATAACTTGATAAGTCATGCCGATGTGTGGCCTATAACGGTTCAAGAAACTGCTGATAACTCTTACCAGTAAATCTCATCAACAGCCCTGGTTAGAGACTTTCTGTTATAACCAATCGAGTGTTGGGGTCAAAAATTACACCCCAGTTGACCAAGTCAAAACCAAGGTCAACCCCAAGTCAAGTGGACCTGAGCCCAAGCCCAAGTCAAGATCAAGCATGGAAGGGGCCGGCTCCATGCCAAAAAGGAGGCAATATATTAGTCTAAAAGTAATTTTTAGAAATAAATATATGTAAAGTGGGTAGAAAGCCAAAATTTTGTAAACCCCATGGCTTACGTCGCTAAAATGGCAGAACCGACCTTCCACGTCGCAAAAATGGCAGCACCGACCGTCCACGTCGCAAAAATGGCAGCACCGACCGTCCACGTCGCTAAAATGGCAGGACCGACCGTCCACATCGCAAAAATGGCAGCACCGACCGTCCGCGTCGCAAAAGGGCAACATCGACCTCCACGTCGTCAAAACGGGAACTAAATCAAGTCAACCTCCGCGCGAAAGAAGATCTATCAATTTCATGCACACAACCCACATATATGGTGTGCATTTATTGATGGGGGGCACTTTGTTGGGGTCAAAAATTACACCCTAGTTGACCAAGTCAAAACCTAGGTCAACCCCAAGTCAAGTGGGTCCGAGCCCAAGCCCAAGTCAAGACCAAGCATGGAAGGGGCCGACTCCATGCCAAAAAGGAGGCAATAAATTAGTCTAAATGCAATTTTTTGAAATAAATATATGTAAAGTGGGCAGAAAGCCAAAATTTTGTAAACCCCATGGCTTATGTGCAAAAAAAGAAATAAGCACATAAGGTATGGGGTGGCATAAGTGCCATTTGGCAAAGTCCAAGGGGTTATATGTAAAATGTGTAGCCTATAAAGGCAACATGATAAAAAAAATCATTGATAACTTTTTCTCTCTAAAAAAAATTAGGGTTCTGTACCTTTTTCTCCTTCCTCAAGGTTTTAAACCTTCTTCGCCCTTTTGAATTAAATTAAGAGTTTAACTCTTCCTTTTCCAAAAATAACTTTTTTTCATCATAAAACCCTTGAAGGGGAACGCAGATCTTCCACCAAATCTCCAAAAGGGGAGATTTTTAAAATCTAAAAGGGGAGATTTTTAAAATCTCACCCTCTTTTATCCAAGATCCAGCCAATAGATAGGAGGAAGAAGGAGACCCACCTCCAAAAATCCCATTTTTAGGAAGATCCAAGACTCAAGGGAGAATAAAGGGGTCCCTTTCATGAGCTCTAAAAATATCTTAAGAGTTTAACTCCTCAAAAAAAAAATACATATATATAATAATAATAAATTTTTCTTTTGGGGAGTACAACTCGGAGTCCAGGGGTTAAGCCCCTTTGTCCTCTTTGTCAGGAGTTCAACTCTAAAAGTCAATCGGGAGTACAACTCCCAGTGTAGGGGCTAAGCTCCTTTTCCTGCTCACGCCTAGCGCCCGCGTGTCAAGCACGTGAGGCGCTGGCGCCCAGTGCCCTTGACCCCTAGCCCACTATCCGGGTAGCGGGACTCCCGTAAACTCTGCGGGGCCCCCGATATATCCAAAACCTCTCAATGCACAACACACGCACAATGCACATTAAGTTCGCATGACCAGTTTGACCCATCAATCGGAGCTTCCCCCGCTCCAAAGGCGAGGGGTAATTAACGATAGCTTAGTCCGTGGCTGCCGGAGATTCGAATTCCCACAATTAATAAACCCCCGCCTACCCTAGGCAGGGGGAATCTATAGTACGCATGACAAGCGACACATATTCCCATCTCAATGGGGTGATGAGAAACACCCTACAGATTCTGGCACGCCCAGTGGGACCTTTCTCCCCTCCCATATCTCGGGTCAAGTGTTCATGCGATCTCATTTAACATTTATGCCGATATTTGTACTAAAATAATGTTTTTTCCGTGCAGCAATCAACTTTCAACGACGATGTCTCCTAAGATGAATTCAGCTTCCGACCTGACCCCGATCTCATACATGGTCAAGATCAATGCCCCGCGTAGTTCTCCATGCTAGTCTCAGCCGGTAATGGAGGGAGCCACCCCGTCAATTTGGTTTCATCATCATCTACCCTTCCGGAAGCGCTCATCCGGCGGAGGTCACGGCAAACCAAGCGGCCAAACCGACTTCAAGGGGCAGGAGGCCGAACGTTGTAGTTGCCAAAGCTTCCCACCCCAAATGCAAATCTGTATTCGAATGGCTCTCCACTGTTCCGACTGGGAGCAAGGAAGTCGACACCAATGGAGCCACAAAGCATCTCCAGCAAGCTCAGGTGGTGCCCTTGACAATCGCGCGAGCAGGCATCTTCTCTAGGATCTCTGTCAACATTCTATGGTGTCTTCCCGAAGAGCTGAAGTCTGCCAAGTGCTTAAAACAGAAAAGTTAAGGCAGAAGCGGCTCAGGTATCGAGCCAACAAGAGGGCCAGGACTTCGGCTAAGTGGAATCTTGTGAGTTTCTAAGAGCAGGGTTACTCCGTGACGACGGCTGACTCGGCTGTAAAAGTCAGCAATTCCTTCGAACCTCTGAAGTGGGTTCAAAAAAATGCCATGACCGCCAAAATCAAGAAGACAACGGTCCGAACAATACTACAAAGGGACGTGTCTCGGCCCCAATAGAGAAAGCATGACACTGTCTCTTCAAGAGTCTATCAGGCGCTCTATGCCGTGCGAAAGCAGCGAGGCAGATCCAGAAAAGTGGCGCCAGCACCACTCATGAATCCGGTCAGGCCAGCCAACTTCAATCGATTGTCCGCTACCAAAACAGAAGGGCCAAGACGGTGGCCCACAAAGTCAGCCACCAATAATGAAATGATGGCCGGATAT
Source organism: Agapanthus africanus (assembly GCA_030015575.1). Lineage (NCBI taxonomy): Eukaryota > Viridiplantae > Streptophyta > Magnoliopsida > Asparagales > Amaryllidaceae > Agapanthus > Agapanthus africanus. The sequence goes on from CM057347.1 coordinate 401,671,450, forward strand.
GTTGCCCACACGGTCTATATGGCGGGCACGCATCCCAACGACAACCTGCGTAGCAAAAGCAAGGATGGGGCTACCGCATCCCAAGCCCAATCTGGCTTAAATGTGTTTGTCGCTTCCTAAGATCAGTCGACTCCACTAGATGAGGAAAACCTTCTCGATGGGGATGATAGGCAGACAGACCCCTCAGTCCATGTAGATTCAAGCCCGGACAGCGAGGAAGAGCCGAATTTCCGCCCCAGGACCATAGAGCAAGAGCTGCTTTAAGATCTTTGAAAACAGCTCAGGAGCAAAGATAAAGAAATGGCCAAGTTTTACTTCAAAATCGACGACCTGACGAATGTTGTGATGCATCTCACGGCTCAAATTTCTCGAGCGCCTTTCCTTCAGGCACATGTCTCTACTCATGAGCCAGGTGATGACAACCCGAAGCAACCGATGCATGTCCCCTTGGGTCTAAGATTGGGCGAGCCGCACGAAAGCCGGCCACACTCCGCTTCTTGGGGATGCCTTGGCCCCAGATAGCACCATCCCGCTAACACAAGATTGGATAATGGATTTGGTCGCTAGCAAGGTTAAAACATTGGTAGCCGAAGCCGATGCCCAGAAAGAAATTGGCAGTAGTGGGCGGCCATATCCCGCACAGTACGATCTGATCAAGTTCCCGAGCGGCTATGTCATTCCTAAGTTCGGAAGATTTGACGGGACGGGAAACACAAATCAGCACATCGCCCACTTTAAAGCGTCGTGCGAAAATACAGGGGGCAATGATGCGCTCCTTCTTCGTCAGTTTATTAACAGCCTGACCGGTGTTGCTTTCAACTGGTACGCGAGCATACCAGACGGGTCCGTCATTACTTTTGCCCAAATGGAGTCTCTATTTTGGCAAAGATTCATGCGTGTCAGTGATAAAATCTCTATTGCTGACCTTGTGAGGACCAAGCCGGGGAAGAATAAAAGTAACACCGACTTTATCGCTCGATGGTGTAATCTCACGATCAAGTGCAAACCGCCGCTGGAGCAGGACCAGTCCGTCAGCCTTCTCATTGGGAACCTCAGCAATTGGATGGCCCCATTCTTGTGTACAGCAAGCCTCAAGACATTTTGTAGAGTTAGCTTAGCACCTTAGCAAGGTTTTGGCAAGCATCAATCATGCTAATTTAAAATTTTGGGGTGCTAAACAAACCCTAACCAAGATCTTAACTAGTGAATTAGGGTTAAACAAGATATGTAAACTCTTTACATCTAAGTGAACAAGGAATACAACCTTTGTAGACCGGTCCTTCACTTCAATAGCTTCGTGTAGTGGTCTCTTCGCTGCGATCACGAACTTTTGGACTCTAGAGAGGCTCCCATGAAGAAACGAACAAGCTTACTTCGAAGTTTTCGAGACCGAAGATGATCTACGTCGAGGAGACACTAGCTCATGCTATCTCTTCACTAATTGTGTAGATTAGTGAAGCAAACACCCTAAACTAAATGGCTAATAGTAAAGTATGATGAAGTAGGAGTTTAGCTCACTTTAGTATTTAATTTCTCACTATATTTCTTCTTGATCTCAAAATCAAGAGAGCAAAAATGAGATGAGGAAGAAGAAGAAGAAGGAAATATCTCAAGTGACGAAAATATCTCTCTTGGTTCAAATGCAACCCTTGGGTGAGTATATCATCCATATACTAACCCATGTAGAGAATTAACCATGGTAAGGGTTAATGGTTAGGTCATAAAATATGTTAAGTAGAAACAAAAGAGTGGACTAAGTCAAAACTTATCTACAAGCTTCTAGTTTTGATTTAATCCACCAATTTGTAATTACTTAATGATAAATGAAACTCTAACATAAACCCTAGCATGGTATGAGTCTCATACATACATGTTGCATGTGTAACCTAGCATGTCACATTATTATATATCACATATATAATATTCATATAACAAAAGAAAACAATACAATAAACATATATCACATATATGTTAAATGCATCATAAGTGAGAATAATAAATATTTAAGTGGGCAAATAATATATATATATATATATATATATATATATATATATATATATATATATATATATAGACACACACAACACACATATATATTATATATTATTTCATCGAATCAACACTTGATCCGATAACCCGGCTATATCACATATAACCGGCCGATATCACATATCGCGAGAATAGAATACGGTATCAAATACTCGTATTAATCTCGGTCCCGCACATATCACATATGTGCTCCTACTCCGTTTCGCATGAACCAGGAAACCTCTGTTTAGGACTCTTAAAGACTCGTCAATACGCCGGCAGTAGGTGATGATCATAACAAACACCCACAAGCCGCAAGCGGTCTGCTAAACGTAACGGCCACCCGGGTATTGAGCGATCAGAAGATCAACAAGCAAGCCTGCTCGTACTCCTGCGGATCCAATCAGTAACACTACCGTACAGTCCGGTCTCTTCGTCTGATATGTCACATATCTAGTCTAGGGGTGGTAAACGTCAGACCCCAGTAACCGATAAGTCGTGCCGATGTGAGGTCCATAACGTTTTGAGAAACTACTAATAACACTTACCAGTAAATCTCAGCAACCCTGACCAGGGATTTCTTGTTATGGCCAATCGAGCACAGCGCAACATCAACCCCAAATACCGGGAGAAACGAAACCCCTCCTATCGCTCATTGCCTCCATGTGATTTGGAACTGTACCCAAAAACCACCGTTTTGCACGATCTCTTGACCGTGGTTTGGTGGAAATCAAAGCATGGTGGGAATCACACAAGACTCTATGACGATCTCAGGTCTACAGACTAACCTGTACCAGTGTCACCAGAGAACTGCTATCCGACGATAGGTATAATACCATCTAGGAGTTCTCGACGAGTCCGTCCAGTGTATCCAGTCTCCACCGAGCACCCGCATACCTTCTCTGATGTCAAACACCAATGGATATGAGATCATCCATCGCCCATCATATGGGTCAAGAAGCGCATACGCTAGTCTACTCTGGAGTATCGATGCCCTGTCTCGATACTCCCACGACTAGGAACATTTGAAGGATGTACTTATCGACTACCCTGTCCCCACCAGTATGATCTGCATCATAATCCTGGTAGTCAAGTAATCATCCTAAGGGCTTTATCAACATGTAATCACAAAACAGTATTTGTTAACATGTTAAGATAAAGTGCAACCAGATAGCATACTATCATGTCGAGCAAGAAAGTCCTCCCTATATATATGTCCAAGCATCCACTACAATATACATCGCATGTACAGTAATGGCTTCTAGGGCATACATATAACTAACAATTTCCCATTTGCACTAAGGCCATCTGTTGCAGTATCCAATACCCAACAATATAGCAGTGGTTGTAGTATCCCATACTCAACCATTATAGAGAAGTCTCTCTAGGGGTAAGGCCTTTGTGAGTGGATCCGCCGTGTTATCCTTCAGGTCTACTCTCCTAAGCTCGATCCCTTGGAGATCAATCATCTCCCTGATCAGGTGATACTAGCCTCAGAATTTGTCTGGAACGCTGATGGGACGGGTGTTACTAGGCCAAAGCCATAACTCCATTGTTGTCACAATAACAGTTATTGGACGCTCGATGGCAGGAACCTTGTTCATCTTATGAACAAGACATGTCCAGACAGCCACTTTGATAGAGTATCATTGGTAGCAATGTATTCAGCCTTTATCGTCTAGTATGCCTCGGTATATAGCTTGGAACCCTTCCAACATACCATCCCTGCAGTGAGGGTAAAGAAAATGCCTGTGACTGACTCTCAGTCGAACTTATCACTCTGGAAGCTGGAACCATGAACTTCTTTTAGCGCTTCTTAAGTACTTAAGAATGTCCTCCACAGCTGTTCAGTGATTCTCCCAAGATCTTGTTAGTTATATGTATGCCCTAGAGGCCATTACTATACATACGATGTATATTGTAGTGGATGCTGGGGCGTATATAGGGAGGACTTTCTTGCTCGACATGATAGTATGCTATCTGGTTGTACTTTACCTTAACGTGTACACTGATTGTCTCTCTGTTACATGTTGGTAAAGCCCTTAGGATGTGTACTTGACTACCTGGACTATGATGCGGATCATACTAGTGGGGACATGGTAGTCCATAAGTACATCCTTCAAGGTCCCTAGTCGTGGGTGTATCGAGACGGGGTATCGATATACCAGAGTAGACTAGCGTATACCTTCTCGACCCATACAAATGGGAGATGGATGATCCCATATCCATTGGTGTTTGACATCAGAGATGATATACGGGTGCTCAGTGGAGACTGGGTACACTGGACAGACTCGCCGAGAACTCCCAGATGGTATTATACCTTACGTCAGATGGCAGTTCTCTGGTGACACTGGTACATGTTAGTCTGTAGACCCGAGATCGTCATAGAGTCTTGTGTGATTTCCACTGTGCTTTGATTTCCACCTTACCATGTCCAAGAGGGCATGCAAAACGGTGGTTTTTGGGTACAGTCCCCATTCACATGGAGGCAATGAGCGATAGGAGGGGATTCGTCTCTCCCGGTATAAGGAGTTGATGTTGTGCTGTGTTTGATTGGCTATAACCGGAAATCCCTGGCCAGGGTTGCTGAGATTTACTGGTAAGTGTTACCAGTAGTTTCTCGAACTGTTATAGACCTCATATCGACATGACTTATCGAGCTACTGGGGTCTAACGTTTACCATCCCTAGGCAAGATATGCGACGTATCAGACGATCAGACCGGACTGTACGGTAAGTGTTACTGGTTGGATTCACAGGAGTGTGAGCGGGCTTGCTCGTTGATCTTCTGATCGCTCAATACCCGGGTGGCCGTTACGTTTAGCAGACCGCTTGCGGCTTGTGGGTGTTTGATATGATCATCACCTACTGCCGGTGTATTGACGAGTCTTTAGAGTCCTACACAGAGGTTTTCTGGCTCAAGCGAAATGAAATAGGAGCGCATATGAGATATGTGCGGGACCGAGAATAATACCAGTATGTGATACTGTATTCTATTCTCGCGATTTGTATCATCGGACGGTTATATGTGATATAGCCGGGTTACCGAATCAAGTGTTGATTCGATATATTGATACACTTGATATTAGTCGGTTATATGCAATATGACCGGATCATAAAATCAAGTGTTGATTTAATGATTTAATGTATAATTATATATTTGATATATTACTTTACATTAACTAGTATTTGTTCACTTAAGATTGATTTTCTCACTTAATGTGCACATTGTATATATATGATATATTTTTGTGCACTAGATTGTATCATGATTGATGATACATGCAAACTTGGGTGTGTGTAAGACTTACCCCATGTTTAGGTTAATGGTTAGGTTTTATTTATTTTATTTATTTATTTTTGGAAAAAAATAAAATGGTGGCTTTCTTTCTTTCTTTGCTTCAAGCTTCATGAAGCTTCTTAGCATCTTTGAAAAGTCTTAACCATTTTGTTTTTTCCTTTAACCTAACCATTATCTCTAAACTTTAGTTTACTTTCTACATTAGTTATCTCACCTATGGTTGCTAGATGATAGACTTCACTTGAATTTTCTTTGATAATAATTCATTTTCTTTTCTTTTTCTTCTTCTTCTTGAAGTGAAGAAAGCTTCCTTGAAAATTTCAAGTGTTGAAATCAAGTGAGAAATCCAAATCCAAAGTGAACCCACTTCCTATTTCTTCATCCTCTACCACTTGCCATGTTGTATAGGGTGTTTTCTTCACAAGGTTCATCACCAAGTGAAGATGGAGCTTGAGTTTGAGTCGCCTCGACGTAGATCATCTTCGGCACCGAAGTCAACGACCTAGCCCGCTCATTTCTCTGATGAAACCGACGCTAGAGCCAGGGATCCCGATGATTGCAGCGGAGGGACGTCATCACGGAGCTAAAGAAGTGGAGGACCGGATCTACAAAGGTTGTAATCCCTTTCACTTATAGCAAAGTAGTTTGCTTGCTTTCTTTTCGCCTAATCCCTAGTTAACGATCTCAATTAGGGTTTCTCGGCACATGAAAAAATTTGATTTTGGCATGGTTGATGCCTTGTGGAACCTTATATGTGTGCCTAGGATCCCTACAGTGGTATCAGAGCCTAGCTAGAGCTTTAGGCGAAGTGTAGACGAAGTTAGAAGTCCGATCGAACCCGAAACCCTAATCGAATACCCCTCTATGTACATTTTTTGAAACTGTGATTTTTGTGAATTAAAAATACTCAGAAAAATCAGCAGGGTTTTCTAGGAGTTACTGTGCAACTCGTGTCCCTAACACCTCTAAAGCGCCGCGGAACCGCGGCCTTACCATGCTATTGGCGGCGGTTCCGCGGCCGTATGTAAAGAATAGGTACTCAGTTTTGCACAGTAATCTCCGTATGTGATTCCTGATTCTTCTGGAAATTTTTAATTATACTCAAGAGTTGAGTTTTTTGGGTTGTATTGGGGACTCGATGTTTCGATCGGATTGTTTAACTTTGTCTGTGTTTTTCCGGATATTTTAGAACATGTTAAAAGGTTCGACCGGATATGAATGGCCCACGTTTTCCCCTGACAGGAAATTTCCAAGTGTTGGATCTTTCCGTAGTTTAAGAACATTCTAAGTAGTGCAAGTAACGCGATGGACCCTCTAGAAGACAACAAACCTTAACTCGATTATGTGACCGTCTTGAACTGTCCTTTGAACCTTAGGGTTTGGGGCAGTACGGCGTGCCACATGTGAGGCGTTGGCTTGACCCTTTTACGGCTGGACCGTTGGTACTGTGGCATGAAGTGGATGTTTTTTAAACTTATTTCGTGTGTTGAGCTTTTCGGGAAAACTTGGGTGTTTGATTATTCGATCGGAAAGTTTAACATTGTCTAATTATCTGGAATGTGATACAATAATTGGAATCCACATTCAGTTATGAGATAACTAATTTGAATGTTCTAAACATAGCAGTTTAGTCTCAGATGATCGGTTGCCACGGAATTTTGATGTGATCAAAAGTCCGTCGCAATCACGTAGCGTACGCGGATACTCGCCGGGTAAACTTAATAAACAGCCATGCTCTATAGCCCCGACCAAGTGACTGTAGGAGAACCCCGTCGCCAAAAAGCATCCGTTCGGATGCTCGCGGCAGCGGTGTTCCGCCTTAGTGCACTTCGTCGACGGCATCGGGGGGTGCGGCCGTCTACTAAAGTTTGCGACGAGCATTCGATCAGGATGTCGGGAATCTTGTTGAATTGCCCGACTTGATATTGAAAAGTGTTTTCGATAGTGAGACTAAAATGCGGGGTTTATAATTGTTAGGCATGCGATGTCTAAGGAATTCATTTGGTTAGGCATGCGATGTCTAAAGAGGTTGCGGATTCCAACTGTTATAGTTTAACACTTTCTTTTCTCCGACCGTAAGTGTAATATGTGATATCGCCGGTTTCGTTGCTGTCACGTCCCGAAAGTACGGAACATGACCGGCACTTAAACTACGAAACGTCTCGAGGCGTACGTAATCTAAGTAAACCGAAAACCCAGAAATCCAAACCAAGAAAAGAAGTATAGTGAAGGAAAACCAATTTAAAACGAGTAGTTTTAATAGCATAAGCCGAATTATGCGGTTTTTAAAACATCAAAAATTTACTGAAAATTTCGGCAGAGTCTCCTTTGTAAATACAGGCCCCCAAACGGGATACAACATGAATAGTATACGAAAACAAGAAAAGGGCATCCCCAAGCGGGAGCTAGCTCTTCGTCAATCGACGGTCACAACCACACAAACAATATAATATACAACGCCAACGGCGAGGATCAAAACTCAAAAGGAAACTCAAAACCACCAGAAATATAACGAGCAACTCTAAGGTCGAAAGAATAAACAACACTGGTCTCTATCTCAAAAAATACATGTTTGGTTGATGGAATTTACTAGATACAACGGAATAATATTATACAAGGTAATATGATGGGTACGATACAAGAAAAACCCATCTACTAGCAAGTCACCCGAATGAAACTAAGCCCGCAAAGCAGTAATGAAACCTGTACGGCAACCTGCAAGAAACTGGGGCACAACGGGGGTGAGTTGCCAACTCGTGAATAGAAAAATATCTACGCACAGAAATCGCATAAATAACGCAACCTAGGTCAATGATCATAATATATCCTCCAATATATGAATAACACGTAGCCTATAACAAGGCTAGGGTAAATATCTAACCCGAGTGTAATCTCATGTGCCCGTGTCAGTGCCCAAGGGTAGCAATATATCATATGAATGAGGTATGAATGCATGAAAACAGAATACATGTAAATGAAGAACTGTTTCCATAATTTAGTGAGATTTCCTTTGTATTTTTAAAATGAGGTATCATAATGAAATCAGCATAAAACAGTGCCTAGCATCGGCACAAAACGTAATCCCAATATCTCGATATCTCTGTATCACAGTCTCTGCACCTCAATATCTAGGGCGCCGTCAGTCCAGACCGGCCCCTACCATCCATCTCAAGACCACGACGGTATCCTCCGGATATCCGACGCGTCGGGTAAAATCACCGGTAGGTAGTGCTCCCCTGCCAGGCTCACATCGTCATCATCACGCGCTTCTTGCCCCGGGGTACCTTACCGGGTCCACCATGTACCCGAAACGGTTCATCCGTCTTCTCGAATCGGGTTCGAAATCCATCAGCAAACTCATGGTGGACGACTCATACATCATGGGAAAACCGCACTTTTTATTTTAAAAAGAGAGAAATCAGTTCATATAAGTTTTTGCGGTTTTCCTCCAAATCCAGAAAATCTCATGGAAATCCGAGTCCAAAACCTCAATAACACGTAAAATAGTGAATATATGCATGAGAATCCATGAATGCGGCATAACAATGAATAACAGTATGCATGAAGTAGCAGGTAATAACTACAATGTCTAAACTAACATATAAGGCAAGTACACTAATATCATGTCTAACTATTAGCTAACAGGCTATGTCAAGCAATAACATTTTCTAAAGTGTACGTGACATGGCAATTACCGATGAAGATGTGTGTGAGCCGGCAATTAAGTGTACGTGGTACATACGCATCATCGGTAATGGTGCTGGTGTCCTAACAGCATGATATCAATAATGGAGTATGAAACATAAAATAAGCATGCGATGCGAAGCGGACCACAAAAATGAGCGGGAGCTGAAAACTAGACGCAACTATAACTAATCTGCATTAATCTAATATCAGTCCTACAAATGGTGCCTTTTGAAATAACACGAATCATGGGGTTTTGAAAATAGGGGCTACGGTGTTTTTATGAAAAGATACGTCTTTTGAAATATCCGTAGGATCCCTTGGGCTGTCTTTAAAAATGCCCACGATTCGTTAGTTTTTGAAATAGGTAAGAAGTCTAATCTAATCTAACAACTACACTAAACTATACGGCTGAACTAACAAGCTGAACTACAGGTAAGGAAACCGCCTATCATCTGAGTCGATACATATACATACCTGTATATGTATAGTCGGTGATCCCGTCTCAATAATATCATATCCGATACCGTATCTATAATCAGGCATCCCAAGTCAAGAGTGCGGATCAATCATCAATATAGCTCGTACGTAAATCCGTCGTACGGCATCCCCAAATCTGGGTACGGGTTAATATCACATTCAATCACACTATTCATCTGGTATCTTCTTTATCAAATATCATGATCCGGGACAATGTCCTACGTCTAGTACAATACTGATACCGCCTAAGCATGCATACAGGTGTAAGAATTGCTACGTCAAAAGACCCGCTAAAACATCATGTCGTATCTCAATACGAACCAAATCACATCACCGATCTTCTGGCCTCAGGCCCAATATCATCAACTCATCTCAAATTCCAAATACTATCCTCAAATCCAGTATATGAACACATAGTCACATACCCATATGAACACATAAATATATACTCCCATATACGCACATATAAAAGAAGAATGTATGTAAGTATGTGTGTGTGTGCGTGTGTGAGTGCGACCACTATTCTAGGGTTTCGCAACTACACTAAACCAATCCAAATATACCAAATATCCATCTTATCATCAATAATCTCAACAACATATAATCAATATCTGTGTGTATACGTATTCGTATACATCACCACGAACTGCGGGGGTGCTATACGCCATCCACCCGACTTCTCCCCGTAGATATAAATCTACTCACCTGGTCCTCGTTCGCCGGTGCCGACGTCGCCACGCGCTTGCTTGTCGTCTTGAAGTCCACATGGGGTACCTACATATCATAACGCACCGTATCGTATTAAAATCCGACTCATGACCAAAACGACACACGAATCCCACATAGGTCAAAACCTATGGTTGCTTTCACAAATCAACCCAAAAACCCTCGACGTCGGCGTACAAACGCCAAATCATCGAGAAAAACCCAAATACACTCATTTGCACATTCTCGAACACTAATTTTAATATAAAATAGGTTAAAATTCACAAAAACCCCAATTTCACTTAAAAGGTCATTTTTCCGAAAATCTAGCAAGCACAATTCGCCGTTTTTGTACAAAACATGATGTTTAAACAAATCAAGTGGCCATAATACTTATTAAATATCTTAAATAAATCATAAAAACAATTTCCATAATTTAATCTCATTAAATTCCATTAACCCCAAAATTCTAGTTTACAAAATACCCAATTTTTTTTACAATTTATAGCAAAAATGCACAAACAACAATTTAGCTAGGATTTTCATGAACTAAAAGCATTAACCCACTCAATATATTATCTATAATGACATGAAACCATAATTATAATTTAATCTAAGGCATTTAATAATTTTCCAAAACTCTAGTTAGCAAAATAACTTAATTAGGGCATTTTATAAGTAATGGTTTGGAATTAACAACTAAATTAGCTTTCTATAAAACTTAAGATGTTAATCCACAACACAAAACCATGCACAATTTATCATAACCCATTTCCACAACAAAACCCTAATTCAACTCAAGCCATAAACTTTTAAAAAAAAACTAGTATGCAAATAGCACTAAAATTAACACTAAAACAACTCAATTAAATAAATCTAAACATAAGAATTTAAATGGGTAGAAATTATACCTTAAAATCTAGTGATCTAGCAAGAAGAATTTGCCTCCAATGATGGCTTCATAACACCATGATCCAAGTGATAAAAGCTAAGGAGAATGGGATGAAGAATGGAAATCAATTTGTGAGATTTAAATTGGATTTTGGAGCAATTTTTTGATTTAAATTGAAGGAAATGAAAAGAGGGAAAATGAAGGGGGAAGGGCTGCAGAATTTCGGCCATGGGGTGATGGGGGGAATGGTGTGGGTGTTGTGCACAATTGGTCAAGTCAACCCTCCTCAAATCAAGGTACAATGAGCCTCCAAAACAATACATCTTAACCTACACCTATAAACTCTATTTCACCCATACAAATGAGATGGAGAAATTTTTGAGGGGGAGAAGTGGGCTGCTGAATTCTTCAATTGGAGAAGTAAATGGGAGTGTGTGGATGTGGGTACGGGTGTGGGGTGATGAAAAATGATAAATATAATACCCCAAACATCCATTTACGCTAAAAAAAGCCTTTTTTCTTCAATAATTTCTAAACCGTTTTGGCAAATGATTTCGTTCCAAAAACCACATGATAAAATTTTATTTAATGTTTTATGATGCACAAAATTTGTTTCAACTCATTCCAATTTGTAATTTTCCCTAATTAAATGTATTAGTGACGGCTTAAATAATAATAAAATAATATTTTTTTCAGAAAATTTGAAATTTCACCAGCGGCTCAATAAACACCAAATAATAGCAATTACATAGCTAGAATATGTATATTTAATTTTTATAATAAGATATTTGTATTTTGACTTTTTACAGAAAACCCCCTTATTTTACCGATTTTTCGAAATTTCACCGAAACGATTTTCAAAACGTTACAATTTTCCCCCCTTAAAGAAATTCGGTCCCCGAATTTAAATTCAAACTCCCCCAAATACTAAAACATCTAAGAAAAACCATCAAGTCGTCGGGGCTCCGAAATTGTAACTACATAAAACAAATCGTAGCGCAGCGCATGCGCTTGAAAAATGAGTATATAACTCAAATCAAAACTCCGTCAAGCATCCCGCAATCATCGGAGTCATGGAGAAGACATCAATGCCAAATCTAAATCAAACCAATATGATATAACTCGAAACTATACATTTAAACATCGAATCTATATCTGTAAGTATCTGAAGGAAATGCATGCCAAATCTTTTTAAGTCGCTGTGCAACGCGTATAACACTGCACAGTGGCGGACGTCTATCATAAGAAAATAACTATATACATATATACCTTTGTTTGAAATGTACGTTCCGCCGTTTTGGAAACAATTCAGAAGGGTCTCCTTGTTTTAAACATTTCTTGTCATATCAGACACGTAGGTAAATACTGAGGCTATAGCTCGCTTTTTGGAAATCCCTTCAATAACTATCAATGCATGCAAAATATATTCAGGTACTGTCCTCTGACTAGTCCTGCTCAGTACGAAAATACATAGCAATATCATAAAAACGTACTGCTCTATATGAAATCAATCCCAAAATATGCACATGAATGTTACGTGCGTCTGGTGCGCACGGAAATCAAAATCCATGAATGTGCCATACATGCGCACAGAAACAACATCTAAGTGCATCGGGTGTGCACGAAACATCTGTCGTAGGCAACATGTGTGCCTGACAGCAAAATCAGGTGCATCTATCGTGCACGAAATCATGAAATCCAATATCAAGCGCCGAACGTGCGCAAAATCAATCAGGTGCACAAAACAAATATCGGGTATCACAATCGAAATCGAAGTCCAGTGCATCTAAGTGCACAAAAGGCGTATCACTGCACTGCAAGCATATATAAACTATACCGAATGCAGGAACGAAATCGTGTGCATGCATACGCACAAAACCAACTCAACTGTTTAAAATCGTAAAATCACAAACATGTGAAACTGAAGCACGAAAACGATATCAAGTGCAACACTGTGCAAAGATCGTAAATCCTCAATCATCAAAATCAAACCATACGAATAAATCACCCAAAACATCGTAATCAATAATGGCGGAATAGTACTGCTCAAGCGCATTCTCTAAGAATCTCGGCCAACTATCGCGGTCACTAGTGGGGCGTCTCGTCGATGATCATGAACTCTGTCCTGCTGGCGTGCGTAACCATGACCACTCCTGGGTCAAGGTCTTCACTGTGAATTACCAATCTTTCGGTCCATCGGCTCATCGGCCCTGTCAGGTGTGCTAACGGGGACGATTCCGTTTTGGCACTTCTCTGGTCATCTCTCGGTCAATCCGCACGACCACTCGTAAAGCAACATGTCACTGGAGTCGGCCTCTGGCTCTCTAAATGCACGTGACATATCTGATCCTGGGTGCAAATATCATTGCAGCATTGTCCTGAAAGGAATCCTACTCAAGGTCTCTTCCAGTCTCATCTCTGCCAACTGTCCGGGAGTCATCGTCCTTTACTATATCTGCTCCTTGTTCTGGAACGGCTATATACTCATCGCGACTCCTTCTGGAAGGTATATCCAAGTACAATGCCTCGGCATGCGTATCGCATCTATGATGTCGGCGGAGTAGAACTTATCAAGATCTCGTACGCACCGCTTACTCCACTTTTCTCCAAGGTCGACCGTTTCGGACTCGTCTCGTCGTGGCTGCATGGACTGAGCTCCAACGGCTATCCTCGTATCGGGAGTCTCCCAAGAAATGCATCTCACCACCTAGCATCCGAATTAAGTCGAGCCATCCAATCGAGTCGTCAAAACCTCATAATCCCCCAAGAGCTCAACATCTTGGGTACAGTATAATAGTATCGAGTACGTACCACAGCATCGGTGGTCCAGCCGTAAAAGAGCAAACCCAAGCCTCACTAATGGCGCCGTAGAACTGCTGCAAACCCGAAGGTTCAAAGGCTTTCACACGGTCATTAAGTCGAGTTAGGGTTTCATTCTTCTAGAGGGACCATACAATTGCCTGCATGTCTTTCCGACTACTTTAAACTTGGAATAATAGGTTTCTGACATTCGATCGTCTCTGTCGACTCCCAACGTCTCCGCGTGAAGTCGTCTCTAGCTGGAATCAATCTATCTGATGACCTCGCATCGGGGTAGGCGAACGATCCACATGTCCTAGTCATTCATCCTCGATGACTAGCGACCTTCTATCATCTCTTAGTACAACTTATACTGCAATAGCTCCAACATCTGGGGCGATATCTCGTCGTTCGCAGCAATAACTGGCTCACTCGTCTGCATGCTGAACCGTGCCTCAATCATCAGGAGTAAGCAACACACCAACGGTCATCAAAATCTGGCTGGCCTCCATCATTGGCTCAATTCTCTAGTGTCGATCAGCACCTCCGAGTAACCTCATAAAGGCGATCCGCCAAACGCTGTGGCGCGGAAACACAGTAAAAAGACACATCTCTGCAATTAGGTGTCGCCGGAATCATGCCCTGGTCAGTCCTCGTTTGTGACGAGCTCCTGTTGACAGCAACTCTAGCCGTATCTCTCCCTGCCCGAAATCGTGGCAGCAAAACCAAACTGGTAACGATGAGGCTAGATCAGGAAGGAATATAATACTGAACAAGAAAATGTACATCCTAAGGCTTCTTAAGTGGAGTGGCGTGTCGTAAATATGCCGCGGAACATACCAACGGTACGTCACTCTACTTTAGTCACCTATTCCATCAACCAAGGGTCATCCTACGCTCCGAAGGTTAAAACCTAACGCTCTGATACCAACTTTGTCATGTCCCGAAAGTACGGAACATGACCGACACTTAAACTACGAAACGTCTCGAGGCGTACGTAATCTAAGTAAACCGAAAACCCAGAAATCCAAACCAAGAAAAGAAGTAGAGTGAAGGAAAACCAATTTAAAACAAGAAGTTTTAATAGCATAAGCCGAATTATGCGGTTTTTAAAACATCAAAAATTTACTGAAAATTTCGGCAGGGTCTCCTTTGTAAATACAGGCCCCCAAACGGGATACAACATGAATAGTATACGAAAACAAGAAAAGGGCATCCCCAAGCGGGAGCTAGCTCTTCGTCAATCGACGGTCACAACCACACAAACAATATAATATACAACGCCAACGGCGAGGATCAAAACTCAAAAGGAAACTCAAAACCACCAGAAATATAACGAGCAACTCTAAGGTCGAAAGAATAAACAACACTGGTCTCTATCTCAAAAAATACATGTTTGGTTGATGGAATTTACTAGATACAACGGAATAATATTATACAAGGTAATATGATGGGTACGATACAAGAAAAACCCATCTACTAGCAAGTCACCCGAATGAAACTAAGCCCGCAAAGCAGTAATGAACCTGTACGGCAACCTGCAAGAAACTGGGGCACAACGGGGGTGAGTTGCCAACTCGTGAATAGAAAAATATCTACGCACAGAAATCGCATAAATAACGCAACCTAGGTCAATGATCATAATATATCCTCCAATATATGAATAACACGTAGCCTATAACAAGGCTAGGGTAAATATCTAACCCGAGTGTAATCTCATGTGCCCGTGTCAGTGCCCAAGGGTAGCAATATATCATATGAATGAGGTATGAATGCATGAAAACAGAATACATGTAAATGAAGAACTGTTTCCATAATTTAGTGAGATTTCCTTTGTATTTTTAAAATGAGGTATCATAATGAAATCAGCATAAAACAGTGCCTAGCATCGGCACAAAACGTAATCCCAATATCTCGATATCTCTGTATCACAGTCTCTGTACCTCAATATCTAGGGCGCCGTCAGTCCAGACCGGCCCCTACCTTCATCTCAAGACCACGACGGTATCCTCCGGATATCCGACGCGTCGGGTAAAATCACCGGTAGGTAGTGCTCCCCTGCCAGGCTCACATCGTCATCATCACGCGCTTCTTGCCCCGGGGTACCTTACCGGGTCCACCATGTACCCGAAACGGTTCATCCGTCTCCTCGAATCGGGTCTCGAAATCCATCAGCAAACTCATGGTGGACGACTCATACATCATGGGAAAACCGCACTTTTTATTTTAAAAAGAGAGAAATCAGTTCATATAAGTTTTTGCGGTTTTCCTCCAAATCCAGAAAATCTCATGGAAATCCGAGTCCAAAACCTCAATAACACGTAAAATAGTGAATATATGCATGAGAATCCATGAATGCGGCATAACAATGAATAACAGTATGCATGAAGTAGCAGGTAATAACTACAATGTCTAAACTAACATATAAGGCAAGTACACTAATATCATGTCTAACTATTAGCTAACAGGCTATGTCAAGCAATAACATTTTCTAAAGTGTACGTGACATGGCAATTACCGATGAAGATGTGTGTGAGCCGGCAATTAAGTGTACATGGTACATACGCATCATCGGTAATGGTGCTGGTGTCCTAACAGCATGATATCAATAATGGAGTATGAAACATAAAATAAGCATGCGATGCGAAGCGGACCACAAAAATGAGCGGGAGCTGAAAACTAGACGCAACTATAACTAATCTGCATTAATCTAATATCAGTCCTACAAATGGTGCCTTTTGAAATAACACGAATCATGGGGTTTTGAAAATAGGGGCTACGGTGTTTTTATGAAAAGATACGTCTTTTGAAATATCCGTAGGATCCCTTGGGCTGTCTTTAAAAATGCCCACGATTCGTTAGTTTTTGAAATAGGTAAGAAGTCTAATCTAATCTAACAACTACACTAAACTATACGGCTGAACTAACAAGCTGAACTACAGGTAAGGAAACCGCCTATCATCTGAGTCGATACATATACATACCTGTATATGTATAGTCGGTGATCCCGTCTCAATAATATCATATCCGATACCGTATCTATAATCAGGCATCCCAAGTCAAGAGTGCGGATCAATCATCAATATAGCTCGTACGTAAATCCGTCGTACGGCATCCCCAAATCTGGGTACGGGTTAATATCACATTCAATCACACTATTCATCTGGTATCTTCTTTATCAAATATCATGATCCGGGACAATGTCCTACGTCTAGTACAATACTGATACCGCCTAAGCATGCATACAGGTGTAAGAATTGCTACGTCAAAAGACCCGCTAAAACATCATGTCGTATCTCAATACGAACCAAATCACATCACCGATCTTCTGGCCTCAGGCCCAATATCATCAACTCATCTCAAATTCCAAATACTATCCTCAAATCCAGTATATGAACACATAGTCACATACCCATGTGAACACATAAATATATACTCCCATATACGCACATATAAAAGAAGAATGTATGCAAGTATGTGTGTGTGTGCGTGTGTGAGTGCGACCACTACTCTAGGGTTTCGCAACTACACTAAACCAATCCAAAAATACCAAATATCCATCTTATCATCAATAATCTCAACAACATATAATCAATATCTGTGTGTATACGTATTCGTATACATCACCACGAACTGCGGGGGTGCTATACGCCATCCACCCGACTTCTCCCCGTAGATATAAATCTACTCACCTGGTCCTCGTTCGCCGGTGCCGACGTCGCCACGCGCTTGCTTGTCGTCTTGAAGTCCACATGGGGTGCCTACATATCATAACGCACCGTATCGTATTAAAATCCGACTCATGACCAAAACGACACACGAATCCCACATAGGTCAAAACCTATGGTTGCTTTCACAAATCAACCCAAAAACCCTCGACGTCGGCGTACAAACGCCAAATCATCGAGAAAAACCCAAATACACTCATTTTCACATTCACGAACACTAATTTTAATATAAAATAGGTTAAAATTCACAAAAACCCCAATTTCACTTAAAAGGTCATTTTTCCGAAAATCTAGTAAGCACAATTCGCCGTTTTTGTACAAAACACGATGTTTAAACAAATCTAGTGGCCATAATACTTATTAAATATCTTAAATAAGTCATAAAAACAATTTCCATAATTTAATCTCATTAAATTCCATTAACCCCAAAATTCTAGTTTACAAAATACCCAATTTTTTTTACAATTTATAGCAAAAATGCACAAACAACAATTTAGCTAGGATTTTCATGAAATAAAAGCATTAACCCACTCAATATATTATCTATAATGACATGAAACCATAATTATAATTTAATCTAAGGCATTTAATAATTTTCCAAAACTCTAGTTAGCAAAATAACTTAATTAGGGCATTTTATAAGTAATGGTTTGGAATTAACAACTAAATTAGCTTTCTATAAAACTTAAGATGTTAATCCACAACACAAAACCATGCACAATTTATCATAACCCATTTCCACAACAAAACCCTAATTCAACTCAAGCCATAAACTTTTAAAAAAAAACTAGTATGTAAATAGCACTAAAATTAACACTAAAACAACTCAATTAAATAAATCTAAACATAAGAATTTAAATGGGTAGAAATTATACCTTAAAATCTAGTGATCTAGCAAGAAGAATTTGCCTCCAATGATGGCTTCATAACACCATGATCCAAGTGATAAAAGCTAAGGAGAATGGGATGAAGAATGGAAATCAATTTGTGAGATTTAAATTGGATTGTGGAGCAATTTTTTGATTTAAATTGAAGGAAATGAAAAGAGGGAAAATGAAGGGGGAAGGGCTGCAGAATTTCGGCCATGGGGTGATGGGGGGAATGGTGTGGGTGTTGTGCACAATTGGTCAAGTCAACCCCCCTCAAATCAAGGTACAATGAGCCTCCAAAACAATACATCTTAACCTACACCTATAAACTCTATTTCACCCATACAAATGAGATGGAGAAATTTTTGAGGGGGAGAAGTGGGCTGCTGAATTCTTCAATTGGAGAAGTAAATGGGAGTGTGTGGATGTGGGTACGGGTGTGGGGTGATGAAAAATGATAAATATAATACCCCAAACATCCATTTACGCTAAAAAAAAGCCTTTTTTCTTCAATAATTTCTAAACCGTTTTGGCAAATGATTTCGTTCCAAAAACCACATGATAAAATTTTATTTAATGTTTTATGATGTACAAAATTTGTTTCAACTCATTCCAATTTGTAATTTTCCCTAATTAAATGTATTAGTGACGGCTTAAATAATAATAAAATAATATTTTTTTCAGAAAATTTGAAATTTCACCAGCGGCTCAATAAACACCAAATAATAGCAATTACATAGCTAGAATATGTATATTTAATTTTTATAATAAGATATTTGTATTTTGACTTTTTACAGAAAACCCCCTTATTTTACCGATTTTTCGAAATTTCACCGAAACGAGTTTCAAAACGTTACAGTTGCTATATGTCAACGACAATTGGGATGGGCATATTTACTTACGTTGATAACATGTGATGTTATGTGTTGCTGGATATGTTATATTGGATCGTCGTGTTTGAATAACCGGGTTTTTTTTAATGTGAGATGAGTGTTTTTCATTTTCATTCATGTAAAAATTTATATGTAATATTCTTTTATTGGGGTACTTCCGGGATGAGGAAGATGTCACCGTTGATGTATATTATTTACTTTTCCGCACTAGGATAGACCCAAGGAGGGGAGCACAAGTAACCGGGTTCTAGGGTCTAGAGGGAGACCAACTCGAGGAGTCGAGTCCGGGTCTCCTAACTCTAGAATTGGTAGGGTTGCTTGCCGCTCTCGTAGGGGTCTAGGGGTGTGGGATTGGCTATTCATCACGACCGTGGAATCCGTGTTTTATATAGGCTCAAAATAAAACACGGACGTCCTAGTATATCCAATATTTCATATGATATTTTCTGCCGCGTTATCTGTGATGTGATCATGTGACATGTTCAGATAGATATTGTATATAGTATATATGATATATTATATAGACGTTGCTTATGTTTTACACCCGCGCTAGCCCTGCCTCGCTCTGGCGTTAGTTACCTAACCTAACGGTGCACGAGGGGACATTGAGGCGAATGCGGATGGCATAAGTGTACATCGTATTTATCTGTGATGTTTAGGTGAGTTAAATGATGGGATTTCATTAATGTGATTAATGAAAGAAAAGAAACCTAAGATGTTGTGGAATCGAATTTTCAAAAACAGGTAGCTACAGTTCTTTCTTTGCATCGCGGTGTTCCTTGTAGAACATCCTGCACCTTATTCGATAAGGAAAGGGCCGAGATCCCTTCACCGGGAGTGACCCCTTTAGCAATAACTGGTAGACGCTACAACCCTCGGTTTGTCTTTTGATTGCTTCTATAGTTTTTGCTTTGCACAGAGATATATATGATATGTCCCGCACCTCAATCGACGAGGAAAGGGCCGACGATCCCTTCACCGGGAGTGACCCCTTTAGCAAAACTAGAAAAGCCTAAAAAACACTCAATTTAAAAAAATCATTTGATTCTATAACGATATCAAGTTCATTACGCAATAGGTTTTCAGAAAAACCTGTCGTAGCCCTCCGTCATTTCAGATAAGTCCTACTTAGTATTCGTGCTACGTTTGTTGGCCTGCGTCAAGGCGTAGTGTGCGGTAGCTAACTAGTATTTATCTGTTTATGCATATGATGCAGATTGGATTAGGGTAGTCGTGCGACTTTGTTGGCCTGCGTCAAGGGTCGTGCGGGTGGGTTTAATTCAATCAAGAAATGACGGGTTGAACTTGACTAGAGGACTATGGTTTGTTGGCCCACGTCAAGGTCATAGGACGCTAGGGGCAAAATATTATCGGGAATTTCAAGTGTTGAAATTTGCAATGAGATTGCATACCTTCTATGAGATAGTTGGATCCCGATACCCGCTGCGAGTAAGAGTTACTCCTGGGAGAGTTTTACACATTACAATTAGCCGATCAAGTAGGTGTCTAGAAAGGTGTCAACGAGATTACGCCTCTAGGAAAACGAGGTTTATTTTAATTAGGTTCGTGCGAAAGCACGGGGGACCTCCCTCAAAGTACCGGCACTGGCCTGGCTGAAAGATTGGCGAACTTATAGTGTGTAATTAATCCCGGCTAGTCTTTCCTTTTAGGGTTTGAAGGAAGATTTGATAAAAACAGTGGGAGCTATCCTGATTAGATAAAATATATAACCAATCTAATCTTGCAAGAGTATATGCTGCGTGTTTTCTTCTCTCTCTCTCTCCAGGTAGCGACCATATCACGCCTTAATCAAGATAATAATACGGATATATTGACCGAACCCGCTTGTTATACTGAGCTAGGGAACGTTGGTCCCGCTCCAACTTATAATTGTTATAAGACAGAGCAGGGAATAGGGGATTACCAGAATTCCCGTGCCGCCCAAACGAAGAAAGTGCATGTTGATGCATCATCTTCGGGTGTGTTCATTACACAGAACTGTTTCTCAATATCCTTTACGTCCTGGGTATTTGATACCGGATCAGGATCCCGCATATGTAATTTGTTACATGGGCTACAGAAAGGTAGAGAACTGAGAACGGGTGATAAGTTTCATGAGACAGAAAACGGTGCAAGTGTTGCAGCCAAGTCTGTTGGTCACTGTCACCCTGTATTACCAGAATACATTGATTCTGAACGAATGTCATTAGATACCGAACCTGATATACAAAATCATATCAGTTTCTTTATTAGTAAAGAAATGATAAAATTTTGTATGGTTGGATAATGTTTTGAACATTTCCTATATCAAGAGTTGATCGGTTCAGGCACGTTATCTAAAAACATTAACGTTCTAAATCAAACTACAGTTCTTAGTATATAGAACACACACAAGAGGAAGAGTTCAGAAATGAACGAATCCTTCTTGAGGTATTGTAGACTAGGTCATATCAATGCGACCCGACTAGCTGAAGTTACATATAGATGCATATTTAAATTAGTTTGAATTTACATCTTGTGAAACTTGCTGGTCATGTTACAGAGATATGATGACCATAGCTCTGTTTAATGGAAACAGAGAAAGAGTTAGTGAACTCTTGGGATGATATATGTTGATGTATGAAGGTCCCCTGTCTACACATACCAAGACTGGTTCTTTGTACTTCATTACATTCTCTGATAATCTCTCAAGATTCAGACATATGTTCCTGTTGAAACACAAGTCCGAACCTTTTGAGATATTCACAGAATATAAGTTGGAAGTAGAGAACCAAAACGGGTATAAGTATTATGTCCTTTGATGCGATCAAGGAGGATAATACTTGAGCACGGAATTCCTGGATTATTCTAAAGGAGAATGAGATTCTCTCTCAGCATTACTCCTCCATATACACCACGGCACGTCGGTGTATCGGGGCGGAACAATAGCACCCTATGAGATGTGGTGTGCTCTATGATGAGTACTACTGAGTTTCCTATTTCCTTTTGGGAGTTTTGCACTTGAGAAGTTGCATACCTATTGAATAGGGTTCAAATCAAATCAGTTGCCTACCACTTCATATGTGATATGGAATGGGAAGAGCCCATATCTTAAGTATGTTAAGATTTGGGGTTGTCCGGCCTATGTCTAAAAGCAAAATCCAGACAAGCTCGAGGCAAAGTCTGATCTGTGGAAGTTTGTTGGATATCCTAAGCATTAGCAAGGGAATATCTTCTACCAAACCGAGGAACAAAAATGTTTTGTTTCTCAACATGCCACCTTTATGAAAGGGAATTTCTTGTGAAGAAATTAGTGGACATGAGGTAGAACTGGAAGCAGTTCCAGCTATACACACTGCAGCTGATGATTTGGTAGAACCAAAGGATTCAATAGCATCCAACGAACCTCAGCCTCTCCGCCGATCTAGTAGGGTTCCTCACCCACCTGAGAGATACTTCGGTTTCTCTATAATAGTGGGAGCGAGGATTGCATCATGAGATGATGACCCAACTAGTTTTGACCTGGCCATCAGGAGTAAGACTCTATAAGAATGGCTGGATGCTTATCGATCTGAGATGGAATCCTTATGCACCAACAAAGTATGGACTTTGGTTGCTTTATCTGAAGGGTTAAATCCCCATCAGGAGCAAGTATATCTTGAGAAGATTACTTGGTGTACATGGAAAAGTTGAGACTTTCAAAGCTATGCTTAAGTCCATCCAGATCCTACTTGCCACGGCTACATACCATGACTACGATATCTGGTGGTTGGGTGTCATGACAGCTTTTCTAAAATGATGTTTTAGAAGAGAGCGTCTATAAGTACACATCCAGAGGGCTTCGTAGACAGTGGGAGCAGTGGAAACGTGTACAAGTTGCTTTATAGGATAAAGCAGGCATCGCGGAGTTGGAACGTCTGTTTTGTGGTAGTCAAAGAGTTTGACTTCAACAAAATAGTAATTGGACCTTGTATATACAAAAAGGTAGTAGGGAGTATGTGGTGATCCTCGTAGAATACGTGGATGACATACTCTTAATAGGGAAGGAGTTTCCTATGCTACTCTCGGTCAATCTCCGTCTATCACAACGATTCTCCATATAGGATCAAAGTGATACCTACTAAATCCTGGGTTTTGGATCTATGAAATAGATCTAATTGGATGTTAAGATTCTCACTAGCTGTAGTGGGATGGTATCAATTGATCCTGGGAAGAATCACTGGAAAGGTTCCAGGGTGATAAGGACGACTGAATGTCAGTCGCAGGCATTGTCTTTACCCTCAGTGGAGGGACGGTATGTTGGAAGAGTTCCAAGCTAGATACCGTGACATACTAGACGATAAAGGCTGGATACATCGCTACTTAAGATGCTACCAAAGAAGCAGTCTGGGTGTATATTAGTTCATGAGATGAACTTCGTTCCTCCCATTGTGTGACAATAGAGTTGTGGCTTATGCCAAGGAACGCCCGTCCCATCAGTGATCCAGACATATTCTAAGGCAGTGTCACCTGATCGTGGAGATGGTTGATCTCCAGGGGATCGAGGTTAGGAGAGCAGACTCAGAGGACAACACGGCGGATCCACTCACAAAGGCCTTTTCCCAGACAGAGACTATTATGGGATGGTTGAGTATGAGATACTACAACCATTGCTATCAGATGGCCCTAGTGTAAGTGGGAGATTGTTAGTTATATGTATGCCCTAGAGGCCATTACTATACATACGATGTATACTGTAGTGGATGCTGGGGCGTATATAGGGAGGACTTTCTTGCTCGACATGATAGTATGCTATCTGGTTGTACTTTACCTTAACGTGTACACTGATTGTCTCTCTGTTACATGTTGGTAACGCCCTTAGGATGTGTACTTGACTACCTGGACTATGATGCGGATCATACTAGTGGGGACATGGTAGTCCATAAGTACATCCTTCAAGGTCCCTAGTCGTGGGTGTATCGAGACGGGGCATCAATATACCAGAGTAGACTAGCGTATACCTTCTCGACCCATACAGATGGGTGATGGATGATCCCATATCCATTGGTGTTTGACATCAGAGATGATATACGGGTGCTCAGTGGAGACTGGGTACACTGGACGGACTCGCCGAGAACTCCCAAATGGTATTATACCTTATGTCAGATGGCAGTTCTCTGGTGATACTGGTACAGGTTAGTCTGTAGACCCGAGATCGTCATAGAGTCTTGTGTGATTCCCACTGTGCTTTGATTTCCATCTTACCACGTCCAAGAGGGCGTGCAAAACGGTGGTTTTTGGGTACAGTCCCGATTCACATGGAGGCAATGAGCAATAGGAGAGGATTCGTCTCTCCCGGTATAGGGAGTTGATGTTGTGCTGTGTTCGATTGGCTATAACCGGAAATCCCTGGCCAGGGTTGCTGAGATTTACTGGTAAGTGTTACCAGTAGTTTCTCGAACTGTTATAGACCTCATATCGACACGACTTATCGAGCTACTGGGGTCTGACGTTTACCACCCCTAGGCAAGATATGCGACGTATCAGACGATCAGACCGGACTGTACGGTAAGTGTTACTGGTTGGATTCACAGGAGTGTGAGCGGGCTTGCTCGTTAATCTTCTGATCGCTCAATACCCGGGTGGCCGTTACGTTTAGCAGACCGCTTGCGGCTTGTGGGTGTTTGATATGATCATCACCTACTGCCGGCGTATTGACGAGTCTTTAGAGTCCTACATAGAGGTTTCCTGGCTCAAGCGAAACGAAATAGGAGCGCATATGAGATATGTGCGGGACCGAGAATAATACCAGTATGTGATACTGTATTCTATTCTCGCGATTTGTATCATCGGACGGTTATATGTGATATAGCCGGGTTACCGAATCAAGTGTTGATTCGATATATTGATACACTTGATATTAGTCGGTTATATGCAATATGACCGGATCATAAAATCAAGTGTTGATTTAATGATTTAATGTATAATTATATATTTGATATATTACTTTACATTAACTAGTATTTGTTCACTTAAGATTGATTTTCTCACTTGATGTGCACATTGTATATATATGATATATTTTTGTGCACTAGATTGTATCATGATTGATGATACATGCAAACTTGGGTGTGTGTAAGACTTACCCCATGTTTAGGTTAATGGTTAGGTTTTATTTATTTTATTTATTTATTTTTGGAAAAAAATAAAATGGTGGCTTTCTTTCTTTCTTTGCTTCAAGCTTCATGAAGCTTCTTAGTATCTTTGAAAAGTCTTAACCATTTTGTTTTTTCCTTTAACCTAACCATTACCTCTAAACTCTAGTTTACTCTCTACATTAGTTACCTCACCCATGGTTGCTAGATGATAGACTTCACTTGAATTTTCTTTGATAATAATTCATTTTCTTTTCTTCTTCTTCTTCTTCTTCTTCATGAAGTGAAGAAAGCTTCCTTGAAAATTTCAAGTGTTGAAATCAAGTGAGAAATCCAAATCCAAAGTGAACCCACTTCCTATTTCTTCATCCTCTACCACTTGCCATGTTGTATAGGGTGTTTTCTTCACAAGGTTCATGACCAAGTGAAGATGGAGCTTGAGTTTAAGTCGTCTCGACGTAGATCATCTTCGGCACCGAAGTCAACGACCTAGTCCGCTCATTTCTCCGATGAAACCGACGCTAGAGCCAGGGATCCTGATGATCGCAGCGGAGGGATGTCATCACGGAGCTAAAGAAGTGGAGGACCAGATCTACAAAGGTTATAATCCCTTTCCTTTGTAGCAAAGTAGTTTGCTTGCTTTCTTTTCGCCTAATCCCTAGTTAACGATCTCAATTAGGGTTTCTTGGCATATGAAAAAAATTTGATTTTGGCATGGTTGATGCCTTGTGGAGCCTCATATGTGTGCCTAGGATCCCTACAGATCTGATTGATTCCTGATCACTACACCTAGCGAGTCATCTACATCTAGTCTGGTACATAACATCACACACTCTGATAGAGCCTACTGCCGAAGCATAGGGTATCCCTTGCACGCGAGCTCTCTTCAAATCGGTCTCGGGAGACTTCTTTTTGGAGAGAGTGATCCAAGAGTAAGTGGGAGAACCACCACGCTTTGAATCTTCCATACTAAACCGTTTTAGTATGGTGTTAATGTACCTGGATTTGGGACACTCCCAACATCCATATATATCTATCACCATAGATCATAATTTTGAAGATGTAGTAGGTATCATCCAGATCTTCTATTGAGAATTCTCATGATAAGAGGAGCTTGACCGATTGTAGCATAGGAAACTATTTCCTATCAAGAGTATATCATCTACGTACAATACGTAGAAGACAACCTTACTCTCTACAACCTTCTTGTATATACAAGGTTCATCTACCTTTTTGATGAAGTCAAACACTTTGACTGCCACATCAAAACAGATGTTCCAACTCCGCGATGCGCGCATTGATCCTGATGGACTTAAGCATAGCTTTGAAATTCTTAACTTTTCTGTCTACACCAAGAATCTTTTCAAGATCCATTTGCTCCCAATGGGTTTTACCCTTCAGGTGCAATATGCAAAGTCATACTTTGTTGGTATACATGGATTCCATCTTTGATCGCATAGCATCCATCCTTTTCACAGAGTCACCACTCGTGATGGCCTGCCTGAACCTAGTTGGGCCATCATCTACCATGATGCATTCCTCGCTCCCACTGTCACCGAGAAGACCGTAGTATCTCTCAAGTGGATGAGGAACCCTACCAGATTCACGGAGAGGCTGAAGTTCGTTGGAGACTATTGAATCCTTTGGTTTTACCAAATCATCAGCTGTTAGTTTGCCTAGCTTGAACTCATTCCAGTTCTACCTCATGACTACAAATTTCTTCACAAGAAATACCTTTTCTAAAAAGGTGGCATGCTGAGAAAACAAAACACCTTTTGCTCCTCAGAGTGGTAGAAGATATTCCCTCGCAAATATTTGGGACATCCTAACAAACTTACAGAACTGACCTTGCCTCGAGCTTGTCCGGATTCTGCCTTTCAATATAGGACGGACAACCCCATATCTTAACTCGTTTAAGACATGGTCTCTTCCCATTTCATATCTTATATGCAGTGGTAGGCCCTGATTTGGATGGAACCCCATTCAATAGGTATGCAGCTTCTCAAGTGCATAACTCCCAAAAGGAAACAGGTAACTCAGTAGTACTCATCATAGAGCGCGCCATATCTAATAGGGTGCTATACCTCCGTCCCGATACACCGTTGTGATGTGGTGTATGCGAAAGAGTAAGCTGAGAGAGAATCCTATTCTCTGTTTAGAAAATCCAAGAACACTATACCTCAAGTATTCGCCTCCTCAATCACATCGTAGGACTTTATACTTTTACCCATTTGGTTCTCAAAAGAACCAACCTTGGCATTTATAGACATGGGACCATATACATCATCATGTATCTGTCCCAAGAGTTCACTAACTCTTTCTCTATTTCCAATAAACGGAGTATTGGTCATTTTATCTTTGAGACAAGACTAGCAAGTAGCATAAGATGAAAATTCGAATAGATTCTCATATTCATCTTTATGTAACTTAGCTGATCGTGTCGCATTGATATGTCCTAGTCTACAATACCTCAAGAAGGATTCGTTCATTTCTGAATTAGTCCTCTTGTGTGTGTTCTACATATTTTGAACCGTGGTTTGATTTAGAACGTATATGCTATTATATAACGTGCCTGGTCGAATCAACTCTTGATTTAGGAAAATGTTCACAACATTATTCTCCAATACAGAATTATATCCTTCTTTAACTCAGTAAAGAACATGATATAGTGTTGTATATCAGGTTCGGTATATAATAACATTCGTTCAGAATCAATGTATTTAATATTTGGTAATACAAGGTGATATCTGCCAATAGACTTGGCTGCAATAATTGCACCATTCTCTACTTTTAAAGATATATCACCTATTCTCAGTTCTCTACCTTTTAGTTGCCCATGTAACAGATTACATATGCAGGATCCTGATCCGATATCACATACTCAGGACGTAGAGGACACTGAGAAACAATTCTCGGTAATTAGGACACCCAAAGAATATGCATCAACATGCACTTTCTTCGATTGGGTGGCATGGGAATCCGGATATTCCCTATTTCCTGCTCGGACTTATAACAATTATAAGATTGAGCGGAACCAATGTTCCCTAGCTCAGTATAATAAGTAGGTTCGGTCAATGTATCCATATTATTTTCTTGATTAAGGCGTGACATGGTCGCTACCAGGAGAGAGAGAAGAAAATACTCTGCGTGCGCTCTTGCAAGATTAGATTGGTTATTAGTTTATCTAATCAGGATGGCTCCCACTGTTTTAGTCAAATCTTCCTTCAAAAAACCTTAAAAAGGAAAGACTAGCCGGGATTTATTACAGTCTATAACTTCGCTAACCGTTCAGCCAGGCCAGTGCCGGTACTTTGAGGGAGGTTCCCCGTGCTTTCACACGGACCTAATTAAGATAAATCTCGTCTTTCCCTAGGGGTAGCCCCATTAAAACCTTTCTAGACACCTAATGGGTTAGCTAATTGTAAAGTGTAAAACTCTCCTAGGAGAACCTCTTGCTCGCAGCGGGTATTGGGATCCAACTATCTCATAAAAGGTATGCAATCTCATTGAAAATTTCAACACTTGAAATTCCCGATAATACTTTTTCCCCCAGTAACTTATGACCTTGGCTAAGATCAACAAATCATAAGTGCTAGCCAAGTTCAACCCGTCATTTCCTAATTGAATTAAACCCACCCGTACGACCCATGGCTAAGGTCAACAAAGTCGTACGACTACCCTAACTCAATCACATCTCATGTTTTAGCAGATAAACACTAATTAACTACCGTACACTAAGCCTTGGCTAAGCAATAAACGCAGCACGAATACAAACTAGTATCTATTTGAAATGATGGAGGGTTACGCAGGTTTTTTATGAAAACCATGAGCGTAATGAACTTGATATCGTTGTATAAACAAGTGATTTTGAAAAGGAGTGTTTTTGAAGCTTTTACTAGTTTCGCTAAAGAGGTTACTCCCGGTGAAGGGATCTCGGCTCTTTCCTTATCGAATAAGGTGTTGGATATTCTACAAGGAATACCGCTATACAAAGCAAGAACTATAGAAGCAATCAAAAAACATAACCGAGTGAGTTGTAGCATCTGCTAGTTTCGCTAAAGAGGTCACTCCCAGTGAAGGGATCTCGGCTCTTTCCTCATCGAATAAGGTGCTGGATATTCTACAAGGAATACCGCGATGCAAAGCAAAAGCTAGAGCTACCAGTTTTTAAAACAAGTTTCTACAACATCTTTAGGTTTCTTTTTATTTCATTAATCTCATTAATGAAGTCCCATTATTTATGCTTCACAAGAATCACAGAAGAAACGAAAGCAATAATATTAATTATATCACATATATATAATATAGGCATTCATCTCAGAACATATCAAATGATCACATCACAGAATATCAGCAGTAGAAGAACATATATGAAATATTGGATATACTAGGAATTCCGTATTTTATTTAAGCCAGTAAAAACACGGATTCGACGGTCGTAATGAATAGCCAAACCCACATCCCTAGACCCCTACAAGAGCGGTAAGCAACCCTACCAATTCTAGAGTTAGGAGACCCGGTCTCGACTCCTCGAGATGGTCTCCCACTAGACCCTAGAACCTGGTTACTTGTGCTCCCCGTCTTGGGTCTATCCTAATACAGAAAAGTAAATAATATACAATGGTGACATCATTCTCAACCCGGAAGTGCCCCAATAAAAGAGTATTACATATAATGAATTTTATATGAATGAAAATAAAAACTCTCATCTTACATAAACCCCCGGCTATTCAAACGCGACGATCCAATATAACATATCACAACAACACATAACATCACATGTCATCAACGTAAGTAAATATGCGTATCCCAATTGTCGTTGACATATAGCACCGAAACCGGCGATACACCACATATTACACTTACGGTCGCAGAAAAGAAAGTGAAAAACTACAACAGTTGGAATCCACAACGACCTTAGACATCATAAACCCAATATATCACATACATTGGATTTCATGCCTAACCAAATGAATTCCTTAGACATCGCATACCTAACAATTATAAACCCCTGTTCCCGCCAAAATTTTCGGCCAAGAGCTACTTGTCCCCTTGCGAAAAAGGGGGAGAATCCTCAAAAAAGCAGGCATCACGAGCTCACACATGACCGGGCCTCACGTGCAGACACGTGACCTTTTATGATCAGAGTTTATCCGCACCTGAAAGCCTAACTGATGGGGTCACGTGCCAACACGTGATGGGTTCCCAAGCTCTCGGAAATAATAGAATTAAATTCTAATTAAATCGTCAATCAGAAGGTCACGTGCCAACACGTGACAGGCTTTTAAACCTTCTGAACTAATAGAATTAAATTCTAATTAAGGGAAATCAAAAACCATAATATTTCCCTAAATCTTTCCAAACAAAAAAGATTGTGCCCTGTAAAGTGGAGCACCGTTGGATTAAAAAATCCAATGGTGATTAAAAATCACCAATTTATAGAAAGATTCTATACAAGAAAAGATTTCCCTGAAATTTGCCAGAAGTAACAGATAAAATATCTTTTGAATTAAAAATCCAATGGTGAATAAAATTCACTGAATGATCTAAAATATCATGTTGGTTACAAAATCTTTCAATAAAAAATTGACTAAACAAACCGATTCTTTTCTTTCTCCTATAAATAGGAGCCAAAGGAAAAAAAAGGAGGATACAACAACAGAGAGAGTACAAAAGAAAAGAGAATTTAATTCTCCAGAGAAAAAGAAGATTTCTTCAGAAAAAGAAAGAAATCCTAGGTGAGAGATCATCCTATAAGCTCCCATAAAAGAAAAAAAGAGAATTTAATTCTCAAACTAAGAGTTTAACTCTTATGAATAAGAACTTAGTTCTTCCTCTGGTTGAAAATCTGCAGAAGCAGATCTCCCCATAAGTTGAGAATTTAATTCTCATCGGGGAAATTCTGTCATGCAGATCTAAAACCTAAGGGAGGACCTAAGTTCAGAGAATTTTATTCTCCCACAAAGCACATAGGAATTTAATTCCTTCAACAAAGATAGGGTTTAACCCTTAATATAAAAACTTAGTTTTTCTTCATAGTTGAAGATCTGCAGAAGCAGATCTCCCCATAAGTTGAGAATTTAATTCTCATCGGAGAGATTCTGCCATGCAAATCCAAAACTTAGAGAGAGAATTGAGTTTAAAGAATTTAATTCTTCCAAATACATAGGAATTTAATTCCTCTAAATAAAACTAGGGTTTAACCCTATAAAAGAATTTAATTCTTAAACAAGGGACTTAAACTTTTCATGCACGTAAAAGAAATCAGTACCCAACTTGATCACGTGTGTCCATGTGACTCCTTTCCTCGGCGATCAAAAGAGAATGAATGAAATTGGGTCACGTGCTCCCACGTAACCCCTGACAAACACTATTTTAAAGATGGGGTAAACCTGAAGGATTAAATATCCAACGCATGGGCGCCCTCACGTGTCCCCACGTGACCCCTAACAAATCCTGTTAATATCCAGTACATGGATGCCCATCACGTGCCCACAAGTGATGGCCATGAAGACTAAAAGTGTTTAACACTTATCGTGATGGCCATGAAGACTAAAAGTGTTCAACACTTATTTGAATATTCTGAGAACAAAATAAAGGAAGTTTGGGCCCAACACTCAAGCGTCTCACGTGACCCCACGTGAGCGCTTCTTTTTTTAGTGTTTAACACTATTTTGGGCGCTGCACCCCTAGTGTTTAACACTATTCTGAGCGCATCACGTGGGAGCACGTGATAGCTGAGTTTACTTTAGTGTTTAACACTATATGCAATCCAGTCTTAGTCCAAATTAGCTAAGTCTTCCAGAGGCAATACCCCTTTTTTGACTGAATCTCAAACACACTTTTGTCTTCCAAAGTTGATCATCTCATACGAGTGCTTAGCACTCAATACAAGACAAAATATGGTCAGGACCCAGACCCATGCTTAGCATTGCTAAATAATAGGGGGCTGAGCCCAGAAAAATATTCAACTGTCCAAACAAAGGTCCAACATTGTAAACCTAATTGGACTTAGCCCAAGTTGGCCATAAGTCGTCAATTCAGATTTAACTGAGCCCATGTGCTCATAATCTAATTAATTGATCCTAGTCCCAAATTGGACTACAGATTTCCTAATAAACATTGGTTCAAGGTTACATCTCTTCACTCCTTTAATATTTGTCGTTGTAATCCTTCAACGTCTTCAAAAAGGTGACGGGTCCCGATAACCAATCATTCCATGAACTGTGGGGTATTTAAACTCATGGACTATGATGTCCTTAAACTTTATAGACTATGACGTCTTTAAACTACGGACTGTAGGGTCCTTAAGCCCATGGACTATGATGTCCTTAACCTCGGACTGTGGGGTCTTTAAGCCCATGGACTATGATGTTCTTAACTTCGAACTGTGGGGTCCTTAAACCCATGGACTATGATGTCCTTAACCTTTACAGACTATGATGTCTTTAAACTGGACCGAGATGTCCTTAAACTAACATTGGACCGTAATGTCCTTAAACTAACAATGGACCGCAATGTCCCTAAACTAAACATTAGAGCTCAAACGCTCTTTTGTTGGATCTAAATGATCCCGTTAAGTTGATATTAGTCTATAAGTAGACTAGCGTATCCTTAACATACGTTTAAGTTGATCTTAGTCTCAAATAAGACTACCGTACCCTTAAACCCAACCCCAAACCCAATTCTAAGAAAATACGGATTTGGACTAATCCACGCCCTACGGGCGACAACATAAATTAGTCTCCATATACAATCCACGGGAAACCAAAAACAAAATGAACACCCATGACACGAAGTGACCATCTGGAGAAGGAGAAAGTGGTTACTGCGATGCGGTAGCATAATTAACTACAGGGGCTTGCGCTTGCAGGGAAGAGCGTCCCCATAATAAAAAACCCCTCATCATGAGGGGGAATCTGACGAAGTCTGCTACATCGGCCGCATCCGTTTAAACCTTCGATACATGGTGCCATAAATCAACTTGGCATCTTCGGAGAGGTGGACAGATAGCACCAAATAG
Organism: Agapanthus africanus; assembly: GCA_030015575.1. Lineage (NCBI taxonomy): Eukaryota > Viridiplantae > Streptophyta > Magnoliopsida > Asparagales > Amaryllidaceae > Agapanthus > Agapanthus africanus. The sequence goes on from CM057347.1 coordinate 401,704,964, forward strand.
CATCTGCCCCCAAATTCAGGCAAGACGAACCTACGCGGTTCCGTCTCTGTATTTCGGTGGAGAACAGATTCTGGCACGCCTGGTAGGACCTTTTCTTCTTTCCACTCCACACTTCATGTGTCATGTTTCGTGAACGAATCGCGGTTTGACATGGTTGCCCCTGAATTCAAGGTACTAAGATTTGGTGTCTTTCTCCGTGAAAAAAACAGAAGATCAATGGCTTCAAACTGCACTAACTGCAACTGCAACTCTCGCTCCGTCCCGTCCGGAGGAGTGACTTACGGGCCCCAAGCGGCCTCCATCTTCGCTATGCTGGTGGAACAGGTGACTCAGGCCACCACTGGATTGTTCTTCGGGACCATGATCCTGCCAACAAGCTTCAGCGCTCCAATGCCATCTCAAGAAGCTAAGAAGAAGTCGGTCTTTGATCGGCTTGCAACTACTGCGGCCCCTCTCAACGGGTCGCCCAAGCCCACTACCTCGGTTTTCAACAGACTGGGCCGAAGCTCAGATGGGCCCATGAAGAAGCCCACAATTCTTGAAGAGGTTATCCCAAAACGGATACTCATTCCTACTCCTGAAGTCCCCAAGGCAGCTTCTCCTACTAAAGGGTCGGTCTTCACAAGACTGGCCGTTTCATCTCCTACTCCACGTGAAGTCATGAAGGCTGTTTCCCCTGTTCGAAAGTCGGCCTTCGCAAGACTGACTACCCCCTCTCAACGGGTGTCAGTCTTCGATAGGCTACCATGAATAACAGTCTTTCCTCAAAGCAGGGGGCATGAAGAAGCTCATCCAATAGCGGAGGTGATCCCGGCCGCACGACATGTTCGACGTTGCCACTGGCGCTGAGTGAGAAAAGCTGGGGGCAGTTCACCCTCTGGACTGACTCCGTCAACTCCAACTGTGGAGGTTGATGCTGCTGTTCCAACTGGGAACGGCTTTGAACCACTCAAGAGGGTCCGCAAGAACTCTCCGACCGCTGTTCTAAAAAGGTCTCCTCCGTCTGTGGAGAATGCCACAAAGGTGAAGCTCGAACAACCTCCTCAGCGGCTGTCCTCTAAGATTTACAAAGTCTGGCGTCAAGTCCAAGACTCGGTGATTGATCAAGACTACCCCCGCCAACAGGAAAAGATGAAGGTTCGGAAAGAAAAGAACCACCCTGTCAAGCCACAGAAGGCGACGGCTACTTGGGTGCCCACTGCAACGGCCCCCTCAACTTCGACCGCCCATAAGAGGAGAAGGACGGAGAAAATTCCCATGTCTGCGACAAATGTCAAGGGCACTGAGCCTAAACGCCCTAAGTCTTGGGGCATGGTGGTGCATACCGTCTATATGGCATCCGGAAAAGAGGATAGCCGTATCTCCACAGGTCATCGACTGCTTACACGATCTGTAACAAAGGCCCAGGAGCAACAACAAAAGCTCCAAGAGATACTAACAGCTATGGCCGCACTCACTGGACCAAAAGCAGGCCCAGAGACATCCTCGGAGCAACGTCATGAGCAGGAAACTGATGCCGAATTCCTTCGGAGAATGCTTGAGAAAAAAGACAAAGAGGCTGCGGAACAAGCGGCCAACATAAAAAAATGGCCTTTTTATTCCAAGATATGGTGGGCCTGATGATCTAGCCGGACTCTCCAGCCGAAGATCCTTCGGTAATAATTGAAGATGATAGAGGAGAGACGTCAAACCCTCTTCCAGCTTGTTCAGCAGCCAAAGAGGAGACCATCTCAAAAACTGCCCTGGATGATTACATCGCTCAGCAGATACGAGTTCATCAAGCGAATGAAGCGGCTGGGAAAATTGTTAAGACTGGACGACCCTATCCGGGTTGGGACGACCAGATAAAGTACCCACCGGGATACACGATCCCCATATTCTACGTATATAAAGGGATGGGAAATCCACACCAGCACGTTTCTCAATTTAGGGCTCTGTGCAGTAATACTGGAGGTGATGATAAACTACTGCTCCGCCAGTTTGTTGGCAGCTTGTTGGAGACAGCATTCGAGTGGTATTCGGAACTCCCGAATGACTCTATCAAGACATTTGCAGAGATGGAGCTGCTATTCACCCAACGTTTCGCTAGCGAACGTACCCCAATCACGGCACTGATCAATGCCAGGGTGAAGCTGGGAGAAACTTAGGTCTAGTACGCGATACGGTGGCGGAATCTATGGTCGAAGTGCGAACAGCGCATCGAAGAGGCTCCTGCAGTAGGCATGTTTGTGGGAACCCTCGATCCGCAGGCGACCATATCCCAATTCATGATGTTTTTCAAGCCGACTACCTTCCAGGCCTTGATTGATAAGTTAGCCCAAATGGACCAGATGGGCCATAGGCCATCCTCTTCAAAGTCGGAGCCTCGGAATGAAAAAGGGCAAAGGGAAAGCAACCTTCGTTGCCAACGCTCAACAACAACCGAGTGGCCCGAGACCGGTTGTTCGCCAAAGTAACAAACGCCAATCCTTCGAAGAGAAACTGGGACATCCTTACTCGTTTTCCCGAGATAAAACAAGGAGACTGTTCGAACTGGCAATACGCATTGGGCTCATCACCTTGCCAGAGCCGAGATACTCATCGCAACCCGGTGACGCCAACCATCCTAACTATTGTCTCTACCATCGAGTAATGGGCCATCCAATCGAAGATTGCTACGTCTTCAAAAAATGGGTTGTAGACCAATACCAGCAAGGCAAATTCGTGTTGTCTGAAAATTGGAAGGTGAACCCGCCACAACCACATGCTCCGAAAAAGATGGACATACCGGGGGCATCATGCTCATTCATAGAGGAAGCTCCATGAGAAGTTGTTTTTCGGCAAAAACTAAAAGAATGCTGAAAGATCTTCAAACATGTCCGGCGATCAGGTGGAAAATTCCGTAAGAACCAGAGATCATCGATGGGATGCTAAAACCACGCCCAACACCGAGAATTGGGAGCGATGGTTAAAACGCTCATGCCCAACCGTTAAAGTCTTCAAAGAAGAAGAAAAATCCCGTGAAGCCTGATGACAAGTGTACGGACTTGCAAAAGCATATTGACGCGCTGGAGGAATACAATCAAAAGGCGTGATCCCTGGTCACACTCCAAGAATTTCTCAACCATATCCTGGAGGGCGGAGATAGCAATGATGATGAGGGAGACAACTCGTCACAGGAACCAGAAGATTATATGGCAAGTTGCCACATGATATCTCATTCATTGCTAAATAACAAAGAAGCTCACTCAGCATCAGAAGAAAATGTAGAAGAGCTGGGGGCAGGATCAATGCCAAAATCCTTGGAACCGCCAGACGAGATGATCGACATGCTACTGAACGAAACTCGTCAGAAGAGCAAACCTGATCGAGAACGCCAAATGGCCCTATTCGAAGGGGCCAGGCGTCGGTGTCAAGTTGGAGAAGCCGTGATAGGGATGGGTCGCAAAACACTCCAACCATATCAAATCACACCCTAAATAGGTGTATTCCACATCAACGTCATGTATCCCGTCACGTGACAAATGCACATGCATACAGGATAAACTACGGACCGAAATGTCCTTAAACTAATGACGGACCGCAATGTCCTAAAACTTGCGACTGACCGAGACGTCTATAAACTACTACGGACTGCAGCATCCTAAGGCTGACGCAAAAAAAAGGTACGTCCGCAAGCAAAATGGGCATGGATGAAAACCCGAAAGGGCTCCGTGAGTAAAAACAGCAGGGCCACCGGCGAGTTTGTGAAAACCCGAAAGGGCGCAGGCTCGTAAAAAATTCGTGCACACTTGCGAGGTCCTCTCGACCTTGTAAGGAGAAAACACCTACGTGAGATCCTTACGACTCACAAAGGAGAAACACACTTAGGGATCCCCACGATTTCTAAGGAGAAAATACACTTGCGAGATCCTCACGAATCGTAAGGAGAACCCTCTTATGAGAGCCTCACGGCTCATAAGATTCAAAAGCCTTAAGCTACAGGGATCTGAAGCCGTTCTTAAGCCATCACAATCCCCAGTTTGCCCTACAAGTGGTTCAATATTGACCCTTGTATACAATCCATGGGCATGAATAAACCTTTCCCTAACAAAGTCCCACCAGCGACTAGAGATATACTCACACGGTGAGCGACCCTTGTAAGTCCTCTCGACTTATAAGGAGAAAACACTTTTGTAAGATCCTTACGACTTATAAGAGAACATACACTTAAGAATCCTCATGATTTTTAAGGACAAAATGCACCTACGAGATCCTCACGACTCGTAGGGAGAAATACCTTTATGAGACCCTTACGGCTCGTAAAGTCAAAAGCCTTAGTCGACAGGATCCTAACCCTGTTTGCTAAGCCATCTTTGTTCGAATCAACAAAGGAAAATGATGATTCGCTCCTGGCAATGTCCCAGTGGTAGCGATGCTGATGTCGATGCCTAAATCGGTATCAAATCCCAAGCCCTTTCACGGCAAATGATGATTCGCTCCTGGCAATATTCCAGTCGTAGCGATGCTGATGCTGAGATTGGCACCAGATTCCAAGTTCCACACTCGCGATAAAAAAATCAGCGAGCCAAAAATGCATATGAAATAGCCGAAATGATGGGGCAACTTGTAACAAAATCAGCAAGTAAAATATATGCATACAAAATAGCCGAAATGATTGGGCAACTCGCAATAAAAAGTAGCGAGTAAAAAAACAAAAATAGCCGAAATGACTGGGCACCGCAAAAAATAGCCGAAATGATTGGGCAATCACGACTTTCGCGATATAAAAAGCTGAAATGATAGAGCATCGCGGAAAGAAATAAAAAAAAATTATGAAAGAATGAAACTTTTGCCCTATAGATGAGATCACATCGATCCCTGTATATAATCCAGGGGCACAAACAAAAAAAGGGAACCATATTTTCCCACCAGGCTCTGTCAAAAGGAGAGCCAAGTCTCGACGGTTCATAGACAGCCTAGAGACTACCCTGGAACCATGGCAAAGTCTCCTAGTTCCAAATCTCGATAGTTCACAGACAGCCTAGAGATCACCAATGGCGTTTCTCCTTACTCCAGCAGGATGCAGATGCGACGTCAACAAATGATCCCAGGGTCAAAACAACGGAACCATGGCAAAGTCCCCTAGTTCCAAATATCGACGGTTCACAGACAGCCTAGAGATCACCAACGACGTTTCTCCTCACTCCAACCAGATGCAGACGTGACGTCAACAACCGACCTCAGAGTCGCAACGAAGCGGAGCCATGGCAAAGTTCCTTGTTCCCCTCCGAACACAGAGACGCGACCGCGTAGGTCCGTCTTGCCTAAAATTCGGGGCAGATGCTAATTGGTGCTATCCGTCCACCTCTCCGAAGATGCCAAGTTGATTTATGGCACCATGTATCGAAGGTTTAATCGGATGCGGCCGATGTAGCAGACTTCGTCAGATTCCCCCTCATCTGAGGGGTTTTTGATTGTGGGGATGCTCTTCCCTGCAGGCGCAAGCCCCTGCAGTTAATTACGCTACCGCATCGCGATAACAACTTTCTCCTTCTCCAGATGGTCATTTCGTGTCGTGGGTGTTTGTTTTGTTTGTGGTTGCCCGTGGATTGTATACGGAGACTAAGTTATGTTGTCGCCCGTAGGGCATGGACTAGTCCAAATCCGTATCTTTCTTAGATTTGGGTTTGGGGGTTGGGTTTAAGGATACGTTAGCCTTATTTGAGACTAAGATCAACTTAAACGTTTGTTAAGGATACGTTAGTCTAATTTTAGACTAAGATCAACTTAACGGGATCGTTTAGATCCGACAAGAGAGCAATTGGGCTCTGTTGTTTAGTTTAGTGACATTGCGGTCGGTAATTAGTTTAAGAACATTATGGTCCATTGTTAGTTTAGGGACATCTCGGTCCAATGTTAGTTTAAAGACATCGCGGTCGAGATTAAGGACATCATAGTCCGTGAGTTTAAGGACCTCACAGTCCGATGTTAGTCTAAAGACATCGCGGTCGAGGTTAAGGACATTATAGTCCGTGAGTTTAAGGACCTCACAGTCCGATGTTAGTTTAAAGACATCGCGGTCGAGGTTAAGGACATCATAGTCCGTGAGTTTAAGGACCTCACCGTCCGATGTTAGTTTTAAGACATCACGGTCGAGGTTAAGGATATCATAGTCTATGAGTTTAAGGACCCCACAGTCCGTGAAATATGTGGTTGTCGGGATCCGTCACCTCTTTGAAGACGTTGAGGAATTACAACGACAAATATCAAAGGAGTGAAGAGATGTACCCTTAAACCAAGGTGGATTGTTTGAAAGATCTGTAGCCTAGTTTGAGACTAAGATCTGTTGGATATTTATGAGCAGATGTGCTCTGTTTAATATAAGTTGAGAACTTATGGCCAGAATTGGGCTAAGTCATATTAAAAATGTTTAACATTTTTAGTTGCTCTGGCTATTAAGCATTTATTTGGGCTCAGCCCTTTTAATAATGCTAGGCATTGGGCTCTGATATATTTTGTCTTGATCAGAACAAATTGTGTTCTGACAGTGCGCCACGTGGCGCGTTAGGCACTTTGCGCCAATTAAAGAGCGCATTGCGCTTCTGTCGGGTAGCGCACACGAAGAGGATAAATGTCGCGCTTAGCGCTAAGCGCTGGTTCATTAGCGCATTGCACTTTTAATTTATGAGCGCTCTGCGCTAGTCTGTTGGCGCGCCAGTGAGTGACACGTGGCGCACTTGGCGCTAAGCGCCAGCTCATGAGCGCAGTGCGCTGTTTTAAAAGCACAAAGCGCAAGCGGTGTCTATGGTTGACACGTGGCATGTTTTGGCGCTGAGCGCCGATCCAAGGAGCGCAAGAGTGCAGTTCATGAGTGCAAGGCACTTTTTAATAGCGCAAAGTGCATCTGATCAATTTTAAGATCAAAGAACAAATTTATGTTCTTCAAAGGAGGCTTTGCCTCAAGATCTAAGAACAAAAGTTCTTGTTTTTTATAAAAGGCTCTGCCTTTTATAGATCAAAGATCTGTAAATGAAATAAAAATACTTCTTTTATTATTATTTTCTTTATGATTAGATCTTTTGATCTTTTGCTTTTAAAACAAAGACCTTGGTCTTTTTATAGATCTAAGATCTTTTTAGAAGATGGTTCTTCTTTTTACGAGATGGTTTCATCTCTGTTATTTCAAGAACATAGTTCTTTACCTTGAAGATGAAGAAAAATCTTCTTTTTTCTAAGAGCTTGCTCTTCTTTTTCTCAAAATTTGCAGAGGATTTTTCTCTCTCTTTTTTTTTGAGACTTGAAGTCTAGGGGCCTTTATATAGGGCCAATTGATTTGTTAAATCAGTTTTAAGAGATCTTTCTCTGATTGATTTGGGAATATTTCCCACCGTTGGATCTTTGATCCTAAGGCTTCTGTTTTACAGAAGATAATTTTCTTGTTTTAATAAGATTGGAAAGATCTTTCCATAACAGAATTTTAGTTCTCATTAATTAATAATTTATTATTAGTAGATCTTTTGATCTAACGGTGGGGGAATTTTAATTCCAGCGCTGGCGCACCTTGCGCGAGCGCACCTACGTTCGACACGTGGCACGCAGCGCAGAGCGCAACGCAACTGCGTTAGCGCACCTGTGTTTGACACGCAGCGCAGAGCGCAGCGCAACTGCGCTAGCGCACCTGTGTTCGACACGTGGCGCGCAGTGCAGAGCGCTGGATCTGAAGTATTGTTTCAACTTTTAAATTTTGAATTTTAAAACAGAGCTTTGCTCTGATTGGGGTGCGCTGCCTAGGGCGCAGCGCTCCTGGCGCTGGCGCGTCTGCGTTTGACATGTGGCGCGCAGCGCGCAGAATCTGAAGCGTTGCTTCAATTTTTGAATTTTGAAATTCAAAACAGAGCTTTGCTCTGATTGGGGGAAACAAATGCCCCCTCCACCGTTGCGCTTACTTGGCCCATACGTGAGCGCAGCGGTAGCAACATCTGAGCCCTTGGATCCACTCAGAAGTTGAAGAGGCGGCTTAACGCCTATAAATAAGACCTTTGGTCCTTTGGATGATTATCATCTTCTTTGAGAATTTTGTTCAGAGCACAGCTCTCTTGTTTAAGAATTTCTCAAGAGCAATAACTCTTTCCAAATTTAGGTAAAATTTTAATAAATTTTAATAAGTTAGGGTTTTACCTATTAACAGAGCCTTGCTCTTTGTAGATCTTTGATCTACAGAAAACCCATTTAGGGTTTTATTGGCGGAGCTTTGCTCTCATGAACCCATAAATCTAAAGAGATCTTTTAGGGTTTCTCAGCCCCTGAACAGAGCCTTGCTCTTCTGAATCATGTGTAGATTTCTTAATCTTTGATGAAGAACTCTTAAGAGTTTTCTCATGGATCTTGAAGATCACAGAATTTTTAATTCATAAAAAATTAATTTTAATCAATCCTTGATGGATTTTTCCATCATAATTACAGAGCCTGGCTCCTAACCTTCTCGGGGAATCTTCTCAAATTCCTTTCATAATTGACTTTGACATGTGTCATTCCTGTCTGCAGAGCCTTGCTCTCGAGGAATTTAACTCCTTGACCCGAAGGGTTGCTTATTAAATGAGATTCCCTTTTTAGGATTTCTCAGTGATTCGAATTTATTAGGTGTCATAATTAGATTTCGTTTTCTCCATGCGGATATCATGAGCCGTTTAAATCCCTGCACCTGTTTTGCTTAATCATTCTGTCCGCTAATTCTTGTTAATTTTCTTTTTCAGGAGTTATGGATGCTCACATGCATGACCTTGACGAGATCATCTCTTACGGAGACATTCGCTCACTCGGCCGTTCTCAAAATCGAGAATTCACAAACGCCCAGTGTGCCGAAATCATGAGTCATTTTGACGCATACGATGGTCGACTGCTTCCTCGACGTTCCTCTCTCTTGAAGCTTATCGTGGGAGCGATCTGGGAGGCGCTTCCTTTATTCTGTACTGGCGTGCCACTTAAGGTATTGGATGCTGCCGAGCATAAGGTGCACTCGGTGTATCTGATGGGCCTAATCTCAAAGAAACGGTGAGACAACCTTATCGATCTTCTGCATCAAGATTTTCAACAGTCGGCAATACTTGCTGCTTATCGGAGGGTGGAGGACATCCGTGAGGATCCCGACGCTTGCGATCGTGAAAGAAAGCATACTAGGATGGTTCGAAAGGCCTGGAAGATTCTGGACAAAGTCACTTTTGAATTCCCCAATCCGTGTCCTGGATCTGAGGTTTTGCCATTGTAATCATCTTGATAATGTTTTTCGTTTACTGTTTTCATAATTGTAAGAACTTTTTCACAGTATGAATGAAAATTTCTCATTTCAGCGTGTTTTATTTTATGTATCAAATCTTTTGCACATGCATGAATGGGTATGCTTCAAATGCTTAATTAAATGCAAATCAGATGTTCTTTCCGTCGCTTTCTTCTCTTTTTCGTTATCAGCATGTCACCTTAGCAAAAATGGTCGACAGATGATAGAGTGAGCATCTTGTCTTGGCTTCTTCGAGGGGTAGTGATGGCTTAGAAAATAGGGTTAGGATCTGTCACCTAAGACTTTTCAATTTTATGAGCCGTGAGGGTCTCATAAAAATTTTCTACCTACCGGTCGAGAAGATCCCGTAGGTGTAATTTCTCCTTAAGAATCGTGAGGATTCCTAAGTGTGTTTTCTCTTGAAATTCGTAAGGATCTCACAAGAGAATTTACTCCTTTACGAGTCGTGAGGACCCGCAAGTGTGGGTGAAGTTGTCCTTATCCGCATTTCACGGAGTCAGGAGTTGCTCTGGATGCTTCTCACGGGTTCACTGCCGTGTTCTACGAGGACCAGGATCCGCTCTGGACGTTTCCCACGGGGTCAGGGTTGACATTATCCGCATTCCACGTGACCAGGAGTTTTGCTCTGGATGCTTCCCACGGGTTCACTGCCGTGTTCGGCGAGGACCAGGCTCCGCTCTGGATGCTTCACACGGGTTCACTGCCATGCTCTGCGAGGACCAGGATCCGCTCTGGATGTTTTCCACGGGGTTAGGAATGACATAATCCACGTTCCACGTAGCCAGGAATTTTGCTCTGGATGCTTCCCACGGGTTCACTGCCGTGTTCGGCGAGGACAAGGCTCCACTTTGGATGCTTCACACGGGTTCACTGCCGTACTCTGCGAGGACCAGGATCCGCTCTGGACGTTTTCCACGGGGTCAGGATTGACATAAGCCGCGTTCTACGTAGCCAGGAATTTTGCTCTGGATGCTTCACACGGGTTCACTGCCGTGCTCTGCGAGGACCAGGATCCGCTCTGGATGCTTCACACGGGTTCACTGCCGTGCTCTGCGAGGACCAGGATCCGCTCTGGACGCTTCACACGGGTTCACTGCCGTGCTCTGCGAGGACCAGGATCCGCTCTCGACATTTTCCACGAGGTCAGGAGTGACATAATCCGCGTTCCATGTAGCCAGGAATTTTGCTCTGGATGCTTCCCACGGGTTCACTGCCGTGTTCGGCGAGGACCAGGCTCTGCTCTGGATGCTTCACACGGGTTTACTGCCGTGCTCTGCGAGGACCAGGATCCGCTCTGGACGTTTCCCATAGGGTCAGGATTGACATAAGCCGCGTTCCACGTAGCCAGGAATTTTGCTCTGGATGCTTCCAATGAGTTCACTGCCGTGTTCGGTGAGGACCAGGCTCCGCTCTGGATGCTTCACACGGGTTCACTTCCATGCTCTGCGAGGACCAGGATCCGCTCTGGACGTTTTCCACGGGGTCAGGAGTGACATAATCCGCGTTCCACGTAGCCAGGAATTTTTCTCTGGATGCTTCCTACGGGTTCACTGCCGTGTTCGGCGAGGACCAGGCTCCGCTCTGGATACTTCACACGGGTTCGCTGCCGTGCTCTGCGAGGACCAGGATCCGCTCTGGACGTTTCCCACAGGGTCAGGATTGACATAAGCCGCGTTCTACGTAGCCAGGAATTTTGCTCTGGATGCTTCCCATGGGTTCACTGCCATGTTCGGCGAGGACCAAGCTCCGCTCTGGATGCTTCATACGGGTTCACTGCCGTGCTCTGCGAGGACCAGGATCCACTCTGGATGCTTCACACGGGTTCACTGCCGTGCTCTGTGAGGACCAGGATCCGCTCTGGACGTTTCCTACGGGGTCAGGATTGACATAAGCCGCGTTCCACGTAGCCAGGAATTTTTGCTTATATCCGCATTTCATGGAGTTGGGGTTTGACTTTCGGTCGTTTGTGCACTGCCGAGTCATGGAATTGGGAGTTGCCGCTATTCCGCTTTATTGTGTCTGTTGTAATGAGACGAATGTCGAGATGATCTCCAGGTTATCTGTGAACCGTTGAGATTTGGCTTCTTCTTCTGATGAAACCTGGGGAGGAAAGGTGTGATTCCTTCTTTGTTTGTGCCCCTGGATTGTATACAGGGATTGATATGATATCACCTGTAGGGCAAAAATTTCATTCATATTATATTTTTTTATTCCGCGATGCTCCATTATTTCAGCTTTTGTATCGTGAAGGTTGCGATTGGCCAATCATTTCGGCTATTTTTCGCGGTGCCCAATCATTTCGGCTATTTGTTTTATTTTTATTCGCTGCTTTTTATTGCGAGTTGCCCAATCATTTCGGCTATTTTGCATGCATATATTTTTACTTGCTGATTTTGTCTGCAAATTGCCCCATCATTTCGGCTATTTCGTATGCATGCGTGGCTTGCCAGCTTTTGTTGCAAGCTTGGATTTGGACACCGATTTTGGTAATCAGCACCGCTACAACTGGGATACGGTCAGGAGCGAATCATCATTTGCCTCTGTCGGTGACGAACAAAGGTAGCTTAGTAAACAGGGTTAAGATCCTGTTGACTAAGGCTTTTGACTTCACGAGCCGTAAGGGTCCCATAAAGGTATTTCTCCCTGCGAGTCGTGAGGATCTCGTAGGTGCGTTTTCTCCTTAAGAATCATGAGGATCCCTAAGTGCATGTTCTCTTATAAGTCGTAAGGATCTTACAAGAGGGTTTTCTCTTCATAAGTCGAGAGGACTTACAAGGGTTGTTCACCATATAGACATATCCCTAGTCACGGATGGGACTTCGTTAGGGAAATGTTTATTCGCGCCCGTGGATTGTATACAAGTGTCAGTGTTGAGCCACTTGTAGGGCAATATCGGAGGTTGTGGGGGCTGCTTAAGAACAGGTTCAGATCCCTGTAGCTTAAGACTTTTGAATCTTATGAGCCGTGAGGGTCCCATAAGAGGGTTCTCCTTACGAGTCGTGAGGATCTCGTAAGTGTAATTTCTCCTTAGGAATTGTGGGGATCCTTAAGTGTGTTGCTCCCTTATGAGTCGTAAGGATCTCACGTAGGTGGTTTCTCCTTACAAAGAGAGGACCTTACAAGTGTCTTTTAACGAGATTGCGCCCTTTCGGGTTTTCACAAAACTCGCCGGCAGCCCTGCTATTTTTACTCACGGAGCTCTTTCGGGTTTTCATCCGTGTCCTTTTTGCTTGTGGACATACCGTTTTTTTCTTTTTTTTTTATTCTAACGAGATTGCGCCCTTTCGGGTTTTCACAAGACTCGCCGGTAGCCCTGCTGTTTTTACTCACGGAGCCCTTTCGGGTTTTCATCCGTGCCCTTTTTGCTTACAGATATACCGTTTTCTTTTTTCTTTTTTCTTTCTTTTTTTGTATCAGTTTTGGGATGCTGCAATCCACCGTAGTTTATCGACATCTCAGTCAACGGCTAGTTTTAGGACATAGTGGTCCGTTGTTAGTTTAAGGACGTTTCGGTCCGTCATTAGCTTAAAGACGTTTCGGTCAGCTGTTAGTTTAAGGACGTTTTGGTCCGTCGTTAGTTTAAGGACGTTTTGGTCCGTCGTTAGTTTAAGGACGTTTTGGTCCGTCGTTAGTTTAAGGACGTTTTGGTCTGCTGTTAGTTTAAGGACGTTTCGGTCCGTCGTTAGTTTAAGCACGTTTCGGTCCGCTGTTAGTATAAGGACGTTTCGGTCCGCTGTTAGTTTAAGGACGTTTCGGTCCGCTGTTAGTTTAAGGACGTTTCGGTCTGCTGTAAAGGAAGCTGGTTACTACTTACAGAGTTTGGGCTTAGGAAGATAGCGAGCGGACATAGTCGTCGTCATCTATCATTGACCTAGGCCATGACTCATCAAGTGTAGTATTTCTTCAGGAAGCGACCGTTTATTGGCCTGAAAGGTCTTTCACCATGCATGTCCATGAGTAGATATGCCCCACCCTGGTAAACTTTGTCTATAATGTACGGGCCTTCATAGTTTGGCTCGAATTCCCCCCGCTTGGTGCGATTGGGGATCATAGGTCTTTTGACTACTAGCACGAGTTCGCCTTGGCGAAATGTCCTCGGCCTAGTCAATCTTTCATATGAGCGCGTCATCTTTGCTTTATAAGCCTCTAGATTTTGTTGCGCTATGAGCTGGGTTTCGTCAAGGGCGTCGAGCTCCTCAAGCCGAAGGTGAGCATTCTCTTCATCCGTCAGCTCGTAATGAACTGCCATTCATAGAGAGGGTAGCTCTATCTCGAGGGGGAGTACCGCTTCTGTACCGAATACCAATGCGTACGGCGTTGTATTTGTGGCTGTTTTGAACGTAGTTCGATATGCCCAGAGAGCTTCATGCAGTCTTTCATGCCAGTCCTTATTTCGGGACACCGTCTTCTTAACAATCTTCGTCAATGTCTTGTTAAAAGCCTCAGCCAGACCGTTAGCTCGAGGATTATAGACTGATGAGTATCTCCAGTCTATGTTGTGTTGTTGTGCGAAGCGGCTGATCTTGTGGCTTTTGTAGGCTGGCCTATTATCGGAGATGATCCATCGCGGAGTACCGAACTGGTAAATGACGTGTGTCTTGAAGAAATGGAGGATATTCTCCGTCTTCACTTCTCTTAGCGGTACTGCTTCTGCCCATTTGGAGAAGTAATCAGTTGTTGCCAAAATGAATCGATGTCCTCCGGACGATGCTGGTTCGATGAGGCCGATTATGTCAGTTTCCCACATTTCGAACGGCCAGCTAGCCACCGTCGAGTGTAGCGGATTCGGATGCTGATGGATAAAATCTCCGTGGATTTGGCACGAGTGGCATTGCTTCGCATACTCGAGGCAGTCTTGGATCATCGTGTGCCAATAGTAGCCCATCCTTTTCAACTTCATCTTCGGCCCAGCTTGGTGAGAACCGCAGAGTCCATCATAAGTTTCTTGGACGACTCTCTTTGCCTCTTCGGGTCCCAGGCATCTTAACCACAGAGAGTCAAATGACCTCTTATACAGAGTATCATTGACGAAAGCGAAAGATAGAGCTCGCTTCATGAGTTGATGTTTTGAGGACGTGTCTTCAGGTGTTCGACGGGATTTGAAGTAGTCTATAAAGACTTCTCTCCAATCTTCAACCTTTTCTTGGTCTTTTACTTATAGAGCCATTTGCTCGGTCATTCCCTTTTCCTCGGACGACTCCGGAGATATTTCTACCGGTGCAAGAACCCGACGGCTTTGTACCACGATTCTTACGTCATCGAGGTTCTCATCGGCCAATTCTTTAGCAAGCTTGGCTAATACATCCGCTTTGCTATTTTTTGCACGCGGTATGCTTTCCAAGGTGTAGGAAGGTATTTGGGTCAGCAGTTGCTGTACCCTCTCGCCGTGCTTCACCAGTTCTGGTTTGCACGTTTGATAGTCGCAATTTACTTGACCAACGACCAGTTGGGAATCTCCGTATATGAGGAGGTTTTCAATTCCCATATCGATGGCGATCTCGAGACCTTCTATCAACGCTTCATACTCGGCTTCATTGTTTGTCCTCGGCTCTGTTAAGGAGAAGGCAAAGCGCATTATCCCTCTTTGTGGAGTTATGAAGATGAGGCCTACCCCTGATTTGATTACAGGGGTGCTTTGCTTGCGCTTCTTCATGGAAGATGCTCCATCAAAATAAAGTTCCCATCGGTAGCCATTACCACCGATCGTGTCAAACGCATGCTCATCTGGCAGTTCGCAATTCAAAGGAGAATCGGCAGGTATTGGATGCTCGGATGGGAAGTCGGCGATGGTCTGGCCTTTCACTGCCTTAAGAGGCTGATAAGTTATCGAGAACTCCATTAAGAGCAAGGCCCATTTAGCGAGCCGTCTCGTTAATATGGCCTTTGACATCGAATATTTGAAGGGATCCACCTTCGATATGAGACGGACTTCATGCGCTAATGCATAGTGTCTGAGCTTCGTTATTGCGAAGATTAGCGCCAGGCAGTGTTTTTCGATGGGAGAATAATTGCTTTCTTCCCCCAGTAGAACTTGACTCAAATAGTAGAGGTCTCTCTCCTTCCCTTGGTCATTTTCTTGTGCCCATAGCGCACCTAAAGAACCTTCGAGGGATGTTGTGTATAGGACGAGAGGTTTTCCTTTGACCGGAGCAGTTAACACCGGCGGATTCTGTAGGTATTGCTTGATTTCGTCCAGTGCGCCTTGGCATTTGTGATCCTAGACGAATAGGGTTCCTTTCTTCATCAGGTGGCTGTAAGGATGACATTTGCCTAGGAGATTGGTTATAAATCGTCGGATGTACGCGAGTTTTCCTTGGAGAGACCGCAATTGCTTGAGGGTCCTTGGCGGAGGCATTTCCATAATCGCCTTGATCTTCGATGGATTTATTTTGATGCCTCGGTGTCGTACAATGAATCCCAGGAACTTGCCCGAGGAAACTCCGAATGTGCATTTAAGAGGGTTCATCTTCAAGTTGTATTTACGAAGGCGTCGAAATACGGTCTTCAGATGCTCTAAATGCTCCTCGTATGATTTGCTCTTAACCACGAGGTCATCGATATAGCATTCGATGACTTCATGTATGAGGTCAACGAAGATCTTCGTCATGGCTCTCTGATAGGTGGCACCGGTGTTCTTTAGACCGAAAGGCATCACCTTGTAGCAGAATATACCCAAAGGGGTCCGGAAAGCGATATGCTTCTGGTCTTCGGGATGCATCTTTATCTGGTTGTATCCTGATGAGCCGTCCATGAAGGAGAAAACCTCATGAGTGGACGTATTGTCTATCATCAGCTCGGTGACCGGTACTGGGAAATCATCCTTCGGGCAAGATTTATTGAGATCCCGAAAGTCCATACATATACGCACCGTTCCATTTTTCTTCATCACTGGTACAATGTTGGCAATCCAATCTGGATATTGAACCTCTTGGATGAAACCAGAGTCGATTAGCTTCTTGACCTCGGCGTTGATGCTCATCTCGAGCTCGAGCCTCA
This sequence comes from Agapanthus africanus, assembly GCA_030015575.1. Lineage (NCBI taxonomy): Eukaryota > Viridiplantae > Streptophyta > Magnoliopsida > Asparagales > Amaryllidaceae > Agapanthus > Agapanthus africanus. The sequence goes on from CM057347.1 coordinate 401,721,216, forward strand.
TCCTTCTTGGTGCTTGTTTGATTGGCTTGACGTCCGGGGATATGGCCAGTTTGTAGACAGCAATATCTGGGTCTAGTCCTGGCATCTCGGAATAGTTCCATATGAAGAAATCTTCATGCTGCATAAGCATGTCTTTTAGTGTAGACATCTTTTCTTCAGACAGCAGCTCACTGACGAATGTCGGTCGCGGGTCACTTGTCGTCCCCAAATCAATTTTCTTGAGATCATCTGCAGTGGTATGTATTCCATCTTCCAGCTCTTTCGGCGCTGGTGGAAACTCTGAGATCACCTCATCATCATTGTTTTTGAAGCACTAGGGAAGATCATCCATACCCTTAGGGTCTTCTTCTGACAGCATTATCATGTGACAGGTACGAGCTCGCTTCCAAGACCGATGTGGATCTGGTTCTACCCTCGTGGATTTAGGTTCATGCTTCTGTGGCGGGGTTACCTTCCAGCTGTTGGATAAAGCGAACCTGCCTTGCTGATATTGATCTTCGGCCTAGTTCTTGAAGGTGAAGCAATCTTTGATAGGATGTTCTATTGCCTTATGATAGGAGCAATAGTCCGGATGAGAGACTTCGCCAGCTTGCTCGGGGTGCTTGGACTCCGAGAGTATGATCAATTGATGTTTTATAGCAAGATCAAGTATCTTCTGTGTTTTATTCTGAGGAAAAGAGTATGCTCGACTCATCTTCTTTATAAGGGATGAATCCGAATTGCTCACTTCCCGATCGCATAGCTTCTTGGACCCGCCTTGTCGCTGTCGAACGTCTTTCCCATTCTTTGGTTTGTTTCTGCCTTTGCGTCGTGCCTTTTGTACAACGGGTTGACAGGGAGGAGCATTTTCATCTTTCGCAGCCTGTTGAAGAAGGCGTTGCGTCCTGGCTTTCTCGTAGATGGCCATTTTGCGATTGTGGTCGTCTCGGACCTTTTGACCGGCTTTCCTTATAAGCTTGTCCATTTGTTCTTCGAACGACGGACTGGGCATTTTCACGTCGGGAGCCCTTTCTGGTTCAGGGTTAGTATCTTCCCATAGAGCATCCCCTTCTTCATCAAAATCATGTATGACGTAGCAGTCGCGGAGTAGCTCCAGTTTCTTGGATTGAACATACCCAAGTCCGGTCGTTTCCATTCTCCCATTGGGCAATTTTCGCTGAGTTCCAGGGATGTTCCAGATCCTGTCATAGAACTTAGCTCTCCGAGCAGTCTGTTTGAAAGGTATGCCTTGGTGTCTTAACAGCCTTTTTAGTCCGTTCGTGTAATCTCTGGGCAAACGGATGGGCTAGAGCCTGTCATGTGTAGAATCCGCGCCGTGCCAGATTTGTTTCTCCACTTTGGTTTCCCCGGATCGGTAGAATAGGATCGCCTTTTCACCTTCTCGCCTGGGAGGGACATAGAACGTCTGCAGCTCTTCCACACTGCAGGTATCAAGCGCGTCTAGTTCTTTATGATGTTTGGGCGGAACCATGGTAATTTGCAAACTTTGCTCTTCATCAGTGAATGTTTGTATTGAAGGCCGAGCAGAGAATATGGCATGGACTTCATCTTCCGAGTCGCTGCCGAAGATTAACATAGGAGCGGACGGTCCTGGCTTGTTGTACTGGGGTGGCCCTGAATAAACTATCTCTTTCTCTTCCTCGGTATCACTCCCGAAGACTGGAATGGTGGTGATAGCTTTTTTCTCCAGTTTATGACATCTCTCCGTGTCCTCGAACTCTGGCAAGAAGTATTTTGCATCTTCGTATTTTCGAACTTCGTTCACGGAGAATGGGTTCAATTCCCCCGTCACAGTGTACTCGAGACCATCCTTGAAGTATTTCATACACTGATGTTGTGTAGAAGGGATGATGTTGTACTCATGTAACCAAGGCTAGCCGAGCAAAGCGGTATAGCAGGTCTTGGCGTCGATGACGTGGAATTTAATATCCGTGACAAGCAATCTGAAGCGCAGCGTCAGTATCACAGACCCGAGAGTTCGTGATGACTGAGAGTCGAACCCGGAGATGGTGATCTTATCCCGAGCGAAGTGTTGAACACTCATGCAGATTTCTTTCAACACTCGCACGTTGAGGAGATTGACGGAGGACCCATTGTCGACCAGGATCTTGCCTATCTTGACAATATCCAAAGATATATAGGGGACGGTTGAGCTCGCATGTCCCAAGGAGGAGATCTTCATCGCCGAAGGTGATATCGGCTGTATACGCTTCTTCCAGTTCGTCCTTCATCTTTTCTTCAGCGAGGAAAGCTTGGAATTGCTCTGGCTCTTGTAGCACCTTAATCAATGAATCTCTTGCTTCTTTTGATAGCAAAAGAGCGTCGAGAATGCTGAGCTGCGAGGGTAACTTCCTCAAGTGCGCCAGAATATTGTAGTCCACTTTACTTTTCTTTGGCGGGTCCTTGGTGGTCAGCTCTTTCATGACTTGGTCATCTAGGGCGATATCGTCAGAGACCTTTTCTTTTCCCTTATCTTTTCTGTTCGACCCACTGTTCGAGGGCCCAATTTTCTTTTCGGGCAGTGTACAATTGCGCAGCTGAATGTTTTCACAGGTCTTTGGTTCCTCCACTTTTCCAAAGGTGGACTCTTTAAAGAGAGGACCGAGAGCCATTTCTTCGTCAGAGTCACTCCCGAAGGTGAGAACCTGCGATCCTCCGGCGTTGACCACACGACAGTTGCTGGTAGTTCCTTTATGCTCTTCGGTCGTACTTCTCTGCTCCCGACGAGTTTTACGTTTCATCTGCTTGAAATGCTGCCGGTGAGCAACATATCCCTGCCACCATCTTGTAAAAGCGTTGCACTCTTCTGTGGGGTGAGAAATCTTTCGATGATATAGGCAGTAGCTAGGATGCATTTTTGCTTCACCAAGAGTGTTTCCTTCGGAGGGTGGTAGCTTCATTCCCACTGATATGGCTTTAGCAAACCTTTTCCTCGTATTGAACTTGTTTTTATTCGCGACGGATGTCCTTTGATTCGGCGGGAGTGTCTCTGCTCTTTCGTCCAGTCGCCGGCGTTTGGCCTTTTCAAAGATGGCCACCTCACACTCCCGATCAGTTTTACTTTTCAGAAAAACTTCGTTTAGAAATGCATCGATCATTTCGTCTGATGGCCCTGGCAGTTCCGTTTTAGGACCTACCCCCAGTCTCTCGGTGCAAGGAGGTTCTCCATCATCTGTCGACAAATGAGAAATCATATGGCAACTTGCTATGTAATCCTCAGATCCATCCGACGAGTCTTCTCCATCATCTTCGTCCTCAAGGACGTGGCCGAGGAACTCTTGGAGTGTGATTGGAGTCCGCGCCTTCTGGTTATATTCTTCCAGCGCGTCGATCTATTTCTGCAGGTCCGTGCGCTTGTCGCCAGGCTTCACGGGCTTTTTGGATTTCTTCTTCTTTTTCGAAGATTTCGACGGCTGGATATGAACACTTTGGTTATCACCTCCAACCTTTGGAGTTGGGTGCGGTTTCAGCATCCCTTCGATGATTTCAGGTTCCAACGGATTCTTCCACCTGATCGCCGGGCATGTCTGGAGATCATTCAGCATCCTTTTGGTTTTGGCCGAAAGAACGACCTCCCATGGAGCTTCTTTAACAAAAGAGCACGTTGCCCCCGGTGTGTCCATCTTCTTAGGAGTATGCGATTGTGGTGGGCTCACTTTCCACTTCTCAGACAACGCAAACTTGCCTTGTTGGTACTGATCCTCGATCCATCCCTTAAAGACGAAGCAATCTTCGATTGGATAGCTCACTGTTTGGTGGTAAGGGCAATAATTGGGATTATTCGCTTCGCCGGGTTGCAATGGCCGCTTTGGATTCGGCAGATTGATAAGCCGGTTGCGCATCGCCAGCTCAAAGAGTCTCTTCGTTTTATCCCATGGGAACGAGTAAGGATGCTTCATTTTCTCATTATAATAGCGCCGTCTCTCTTCCAATTGATCCGTTAGTCTTGGAGCACTGGGCTGCTGTTGGGTATTTGCCACGAAGGTCGCCTTTCCTTACCCTTTTCGTTCCGCGGTTCCAGCCTTGGAGGAGACGGTCTATGCCCCATCTGATCCATCTAGGCTAGCTTGTCGATTAAAGTCTGGAATGTGGTCGGTTTGAAGAACATCATAAACTGTGAAATAGTGGCATGAGGGTGTACAGTGCCCACAAACATGCTCACCGCTGGTGCTTCTTCAATGCACTGTTCGCACTTGGACCACAGATTCCGCCATCGGATCGCGTACTGAACCCATGTCTCGCCCGACTTTACCCTGGCATTGATCAATGCTGTTATTGGGGTGCGTTCATTAGCACTTGCGAATCGCTGGGTGAACAACAAATCCATTTCTGCGAAAGTTTTGACGGAGTCGTTTAGAAGTTCGGAGTACCATTCAAACGCTGTCTCCGATAAGCTGCCGACGAATTGGCGAAGCAACAGTTTATCATCGCCACCGGTATTGCCACAAAGAGCCCTGAACTGAGTGACATGTTGATGGGGGTTGTCTGTCCCCTTGTACACATGGAATTTGGGGATCGTGTAGCCCGGCGGGTACTTTATTTGATCATACCAGTCTGGATACGGTCGTCCAGTTCTAACAATTTGCCCAGCCTTTTCATTCGTCTGGTGAACTCGTATCTGCTGAGCGATATAATCATCCAGGACGGACTTGGAAATAGTTTCCTCCTTGGCTGCTGAAAGAGCCGGTAGAGGATTCGATGTTTCTCCTCTATCATCTTCAATTATTACTGGAGGATACGGCTGGATCATCATGCCTACCATATCTTGGAATACAAGGGCCATTTGCTTTATATTGGCTGCTTGTTCCGCGGCATCTTTGTCCTTCTTCTCAAGCATTCTCCAAAGGAACTCGGCATCAGTTTCCTGCTCGTGGTGTTGCTCCGAAGATGTCTCCGGGCTTGCTTTCGATCCTATGAGCACGGCCATCGCAGTCATCATCTCCTGGAGCTTCTGCTGCTGCTCTTGGGCTTTTGTCACGGATCGCGTAAGCGGTCGATGACCTGTGGAGATACGGCTATCCTCTTTTCCGGATGCCATATAAACGGTATGCGCCACCATTCCCCCAGACTTAGGGCATTTGGGCTCAGTTCCTTTGACATTTGTCGCAGGCATGGGGATTTTCTCCAGCCTTCTCCTCTTATGGACGGCCGAAATTGAGGGGGCCGTTGTAGTGGGCACCCAAGTAGCCGTCACCTTCTGTGGCTTAATAGGACGGTTTTCTTCCTGTCGGACATTTAGCTTCTTCTGCCGGCGGGGATAGTCTTGATCAACCACCGCGGACTTATCGCCAGATTTTGTAAACTTTGGAAGACAGCCGTTGAGGGGACTGCTCCGGCTTTATTTCTGTGACAGCCTCCACTGGTGGTGGAGATCTTTTCAGTACGGCGGTAGGCGAGTTCCTGCGCTCCTTATTCAGCAGCTCAAAGCTGTTCCCGGTTGGAACAACAACAACATTAATTTCCACCGTTGGAGCTGGTGGAGTTAGCACAGAGGGGAAGTTACCCCCAGCCTTCCTTACCCGGTGCCAGTGGCGGCGTCGAGCGTGTCGAGCTGTTGGGGTTGGTTCGGTATGGGGATGGCTTTTTCTTGCCCTCTGTTCAGGTGAAGGACTATTGCTGGCGTCAGCCTCTTGAAGACTGATGTCCGTTGAGAAGCCGTATCCAACCGGTCGAAAACAGACTTCTGAGCGGGAGCGGGAGTGGGAGCAGTCAGTCTTGTAAAGACCGACCCTTTGGCAGGAGAAGCAGCCTTAACGTCTTCAGAAGCAGGGATGGCTATCTTCTTCGGAACAACCTTTTCTGGGACTACAGGCTTCAACATGGGCCCACAGGAACTTCGGCCCAATCTGGAGAAGACCGAGGTGCTGGAGCTGGGCGACCCGTTGAAAGGGGCCGCAGTAGTTGTAAGCCGATCAAAGATCGACTTCTTGGGAGCTTCCGGCGTTGGCACAGGAACGGTGAAGCTCGTTGGCGGGAGCATGGTCCCGAAAAACAACCCGGTAGTGGCCTGAGTCACCTGGTCCACCGGCATTGTGAACAGCAAAGCCGCTTGAGGCCCGTAGGCTATGCCTCCGGATGAGGCGGAGCGTACGTTGCAGTTGCAGCTGGAACATTTTGCACAAGTGAACGCCATTGATCCTTCGCTTTCTGCACCAAGCAAAACGACAAATCTTAGTACCTCGAACCCAAGGGCAACCATCAGCAAACCGCGATTGGTTTGCGAACATGACACACGAAGTGTGGAGTGGAAAGAGGAAAATGTCCCACCGGGCGTGCCAGAATCTGTTCCCCTCTGAACACAGAGACGCGACCGCGTAGGTCCGTCATACCTTAAATTCAGGGCAGATGCTAATTGGTGCTATCCGTCCACCTCTCCGAAGATGCCAAGTTGATTTATGGCACCATGTATCGAAGGTTTAAACAGATGCGGCCGATATAGCAGACTTCGTCAGATTCCCCCTGATCTGAGGGGTTTTTGATTGTGGGGATGCTCTTCCCTGCAGGCGCAAGCCCCTGCAGTTAATTACGCTACCGCATCACGATAACAACTTTCTCCATCTCCAGGTGGTCACTTCGTGTCGTGGATGTTTGTTTTGTTTGTGGTTGCCCGTGGATTGTATACGGAGACTAAGTTATGTTGTCGCCCGTAGGGCGTGGACTAGTCCAAATCCGTATCATTCTTAGATTTGGGTTTGGGGGTTGGGTTTAAGGATACGTTAGCCTCATTTGAGACTAAGATCAACTTAAACGTTTGTTAAGGATACGTTAGTCTAATTTTAGACTAAGATCAACTTAACGGGATCGTTTAGATCCGACAAGAGAGTAATTGGGCTCTGTTGTTTAGTTTAGTGACATTGCGGTCGGTAATTAGTTTAAGGACATTACGGTCCATTGTTAGTTTAGGGACATCTCGGTCCAATGTTAGTTTAAAGACATCGCGGTCGAGGTTAAGGACATCATAGTCCATGAATTTAAGGACCTCACAGCCCGAGGTTAAGAACATCATAGTCCGTGAGTTTAAGGACCTCACAGTCCGATGTTAGTTTAAAGACATCGCGGTCGAGGTTAAGGACATCATAGTCCATGAGTTTAAGGACCTCACAGTCCGATGTTAGTTTTAAGACATCACGGTCGAGGTTAAGGACATCATAGTCCATGAGTTTAAGGACCCCACAGTCCGTGAAATGTGTGGTTGTCGGGACCCGTCACCTCTTTGACGACGTTGAGGAATTAAAATGACGAATATCAAAGGAGTGAAGAGATGTACCCTTAAACCAAGGTGGATTGTTTGAAAGATCTGTAGCCCAGTTTGAGACTAAGATCTGTTGGATATTTATGAGCAGATGTGCTCAGTTAATATAAGTTGAGGACTTATGGCCAGAATTAGGCTAAGTCCAATTAAAAATGTTCAACATTTTTAGTTGCTCTGGCTATTAAGTCTTTATTTGGGCTCAGCCCTTTTAATAATGCTAGGCATTGGGCTCTGACATATTTTGTCTTGATCAGAACAAATTATGTTCTGACAGTGCGCCATGTGGCGCGTCAGGCGCTTTGCGCCAATTAAAGAGCGCATTGCGCTTCTGTCGAGTAGCGCACACGAAGAGGACACGTGTCGTGCTTAGCGCTGGTTCATTAGCGCATTGCGCTTTTAATTTATGAGCGCTCTGCGCTAGTCTGTTGGCGCGCCAGTGAGTGACACGTGGCGCACTTGGCGCTGAGCGCCAGCTCATTAGCGCAGTGCGCTGTTTTAAAAGCGCAAAGCGCAAGTGGTGTCTATGGTTGACACGTGGCATGTTTTGGCGCTGAGCGCCGATCCAAGGAGCGCAAGAGCGCAGTTCATGAGTGCAAGGCACTTTTCAATAGCGCAAAGCGCATCTGATCAATTTTAAGATCAAAGAACAAATTTATGTTCTTCAAAGGAGGCTTTACCTCAAGATCCAAGAACAAAAGTTCTTATTTTTTATAAAAGGCTCTGCCTTTTATAGATCAAAGATCTGTAAATGAAGTAAAAATACTTTTTTTATTATTATTTTCTTTATGATTAGATTGTTTGATCTTTTGCTTTTAAAATAAAGACCTTGGTCTTTTTATAAATCTAAGATGTTTTTAGAAGATGGTACTTCTTTTTACGAGATGGTTTCATCTCTGTTATTTCAAGAACATAGTTCTTTACCTTGAAGATGAAGAAAAATCTTCTTTTTTCTAAGAGCTTTCTCTTCTTTTTTCTCAAAGTTTGCAGAGGGTTTTTGTCTCTCTTTTTTTTTGAGACCTGAAGTCTAGGGGCCTTTATATAGGGCCAATTGATTTGTTAAATCAGTTTTAAGAGATCTTTCTCTGATTGATTTGGAAATATTTCCCACCGTTGGATCTTTGATCCTAAGGCTTCTGTTTTACAGAAGATAATCTTCTTGATTTAATAAGATTGGAAAGATCTTTTCATAACAGAATTTTAGTTCTGATTAATTAATAATTTATTATTAGTAGATCTTTTGATCTAACGGTGGGGGAATTTTAATTCCAGCGCTGGCGCACCTTGCGCGGGCGCACCTACGTTCGACACGTGGCGCGCAGCGCAGAGCAACTGCGCTAGCGCACCCGTGTTGGACACGTGGCACGCAGCGCAGAGCGCAGCACAACTGCGCTAGCGCACCCGTGTTTGATACGTGGCGCGCAGCGCAGAGCGTTGGATCTGAAGCGTTGCTTCAACTTTTAAATTTTGAATTTTAAAACAGAGCTTTGCTCTGATTGGGGTGCGCTGCCTAGGGCACAGCGCTCCTGGCGCTGGCGCATCTGCGTTTGACACGTGGCGCGCAGAATCTGAAGCGTTGCTTCAATTTTTTAATTTTGAAATTCAAAACAGAGCTTTGCTCTGATTGGGGGAAACATCCCTAGTTCTAAATCTCAATGGCCACATTTACGGCCCAAAGACCAACAACGGTGTGCCTCCTCATTCCAGCAGGACACAGATGCTACACCATCAATAGGAGCCACGGCAAAGTCCCAAGTTCCAAGACTCTACGGTTCACAGACAACCTGGAGTCATCCAATGACCCCGTCTCGGAATCAAGTCAACTCACAAAACCTCGATTCAGGGAAATTAGCGTCCTTGACGAGAACATCTCGATTCGCGTCGACCCGCAAGGAAATCAGTGTCTTTGCAGGAATACCTCGATTCGTCTCAACCCCAGGGAAATCAGTGTCCTTGGAAAAAATCTCGATTCAGGGAAATTAGCGTCCTTGACGAGAGCATCTCGATTCGCGTCGACCGGCAAGAAAATCAGTGTCTTTACAGGAATACCTCGATTCGTCTCAACTCCGAGGAAATCAGCGCCCTTGGCAAAAACCTCGATTCAGGGAAATCAGCGTCCTTGACGAGAGCATCTCGATTCGCGTCGACCCGCAAGGAAATTAGTGTCTTTGCAGGAATACCTTGATTCGTCTCAACCCCAGGGAAATCAGTGTCCTTGGCAAAAACCTCGATTCAGGGAAATTAGCGTCCTTGACGAGAGCATATCGATTCGCGTCGACCCGCAAGGAAATCAGTGTTTTTGCAGGAATACCTCGATTCGTCTCAACTCCGAGGAAATCAGCGCCCTTGGCAAAAACCTCGATTCAGGGAAATCAGCGTCCTTGACGAGAGCATCTTGATTCGTGTCGACCCGCAAGGAAATTAGTGTCTTTGCAGGAATATCTCAATTCGTCTCAACTCCGAGGAAATCAGCGTCTTTGGCAAAAACCTCGATTCAGGGAAATCAGCGTCCTTGATGAGAGCATCTTGATTCGCGTCGACCCGCAAGGAAATCAGTGTCTTTGCAGGAATCTCTCGATTCGTCTCAACTCCGAGGAAATCAGTGTCCTTGGCAAAAACCTCGATTCAGGGAAATCAGCGTCCTTGACGAGAGCATCTCGATTCGCGTCGACCCGCAAGGAAATCAGTGTCTTTGCAGGAATCTCTTAATTCGTCTCAACTCCGAGGAAATCAGTGTCCTTGGCAAAATACCTCGATTCAGGGAAATCAGTGTCCTTGACGAGAGCATCTCGATTCACGTCGACCCGCAAGGAAATCAGTGTCTTTGCAGGAATACCTCGATTCGTCTCAACTCCGAGGAAATCAGTGTCCTTGGCAAAATACCTCGATTCAGGGAAATCAGCATCCTTGACGAGAGCATCTCGATTCACGTCGACCCGCAAGGAAATCCGTGTCTTTGCAGGAATACCTCGATTCGTCTCAACCTCCAAGGAAATCAGCGTCCTTGGCAAAAATCTCGATTCAGGGAAATCATCTCTTGACGAGAGCATCTCGATTCGTGTCGAACCGTAAAGAAATCAGTGTCTTTGCAGAAATACCTCGATTCGTCTCAACTCCGAGGAAATCAGCGTCCTTGGTAAATACCTCGATTCAAGGAAATCAGCGTACTTGACGAGAGCATCTCGATTCGTGTCGACCTGCAAGGAAATCAGTGTCTTTGCAGGAATACCTCGATTCATCTCAACTCCGAGGAAATCAGCGTCCTTGGCAAATACCTCGATTCAGGGAAATCGGCGTCCTTGACGAGAGCATCTCGATTCGCGTCGACCCTCAAGGAAATCAGTGTCTTTGCAGGAATACCTCGATTCGTCTCAACCCCCAGGGAAATCAGCGTCCTTGGCAAATACCTCGATTCAGGGAAATTAGTGTCCTTGACGAGAACATCTCGATTCGCGCTGACCCGTAGAGAAATCAGTGTCTCTGCAGGAATATACGACGTCAGCAAAACGGAGTCATGGCAAAGCCCCTAGTTCCAGATTTCAACGGCGACATCTACAGCCCAGAGATCATCAACAGCGTTCCTCTTCATTCCAGCAGGATACGGACGCGAAATCAACCAACGGAGCCAGGGCAAAGTCCCTAGTTCCAGATCTCGACGGTTTATAGATAACCTAGAGACTAACTTGAAATTCGTCTCGTTACAACAGGCGCAAAATCAGCAAAGCGGAGCCGTGGCAAAGTTCCCAGTTCCAGGACTCGGCGGTGCACAAACAACCGAGAATCAACCCCTGACCCCGTACGGCCAAAGTCAATCCTGACCCCGTATGGCTAAAGTCAACCCTCGACCTTACCGTCAAAGCAACGCTTTGATTCAGGAGTAGGTCAACTCATCAATCACTTACGAGTCCTCTCGACTTGTAAGGAAGAAAATTCTCTTGTGAGATCCTTACGACTCTCAAGAGAAAAACACACTTAGGAATCCTCACGATTCCTAAGGAGAAAATACACCTATGAGATCCTCTCAACTCGTAGCGAGAAAAATCTTTATGAGACCCTCACGGCTCATAAAGTTGAAAAGTCTTAGGTGGCAGATCCTAACCCTGTCTCCTAAGCCATCATTGCCATGCAGGGAGGTCAAGATAGGCTATCTACGGGCCATATTCTCCAAAGTCGAACATCGGCAAGGAGGGAAACAATCACTTACGAGTCCTCTCGACTTGTGATGGAGAAAATTCTCTTGCGAGATCCTTATGACTCTCAGGAGAAAACACACTTAGGAATTCTCACGATTTCTAAGGAGAAAATACACCTACGAGATCCTCACGACTCGTAGGGAGAAAAAACCTTCTTGAGACCCTTACGGCTCATGAAGATGAAAAAGTCTTAGGCTACAAGGACCCTAAACTCGTCTCCTAAGCCCTCAATTCTATGGCCATGCATAACTCTGCACTACTTCACCCACGTACATGCTTACGTGGGCAAAGTAGTGGGGGCATTTGTTCCCGCCATAATTTTCGGCCAAGAGCTACTTGTCCCATTGCGAAAAAGGGGGAGAATCCTCAAAAAAGTAGGCATCACGTGCTCACACGTGACCGGGCCTCACGTGCAGACACGTGACCTTTTATGATCAGAGTTTATTCGCACCTGAAAGCCTAATTGATGGGGTCACGTGCTAACACGTGATGGGTTCCCAAGCTCTCTGAAATAATAGAATTAAATTATAATTAAATGGTCAATCAGAAAGTCACGTGCCAACACGTGACAGGCTTTTAAACCTTCTGAACTAATAGAATTAAATTCTATTAAGATAAATCAAAAACCCTAATATTTCCCTAGATCTTTCCAAACAAAAAAGATTGTACCCTGTAAAGTGGAGCACCGTTGGATTAAAAAATCCAATGGTGATTAAAAATCACCAATTTATAGAAAAATTCTATACAAGGAAATATTTTCCTGAAATTTGCCAGGAGTAACAGATAAAATATCTTTTGAATTAAAAACCCAATGGTGAATAAAATTCACTGAGCGATCTAAAAGATCATGTTGGTTACAAAATCTTTCAATGAAAGATTGACTAAACAAACTGATTCTTTTCTTTCTCCTATAAATAGGACCCAAAGGAAAAAAAAATGAGGATACAACAACAGAGAGAGTATAAAAGAAAAGAGAATTTAATTCTCCAGAGAGAAAGAAGATTTCTTCAGAAAAAGAAAGAAATCTTAGGTGAGAGATCATCCTATAATCTCCCACAAAAGAAAAAAAGAGAATTTAATTCTCAAACTAAGAGTTTAACTCTTTTGAATAAGAATTTAGTTCTTCCTCTGGTTGAATATCTGTAGAAGCAGATCTCCCCATAAGTTGAGAATTTAATTCTCATCGGGGAGATTCTGTCATGCAGATCTAAAACCTAAGGGAGGACCTAAGTTCAGAGAATTTTATTCTCCCATAAAGCACAAAGAAATTTAATTCCTTCGACAAAGATAGGGTTTAACCCTTAATATAAAAACTTAGTTCTTCTTCATGGTTGAAGATCTGCAGAAGCAGATTTCCCCATAAGTTGAAAATTTAATTCTCATCGGGGAGATTCTGCCATGCAAATCCAAAACTTAGAGGGGGAATTGAGTTTAAAGAATTTAATTCTTCCAAATACATAGGAATTTAATTCCTTTAAATAAAACTAGGGTTTAACACTATAAAAGAATTTAATTCTTAAACAAGGGACTTAAACTTTTCATGCACGTAAAAGAAATCAGTATACAACTTGATCACGTGTGTCCACGTGACTCCTCTCCTCGGTGATCAAAAGAGAATGAATGAAATTGGGTCACGTGCTCCCACGTAACCCCTGACAAACACTATTTTAAAGATGGGTTAAAGCTGAAGGATTAAATATCCAACGCATGGGTGCCCTCACGTGTCCCCACGTGACCCCTAACAAATCCTGTTAATATCCAGTGCATGGATGCCCATCACGTGCCCACACGTGATGGCCATGAAGACTAAAAGTGTTTAACACTTATCGTGATGGCCATGAAGACTAAAAGTGTTCAACACTTATTTGAATATTCTGAAAACAAAATAAAGGAAGTTTGGGCCCAACACTCAAGCGGCTCACGTGACCCCACGTGAGCGCTTCTTTTTTTTAGTGTTTAACACTATTTTGGGCGCTGCACCCCTAGTGTTTAACACTATTCTGAGCGCATCATGTGGGAGCACGTGATAGCTGAGTTTACTTTAGTGTTTAACACTATATGCAAACCAGTCTTAGTCCAAATTGGCCAAGTCTTCCAGAGGCAATACCCCTTTTTTGACTGAACCTCAAACACATTTTTGTCTTCCAAAATTGATCATCTCATATGAGTGATTAGCACTCAATATAAGACAAAATATGGTCAGAACCCAGACCCATGCTTAGCATTGCTAAATAATAAGGGGCTGAGTCCAGACAAATGTTCAACAGTCCAAACAAAGGTCCAACATTTTAAACCTAATTGGACTTAGCCCAAGTTGGCCATAAATCCTCAATTCAGATTTAACTGAGCCCATGTGCTCATAATCTAATTAATTGATCCTAGTCCTAAATTGGACTACAGATTTCCCAATCAACATTGGTTCAAGGGTATATCTCTTCACTCCTTTGATATTTGTCGTTGTAATCATTCAACGTCTTCAAAGAGATGACGGGTCCTCATAACCAATCATTTCATGGACTGTGGGGTCCTTAAACTCATGGACTATGATGTCCTTAAACTTTATAGACTATGACGTCTTTAAACTACGGACTGTGGGGTCCTTAAGCCCATGGACTATGATGTCCTTAACCTCGGACTGTGGGGTCCTTAAGCTCATGGACTATGATGTCCTTAACCTCGGACTGTGGGGTCCTTAAACCCATGGACTATGATGTCCTTAACCTTTACAGACTATGATGTCTTTAAACTGGACCGAGATGTCCTTAAACTGACATTGGACCGTAATGTCCTTAAACTAACAATGGACCGCAATGTCCCTAAACTAAACATTAGAGCCCAAACGCTCTTTTGTTGGATCTAAATGATCCCGTTAAGTTGATCTTAGTTTAAAATTAGACTATCGTATCCTTAACATACGTTTAAGTTGATCTTAGTCTCAAATGAGACTAACGTATCCTTAAACCCAACCCAAACCCAAACCTAAGAAAATACGGATTTGGACTAATCCACGCCCTACGGGCGACAACATAAATTAGTCTCCGTATACAATCCACGGGCAACCAAAAACAAAACAAACACCCACAACACGAAGTGACCATCTAGAGAAGGAGAAAGTGGCTACCGCGATGCGGTAGCGTAATTAACTGTAGAGGCTTGTGCCTGCAGGGAAGAGCGTCCCCACAATCAAAAACCCCTCATCATGAGGGGGAATCTGACAAAGTCTGCTACATTGGCTGCATCCGTTTAAACCTTCGATATATGGTGCCATAAATCAACTTGGCATTTTTGGAGAGGTGGACGGATAGCACCAAATAGCATCTGCCCCCAAATTCAGGCAAGACGAACCTACACGGTTCCATCTCTGTATTTCGGCGGAGAACAACCCCGCATTTTAACCTCAATATTGAAAACACTTTCCAATAACCTATCAGGTAATTTAATAAGATTCCCAATAATATGATCGAATGCTCGTCGGAAACTTTAGTAGACGGCCGCACCCCCGATGCCGTCGACGAAGTGCACCAAGGCGGAACACCGCAGCCGAGAGCACCCGAACGGATGCTTTTGGCGACAGGGTTCTCCTACAGTCACTTGGTCGGGGCTATGGGGCGTGGCTATCTAATAAGCTTACCCGGCGAGTATCCGCGTACACTACGTGATTGCGATGGACTTTTGATGAACATCAAAATCCCGTAGCAACCGATCAAATGAGACTAAACTGCTAGATTTATAAAATTCAAACTATTATCACATAACCAATTCTGTGGATTCCAAATATTGTATCACAATCACAGATAGCTAGGTGAAGTTAATAATTCGATAGAATCAATGAATTCCCAAAATTCCCAGAGAGCTCAACACTTAAGCAAAATTAAAAGTTCCCAGAAACATGCCCCAGTACCTACGGACCAACAGCTGAAGGGCCTGACCCAGGCCTCTCAAGCGGCACGGCGGATCCGCCGCCAAAACCATGTTTTGGCCATGGATCCGCGATCACTTGGACGAGTTAGGGTTTCGTTCTTCAGGTGTGTCCATAGAATTCCCTGCATGATTTTTTGAGTATTTTTAACATGGAAAAATCCAACTTTTTGGAAAAATTTCAAGAAAGGGGGTCGTTTCGGGTTTTCCGAGTTCGATCGGACTTTAAACTTTGCCTACGCAACGCCTAATGCTCTACCTTAGCTCTGATACCACTGTAGGGTTAGCTTAGCACCTTAGCAAAGTTTTGGCAAGCATCAATCATGCTAATTTAAAATTTTGGGGTGCTAAACAAACCCTAACCAAGATCTTAACTAGAGAATTAGGGTTAAACAAGATATGTAAACTCTTTACATCTAAGTGAACAAGGAATACAACATTTGTAGACCGGTCTTTCACTTCAATAGCTCCGTGTAGTAGACCCTTCGCTGTGATCATGAACTTCCGGACTCTAGAGAGGCTCCCATGAAGAAACGAACAAGCTTGCTTCGAAGTCTTCGAGGCCGAAGATGATCTACGTCGAGGAGACATTAGCTCATGCTATCTCTTCACTAATTGTGTATATTAGTGAAGTAAACACCCTAAACTAAATGGCTAATAGTAGAGGATGATGAAGTAGGAGTTTAGCTCACTTTAGTATTTAATTTCTCACTATATTTCTTCTTGATCTCAAAGTCAAGAGAGCAAAAATGAGATGAGGAAGAAGAAGAAGAAGGAAAATCTCAAGTGATGAAAATATCTCTCTTGGATCAAATGCAACCTTTGTGTGATCATCCATATACTAACCCATGTAGAGAATTAACCATGGTAAGGGTTAATGGTTAGGTCACAAAATATCTTAAGTAGAAACAAAAGAGTGGACTAAGTCAAATCTTATCTACAAGCTTCTACAAACTTCTAGCTTTGATTAAATCCGCTAAATTGTAATTACTTAATGATAAATGAAACCCTAACATAAACTCTAGCATGGTATGAGTCTCATACATATATGTTGCATGTGTAACCTAGCATGTCATATTATTATATATCACATATATAATATTCATGTAACAAAATAAAACAATACAATAAACATATATCACATATATGTTAAATGCATCATAAGTGTGAATAATAAATATTTAAGTGAGCAAATAATATATGTATATATATACATATATATTATATATTATTTCATCGAATCAACACTTGATCCGATAACCCGGCTATATCACATATAACCGATCGATATCACATATCGCGAGAATAGAATACGGTATCACATACTCGTATTAATCTCGGTCCCGCACATATCACATATGTGCTCCTACTCCGTTTCGCATGAACCAGGAAACCTCTGTGTAGGACTCTTAAAGACTCGTCAATACGCCGGCAGTAGGTGATGATCATATCAAACACCCATAAGCCGCCCGGGTATTGACCGATCAGAAGATCAACAAGCAAGCCTGCTCGTACTCCTGCGAATACAATCAGTAACACTACCATACAGTCCGGTCTCTCCGTCTGATATGTCGCATATCTAGTCTAGGGGTGGTAAACGTCAGACCCCAGTAACCGATAAGTCGTGCCGATGTGAGGTCCATAACGTTTCGAGAAACTACTGATAACACTTACCAGTAAATCTCAGCAACCCTGGCCAGGGATTTCCTGTTATGGCCAATCGAGCACAGCGCAACATCAACCCCAAATACCAGGAGAGACAAAACCCCTCCTATCGCTCATTGCCTCCATGTGATTCGGAACTGTACCCAAAAGCCACCGTTTTGCACGATCTCTTGACTGTGGTATGGTGGAAATCAATGCACAATGAGAATTACACAAGACTCTATGGTGATCTTGGGTCTACAGACTAACCCGTACCAGTGTCACCAGAGAACTACTATCCGACGATAGGTATAATACCATCTAGGAGTTCTCGGAGAGTCCGTCCAGTGTACCCAGTCTCCACCGAGCACTCGTATACCTTCTCTGATGTCAAACACCAATGGATATGGCCCATCATATGGGTTCATCCATTGCCCATCATATGGGTCAAGAAGCGCATACGCTAGTCTACTCTGGAGTATCGATACCCTGTCTCGATACTCCCATGACTAGGAACATTTGAAGGATATGCTTATCGACTACCCTGTCCCCACTAGTATGATCTGCATCATAATCCTGGTAGTCAAGTAATCATCCTAAGGGTTTTATCAACATGTGATCACAAAACAGTATTCGTTAACATGTTAAGATAAAGTGCAACCAGATAGCATACTATCATGTCGAGCAAGAAAGTCCTCCCTATATATATGTCCAAGCATCCACTACAATATACATCGCATGTATAGTAATGGCCTCTAGGGCATACATATAACTAACACATTTCAGGAGCTAACCACGAAAGTCCAAATGCTGGAACGCTCGAAGCAAGAGTCTACCCCGGACTCTCAGAGAGACAAGACTTGGAAAAGTAAGTGGGACGACAACCGTAGAAGCGGGAATTCCAGCAGTACCAATGTCTTCAATGTGTCTGACAATGAAGACAAGCGAAAGGCAGGCGATTCCAAAACCATCCGGTCTTGAAAGCCATTGCTGAGAGGAGAAGGGCCTTCCCTAGAGGAGAAAAGGAACAAGGTTTACTCTTTCAGAAGGAACAAGGTCCACAAGATATTCAAAGATGCCTTTAACAATAGTCTACAATTGTCGGAGTCGAAGAGACCCCCACGAAGCAAAAATGACCGATAATCCTCTGTATTGCCCGTACCACAGAGTAGTGAGCCATGCGATCGAGGATTACTATATCTTCAAAGACTGGGTCGAGAAGCAGTATAAGGGTGGAGAGATCGAGCTGTCCAAGAGTGTGTTGGTGAACAATCAAGTTGCAACCACCAACTTTATACAGACAGAAGCCGAAACTTTCTGGGAGCAGACAGCCGAACCCGCTGCCCTGAGAAATGAAACTGACTCACCGCAGCCTCCTTGAAGTACGCACATATCTAATAAGACGAAGAAGATGCTAAAGTTACTTCGGAAAGAGCCTAGAACAGAATGGGAAGGGCAGAAGAAGCCCAGCATTCCAGTTGCCAATTTGACTCAATCAGGCTCAAAATCTAAAAAGCTCAAGAAGAAGAAAAGTGCAGCTCGACGCGTAAAAGAGTCTGCAGGGAGATCGACCATTCAAAAATATATCGATTCCCTCGAAGACTACAAACAAAAGGAAAAAACTCTAATTCAATTGAAGGAGTTCTTTCCCGTAGAAGCAGCTGAGATTCTGAAGGAGCTAGAAGAAGACTCCAATGAAGAGATCCCTATAGTGACCTGCTACGCCATCCATCCATTTGGGCAGCGACTCTGAGGAGGAGCTCTGTTTTCCTGAAGAGGACGAGGAGTTCGCCACAAAGGCCAACCAAATCCAGCTCAGAAGCGGTAGGGCTCTACTGCCGAATCAGGGCAACGCCCCAAAAAGGAAGGAAAAATAAGTCGCTAATGAAGAAGATGGCGGAGAGCCGGCTCATGAAAATTCGAGTCCTTCCTCGATGGACTATAATGTCTTGGCTTATCTCCGAAAGCTTCCGTCTCTCTTGAGCATCTACGATGCCTTGGTTCTATCTAAATAGCTTAGAGATGTTCTCATTCATGCTTTACAAAACCCCGAGCGGTACCAGGCTCACTTTGCGGAAATTAATATAAAAGAATCCCTGTACACCCTGCATACCGCCGCGGTCACATTTAAGGACGAAGACCTGCTACTGGGAACAGCTGAGCATAATCGACCGCTTTACGTGACAAGGTACAGCGACGGAGATTGGATTAATCGCATATTGATTGATCCAGGATCCTCAGTGAATATCATGAACTTGCGGACTCTGAAGAGATTGTCAATAGAAGTCCGACACCTGTCAAGGGAAAGGATTTTCATTTAAGGCTTCAATCAAAACTGCCAGCAAGTTCTGGGGTCTATAGCTCTACCAATCAAATTAGGGGACCTGCAAACCGAAGCTAAGATATACGTGATCGACGCTAACACGTCTTATAAGGTTCTTCTGGGACGGCCGTGGCTCCACGATTACGGCATCGTTCCATCAACTCTCCATCAGTGCATGGAATATACCAAAAACGGAGAAGAAAGACGCATTGATGGAGACATGCAGCCGTTCGGTGTGCATGAAGTCCGATATTAAGATTCTCGGTACTTTATGAATCTCCAAAGTGCTGAGCCACAACTGACCAAAGACAGAACGGTCCCGAAGCTCAAAAGCAAATCTTAGCCGGCTGTCACTTTCAAAAGCAAAAACCCCCAAGTACGTCCGCGTTTTGGCAGTGACACTGATGAGTCCAACGCTGGAAGTCCATCCTTCCGTAAAACGCGCCTTCATTTCGGTAGCGATACGGACGAATCTGATTTCGAAAGCCCATCCGACAGTAAAATTCGCCCTCGTTTAGGCAGCGACACTGAAGAGTCGGAGGAAGAGAACTTGCCTTGCAACATCTATACAGATTGGGTCCCCACGCAACAAGCAAAGCTGCGAGAGACCTTCTAAGTTGCAGAAGGGTCTCTAGCCATCACAAGGGTTCCAGAGCAGATGTGCAAAGAGCTCGATACATTGTCAGTATCCACCGTGGACCAGCTGAAAACTTTCTACATTCCCAGAAGGAAAAGTGGACAGGAGGGCATCCTGTTTTATGGGTCAAATCCTGTTGTGCACCAGGACGATTTGTCTGTCCCATGCCTTCCCTATGAGAGAGGCATAAGAGCCGTCCTCAATCCCAGATACTATGCGTCCAAGATACGGGAATATTTCAAAAGGTGTGGATGCTGGTTATATCAAACGGAGTCCGAAGCAAAGTTTTATGAATGGCTATGGCATCCGCCTCAGGTCCGAGCACTCATCGATAGACGAATTCCAGATAGACGGGGCATAGGTTTCATCCAGCCTGATTCCAAAGCATGCTACATGATCCATATTGGTGAAGCCAGCGAAAGGTCAAATGATGACGACGAGATAGCCAAGCCAGAAGAAGCACCTCAAGAGCTCGAAGATGGTGGACAAGCAACCTTCGATGAGCTAACCGAGATCAATTTGGGAACGCCTGATAATCCAAGGCCGACCTACATCAGCTCACTCTTGTCAGAGAAAATGAAAGAGCAGATAATTGCCCTGCTGCATGAGTTCGCCGACTGCTTCGCGTGGACGTACAAAGAAATGCATGGCCTCTCCCTGAAGTGGCCGTGCATAAGCTGGCCATATCTCCTGATTCCAAGCATGTCAAACATGCTCCTTGAAGAATGAGAAGAGAGATGGAAGAAAAGGTCATCGAGGAAACTAAGAAACTTATCGATGCTGACTTCATCCGGGAAGAGAAATACACAGACTGGATCGCATGCAATGTCCCAGTAAAGAAGAAAAATGGGCAGATCTGGGTTTGTGTCGATTTCAAGGACCTTAACAAGGCATGCCCTAAAGATGATTTCCCGCTTCTGGTCATGGAAATGATGGTCGACGACACCTTAAATTATGAGCTGTTCACATTCATGGACGGTTCGTCTGGGTACAATAAGATAAAAATGTCGCCTAAGGATGAGAAGCATACAGCATTTCGAACCCCAATCGGCATATACTGTTATAAAGTGATGCCGTTCGGACCGAAGAACGCCAGTGCTACATATCAAGGGGCAATGACCAATATTTTTGATGACCTAATCGATAAAGTCGTCGAATGTTATGTTGATGATTTGATCGTCAAGACTAAAGCCAAGGCCGATCACATCCAAGATCTTAGGACCGTTCTCACTAGACTGAGGGAATACGATCTGAAGATGAATCTTTTGAAGTGCGCTTTTGGCGTGTCATCGGGAAAATTCCTGGGCTTCATAGTCCGACATCGAGAGATCGAAGTTGACCCATCCAAGATAAAGGCCATCATGGAGATGCCCCCTCTGAAGAATCTGACGTAGCTAAGACCTTTTCAAGGCAAGCTTGCTTATATATGAAGGTTTATCTCAAATTTATCAGGGAGATGTAGGCCCTTCTCAAATCTCATGAAGAAAGGAGCTCCTTTTGTCTGGGATGCCGAATATCAAGAAGCGTTCGAAAGCATCAAACAGTGCCTGTTGCACCCTCCAGTGCTTGCTGCCCCTATTCTAAATAAACCATTGATTTTCTATACTGCCGCGCTAGATGAGTCACTTGGTGCGCTCCTTGCCCAGAACAACGAGAAGGGAAAAGAAAATGCCCTCTACTACCTCAGTCGAACTTTAGTTGGGGCGGAATACAACTATTCCCTGATCAAAAAGCAATGCCTGGCTTTAATATTCGACGTGAAGAAGCTGAGGCACTATCTGCTCGCTCATCAGGTTATGCTGATCTCCAAGGTCGACCCGCTCAAATGCTTGATGACCAAAGTAAGCCTAATCGGTAGAATGGCGAGATGGGCTGTCATGCTGCTTGAATTTGACATAATCTATACTCTTCAGAAAGCAGTAAAAGGGCAAGCTCTCGCCGACTTCCTTGCTGCTCATCCCATACCAGAAGGGTCGCCGCTTAATTGCGAGTTACATGACGAACAAGTGCTGCACCTCAAGGATTGTTCCCTTAAAAAAGAAAAGAAAAGGAGAAGAAAGAGAGAAAAAGTGATGGGAAAATTTCCACTAATAAAATATCACGTGCCCATACGTGAGCGCCTATTTAAAGATTATAGGCGCTAGGTTTAAACAATTGATAGGCTGAAATAGAGCCTCACGTGTAAGCACGTGACGTCTATATACAAAGTATATAGATGTTATATTAAGACAAATGATAGGCCAGAAAGGCTCACGTGTCAGCACATGATGCCCTCTTTTGACTGTTGCACATACGCAAATGAGTTTAAGTTTGTGGGGTCACGTGCTACACGTAAGTGGTCTCAAATTCCTTCTGAGCCAATAGAATTAAATTCTAAGTAAAGGGATCAAAACCCTATTTGGAAAATATTTCCTTGAATTTTTCTAAACAAGAAAGATTGCTCTCTGCAAAATAGAGCACCGTTGGATTAGAAATCCGATGGTGGATAAAAATCACCAAGCTATAGAATAAGCTCTGTATGGAAAAATATTTTCCCAATCTTGTTAAAAAATAGAAAAATATCTTCTGTAAAACAGAAGTCCTTGGATCAAAGATCCAGCGGTGGATAAAGTCCCCAAATCAATTAAAAAATCTCTCAATGAGAGATTCCTTAACTAAATCAACAAATTTACTTCTACTATATAAAGGACCCAAGGCTTCAAGTCTGAAAGAGAGGAGGTCCCCCCATAAGATTTGAGAAACAAAAAAAGAAGAAGAGCTCTCTTTTAGAAAAAGAAACCCTAGGTAAAAAGAAAGATATAGAGATCATTTTATCTCTTTTTCGCCATTTCAAGAGTTTAACTCTTCTAAAAAGAACTTAGTTCTTCCTCTGGTTGAGGTCTGCAGAAGCAGATCTTCCCACAAGTTGAGAATTTAATTCTCATCGGGGAGATTTTGTCATGCAGACTCAAAACTTAGAGGAAAGAACTAAGTTTGAAGAATTTAATTCTTCCCAAAGATACAGGAATGTAATTCCTCTGATAAAACTAGGGTTTAACCCTATAAAAGAATTTAATTCTTATCAAAATAAGGGATTTGAAATGCTCAAAACTCAGATCAAGATTTCCATGCACATAAAAGAAATGATTAGCGTTCAACGCTATTACGACAAATCACGTGTTCCCACGTGAGCATTTCTAAGGAATAAAAAGGAACGACTAAGATCGAGTCACGTGATCCCACGTGACCCCCCTAATAGTGCTCAACACTTATAAAAGGAAAAGGGAAATAAATCAAAGACAGTTCCCATTTTGGGGTGCCTCACGTGCTCCCACATGACCCCTAATAGTGCTTAGCACTTATAAAAGAAGAAGGGAATAAACCCAAAGAAGCAATGCCCAATTTTCAAATGCCTCACGTGCCACACGTGAGCGCTCCAAATTTCAGTGTTTAACACTGCTTAAGAGCCTCACGTCGGAGCACGTGAGCGCCAAACAAATATCAGTGTTTAACACTATGAGGGGGCCAACCTTAGCCTAAATTAGCCAAGTCTCCTGAGGTAAAAAAAACCTTTTAACCATCAATCAACCGAGCCCTCCTATACTCAGGTCTTCCCAAATCGATCTTAGTTCTAAAGATGACTAATGATCTCCTGACACATGGCATCTAAAATGATGTTCGTTCCACCATGATCTCTCCCTTCAATCTGGAGTTCGGTTCAAGGGTACATCTCTCCACACCTCTGATACATGTCATTGTAATTCTTCAACGTATTCAGAGAGATGGAGGGTCCTGACAACTAACAGCTCTTTGGTGCACTCCCAAACCCATGAGTACATTCCTATAGACCGCAATGTCCTTAAACTAGCTACGGACCGTAACGTCCTTAAACTAAAGCAATAGAGCCCAAATGCTCTTTTGTTGGGTCTGAATGACCCTAAAATCATGTTGAGTAGATCTACGCCTAAAATTAGACTAACGTATTCTCAACAAATATTTAAAATGAACTTAGTCTCAAATAAGATTAACGTTCCTTAAATCAACCCAAATCCAAATCTAAGAATATACGGATTTGGACTAATCCACGCCCTACGGGCAACAACACAAATTAGTCTCCGTATACAATCCACGGGCAACCAAAAATAAAACAAACACACACGACACGAAGTGACCTTCTGGAGCAGGAGAAAGTGGTTACCGCTATGCGGTAATGTAATTAACTGCAGGGGCTTGCACCTATAGAGAAGAGCATCCCCACAATAAAAAAAAACCCTTGCGAAAGAGGGAGAATCTGACGAAGTCTGCTACAACGGCCGCATCCGTCCAAACCTTCGATACACGGTGCCATAAATCAGCTTGGCATCAGAGAGGTGTTGCGAAAGAGGGAGAATCTGACGAAGTCTGCTACAACGGCCACATCCGTCCAAACCTTCGATACACGGTGCCATAAATCAGCTTGGCATCGGAGAGGTGGACGGATAAACCCAAATAGTATCTACCCCCAAATTCAGGCAAGACGTCTGTCTTTCCGGTTTTTGGCGGTAAACAAGGATGACGAGCCATGTTAGGAGCTCTACTTCGACGGAGCCTCATCAATAAGATCCTCCAGTAAATCAAGCATCCTGGAGATAAAAGCGAGGATATGATTGGTGTTCGTCATGCCATCGGGAGGAACCCTACGCCATTCTTTCGCTCTCATCGAGCCTCGCACAAACAACGAGGCTGAGTACGAAGTTCTGATAGCCGGTCTGGAGCTCGCCATAGAAATAGAAGTCCTTCGGCTATGGGTTTATGGTGACTCCCAGCTTGTCGTCAACCAAGTAAGCGGCGACTATAAGATATACAAAGCCGAGTTAGCTCGATATAGAAGCCGAGTGGTGGAACTCATGAAACGGTTCTGTTCTCTGCCGAAAGACGCGACCGGGACGTTGGGACGTCAGGCCTGAATTTCGAGGGTAGATGCTATTTGGTGCTATCCGTCCACCTCTCCGAAAATGCCAAATTGATTTATGACACCATGTATCGAAGGTTTAAACGGATGCGGCCGATGTAGCAGATTTCATCAGATTCCCCCTCGTTTGAGGGGTTTTTGATTGTGGGGACGCTCTTCCCTACAGGCGCAAGCCCCTGCAGTTAATTACGCTACCGCCTCGCGGTAACCACTTTCTCCTTCTCCAGATGGTCATGTGTGTTTGTTTTGTTTTTGGTTGCCCGTGGATTGTATACGGAGACTAATTTATGCTGTCGCCCGTAGGGCGTGATTGTATACGGAGACTAATTTATGCTGTCGCCCGTAGGGCGTGGATTAGTCCAAATCCGTATTTTCTTAGATTTGGGTTTGGGGTTTGGGTTTGAGGATACGTTAGTCTCATTTGAGACTAAGATCAACTCAAACGTTCGTTGAGAATATGTTAGTCTAATTTTAGACTAGGATCAACTCAACGGGATCGTTTAGATCCAACAAGAGAGCATTTAGGCTCTATTGTTTAGTTTAGGGACATTGCGGTCGATTAGTTTAAGGACATTACGGTCTAATATTAGTTTAAGGACATTACGGTCTAATGTTAGTTTAAGGACATCTCGGTCCAAGGTTAAGGACATCATAGTCCATAGGTTTAAGGACTCCACAGTCCAAGATTAAGGACATCATAGTCCATGGGTTTAAGGACCCCACAGTCCAGTTTAAAGACGTCATAGTCTGTGAAATGTATGGTTGTCGGGACCCGTTGCCTCTCTGAAGACGTTGAAAGATTACAACGACATATATCAGAGGGGTTCAGAGATGTACCCTCGAACCAATTTTGGTTGGTAGATCTGTAGTCCAATTTGGAACTAAGATCTGTTAAAAGATTTATGAGCATGTGGGCTCGATTAATCTGAATTTGAGGACCTATGGCTGATCTTGGGCTAAGTCCAATCAAGTTAAAATGTTTTACATTTGTTTTGGGTTGTTGAGCCTTTATTTGGGCTTGGCCCTTTTAACAATACTGAGCATTGACTTGCATTCTGACAATATTTTGTCTTTTATTGAATACTGAGCATTTATCAGAGCTCTGGGCTTATTAAAGAACAATTTATGTTCTATCAGCGCAACACGTGGTGCACTTGGCGCTTTGCGCCAGTCAAAGAGCGCAGTGCGCTTTTGCCGAGTAGCGCACACGTGAGGGACACGTGTCGCGTTTGGCGCTAAGCGCTAGATGATGGGCGTATTGCGCCAGTTTATGAGCGCAACGCGCTAGTTTATGCGCTCATTGCGCTATTAGTTCAGTGGCGCACACGTGAGTGACACGTGTGCGCTTGGCGCTGAGCGCTAGCCCATGAGCGCAGTGCGCTATTTCAAAAGCGCAAAGCGCTAATTGTTAATTGGCGCATACATGATTGACACGTGGCGCGTTTGGCGCTGAGCGCCAGCCCAAGAGCGCAGAAGCGCAGTTCAAGAGCGCAAAGCACATCTGATCAATTTTATGATCTAAGAAACAATTTATGTTCTTTTAAAAGAGACTTTGTCTCAAGATTTAAGAACAACCTTTCTTATTTTGTAGGAGATACTTCAATCTCTTATATTGATGAAAGGTTTTGCCTTTATGGATCTATGATCCTTAAGAGAATTGAATTATTCTCCCCCCTTTTTATAATGAGATGTTCATAATCTCTTTGAAAAAGACTTTAGTCTTATAGATCTATGATCTGTGAGAAAGAAGTAAATTCTTCTTTTATTTTATGATGAGATCTTTTGATCTCTTTGTGAAAGACTTTTTGTCTTTTTAGATCTATGATCTTTTAAAGAAATGAATTCTTCTTTTTTTCTTTTTTTTAATCATGAGATGTTTTCATCTCTGTGTTCATCATCATCATTTTTACCTTGAGGAAAAATCTTCTTGCAAGAGCTTGCTCTTTGAATGTTCTCAAAGTTTTTGGGGAGGTTTCTCTCTCTATTTCTCTATATGAGACTTGAAGTCTAGGGGCCTTTTTATAGGGCAAGATGGTTTGTTCAATCAGTTAAGGAGATCTTTTCTCCAATTGATTTGGGGAATTTCCCATCGTTGGATCTTTGATCCAAGGGCTTCTGATTTATAGAAAGCAATCTTCTTGTTTTTAACCAGATTGATAAATCTTTCCACACAGAATTTATTCTGTTATTTGGTAATTTTTAATTACCATTGGATCATTGATCCAACGGTGCTCTGATTTATAGAGCACAATTTTGTTATTTGGAAAGATTTTGAGGAATCTTTCCTTAACAGAACTTAATTCTGATTAATTAATGATTTATCATTATTAGATCTTTGATCTAACGGTGGGGAGCTTTTAGTTCCAGCGCTAGCGCACCCGTGCTTTGCACGTGGTGCGCTGCTTAAAGGGTAGCGCATATTGCGCTAGCGCACCTGTTGGAGCGCAGCGCACCTAGCGCTAGCGCACATGTGGTGTGCTGCTTAGAGCGCAGCGCACCCAGCGCTAGTGCCCACGTGCTTTGCATGTGGTGCGCCGCTTAGGGCGCAGCGCACTTGGCGCTGCATCTGAAGCGTTGCTTCATTTCAAAATTTGAATTTTGAACAGAGCTTTGCTCTGATTGGGGGAAACATGTTCACTCACATTGAACTAATGAGAGTCCCTAGAGCGTTGAACAGAAAAGCCGACATATTCGCTCGTCTAGCTAAAGAGCTAGCTGGTCCTGACCTGGACGAAATTATAATCATAGTTAGAGACAATTCTGCCTCCAGTCTCTTTGCGTGAAGAAGAAAGCATAGAACAAGAGAACAATCATGCCAAAGAAGCTTCGATCATTCAAGACGAGCCCGATTAGAGAGAACCCTTCATAGAGTATCTCCGATACGACAAGCTGCCCGAAGAAAAATCTGTAAGGATTCAGCTGTAGAAGAGAGCTCTCCGATACGTGTTTGTAAATAATACGCTATACCGCAGATCATATGACCAACTCTGGCTCAGGTGCCTATCATCGGCCGAAGCCCAAAAAGTCATGAAAGAAATCCACTCAGGCATCTGCGGAGCTCACCAATCTAGTCCCAAAATGCGGCTTCAAATTAAACGGCTTGGGTATTACTGGCCTCCCATGATAAGGGATTGCGAAGAGGTGTCATCGGTGCCAAATTCACGGTGACTTCATTCATAAGCATCCCAATCCGCTGCATCATACGGTGGCGTCATGGACCTTCGAAGTTTGGGGTACCGACATAGTTGGTCCAATTGATCATCCGTCATCCAAAGGCCACCGGTTCATATTGGCCGCAACATACTACTTCTCCAGATGGGCTTAAGTTGTCCCACTAAAAGAAGTCAAGACAGAAGATATTCTGACATTCTTCCGGCATAATATTCTATACCGCTTCAGTACACCAAGAAGAATCATTTCTGACAACGGACCATCTTTCAAGAGCTTTAAAATCTCAAGGTTCGCTACTCGGCACGAGATAGACTGGAGATATTCCTCCATCTATAATCCAAGAGCTAATGGGCTAGCCGAAAACTTCAATAAGACTCTATGCAAGCTCCTGAGGAAAAATGCTTCAGCCAACAAGAGAGACTGGAATCTCAAACTTCACGAGGGGTTGTGGGCATATTGTATAACGCACCGTACTCCAACTCAGTCCACTCCATACTCATTACTCTTTGGAGTGGAGGCGATCCTCCCCCTTGAAGTCAAAGTTCCAAGCTTAAGAATGGTCGTTCATCAAAAGGCCGATCATCCCCAATCGACATGCCAAAGGAAAATTAAAGCCAAACTGGGAAGGACCATACGTCATCGAGAAAGTATTCGATGGAGGATCCTACCGACTAATAAGTGCCGAGATAGAAAGGCCCATGCTACCCATCAATGGCCGATATCTCAAGAAATACTGTACGTTAATGCTCCAAGTCACAGATGAATTGAGCCCACCGGCCCTACGGTACATCCTATAAAACCGTATACAATTCACGGGCGTAAACGACCCCTATCTCTCCCAAGTCTTACCGGTGAGACTACATTTAAAGTCCCACCAGCGATGAAGATCCGCCAATGTAAAAGAAAAAAGAAAAAAAAAAGGTATGTCTACAAGCAAAACGGGCACGGATGGAAAACCCGAAAGGGCTCCGTGAGTAAAAACAGCAGGACTGCCGGCAAGTTTGTGAAAACCCGAAAGGGCGTAAACTCGTAAAAAAGAGATGAAATACACTCGCAAAGTCCTCTCGAACTTGTGAGGATAAAATCCCCGCGTGAGATCCTTACAACTCACAAAGGAGCAACACACTTAGGAATCCCCATGATTCCTAGGGAGAAATACACCAGCGAGATCCTCTCGACTCGTAGGAAGAAAATGCTTTTATGAGACCCTTACGGCTCATAAAATTGAAAAGCCTTAGATGATAGAGATCTAAATCTGTCTTCTAAGCTATCGCTCCCCAACGAGCAACGACAGATGATGAGTCACTACTGGCATTGGTTCAGTGTTAGTGGTGCTGATGCTGACCCAAAACCTAAATCCCAAGTTTTCCCAACGGCAAATGATGAATCGCTCCTGGCATTGCTTCAGTGTTAGCGATGCTAATGCCGACCCAAAACCTAAATCCCAAGTCCTTCCAAAGGCAAATGATGTGTTGCTCCTGGCACTACGCTTCAGTGTTAGCGGTGCTGATGCTAACCAAAACCTAAATCCCAAGTCTTTCCAAAGGAAAATGATGAGTTGCTCCTGGCATTATTCCAGTGCAGCAATGCCGATGCTGACCCAAAACCTAAATCCCAAGTCTACCCAAAGACAAAGATGAGTTGCTCCTAGTATTATTCTAGTGCAGCAATACTGATGCCAACCCAAAAACCAAATCCTAAGTACTCCCAGGGCAAATGATGAGTTTCTTCTGGCATTATTCCAGTGTAGCAATGCTGATGCCAAACAAAATCCAAATTCCAAGTTCCTCTCAAATTCAAAGGTCCCGCCAAATAAGGCAGAAATCAAACAGATCAAATTAATGTTGTAACAACTCCAATTTTATTGTACAAAAATTTGTTTAAAAGTTAATGTATACTTGGGGTATTTGCATTTTCTGTGAATACTATAAGTTTTTGTTTTGCTTTTTAATAGCAAGAAGGAGTTTATAGCTCATTAGTAAGACCTTGCACTGCTGAACCAAAGCACCAGAGTTCAAGTCCCATCACCCACATTATTTTTAATATTGTTTTCTTTTAAATTTTTAGAATTCCAAGAGTCTACACATTCTAAACCCGTAAAACCAAAAGTCACAAATAAAACAAACTGGCCCAGGGGATACACCAAGAGACGACGGACATGTAGCCCCCTGACCCGGCCGGATCGGGCCGCCGGCGCGGCTGACTCGGTCGGTGCCGCCGGCCGAATTCGGTCGGATCGCCGAGTTTTCAACATGAATCCTCTGCCTCTTTGTCTTCGAGTAACCCCTGTACACTTTAAATCACCTGCAATTTAACAAAGACAATTAAAATTCAATTAAAACTTTTTAATGCAATTTATTTTAATAAATTTTCCTATCAAAACCCTAACCCTAAATTATCCTATAAATACCACCCCTAAACACACACCCTCACTCACAAATTCTGTCCAAACTCTTAAGAAAACTCTCTAGAATTTTTGTGTACAAGTGGAGTTAGCGAAGGGTGAAGCTCCGGCAAAATTCCGACGACGAGCCTACGAGCTCCCGGCGACGAAACGACGCGCTAGAATCTACTTACACTCCCCCTTCCTCTCCTTTAAACCAAAATCCAGTAAGTCCTTCCTCCCACTCCTCTTTTCTCTTCTTAAAACACGAATTTCTAAAATCCGACAGAAGCGGAGTTAATCCGACTTCCGATTCGGTTTTCTTTAAAAAGTTACAATTTTCTTAAATACAACATAACAAACTCTTACATCTTGACTATTAATCATTAACAAAACATCATGAACAAGTTCCATAGCAAAATATTTCATATTGCAATTTTTATCGTACTTTTTCAGTAAAATACCATGTAGTTTAGTTTTGACATTAAACATCATATTTCTTGCTATAACTTTAAATAGATCACGAGGTAATGACCTACCTATTCACAACACTCATATGCAACATATCACGATACCTTTCGCGAACATAGAATATGAGAATATGAATTTACAATTAAATACCTTTTACTATTAAAACCGTTTTCTACAACATTACGTATTTTTTACAAATCTTTGCAAAGCGCCGCTAAAACACATTTTAGGGAACCCGTTCAGGATGGTGCGGATTATCACACATCCTTGGGCTTAGTAGTGCGAGATGCAGACCTCCGCAAGGAGCATTCGGTCTCGAAAGATTTAAAAATACAAACATCTTAAGAAAATGAGATTTCTAGAAAAATAATAAATTAAAATTATTTTATATAAATAAATATATATATATATATCATCAAAATATCTATTTTTGATATAATATAAATATTCCAATTTTTCTATATCAAAAGAATTAGTTTACATGAAAATACCATGAAATTCCATACAAGTTCAATACTTTACAACTAAATAACATATATTATGAAATTAGGTTTTTATTTACTAGAAATGTCATATATATCAAATATACATCTATGAAAACTCTAAAGACGATAATTAAATACTTGAGGTGTATTTTGAAAATTATACAAATTATTTTTACATAAACCCCCCTCAAGTTCTATAAATTACAATAAAGATCCTAGTAAATATAGGTTTAAGCGGGACCAGACTCTTGAGCCTCAGGGAGCCGGAGATATAGGTGCTTTCCTATTTAAGCTAGACAACTTAACAAACGGTGGGTAATCGTCTTTGAAAAAGACACAAATCCTGCCGCCCATGTGCAGCGGTTACCGATAACATCAAAACCTAATTCAGGATTCAATTTCTTTTCTAATTGTTCTGACTCAGACTGAGTCTCATTATAAATAATCTGACTTGAATATGATTCAAGTACAAACTACAGTTCAATATGAATCTATGAACCTATATAATCAATCTGTTCAATCTATTAAATCTGTATCGACCGAACCGAACCATGGATATACCACCATCTACATGATTCTCCAGTTACATCCATTTACTGATATCATGGTTTCGGAATGTCATCCATCTATACAATCTATAATACAAGACAGTACAATTTACAATACAATACAAACAATGCAATCAAGACATCGCGGGGATTATAATAGATAGATTGGTACGGAAGGTGTTAGAAGTGGCACGAGACTGCAAGATTTAAGACACCTAATCTGTATTCCATTGCTGTTGTACCGTGGCATAACGGTTCCTTGTACATTCCATTCACCTTAGTCTCTGGTCTACTGAGACTCCTCTCGTATACACTGGCATTCTTCTGTACCAAGCTACAAACAACAGCGTTAACACTAAATACAACTGTAAAAGGTACATACACTCTCGCTGTCTATTCTATTTCTCCCTTATCTTTGGGACTTACCGAGCGATTGTTCGTTGACGACATTTCTTCTCTTTCTTCTTTAGAATGTTGTCAGGTGATTCGGATCTTCAGGAGACCGAGCCCACCAGTGAAGACTTGGATCAGTTAGCCTACGACCTAGAGCTGTAGATTCATTGTACACATTTCATTTCAGTACTTTACTTTTCTGTTATGCCACTGTTTAGGCATTGCTTTCATTCAGATGTATTTACTTTTCCATGCATTGTACAAATGAATGTTAATAAATAAAGTTGTTGTTTCATTACATTTGTCTCTTGTGTATATTTCTTTTATATTGCTTAGATACGCTTAGCATATTTACTTCTGAGTAAATACGTAGCGGCCTCGTCGTGTCCTCTACCCGTACACCGGGAAGCGGGGTGTGACAGGTTTTGTTGGTGGTCCATGCAGGTCAGAGCTGTATGGAACACTACCATGCAGTTCTGTTCTGCGTGAACAACCTAAGCAATAAAATACAAGAACCAACAACTGAAAACATTCTTTACAATTCATGTTCCTTGAATCTTATCATTTCATATATTTTGAATCTGCCCTAACCTAAATTTTCTTTCAAGATTATGGATTCCCCAAACAACACCAGCACCAACTTCAACAACACTCCACCACCACTACCAATCACACCTGCCGTCCCTGCTCCGATAAACGAGAAGACGGTTCTGCTTGAGGCAATCCGCAGCCTCCTGGAAAGACAGCAGCAGCAAACTACTCTTTTAATGAACCGACCAGAAGTAGAAGCACCTGGGGTGAAGCAATTCAGGGCTTTGCACCCCCAAACAATTCTCGGGAAAAGAGAGCCCGCTGGAAGCTGAGGAATGGGCTCAGCGCATCGAAGATGATCTGGCAGCGACATAAGTGCCAGAGATAGTTTGGGTCCGTGTTTCGAAACTGCAGCTCATAGACAATGCGCGGGTCTGGTGGAAGGTGGAAGAAAGCCGTCTTGATCAACCCATCGAATGGAATGCAAAGTACTTCCCTGAGACTGCCAGGTTCGACATGAAACAGCAGTTCATCCATCTATAATAAGGTTCAATGTGGACCAAGTCGGTAGATTAATATGACGCTGAGTTCACCATGCTCAGTTAGTAAGATATGTCTCAATAATTCGATTTTTCAATATATCACTGTAACATTTCAGAAATATAAAAAATATTATTTTTGGAAACTTAATATTAAAATAATATATTTCGCGAAAACTATTTGATTTGCGAATAAAGATTTTTCGTAAAATGGTATAAGTATATACCAATATTTGGAAATTTATCGGAGATTAAAATGATTTATTTATTATAATGATATTTATCGGATTTTTGGCCAAATCCGTAATTTCACATTTTTCCATGTCATGTGCATGTTGTGTTTGTGAGTGTGTATGTGACTTGTGAGATTTAAAAGGAAAAAAGAATGAGAAAGGAAAAGAAAAACAAAAAAAAGGAAATGCAAAGGAAAAGAGAAAGAAAGAAAGAGTTGTGTTTGATTTGAGTTGAAGATATAAAACAAAAGAGATTAGATATTTGTGAGAGAGTGAGTGTAGGAAAGGGTGAGGCTAAGAGAGAGAGAGAGAGGCTGGGACTTGGCTGCCCCATTCCTTCATTCTCTACTTCTTCTTCACCATTTCTTTATCTTCACTCATTCACCTCACTACCTCATACACCATCTCCAAATATTTCTCAAAACCTCATGCCCCATTCACTAAAAACATGCACATATCCATTCTAAGACCTTAGAACCAACCAAGCTTGGATTTTAAAGACTTGGGCAACTCAAGAAGTTTCTTTAGTTGCAATTGAGGTAATTCCTTCACTTTAGTTATGTATTTTAGTTAAATATCGTATTTTTTAGTTTAGAAATTTAGTTAATTAGGAAATTTGATCTTGGAAAATTATAAGTTGCTGTCTAGTGGTTAATTGAGGTGTAGTGAGTGTTTACAAGACCTTAGGGATTGATTTCATGGCCTGGAATTGAATTTAGAACCCGATATACGAAATTAGAATTATTCCGTGTCGGTTTTGTGAATCTTATAGCCTACAGGGAATCTGGGACTATCTGGGATTTTTCCAAGAAAATCAAATAAGTCCATTAACCTAGATAGACCATTAGAAGACCACCACAGAAGTATGAACCCGTTTCCTCCTCCTTTGGCCGGCGAGCTCGGAATATTGGGTGTTGTCGCCGGATTTTTGATGGGCATAGGTGATGAGGTTTTGTCTGTAGCTCGCTTACCCTATAACCTATTCCATGTATTTGCTTGTTTAGTCCCAATTGACCTGAGTTAAAATCTGGGAGTGGTTCTCATGTTGCTGCTTTATGTTTTAAAGATAATGAAATTGTGGTTTGGTATTTGAGATTGGATTGCGTCGTTTGATGTTTGTACGTCAAGGACGAGGGCTGTTTGGTTGATTTTGCATGCGTAGGCTATAGGTTCTAACCAATAAGCAATCCGTGTGCCGTATCGGTTTTCGGATATTGATTTTGTTTGCATTTCGATTGTGTATTGATTGTAGGTACTTCGCGTGGACTTTCGAGACGACGAAGAGTTTCGACTTCGGCTAAGCGAGGAGTTTAGCAAGTGAGTAGATTTATATCTACGGGGCAAGTCGGGTGGATGGCGTATAGCACCCCCGCAACCATTGATATGGAAGTTGTGTTTAAATTCTAATTTGATTAAGGATATGCTACGAGCTTAAGATAAGCTTATTATAGGATTTAGTAAGATATGATATGATTAAAGTTGACACAAGGAAATATATATTGGCTTGAGAATATGAGATGAAAAGTGAATCATGATAGGTACAAATTGAAAGATAATCAGTATGGGTTGATAATGATAAGATATGAGTTCGAGATCGATAAACACAACACGAGATTGAGATAGAGGTGTTGTGGATTTGATAAGATATAACGTTTATACAAATGTGAATTGAGATATATGTGTATATATATTTATGAGTAATATGCCATACGAGACTTTAGATCCGTACCCTCATTATTGTATAGGTCGATAGATTTCCTATTCTGTTTGATGACCCCGTACGATGGATTACCGTACGAGTTGAGATGTACCGGATGATTGATCCGCGCTAGTGATTTGAGCATGATGATCGATGATTATTGTCATATCGGATGTTATGAGGCGGGATCGCCGATATAGAGATTACCACCTGAACCATACCTATTTTCAAATGACGATGTGTATCGTTTAAAAGTGACCATATGATTCGTGTGTAGATAGATATACCCATTTATTGTTCATGCTGTGTAGGATATTACCCTCGTGATATACATACCACGTGCCGGTATTTAATGCTATATGATATTATTGCTAGTACACCTGCACAATTACCGTTGATGCGCATATTACACACACAGATTTGCCGGCTCATACACATTCTTCATCGGTAACTGCCATGTCACCGATACAGTAGAATTTCCATGTCACTTACACAGTAGAATTGCCATGTCACTTATACAGTAGAATTTCCATGTTACTTATACAGTAGAATTGCCATGTCACTTATACAGTAGAATTATCGGGCCATTTATACAGGAGAACTGCCCTATCATGATATTAATTTTAAAAGTAAAAGTACCTTCATTGTTCAGTACTATCACTTAATATGCTTGCATGATATACCAATATGTTTATATTACTACTCTATGTTGCATACATCGTTCCTTATGATTATATACTTGCATGATATACTAATATGCTCATATTACTACTCTATGTTGCATACATCGTTCCTTATGATTATATGCTTGCATGATATACCAATATGCTTATATTACTACTCTATGTTGCATACATCATACTTTATGGTTATTTGCTTGAGATGTTGTTTTCATGAGATCTCTGGATTTGAGAACCGTGGTTATATTTCAAAGGAAATTGCATATTGTTTTTAAAACACGGTTTCTCTTGATATGATTTCGAGACGTCCATCATGAGTTTTCTCAGTTCTGAGCTTGTTTTTGAGACCCGATTCGAGGAGTTGGCAGATGTCGTTTGCGGGTACATGGTAGACCCGGTATGGTACCCCGGGGCAAGAAATGGTTTTTGTGGTGTAGACGATGAGCCTGGCAGAGGGAACACTACCTACCGGTGATTGTATAGAGCTCAGCGGATATCCGGAGGATACCGTTTTGGAGTTATGATATGAGATGGATATGAGAACCGATCTGAGGATGCGGCGCCTGAGATATGAGGATTAACGTGTCGATGCTGGACACGGGTTTCATGATGTTTCTGTAGGGTTCCTAGGCACTCTTGTGAAGGTTCATAAGGCATCAAACATGCCCGGATAAAAATTTAGACGTGCCGAACAACCCAATGCCGGGATCTTTGCTAGATTATTAGGGTTTAACATGCAAGATGATAACTTTTATCTAAGTGTGAGGGATTACAACCTTTGTAGTCCGCTCCTTCGCTTCACAAGCTCCGAGTAGAAGTCCCTTTGCCGCGATCCACGATCTCCCGGACTCATGAGAGGCTCCACGACTCGAACGATCCATGCTAGCTTGAAGTATTCCAAATCTCCGATGATCTACCTTGAAGTTGCAAAGACTCAAGCTTTCTCACTCTAAAGAGATGAACACACTAATCTCATGGGCTAGATGAGATGAGGATGAGAGAGTAGTATTTTTTTTGCTTTCTTTTTATATCATTTTCTCATATTTATTCATCACTTAAAGATTTTCTAGTAAGCTTTTCAAGAGAGAAGAAGATGATAATGGAAAATGATAATAATAATAATCCTTTTGTGATGAATAGAAAACAAAGCTATATGATTGATATATTAACCATGGTCAAGGATGAGTGGTCAAGATTTAGTAGAGAATAAACTAGAGTTAGGGTTTGGTTGGGTTAAGAATGTGTCATCCATAAATATCTTAAGAATGACAAAAGAAAAAGCTTCTAGAAGGTGCATGAAGCATCTAACCCCAATCAAACCCTAACCTCAATTAATCATCCTTAAACATGTTTAACAATTAATCATATCATGTCACAATAATATATATCACATATATATTATATATTTGCAACAAAAGAAAATAATACAATTAACATATATCGCATATATATCAATGTATCATCCAGTAAGAAAATAAAATAATAAAGCGAGCCAATATTAGATAATGTAATACAATATATCATATATATTATTATACATTAAATCGTCGAATCAATACTTGATCCGACGATCCGGCTATATCGAATATTACCGACTAATATATCATGTACCGATTCATCGAATCAACACTTGATCCGATGACCCGGTTCATAACTAAATATCGCGAGAATATAATACGGTATCCCATATCGCATTATTCTCGGTCCTGCACATATCACATATGTGCCTCTACTCCGTTTCGCCTGAGCCAAGAAACCTCTGTGTAGGACTCTAAAGAATCGTCAATACGCCGGTAGCAGGTGATGATCATATCAAATACCCATAAGTTGCAAGCGGTCAGCTAAACGTAACAGCCACCCAGGTATTGAGCGATCAGAAGATCAACAAGCTAGCCTGTGCGTTCTCCTGTGAATCCAATCAGTAACACTCCCGTACAGTCCGGTCTGTTCGTCTGATATGTCGCATATCAAGTCTAGGGGTGGTATACGTCAGACCCCAGTAACCGATAAGTCATGTCGATGTGTGGCTCATAACGGGTCGAGAAACTACTAGTAACACTTACCAGTAAATCTCCATATCAGCCCTGGCTAGGGACTTCCAGTTATAGCCAATCGAACACAGCACAACATCAACTCCCTATACCGGGAGAGACGAATCCCCTCCTATCGCTCATTGCCTCCATGTGATTCGGGACTGTACCCAAAAGCCACCGTTTTGCACGCCCTCTTGGACGTGGTAAGGTGGAAATCAAAGCACAGCGGGAATCACACAAGACTCTATGACGATCTCGGGTCTTCAGACTACCCTGTACCAGTGTCACCGGAGAACTGCCATCTGACGTGTGGTATATCACCATCTGGGAGTTCTCGGCAAGTCCGTCCAGTGTACCCAGTCTCCACTGAGCATCCGTACACCATCTCTGATGTCTAACACCGATGGATATGGGATCATCCATCGCCCATCATATGGGTCAAGATGCGTATACGCTAGTCTACTCTGGTGTATCGATGCCCTGTCTCGATATACCCTCGACTAGGAACAGTTATAGGATGTACTCATCGACTACGATGGCCCCACTAGTATGATCTCATCATAGTCCCAGTAGTCGAGTACAGATCCTAAGGGCTTTATCAACATGTGAGAGTAAAAACAGTAAACCAATACAAGTCAACATGTTAAGATAAAGTGAAACCAAATAGCATACTATCATGACGAGCAAGAAAGTCATCTCTATATATATCCAAGCATCCATTATAATATACATCATATGTACAACAATGGCCTCTAGGGCATATACATAACTAACAATCTCCCACTTGCACTAAGGCCAGCTGCTGTAGTATCTCATACCTAGCATCCCGAATAATCTCTCAAACTATATCTGGGGAATAGCCTTCGTGAATGGATCCGCAGTGTTGTCCTTCGTATCTACTCTCCTGACCTCGATCTCCCGGCGATCAACTATCTCCCTGATTAGGTGATACCGCCTCAGAATATGTCTGGACTTTTGATGGGATCTGGGTTCCTTGGCCAAAGCCACAGCTCCATTGTTATTGCAATACAGAGGTATTGGATGCTCAATGGATGGAACCACTCCAAGTTCAGTAATGAACTTCTTGATCCAGACAGCCTCTTTGGCAGCATCGTTGGCAGTGATGTATTCAGCCTCCATCGTCGAGTCTGCAACGGTATCCTGTTTGGAACTCTTCCAACATACCGCCCCTCTATTGAGGGTAAAGACAAAACCCGAATGCGACTTAGAGTCGTCCTTATCACTTTGGAAGCTGGAATCGGTAAAGGACTCCACCTGGAGTTCTCCATTACCATACACCAAGAACATCTCTTTAGTCCTTCGCAAGTACTTGAGAATGTTCTTCACAGCTGTCCAGTGACTCTCTCCAGGATCTGCTTGATACCGACTCACTACACTTAGTGAGTATGCTACATCGGGTCTGGTACATAGCATCGCATACATGATAGAGCCTACTGCCGAAGCATAGGGTATCCCTTGCATGCGAGCTCTCTCCAAATCAGTCTTGGGAGACATCTCTTTGGAGAGAGTGAGTCCAGAAATCGTGGGTTGGTTCCCACGCTTGGATTCTTCCATACTAAACCTCTTTAGTATGGTGTCAATGTATCTGGATTGGGACAATCCCAGTATCCGTTTAGATCTATCTCTATAGATCATGATTCCCAATATGCAGGAGGCATCACCTAGATCTTTCATTGAGAATCTCTGTGATAAGAAGAGCTTGACTGATTGCAGCATAGGAATATCATTTCCTATCAAGAGTATGCCATCCACGTACAATACGAGGAAGACAACCTTACCCTCTGCTACCTTCTTATAGATACAAGGTTCATCTATATTTTTGATGAAGTCAAACTCTTTGACTACAACATCAAAATAGATGTTCCAACTCCGCGATGCTTGCTTTAACCCATAGATGGATTTAAGCAGCTTGCACACCTTTCCGCTGCTCCCACTATCTACGAAGCCCTCTGGCTGAGTCATGTACATGCTCTCTTCTAAATCACCGTTTAGAAAGGCGGTCTTAACATCCATTTGCCAGATTTCGTAGTAATGGTATGCAGCAATGGCAAGTAAGATCCGGATGGACTTAAGCATAGCCACTGGAGAAAAGGTTTTGTCATAATCCACACCTGGTCTTTGACGAAAACCCTTTGCTACAAGTCTAGCTTTGAAAGTCTCAACTTTTCCATCTACACCAAATTTCTTTTTAAAAATCCACTTGCTCCGAATGGGTTTTACCCCTTCAGGAGCATTTTCCAAAATCCATACTTTATTGGTGTACATGGATTCCATCTCAGATCGCATTGCATCCAGCCATTTCACAGAGTCACCACTCGTGATGGCCTGCTCGAAACTAGTCGGGTCATCATCATCCATGATGCAATCCTCGCTTCCACCATCAATGAGAAAACCGTAGTATCTCTCAGGTGGACGAGAAACCCTACTAGATCGGCGGAGAGGCTGGGGTTCGTCGGGTACTACTGAATCCTCTGGTTCCAATAAATCATCAGTTGTAGTCTGTGGTGCTGGAACCTCTTCCAGCTCTACCTCTTTGCCACTAATTTCTTTTGCAAGAAATTCTTTTTCTAAAAAAGTGGCATATTGAGAAACAAACACTTTTTGTTCCTCAGCGTGATAGAATATATACCCATAAGAATCTTTTGGATAACCTACAAACTTACATATACCTGATCTTGCCTCGAGTTTGTCCGGATTTTGCTTTTTAACATAGGCCGGACAACCCCATATCTTAACTCGTTTAAGAGATGGTCTCTTCCCATTCCATATCTCATATGGAGTGGTAGGCACCGATTTAGTTGGAACTCTATTCAATAGATATGTGGCTGTTTCCAGCGCATAACCCCAAAAGGAGATAGGTAACTCAGCAGTGCTCATCATAGAGCGCACCATATCTAATAGGGTGCGATTCCTCCGCTCCGATACACCGTTGTGCTGTGGTGTATAAGGAGGAGTAAGCTGAGAGAGAATCCCATTCTATTTTAGATAATCCCGAAACTCATTACTTAAGTATTCACCTCCTCGATCCGATCGAAGAATCTTAATACTTTTGCCCGTTTGATTCTCTACTTCGTGCTTATATTCTCTGAATTTCTCAAAAGCTTCTGACTTGTGTTTCATCAGGAACACATGTCCGAATCTAGAGAGATCGTCAGTGAATGTAATGAAGTAGGAAGAACCGTTCCTGGCATGCGTAGACATGGGACCGCATACATCACTATGTATTAGTCCTAAGAGTTCAGTAACTCTTTCTCCGTGTCCACTAAACGGAGCTTTGGTCATTTTTCCTTTGAGACATGAATGGCAAGTATCATAAGATGATAATTCGAACGGATTCAA
The DNA here is from genome assembly GCA_030015575.1 of Agapanthus africanus. Classification (NCBI taxonomy): domain Eukaryota; kingdom Viridiplantae; phylum Streptophyta; class Magnoliopsida; order Asparagales; family Amaryllidaceae; genus Agapanthus; species Agapanthus africanus. The sequence goes on from CM057347.1 coordinate 401,762,636, forward strand.
ATAACCATCTCTATGTAACTTAGCCAGTCATGTCGCATTGATATGACCAAGTCTACAATGCCACAAGTAGGATTCGTTCATATCTGAACTTTTCCTCTTGTGTGTGTTTTGTATATTCAGCACTGTATTCTGATTTAGAATGAATATGCCATTATGTAACGAGCCTGATGCAATCAACTTTTGATCTAGGAATATGTTCATAATATTATCCTGTACTACAAAATTATATCCCTCTTTACTCAATAAAGAAACTGATATAATGTTGCACATCATGTTCGGTATATAATAGCACTCATTTAGAATCAGTGTATTACGACTTGGCAATACAAGGTGATATTCGCCAACTGCTTTGGCTACAATACTTGCACCGTTCCCTACTTGAACGGAATGATCACCTTTTTCTAGTTCTCTACCTTTTCGTAGCCCATGTAACTGTTTACATATGTGGGATCCTGATCCGGTATCTAATACCCAGGACGTAGGGTGAACTGAGAAACAGTTCTCAATAACTAACACACCCGAAGAAGATGCATCAACATGTATGTTCTTTTGGGCGGCGTGAGAATCCAGATATTCTCCTGTTTCTTGTTCAGTCTTATAACTCTTATAAGAAAGAACGGGTCTAACGTTCCCTTACTCAGTACAATAATTAGGTTTAGTCAATACATCCATATTATTATCTTGATTATGGCCTGACATGGTCGCTACCTGGAGAGAGAGAGAAGAAAACACTTTAGCGTATGCTCTTGCAAGATTAGATTGGTTATTATCTTATCTAATCAGGATGTCTCCCACTGTTTTTATCAAATCTACCTTAAAACCCTAAAAGGTAAGATTAGCCGGGATTAATTACACCTTACAATTTCGTCAATCTTTCAGCTAGATCAGTGTCGGTACTTTGAGGGAGGTTCCCCGTGCTTTCGCACGGACCTAATTAAAGTAAACCTCGTTTTCCCAGAGGCGTAACCCCGTTAACACTTTTCTAGACACCTACTTGAATGACTAATTGTCCTGTGTAAAACTCTCCCAGGAGTAACACTTACTCGCAGCGGGTATCGGGATCCAACTATCTCATAGGAGGTATGCAATCTCATTGCAAATTTCAACACTTGAAATTCCCGATAATATTTTTGCCCCTAGTGTCTTATGACCTTAACTATGGTCAACAAATCATAAGCACTAGTCAAGTTCTACCCGTCATTTCTTGATTAATTTAGACCCACCCACATGACCCTTAACTATGGTCAACAAAGTCATATGACTGTCCTAATTAATCACATCTTATGTTATATAGGAAAACATCACTTAGCTACCGTACACTGCGCCTTAACTATGGTCAACAAACGCAGCACGAATACTAAGTACTCTATTTTCCTAAAATGTGTTAGTTATATGTATGCCCTAGAGGCCATTACTATACATAGGATGTATATTGTAGTGGATGCTGGGACATATATAGGGAGGACTTTCTTGCTCGACATGATAGTATGCTATCTGGTTGAACTTTACCTTAACGTGTACACTGTTTGTCTCTCTGTTACATGTTGGTAAAGCCCTTAGGATCTGTACTTGACTACCTGGACTATGATGCGGATCATACTAGTGGGGACATGGTAGTCCATAAGTACATCCTTCAAAGTCCCTAGTCGAGGGTGTATCGAGACGGGGCATCGATATACCAGAGTAGACTAGCGTGTACCTTCTCGACCCATGTAGATGGGCGATGGATGATCCCATATCCATCGGTGTTTGACATCAGAGATGATATACGGGTGCTCAGTAGAGACTGGGTACACTGGACGGACTCGCCGAGAACTCCCAGATGGTATTATACCTCACGTCAGATGGCAGTTCTCTGGTGACACTGGTACAGAGTAGTCTGTTGACCCGAGATCGTCATAGAGTCTTGTGTGGTTCCCACTGTACTTTGATTTCCATCTTACCACGTCCAAGAGGGCGTGCAAAACGGTGGTTTTTGGGTACAGTCCCGAGTCACATGGAGGCAATGAGCGATAGGAGGGGATTCGTCTCTCCCGGTATATGGGGGTTGATGTTGCGCTGTGTTCGATTGGCTATAACAGGAAATCCCTGGCCAGGGTTGCTGAGATTTACTGGTAAGTGTTACCAGTAGTTTCTCGAACAGTTATAGACCTCATATCGACACGACTTATTGAGCTATTGGGGTCTGACGTTTACCACCCCTAGGCGAGATATGCGACATATCAGACGATCAGACCGGACTGTACGGTAGTGTTACTGGTCGGATTCACTGGAGTGTGAGCGGGCTTGCTCGTCGATCTTCAGATCGCTCAATACCCGGGTGGCCGTTACGTTTAGCAGACCGCTTGCGGCTTGTGGATGTTTGATATGATCATCATCCGCTGCCGGCGTATTGACGAGTCTTTAGAGTCCTACACAGAGGTTTCCTGGTTCAAGCGAAACGAAATAGGAGCGCATATGAGATATGTGCGGGACCGAGAATAATGCGAGTATGTGATACCGTATTCTATTCTCGCGATAAATATATCGAATGGTTGTATGCGATATAACCTAGTTATCGATTCAAGCGTTGATTCGATAAGCCGATACATTGTATACTAGCCGGTTATATGCGACATGACCGGATCATTGAATCAAGTGTTGATTTAATGATTTAATGCATATTTATATATATGATATATTACTTTGCATCAACTAGTATCGGTTTACTTAAGATGGATTTTCTCACTCGGATATGCGCATTACATATGCGATATGATTTTGTGCATTTGATTGTATCATGTTTGATGATACATGTTTACTTGGTTAAGTGCAAAGATTTAAACCATGGTTAAAAGAATGGTTAGGGTTTCTTTTCCTTTATTTATCTATTTATTTATTTATTTATTTATTGATTTTTGGAAAATAAAAGGCAAGAGAAAAGAATGGTGGCTATTTTTGTTTTAAGTTGAAGTTTCATGAAGCTTTGACTTTGTCCACCATTCTTATCTCATGCTTAACCTAACCATTTGAATTAACCCTAGTTAAATCTCTACACATAACCATGGTTATATTATGATAAGAATTGATTTTCTTTTCTTATTCTTTTAACTTATCATATCATTTTCCTTCTTCTTCTTCCTTGCTTCAAGTGAAGAAGCTTGAGGTCATCAATGGTAGATTGATGATTAGAGTGAGAAATCCAATTCTAAAGTTAACCCACTTCCTATTTCTTCATCCTCTACCTCTTGCCAAGTAGTAGAGTGTGTTTCCTTCACAAGATTTTAGGGTTTGGTGAAGGTGGAGCTTGATCTAGCGATGCCTCGACGTAGATCATCTTCGGCATGGACATCGACGACCTAGCTTGCCCATTCTCCGACGAAGCCGACTCTAGAGCCCGGATTTGATTTGGACAGCGGAGACGACCTCGTTGCGGAGCCGTGGAGGTGGAGGACCGGATCTACAAAGGTTGTATTTCCGTATTTTATATAGTTAACTGTTAACTAGTTCTTGTTCGCCTAGAAATCTAGTATACGATCCGTTGTTTAGGGTTTGTAGGCACCATAATTTTTGAAATTGCCATGGTTGATGGCTTGGGAGACCTCACTAGAGTGCCTAGGAACCCTGCAGTGGTATCAGAGCCTAGCTAGAGCCTTAGGCGAAGCGTAGACGGAATTTGAAGTCCGAACGAACCCGAAACCCCGATTCAAAGTTGCTCTCTGTACAATTTTTAAAATCTGGTCTTTTTCCACATTAAAAATGTTCAGAAAAATCAGCAGGTGAATATATGAAATACTGTAAAATTCGTACACCCAATTCGTTTAATGCGCCGCGCTTCCGCGGCACAAGCTTGGCTTGTGCGGCGGAAGGGCGGCCGTTTTGTCTTTTCTGGGATCAGAATTTGTACAGTAATTCTTAATTTCCAGTGTTGGTCTTCCTGGATATTTTTAATAATTTTTCAAGAGTTGAAATTTCTGCAGTTGTTTTGGGGATTCGGTATTTCGATCGGGGTATCAAATTTTGTCTGTGTGGCTTTCTGGATAAATTTTAGAATATGTTAAAAAGTTCGACCGGATATAAATACCCAACTTTTCCTCTGTCGGGAAATTTCCAAGTGTTGGATTTTTCCGTAGTTTAACGACGTTCTAAGTAGTGCAAGTAACGCGATGGTCCCTCTAGAAGACACAAACCTTAACTCGATTATGTGACCGTCTTGAACTGCCCTTCGAACCTTCGGGTTTGGGGTAGTACGGCGTGCCACATGTGAGGCGTTGGCTTGACCCTTCTACGGCTGGATCGTTGGTACTGAGGCACGAACGGAATGTTGTTAGACTTATTTCATGTGTTGATCTGTATCGGGAAAACTTGGGTGTTCGATTGTTCGATCGGAAAGTTTAACATTTTCTGTTTATCTGGAATGGGATACAATAATTGGAATTCACAAATAAGTTATATGATAACTGAATGAATGTTATAAACGTAGCAATTTAGTCTCACTTGATCGGTTGCCACGGAATTTTGATGTGATCAAAAGTTCGTCGCAATCACGTAGCGTACGCGGATACTCGCCGGATAAACTTAATAGACAGCCTCACTCCATAGCCCCGACCAAGTGACTGTAGGAGAACCCCGTCGCTGAAAGCATCCGTTCGGGTGCTCGCGGTAGCGGTGTTCCGCCTTGGTGCACTTCGTCGACGGTATCGGGGGTGCGGCCGTCTACTGAAGTTTGCGACGAGTATTCGATCAGAATGTCGGGAATCTTGTTGAATTGCCCGACTCGATATTGAAAAGTGTTTTCGATAATGAGACTAAAATGCGGGGTTTATAATTGTTAGGCATGCGATGTCTAAGTAATTCATTTGGTCAGGCATGCGATGTCTGAGGTGGTTGCGGATTCCAACTGTTGTAGTTTTACACTTTCTTTTCTGTGACCGTAAGTGTAATATGTGATATCGCCGGTTTCGTTGCTATATGTCAACGACAATTGGGATGCACATATTTACTTACGTTGATGACATGTGATGTTATGTGTTGCTGGATATGTTATATTGGATCGTCGTGTTTGAATAGCCGGGGGTTTTTATGTGAGATGAGTGTTTTTCATTTTCATTCATGTAAAAACTTGTATGTAATATTCTTTTATTGGGGCGCTTCCAGGTTGCGGGAGTTGTCACCTGTTGTATATTATTTACTTTTCCGCACTAGGATAGACCCAAGGAGGAGGGCACAAGTAACCGGGTTCTGGAGTCCAGTGGGAGACCAACTCGAGGAGTCGAGTCCGGGTCTCCTAACTCTAGAATTGGTAGGGTTGCTTGCCGCTCTCGTAGGGGTCTAGGGGTGTGGGTTTGGCTATTCATCACGACCGTGGAATCCGTGTTTTATACTGGCTCGTATTGAAAACACGGACGTCCTAGTATATCCAATATTTCATATGATTCTTCTGCTGCGATATCTGTGATGAGATCATATGATGTTTCTGTGATGGATATAGTATATAGTATATATGATATATTATATAGACGTTACTTATGTTTTACACCCGCGCTAGCCCTGCCCTGCTCTGCCGTTAGTTACCTAACCTAACGGTGCACGAGGGGACATCGAGGCGAATGCGGATGGCATAAGTGTACGTCATATCTATCTGTGATGTTTAGGTACATAAATGATGGGACTTCATTAATGTGATTAATGAAATAAAAGAAACCTAAGATGTTGTAGAATCGAATTTCAAAATAAAATAGGTAGCTACAGTTCTTGCTTTGCACAGCGGTATATGTGATATATCCTGCACCTTATTCGATGAGGAAAGGACCGAGATCCCTTCACCGGGAGTGACTCCTTTAGCAATAACTGGCAGATGCTACACCCTCGGTTTGTCTTTTGATTGCTTTTAAGTGTTTTTGCTTTGCACAGTGATATATGTGATATATCCAGCACCTCATTCGACGAGGAAAGGACCGACGATCCCTTCACCGGGAGTGACTCCTTTAGCAAAACTAGAAAAGCTTCAAAAACACTCCATTTTTAAAATCATTTGATTCTACAACGATATCAAGTTCATTACGCAATAGGTTTTCAGAAAAACCTGTCGTAGCCTTCCGTCATTACAGATAAGTACTAGTTAGTATTCGTGCTACGGTAGTTTGGCATTCGTCAAGGCGTAGTGTGCGGTAGCTAACTAGTATTTATCTGCTTATGCATATGATGCAGATTGGATTAGGGTATTCGTACGGCGTTGTTTGGCATTCGTCAAGGGTCGTGCGGGTGGGTTTAATTCGATCAAGTAATGTACGGGTTGAACTTGACTAGTGGACTATGGGTTGTTTGGCATTCGTCAAGGTCATAGCGAGCTAGGGGCAAAATATTATCGGGAATTTCAAGTGTTGAAATTTGCAATGAGATTGCATACCTTCTATGAGATAGTTGGATCCCGATACCCGCTGCGAGTAAGTGTTACTCCTGGGAGAGTTTTATACATTACAATTAGCCGATCAAGTAGGTGTCTAGAAAGGTGTTAACGAGGTTACGCCTCTGGGAAAACGGGGTTTACATTAATTAGGTTCGTGCGAAAGCACGGGGGACCTCCCTCAAAGTACCGACACTGGCCTGGCTGAAAGATTGGCGAACTTGTAGTGTGTAATTAATCCCGGCTAGTCTTTCCTTTTAGGGTTTGAAGGAAGATTTGATAAAAAGCAGTGGGAGCCATCCTGATTAGATAAAATAATAACCAATCTATTCTTGACAGAGCGCACGCTGAGTGTTTTCTTCTCTCTCTCTCCAGGTAGCGACCATATCACGCCTTAATCAAGATAATAATACGGATTATTGACCGAACCCGCTTGTTATACTGAGCTGGGGAACGTTGGTCCCGCTCCAACTTATAATTGTTATAAGACAGAGCAGGAAATTAGGGAATACCTGAATTCCCGTGCCGCCCAAACGAAGAGAATGCATGATGATGCATCATCTTCGGGTGTGTTCATTATACAGAACTGTTTCTCAGTATCCTTTACGTCCTGAGTATGTGATACCAGATCAGGATCCCAGATATGTAATCAGTTACATAGGGCTACAGATAGGTAGAGAACTGAGAACGGGTGATAAGTTTCATGAGGCAGAAAACGGGGCAAGAGTTGCAGCCAAGTCTGTTGGTCACTGTCACCCTGTATTACAATACATTGATTCTGAACGAATGTTGTTAGATACCGAACCTGATATACCAAATCATATCACTCTCTTTGTTAGTAAAGAAAGGATATAATTTTGTATTGTTGGATAATGTTTTGAACATTTCCTATATCAAAAGTTGATCGGTTCAGGCACGTTATCTAAAAGCATTGTTGTTCTAAATCAAAATACAGTTCTTAGTATACAGAACACACACAAGAGGAAGAGTTCAGAAATGAACGAATTCTTCTTGAGGCATTGTAGACTAGGTCATATCAATGTAACCCGACTGGCTGGAGTTACATTTAGATGCATATTTAAATCAGTTTGAATTTACATCTTGTGAAACTCGCCAGTCATGTCACAAAGATAAGATGACCATAGCTCCGTTTACTGGAAACAGAGAAAGAGTTGTTGAACTTTTGGGATGATACATGTTGATGTATGTAAGGTCCCCTGTCTACACATGCCAAGACCGGTTCTTTGTACTTCATTACATTCTCTGATAATCTCTCAAGATTCAGACATATGTTCCTGTTGAAACACAAGTCCGAACCTTTTGAGATATTCAAAGAATATAAGTTAGAAGTAGAGAACTAAAATACGGGTATAAGTATTATGTCCTTTGATGTGATCAAGGAGGAGAATACTTGTGCACGGAAATCCTGGACTATTCTAAAGGAGAATGAGATTCTCTCTCAGCATTACTCCTCTGAATACACCATAGCACGATGGTATATCAGGACGGAGCAGATACACCCTATATGATATGGTGTGCTCTATGATGAGTAATACTGAGTTACCTTTTTCCTTTTAAGGAGATATGCGCTTGAGAAGCTGCATACCTATTGAATAGGGTTCGAATCAAATCAGTTGCCTACCACTTCATATGTGATATGGAAAGGGAAGAGCCCATATCTTAAGTTAGTTAAGATTTGGGATTGTCCGGCCTATGTCTAAAAGCAAAATCCGGACAAGCTCGAGGCAAGGACTGTAATGTAGAACTGGAAAGGTTCCAGCTATACAAACTACAGCAGATGATTTGATAGAACCAAAGGATTCAGTAGATTCCAACGAACCTCAGCCTCTCCGCCGATCTAGTAGGGTTCCTCACCCACCTGAGAGATACTTCGGTTTCTCTTTGACAGTGGGAGCGAGGATTGCATCATGAGATGATGACCCAACTAGCTTCGAGCTGGCCATCGAGAGTAAGACTCTGTAAGAATGGCTGGATGTTTATCGATCTGAGATGGAATCCTTATACACCAACAAAGTATGGACTTTGGTTGCTATATCTGAAGGGTTAAATTCCCATCAGGAGCAGGTATATCTTGAGAAGATTACTTGGTGTAGATGGAAAAGTTGAGACTTTCAAAGCTAGACTTGTTAAAGGTTTTCTTCATTGACCAGGCGTGGATCATGATGAAACCTTTTCAAGGATCTATGCTTAAGTCCATCCAGATCCTACTTACCACGGCTACATACCATGACTACGATATCTGGTGGTTGGGTGTCTTGACTGCTTTTCTAAATGATGATTTAGAAGAGTGCGTCTGTAAGTACACAGCCAGAGGGCTTCGTAGACAGTGGGAGCAGCGGAAACGTGTGCAAGATGCTTTATAGGATAAAGCAGGCATCGCGGAGTTGGAACATCTGTTTTGATGAATTAGTCAAAGAGTTTGACATCATCAAAATGGTAGATGAACCTTGTATAAATAAAAAGGTAGTAGGGAGTATGGTGACGATCCTCGTAGAGTACGTGGATGACATACTCTTGATGGGGAAGGAGTTTCCTATGCTACGCTCGATCAATCTCCGCTTATCACAATGATTTTCCATATAGGATCAAAGTGATACCTCCTAAATCCTGGGTTTTTGGATCTATGAGATAGATCTAATTGGATGTTAGGACTCTCACTAGTTGTAGTGAGATGGTATCAATCGATCCTGGGGAGAATCACTGGAAGGGTTCCAGGGTGATAAAGACGACTGAATGTCAGTCGCAGGCATTGTCTTTACCCTCAGTAAAGGGACGGTATGTTGGAAGAGTTCCAAGCTAGATACCGTGTCATACTGGACGATAAAGGCTGGATACATCGCTACTTAAGATGCTACCCTAGAAGCTGTTTGGGTGTAAATTGGTTCATGAGATGAACTATGTTCCTACCATTGTGAGACAATGGAGTTGTGGCTTATGCCAAGGAACGCCGGTCCCATCAGTGATCCAGACATATTCTAAGGCAGTATCACTTGATCATGGAGATGGTTGATCTCCAGGAAGATCGAGGCAAGGAGAGTAGACTCAGAGGACAACACAGCGGATCCACTCACAAAGGCCTGTTCCCAGAGAGAGACTTTTATGGGATGGTTGAGTATAAGATACTGCAACCACTGCTACAGATGGCCCTAGTGCAAGTGGGAGATTGTTAGTTATATGTATGCCCTAGAGGCCATTACTATACATAGGATGTATATTGTAGTGGATGCTGGGACATATATAGGGAGGACTTTCTTGCTCGACATGATAGTATGCTATCTGGTTGAACTTTACCTTAACGTGTACACTGTTTGTCTCTCTGTTACATGTTGGTAAAGCCCTTAGGATCTGTACTTGACTACCTGGACTATGATGCGGATCATACTAGTGGGGACATGGTAGTCCATAAGTACATCCTTCAAAGTCCCTAGTCGAGGGTGTATCGAGACGGGGCATCGATATACCAGAGTAGACTAGCGTGTACCTTCTCGACCCATGTAGATGGGCGATGGATGATCCCATATCCATCGGTGTTTGACATCAGAGATGATATACGGGTGCTCAGTAGAGACTGGGTACACTGGACGGACTCGTCGAGAACTCCCAGATGGTATTATACCTCACGTCAGATGGCAGTTCTCTGGTGACACTGGTACAGAGTAGTCTGTTGACCCGAGATCGTCATAGAGTCTTGTGTGGTTCCCACTGTACTTTGATTTCCATCTTACCACGTCCAAGAGGGCGTGCAAAACGGTGGTTTTTGGGTACAGTCCCGAGTCACATGGAGGCAATGAGCGATAGGAGGGGATTCGTCTCTCCCGGTATATGGGGGTTGATGTTGCGCTGTGTTCGATTGGCTATAACAGGAAATCCCTGGCCAGGGTTGCTGAGATTTACTGGTAAGTGTTACCAGTAGTTTCTCGAACAGTTATAGACCTCATATCGACACGACTTATTGAGCTATTGGGGTCTGACGTTTACCACCCCTAGGCGAGATATGCGACATATCAGACGATCAGACCGGACTGTACGGTAGTGTTACTGGTCGGATTCACTGGAGTGTGAGCGGGCTTGCTCGTCGATCTTCAGATCGCTCAATACCCGGGTGGCCGTTACGTTTAGCAGACCGCTTGCGGCTTGTGGATGTTTGATATGATCATCATCCGCTGCCGGCGTATTGACGAGTCTTTAGAGTCCTACACAGAGGTTTCCTGGTTCAAGCGAAACGAAATAGGAGCGCATATGAGATATGTGCGGGACCGAGAATAATGCGAGTATGTGATACCGTATTCTATTCTCGCGATAAATATATCGAATGGTTGTATGCGATATAACCTAGTTATCGATTCAAGCGTTGATTCGATAAGCCGATACATTGTATACTAGCCGGTTATATGCGACATGACCGGATCATTGAATCAAGTGTTGATTTAATGATTTAATGCATATTTATATATATGATATATTACTTTGCATCAACTAGTATCGGTTTACTTAAGATGGATTTTCTCACTCGGATATGCGCATTACATATGCGATATGATTTTGTGCATTTGATTGTATCATGTTTGATGATACATGTTTACTTGGTTAAGTGCAAAGATTTAAACCATGGTTAAAAGAATGGTTAGGGTTTCTTTTCCTTTATTTATCTATTTATTTATTTATTTATTTATTGATTTTTGGAAAATAAAAGGCAAGAGAAAAGAATGGTGGCTATTTTTGTTTTAAGTTGAAGTTTCATGAAGCTTTGACTTTGTCCACCATTCTTATCTCATGCTTAACCTAACCATTTGAATTAACCCTAGTTAAATCTCTACACATAACCATGGTTATATTATGATAAGAATTGATTTTCTTTTCTTATTCTTTTAACTTATCATATCATTTTCCTTCTTCTTCTTCCTTGCTTCAAGTGAAGAAGCTTGAGGTCATCAATGGTAGATTGATGATTAGAGTGAGAAATCCAATTCTAAAGTTAACCCACTTCCTATTTCTTCATCCTCTACCTCTTGCCAAGTAGTAGAGTGTGTTTCCTTCACAAGATTTTAGGGTTTGGTGAAGGTGGAGCTTGATCTAGCGATGCCTCGACGTAGATCATCTTCGGCATGGACATCGACGACCTAGCTTGCCCATTCTCCGACGAAGCCGACTCTAGAGCCCGGATTTGATTTGGACAGCGGAGACGACCTCGTTGCGGAGCCGTGGAGGTGGAGGACCGGATCTACAAAGGTTGTATTTCCGTATTTTATATAGTTAACTGTTAACTAGTTCTTGTTCGCCTAGAAATCTAGTATACGATCCGTTGTTTAGGGTTTGTAGGCACCATAATTTTTGAAATTGCCATGGTTGATGGCTTGGGAGACCTCACTAGAGTGCCTAGGAACCCTGCAAAATGACGGAGGGATACGCAGGTTTTTCAGAAAACCCTGAGCGTAATGAGCTTGATATCGTCGTAGAATCGAGTGAAGTTTTGAAAAGGAGTGTTTTTGAGGCTTTTCTTAGTTTCGCTAAAGGGGTCACTCCCGGTGAAGGGATCGTCGGCCCTTTCCTCATCGAATAAGGTGCAGGATATATCATATATACCACTGTGCAAAGCAAAACATTAAAAGCAATCAAAAGACAAACCGCGTTTTGTAGCATCTGCCAGTTTCGCTAAAGAGGTCACTCCCGGTGAAGGGATCGTCGGCTCTTTCCCCATCGAATAAGGTGCAGGATATATCGTATATATCACTGTGCAAAGCAAAACTGTAGCTACCCTTTTTATAAAGTTTTTGATTCTACAACATTTTTAGGTTTCTTTTCTTTTTATTAATCTCATTAATAAATATCCCATCAGCTTATGCTTCCTAAGCATCACAGAAGAAACGAAAGCAGTAATATTTATATATCAGCATATATATATAGTATAAGCATTCGTCTCAGGCAGTAATATGATCTCATCACAGAACATTGTAGCAGAAGAACATATATGAAATATTGGATATACTAGGACGTCCGTGTTTTCAATACGAGCCTGTATAAAACACGGATTCCACGGTCGCGACGAATAGCCAAACCCACATCCCAAGACCCCTACGAGAGCGGCAAGTAACACTGCCGATTCTAGGGTTAGAAGACCCGGTCTCGACTCCTCGAGATGGCCTCCCACTGGACCCTAGAACCCGGTTACTTGTGCTCCCCTCCTTAGGTCTACCTAATGCGGAAAAGTAAATAATATACACTGGTGACAGCAATCGCAACCTGGAAGTGCCCCAAATAAAAGAATATTACTTTACAAATGAATTTTACATGAATGAAAATAAAAAACCCTCATCTCACATAAAACCCCCGGCTATTCTGAACGCGACGATCCAATATAACATATCATAGCAACACATAATATCACATATCATCAACGTAAGTAAATATGCGCATCCCAATTGTCGTTGACATATAGCAACGAAACCGGCGATATCACATATTACACTTACGGTCACAGAAAAGAAAGTGTAAAACTATAATATTTGGAATCCACAATCACTTTAGACATCGTAAATCCGAAACATCACATACTTCGCATTTCATGCCTAACTCTATGAATTCCATATATTGTATCACATTCCAGATAAATAGACAGTATTAAACTTTCCGAACAGATAATCAAATACCCAAAATTTCCCAAAGTGCTCAACTCTTGAGCGAAGTTCAAATAATCCCAGAATATGTCACAGTACCAGTGATCCAGCCGTAGAAGGGTCAAGCCAACGCCTCACATGTGGCACGCCGTACTGCCCCAAACCCGAAGGTTCAAAGGGCAGTTCAAGACGGTCACATAATCGAGTTAAGGTTTGTTGTCTTCTAGAGGGTCCACCGCTTAACTTGTACAATTTTTCCGAAAGATTTAAACCCGATAAAATTTTCAACACTTGAAAGTTTGCCGTACCGGGAAACAGTGGGTTAATGATATCCGTTCAAATAGTTTAACAGTTTCTAAATATCCGGAAAGAAATACGAATTTAAAATTTCCGATCGAGTCTACTATTACAAAACAAACCCCAGAATATTCAACACCTGAAACAGATTAAAAATACCCATAAGCATCAACAAGCACCTACGGACATTACCAGAAAAGCCACGTGTCGCCAATCCATCAATCCGCCGCGGAACCGCCGCTCAAGCATGCTTGCGCCGTGGTTCCGCCGCCGTTTGGTCGAATTGGGGGCTCGGGTTTTATGGTAATTCTTAGAATTCCCTGCTGATTTTTTTACATATTTTTAATTCAGAAAAATCCCAAAATTTAAAAAATTTCCAGAGAGGGGTCCAATTTTGTCGTTTCGGGTTCGATCGGAGTTTTAACTTCGTAAACACATTTCCTAATGCTCTAGCTAGGCTCTGATACCACTGTAGGGTTCCTAGGCACTCTTGTGAAAGTTCATAAGGCATCAAACATGCCCGGATAAAAATTTAGACGTGCCGAACAACCCAAAGCCGGGATCTTTGCTAGATTATTAGGGTTTAACATGCAAGATGATAACTTTTATCTAAGTGTGAGGGATTACAACCTTTGTAGTCCGCTCCTTCGCTTCACAAGCTCCGAGTAGAAGTCCCTTTGCCGCGATCCACGATCTCCCGGACTCATGAGAGGCTCCACGACTCGAACGATCCATGCTAGCTTGAAGTATTCCAAATCTCCGATGATCTACCTTGAAGTTGCAAAGACTCAAGCTTTCTCACTCTAAAGAGATGAACACACTAATCTCATGGGCTAGATGAGATGAGGATGAGAGAGTAGTATTTTTTTTTGCTTTCTTTTTATATCATTTTCTCATATTTATTCATCACTTAAAGATTTTCTAGTAAGCTTTTCAAGAGAGAAGAAGATGATAATGGAAAATGATAATAATAATAATCCTTTTGTGATGAATAGAAAACAAAGCTATATGATTGATATATTAACCATGGTCAAGGATGAGTGGTCAAGATTTAGTAGAGAATAAACTAGAGTTAGGGTTTGGTTGGGTTAAGAATGTGTCATCCATAAATATCTTAAGAATGACAAAAGAAAAAGCTTCTAGAAGGTGCATGAAGCATCTAACCCCAATCAAACCCTAACCTCAATTAATCATCCTTAAACATGTTTAACAATTAATCATATCATGTCACAATAATATATATCACATATATATTATATATTTGCAACAAAAGAAAATAATACAATTAACATATATCGCATATATATCAATGTATCATCCAGTGAGAAAATGAAATAATAAAGCGAGCCAATATTAGATAATGTAATACAATATATCATATATATTATTATACATTAAATCATCGAATCAATACTTGATCCGACGATCCGGCTATATCGAATATTACCGACCAATATATCATGTACCGATTCATCGAATCAATACTTGATCCGATGACCCGGTTCATAACTAAATATCGCGAGAATATAATACGGTATCCCATATCGCATTATTCTCGGTCCTGCACATATCACATATGTGCCTCTACTCCATTTCGCCTGAGCCAAGAAACCTCTGTGTAGGACTCTAAAGAATCGTCAATACGCCGGTAGCAGGTGATGATCATATCAAACACCCACAAGCTGCAAGCGGTCAGCTAAACGTAACAGCCACCCAGGTATTGAGCGATCAGAAGATCAACAAGCTAGCCTGTGCGTTCTCCTGTGAATCCAATCAGTAACACTCCCGTACAGTCCGGTCTGTTCGTCTGATATGTCGCATATCAAGTCTAGGGGTGGTATACGTCAGACCCCAGTAACCGATAAGTCGTGTCGATGTGTGGATCATAACGGGTCGAGAAACTACTAGTAACACTTACCAGTAAATCTCCATATCAGCCCTGGCTAGGGACTTCCAGTTATAGCCAATCGAACACAGCACAACATCAACTCCCTATACCGGGAGAGATGAATCCCCTCCTATCGCTCATTGCCTCCATGTGATTCGGGACTGTACCCAAAAGCCACCGTTTTGCACGCCCTCTTGGACGTGGTAAGGTGGAAATCAAAGCACAGTGGGAATCACACAAGACTCTATGACGATCTCGGGTCTTCAGACTACCCTGTACCAGTGTCACCGGAGAACTGCCATCTGACGTGTGGTATATCACCATCTGGGAGTTCTCGGCGAGTCCGTCCAGTGTACCCAGTCTCCACTGAGCACCCGTACACCATCTCTGATGTCTAACACCGATGGATATGGGATCATCCATCGCCCATCATATGGGTCAAGATGCGTATACGCTAGTCTACTCTGGTGTATCGATGCCCTGTCTCGATATACCCTCGACTAGGAACAGTTATAGGATGTACTCATCGACTACGATGGCCCCACTAGTATAATCTCATCATAGTCCCAGTAGTCGAGTACAGATCCTAAGGGCTTTATCAACATGTGAGAGTAAAAACAGTAAGCCAATACAAGTCAACATGTTAAGATAAAGTGAAACCAAATAGCATACTATCATGACGAGCAAGAAAGTCATCTCTATATATATCCAAGCATCCATTATAATATACATCATATGTACAACAATGGCCTCTACGGCATATACATAACTAACAGTTTCGAGTGTCGGTGTTGCGCGCTCAGGTTCCATGATTTTGATTTGTCGTTGATGGACACATGTGGTTTATATCCTTATACACACACACACACACATACATACATACATACAGACTTATGTTTTCATGATGTTCGAGTGTCGGTGTGCGACATTCATGTTCTATGATATTGTTTTGTGTTATTGATGGACACGTGGATGATATCCACATGCATATGATGTCAGATGTTTATTTGTATATGTCATTGCATTGACTCGATTGTTGATATATATGCGTACTTGGTCACCCTAGATATCATAGTATTACCTTCAGGATATAGTGACCTAGGAAATCGTTATTTTATTCGATTTCCACTTGCTGATGTTTTCTACTCATGAGTTGGCAACTCACCCCGTTGTGCCATAGTTCTTGCAAGTTTGACCACTTGGGATCAGTTGCGGTATTGCTGGCACACCGCTTCATCAAGGGTGTTTGCTTTGGTAGGTGGGACACATGTTGGATCGTGCCCACTCTCGTACTGTTATATTCTATTGCATCTAGATAAACTCCATCACATCAGATCAGATCAGGACTAGACATTGTATATTGATAGACCTAGTCAGACTTGGGTTTTGTGCGAGACTTAGAGCGATGGGTTTATGATCGCTTTCTTGAGTTTTGATGTCTTGCTTCTTTATTTGTTCCTTCTGGGTTGATTCTTTGCCGTTGGACGTCGTATACATGTTATTGCGTGGTTGTGATTCCGCCAGTTGGCGAAGAGCTAGCTCCCGCTTGGGGATGCCTATATATTGTTATGTATACGTTTTTGGATCAAAATATACAAGGGAGGTGCTGCCCAAATCTTTAAAGACAAAACTTGATTCATTATACCTTTATTTCAAATCTGCACCCCCACTATTTTCTGCAAATAGGTTTAGATTTTCTAGGTTTCGGCTTACTTGATTTACGCCATGCCTTTAGACGTTGTGTAAATTAAGTGCCGGTCACGTGCTTAATTATGGGTCGTGACAAAGTTGGTATCAGAGCGTTAGGTTTAATCTCGGTTTGAGTCCGGGTTTGACTATGCGGAGTCTAGGGCGTATATATTTCGGAACCGAGGCTTGACCTTACGGAACTTAGACTTGACGAGGGTATTATACCCGAACTTTTGTTTCATAGGTTGACCTTGATTGATGGAGTAGGTAGCTTGAGTAGAGTGACGTACCGTTCGTATGTTCCTCAGCATATTTACGATACGATACTCCATTTAAGAAACCTTTGGATGTACATATCTTGAGATCTTTGATACTATTCGTTCATATGATCATATATCCATTTGGGATATGATGATTTCTTTCGTTCATGTGATTTATCTTCTTCGATACCTGCTTGAGGTTCCTGTCACCATGGTTTGAGCGCAGATTGAGCTGCTGCTAGTGTTGCGGTCAGGGCGAGCTCGTCATGGATGAGAACTAACCATGTTGTTTTCTGGTGACATAGGGACATGTAGGTATAGTGTTGTGTATTGATCTCTCATTTGAGGCGAGTGTTCAGTTTTGCACCGGATGATCAGGCCATTGATAGAGGCTGCCAGATTGAGAGGACTATTGATATACAGCCTACCTCAGAGATCGTGATGTTGTCTACAGTATAGACAGATGATCCAGCTGTTGCTGAGATTGATGGGATGTTGTTTCCAGAGTTTATGAGCTGAAACCGCTGGAGCTTTCAGACAGAGATGTGACAGGAGGTAGCTAGTCTATCTCAAGTGGAGCAACTGTTATGATTCGTCAGATTTGATGTGCCGATGCAGGCTCAGTTGAGTTGAAGAATTCCAAATGAAGGATCTTACTCAGATCTAGAGTAAGTCGAGCAAGAGAGGACATTGTTTGTCAGATGCTCCGATGTGAGATTGGTAAGTTGACCAGTTTCAGATAGAAGGACCTCACCTGATGTGTTGTGAGTTGATCGAGAACGGACGAATAAAGTGTATTCCTCCGATAAATTGGACGAGTTCCCGAGGACGTGTTCGGCTAGATATCTTCTACAGAGTGGTGAAGATACCGAGTTCTTAATGTCTAGTTCGTGTGAGAGACTCCAGATTGACCGTAGCCGAGAATGAATTGCAATATGCAGACAGCAAGATATGACGTCGAAGTGGACGATATTAAAGACGAGTGGAACCAGAGGTTTGTGTGAGATGTTAATGAGCGGTTGTTAATCTCCGTTGATGCCAGAGGATTGATATGTGTGTAGAGGCGTTAGATACAGCCAAATTTCCAGAGGAAAGCCGTGCTGAGGACACAGCTGTCCGGTTATGAGAAAAGAGTTAAGTAAGAGTGCCAACCTTCGTATAGTTCGGCATAGGTGAGATCGGAAGAAACCATAAGCAGGTTCTTTCCAGGACACCGCGGAGATAAAGACTTGCACCCAGGATCGGTTATATCGTGCGTATTTAGAGGGCCAGATGCCGCCGTCGGTATTGTGCCGTTGAGAGTGGTCATGTTGATTGTCCAAACGGTGATCAGAGGAGTGCCAGAGCGGAATTGTTCTGTTAGTACACTTGACCAATACGACGAGCAGAAGGATGGCAAGATTGGTAATCCAGAGAGGAACAAGGAACCCAGAGACCGGAAATGCCAAACCATGAGCAGAAGGCAAGTAGATGATCTTGCTCTACCAGCTTTGGGCGCACCGGTTTATTTTTCGACATTGTAGGAGGTGTACCTCAATGTCAGTTATTACGATTGAGTTTTATGATCCGAGTATCATACTTTTATCGCTTGGATTTGAGTTTCGATGATTGGGTTTCGTGATTTATGTTTTTGTGCACCATGGCTGCACTTACTGGAGATTTATATTGTGCACAGTTATTGCACTTGATTTATGTTATATACACCGCTACATTGGTTTATGATTTGTGCATATCTATTGCACTTGATATCGATTTGTTCCTTCATAGCACGTACTTATGATTTTGGTGGATTTCGAGATTGTCGATTTGATTTTGTGCGTGAGGTATGCACTCGATATGATTTTTGCACTCGGTATAACTTATATGTGCTTGTAGTGCATTGATATGGTTTTGTGCGCGTAGTTGCACACGTTTATGATCTTATATACCTTGGCATGCTCGGTTTTGTTTTGTGATCATTGAGATGTTGATGAGTTTTCGTGCATTATTGCACCAGATTTATTTTTGTGTAGTTGCACCAGATTATGTTTTCATACGTGTCTGCATTTGACGTTCGTTATCGTGCATACTATTGCACTGGATATTTTATACGCAGACACACTTGATTTAGATTTTCGCGCATGTTGGGCACAGGATATGAGATTTTGTGCACACCGGGCGCACTTGATTGAGATTTTATTTGCGCATGTTGGATGCACTTGATAGAGACTTCATTCTTGCATGGTTGTTGCGCTTGATAAAGATTTTCATGCACTATAGATGCATTTAATATTGTTGTCGTGCACATCCGTTGCACTGGACAGATTTTTCCGTGCACACCTGTTGCACTTAGTTTTGCTTTTGTGCATATTATGGCGCTTGTATTAGATTTGGTTTTTCGTGCGCACTAGACGCATGTGATGTTGGATACGCCTTTTGAGGCTGATTTTATTTATGAGTATTGCGTTTTGATGATAGATACTATATTATATAGTAGCCGAGCAGGGCTAGTCTTAGGACAGTGCCTGAGTACTTTTACATGCATAAAAAGTTACCAAAGGTTTTCAAAAAGGAGCTATAGTCTCGCTATTTCGTACATATCCGTGAGTGACACGAAATTTTACAAAGAGAACCTTCTGGGATTTTTCATAAAGGCGAGATGTATAATTTGAGCAAACCATATATAAGTATATATTTACTACTTTACAAATGATCGCCCGCCACTTGTGCCGTGAGCTACGCATAGCATGGAGATTTGGAAAAGATTTAGCATAAGTTATTCAGTTTTTAAAATGGTTTTACAAAGATGTGTGCTATATACGTATTATGATTTGACTATAGTGTATTTGGATTCCAGTGGTGCAATTCGAGATTCGTATTTCCACTTTTAACTCCGATGATTGCGTGATGCTTGACGGAGTGTGATTTGAGTTTCAAACTCGTTTTCAGGCGCACATGATGTGCTGTGGTATTTGTATCTTCCGTGATTTCGGAACCCCGTTGATTTAAGCTGATTATTGAAATGTTTTTGTATTTGGGGAGTTAAATTTAAATTCGGGGACCGAATTTATTTAAGGGGGGAAGACTGTAACATTTCAGAAATATAAAAAATATTATTTATGGAAATTTAATTTTAAAATAATATATTTCGCGAAAGCTATTCGATTTGCGAATAGGGATTTTTCGTAAAATGGTATAAGTATATACCAATATTTGGAAATTTATTGGATTAAAATGATTTATTTATTATAATAATATTTATCGGATTTTTGGCCAAATCCGTATTTTTACATTTTTCCATGTCATATGCATGTTGTATTTGTGAGTGTGTGTGTGTGACTTATGAGATTTAAAAGGAAAAGAGAATGGGAAAGGAAAAGAAAAACAAAAAAAAGGAAATGCAAAGGAAAAGAGAAAGAAAGAAAGAGTTGTGTTTGATTTGAGTTATGGATATAAAACAAAAGAGATTAGATATTTGTGAGAGAGTGAGTGTAGGAGAGGGTGAGGCTAGGAGAGAGAGAGGCTAGGACTTGGCTGCCCCATTCCTTCATTCTCCACTTCTTCTTCACTATTTCTTCATCTCCACTCATTCACCTCACTACCTCATACGCCATCTCCAAATATTTCTCAAAACCTCATGCCCCTTTCACTAAAAACATGCATATATCTATTCTAAGACCTTAGAACCAACGAAGTTTGGATTTTGAAGATTTAGGCAACTCAAGAAGTTTCTTTAGTTGCAATTGAGGTAATTCATTCGCTTTAGTTATGTATTTTAGTTAAATATTGTATTTTTTAGTTTAGAAATTTAGTTAATTAGGAAATTTGATCTTGGAAAATTATAAGTTGCTATCTAGTGGTTAATTGAGATGTAGTGAGTGTTTACAGGACCTTAGGGATTGATTTCATGGCCTGGAATTGAGTTTAGAACCCGATATACGAAGTTAGAATTGTTCCGTGTCGGTTTTGTAAACCTTATAGCCTACAGGGAATCTGGGACCATCTGGAATTTTTCTAAGAAAATCAAACAAGTCCATTAACCTAGATAGACCACTAGAAGACCACCACAGAAGTACGAACCCGTTTCCTCCTCCTTTGGCCGGCGAGCTCGAAATATTGGGTATTGTCGCCGGATTTTTGATGGGCATAGGTGATGAGGTTTTGCCTGTAGCTCGCTTACCCTATAACCTATTCCATGTACTTGCTTGTTTAGTCCCAATTGACCTGAGTTAAAATCTGGGAGTGGTTTCTCATGTTGCTGCTTTATGTTTTAAAGATAATGAAATTGCGGTTTTGGTATTTGAGATTGGATTGCGTCGTTTGATGTTTGTACGTCAAGGAAGAGGGCTGTTTGGTTGATTTTGCATGTGTAGGCTATAGGTTCTAACCAATAAGCAATCTGTGTGACGTATCGGTTTTCGGATATTGATTTTGTTTGCATTTTGATTGTGTATTGATTGTAGGTACTTCGCGTGGACTTCCGAGACGACGAAGCATTTCGACTTCGGCTAAGCGAGGAGTTTAGCAAGTGAGTAGATTTATATCTACGGGGGAAGTCGGGTGGATGGCGTATAGCACCCCCACAACCATTGATATGGAAGTTGTGTTTAAATTCTAATTTGATTAAGGATATGCTACGAGCTTAAGATAACCTTATTATAGCATTTAGTAAGATATGATATGATTAAAGTTGACACTAGGAAATATATATTGGCTTGAGACTTCTCTGGCCTGAGCACGCTTAATTACGGAGTTCTCAAGCTCCTGTAGTTCCGGTTCACTTAAAAGTCACCTCTATAATTGAGGGTGGTATCATTATATTTATAATGCAGTTCAGTCCTCTTTCGGAATGTGCTTTAGGGATCTGATCCCATTGTTCTGAAATGGCTCCCTTACTTAGATCACCAAGATGTCCGCAACAGACCGCACTGAGTGTGGACAGAGCAGATCACCTTGATGTCTTAAGAACGCACTACTCTGGGGTATTACAAATGTCCCACCCGGTAGCGCTTCCAAGCTCAAAAGTTCCGCTGGACGGGTAGGGAACTCGCAAAATAAATCAAATCAAATAAATCAACCCTGATACCGTAGAAAGCGGAGCAAGTCAACTTCAACCCCGACACTGCAAGAAGCGGAGCAAGTCAAATCACACACCGACCGTCCAAGCCGCAAAAAAGGCAGAACCGACCGTCCAAGTCGCAAAAAGGGCAGAACCGACCCTCCACGTCACTAAAATGGCAGAACCGACCATCTAAGTCGCAAAAAGGGCAGAACCAACCGTCCACATTACTAAAAGGGTAGAACCAACCGTCCAAGTCACTAAATTGGGCAGCACCGACCGTCCAAGTCACTAAAAGGACAGCACGGACCGTCCACGTCGCTAAAATGGTAGAAATGACCGTCCAAGTCGCTAAAAGGGCAGCACCGACCGTCCACATCACAAAAAGGGCAGAACCGACCGTCCACGTCGCTAAAATAGCAGAATCGACCGTCCACGTCGCAAAAATGGCAGCACCGACCGTCCAAGTCGCTAAAATGGCAGAACCGACCATTCAAGTAGCAAAACTGGCAGCACCGACCGTCCACGTGGAAAAAAAGGCAAAACCGACCGTCCACGTCGCTAAAATGGCAGAACTGACCGTCCACGTCGCAAAAATGGCAGCACCGACCGTCCGCGTCGCTAAAATGGCAGAATCGACCGTCTACGTCGCAAAAATGGCAGCACCGACCGTCCACGTCCCAAAAAGGGCAGCACCGATCATCCACATCGCTAAAATGGCAAAACTGACCGTCCACGTCGCAAAAATGGCAGCACCGACCGTCCACGTCGCAAAAAGAGCAGTATCGACCTCCACGTCGTCAAAACGGGAACCAAATCAAGTCAACCTCCACGCGAAAGAAGATCCATCAATTTCATGCACACAACCCACATATATGGTGTGCATTTATTGATGGGGGCACTTTGTTGGGGTCAAAAATTACACCCCGGTTGACCAAATCAAAACCAAGGTCAACCCCAAGTCAAATGGGCCCGAGCCCAAGCGCAAGTCAAGACCAAGTATGGAAGGGGCCGGCTCCATGCCAAAAAGGAGGCAATAAATTAGTCTAAATGTAATTTTTAGAAATAAATATATGTAAAGTGGGAAGAAAGCCAAAATTTTGTAAACCCCATGGCTTGCGTCGCTAAAATGGCAGAACCGACCGTCCACGTCACAAAAATGGCAGAACCGACCGTACACGTCGTAAAAAGGGCAGCACCGACCGTCCACGTCGCTAAAATGACAAAACCGACCGTCCACGTTGCAAAAATGGCAGCACCGACCGTCCACATACCAAAAAGGGCAGTATCGACCTCCACGTCGTCAAAACAGGAACCAAATCAAGTCAACCTCCACGCGAAAGAAAATCCATCAATTTTATGCACACAACCCACATATATGGTGTGCATTTATTGATTGGGGCACTTTGTTAGGGTCAAAAATTACACCCCAGTTGACCATGTCAAAACCAAGGTCAACCCCAAGTCAAGTGGGCCTGATCCCAAGCCTAAGTCAAGACCAAGCTTGGAAGGGGCCGGCTCCATGCCAAAAAGGAGGCAATAAATCAGTCTAAATGTAATTTTTAGAAATAAATATATGTAAAGTGGGTAGAAAGATAAAATTTTGTAAACCCCATGGCTTATATGTAATAAAAGAAATAAGCACATATGGCATGGGTTGGCACAAGTGTCATTTGGTAAAGTCCAAGGGGCTATATGTAAAATGTGTAGCCTATAAAGGCAGCATGATGAAAAAATCAATGATAACTTTTTCTCTCTAAAAAAAATTAGGGTTTTGTGCCTCCTTCTCCTTCCTCAAAGTTCTAAACCTTCTTCTCCTTTTTGAATCAAATCAAGATTTTAACTCTTCCTTTTCCAAAAATAAACTTTTTTTCACCATAAAACCCTTGAAAGGGAACGCGGATCTTCCATCAAATCTCCAAAAGGTGAGATTTTTAAAATCTCACTCTCTTTTCTCCAAGATCCAGCCATTAGAGAGGAGGAAGAATGCGACCCACCTCCAAAAATCCCATTTTGGGGAAGATCCAAGGCTCAAGGGAGAAGAAAATGGTCCCCTTTCATCAGCTCCAAAAATATCTTAGAAGTTTAATTCCTATATATAATAATAATAATAATAATAATAATAATAATAATAATAATAAATCTTTCTTTTTGGGAGTACAACTCCCAGTCCAGGGGCTAAGCCCCTTTGTCCTCTTTGTCAGGAGTTCAACTCCAAAAGTCAATCAGGGGTACAACTCCCAGTGTAGGGGCTAAGCCCCTTTTCCTGCTGGCGCCCAGCACCCGCGTGTCAGGCACATAGGGCGCTGGCGCTCACTCGTCATTTGGACTCTATCCGGGTAGCGGGATCCCCGTAAATTCTGCGAGGCCCCCGATATATCTAAAACCTATCAATGCACAACACACGCACACTGCACATTGAGTTCGTATGACCAGTTTGACCCGTCAATCGGAGGTTCAATTGCTCCAAAGGCGTGGGGTAATTAGCGGCAGCTTAGTCCGCGGCTGCCGGAGATTTAGATTCCCACAATAAATAAACCCCCGCCTTCCTTAGGCAGGGGGAATCTGTAGTACGCCTGACAAGCGACGCGTATTCCTATCTCAATGGGGTGAAGAAAAACACCCTACATCAAGCATAGCGCAACATCAACTCTCTATACCGGGAGAGACGAAACCCCTCCTATCGCTCATTGCTTCCATGTGACTCGGGACTGTACCCAAAATCCACATGTTTGCATGACTACTTTGAGCCGTGGTAGGGAGGAAATCAAAGCACAGTGGAAACCACACAAGACTCTATGACGATCTCGGGTGTATAGACTAAATTGTACCAGTGTCACCAGAGAACTGCTATCTGACGATAGGTATAGTACCATCTAGGAGTTCTCGGCGAGTCCTGTTCAGTGTACCCATTCTCTAATGAGCACCTGTGTACAATCTTTGATGTCAAACACCAATGGTTATGGGATCAACCATCGTACCATGCAGGGTCAAGAAACGTACACGCTAGTCTACTCTGGAATATCGATGCCATGTCTCGATACTCCCTCGAATAGAAACTGTTAAAGGATGTGCTTGTAGACTACACAAGTCCTAGTAGTATGATCTGCATCATAGTCCTGGTAGTCAAACAAACATCCTAAGGGTTTTATCAACATGTATCAGAAAGACAGTATAATAATACAAGTGTACATGTTAAGATAAAGAGCAACCAGATAGCATACTATCATGTCGAGCAAGAAAATCCTCTATATATATGTCCAAGCTGTTAGTTGTATGTATGCCCTAGAGGCCAGTATTGTACAGATGTTGTATATTATATTGGATGCTTGGACATATATAGAGATGACTTTCTTGCTCGATATGATAGTATGCTATCTGGTTACTCTTTATCTTAATATGTATACTAGTCTCTTTAAACTGTCTTATGGTTACATGTTGGTAAAGCCCTTAGGATGTGTACTTGACTGCCTGGACTATGATGCAGATCATACTAGTAGGGACATGGTAGTCCATAAGTACATCCTTCAAGGTCCCTAGTCGTAGGTGTATCGAGACGGGGCATCGATATACCAGTGTAGACTAGCGTATACGCTTCTCGACCCATGAGATGGGCGATGGATGATCCCATATCCATTGGTGTTTGACATCAGAGATGGTGTACGGGTGCTCAGTGGAGACTGGGTACACTGGACGGACTCGCCGAGAACTCCCAGTTGGTATTATACCTCACGTCAGATGGCAGTTCTCAGGTGACACTTGTGCAGGTTAGTTTGTAGACCCGAGATCGTCATAGAGTCTTGTGTGATTCCCACTGTGCTTTGATCTCCACCTTACCACGTCCATGAGGGCGTGCAAAACGGTGGTCTTTGGGTACAGTCCCGAGTCACATGGAGGCAATGAGCGATAGGAGGGGTTTCGTCTCTCCCGGTATTGGGGGTTGATGTTGCGCTGTGCTCGATTGGCCGTAACAGGGAAGTCCCTGGCCAGGGCTGATCAGAGATTTGCTGGTAAGTGTTACCAGTAGTTTCTCGACCCGTTATGAGCCTCACATCGGCACGACTTATCGGTTATTGGGGTCTGACGTTTACCACCCCTAGACTTGATATGCGACATATCAGACGAGGAGACCGGACTGTACGGGAAGTGTTGCCGATCGGCTCGACGGGAGTTGTAGCAGGTTCGCTTGTTCTCTTCTGATCGCTCAATACCCGGGTGGCCGTTACGTTTAGCTGACCGCTTGCGGCTTGGGGGTGCTTGATATGATCATCACCCACTGCCGGCGTATTGACGAGTCTCAGAGTCCCACAATGGAGTTTCCTAGTCCAGGCGAAACGTTGTGGTGCGCGTATGCGATATGCGCATGGACCCGATTAAAATGCGCGTATGGGATACCGTATATTGATCGGGCCGCTAGCTTTTGGTAGGGGTCATATGAGATATGGCCGGATTGGTAAATCAAGTGTTGATTTATCATTTAACCATTAGTTGTTCACTAGAAATCCTTTCTTGTGTTGGAATGGATGTATGAATGCATGTATGTTTTTCTTTCATTCTAGTTTCATGCACATATGGATGTGTATACATACATACATGCATACATACATTTATCATGGTTGGATATATATGAAAATGGTGGCAATATAAGACTCACACCATGGCATTTTTATGAATTATTATTGTATTTATATTTAAACATAAAAGGAAATAAAAGGTTCATTATTGTTTTCTTCTACACTCTTCTTTTGACCTAACCATTCTCACCCACCTTTTAACCTTTGGTTAATTTCCTTTTGTGTTTTAACTCTAGTACAATAATGATTCAACCATGGTTTGAGATGATAGATGGAAAAGATATATTGATATATTTTTCTATTTTTTCATTAAGAGATAGAGTTATCATCTTCTTCAATATTGCCATTATCTTCTTCTTCCTCCTTCATAGCTCTCTAGATTTTTGTAGTGAGCTATATAATCAACAAGTTAGGATTTTGAAGTGAGAAAGAGAACCACAACACCATTCTACACAAGTATAGCCCACTTGTTTAGGGTGTTAACTTGATTCCGTTCACTTGATCGGAGAAAGTCGCAAGTTTGGACAAAGCGGACTCCGGGTGGATCATCGGTGACGTCAAGGAGTTCAAGCGGAGTTTTTTCAACCCCCAAGTAGCCGAGGAGTCTAGCGTAGGGAGCTACAAAGGTTGTACTCTCTAAATCCTAGCTTTCCTTTCATATGTTGATATGGAAATTTTTCGAAACCCTAATCGATTCTAGGAACGATTCTATGTTCATTAGCTTAGCACCCTAAAGACTACTTATTTGGTTCATGTGATGCTCCCAAACCCTTCATGAGGTGCTATGCTAACCCAACATTGGTATCAGAGCCGACCTAGAACATTAGGCGACCTTTTTACGAAGTTAAAACTCCGATCGAACCGAAAAAATACGGTTTTTGGTGCTCTCTGGACTTTTTTCAGAATCTGGTTATTTTGAGAATTAAAAATATGTAAAAATTGCAGCAGGAAAAACTAAGAATTACGGCATAAATTTTTTTTCATGATATGTCTGTCTTGCCGCGGAAACGCGGCCTAAGCTTGCTTAGGCCGCTGTTCCGCGGCCGTTCTCTTCTAACAGTGTATAATTTTTGTGCCGTAATGTTTAATTCTGCTAGTATAATTTTTAGGGTATTTTTAATCTGTTTTTGGTGCTGAAAAATTCTGGAGATATTTTTAGACTCGTCGATTCGATCGGAATTTTGATTTCGTGTCTTTTCCGGGTAAATTAGAAAGTAGTGAAGTGTTTGAACGAGTATCATCTGCTCACTTTTCACGGGGTTTAAATACTTTGGAGATACATGCAAGTCTTTTTGCGGTGGTCCCTCTAGAAGACAACAAACCTTAACTCGATTATGTGACCGTCTTGAACTGCCCTTTGAACCTTAGGGTTTGGGGCAGTACGGCGTGCCACATGTGAGGCGTTGGCTTGACCCTTCTACGGCTGGACCGCTACTACTGTGTCACACTCCAAGTTTTTGAACTTCGCTCAAGTGTTGAGCTTTAGTGAATATTGGGTATTTGATCGGTCGTTCGAAAACTTTAATACTGTATGTTTATTCGGAATGTGATGCAATGTGTGGAATTCACATTATAAGACATGAAATACGAGGTATGTGATACTTCGCATTTACGATGTCTAGAGAGAGAATGTGGATTCCAGATATTGCAGTTTTACACTTTCTTTTCTGTGACCGTAAGTGTAGTATGTCGATATCGCCGGTTTCGTTGCTATACGTCAACGACAATTGGGGTATGCATACTTACTTACGTTGATGACATGTGATGTTATGTGTTGCTGGATATGTTATATTGGATCGTCGTGTTCGAATAGCCGGGGGGTTTTTATGTGAGATGAGTGTTTTTCATTTTCATTCATGTAAAAACTTGTATGTAATATTCTTTTATTGGGGCACTTCTAGGTTGCGGAAGCTGTCACCCTTTGTATATTATTTACTTTTCCGCATTAGGATAGACCCAAGGAGGGGAGCACAAGTAACCGGGTTCTGGGGTCCAGTGGGAGACCAACTCGAGGAGTCGAGTACGGGTCTCCTAACCCTAGAATTGGCAGGATTGCTTGTCGCTCTCGTAGGGGTCTAGGGGTGTGGGATTGGCTATTCATCACGACCGTGGAATCCGTGTTTTATACTGGCTCGTATTGAAAACACGGACGTCCTGGTACATCCAATGTTTCATATGTTTCTTCTGCTGCGATATCTGTGATGTGATCATGTGATGTTCTGTGATAGATACAGTATATAGTATATATGATATATTATATAGACGTTACTTATGTTTTACACCCGTACTAGCCCTGCCCCGCTCTGCCGTTAGTTACCTAACCTAACGGTGCACGAGGGGACATCGAGGCGAATGCGGATGGCATAAGTGTACGTCGTATTTATCTGTGATGTTTAGGTATTTAAATGATGGGACTTCATTAATGTGATTAATGAAAGAAAAGAAACCTAAGATGTTGTAGAATCAGATTTTAAATAAAACAGGTAGCTACAGTTCTTGCTTTGTATAGCGGTATATATGATATACCCCGCGCCTTATTCGATGAGGAAAGGACCGAGATCCCTTCACCGGGAGTGACTCCTTTAGCGATAACTGGCAGATGCTACACACTCGGTTTGTTTTGATTGCTTCTATAGTTTTTGCTTTGCACAGTGATATATATGATATATCCCGCACCTCATTCGACGAGGAAAGGGCCGACGATCCCTTTACCGGGAGTGACCCTTTTAGCAAAACTGGAAAAGCCTCAAAATCACTCCATTTCAAAACTTCATTTGATTCTACAACGATATCGAGTTCATTACGCAATAGGTTTTCAGAAAAACCTGACGTAGCCCTCCGTCATTTCAGATAAAGACTATTTAGTATTCGTGCTGCGTTTGTTGACCTCTGTCAAGGCGTAGTGTGCGGTAGCTAACTAGTAATTATCTGCAAAGCATGTGATGTGATTGGATTAGGGTAGTCGTACGACCTTGTTGACCTCTGTCAAGGGTCGTGCGGGTGGGTTTGATTCAATCAAGAAATGACGGGTTGAACTTGACTAGTGCACTATGATTTGTTAACCTCTGTCAAGGTCATGGCATACTAGGGGCAAAATATTATCGGGAATTTCAAGTGTTGAAATTTGCAATGAGATTGCATACCTTCTATGAGATAGTTGGATCCCGATACCCACTGCGA
The DNA here is from genome assembly GCA_030015575.1 of Agapanthus africanus. Lineage (NCBI taxonomy): Eukaryota > Viridiplantae > Streptophyta > Magnoliopsida > Asparagales > Amaryllidaceae > Agapanthus > Agapanthus africanus. The sequence goes on from CM057347.1 coordinate 401,792,582, forward strand.
GTAAGAGTTACTCCTGGGAGAGTTTTGCACATTGCAATTAGCCGATCAAGTAGGTGTCTAGAAAGGTGTCAACGAGGTTACGCCTCTGGGAAAACGAGCTTTACATTAATTAGGTTCGTGCGAAAGCACGGGGGACCTCCCTCAAAGTACCGACACTGGCCTGGCTGAAAGATTGGCGAACCTGTAGTGTGTAATTAATCCCGGCTAGTCTTTCCTTTTAGGGTTTGAAGGAAGATTTGATAAAAAGCAGTGGGAGCCATCCTGATTAGATAAGATAATAACCAATCTGATCTTGCACGAGCATACGCTAAAGTGTTTTCTTCTCTCTCTCTCCAGGTAGCGACCATGTCATGCCCTAATAAAGATAATAATATGGATGTATTGACTGAACCCGCATGTTATACTGTGCTGGGGAACGTTGGTTCCGTTCTTTCTTATAAGAGTTATAGGAATGAACAGGACATAGGGGAATACCAGGATTCCCATGCCACCCGATTGAAGAAAGTACATGTTGATGCATTTTCTTCGGGTGTGTTCGTTACAGAGGACTGTTTCTCCATTTGCTACGTCCTGGGTATTAGATACCGGGTCAGGATCCCATATATGTAATCAGTTACATGGGCTTAGAAAAGGTAGAGAACTTGGAGAAGGTGATAAAGACATTAGAGTTGGAAATGGTGCAATTGTTGCAGCTAAGACTGTCGGGGAATATCACCTTGCATTACCAACTGGTAATACATTGGTTCTGAACGAATGCTATTACATGCCGAACCTGATATGCAACATTATATCGGTTTCTTTGTTGAGTAAAGAGGGATATAATTTTGTATTACAGGACAATATTATGAACATTTTCCGTAACCAAAAGTTGGTTGGATCAGGCACGTTATGCAATGGCATTTATGTTCTAAATCAATCAACAGTTATGAGCATAACAAACACACACAAGAGGAAGAGTTCTGAACTGAACGAATCCTTCTTATGGCATTGTAGACTGGGTCACATCAATGCGACACGACTGGCTAAGTTGCATAAGGATGGGTATTTGAAACCATTCGAATTTTCATCTTATGACACTTGCCAGTCATGTCTCAAAGGCAAGATGACCAAAACTCCGTTTACGGGACACGGAGAAAGAGTTACCGAACTCTTGGGACTAATACATAGTGATGTATGCGGTCCCATGTCTACACATGCCAGGGATGGTTCTTCGTACTTCATTACATTCACTGACGATCTCTCAAGATACGGACATGTGTACTTGATAAGACACAAGTCTGAAGCTTTTGAGAAATTTAGAGAATATAAACAAGAAGTCGAAAAACAAACCGGAAAAAGTATTAAAATCCTACGATCTGATCGAGGAGGTGAATACTTGAGCAATGAATTCCTGGACTTCCTAAAAGAGAATGAGATTCTCTCTCAGCTTACTCCTCCGTATACACCACAGCACAACGGTGTGTCGGAGCGGAGGAATCGCACCCTATTAGATATGGTGCGCTCTATGATGAGTACAGCTGAGTTACCTATTTCCTTCTGGGGGTATGCGCTTGAGACAGCGGCATACCTATTGAATCAAGTTCCAACTAAATCTGTACCTACCACACCATATGAGATATGGAGTGGGAAGAGACCATGTCTTAAACGAGTTAAGATATGGGGTTGTCTGGCCTATGTCAAAAGGCAAAATCCAGACAAACTCGAGGCACGGTCAGTTCTATGTAAGTTTGTGGGATATCCTAAACATTCAAATGGATATTTATTCTACCACAGTGAACAACAAAAGGTGTTTATTGCTCAACATGCCACCTTTTTAGAAAAGGAATTTCTTGCAAAAGAGATTAGTGGCTCTGAGGTAGAACTGGAAGAAGTTCCAGAAACACAAACTATAACTGAAGATTTAGTGGAACCACAAGATTCGGTAGTACCCGACGAACCTCAGCCTCTCCGTCGATCTAGTAGGGTTTCTCGTCCACCTGAGAGATACTACGGTTTTCTCATTGATGGTGGAAGCGAGGATTGCATCATGGAGGATGATGACCCAACTAGCTTCGAGCAGGCCATCACGAGTGGGGACTCAGTGAAATGGCTGGATGCTATGCGGTCCGAGATGGAATCCATGTACACCAACAAAGTATGGACTTTGGAAGTTGCTCCTGAAGGGGTAAAACCCATTGGGAGCAAGTGGATCTTCAAGAAGAAACTTGGTGTAGATGGGAAAGTGGAGACTTTCAAAGCTAGACTTGTTGCAAAGGGTTTTCGTTAAAGACCAGGTGTGGACTATGACGAAACCTTTTCTCCAGTGGCTATACTTAAATCCATCCGGATCATGCTTGCCATCGCTGCATATCATGATTACGAAATCTGGCAAATGGATGTTAAGACCGCCTTTCTAAATGGTGATTTAGAAGAGTGCGTGTACATGACTCAGCCAGAGGGCTTCGTAGATAGTGGGAGCAGCGGGAAGGTGTGTAAGCTGCTTAAATCCATTTATGGATTAAAGCAAGTATCGCGGAGTTGGAACATCTGCTTTGACGTCGTTATCAAAGAGTTTGATTTCGTCAAAAATCCAGATGAACCTTGTATCTACAAGAAGGTGGCAGAGAGTAAGGTTGTCTTCCTCGTATTGTACGTGGACGACATACTCTTGATAGGAAATGATATTCCTATGCTGCAAGCGGTCAAGCTCTTCTTATCACAAAGATTCTCAATGAAAGATCTTGGTGATGCCTCCTGCATATTGGGAATTAGGATCTATAAAGATAGATCCAAACGGATTTTGGGATTATCCCAATCCAGGTACATTGACACCATACTAAAGAGGTTTAGTATGGAAGAGTCCAAGCGTGGGAACTTGCCCACGATCTCTAGAGTCACTCTCTCCAAAGAGATGTCTCCCAAGACTGATTTGGAGAGAGCTCGCATGCAAGGGATACCCTATGCTTCGGCTGTAGGCTCTATCATGTATGCGATGCTATGTACCAGACCCGATGTAGCATACTCACTAAGTGTAGTGAGCAGGTATCAAGCTGATCCTGGAGAGAGTCACTGGACAGCTGTGAAGAGCATTCTCAAGTACTTACGAAGGACTAGAGATATGTTCTTGGTGTATGGTAACGGAGAGCTCTAAGTGGAGTCCTTTACCGATTCGAGCTTCCAGAGTGATAAGGACGACTCTAAGTCGCAGTCGGGCTTTGTCTTTACCCTTTACGGAGGGGCGGTTAGCTGGAAGAGTTCCAAGCAGGAAACCGTGGCAGACTCGACGATGGAGGCTGAATACATCACTGCCAACGATGCTGCCAAAGAGGCTGTCTGGATCAAGAAGTTCATTACTGAACTTGGAGTGGTTCCATCCATTGAGCGTCCAATACCTTTGTATTGCGTTAACAATGGAGCGGTGGCTTTGGCCAAGAAACCCAGGTCCCATCAGCGATCCAGGCATATTCTGAGGCGGTATCACCTGATCCGGGAGATAGTTGATCGCCGGGAGATCGAGGTCAGGTGGGTTGACACGAAGAACAACACGGCGGATCCACTCACGAAGGCCATTCCCCAGATACAGTTTGAGAGACTCTTCGGGATGCTCGGTATGCGATACTACAGCAGCTGGCCCTAGTGCAAGTGGGAGATTGTTGGTTGTATGTATGCCCTAGAGGCCAGTATTGTACAGATGTTGTATATTATATTGGATGCTTGGACATATATAGAGATAACTTTCTTGCTCGATATGATAGTATGCTATCTGGTTACTCTTTATCTTAACATGTATACTAGTCTCTTTAAACTGTCTTATGGTTACATGTTGGTAAAGCCCTTAGGATGTGTACTTGACTGCCTGGACTATGATGCAGATCATACTAGTAGGGACATGGTAGTCCATAAGTACATCCTTCAAGGTCCCTAGTCGTAGGTGTATCGAGACGGGGCATCGATATACCAGTGTAGACTAGCGTATACGCTTCTCGACCCATGAGATGGGCGATGGATGATCCCATATCCATTGGTGTTTGACATCAGAGATGGTGTACGGGTGCTCAGTGGAGACTGGGTACACTGGACGGACTCGCCGAGAACTCCCAGTTGGTATTATACCTCACGTCAGATGGCAGTTCTCAGGTGACACTTGTGCAGGTTAGTCTGTAGACCCGAGATCGTCATAGAGTCTTGTGTGATTCCCATTGTGCTTTGATCTCCACCTTACCACGTCCATGAGGGCGTGCAAAACGGTGGTCTTTGGGTACAGTCCCGAGTCACATGGAGGCAATGAGCGATAGGAGGGGTTTCGTCTCTCCCGGTATTGGGGGTTGATGTTGCGCTGTGCTCGATTGGCCGTAACAGGGAAGTCCCTGGCCAGGGCTGATCAGAGATTTGCTGGTAAGTGTTACCAGTAGTTTCTCGACCCGTTATGAGCCTCACATCGGCACGACTTATCGGTTATTGGGGTCTGACGTTTACCACCCCTAGACTTGATATGCGATATATCAGACGAGAAGACCGGACTGTACGGGAAGTGTTGCCGATCGGCTCGACGGGAGTTGTAGCAGGTTCGCTTGTTCTCTTCTGATCGCTCAATACCCGGGTGGCCGTTACGTTTAGCTGACCGCTTGCGGCTTGGGGGTGCTTGATATGATCATCACCCACTGCCGGCGTATTGACGAGTCTCAGAGTCCCACAATGGAGTTTCCTAGTCCAGGCGAAACATTGTGGTGCGCGTATGCGATATGCTCATGGACCCGATTAAAATGCGCGTATGGGATACCGTATATTGATCGGGCCGCTAGCTTTTGGTAGGGGTCATATGAGATATGGCCGGATTGGTAAATCAAGTGTTGATTTATCATTTAACCATTAGTTGCTCACTAGAAATCCTTTCTTGTGTTGGAATGGATGTATGAATGCATGTATGTTTTTCTTTCATTCTAGTTTCATGCACATATGGATGTGTATACATACATACATGCATACATACATTTATCATGGTTGGATATATATGAAAATGGTGGCAATATAAGACTCACACCATGGCATTTTTATGAATTATTATTGTATTTATATTTAAACATAAAAGGAAATAAAAGGTTCATTATTGTTTTCTTCTACACTCTTCTTTTGACCTAACCATTCTCACCCACCTTTTAACCTTTGGTTAATTTCCTTTTGTGTTTTAACTCTAGTACAATAATGATTCAACCATGGTTTGAGATGATAGATGGAAAAGATATATTGATATATTTTTCTATTTTTTCATTAAGAGATAGAGTTATCATCTTCTTCAATATTGCCATTATCTTCTTCTTCCTCCTTCATAGCTCTCTAGATTTTTGTAGTGAGCTATATAATCAACAAGTTAGGATTTTGAAGTGAGAAAGAGAACCACAACACCATTCTACACAAGTATAGCCCACTTATTTAGGGTGTTAACTTGATTCCGTTCACTTGATCGGAGAAAGTCGCAAGCTTGGACAAAGCGGACTCCGGGTGGATCATCGGTGACGTCGAGGAGTTCAAGCGGAGTTTTTTCAACCCCCAAGTAGCCGAGGAGTCTAGCGTAGGGAGCTACAAAGGTTGTACTCTCTAAATCCTAGCTTTCCTTTCATATGTTGATATGGAAATTTTTCGAAACCCTAATCGATTCTAGGAACGATTCTATGTTCATTAGCTTAGCACCCTAAAGACTACTTATTTGGTTCATGTGATGCTCCCAAACCCTTCATGAGGTGCTATGCTAACCCAACACAAGCATCCACTATATCATACAATAATGGCCTCTAGGGCATATATATTCCTAACAGGCTGCGGGCTGGCCCGGCCTGAGCACCACATGGCGAGCCCAGACCAGCCTGACTATTTCCAAGGCCCGGCCCGGCTTTGGCTCGAGCCCGGCCCGGCCAAACCGGCAAAATTCAAATTCAAATTTGACCGTTTGGCCTTGGGGTTTTTTTAGGGTGGGGGCTAATCAATTCCTTGGGATGGGTTTTTTTTGAATGGGGATGGGTTTTTTAATAAAGGAGGGAAATTTGAATTAAAGTGAAGGGTTGTAAAATTATCTAAAACCCCATCATTCAAAATTATACATTCTTATATTTTTAATCCAAAACTCTATAAATACCTATCTACATTTCTCATTCTTCTCACAATTCACAATAACAAAATTTTCAATCTCCTAATCCTATTTTAATTTCCGAGAAGTTTACTGTTAAAATTGGAATCACGCAATCTTCATTTCCACAGTCTCAATTTTCACTTCAGTTTCACTAATTTGATTCTGCTATTTGGAATCAGGATTTTTTTTGTATTGATTATATATTTGTCTCGTATATTTTTTCATCTCTCTTTATCTCTTGCTAATATTTTTAATTAAGAATGTCAGGTTCATCTTCACAAGGTAACAAGGGTACTTCATCTTCACAGAGACGATCATTTCAAATCGATATGGATTCACAAGAGAGACAGAGATTAACTAATATGCTGCAAACTGATTTTGATTCTTATTCTCCTAACTATGAATCTTCTAATTATAAGATCTCTGCTACGTCGCAAAGTCGTGTCTCTGAAGAAGTTCCAGCTTCTACCATTCCTGAAGCAAGAGCTTCTGCCCCTAAAGATAAAAAAACTAAAACTTCATAATATTTTGTAGTATAAATAGTTGCTAGTAAAGGCGAGCGGGCAGTTTGTACTCATTGCCATACAGTATTTACTTATGCCATGTTCACACCAGAATATTGCATTTAATACTGCCCATTCTTCTACTCGTTTGTTTATAGGCAGGTGCTTTTAATCCGTGTTTGCTTCATATTTACAGGTTACAGGTTTTTAGTCCAAAATAACGCAAATCATACAAAATCTCCACAGTTACATCAAAATCCAGAACATCTTCCACAGACAGATAAAATCCGGGTTCCGGTCATCCGTATCCGTTCAGTGCCGCTTACCAGTTCAAGAGACAAGACAAATAAAAGTGGCCGTTCGTATCTCGGATAAGCACAAAGCACGAGAGAGGCAGCACAAGATTCAATAGGTGTGCGAAGCTCGAGAGAGATAAAGGTCAAATGAATTAAAAGTGAAGCCATTTTGGACTGTTGAAGATCTGAAGAAATTTTGTAACCATTTTGCAAATTGGGACCTGTCAAACTATAAGAACACGGCAACATGGTGATACCCTAGAAAAACGACAACCTAACTCCCCTAAAGAGCCGCGGAACCGCAGCCAATGTGGCAAATATGCGGCGGTTCCGCTGCCGAGTTGACTCGGAGTCAGACGATATTTTTGGGGTATTTTGTAATTGCTTTTGGCTCAAGATTTGGCCCTAGGGTTTCCGCTCTCTGTCTATAAATAGCCCAATTTTGTGCCAAGTAAAGAATGCTTCTTTTTTGCTAGATTTAGTGTAGATTAGTTTGTTTTTCTTCTTCTTCTTCATCTTTCCTCCATGAAATTGTAGTGAGAGCTCTTGAGTGGAAGATCAATGAAGATGAGGGTTGTTTTTATTATCTTGTATCTTTAATTTTCTTGTATTGTAATTTCATTTCTTTTCTTGTAATTTTAATTCTTAGTCTAACTTTTATTTATTGTTGTTAAGTAGTTGTTATTTCTTATTTTTATTTTCCTTTTCTTCTTATCCATATTTTCAAGCCATGATACTCTACGGAGTCCCTTGCTTAGGTGAGGACCCAAGTAGTTAGCTTACTACCATTTTGTAAAACAGCGTTTTCCTTTCTTTCTTTGCTTCTTTCTTGTTTTGTTTTGTTTTTCATTTAAATGTGTGAATAATTTCCACACTTGTTAGAGACTAAGAAAGGTGGGTATGAGGGACGGAAAAATCCCTTATGCTTCTCTTCGCCAAACATCTTGAAATGAGTCTAGACCAAACAAACACAACCCCCTCACATAGACGCGCTATACGTGACATATAGCCGCGGCCTAAGTAGAGAAGTCCTTTGGGCGCTCTACAACGTCACATATAGTTGTGACTTAATTGGATACATGATTATGGGTGTTTAACCTAGGGTTGGAAATAAGCGCACGTAGCGGAAGGACAAGAGGCACTAGAAATGGATTTAGCGTTGGAAAGCTTGCTTAAACTCATAAATCCCATTCGCATGTCTTCCTAATCCTCGCTACGTTCGATTATCTCGACATCGTTTTAAGAATGGCAAAACACAAGTACAAGACTAATCCTAACTCTAGTAACCAATCTTAACCCTAACAAGCTTACTTGAATATAAATACGAACACTTAGGATAGAATTGAACATAACACATATACATTCTTAATTGACTCGTCTAAGACAAGAACGAACATACTACCATCTCCCTACGGACGACCCGTGCTCAACTGGCTAACTGCAAAGCGACACCGTTTTGATTGCGATAAGTAGAACAAATAGGATAAGGTAGAACGCATAATTTTACGACAATCAAATGGCGCCGTTGTCGGGGAGACGGCAACGTATTTCTTTCTTATTATTCGGGTTAATATTTTTTTTGTATATATATAATAAAATAAATATAAAGAACCATTTTGTTATTTTTGATATTTTTTGTGTGCATGTGTGCAGGCTATCTGGAACAAGTACAGTATTCAAATAAAGAAACAGAGCATTTAATTTTGAAATAGAGAACGAGGGGAGTGCAGGGACCAAAGTTGAGGCCCCAACTCCACATTTTGACCGCAGAACCGCGGTCTAAGGTAGGCTTTTGCGGCAGTTTCGCGGTTCTATTGTGGCTTCTGAGCCTCAATTTTTTTCCACCTCTTCTCTTTCCTCTAAACCCCTCTGTGAACTCTACTGAATTGTATTTTCTGCAGGTTTCTTTGCATAGATTGCGCCTCCGCCAAATAAATTTTTTGTTGTTTTAGATTTTGTTTGTTTACCGCTTTGCATATAATAATACGGATATTAAAGGGTTATAACACCAATTAAGATTGGGTGGGGATTTCATCACCCTTCCTAAGACCCCACAAATCACAAAAAGTATACGCATTATCTTAAGTTAATAAAAAATATCTAGACCAAACTTATAAAGACTTGTCGCGCTCATTTAGGACAAGTGAAGGTTGCGGGGAATCAGTCGTTTATCTAAACTTGACTTTGTGGTGCCTGGGCTAGACAAGTGGGGAGGTAATTTTAAAAGGTCCGTCTCACGGTGATTCGTGAGCGGAACCCTCATTATCTCACTTGTGCTTACCTGGCCACAATTGGCAGCGAAGAAGCGATTCAAGGGTTATCCTACAACTTGTCGCTTGGAAGTCTAAGAGCGGTCTAGTTGGACTTTGAAGACCCTAGCTCTAGGTGTTGTTGTGCATATTGTAATTGTGATTGTACTTGTATAAAGTTTAGTCCCATAATTCCGTATTCTTTCAAAAACCAAACTAACAATTTAAAAAAAATCTAAAAACAAAAAAAACAAAAATTTAAAAATATTCCGCCCTCCCTACCCTCCACTCTTTTCATAACATGGGTATCCCAAAACGACCAACTCTTGCCGAACTTTGGTACCCACAACCAAACATTTCTTTTTACGGTTCTTGCTTTGGCCGAACTTCGAACGATCCATCCATGCCCAAAATTTCGTTGAGAGATCGGATAAACGCGTATAGGACAAACAATTGGACTCCGCAATCTACTTCGTATCAACCATCTCAAACATTCACCCCTTCTCATGTTGATACCCCATCTGAGAGTCATGTTGCGACTCTGAGACCAATGTCCATTGCTGAACATATTGCATAATCCCGTAACCGATCTTTCATTCTTTTCACCGCTCCAAATTCTGTAGGACAACAATTCCAATCATCTTCATATCAGAATGTTGATCCTAATCTTGTCCATATTTCACATCCATTCGATCCTATCAATCCTACCCGGCTTTTACACCTTTCCTAGACATTGCTTCTGAACAGCCTTTTGGGAGTTCCACATATCAACACGAATTTGATTTTTTTACTGAAACACCTTCACAACCTATGTCTAGTCTTGAGCAAACTTTGGAAGAATTTCGGGTAGCTTCATGCCAAATGGAGGAAGTGAATGCATCCATGGCCATCCTCATACAATCTTGTGAACCGGCTACTAGTTTACAACAAGCTCCAAATTTTCCAATGTACGATGAGGCGAAAGGACAATTTGAGAATTTACGTGGTGAGAGTGAGCAGTACTCCCTTCTAAATCAAACCTATCCGTTGCAAATTGAATTCCACAACTCCGATTTCGAAAGTCTATCGAGTGTCCCACATGAATCACCAATTGAAGATAAAATGTTTGATGAGTTGTGTGACTTTGTAGTGTTTGATTTACCCGATTATGAAGGGACCCTGTGGAGTGAAACCACACCCAATCCCTTTGACCTCTACACCTCCATCCTAGAACCACAATTGATTGAAATCTATGCTTTTGATGAGGTGTCTGAGAAATTTGACTTTCACTTGATTGAGGATATCGACGCTAGGAATATTTTGGATGATGAACCCACAGTTTTGGATGAGTTTTTCTCACCAATTTATCATGTCCTTTCACTTCCGTATGGACATCATCCCGAGTCATTAACTGTTTTTCCCAAACCCCATATGCGTCTGGAAATTGATGATGAATGCATGAATGAGCTGATTTTTAAGGAGAATTTTGAGGATAAAATTGAGGATGAGCAGTTTTATCGGATTTTCCAATTCATCATGTCCCTTTCATTGACTGTACACACCTTCCTGAACGTTTAACCGATACCATTCCTCAATCACCCTCCTCCATCCTTTCCATCGTTCCCACCTTGCAAAACACCGTATCACCTTCATTTCTTACGTCTGGTTTACCAAGTTCAGTCAACCCATGTTTTCTTACGAATATTGAGAGGTTTGACTCCATTTCTCGACATGTTGATAGATTAGTACACTCCATTCTTTCACTCCGATCATTACAAATTGTACTAATTTATTCAATCCATTTCCACCCTCAAGTTCGTATTCCATTTCTTTTTCCCCTCCACCATTCTTCTCCTCCATCGAGACCATACGCCGTTTCCATCCACACACGGTCTCGTGTTTTCTCCATTTCTTTTCTCTACGCCTTCTTTCACCAGCCCGGGCTTTATCCTGATAAATTTTTTGAATGGTTGGTGCTAACTTTTGGCCTGTGTAAGGGCTTGTATAGATTTATATTGTTCTCTCCTCCCTAACTCTGAACTTTAACGCTTAAACAGTGGAAACGCTGTTTTATTTAAGTTTGGGAGACCTTTTTGTGTATATATATATTTTGTTTTTTTTCTATTATATATATAAAAAAAATAACAAACAGGGAAGCACCGACAATTTTGACCCTCTTGGTGTAGCTTGGCAGTGAGGGCACTTGTTTCCCCCAATAAGAGAGTAAGGCTCTATTCAAAATTTGAACTGGGGCAGTGCCTCACGTGTAAAGCACGAGAGCGCCAGCGCCAAGAGTTAAAAACTCTGAGGCAGAGCCTCACGTGCAAAGCACGAGAGCGCCAGCGCCAGAACTAAAAGTTCTCCACCTTCGGATCAAAGATCCAATGGAGATGATAAATCATCAAAGCACAGAATTAAATTCTGATTGAGGAAATACTCTTCAAATCATTATAAATAAGAAAGATTGTGAGCACCGTTGGATCAAAGATCCAATAGTGATTAAAAATCACCAAGATACAGAATAAGTTCTGTATAGGAAAATATTTTCCCAATCTTGTTAAAAATCAAGAAAAATGTCTTCTGTAAAACAAAAGTCCTTAGATCAAAAGATCCAACGGTGGGTAAATTCCCCAAATCAATTAAGAAACCTCTCAATGAGAGATTTTCTCAACTGAATCAACAAATCAGCCTTCCCTATATAAAGGACCCAAGACTTCAAGTCATGCACAGAAAACCCCCCCATAAACTTCAAGTTCAAAAAGAGGAGCAAGCAAAAAAGAGCGTTAAAAACAGAGAGGAAAGAAGAAGAACTTTCTTCAAGGTAAAAAGAGATCATAGTATCTCATCTGCATACCCAAGGGTTTAACCATCAAAAAAGAACATAGTTCTTTCCCTGGATCTGAGATCTATGAGACAAGTCTCCCATAAATGAGAATTTAATTCTCGTAGGGATGAATTTGTTCTTAGGGATTGAAGATCAAGAGGAGAACAAAGAATTGAACTCTTCAGAAAAATGCACAAAGAGGGAAAAAGCGCCGAGCGCCCCACGTGCCACTCACGTGGGCGCTGCTGAAATAAAGAGTGCTCTATACTCAATGATTGGCGTCCAGCGCCAAGCGCTCCACATGCCCCTCACATGGGCACTGATAAAATAAGGAGTGCTTAGCACTCAGTGGTTGGCGTCCAGCGCCAAGCACTCCACGTGCCCCTCACGTGGGCGCTAATAAAATAAGGAGTACTTAGCACTCAGTGGTTGGCGCCCAGTGCCAAACGCTCCACGTGCCCCTCATATGGGCGCTAATAAAATAAGGAGTGCTTAGCACTCAGTGGTTGGCGCCCAGTGCCAAGTGCTCCACGTGCCCCTCACGTGGACGCTAATAAATAAGGAATGCTTAGCACCCAGTGGTTGGCGTCCAGCGCCAAGCGCTCCACGTGCCTCTCACGTGGGCCCTGCTGAAATAAAAAGTGCTCTACACTCATTGGTTGGTGTCCAGCGCCAAGCGCCCCACGTGCCCCTCATGTGGGCGCTGCTGAAATAAAGAGTGCTCTGCACTCATTGGTTGGCGCCCAGCGCCAAACGCCCTACGTGCCCCCCACGTGGGCGCTGTCTAATATAAGGCACTCTGCCCATAGAGCCCAAAGCCACAAAGAGTGTTTAACACTCTAACAAAGAAATAGAGTGAGCGTCAGAGCCCATGTCAATGCTTAGCATTGTTGCATATAAAAAGGGACCGAGCCCAAACAAGTGTTCAACACTTTATTCAAAACTGAGTGGGCTGAGTCCAAGTTGATCAAAAGTCCCTAATTCAGATTAACCGAGCCCATGTGCTTATAATTTTTCCAAATTGGTCTTAACTCCAAACCCAACTACAGATCTTTCAACCAAAATTGGTTCAAGGGTACATCTCTCCACACCTCTGATACATGTCGTTGTAATTCTTCAATGTCTTCAGAGAGGTGGAGGGTCCCAATAACCAATAACTCTTGGCGCACCCTCAAACTGATAAGCCAAAATCCATGGACTATGTTGTCCTTAAACCACAGACTATGATGTCCTTAAACCACGGACTATGATGTCCTTAAACATGGACTATAATGTCCTTACCGCAACGTCCCTAAACTAAACTCTATGGACTATGATGTCCTTAAACCCAACGGACCACAACGTCCCTAAACTAAACTCTATGGACTATGATGTCCTTAAACCTAACGGACCGTAACGTCCCTAAACTAAAACGATAGAGCCCAAATTCTCTTTCGTTGGATCAAAAATGATCACGAATCTCCGTTAAATAGATCTTAGTCCAATATCGAATTAACGTATCCTTAACAAATATTTAAGTTGATATTAATCTCAAACGAGGTTAACGATCCTTAAATCAAACCAAACCCAAATCTAAGAAAATATGGATTTGGACTAACCCACGCCCTACGGGCGACAACACAAATTATTCTCCGTATACAATCCACGGGCAACCAAAAATAAAACAAACACACACACAACACGAAATGACCTTCTAGAGCAGGAGAAAGTGGTTATCGTTACGCGGTAACGTAATTAACTGCAGGGGCTTGCGTCTGCAGGGAAGAGCTTCCCTACAATCAAAACCCCTCGCCAACGAGGGGGAATCTGACGAAGTCTGCTACAACGGCCGCATCCGTCCAAACCTCCGATGCACGGTGCCATAAATCAACTTGGCAACTTCGGAGATGTGGATGGATAAAACCAAATAGCATCTGCCCCCAAAATTCAGGCCAGACGTCCCAAACGTCCCGGTCGCGTCTTTCGGAGGTAAACTGATTCTGGCACGCCCGGTGGGACCTTTTCCTCTTTCCACTCCACAGTTTGTGTGTCGTGTTTCACGAACAAATCGCGGTCTACTATGGTTGCCTATGGATTCGAGGTACTAAGATTTGGTGTCTTTCTCCCGTGCAGAAAAAAGAAGATCAATGGCTTCTAGCTGCACCAACTGCAATAACAACTCCCGCTTCGCCCCCGTCTGGAGGAGTAACTTACGGGCCTCAAGCGGCCTCCATCTTCGCAATGCCGGTGGAACAGGTGACACAGGCTACCACTGGATTGATCTTTGGGACATGCTCCCGCCAATAAGCTTCAACGCTCCAGTACCGTGACAGGAAGCTCTAAAGAAGCCGGTCTTCGATCGGCTTGCAACTACCGCGACCCCTCTCAACGGGTCGTCCAAGTCTACTGCTTCAGTTTTTGACAGGCTGAGCCTAAGCTCAAATGGGCCTGCGAAGAGGCTTGCAATACCGGAGAAGGTTGCCCCAACTCCTACTGTAGGTGAAGTCGTCCAAACTACTTCCCCTACTCGAAAGTCGACCTTCGACGGGTTGACCATTCCTTCCCAGCGGATGTCAGTCTTTGACAGGCTAGTGCCAATAACAGTCTCTCCTCGAAGCAGGGGGCATGACGAAGCTACTCCGACGATAGAGGTGATCCTGGATACACGACATGCTCGACGTCGTCACTGGCGCCGAGTGAGGAAAGCTGGGGGCAGTTCCCCTTCTGGACTTACCCCACCAGCTCTGATGGTGGAAATTGATGCTGCTGTTCCAACTGGGAACAGCTTTGAGCCGCTCAGGAGGGTGCACAATAACTCTCCAATTGCCATACTAAAAAGGTCTCCTCCGCCTGCTAAAAACATCACAAAGGCGAAGCTGGAGCAGCTCCCTCAGCGGCCGCCCTCCAAAATCCACAGAGTCTGGTGAAGAGTCCAAGACTCTGTAATCGACAAAGACTACTCCCGCAGATCAAAGAAAATGAAGGTTCAACAAGAGGAGAATCATCCCGCCGTCGTACCACGGAAAGTATCATCTGCGACAGCCCCCTTAACCTCGACCGTCCATAAAAAGAGAAGGCCCTAGAAGATCCCCGTGCTTATGACAAATCTCAAGGGCACTGAACCCAAACGCCTCAATTCTGGGGGCATGATAGTGCACACCATCTACATGGCTTCTGGAAAAGAGGAAAGTCGTGCTTTTGGAGGTCATCGGCCACTTACGCGGTCCGTAACAAAGGCTCAAGAGCAACAACAGAAACTCCAGGAGATGCTGACAAAGATGGCCGCACTTACCGGGCAGAAAGAAAGCCCGGAAGCGTCGTCGGAGCAATGCCAGGAACAAGAAACCGATGCCGAGTTCCTCCGAAGAATGCTCGAAAAGAAAGATAAAGAAGCCGCGGAACAAGCGGCTAACATAAAACAAATGGCACTTTTATTCTAAGATGTGGTGGGCATGATGATCCAGCCGGACCCTCTAGCCGAAGATCCCCCAATAATAATTGAAGACGACAGAGGGGAGACATCAAACTATCTTCCGGCACTATCAACAGCCAGGGAGGAGACGATCTCGAAAGCTACACTTGATGACTAATAGCTCAACAAATACGAGCTCATCAGGCAAGCGAAGCTGCCGGCCAAGTCGTCAGAACTGGGCAACCCTATCCAGGCTGGTATGATCAAATTAAGTACCTACCGGGATATACGATCCCTAAATTTCACGTGTATAAGGGGACAGGCAACCCCCATCAGCATGTCGCTCAGTTCAGGGCTCTCTGCGGCAATACTGGAGGTGACGACAAATTGCTATTTTGCCAATTCGTCGGCAACTTAGCGGAGACGGCATTCGAATGGTACTCGGAGCTTCCGAATGATTCCATCAAAACATACACGGAAATGGAGTTGCTATTCACCCAGCGCTTCGCAAGCGCCAGCGAATGCACCCCGATCATGGCATTGATCAATGCCAGGGTGAAGCCAGGAGAGACATGGGTTCAGTATGCAATTCGGTGACGGAACCTATGGTCGAAATGCGAACAACGCATAGAAGAAGCTCCTGGTGTGGGCATGTTCGTAGGGACCCTGGATCCGCAGGCAAATATATCCCAATTTGTGATGTTTTTCAAGCCGACCACTTTCCAGGCCTTGATCGACAAGTTGGCCCAAATGAACCAGATGGGTCACAAGCCGTCCTTCTCGAAGATGGAGTTTAGAAATGAAAAAGGCAAAGGGAAAGCGACCTTCGTTGCCAACGATCAACAACAGCCGAGTGATCCAAAACCAGCTGCTCGCCAAAACGGTAAACAGCAATCACTCGGAGAAAAGCTGAGATGTCCTTACTCATTCACTCGGGATAAAACAAGAAGACTGTTCGAACTGGCGGTGTGCAACAGGATTATCACTCTACCAGATCCGAGATGCCCACTACAACCGGGCAATGTCAACAATCCCAATTACTGCCACTACTACCGAATAGTGGGCCACCCAATCAAAGATTGTTCATCTTCAAAATTTGGATTGAGGACCAGTACCAACAAGGCAGATTTGCACTGTCTGAAAACTGGAGGGTAAACCCACTACAACTGCACGCTTCTAAAAAGGTGGACACGCCGGGGGCATCATGCTCATTTATAGAGGAAGCACCATGGGAAGTTGTTCTTTCAGACAAGACTAAGAGAATGCTCAAGGATCTTCAAGCATGTCTGGCAATCAGATGGAAAAGCCCGCTGGAGCCAGAGATCATTGAGGGAATGCTGAAACCGCGCCCAACACCGAGAGTTGGTAGCAATGGGCAGAATACCCAGGCCCAGCTGTCAAAGTCTTCAAAAAAAAAGACCAAGAAGCCTGCACAGCCTGATGACAAGTGCCCGGACCTGCAAAAGCATATTGACGCGCTGGAAGAATATAATCAGAAGGAGCGAACCCCGATCACACTCCAAGAGTTTCTCAACCATATCCTTGAGAGTGGAGATAATGACAATGACGACGGAAACGACTCGTCAGAAGAACCCGAGGATTATGTGGCAAGTTGTCACATGATCTCTCACTCACCAATAGACGACGAAGAAGCTCACTCAGTATCAGAAGATAATATAGAGAAGCTGGGGGCAGGATCGGTGCCAAAATCCTTAGACCCGTCAGACGAGATGATTGACATGTTGCTGAACGAAGCCCGTCAGAAGAGGAAAGCTGATCAAGAGCATGAAATGGCCATATTCGAAAGGGCCAGGCATCGGCATCAAGTTAAATGAGTCATGGTAGAGATAGGTCACAAAGCACTCCAACCAGATCAAAGCGCGCCTGCGGCAGACAAAAACAGGCTTAAGACAAAGAAACGGTTCACTAAAGCCCTGTCAATGGGAATGAAGCTGCCACCTTTCAGAGGAGATACTCCTGGCGGTATATACCTTGACGAAGAGGACGTTCATCCGAGCTACTGCTTGTACCATCGGAAGGTTACACATCCCACTGAAGAATGCAATGCCTTCAAGAAATGGTAGCAGGGATACGTTGCTCACCGACAACATTTCAAGCGGATGAAGCGCAAAACTCGTCGGGTCCAGAGAAATATGACATATGAGCATAAAAGAGCTGCCGGCAACTGTCACATGGTTGATACCAAGAGATCTCAAGTTCTCACCTTCGGAAGTGATTCTGACGAAGAAATGCCCTTCGGCCCTCTCTTCAAAGAATCCACCTCAGGAAAAGAGGAAGAGATGAAGAACTGTAAGAATATTCAGCTACACAACCGTATGTCGCCCTCGATGATCGATTCGTCGAAGAGCTGGCAGCCAAAGACCCCCTAAGAAAAACAAAGTGGATTACAATGTCCTGGCACATCTTAGGAAGATACCCTCACAGCTAAGCGTTTTGGATGCCCTTCTATTGTCTAAAGAGGCACGAGATTCTCTGATCAGGGCATTACAAGAGCTCGAGCAGTTTCAAGCTTTCCTTGCCGAAGAAAAGATGAAGAACGAGCTCGAAGAAGTGCACACTGCTGACATCACTTTCGGCGATGAAGATCTCCTCCTTGGAACGTGCGAGCACAACCGTCCCCTGTATGTCACCGGGTACTGCCATGACATCAAGATAGGGAGGATCTTAGTTAACAACGGGTCCTCTGTCAACCTCCTAAATGTGAGGGTGCTAAAAGAAATCTGCATGAGCGTTCAGCACCTCGCTCGGGAAAAAATCACCATCTCAGGGTTTGACTCCCAGTCATTACGGACGCTCGAGTCTGTAATACTGACGTTACGCTTTGAGCTGCTCGTCACTGACATCAAATTTCATGTCATTGACGCCAAGATATGCTACAATGCTTTGCTCGGTAGATCTTGGTTACACGAGTACAACATCATCCCTTCTACACTGTTCCCGCCAAAAAATTTCTGCACAAAGAGCCTAAGGTATCAAATGGCAGCGATACGCTTAAGAAAATGCGAACCAGTATTTTCCGGGCTGTATTTTGATAAAGTCCCGAATGATAAACAGCTAAATTCTGATGGAATCGAAAGCGGCTCGAAAAATCCTTCGATTTGATATATTATGGGCCTCATAATTCATCCGGGATCAAAAGTTATGAGGCATCACGTGCCCACACATAACCATTTACAGACAAAGCCTGTAGGCACTTAATAAAATAAATAATTAAAAGGGGTCACGTGACCACACGTGATGGGCCTTTAAACCCACTGAAAGGAATTAAAAAAATATTATAAAACAGTAAGGAATACCCCAATGGGGCATCACGTGCCCACACGTGACCAAAGGTCACGTGCAGACACGTGATGGGTTCCTAAGCTCTCTGAATTAATAGAATTAAATTCTAATTAAATAATTAATCGGTAGGGTCGCGTGCTAATACGTGATGGGCTCTTAAACCCTCCGAAATAATAAGAATTAAATTCTAAACAATGGGGTCACGTGCCAACACGTGATAGGCCTCTAAACTCATTAAATAGAGTTAAAAAGTATAATAAAACAACAGGAAAAATCCCAATGGGGCATCACGTGCCCACACGTGACCAAGGGTCACGTGCTGACACGTGATAATTCCTAAGTTCTTTGAAACAACAGAATTAAATTCTGGTTAAATGCTTTATCGAGGGAGTCACGTGTCAACACGTGATGGGATCCTAAAATCTCTGAAATAATAGAATTAAATTGTAATTAAGGGAAATCAAAAACCCTAACTGGAAAAATATTTCTTTAAATCTTTCCAAACAAAAAAGATGGTGCTCTGTAAAATGGAGCACCGTTGGATTAAAAATCCAATGGTGATTAAAAATCACCAATTTATGGAAAGATTTTAGACAAGGAAAGATTTTCCTGAAAATCTCACCAGAAATAACAAACAGATTATCTTTGGATTTAAAATCCAACGGTGAATAAAATTCACTTAATGATCTAAAGGCTCATACCAATTATGAAAACAAACAAAATCTTTCAATAAAAAATTTGCTAAACAAATTGATTCTTTTCCTTCTCCTATAAATAGGAGCCAAGAGGAAGAATTAAGGAAGAGAGAGTTTTTGGAGATAAAGTTTTGGAATCTTGAAATTTCAGAGAGAAAAGAAAGGAGAATATATTTCTCAACAAAGAAAAATCCTAGGTGAGGAAAGAAAGGGGATCAAAACTTTAAACAGGGAATTTATGTCACGACCCGAAAGTACGGAACATGACCGGCACTTAAACTACGAACGTCTCGAGGCGTACGTAATCTAAGTAAACCGAAAACCCAGAAATCCAAACCAAGAAGAGTAGTAGAGAGTAGGAAAAACCAATTTAAATCAAGTAGTTTTAATAGCATAAGCCGAATTATGCGGGTTTCTAAAAACATCAAAAATTCACTGAAAATTTCGGCAGAGTCTCCTTTGTAAATACTGGCTCCCAAACGGGATACAACATGAATAGTATACGAAATCAATAAAAGGCATCCCCAAGCGGGAGCTAGCTCTTCGTCGATCGACGGTCACAACCACACAAGCAATATAATATACAACGCCAACGGCGAGAATCAAAAACTCAAAAGGGAACTCAAAACCACCAGAAATATAACGAGCGACTCTAAGGTTGAAAGAATAAACAACACTGGTCTCTATCTCAATAGATACATGTTTGGTTGATGGAATTTACTAGATACAACTGAATAATATCATACAAGGTAATATGATGGGTACGATACAAGAAAAACCCACCTACTAGCAAGTCACCCGAATGAAACTGAGCCCGCAAGCCGTAATGAAACCTGTACGGCAAACCTGCAAGAAACTGGGGCACAACGGGGGTGAGTTGCCAACTCGTGAATAGAAAAACATCTACGCACAGAAATCGTATAAATAACGCAACCTAGGTCAATGATCATAATATATCCTCAAATATAAGTATAACAGGCAGCCTATAACAATGGCTAGGGTAATATCTAACCCGAGTATAATTTCATGTGCCCGTGTCAGTGCCTCAGGTAGCAATATATCATATGAATGAGGTATGAATGCATGAAACAGAATACATGTAAATGAAGAAACTGTTTTCATAAATTAGTGAGATTTCCTTCGTATTTTTAAACTGAGGTATCATAAATGAAATCAGCATCAACAGTGTCTAGCATCGACACAAAACATAAATCTCACTGTCTCGAAATATCAATGTCTCAATCTCAATATCTAGGGCGCCGTCAGTCCAGACCGGCCCCTACCATCCATCTCAAGACCACGACGGTATCCTCCGGATATCCGACGTGTCGGGTAATATCACCGGTAGGTAGTGCTCCCCAGCCAGGCTCAACGTCAACACCACATTCCTCTTGCCCCGGGGTACCATACCGGGCCCACCATGTACCCGTGACGGTTCCTCCACTCCTCGACACGGATCTCCAAAACCACAGCAAACTCATGGTGGACGACACTTTACATCACTAGAAAACCGCAACATTTTATATTTTAAAAGATCATAAGTTGTAAATTTTACGGCTTTCCCCGAAATCCATAAATATCATAAATCTCAAGAAATCATCACAAGTGCATATGTCAATGATAATGAACTAGGCATGAACAACTGAATAACAGTATGCATGAAGTGGTAGGTAATAACTACAATGTCTAATATGACATATAAGGGAAGTACACTAATATCATGTCAACACTACTAGCTAACAATCTAAGTCAAGCAATTATATTCTCTAAAGTGTACGTGATATGGCAATTACCGATGAAGATGTGTGTGAGCCGGCAAGTAGGTGTACGTGGTACATACGCATCATCGGTAATGGTGCTGGTGTCCTAACAGCATGATATCAATAATGGAATATGCAGCAAAATAAATATGCGAGGCAGAGCGAACAACAATAATGTGCGGGAGCTGAATACTAGACACAACGATAACTAATCTGCAATAATCTAATATAAGTCCTACAAATGGTGCCTTTTGAAATAACACGAATCATGGGGTTTTGAAAATAGGGGCTACGGTGTTTTTATGAAAAGATACGTCGTTTTTGAAATATCCGTAGATTCCCTTGAGCTGTCTTTAAAAATGCCCACGATTCGTTAGTTTTTGAAATAGGTAAGAAGTCTAATCTAATCTAACAACTACACTAAACTATACGGCTGAACTAACCAGCTGAACTACAGGTAAGGAAACCGCCTATCATCTGAGTCGATACATATACATACCTGTATATGTATAGTCGGTGATCCCGCCTCAATAATATCATATCCGATACCATATCTATAATCAGGCATCCCAAGTCAAGAGTGCGGATCAATCATCAATATAGCTCGTACGTAAATCCGTCGTACGGCATCCCAATCTGGGTACGGTTCAATATCACATTCATCATACTATTCACCTGGTATCCTCTTTATCAAATATCATGATCGGGGTACTGATCTACGTCTAGTACCATACTGATACCGCCTACGTATGCATGGACGTGTATGAAACACTACGTCAAGGACCCGCTACAACGTCATGTCGTATCTAAGATACGAACCCTGCTATATCACCGATCTCACGGCCTCAAATCAAATCTCATCGACTCAGCTCAATCCCAAGTATCATCCTCAATCCGTATGTGAACACATAGTCCCATACCCATGTGAACACATAACTATAAAGAATCCCATGAGCACATATCAATAGGAATGTATGCAAGTATGTATGTGTGTATGTGTGTGTGTAACACTACCCTAGGGTTCGCAACACTAAAGTAATCCAACACACCAATATCCATCCTAAGCATCGTTATTAATCCCAAATAACATATAATAATTGTTGGTGTGTATACGCATCCGTATACACCACCACGGACTGCGGGGGTGCTATACGCCATCCACCCGACTTCTCCCCGTAGATATAAATCTACTCACCTGGTCCTCGCTAGCCGGTGCCGACGTCGCCACGCGCTTGCTTGTCGTCTCGAAGTCCACGTGGGGGTACCTACATATCATAACGCACCGTATCGCATTAAAATCCGACTCATGACCAAATCGACACACGAATCTCACATAGGTCAAAACCTATGGTTTGCTTTCACAAATCAACCCAAAAACTCTCGACATCGGCGTACAAACGCCGATTGATCGAGAAAAACACCAAACGTACCAATCATGGTTTTACAATTCACTAAAATATATAAAATACGATGCAATTCATCAAAACCAAGAAATTGATTAAATCGATTTATTACAAGAAACCTAGTAAGCATCAATTAGCCGTTTCACTTTAAAACTCGATGTTTAAACGAAACTAATGGCCACAATATCCACCAATTATCATAACCAAGTTATAGAAACCATATCAATAATTTATTCTCATCAACTTGTATAAATTCCAAAATTCTAGTTTTGCAAAAATATCCAATTTAACACTTTTTAACGCAAAATTTCACAATTTAACAATTTATCTTGGCTTTGCATATTTTAAATGGTTAAACCACTCATGGAAACCTTAATGATATGCTAAAAACCCTAACTAGATTTTAATCCCACATTTTAATAAAATTTCTAAAACCTAGTTAGCAAATTAGCATAATTATCACAATTTGGGCAAATTAAATATAACAATATGCAAATTAGCTACAAGATTTGGTTTTGCATAACTTAAGATGCTAAAATACATCACACTACCATGAACAAATTAACACAACCATAACTTTAATTTAACCCTTCTCTTGAATTTAAACTTGCAATTTAAAACCTAAATTAAACACCTAATTAAGTTGATTTAAAGTATCTAACATAAATTAAGCAAAAGGGTTAGAGTTATACCTTCACAAACCATGAGATCAAATATGGAACTTGACCTCCAAATTGAGATCTTTGCATCAAGATCCATGCTATAAGGGCTAAGGAAAAATGGGTAGGGAATGGATTTGGGATTTGTGAGGTTTTGTGTTGATTTGTGAGGCAATTTTGATGAGTTTTTTGAAGAGAAATGTGATGAGAAAAGAGGAGGGGCTGTTGTGTGCAGGAAATGGGGAGGGTCGGCCACTAGTGGGTGATTGGAGAGAGAGTGAGGTGAGGAAAGTAGCAAGTAAAGAAGTCCAAGTCAACACAAGGTCAAAGTCCAACACAATTATCCATTTTCTTTTCTTTTCTTTCATTTCCTTTCCTTTGAAAATTCAAGTGGGAAAAATATGGTGGCTGCTGAATTCAGCCATGGGGAGGGGTAAGTGGGGGTGTGTGGGTGTGGGTACGGGTGTGGGGTGATGAAAAATCATAAATACAATACCCCAAACATCCATTTACGCTAAAAAAAAGCCTTTTTTTTCAATAATTTCTAAACCGTTTTGGCAAATGATTTCGTTCCAAAAACCACATGATAAATTTTTATTTAATGTTTTATGATGCACAAAATTTGTTTCAACTCATTCCAATTTGTAATTTTCCCTAATTAAATGTATTAGTGACGGCTAAAATAATAATAAAATAATATTTTTTTCAGAAAATTTGAAATTTCACCAGCGGCTCAATAAACACCAAATAATAGCAATCACATAGCTAGAATATATATATTTAATTTTTATAATAAGATATTTGTATTTTGACTTTTTACAGAAAACCCCCTCATTTTACCGATTTTCCGAAATTTCACCGAAACGATTTTCAAAATGCTACAATTTAATTCTCAAATCTAAGAGTTTAACTCTTCTGCACAAAAGAACTTAGTTTTTCCTCTGATTGAAGATCTGCAAAGAGCACATCTCCCCATAAGTTCAGAATTTAATTCTCATCGGGTTGAGATCCTGCCATGCAGATCCGAAACTTAGAGGGGGAATTGAGTTTAGAGAATTTAATTCTCCCAAAACAAAACTAGGGTTTAACCCTATATAAGAATTTAATTCTCCCAAAGTTATAGGAATTTAATTCCTCCAAGATAAAAACTAGGGTTCAACCCTATATGAGAATTCAATTCTCCAAAAACTACGGGAATTTAATTCCTTCAAGATGGACAGAACTAGGGTTTAACCCTAATTGAGAATTTAATTCCCTCAGATTCACAGGAATTTAATTCCTCTTAAAAAATGAAGTTAGGGTTTCACCCTATACAAGATTTTAATTCTTTTACATATATGGGAATTTAATTTCTCTAAAAGAAAATTAGGGTTTAACCCTATATAAGAATTTAATTCTTTCATAATTGGAATTTAATTCCTCCAAAATCATGATTAGGGTTTAACCCTACAGAGAATTTAATTCTTAAAGATAAAGAGATCTTCACGCATGCAAAAGATTAAGGTCACGTGTCCCCACGAGATCCCCAAAAATGAGAAGGAAAAAGTTCTGAGGCAATGCCTCACGTGCTCCCATGTGACTTACAAAACACAAAAAGAAAAAGCGAAGGAAAACAAAGCTTTGGGCGCTCTCACATGTTACCACGTGACCCCTTGGCAAACGCTTTAACAGTCAGCGCATAAATCCCCATCACGTGTCAACACGTGATGCTCAAAATAAAAATATAAAAAGTGTTTAACATTTAATTGCAGAACAAAGAAAGGAATCTGGTCCCACCTTTGGGCGCCCTCACGTATCCACACGTGATCCCTTTTTCTTTAGTGTTTAACACTAATTCGAGAGCTTTATTCCCAGTGTTTAACACTGATTATCTTTTAGTGTTTAACACTAATTTGAAAACCTTATTTCTAGTGTTTAACATTGTTATTTTCTAGTGTTTAACACTAATTTGGGATTCTATATTTCCAGTGTTTAACACTGCGGGTCTTTTAGTGTTTAACACTAATTTAAGAGTTCTGTCTCCAACGTTTAACACTGTTGTTTTTTAGTGTTTAACACTACTTTGAGCCAAATTGGCTAATTTTCTAGAGGCAAAAGTCCCTCCTCCAAATGAATCTCAAAATTGAGGAAATCAAAGATAAAAATGTTACCCAAGCCCTCAAACTCTTGTTTAGCATTGATAAGTGATAAGGGGCTGGACCCAGACAAATATCTAATGGTCCAATAAAGGGCCAACACTTCAAATCTAATTGGACTTAACCTAAGTTGGCCATAAGTCCTCAATTCAGACTCAACTGAGCCAATGTGCTCATAATATAATTAATTGATTTTAGTTCCAAATTGGACAACAGATCACTTGATCCACCCTGGTTCAAGGGTACATCTCTTAACTCCTCTGATATTTGTCGTTGTAATCCTTCAACGTCTTCAGAGAGGTGACGGGTCCCGATAACCAATCATTCCATGGACTGTGGGATCCTTAAACTCATGGACTATGATGTCCTTAACCTTGACTGTGAGGTCTTTAAACTCACGGACTATGATGTCCTTAACCTTGACTGTGAGGTCTTTAAACTCATGGACTATGATGTCCTTAATCTCGACCGTGATGTCTTAAAACTAACATTGGACTGTGGGGTCCTTAAATCCACGGACTATGATGTCCTTAACCTTGACTGTGAGGTCATTAAACTCATGGACTATGATGTTCTTAATCTCGATCATGATGTCTTAAAACTAACATTGGACTGTGGGGTCCTTAAATCCACGGACTATGATGTCCTTAACCTTGATTGTGAGGTTCTTAAACTCACGGACTATGATGTTCTTAACCTTGACCGTGATGTCTTTAAACTAACATCGGACCACTATGTCCTTAAACTGGTAATGGACCACCATGTCCTTAAACTGGTAATCGACCGAAATGTCCGTAAACTAAACAATAGAGTCTAAATGCTCTTTTGTTGGATCTAAATGATCCTGTTAAGTTGATCTTAGTTTAAAATTAGACTAACGTATCCTTAACAAACGTTTAAGTTGATCTTAGTCTCAAATGAGACTAACGTATCCTTAAACCCAAACCCCTCCAAACCCAAATCTAAGAAAGATACGGATTTGGACTAGTCCACGCCCTACGGGCGACAACATAAATTAGTCTCCGTATATAATCCATGGGCAACCACAAACAAAACAAACACCCATAACACGAAGTGACCATCTGGAGAAGGAGAAAGTTGTTACCCGCGGTGCGGTAGCGTAATTAACAGAAAAGGCTTACGCCTGCAGGGAAGAGCGTCCGCACAATCAAAAACCCCTCAAACGAGGGGGAATCTGACGAAGTCTGCTACATCGGCCGCATCCGTTTAAACCTTCAATACACGGTGCCATAAATCAACTTGGCATCTTCGGAGAGGTGGACGGATAGCACCAATTAGCATCTGCCCCGAATTTCAGGCAAGATGTACATCGCATCTCCGCCCCGTGTTTCGGAGGGGAACAGATTCTGGCACGCCCGGTGGGAACTTTTCCTCTTTCCACTCCACACTTCGTGTGTCGTGTTCGTGAACCAATCGCGGTTTGCTAATGGTTTCCCTTGGGTTTCGAGGTACTAAGATTTGGCGTTTGCTTGGTGCAGAAAGCGAAACAGCAATGGCATCTACTTGTGCAAAGTGCTCCAACTGCAGCTGCAACTCGCGCTCCGCCTTATCTGGAGGCATAGCCTCTGGGCCTCAAGCAGCCTCCCTGTTCACAATGCCGGTGGAACAGGTCACTCAAGACACCACAGGATTGTTTTTCGGGGACCATGCTCCCGCCAACGAGTTTCACCGCTCCTGTGCCAACACCGGAAGCTCCCAAGAAGTCGGTCTTTGATCGGCTTGCTACTACAGCGGCCCCTCTCAACGGGTCGTCCACCTCCAACTCCTCGGTCTTCGCCAGACTGAGCCTGAACTCCGATGGACCTGCCAAGAATCCCATGATACCGGAAGTGGCCATCCCAAAGAAGATAGTCATCCCTGCTCCTGAAGTCGTTAAGGCGGCTTCTCCTGCCAAAGTGTCGGTCTTTACAAGACTGACTATTCTGACTCCCGTGCCTGCTCGAAGGTCTGTCTTTGACAGATTGGATACCGCTACTCAAAAGACGTCAGTCTTCAAGAGGCTGGCACCAGCGGCGCCTCACCTGGACAGGGGGCAAGACAAAGCCATCCCCATCACCGAACTAACCCCAACAGCTCGACACGCTCGACATCGTCACTGGCGCCGAGTAAGGAAGGCAGGGGGCAACTCCCTCTCTGGGCTAACTCCATCTACTCCAACGGTGGAAATTAATGCTGCTGTTCCAACCAGAAACAGTTTTGAGTTGCTGAATAAGGTGCGCAGGAACTCACCTACCGCCGTTCTGAAAATATCTCCGCCGCCGGTGAAGACTGTCACAGAAATGAAGCTGGAATAGTCCTCTCAACGATTGTCTTCTAAAGTTTAAAAAATATGGCGACAAGTCCGAGGTCAGTGGTTGATCAAGACTACCCCCGCTGGCAGAAGAAGTTGAAGGTCCGACAGGAAGAAAACCGTTTTGTTAATCCACAAAAGACGACGGCTACTTGGGTGCCCACTGCAGTGGCCCCCTCAACTTCGACCGCTCATAAGAGGGGAAGGACGGAGAAAATCCCTATGCCTGCGACAAATGTCAAAGGCACTGAGCCCAAACGCCCTAAGTCCGGGGGTATGGTGGTGCATACCGTTTATATGGCATCCGGAAAATAGGATAGCCGCGCTTCTACGGGCCACCGACCACTCACCCGATCCATCACGAGAGCTCAAGAACAGAAGCAGCAGAAACTTCAGGAGATGCTGACCGCGATGGCCGCACTCACCGGGCCAAAAGAAAGCCCGGAGGCATCGTCAGAACAGCGTCACGAACAAGAAACTGATGCTGACTTCCTTTGCAGAGTCCTCGAAAAGAAGGACAAAGAAGCCGCGGAGCAAGCGGCTAACATAAAGCGAATGGCACTTCTCTTCCAAGATATGGTGGGCATGATGATCCAGCCGGATCCCCCACCCGAAGATCCTCCAGTAATAATTGAAGATGACAGAGGAGAAACATCAAATCCACCTCCGGCTCTTTTAGCAGCAAAGGAGGAAACTATTTCCAAGTCCGCCCTGGATGATTATATTGCTCAGCAAATACGAGCTCATCAGGCGAATGAAGTGGCCGGCCAAGTCGTTAAAACTGGGCGACCATATCCAGGCTGGTATGATCAAATAAAGTATCCGCCGGGATATACGATCCCTAAATTTCATGTATACAAAGGGACGAGCAATCCACATCAGCATGTCGCTCAGTTCAGGGCTCTTTGCGGCAATACTGGAGGTGATGATAAACTTCTACTTCGCCAGTTCGTCGGTAGTTTAGCAGACACAGCTTTTGAATGGTACTCGGAGCTTCCCGACGACTCCGTCAAAACGTTTACAGAAATGGAGTTGCTATTCACTCAACGGTTCGCAAGCGCCAGCGAACGCACCCCGATCACGGTATTGATCAACGCCAGAATGAAGCCGAGAGAGACGTGGGTGCAGTATGCAATCCGGTGGAGGAACCTATGGTCGAAGTGCGAGCAGCGCATTGAAGAAGCGCCTACGGTGGGCATGTTCGTGGGTACTCTTGACCCTCAAGCGACTGTCTCCCAATTCATGATGTTCTTCAAGCCGACCACCTTCCAGGCCTTGATTGACAAGCTGGCCCAAATGGACCAGATGGGCCATAGGCCTTCCTCTTCAAAACAGAGCCTTGGAATGAAAAGGGCAAAGGGAAAGCAACCTTCGTTACCAATACTCAACAACGGCCGAGCAACTTAAAGCCAGTTGTTCGCCAAAACAACGTGTGTCCACGCCCATCCCTCGAGGAGAGACTGGGACGTCCTTACTCGTTTCTCCAGGATAAAACGAGGAAACTGTTCGAGCTGGCAGTGCGCAACAAACTCATCAACCTGCCGGATCCAAAATGTCCGTTGCAGCCAAGCGATGTCAACAATCCTAATTACTGCCCTTACCACCAAGCAGTAAGCCATCCAATCGAATATTGTTTCGTCTTCAAAGGCTGGATGGAGGACCAATACCAACAAGGCAAGTTCGCATTATCCGAAAATTGGAAGGTGGACCCACCACAACCTCACGCCCCTAAAAAGATGGACATGCCAGGGGCATCGTGTTCATTTATAAGGGAAGCCCCATGGGAGGACGTTCTTTCAGCCAAGACGAAAAGAATGCTGAAGAATTTCCAAACATGCCCGGCGATCAGGTGGAAAAATCCACTGGAACCCGAGATCACCGAGGGAATGCTGAAACCGCGCCCAACTCCAAAAACTGGTGGTGATGGTCAGAGCACTCAAACCCAGCCGTCAAAGTCTTCGAAGAAGAAGAAGAAGACCAAAAAGCCCGTGAAGCCTGGTGACAAGCGCATGGACCTGCAAAAAAAGATTGACGCGTTGGAAGAATATAATCAGAAAGCGCGGACCCCGGTCACACTCCAAGAATTTCTCACCCACGTCCTTCTGGACAAAGATGATGACAATGGAGAAGACTCGTCGGATGAGTCTGAGGATTATGTGGCAAGCTGTCATGTGATCTCTCACTCGTTAATAAACGGTGAAGAAGCTTTGGATGTAGAAAAACCAGGGGCAAATTCTGAGCCTGAACTTCTAGGACCATCAGACGAAATGATTGATACATTCCTAAACGAAGCCTGTTAGGAAAGCAAAGCCAATCGAGAGCGTGAACTGGGTATATTTGAAAGTGCCAAATGCCGACGATTAGGGAAAAAGGTCGAGACACCCCGACTGGAGCAAAGCATCCCTATCGCCAGCAAAAGCAAGCTTAAAATAAGGAATCAATTCGCTAGGGCCCTGGCAATAGGAATGAAGTTGCCCTCTCTCAAAGGAAATTCCCCTGGCAATATACGTCTTAATGAAGCGGACATACATCCTAACATATGCCTATACCATCAGAGGATTGCATACCCTACCGAAGAGTGCATGGCCTTTAAAAACTGGCGGCAAGGACATGTTGCCCATCGGCGACACGTTCAACGAGTGAAGCGCAAGGCTCGTCGGGAACGGAAAAGCACGACAGATGAGCGCGAAAGAGCTGCTGGCAACTGTCACATAACCGACACCAAGGGATCGCAAGTTATCACCTTTGGAAGCTACTCTGACGAAGAAATCGCCCTCAGCCTTCTCTTCAAGGAATCCACCTTCGGCACAAAACATGCGAAGATTTGCGGCAAAATCTAGCTACGTAATCATACGTTGACCTATGACCGAAACATCGTTAAACTACTCCCAACCCGCGGCATCTTCAGGCTGACGTGGTAAAAAAACGGTACGTCCACAAGCGAGATGGGTACGGATGAAAACCCGAAAGGGCGCCGTGAGTAAAAACAGCAGGACTACCGTCGATGTTTGTGAAAACCCGAAAGGGCGCTGACTCGTAAAAAAAACGGTATGTCCATAAGCAAAATGGACACGGATGAAAACCCGAGAGGGCTCCGTGAGTAAAAACAGCAGGGCTACCGGCGAGTGTTTGTGAAAACCCGAGAGGGCTCCGTGAGTAAAAACAGCAGGGCTACCGGCGAGTGTTTGTGAAAACCCGAAAGGGCGCAACCTCGTTAAAGGATACTTGCAAGGTCTTCTCGACCTTGTGAGGAGAAACCACCCGCGTGAGATCCTTACGACTCACAAAGGAAGCAACGCACTTAAGAATCCCCACGACTCCTAAGGAGAAATTACACTTGCGAAATCCTCACGACTCGTAAGGAGAACCCTCTTATGAGACCCTCACGGCTCATAAGATTCAAAAGTCTTAAGTTACAGGGACTTGAACCTGTTCTTAAGCGCCCCCACCCACAACCTCCAATACTGCCCTACAAGTGCTTCAGTATTGACCCTTGTATACAATCCATGGACGCGAATAAACATTTCCCTAACAAAGTCCTATCCGTGACTAAGGATATGTTTACACGATGAACAGCCCCTGTATGTCCTCTAGACTTATAAGAAGAAAGCACTCTTGTAAGATCCTTACGACTTATAAGAGACCATGCACTTAGGAATCCTCATGACTCCTAAGGAGAAAACGCACCTATGAGATCCTCACGACTTGTAGGGAGAAATACTTTTATGAGACCCTTACGGCTCATGAAGTCAAAAGCCTTAGTCGACAGGATCTTAACCCTGTCTACTAGGCCACCTTTGTTCGATATCGACAGAGGCAAATGATGATTCGCTCCTGGCAATATCCCAGTTGTAGCGATGCTGATGCCAAAATCGGTGTCTAATTCCAAACTTGCAGCGAAAAGCCAACGAGCCACACATGCATACGAAATAGCCGAAATGATGGGACAACTTGCAACGAAATCAGCAAGTAAAAATGTATGCATACAAAAACAGCCGAAATGATTGGGCAACTCGCAATAAAAAGCAGCGAGTAAAAAAAAATAGCCGAAATGATCGGGCACCGCAAAAAATAGCCGAAATGATTGGGCAATCGCGATTTTCGCGATATAAAAAGCTGAAATGATAGAGCATCGCGGAAAGAATAAAAAAAATGATGAAAGAATAAAACTTTTTGACCTACAGGTGAGATCACATCGATCCCTGTATACAATCTAGGGGCACAAACAAAGAGAGAACCATACCTTCCTAACAGGCTCCACCAGAAAACAAAGCCAAATCTCGACGGTTCATAGACAACCTAGAGACAACTTCGATATTTGTCGCAATATTGCAGACACAATGTCAACAAACAAAGCAAAAGAAGATCCCTAGCTTCAAGGTCTTGACGTCAATATCGACAAATTAGAGATCACCAACGGCATTTCTCCTCACTCCAACCAGATGCAGACGCGACGTCAACAACCGACCTTAGAGTCGCAACGAAACGGAGCCATGGCAAAGTCCCTAGTTCCAAATCTCAATGACCACATCTACAGCCTAGAGACCAACAACGGTGTGCCTCCTCATTCCAGCAGGACACAGATGTTACACCATCAAAAGGAGCCACGGCATAGTCCTTAGTTCCAAATCTCGAAGGTTCACAGACAACCTAGAGACCATCTCAGCATTCGTCTCGTTACAGCAGACGAGATGTCAACAACGGCGTTCCTTCACAGTCCAGCAGGATGCAGCCCATCCTGTGCCCAACAATTCCATGCAACGTCAACAAAAGATCTCATGGTCGAAACAAAGCGGAGTGACGGCAAAATCCCAGCTCCCCCTCAGCATTCGTCTCATTACAGCGGATGCGATGTCAACAACGGCGTTCCTTCGCGTTCCATCAAGATGCAGATGCAACGTCAACAAAAGACCTCATGATCGAAACAAAGCGGAGTGACGGCAAAATCCCAGCTCCACCTCAGCATTCGTCTCGTTACAGCAAACGCAATGTCAACAACGACATTCCCTCGCAATCCAGCACGATGCAGATGCAACGTCAGCGAAAGACCCCATGGTCGAAACAAAGCGGAGTGACGGCAAAATCCCAGCTCCACCGCGATATTCATCTCGATACAGCAGACGCAATGCCAACAAACGAAGCAAAGGCCAAATTCCTAGCTTCAGGGTCTTGACAGCAACTCATATAAAACCTGAAAGACCATCGGAGATCATCTCACACCAGCGCGGAGTGGTCACCACCTCGATGTTCGTCTCGATACAGCAGACGAGATGTCACCCCAGCGTTCTTCCTCTAGCAGGGTTCAAACGCGACAATCAAACAACGGAGCCACGACAAAATTCCCAGTTCCAAGCCTCGACGGTTCACCAACAACCTAGAGACAACCGCGACATTCGTCTTGATACAGCAGACGCAGTGCCAGCAAACGAAGCAAAGGCCAAATTCCTAGCTTTAGGATCTTGACGGCAACTCATATAAAACCTGAAAGATTATCGGAGATCATCCCACACCAGCGCGGAGTGGTTATGACTCATCGGGGCTCTCCAAAATGAGCCTAACCTCAAGTAAAAAGCGGCATGGCAAAATTCCTGACGCTTGCACTTCTGACGGTCAAACTGCCTAGGAAAATTGCTTGAAGACATCTTGTCCAGCCCCCGAAGGGATCAGAGACACGACAGTCGTAAGGCTGCTCGAACAGCAAGATTGCTTATCGAGGAATATATCAGCCAACGCGACGGTCGACGGACAAAATCCTAGTACCACAGACCCTAACGGACCTTTGTCGTAAAGAGCAGAGGTTAACTGTGACGTTAGGACATCCTTGCGAGAACTTCTCGATTCGTCTCGACTCGTAAGGCGAAGCCTTAGGCAATGGGGATTAAAAAAAACTGTTTCCTAAGCATTAGGGCCCTGCAAGTCAGTCCAAGATGGACTCTTGCATACTATTCACGGGTCACACTCTCCGAAGTCGAACATCGACTAAGAGGGAAGCAACCACTTACAAGTCCTCTCGACTTGTAAGCAGGAAAAATTCTCTTGTGATATCCTTACGACTCTCAAGAGAAAACACACACTTAGGAGTCCTCATGACTCCTAGGGAGAAAATATACCTACGGGATCCTCTCGACTCGTAGGGAGAAAAGTCTTTATGAGACCCTCACGGCTCATAAAGTTGAAAAGTCTTAGGTGGCAGATCCTAACCCTGTCTCCTAAGCCATCACTGCCCTACAAAGAGGTCAATATGGACTATCTACGGGCCACACTCCCCGAAGTCAAATATCGACAAGAAGGGAAACAATCACTCATGAGTTCTCTCGACTTGTAAGGGAGAAAATTCTCTTGTGAGATCCTTACGACTCTCAAGGGAAAATGCACTTAGGAGTCCTCACGACCCCTAAGGAGAAAATACACCTGCGGGATCCTCCCGACCTGTAGGGAGAAAAAACCTTCTTGAGACCCTTACGGCTCATGAAGATGAAAAAAGTCTTAGGTTACAAAACCCCTAAACTTGTCTCCTAAGCCATCAATTCTATTGCCATGCGTAACTCTGCACTACTTCACCCACGTACATACTTACGTGGGCAAAGTAGTGGGGGGCGATTGTTAGATATAGTGCCCTCAGAGTCAATTATTGGATCACAGGCACGTGATTGCAATGATTGAGGGAGGACCTATGCCGGTAGGACAGTCTTACTCAAGATGATAGTATGCTATCTGGTTTATCTTTATCATCGTGTACTACTTTAGGTGACCTTACAGGTCACTATTACGCGTTGATAGAGCCCCTAGGATTCTTGCTTGACTTCCAGCAGTATGAGGGCGATCATATACGTGGGAGCTGGGGTCTATAAGTAAATCCTTAAAAGGTCCCTAGTCGTGGGAGTTTCGAGACAGGGCATCGATTCTCCAGAGTAGACTAGTGTATACAGTCGAGACCCCGACGATGGGCGGTGGCCGGTCTCACAAGCCACTGGTGTCAGTTGGTTCACCTAAGATGTATACAGGTGCTCATTGGGTTATGAGTACACCGGACAGGATTCGCCGGGAACATGCTAGTTGGTCTTATACCAGACGTCAGATAGCAGTTCCCTGGTAACATGTGTACAGGTTAGTTCATCGACCTGAGAATTGTCATTTGTCTCGTGTGAGTTCCCACTATACTTTGATTACTACCCTACCACGCTCAAAGGAGACGTGCAAACAGGTTTTAGTTGGGTACAGTCCCGAGCCACATAGAGGCAGTGAGCGGATCTTCAGGGGTTCGTCTCTCCCGGTATTGGGGGTGAGGTCGCGCTGTGTCTAGGAGAGCCATTACACGAAGTCCTTGGCCAAGGCAGGAGATTTACTGGTAGGTATTCCAGTAGTATCTCAGGGTGTTCTGGGCTACACTCCGACACGACTTGTACCGCTATTGGGGGTCTGACTTTTACCAACCCTCTAGGCCCGCCATGCGATGCTCATAGACGAACGGACCGGACTGTACGGATATTGTCACTGACAGGCTCAGTAGGATGTCAGGATGAGTTCGCTCATCGACATCCCTTTTGGTCAATACCTGGTAGCCCATTACGTATGGCTAATACCTCTGACGTGCTAGTGGTTAAATCCACAACCAAAGTATTGACGAGTCTTTAGAGTCCCCCACGGACCGTTTTCTCAAGTTTCGGGCGAAACGCTGTAGAGGCCGTATGGAGATATGGCAGGGTTCGATCAGATACGTGCGGTATTGCACGGATCATGATCGGACGGATAATACTAGCGGGCTTTGGTTTAAGCCGGATCCTAGTATTGTAAAGTGTAGATTTTGTCTCTTTGCATTTGTATTCAGTGGGAATACAAATGCGGGCATGTATATGTAGTCGCGGGGTTTTCCTGTAATTTATTACGGGATCAGTTTTCTGAAGTTGCCAGTTTGTATTCCGTTCCGGCCAGTTTTCCTTTGTTCCTTCACGGCCGGACTTTTCTGATGGAGGGGCTAATTTGCATATTTGCAAATTAGCAGTTGTGGAGGGTTTATTTGCATATGAGGGATTATGACGGGTAAAGCATCTTTGCTTTTCTTCTTTCATAATGGCTTGCATTAATGGTGATTAGTTTTGAAAAGATTGGATTAGAAATGGATGTGACTCCTTTTCCTCATTATCATCACTTTTCCTTAGCATCACCCTTGCCTTTTCCTACACTCACCTTCCTCTTGTTTTTCCTCCCTCATATTTTTGGCCGGCCACATTTTGGAAGGTGAGGAATTTCATTTTGTGAAGTGGGAAATTCTTGTTCTCATTTTGAGCTTACACCAAAATTCCTAAGTATATCTCCATTGTTCATTTCCTCCATCTAAACCATGGCAACTTCAACCCCAATGAGACATGGATTCTACACTTCATCTACAGCACCCTTGGGCACGTCGACTCGCCAACTTCGTGCCCGAGTTGCCTCGGTCCAGAGGTGGGAGCCCGTAAAAGAACCCGGCGATGTGGTGCCCGTTCCGACGAGGAGATGAAGACCGGAGGTTCCGCGAGGAGATCGGAGTGGAGGCGAAGACCGAAGGACACGGATCGCTTGGTATAGCTTCTCTACTCATTCTCTAGTTAGCTAGCATTAGGTTAATGGCCCGATCCGGGATTTTAGTGCGCGGTGGTGCCGGTTTACAAGTTTCGTAAAATTTTCGTTTCCGCATTCCGGCGTCGGATTGACGGCCGGGGCGCCGCCGTGCACTTACAGCATTTGTTCCCGCCAAAAAATTTCTGCGCAAAGAGCCTAAGGTATCAAATGGCAGCGATACGCTTAAGAAAATGCGAACCAGTATTTTCCGGGCTGTATTTTGACAAACTCCCGAATGAGAAACAGCTAAATTCTGATGGAATCGAAAGCGTCTCAAAAAATCCTTCGATTTGATATATTATAGACCTCATAATTCATCCGGGATCAAAAGTTATGAGGCATCACGTGCCCACACGTGACCATTTACAGACAAAGCATGTAGGCACTTAATAAAATAAATAATTAAAAGGGGTCACGTGACCACACGTGATGGGCCTTTAAACCCACTGAAAGGAATTAAAAAAATATTATAAAACAGCAAGGAATACCCCAATGGGGCATCACGTGCCCACACGTGACCAAAGGTCACGTGCAGACACGTGATGAGTTCCTAAGCTCTCTGAATTAATAGAATTAAATTCTAATTAAATAATTAATCGGTGGGGTCACTTGCTAACACGTGATGGGCTCTTAAACCCTCCAAAATAATAAGAATTAAATTCTAAACAATGGGGTCACGTGCCAACACGTGATAGGCCTCTAAACTCATTAAATAGAGTTAAAAAGTATAATAAAACAACAGGAAAAATCCCAATGGGGCATCACGTGCCCACACGTGACCAAAGGTCACGTGCTGACACGTGATAATTCCTGAGTTCTTTGAAACAACAGAATTAAATTCTGGTTAAATGTTTTATCGAGGGGGTCACGTGTCAACACGTGATGGGATCCTAAAATCTCTGAAATAATAGAATTAAATTGTAATTAAGGGAAATCAAAAACCCTAACTGGAAAAATATTTCTTTAAATCTTTCCAAACAAAAAAGATGGTGCACTAAAAAATGGAGCACCGTTGGATTAAAAATCCAATGGTGATTAAAAATCACCAATTTATGGAAAGATTTTAGACAAGGAAAGATTTCCCTGAAAATCTCACCAGAAAAAACAAACAGAATATCTTTGGATTTAAAATCCAACGGTGAATAAAATTCACTTAATGATCTAAAGGCTCATACCAATTATGAAAACAAACAAAATCTTTCAATGAAAGATTTGCTAAACAAATTGATTCTTTTCCTTCTCCTATAAATAGGAGCTAAGGGGAAGAATTAAGGAAGAGAGAAAGTTTTTAGAGATAAAGTTTTGGAATCTTGAAATTTCAGAGAGAAAAGAAAGGAGAATATATTTCTCAACAAAGAAAAACCCTAGGTGAGGAAAGAAAGGGGATCAAAACTTCAAACAGAGAATTTAATTCTCAAATCTAAGAGTTTAACTCTTCTGCACAAAAGAACTTAGTTCTTCCTCTGATTGAAGATCTGCAAAGAGCACATCTCCCCATAAGTTGAGAATTTAATTCTCATCGGGTTGAGATCCTGCCATGCAGATCCGAAACTTAGAGGGGGAATTGAGTTTAGAGAATTTAATTCTCCCAAAACAAAACTAGGGTTTAACCCTATATGATAATTTAATTCTCCCAAAGTTATAGGAATTTAATTCCTCCAAGATAAAAACTAGGGTTCAACCCTATATGAGAATTCAATTCTCCAAAAACTACGGGAATTTAATTCCTTCAAGATGGACAGAACTAGGGTTTAAACCTAATCGAGAATGTAATTCCCTCAGATTCACAGGAATTTAATTCCTCTTAAAAAATGAAGTTAGGGTTTCACCCTATACAAGATTTTAATTCTTTTATATATATGGGAATTTAATTCCTCTAAAAGAAAATTAGGGTTTAACACTATATAAGAATTTAATTCTTTCATAATAGGAATTTAATTCCTCCAAAATCA
The DNA here is from genome assembly GCA_030015575.1 of Agapanthus africanus. Classification (NCBI taxonomy): domain Eukaryota; kingdom Viridiplantae; phylum Streptophyta; class Magnoliopsida; order Asparagales; family Amaryllidaceae; genus Agapanthus; species Agapanthus africanus. The sequence goes on from CM057347.1 coordinate 401,830,746, forward strand.
TGATTAGGGTTTAACCCTACAGAGAATTTAATTCTTAAAGATAAAGAGATCTTCACGCATGCAAAAGATTAAGGTCACGTGTCCCCACGAGATCCCCAAAAATGAGAAGGAAAAAGTTCTGAGGCAATGCCTCACGTGCTCCCACGTGACTTACAAAACACAAAAAGAAAAAGCGAAGGAAAACAAAGCTTTGGGCGCTCTCACGTGTTACCACGTGACCCCTTGGCAAACGCTTTAACAGTCAGCGCATAAATCCCCATCACGTGTCAACACGTGATGCTCAAAATAAAAATATAAAAAGTGTTTAACACTTAATTGTAGAACGAAGAAAAGGAATCTGGTCCCACCTTTGGGCGCCCTCACGTGTCCACACGTGACCCCTTTTTGTTTAGTGTTTAACACTAATTCGAGAGCTTTATTCCCAGTGTTTAACACTGATTATCTTTTAGTGTTTAACACTAATTTGAAAACCTTATTTCTAGTGTTTAACATTGTTATTTTCTAGTGTTTAACACTAATTTGGGATTCTATATTTCCAGTGTTTAACACTGCGGGTCTTTTAGTGTTTAACACTAATTTAAGAGTTATGTCTCCAATGTTTAAAACTGTTTTTAGCCAAATTGGCTAATTTTCTAGAGGCAAAAGTCCCTCCTCCAAATGAATCTCAAAATTGAGGAAATCAAAGATAAAAATGTTACCCAAGCCCTCAAACTCTTGTTTAGCATTGCTAAGTGATGAGGGGCTGGACCCAGATAAATGTCTAATGGTCCAATAAAGGGCCAACACTTCAAATCTAATTGGACTTAGCCCAAGTTGGCCATAAGTCCTCAATTCAGACTCAACTGAGCCAATGTGCTCATAATATAATTAATTGATCTTAATTCCAAATTGGACTACAGATCACTTAATCCACCCTGGTTCAAGGATACATCTCTTAACTCCTCTGATGTTTGTCGTTGTAATCCTTCAACGTCTTCAGAGAGGTGACGGGTCCCGATAACCAATCATTCCATGGACTGTGGGGTCCTTAAACTCATGGACTATGATGTCCTTAACCTTGACTGTGAGGTCTTTAAACTCATGGACTATGATGTCCTTATTCTTGACTGTGAGGTCTTTAAACTCATGGACTATGATGTCCTTAATCTCGACCGTGATGTCTTAAAACTAACATTGGACTGTAGGGTCCTTAAATCCATGGACTATGATGTCCTTAACCTTGACTGTGAGGTCTTTAAACTCATGGACTATGATGTTCTTAACCTCGACCGTGATGTCTTAAAACTAACATTGGACTGTGGGGTCCTTAAATCCACGGACTATGATGTCCTTAACCTTGACTGTAAGGTCTTTAAACTCACGGACTATGATGTCCTTAACCTTGACTGTGATGTCTTTAAACTAACATCGGACCACTGTGTCCTTAAACTGGTAATGGACCACCATGTCCTTAAACTGGTAATCGACCGAAATGTCCGTAAACTAAACAATAGAGTCTAAATGCTCTTTTGTTGGATCTAAATGATCCTGTTAAGTTGATCTTAGTCTAAAATTAGACTAACGTATCCTTAACAAACGTTTAAGTTGATCTTAGTCTTAAATGAGACTAACGTATTCTTAAACCCAAACCCCCCAAACCCAAATCTAAGAAAGATATGGATTTGGACTAGTCTACGCCCTACGGGCGACAACATAAATTAGTCTCTGTATACAATCCAAGGGCAACCACAAACAAAACAAACACCCATGACACGAAGTGACCATCTGGAGAAGGAGAAAGTTGTTACCGCGGTGCGGTAGCATAATTAACTGCAGGGGCTTGCGCCTGCAGGGAGGATCGTCCCCACAATCAAAAACCCCTCAAACGAGGGGGAATCTGACGAAGTCAGCTACATCGGCCGCATCCGTTTAAACCTTCGATACACGGTGCCATAAATCAACTTGGTATCTTCGGAGAGGTGGACGGATAGCACCAATTAGCATCTGCCCCGAATTTCAGGCAAGACGTACATCGCGTCTCCGCCCCGTATTTCGGAGGGGAACATACACAACATCAGTGTATGAAGTATTTCAAAGATGGTCTCGAGTATACCGTGACGGGGGAACTAAACCCATTCTCCGTAAATGAAGTTCGAAAGTATGAAGATGCAAAGTATTTCCTATCAGACTTTGAAGACACAGAAAGATGCCATAAACCTGAGAATAAGCAAAAAGCTATCACCACTATTCCAGTCTTCGGGAGCGATACCGAGGAGGAAGAAGAGATAGTCTATTCGGGACCACCCCAATGCAACAGGCCGGGACCATCTACCCCTATTCTGGTCTTTGGTAGTGACTCTGAAGACGAAGTCAATGCAGTGTTCTCGGTCCGTCCATCAATGCAGACCCTCACTGGAGATGATCAGAGTTTGCAAATCATCATGGTTCCGCGGCAGCACTATAGAGAGCTTGATGCGCTTGAGACATATAGTGTGCAAGAGCCGCAGACATTCTACGTCCCTCCGAGGCGAAGAGGTGAAAAGGCGGTCCTATTCTATTGATCCATGGAAACCAAAGTCAAGAGAGAAGTCTGGCATGGTTCCGAACCTGCGCTTGACAGGCTCTAACCCATCCGTATGCCCAGACACTACACCGAGGGATTGAAAAGGTTATTAAGATGCCAAGGCGTACCTTTCAAACAGACTCCTCGACAAGCTCAGTTCTACAACAGGATTTGAAACATCTCTGAAACTCAGCGAAAATTGCCTAACGGAAAAATGGAAACGATCAGGCTTGGATATGTGCAGTCCAAGAAACGGGAGCAATTCCATGACTGACATGTTATAAATGACCTCGATGAAGAAGTGGATGCTCTTTTAAAAGATGCTGACGTTGAACCTGAACGAGGTCCTGCCATAAAAACACCGAGTCGGTTGTTTGAAGAACAGATGGACAAGATAAAAAGGGAAGTGAGTCAAAAGGTTCGGAATGACCACAGCTGTGAAACGGCCATTTACGAGAAAGCCAAGATGCAACGCCTCCTTCAGCAGGCTACGGAGGATGACAATGTTGTTCCCCTCCGAAGACGGAGACGCGACCGCGCAGGTTCGTCTTGCCTGAAATTCAGGGGCAGATGCTAATTGGTGCTATCTGATTTGTAAAGAATTTCTTGTTTGTGTTGTTGGAAAATTATGTAAAGAAATCACAACCAAAAATTATTTGACCGCAATCAATAACGGTGTCGGTTGTAGCGCGTTAGTAAGTGCGGATCGTCCTCTGGGAAAGTGTAATCGTTCGTGTTTCGAATTAGATGAATTGAAACTTTAAAGAAAAGAAATGAAAACAATTCATGATTTGTAGTTGAAGTTCAAGAATTAGAAAATCTAGATCTAATAACAAGAAAAGATAAAATCAAGAATTGAGATGTTTATGATATTTCCAACCAAATATCAAGAATCGAAGTGAGGCTCGTAGGAATCGATCGGATCTATAGATGTGATGTAATCTTACAATTACGTATTCTTATCTTTCGATGAATTGATACTAGATCGATGATGATCGATCGAGAATTAGGGATTTCTTATGAAACTAGGGTTTCATCTTATCCCTTGTTCTTTCGTCGATTTCATTCACATTCTAGCCTCTAGTAAATTCAAGAAACGATCGTAGATCCCTAATTTCGAGCGATCACAATCAAGAAAGCATCGCAACGAAACTAGGTCATCGATTCTTAAACTTGCTAGGGTTTACAAAACTCGTAGGACTTAAAAATCGTATTAAGATTTGTTACATCATCATTCTACAATCGTCTCGATTCCTCCACGAACGGAGTTTTACTCAAACATCACAACAAGAACTACAATTACAAATTAAGATCTAATCATGATGCAAGAATTACAAGAAAGCAAGATTAAAGAATTTCACATTTTATTTATATCAACAATTTCATTACAATCGCTCAAGAACTACAAGAGGAAGAACTCGATCGTTGATTTGGCTTCGCTCGTCTCCGTGAGTCGCGGATCGGGTTGGATCACTTGCCCGATTGAAGATCGGCTCGGCTCCTAAAAGGTTGAAGGGCTTCTTGCTTGATTGGTACTCAAGATCTTGAATTTGGAGTGGAATTAGGGTTAGGGTTTCGCACAAGTCTTGTCACTAGACTTGTGGAAGAAGATGATGTAAGAGGGAATAGAATGATCTATTGATTAAATGAACCTAATTGAATGAATCCCTTTACAAGTGAGCCTAGGGTCCTATTTATAGGTCTCCCAAACCCTAAGCCTTGAGTTTAAAATAGAAGTTCCCTCCAAAAGTTTGTTGAAAGACTTCTAGAAGTAGTTAGTTAGGCTTAGCTTAGGGTTTAAGCTAGGGTTTAGGGAGAACTTTCTAGAATACAAGGCTAGTTTAGTGTAGGAACAAGGGTTTGCTGATCTGGCAGAAGCTTCTGAGGCTTTCTGGAAATTGTTGTGTCATTCTGAGCTGTACACACTGAGGTAGGAGTTGTGCACCAAAAATGGGGATCTGAAGTGGTAGAAGCGCCGCGGAACCGCGGCCTAAGCCGGCTTGCGCCGCGGTTCCGCGGCCAAGTTGTGGCTTCATGGCTTCAAACTTCTTGTGTTGTCTTCTTATGTATTTTGATGTATTTTCTGACATGTTAAATTCCTGAATCCCCTTTAGATCATTCCCAGATTCCAAATTCTTGAGTTGGCGTATCTTTTAGCGGTGTAGATTTGAGCAAGCTTCTGATTTTCCTGCACAGACTTCGAAACACGGGTTGCGATATATAGAAATGATGCCATGTTATGAAATACAGTCAATTTCCCTAGAAATGCCGGTTTTAAGGTCTAACACATGTAATCTGATATTTTGCGACAGATTTTCTAATATGTGAAATATGAATGCCGAACACTTCTATATGAATGCGAATGATAGGGAAATTGCCGGTTAAAAGATGCAATATTTTCGACTAATCAAATTCCCCCAAACTTAATTTCGATCGTCTCGAGCGAACTTTTTATTAAAAAGAGAAGGAGAAAATAAAGAAAGAGAAAAACTAACTAGCACACTTTCATAGGCAACACGATTGCACTGAGCACGTGCAACAAGCCTTTAAACCTTTAGGTGTCCCTAGTAGGAGGAGTGTTGTCTCCTGAGGGTTTTCAGCGGATTGCACCCACAAAATCCAATAATAAAAGAAAGATCATGAATATTACATTTAAAGACAAGAATCATAAAAGAAAAAGCTTTGAAAATTAGGGTTTCCAACTAAGCTGGCTTTTCGGTTGTCATGAGCCCTATCTTAATGGTCATGAAAAAATGTCGGAAATCACGTCCTCCCTCAATAAAACATCGTCTTATTCTTCATTCCTATCTTTCTTCCAAAACATCGATCATATCACCCTGCGTGTGTGTAAAGACATCCCTACACCCGGAGAATTCAATTCAAGCTATCATACTCTTGCCCATCAGCCTCAGTACTTTTTAATTAATGAATATTTAGATGAGATTGCTCACACACTTTCATGCGACCGTTAATACTTCTTGAGGTACTAACCGACCGGTTACTCATGTGCTTGCTTACTTGGTGTATTTTCCTCGTCTTGCACCACCTCAGGCATAGCAGTGACTCCCAGACCAGTTAGCCTTAGGGCATTAGGTGAAGAGGCACCCTCGCTATACATTTTTATTGCCCTTGGTGATAACAAAGACCAGTGTCCATTTTTCTCACCACTTTATATATTTTTCATTCACTTTTTTTTTTATATTTCCTTCATACTTTTGGCTTTAAGACAAGAGCATTTCAAGGTATCCTCTACTATCCCAGGCTTTAAGACGTGTGTAAGTGCGAATAGCAGGGTATCAACGTTCAAAATGTTTGGCTTCCAGAATAAAAACTATTTTTCAGACTTATCTTTATCCTCAGATTAGTGACGTCCTTCATCTTACTAACCCTTGGGACAACGGCTCATAACTACTTATTACTAGTTCGTATAAGAAAACTTCTAATTTTCTTAGTTTTCTTAAATTTTTCTAATCTCATGGATGTAATTGTTCATTATCTAAACTTTTATTATCTTATTTATGTACAAAAAAGGTTTAAATATTAAAATATTTTTATATTTGAAAAATTTTAAATTTTTGTGGGATTTGAAATTTTTTTAAATTTTTATAGATTTTTTAAAAGAAATGTTTTGTGCTTATGCAGATGATATGCAAATGATGCAAAAATAAGCACAAACCTCCCCCAAACTTGATTTTAACAGTGTCCTCACTGTTGCCAATCGCTATACCTACAAAAACTGTAAGTCTGGAGGGAATTATTAGTGGGGGCAAAATATATAAGTGAAGAACTCCCCCCAAACTTATTCTTTTCACTCACCTCCATCCAAAAGATGGTGCAATGATATGCATGATATGAAGGTGAGACGGAGGAATTTTAATCCAAATAAACTGGCTCTTGTAAGAACAAGAGCTCCTCCGTGGGGTCAGTGGAAAAATACGGCTTTAGTCTATGTCCATTCACTTTGAAAAATGTGCCGTTTTTAACATTTTCTACTTCTACTGCCCCGTGCGGGTATACAGACCGCACAATAAAAGGTCCCTTCCACCGAGATCGAAGCTTACCCGCGTGAAGGTGTAATCGTGAATCATAAAGAAGGACTTGTTGACCAGGTGAAAATGTTTTCCTCAAAATGTTTTTATCGTGAAAAAACCTTAGTCCTATTCTTTATGATTATAGCGTTATCATAAGCTTCATCGCGGAGTTCGCTTAGCTCATTTAGTTGCAGCTTCCGAAAGTTGCAGGCTTGGTTTAGATCAAAGTCTATTTCTTTTATAGCCCACAATGCTTTATGCTCTATCTCGACGGGTAAGTGACATGCTTTCCCAAACACTATCCTATATGGAGACATCCCTAGGTCGGTTTTATATGCAGTTCTGAATGCCCAAAGAGCATCCGTCAATTTGGTCGACCAGTCTTTTCTATTCTTAGCAATAGTCTTCTCCAGGATAAGTTTGATCTGTCTGTTTGAGATTTCAGCCTGCCCGCTCGTTTGGGGATGATAGGGTGTAGAAAGTCGGTGGTTGATTGCGTATTTCCGCATCAGAGTCTCGAAAGACCTGTTGCAGAAATGTGTCCCATTATCGCTAATAATAGCGCGTGGGTGTCCAAATCGCGAAAAAATATTCTCTTTCAAGAACTTAATGACAACTTTCCTGTCATTAGTGCGACATGGAATGGTTTCAACCCACTTTGAGACATAATCAACCGCCAGCAGTATGTACAAATTCCCAAAAGAGTTGGGAAAGAGACCCATAAAATCAATGCCCCAAACATCGAATATTTCAACAACCAGAATGGGTTGCTGAGGCATTTCATTCCTCTGGGAGATTCTACCCGTGTACTGACACTGTGTACAGGTTTTGCAATGCTCAAATGCGTCCTTGAATAAGGTCGGCCAATAAAATCCACATTGCAAAACCTTTTCCGCCGTCTTTTTAGGACCGAAGTGACCCCCACAGGCCTGATCATGACAAAAAGAAAGAACACTCTTGAACTCTTCTTTTGGTACACACCGGCGAATGATCTGATCAGGACAATATTTAAACAAATATGGATCATCCCAGTAAAAGTGTTTTACTTGGGATAGAAAACGGTATTTGTCCTGTTTTGACCAATCGCTCGGTATAAGTCCCATGACAAGATAGTTCACAATATCCCTGAACCATGGTTCAGCGGATATGTTCAAGAGTTGTTCATCAGGGAACGAATCATTGATCGGCAGGGTCACAGAGGAAGAAGAGATGCGTGAAAGATGGTCGGCTACAACGTTTTCACATCCTTTCTTATCTTTGATAACAAGATCAAATTCTTGTAACAGAAGGATCCAACGTATTAGTCGACCTTTTGCATCTTTCTTCGCCAAAAGATGTTTTAAGGCGGAATGATCAGTGTACACAACTATAGGAGAGCCAATTAAGTAAGGCCTGAATTTTTCTAATGCAAATACAACCGCTAAAAGTTCTTTCTCGGTGGTTGTATAATTGATTTGTGTATTATTCAGGGTCTTACTCGCATAGTAAATCACGTGTGGAATCTTTTCAATGTGCTGTCCTAAGACTGTACCTACTGCAAAGTCGGATGCGTCACATATCAGCTCAAAGGGGTAGTCCCAATTTGGAGACGATAGAACGGGGGCTGAAGTGAGTGAGTGTTTAAGTGAGTCCAAAGCTGTCTCACAGTCCGAGTCAAAGTGGAAGGTCGTATCCTTGGCCAGGAGAAGAGTTAAAGGTCTAGCAATTTTGCTAAAGTCCTTAATGAATCTCCTATAAAAGCCCGCGTGGCCAAAGAAAGATCGAATATCTTTGACGCTTTTGGGATGAGGTAGGTTTTGAATGACATCTATCTTAGCTCTGTCAACCTCAATGCCTTTCTGTGAAATAACATGTCCAAGTACTATTCCTTCTTGGACCATGAAATGGCATTTTTCCCAGTTCAAAGTTAAGTTCTTCTCTTTGCAACGAGTAAGAACTGCGTCAAGATTCGATAGGCAATCAAAAAAAGAGTCTCCAAAAATCGAGAAATCGTCCATAAAGATCTCCAGAAAATTCTCTACCATATCAGAGAATATCCCCATCATACACCGCTGAAAGGCAGCGGGAGCATTGCATAACCCAAAGGGCATGCGACTGTAAGCAAAGGTACCAAAAGGACAAGTAAAAGTGGTTTTATCTTGATCCTTTTTGGCGATGGGGACCTGATTATAGCCTGAGTATCCGTCCATAAAGCAATAATACTCTCGTCCCGCTAAGCGTTCCGGCATTTGATCAATGAAGGGTAGAGGAAAGTGGTCTTTCCTCGTGGCAGCATTGAGTTTTCTATAATCAATACATACACGCCACCCAGTTTGGGCGCGTGTCTGAATCAACTCATTTGCCTCATTGGTTATAACAGTGATGCCGGATTTCTTAGGGACGACATGTATAGGACTCACCCATTGGCTATCGGAGATGGGGTATATAATACCATTATCTACGCATTTGACGATCTCTTTCATCACCGCTTCCTTTATGACGGGATTTAACCGTCTCTGTGGTTCTCGGGTTGGTCTGGCATCATCCATCATATGTATATGATGTTCAACAATCAGGGGACTAATCCCTTTGATGTCCGCCATACTCCAACCGAACGCCTCTTTGTTAGATCTCAATACCGATAAAAGTGCATTCTCTTGCTCTGATGCTAGAGAAGCGGATATGATAACCGGTAAAGACTCATTCTCACCAAGATATGCATATTTAAGGTGAGAAGGTAAAATTTTGAGATCTAAAGTGGGCAGAGAAATAATAGAAGGTGGGATCATCGAATGATTTTTGGAGTTACAAAGAAGCTCAGAGCCTGTGAAAGATACAGACTCGGGTGGAGTAAAGTCAGGAGTGCAGAACTCAAGTGTAGGAAAAGTGTCCTCACTAAGATCATGTGTAAGATCAAGCAGAGATGTGGTAATGTCGTCGAGATCTAGAAAGCAAAGATCCTCAGCTCCACAACTATCAGGAGCGATCTCGTGGACAGAGCACACATCTAGAATATGAGCAGAGGGTTCTGATGGCTGACTTCCAACTTTGTAGATGTTTAGTTCAATGGTCATATTTCCAAATGATAAGTTCATTGAACCATTTCTACAGTTTATAACAGCATTGGAAGTGGCAAGGAAAGGACGACCCAGAATCACCGGAATTTGGCCCCGGGGGTTTGCTACAGGCTGTGTATCGAGTACAATGAAGTCTACAGGGAAAACAAATTCCCCGACCTTTATCAACACATCCTCTAGTTCACCCCTTGGTTTGGTGATTGAACGGTCTGCCATTTGGAGAGTGCAGTGAGCAGGTTTCAACTCTCCAATCCCTAATTGCTCATATACAGAATATGGAAGTAGGTTAACACTTGCGCCAAGGTCTAAAAGAGCACGATTTATGTTTTTACCCCCAATAGAAATCGATATCGTAGGACATCCTGGGTCCTTACGTTTCTTTGGTAGCTGGGGAATAAAAGCAGTGCTGATATTATTAGACATGAAGACCTTGTTCGGCACTTGAGTCTTCCTCTTCCTAGTGCACAAGTCCTTAAGAATTTTCGCATAAGCGGGGACTTGCTGAATCGCATCTAGGAGAGGGATATTGATGTTAACATGTTTGAACATTTCCATAATTTTCTCCATATGAGAACTCGTTCTATTACCCCTTAACCGATTCGGGTAAGGGGCTTTCGCAATGAGCGTCGGGTCCATCATAGGAGAAGGAAGAGGGGGTAGAAGAGATCCCAAAAGAGGTGTGGGGACCGTCTGTGGAGAACTAGAAGGGCTATACTGAGGTGTCGAGCCTAGTGGGAAATGGAGAATAGGCTCGCGAGAAGGTAGTATGGTAGAAGAACAAGGATCAGAAGGAGAAATGTGTGTGTGTGGAAAGGTCTCAGCCGGGGTGTTGATATGATTTTCAGTATCATCAACTTCTTCCCCAACATGATTGTTCAGCACTCTTCCCGATCTCAACGTTGTGACGGCATTTACATTGTAATGCCCAAGATTCTGTAGGGGTTGAGAGGGAAGTTTCCCTTTTTCTCTCGCACTCATTTCGGCTTTAAGTCGTGCGATTTCAGCTTCCATCGTTCTGATACTCTCAGCTTGGGACGCTGAGTTTTTCTTTATCTCACCGACGGAAGATCTAACCTCAGCCGAAACCTCTATGAAATTTGACAAAAGTGATTTCATGGTTTGAGTGAATTGAGAGAACTCGTCAGAACAGGTCATAGGATTAGACTGTGCAGGAGTGTTGACCTGATTTTGGAAGTTTTGTGACCGGTAGGGGTGCTGAGTGAGTTGAAGGGGTTGCTGTGGTGGAGGAAGAGCCCTTTGAAATTGATTCGTGTTTGGAACCGTGTTTTGAGATTGGTTTTGGTTCCAAGCAAAATTCGGGTGATTCCTCCAATCCTGATTGTATGTGGACGAATATGGATCGTTTCGAGGTCTTTGAAATGCGGCATTTGAATGCTCGTGACCTTGAAACGCAGAGTTTAATGGACATTCTTCAGTTAAATGAGACGGATCAGAACAGTACCCACAAACAGTTTTGGGGAACGACACTGGGATTAGGGAGGCTACTGCAAATTTGTGTTCCATAGCGTCGAGCTTCTTTTGCATTGCTGCCATCTCAGCTCGAACACCTATGGACACATCTATTTGGTGTATGCCACCCCTATTCAATGGTTGGGTTCCACTCTCCCACTGTAGTGATTTTTCAGCGAACTCTTCTAAATACTTCCAAGCTTCCCCATCATCTTTGGTCATAAAAGTACCTTGACACATGTTTTCAAGGCTTGGTTTAGTGTTTGGGTTAATGTCCTCATAAATGATTCGGCAAAGCTCCCATCTCGGGATGCCGTGATGAGGACACTGAACCAATAGATCCTTAAAACGTTCAAAGCATTTTGAAAATGGTTCAGTAGGGAGCTGGGCAAATTGATTCAGTTCGCTACGGATTCGAGCTGTCTTTTGTATTGGGTAAAATTTCTTAAGGAATGCAGCGACAAATTCTTCCCAATTCGTAATAGAGTGTGCGGTAGTGTTATATAGCCACTTCTCGGCTATATTGCACAAAGTAAATGGAAGAAGTCGTAGACGCATAGCATCCACTGAAAGTTGTGACGTACCCATCATTGCGCATACGTTTTCAAATTTGGTAATGAAAACGTAAGCGTCCTCAGTCTCGAGTCCGTGGAATTTGGGTAAAAGATTGATATACTGGGGCTTAATCTCAAAGTTATCCCCGTTGGCTGGTGGTGTGGATAAGCAGGTCGAAAGAGGACCTCGAGTAGGGTAGCACCTCTCCTGGAGAGAGATGCGGGGTAGATTCTGCGCACCAACGGACGGCGGCAAATTAGGGTTAAAGAAGTTTGATGGATTCGGATCCATCGAAGTGGGTGTGGTAGTGGGTAAAGAAAAGGTAAATGGAGAAATATCGATTTCGGAGTCGATAAAGGGTACGCGGACTAAACGGGCACTAGAATCCCGTGTCCAGCCTATCTTGCACTAAAATGGGTTAGTACAAGTGGCAGTGTTGACTTATAATTAGGGGTATGAATGAATGCGGTGTTTGCTTTAAAAAAGGGACGGATTTTTGAAAAAAATGATGCGACACAACAAATGCAACAACAAAAACCCTAGAATCTAGTGGTCACCTAGGTCCGGCTCTAGACCGCTCCTAACTGCCAAAAGACAAGTCGCAGGATAGAATCCTCCACTGCCTCCTTGTCCTCCTGTGGCCAGGTAAGTGCCAGGTAAGTGGGAAGGTACTCCACTACGTAAGTAGTGGGCCTAATTAATAACCACTAGCCTTCGACACACTTGCCTAGGCACCACAAGAAAACGCGGATAAGCAATGAATTACCCACGGCCTTCTTCTGTCTTAAGTGAGCGCGACGGTCTTTAGAGTCATCTCTAGATATTTTTTAGTTAATGTGGGTCAATGAGGATGCAAGTTTTGCGATTTTTAGGGCCTAGGAAGGGTAATGAAATCCCCACCTAATTTGGATTTGGTCGTGCCCCTTAATATCCGTATTTAGAATGCAAACAACCAAGAAACAAAATCACGCACAAATTTACTTTTGCAATTTGCAAGCTGCGATTATTTGCAAAGAATCCTGCAGAAAATTATTAGTTGGAGCTAAAAAGAGGAGAGAGGAGAAGGTAAGAAGTTACCTGAAGCAAAAATTTTACAGAGATCACCCAAGATTGCCGCGGTTCCGCCGCATATGCCTCTTAATGCCGCGCTTCCGCGGTCTAACAATGAGATCACTGCACAAATTTTCACCAGAAATCTACTGTGGACTCCCTCTGCTCTCTGGTATATCCAAAAAAAAAAAAATTAATTTCCAGCAAGCTCCAGATCTCCTTGCAATGAACCACAACAAATCGTTTAGGGTTTGCACGAATTTTGATCTCAAAAATAACAATGGAATAAATCTTTCAATTCAACTTTAATATGAAACGAATTAGCGCGCGATCCCCGGCAACGGCGCCAATTGATTTTATGATTTTTTGGTTTTTGTTTATCAAATGATCCCCGGCAACGGCGCCATTTGATTGAAACGATTTCGGATTGTGTTGTTGGAAAATTATGTAAAGAAATCACAACCAAAAATTATTTGACTGCAATCAATAATGGTGTCGGTTGTAGCGCGTTAGTAAGTGTGGATCGTCCTCTGGGAAAGTGTAATCGTTCGTGTTTCGAATTAGATGAATTAAAACTTTAAAGAAAAGAAACGAAAACAATTCATGGTTTGTAGTTGAAGTTCAAGAATTAGAAAATCTAGATCTAATAACAAGAAAAGATAAAATCAAGAATTGAGATGTTTATGATATTTCCAACCAAATATCAAGAATCGAAGTGAGGCTCGTAGGAATCGATCGGATCTATAGATGTGATGTAATCTTACAATTACGTATTCTTATCCTTCGATGAATTGATACTAGATCGATGATGATCGATCGAGAATTAGGGATTTCTTATGAAACTAGGGTTTCATCTTATCTCTTGTTCTTTCGTCGATTTCATTCACATTCTAGCCTCTAGTAAATTCAAGAAACGATCGTAGATCCCTAATTTCGAGCGATCACAATCAAGAAAGCATCGCAACGAAACTAGGTCATCGATTCTTGAACTTGTTAGGGTTTACAAAACTCGTAGGACTTAAAAATCGTATTAAGATTTGTTACATCATCATTCTACAATCGTCTCGATTCCTCCACGAGCGGAGTTTTACTCAAACATCATAACAAGAACTACAATTACAAATTAAGATCTAATCATGATGCAAGAATTACAAGAAAGCAAGATTAAAGAATTTCACATTTTATTTATCTCAACAATTTCATTACAATCGCTCAAGAACTACAAGAGGAAGAACTCGATCGTTGATTTGGCTTCGCTCGTCTCCGTGAGTCGCGGATCGGCTTGGATCACTTGCCCGATTGAAGATCGGCTCAGCTCCTAAAAGGTTGAAGGGCTTCTTGCTTGATTGGTACTCAAGATCTTGAATTTGGAGTGGAATTAGGGTTAGGATTTCGCACAAGTCTTATCACTAGACTTGTGGAAGAAGATGATGTAAGAGGGAATAAAATGATCTATTGATTAAATGAACCTAATTGAATGAATCCATTTACAAGTGAGCCTAAGGTCCTATTTATAGATCTCCCAAACCCTAAGCCTTGAGTTTAAAATAGAAGTTCCCTCCAAAAGTTTGTTGAAAGACTTCTAGAAGTAGTTAGTTAGGCTTAGCTTAGGGTTTAAGCTAGGGTTTAGGGGGAACTTTCTAGAATACAAGGCTAGTTTAGTGTAGGAACAAGGGTTTGCTGATCTGGCAGAAGCTTCTGGGGCTTTCTGGAAATTGTTGTGTCATTCTGAGCTGTACACACTGAGGTAGGAGTTGTGCACCAAAAATGGGGATCTGAAGTGGTAGAAGCGCTGCAGAACCGCGGCCTAAGCCAGCTTGCGCCGCGGTTCCGCGGCCAAGTTGTGGCTTCATGGCTTCAAACTTCTTGTGTTGTCTTCTTATGTATTTTGATGTATTTTCTGACATGTTAAATTCCTGAATCCCCTTTAGATCATTCCCAGATTCCAAATCCTTGAGTTGGCGTATTTTTTAGCGGTGTAGATTTGAGCAAGCTTCTGATTTTCCTGCACAGACTTCGAAACACGGGTTGCGATATATAGAATGATGCCATGTTATGAAATGCAGTCAATTTCCCTAGAAATGCCGGTTTTAAGGTCTAACACATGTAATCTGATATTTTGCGACAGATTTGCTAATATGTGAAATATGAATGCCGAACACTTCTATATGAATGCGAATGATAGGGAAATTGCCGGTTAAAAGATGCAATATTTTCGACTAATCACTATCCGTCCACCTCTCTGAAGATGCCAAGTTTATTTATGACACCATATATCGAAGATTTAAACGGATGCGACCGATGTAGCATACTTCATTAGATTCTCCCTCGTTGATGAGGGGTTTTTGATAGTGGGGAAGCTCTTCCCTGCAAGCGCAAGCCCCTGCAGTTAATTACGCTACCGCATCACGGTAACAAGTTTCTCCTTCTCCATATGGTCACTTCGCGTCGTGGGTGTTTGTTTTGTGTTTGGTTGCCCGTGGATTGTATACGGAGACTAATTTATATTATCGCCCGTAGGGAGTGGATTAGTCCAAATCCGTATTCTCTTAGATTTGGGTTTGGGGTTGGGTTTAAGGATACGTTAGTCTCATTTGAGACTAAAATCAACATAAACGTTTGTTAAGGATACGTTAGTCTAATTTCAGACTAAGATCAACTTAACCGTTTGTTAAGGACACGTTAGTCTAATTTTAGACTAAGATCAACTTAACGGGATCATTTAGATCCAACAAAAGAGCATTTGGGCTCTATTGTTCTAGTTTAGGGACTTTGCAGTCAATTAGTTTAAGGACATTACGGTCCATTGTTAGTTTATAGACATCGCGGTCGAGATTAAGGACATCATAGTCCGTGAGTTTAAAGACCCCACAATCAAATGTTAATTTAAAGACATCACGGTCGAGGTTAAGAACATCATAGTCCATGAGTTTAAGGACCTCATAGTCCAATGTTAGTTTAAAAACATCACGGTCGAGATTAAGGACATCATAGTCCATGAGTTTAAGGACCCCACAGTCCGTAGTTTAGAGACGTCATAGTCTGGGAAATGTGTGGTTGTCGGGACCCGTCACCTCTTTGAAGACGTTGAGGAATTACAACGACAAATATCAAAGGAGTGAAGAGATGTACCCTTGAACCAAGGTGGATTAAGTGACCTGTAGTCCAATTTGGAACTAAGATCAATTATTATATTATGAGCACATTGGCTCAGTTAAGTCTAAATTGAGGACTTATGGCCAACTTGGGCTAAGTCCAATTAAGTTTGAAGTGTTGGCCCTTTGTTGGACCATTAGACATTTGTCTGGGTTCAACCCTTCATCACTTAGCAAGGGCTTTGATGACATTTTTATCTTTGACTGAGCATTAAACATTGTAGCTCTGAATTTTACTCAATTTTGAGATTCAGTTGAAGGGGAGGCTTTTTGCCTCTGGAAAATTAGCCAATTTGGCTAGAAATAGTGTTAAATACTAGAGAACAACAGTGTTAAACACTGGAAATAAAACTCTCAGATTAGTGTTAAACACTAGAGGACAACAGTGTTAAACACTGGATATAAAACCTTTAAATTAGTGTTAAACACTAGAGAGGAAGGGGTCACGTGGGGACACGTGAGGACACCCAAAGGTGGGGCCAGACCCTTTTACTTTGTTCTGCAAATAAGTGTTAAATACTATTTAACTTTCTGGCCATCACGTGTTGGCACGTGATGGAGATTTATGCGCTGATTATTAAAGCATTTA
Organism: Agapanthus africanus; assembly: GCA_030015575.1. Classification (NCBI taxonomy): domain Eukaryota; kingdom Viridiplantae; phylum Streptophyta; class Magnoliopsida; order Asparagales; family Amaryllidaceae; genus Agapanthus; species Agapanthus africanus. The sequence continues at coordinate 401,847,194 of CM057347.1, forward strand.
TCAAGGGGTCACGTGTAACACGTGAGAGCGCCCAAATTAAAATCTGCCTTTGCTTTAATTCTTGTTGTTTTGGAGGTCACGTGGGAGCACGTGAGGCATTGCCTCTAAGCTATTTCCTTCTTATTTTTGGAGGATCTTTTCAGGAGTCACGTGGGGACACGTGACCTAATTCTTTATATGCATGGAGATCTTTCAAGTCTCTTTATTTTTTTAGGAATTAAATTCTTTATAGGGTTAAACCCTAATTATGTTTTAGAGGAATTAAATTCTCATGTATGTGAAAGAATTAAATTCTTATGTAGGGTTAAACCCTAGTTCTGTCTTGGAGGAATTAAATTCCTATGAATTTGGGAGAATTGAATTCTCATATAGGGTTAAACCCTAGTTTTATCTTGGAGGAATTAAATTCCTATAAATTGGGAGAATTAAATTCTCATATAGGGTTAAACCCTAGTTTTATCTTGGAGGAATTAAATTCCTATGAATTGGGAGAATTAAATTCTCTAAACTCAATTCTTCCTCTAAGTCTTGGATCTGCATGGCAGAATCTCAACCCGATGAGAATTAAATTCTCAACCTATGGGGAGATTTGCTTCTGCAGATCTTCAACCAGAGGAAGAACTAAGTTCTTATTCAGAAGAGTTAAACTCTTAAATTGAGGATTAAATTCTTTTTGTTTTATGGAATTTAGATCTCTTTCCCCTTTCTCACCTAGGGTTTCCTTTCTCTGAAGAGATTTTTTTTTCTCTTGAGAATTAAATTCTCCTCTTTTTTCTCTCTGTTGTTGTTATCTCCCAAAAAAGTAGATCTTTTTCCTCTTCTCTTCTTGGTTCCTATTTATAGAAGAAAGAAAAGAATCAATTTGTTTAGTCAATCTTTCATTGAAACATTTTAATTGATTTTGTAACCAACATGATTTTTTAGATCGCTCAGTGAATTTTATTCACCATTGGATTCTTAATCCAAAAGATCTTTTATCTGTTATTCAAATTTCAGGAAAATCTTTCCTTGTATAAAATCTTTCCATAAATTGGTGATTTTTAATCACCATTGGATTTTTAATCCAACGGTGCTCTATTTTACAGAGCACCATCTTTTTTGTTTGGAAAGATTTAAAGAAATATTTTCTCAGTTAGGGTTTTTGATTCCCTCTTAATTAGAATTTAATTCTATTAATTCATTGATCTTTAGGAACCTATCACGTGTTGGCACGTGACCCCCTGATTAAGCATTTGACCAGAATTTAATTCTGTTGTTTTAAAGAACTCAGGAATTATCACGTGTCAGCACGTGACCCTTGGTCACGTGTTGTCACGTGATGCCCCATTGGGGGTTTTCCTTGTTATTTTATTATACCTTTAATTCTTTTCAGTGGGTTTAAAGGCCCATCACGTGTTAGCACATGCCCCCATTGATTAATTATTTCCAATTATTTATTTTATTCAGTGCCTACAGGCTTTGCCTGTAAATGGTCACGTGTCTGCATGTGATGCCCGGTCACGTCTGAGCACGTGATGCCTCATAACTTTTGATCCCGTATGAATTATGAGGCCCATAATATATCAAATCGAAGGATTTTTCGAGACACTTTCGATACCATCAGAATTTAACTGTTTCTCGTTCGGGAATTTGTCAAAATACATCCCGGAAAATACTGGTTCGCATTTTCTTCCTTAGATTACACGTGCATAGCATATTTGCTCATAACTTTTGATCCTGGATGAATTATGAAGCCCATAATATATCAATTCGAAGGCTTTTTTGAGAAGATTTCGATACCATCAGAATTTAACTGTTTCACATTTGGGAGTTTGTCAAAATGCAGCCCGGAAAATACTGGTTCACATTTTCTTAAACGTATCGCTGCCATTTGATACCTTGGGCTCTTTTGCGCAGAAATTTTTTGGCAGGAACAAATGCCCCCCGCTACTTTGCCCACGTAAGTATATACGTGGGTGAAGTAGTGCAGAGTAATTCATAGTGTATGACCAGTTTCGGGTTGGTATATAATTTTCAGAATCTTGATCTGAGAAGATAACGAGCGGACACAAGCGTCGTCATTTATCATTGACTCAAATCTCGACTCTTAAGGGACATAGTTCCAAACCCTCAGCTCCATGAGTCGCATCCTTCTATTTCTTTATGTTTTACTCTGGCGTGAAGTAGTTTATATGCTCATGAGTAACTTCTCCATTTCAGTGGCATGTAGCTTTGGCAAGTGTGGCCCATAGATGGTAGATAACAGTTCATCTTGAACTCTTTATAAGGTAGCGATGGCTTAGGAAATAGGGTTAGGATCTGTTGCCTAAGACTTTCTAACTTTATGAGCCGTGAGGGTCTCACAAAGGCTTTTCTCCCTACGAGTCGTGAGGATCTCGTAGGTGTCTTTTCTCCTTAGGAGTCGTAAGGACTCCTAAGTGCGTTTTCTCTTGAGAATCGTAAGGATCCCACAAGAGAATTTTCTTTATGCGTAGGGACACTAATTTCCCCGCAAGTTGAGACGAATCGAGAGATTCTCGCAAAGACACTGATTTCCTTACGGGTCGAAACGAATCGAGAGGTTCTCGCCAAGGACGTTGATTTCCCTGAATCGAGATAAGAAGCGATGGCTTAGGAAACAGGTTCAGATCTAATGCCTAAGACTTTTCAACTTTATGAGCCGTGAGGGTCTCATAAAGAATTTTTTTCCCTATGAGTCGAGGGGATCTCGTAGGTGTATTTTCTCCTTAGGAATCGTGAGAATTCCTAAGTGTGTTTTCTCTTGAAAGTCGTAAGAATCTCACAAGAGAATTTTCTTCCTTACAAGTCGAGAGGACTCATAAGTGATTGATGAGTTGACTTATTTCCGAGTCAAAGCATTGCTTCAACAGGGAGGTCGAGGGTTGACTTTGGGTTGTCTGTGCACCGCCGAATCATGGAACTGGGAACTTTGCCGCAGCTCCACTTTGCTGACGTTGTATATTCCTGCAGAGATATTGATTTCTCTGCGGGTCGGCGCGAATCGAGATGTTCTCGTCAAGGATGCTGATTTCCCTGAATCGAGGTATTAGCCAAGGACACTGATTTCCTCGGAGTTGAGACGAATCGAGGTATTCTTGCAAAGACACTGATTTCTTTGCGGGTCGACGCGAATCGAGATGCTCTCGCCAAGGATGCTGATTTCTATGAATCGAGGAGGTTGCCAAGGACACTGATTTCCCTGGAGTCGAAACGAATCGAGGTATTCCTGCAAAGACGCTGATTTCTCTGCGGGTCGACGCGAATCGAGATGCTATCGTCAAGGACGCTGATTTCCCTGAATCAAGAAGGTTGCCAAGGACACTGATTTCCCTGGGGTTGAGATGAATCGAGGTATTCCTGCAAAGACGCTGATTTCTCTGCGGGTCGACGCGAATCAAAATGCTCTCGTCAAGGACGCTGATTTCCCTGAATCGAGGAGGTTGCCAAGGACACTGATTTCCCTGGAGTCGAAACGAATCGAGGTATTCCTGCAGAGACGTTGATTTCTCTTCGGGTCGACGCAAATCGAGATGCTCTCGTCAAGGACGCTGATTTCCCTGAATCGAGGAGGTTGCCAAGGATACTGATTTCCCTGGGGTTGAGACGAATCGAAGTATTCCTGCAAAGACGCTGATTTCTCTGCGGGTCGACGTGAATCAAGGTGCTCTCGTCAAGGACGCTGATTTTCCTGAATCGAGGAGGTTGCCAAGGACACTAATTTTCCTGGGGTTGAGATGAATCGAGGTATTCCTGCAAAGACGCTGATTTCTTTGCGGGTCGACATGAATCGAGGTTTTGCCAAGGACACTGATTTCCCTGGGGTTGAGACGAATCGAGGTATTCCTGCAAAGACACTGATTTCTCTGCGGATCGACGCGAATCAAGGTGCTCTCATCAAGGACGCTGATTTCCCTGAATCGAGGAGGTTGCCAAGGACACTGATTTCCCTGGGGTTAAGACGAATCGAGGTATTCCTGCAAAGACGCTGATTTCTCTGCGGGTCGACGCGAATCAAGGTGCTCTCGTCAAGGACGCTGATTTCCCTGAATCGAGGTTTTTGCCAAGGACACTGATTTCCCTGGAGGTCGGTTGACTTGTTTCCGAGACGGAGCGTTGATCCGGCGGGGAGGTCATTGGTTGACTCTAGGTTATCTGTGGACCATAGAATCTTGGAACTAGGGACTTTGCCATGGCTCCGCTTTGCTAATGTTGCGTCCGAATCCTGCTGAAATGAGGAGGAAAGCCGTTGTTGGTCTCCAGGTTGTAGATGTGGCCGTCGAGACTTGGAACTAGGGACTTTGCCATGGCTCGGAGATTGATTTTCGCGTCTGAATCCTGCTGGAATGAGGAGGAACGCTATCGTGGGTATCCAGGCTGTAGATGTGGCCGTCGAGACTTGAAACTAGGGACTTTGCCATGGTTCCGATTGGTGATGTCGCGTCCGAATCCTGCTGGAATGAGGAGGAACGCTGCCGTGGGTCTCCAGGCTGTAGATGCGGCCGTCGAGACTTGGAACTAGGGACTTTGCCGTAGCTCCGAGATTGATTTTCGCGTATAAATCCTGCTGGAATGAGGAGGAACGCCATTGTTGTCCTCTAGGCTGTAGACATGGCCGTCGAGATTTGGAACAAGGGACTTTGCCGTGGCTCCGAGATTGATTGTCGCGTCTAAATCCTGCTGGAATGAGGAGGAACGCTGTCGTGGGTTTCCAGGCTGTAGATGTGGCCGTCGAGACTTGGCTCTCTATCTGATGGAGCCTGGTGGGATGATATGGTTCCCTTTTTGTTTGTGCCCCTGGATTGTATACAGGGATCGATGTGATCTCACCTGTAGGGCAAAAGTTTCATTTCATATGTATATTTTTTGTTTTCTTTCCGCGATGCTCTATCATTTCAGCTTTTTGTATCGCACAAGTCACGATTGCCCAATCATTTCGGCTATTTTTCGCGGTGCCCAATCATTTCGGCTATTTGTTTTATTTACTCGCTGCTTTTTATTGCGAGTTGCCCAATCATTTCGGTTGTTTTGTATGCATACATTTTTACTTGCTGATTTCGTTGCAAGTTACCCCATCATTTCGGCTATTTCATATGCATTTTTGGCTCGCTGATTTTTTTATCACGAGTGTGGAACTTAGAATCTGATGCCAATCTTAGCATCAGCATCGCTGCGACTGGAATATTGTCAGGAGCGAATCATCATTTGCCATGAAAGGACTTGGAATTTGATACCGATTTAGGCATCAGCATCGCTACAACTGGAATATTTCCAGGAGCGAATCATCATTTGTCTCTGTCGATGTCGAACAAAGATGGCTTAGCAAATAGGGTTAGGATCCCATCGACTAAGGCTTTTGACTTTGTTCCCCTCCGAAGGACGGCGCGACAGACGTCTTGCCTGAAATTTGGGGCAGATGCTAATTGGTGCTATCCGTCCACCTCTCCGAAGATGCTAAGTTGATTTATGGCACCGCATATCGAAGGTTTAAATGGATGCGTCCGATGTAGCAGACTTCGTCAGATTCCCCCTCGCTTGAGGGGTTTTTGATTGTGGGGACGCTCTTCCCTGCAGGCGCAAGCCCCTGCAGTTAATTACGCTACCGTATTGCGATAACAACTTTCTCCTTCTCCAGATGATCACTTCGTGTCGTGTGTGTTTGTTTTGTGTTTGGTTGCCCATGGATTGTATACGGAGACTGAGTTATGTCGTCGCCCGTAGGGCGTGGACTAGTCCAAATCCGTATTATCTTAGATTTGGGTTTGGGGGTTTGGGTTTAAGGATACGTTAGCCTCGTTCGAGACTAAGATCGACTTAAACATTTGTTAAGGATACGTTAGTCTAGTTTTCAGACTAAGATCAACTTAACGGGATCGTTTAGATCCAACAAGAGAGCAATTAAGGAGGTCCTGTTGCTTAGTTTAGTGACATTGCGGTCAATAGGTAGTTTAAGGACATTGCGGTCCAATGTTAGTTTTAAGACGTTGCGGTCAAGGTTAAGGACATCATAGTCCGTGGATTTAAGGACTCCACAGTCCGACGTTAGTTTTAAGACATCCCGGTCAAGGTTAAGGATATCATAGTCCGTTGTTAGTTTTAAGACATTCCGGTCAAGGTTAAGGACATCATAGTCCGAGGATTTAAGGACTCCACAGTCCGGCATTAGTTTTAAGACATCACGGTCAAGGTTAAGGACCTCATAGTCCATGAGTTTAAGGACCCCACAGTCTGTATCAATGTGTGGTCATCGGGACCCATCACCTCTTTGAAAACGTTGACGAATTACAACGCCAAGTATCAAAGGAGTGAAGAGATGTACCCTTGAACCAAGGTAGATTAAATAGTCTTTGGCCCAATTTGGAACCAAGACCAATTAATAATATTATGAGCCCATTAGCCTAGTTAAGTTTGAATTGAGGACTTATGGCCATCTTGGGCTAAGTCCAATCATGTTTGGAGTATTGGCCTTCTGTTGGTTCATTGAAGGAGAGGCTTTGCCTCTAAAAACTTAGCTAATTGGGCTAAAACTAGTGTTAAACACTAAAGACTAACAATGTTGAACACTGAGATCAAGATTAGCAAGTTAGTGTTTAACACTAAAAGATAGTCGGTGTTAAACACTAGCAACAAGGCTTTCAAATTAGTGTTAAACACTAAAGCAAATCAGTGTTAAACACTGGCAATAGAGATTTCAAATTAGTGTTTAACACTAAGGCAAATCAGTGTTAATCACTGGGAACGGAGATTTTAAATTAGTGTTAAACACTAAATAAAATTCAGTGTTAAACACTGCAAATAAAGTTTTTTTCAAATTAGTGTTTGAACACTAGAGCAAATCAGTGTTAACACTGGATACAGAGATTTTAATTTAGTGTTAAACACTAAGGGAAGAGGGGTCACGTGGTAGCACGTGAGAGCGTCCTGCTTCCCTTTATTATGTTCTGTCAAAAGTATTGAATACTTTGAAGTATCACGTGCTGTCACGTGATGGGAATTTGGGTGTTTGTCTGTTAGAGCTTCAGCCAAGGGGTCACGTGGTAGCACGTGAGAGCGCCCTAGAGCTCTTTTCTGTTTCTTTTGCCTTTTTCTCTGTGTGCTCCAGGGGTAACGTGGGGCACGTGAGGCGTTGCCTCAAAGCTCTTTTCTGTGGATATTTGCAGGGGTCACGTGGTAACACGTGACTCTGACTCTTTGCATGTTTTAAAGATCTGTTCATCTTTTAAGAATTAAATTCTTCATAGGGTCAAACCCTAGCAATAAACTTTAGAGGAATTAAATTCCTTCTTTCTTTTGAAGAATTATATTCTTATATAGGGTTAAACCCTAATTTCTTTTCTGTAGGAATTAAATTCCCCATATATGTAAAGAATTAGATTCTGGCATAAGGTGAAACCCTAATTTCTTTTTAAGGAAATTAAATTCCTGTAAATTTGAGAGAATTAAGTTCTCAATTAGGGTTAAACCCTAGTTCTGTCCATTCTGAAGGAATTAAATTCCTAGGGTTAAACCCTAATTTTATCTTAAAGGAATTAAATTCCTATCATTCTGTGAGAATTAAATTCTCAAAGCTCAATTCCTCCTCTATGTTTTAGATCTGCATGGCAGGATCTCAACCCAATGAGAATTAAATTCTCAACTCATGGGGAGATGTGCACTTTGCAGATCCTCAACCAGAGAAAGAACTAAGTTCTTTTCTTTATATAAGAGTTAAACTCTTTTGAGAATTAAATTCTCTTTTGAAGCCTCTCTTTTCTTTTCTTACCTAGGGTTTTTCTTTTGCAGAGAATCAAATTCTTCCTTCTGAATTTTCAAGAGTCCAAGGCTCTATATCTCTCTCTCTCCCTTCTTTGGCTCCTATTTATAGGAGAAGGAAAAGAATCAATCTGTTTTAGTGAATTTTTCATTGAAAGATTTGATTTGTTTATTGAGAGACTTGATTTATCTTCCTCATTAATCTGGACCTTTAGATTATTAGGTGAATTTTATTCACCATTGGATTTTAAATCCAAAGATATCTCTTTGTTATTTCGGTGAGATTTAGGGGGAAATCTTTCCATGTCCAAGATTTTTCCATAAATTGGTGATATTTAATCACCTTCAGATTCTTGATCCAATGGTTTCAAATAATTCTTCTTCATTTTGGAAAGATTTGAAGGATCTTTCCTCAGAATTTAATTCTGTTAAAGAATAAGGCTTTTAAAGCCGGTCACGTATGGCCACGTGACCGTTGGTCACGTGTGAGCACGTGACCGTTGGTCACGTGTGAGCACGTGACCCCTGGTTACGTATAGGCACGTGACCCCTGGAATAGGCTTCTCTTCTTCTGCGCTCTGTTCTCTAGCCGCTGCTTAACCATCACGTGCCAACACGTGACCACTGGTCACGTGTGAGCACATGATGCCTCTTCTGAAGCTTTTTCCTGACTTTTAATTAGAGAACAAATATGCTCTGTGCCGCTGCTTAACCATCACGTGCCAACATGTGACCACTGGTCACGTGTGACCACGTGATGCCTCTTCTGAATCTTTTCCTGATTTTTAATCAGGGAACAAATGCCCCCACAGCGTTGCTCTCACGTGTCTACACGTGAGTGCAACGCTGTCACTTTCGTGACCGTTGGATCTGCCTTGGGAGTAGGGTAGATGAAACGTTTTCCATCCCATCCTATAAATGCCCATGTCTTTTCAGAAGCGCTTCCACTTTGCTCATCTTCCTCCTTGCATACTTTTCTTTCTGAGAATTTAATTCTCCTTTCCAGAGCTTAGTTCTCTGTTTCAAACATTTTCCAGAGTTTAACTCTGTCGAAGGATCCCCTTTTCCTCAAGTAATACTCTTGAACGAATGAAGAACTTTCATACATAAAACTCTCTGGATTTTAAATCCACATCAAGGGTTTCACCCTTTCAACATGAACCCATTTTCTTCAAGTTCTTCAACAGGAATATAAAACCATTTAATCTTCAAACAATAGATCTCTTAAGGTTCATCTGATCTTTTAGGGAGATGATGATGTCAGTTGCTTTTTATGGAATTTAATTCCATCCCCAAGGAGCTTTGGCTCTGGAACCACATTTTAAGGGAATTTAATTCCCTTTTTCAAAAAAGGAATTTAATTCCTATGAAGAACCAAGTTCTTCCTAGAGACCTTCATGGGTTTCTTGCTTTGAGTCATCTTCTTCACAATCCAGAAGCAGTTTACACTGTTGGTCTTTGGGAATTTAATTCCCTTGATTCTGTTTGATTCATCACAGAGCCCAAGATGGATTTGTCTTTTAGGGGAATGTGTAGGGTCACTTGAAACCCACTGCTTATTTAATGAGAATATTCCCCTTTGTCTCGTTATAGTTATTGTGCCTCATCATTAGACAGCCGTCATCTTGATTTCTTGGGACCCCCATGTTTTGTAACTAATGGTCCTACCAAACAAGTCCTCTGTCGCTTTCTTCAACTGTCTTCATATATTTATGCTCATGTATATATATATGTGTGTGTGTGTGTGTGTGTGTGTTGCTGGCTTCACTTTTGACAGTTTTCCTTTACTTCGTTTCAGGTGTGATGGCTTCTGTTCCACACTTTCCCTTCACTCACTCGGGGGCCGCTTTTCCTCAGTCACCATCTGATGAGGAAGCGATGGCGATGATCCGGGCTCATGACCCGAACTGCACTAGCTTACTTCTATAGGGAACTTGGTATAGCCATATCATCCAGGGTCGCCGGAGTTTCCTATGCGAAGTGCCGACAGAACCCACTTTCCCGTTCTTGCCGATGGACCCTTCGAGGACGGTTTTCGCTGTGGAGACGCCAAATTGGACTCCAACGGGACGGCTCGAGCCTTCGACAACCGGTATCCCGAACCATCCGATCCCAGCTATAGATATCCTGGGGCGACGCATTTGCCAGGGTGAAGCCCACCCATGAGGACATATTTATAAGATAGGGCTCACTCCTCGACACCTCACGGGCTACCTCCTCTGGGCTCGCTATATCCTTGCTACCCATCGTGCGCGGCTGCAGAAGGTCGGGCTTTACCAGGCGATATATGCGTCGCTCTTCCATTATCAATCCCCGCATGTCTAGTGGGTTAAGGCATTCTTGAATCAATGGAATCTCTCCACCAACACTTTTCTTCTGGGGGACAGAGAGGTTTCGATCTCTTTGGGGGAATTTTATGAGATCTCGGGGCTGCCAATTCGAGGGACACTTTATGAGAAGTTGCTGCCTTCTGATGAATACGTCTTTAAGCCCGAGCCCGCACTGCTTGACGGTTTGTCTGCTGAGAACGCCGTCCGCCACAAGCGTCCTAGTTTGATCAAGGCGTTAGGTATCTTTGACCGATTGTTCACCGAATCTGAGGAGCAGGGCATTACTTTTAAGAGCTTCATTTCCTACTTCCTTCACGAGGACGTCTTGTCGAAGACAGCTCCGAAGTTCGCAAATATCAAAGACCCCTTTGGGTTTGGTCCGAAGAAGCTGCCGACCAATGAATCGGATCTACCACAGTACTACATCCCCATAATGTCGCCGATGTCTTTCGAATCCATTGCAGCTCCCGGCATGGATGAGGAGACGTTCTTCGTTGGGTTCATCAGTGTCTGGCTCAGCTGGTTTGTCATCCCTATGCATCGCCGCTTTATGAGAATTTCGGTCATCTACCCGGCTCACCGTATAGCGGAGGGAACGCGGCTGGCCGTTGGCATCCCGGCATTGGCGCATCTCTATCACGGGTTGGGCGCTGCAGCTAATACTTCCACCCCTGGCGTAGATGTGGTAAATTTCCCGCTTCACTACTTTACGTCTTGGATCGAAATGCACATCTTGGGTGCTTTCGCTATGCATCAAAGGCCCGCATTCTACGACGCCTATACCTTCCCGCGGCTTATGCGATTGGTGGATGCTTCTGCCGCTGACCCGACTCAATTCGGGGCTATTCGGGCGTTGATTTCTCCTTATGCTACTGCTGGCGGGTTGGTTTTTAATGATCGGGTCTTATCTTCTTCCGCGGGTTCAGCCCAGCCGCTTTGGGACCGGTCAATAGATAACGCGCCCTCTTTGAAGCCCCGGGAGGCTGCGCACTTATACGCAATCAGACCGGGTTACCTGGTATTCCATCAGGATAGCGCGGCCCTCTTTATGAGGTACAATCCGCATCGCTTTGCCCGGCAGTTTAGCTACGATCAGGGCGTCCCGTTAGAGGCTTTCATAGTCGCGCCGGTTCCTTCACTCGAGGCCGTTCGAGATGCCGCCCACCACTTTGTGAGGCTGAACACCGGTTCCCAGTTCATGATCCCCGATGGTGATTACATGCCCCGGTGCGTGGGGTCGTTCACGGACTGGTATCTCCATCGGGTCAACCCGATTATTATTGAGGAAAGAAGAGTACTTCTCGGCCATGGTGCCCCTACTCAGGTTCTGGCCACGGAAGCTATGCTGCGACCGCGCGCCCCGGTCCGCTTTCCTCTGAGGGATACCGGCACCGCGCTTATTCCGGGAGAGTCGGGAGTGGATCTTACCTCAGCAGCTGGTATGCCCCTGGGTACTCGGTCGCGGGGTAAACGGGCTCCGGTAACAGCGCCACCACCCGAGGCAGCACCGCCCCCTGCGGCATTGACAATGGCGGTGTCATCCTCGGTTGTGGCACCGGGTGAGGGTGACAGGGATGAGGGTGTTGAGGGTGTTGAGGGTGACGTGGGTCGACGCCGCACTAAGGCTTCGCGGGGAAGGAAGCGGTCGTCCTCGGCGACCGGCTCTGGGTCCAAGCGTCGAAGGAAGGTTGCTACTAACTTGCTCGACTCTTTAACAGAGTCTGAGCCCATTCTTGAGGATGAACCGTTGGCCCTGCAGGAATCAGATGCTGGACTACTTTTCCCGAGTTCGGCCGCTGAGGAAGCCATACAGTTGGCTGAGGCCATACGGCGTTCTAAAGATGAGTCTTAGAACGCAAGGGTTCCCAAGAAAGCTTATCCTGCCGTAATCTTCTATGAAGACCCCTCATGGATCCGGCGGTGGTTTATTGGCCCTTTGGAGGAGTGGGGTGAAAGGGCGCTGAAGCAGGCCGCTTCGGAGGATGCTGCGGACGCGCTTTCCTTATGGACTGGCGACCACGAGTCCACCCTCGAACCCCGGCGAGCGCGCCTCCTCGAGAAGGAGTATCGGCTTGAAGAAGCCATATTGAAGGCTTCCCTGCGCATTGGTATGGTTTTTTTTATTTCTTTGCAGTTTTTCAGATTGTTTATGCTCGTATATATGTATTCTGATTCTTGTGTGGATTGTGCAGAGTCCTCGGCGATGGGGGAGGTCCCTACGGGCTTATTGCAGCTAGAGCCCGTCGACGTTCCCGATGTAGCCTTGCTCGATGTAGAGGGAGCTGACGAGGCTGTTCCTCTTGCCATAGAGCCTCCAGTGGCGGTTCCTGATCACGGAGCGCTTGCTCTTTTGGAAAAGGCTCCTTTGGGGGTTGTTGTCCCAACGACTCTTCTTGCGGGCGGCCCAGAGGCTGGAGGAGAGGTAGTCGGGATTACCCTCCCTTTGCTGGAGCCGGAGATCACGGCGGAGGCCGTTGAAGCCGCCATCCCCTCGACTCAGAATGGGAGGAGTGTTGAAGGTAACCATCTACATTTTAAATTAGCAATCTTTTTGTTTTCCCAGAATTGGTGAGTTGTCTAAACTCTTTTGTTTTCCCAGAATTGCGCGGGCTGGCGGCCTCTATTGCTGATTTGTCTCCTCGGCAATCGTTTCAGCGTCTATTGGAGATGGCAGCTCCGCAGGCGATCTCCCCTCAGCGCATCGTCCTTTCCTCTGGGCAAGGTTAGCGTCGTTCGCCATTTTTTTATTATAGCATTGTTGCTATTCTGCGAAATAACATTGATGTCTCTTACAGTTTTGGAGGCCGATGACGAGGTCGAGGTCGTTGAAGGGCCAGGGAAACCTTCAGCTCCTACTTGCATGACCGTAGGTAAGTGACATTTCAATATAGTCCCACTTGTTCTTTTGCTTAAGAGTTTTACTGACATTTTCCAAATCCGAACAGCCCTGCCAGCCCCCATAGCGCTGGAATCGCGTATCACTATGCCGCCCGGCCCCTATGCTTTGCAAGCCTCAGAGCGCCTGGCCCAGTTAAGCCTTGTCTCCTTGTCGTCTTTGATCGAGGAGGTTCGTGTTGGCAGCGCAACCACGGCTGAAGCATTTGCCGCCGAAGCTAACGGTTCTCTTCCTTTTCTTGCCACCTACCATAGCGAAGAGGTGGTGCGAGTTTGGGTGGAGTTCTGTCGGCGGGTGGAGGCTTGCTTGCACGCCCTTGAGTGTTCCCGCCTTTCCTCGGAGGCCGTGGCTGCAAAGGCGGACTTGCGGGGGCTGATAGCGCGGTGCGCGGCAAACATGGCATCATGCGAGAAGAAGCTCGGCCGCAAATTCTCGGAGAGGGAGCTGGCCTCTAAGGCATTGAGCGAGCTTCAAACCAGCCTCACAGCCAAAGCCAATAAAGTATATGAACTCTGGCGGGTGCTTCAAGAGTCTATCAAAGAGGTGGTGGCTCTTGATAAGGCTGCCGTGTTCACTCGTGAAAGGGTCGAGGCTTACAAGGCCACCGAGAAAGAGCTCGAAGGCCGGCTCGCCTCATATCAGGCCCAGCAGGCTCAGGCGGAGACCCGTCTTCTGGCGATCCTGAATCATGAAGCTGTGGCCCAGCAAAAGAAGGATAAGCTAGCAAAATTGCTAAATCGCCCGCTGGCTTGAAAACTTGTATCTTTTCCTTTCTTTTTGTACATACTCCTGAATGAGAGTATTTTCTTTTTGTTCTTTCATGGATTGTACTTTGTATCCATTTTGGTTTATGCATAAAGACATATTTTTCTTCTCAATGGTGTGTCTCCTTTTTATTGAATGTGCTCTGCGGACAATTTATCTTGGTCCCTTTGCATGGCAGCGATGGCTTAGGATTCAGGGTTAAGATTTGCCTCCTAAGACTTTTGAGCTTTACGAGCCGTGATGGTCTCATAAAGAGTTTTTCTCCCTACAGGTCGAGAGGATCCCGTAGGTGTAAGTTCCTCTTAAGAATCGTGAGGATTCTTAAGCGGGTTTTCCCTTGAGAGTCGTAAGGATCTCACAAGAGAGTTTTCTTCCTTACAGATCGTGAGGACCCGCAAGTGCTGGGTGCGGTCGCCCTTATCCGTATTTCACGGGGTCAGTGGTTGGTTTGGGATGGTTTCCAGGGTATCGTAGTTTAAAGACATTGCGGTCAAAGTTAAGGACCTCATAGTCCATAGGTTTAAGGACTCCACGGTCCAATGTTAGTTTTAAGACATCACGATCAAGGTTAAGGACATCATAGTCCATGGATTTAAGGACTCCACGGTCCTATATTAGTTTTAAGACATCACGGTCAAGGTTAAGGACCTCATAGTCCGTGGATTTAAGGACTCCACGGTCCGATATTAGTTTTAAGACATCACGGTCAAGGTTAAGGACGTCATAGTCTGTGGATTTAAGGACTCCGCAGTCCGATGTTAGTTTTAAGACATCACGGTCAAGGTTAAGGACGTCATAGTCCATGGATTTAAGGACTCCACAGTCCGATGTTAGTTTTAAGACATCACGGTCAAGGTTAAGGACCTCATAGTCCGTGGATTTAAGGACTCCACAGTCCACGAAACGTGTGGTTACTGGGAACCGTCACCTCTTTGAAGACGTTGAGGAATTACAACGCCAAATATCAAAGGAGTGGAGAGATGTACCCTTTAACCAAGGTAAAATCAGTCTAGAATCATCATGGTTGATCGTTAGTTTTAAGACATTACGGTCGAGGTTAAGGACATCATAGTCCGTGGATTTTAAGGACTCCACAGTCCGATGTTTGCTCTGGATGCTTCACACGGGTTCACTGCCGTGTTCGGCGAGGACCAGGCTCCACTCTGGGCGTTTTCCGCAGGGTCAAAGAGTGACGTTATCCGCGTTCCACATGACCAGGAATTTTGCACTAAATGCTTCACACGGGTTCACTGCCGTGTTTGGCGAGGACTAGGCTCCGCTCTGGATGCTTCACACGGGTTCACTGCCGTGCTCTGCGAGGACCAGGATCCGCTCTGGACGTTTTCCATGGGGTCAAAGAGTGACGTTATCCGCATTCCACGTGACCAGGAATTTTGCTCTGGATGCTTCCCACGGGTTCACTGCCGTGTTCAGCGAGGACCAGGCTGCGCTCTGGACATTTTCCACGGGGTCAAAGAGTGACGTTATCCGCGTTCCACGTGGCCAGAAATTTTGCACTAAATGCTTCACACGGGTTCACTGCCGTGTTTGGCGAGGACTAGGCTCCGCTCTGGATGCTTCACACGGGTTCACTGCCGTGCTCTGCGAGGACCAGGATCCGCTCTGGACGTTTTCTACGGGGTCAAAGAGTGACGTTATCCGCGTTCCACGTGACCCGGAATTTTGCTCTGGATGCTTCCCATGGGTTCACTGCCGTGTTCAGCGAGGACCAGGCTGCGCTCTGGACGTTTTCCACGGGGTCAAAGAGTGACGTTATCCGCGTTCCACGTGACCAGGAATTTTGCTCTGGATGCTTCCCACGGGTTCACTGCCGTGTTCAGCGAGGACCACGCTCCGCTCTGGACGTTTTCCACGGGTCAAAGAGTGACGTTATCCGCGTTCCACGTGACCAGGAATTTGCTTTGGATGCTTTCCACGGGTTCACTGCCGTGTTCTGCGAGGACCAGGCTCTGCTCTGGACGTTTTCCACGGGGTCAAAGAGTGACGTTATCCGCGTTCCACGTGACTAGGAATTTTGCACTAGATGCTTCACATGGGTTCACTGCCGTGTTCGGCGAGGACTAGGCTCCGCTCTGGATGCTTCACACGGGTTCACTGCCGTGCTCTGCGAGGCCCAGGATCCACTCTGGATGCTTCACACGAGTTCACTGCCGTGCTCTGCGAGGACCAGGATCCGCTCTGGACGTTTTCCACGGGGTCAAAGAGTGACGTTATCCGCGTTCCACGTGACCAGGAATTTTGTTGATTATATCCGTATTTCACGGAGTTGGGATTTGACTCTCAGTGGGAGTACATCGCCGAGTCATGGAACTGGGAGTTGCCGCTGTTCCGCTTTGCTTGATGTTGTATCTGCTGTAATGAGACGAGTGTTGAGAAGATCTCTAGGCTGTCTGTAATCCCTCGAGATTTGACTTCTTCTTCTGATGAAACCTGGGGAGGAGGAGTGTGATTCCTTCTTCGTTTGCGCCCCTGGATTGTATACAGGGATTGATGTAGCATCACCTGTAGGGCAAAACTTCCATTTTTATTTTATTTCTTTTCCCGCGATGCTCTATCATTTCAACTTTTATATCGCGATGGTCGCGATTGCCCCCTTATTTCGGCTATTTTTCGCGGTGCCCAATCATTTCAGCTATATTTTTTTATCTTTACTCGCTGCTTTTTATTGCGAGTTGCCCAATCATTTCGGCTACTTTTCATGCATACATTTTTACTTGCTGCTTTTTATTGCAAGTTGCCCCATCATTTCGGCTATTTCGTATGCATGTGTGGCTTGCTGGCTTTTCGCTGCAAGCTTGGATTTAGACACCAATTTTGGCATCAGCACCGCTACAACTGGGATATTGCCAGGAGCGAATCATCATTTGCCTCTGTCGATGTTGAATAAAGGTGGCTTAGTAAACAGGGTTAAGGGTCCTGTCGACTAAGGCTTTTGACTTCATGAGCCGTAAGGGTCTCACAAAGGTATTTCTCCCTACAAGTCGTGAGGATCTTGTAGGTGTGTTTTCTCCTTGGGAATCGTGGGGATTCCTAAGTGAATGTGTAACGTTTTGAAAATCGTTTCGGTGAAATTTCGAAAAAAAAATCGGTAAAATAAGGGGGTTTTCTGTAAAAAGTCAAAATACAAATATCTTATTATAAAAATTAAATATACATATTCTAGCTATGTAATTACTAGTATTTGGTGTTTATTGAGCCACTGGTGAAATTTCAAATTTTCTGAAAAAAAATTATTTTATTATTATTTTAAGCCGTCACTAATACATTTAATTAGGAAAAATTACAAACTGGAATGGGTTGAAACAAATTTTGTGCATCATAAAACATTAAACAAAATTTTATCATGTGGTTTTTGAAACGAAATCGTTTGCCAAAACGGTTTAGAAATTATTGATGAAAAAAGGCTTTTTTTTTTAGTGTAAATGGATGTTGGGGTATTGTATTTGTCATTTTCCTTCACCCCACACTCACACACTACACCAATTCCCCTCCTTGGCTGAATTTTCAGCAGCCACATCCCCTATGTCCCCACTTCTTTTGATTAAAGAAAAGAAAATCAAGAGAATAGAATAAAGGAAATATTAAATAAAGAGGTATGGTGTTAGATAATGGTGACTTGGACTTTTCCTTGACTTTACAAACACCCCCACACCCTCTCTTCTCCCCCTCCTCAATTCTGGCCGAGCCCCCCTTTTGTGCAGCCCCCCCAATTTTCCCCCTCTCATTTCATCACAAAATTCCATCAAAAATCCACAAATTTACTCACAAATTCAAAGCAAACTCCAAATCCGAGCTTTACCCATTATTCTTTAGCCAATTTAGTATGGATCTTGAGGGATGGAAGCAAGTTTGGGAGGCTAAGCTTCATGTTTGATCTCTTGATCATGAGGTATAAAGTTTCATCCAAATTTGTTAATTGTTAATTGTATGTTTGAATCTAGTTTTAATTAGATGTTTAATTATGGAATTAATTAAAATTTAACTTTCAAGAGAAGGGTTTGAAATTCAAGTTAGGTTTTTGTTTTGGAGTTGGGTTGTGATCAATTGTGCATGGTTGTGTGATATGGGCTAGCATCTTAAAACTTGTTAAAACTAATCTAATTGCTAGTTTGCAAATTGTTAGTTTAAAATTGTAATAATTGTACAAATATTGCAAACTAGGTTTTTTTAGAATTGATGGAAATGTGTGATTTTAAAATCTAATTAACATTGGTATGACATAATTAAGATGTTTAATGAACATTATAGCCACTAGAATTGTTAAAATATTTAGATTGGTTAAAACACCAAGTTTTGAACTAAAAAGGTAACTTTTGCTAACTAGATTTTGGTTTAATGTAATTTAGCAAGATTAAAAATCTAGTAAATGTTTATGTGGCCTAATTAAGATAATTAGTGAGTATTGTGACCACTAGTTTGCTAAAACATCAAGACTTGTAGTAAAACGGTGAACGACCCCTTTACTAGGCTTTTGGAAATAAACCGATTTGATCAATTTATTGGTTTTGATGATTTGCATCCTATTTCATATATTTTTAGTGACTTATAAAACAACGATTGGTACGTTTGGTGTTTTTCTCGATCAATCGGCGTGTGTACACCGATGTCGAGAGTTTTTGAGTCGGATTTTAATGCGATACGGTGCGTTATGATATGTAGGTACCCCATGTGGACTTCGAGACGACAAGTAAGCGCGTGGCGACGTCGGCACCGGCGAGCGAGGACCAGGTGAGTAGATTTATATCTACGGGGAGAAGTCGGGTGGATGGCGTATAGCACCCCCGCAGTTCGTGGTGATGTATACGAATACGTGTACACACATATATATATTGTTTATATATTGTTTGAGTTATTGATGATAAATATGGATATTTGGTGTTCTTGGATGATTGAGTGCCGCGAAACCCTAGAGTAGCGGTCGCACACACTTGCACACACCCACCCATACTTGCATACTTTCTTCTTTCTTTTGTGCTCATACGGGAATATTTAGTTATGTGTTCACATAGGTATGGGACTATGTGTTCACATACGGATTTGGGGATGATACTTAGGATTGAGATGAGTCGATGAGATTTGTGTTGAGATTGTGATATCGGTGATATGGCAGGATTCGTACTTGAGATACGTCCTGGTGTTATAGCGGATCTTGGGGCGACGATACGGGGGAATAGTGTTTTAAATAGGTGGTCGACATGTGATCGTGATATGAGATATGAGATGCTAGGATATTGATCCTAGGCTGTATTGGGCGATGTATACCCCTTGATGATGATATGTGCTGATGATATCGGTTTGTACGAGACTGTCGATCAGTAGTCAGATCATGACTATATTGATGATATTAGTATTGTACTAGACATAGGTCCGTACCTTAGACTATGATCTTTGATAAGAGGATACCGGATGAATAGTGTGATGAATATGATTTTGACCCATACCCAGATTTGGGATGCCGTACGACGGATTTACGTACGAGCTATATATTGATGATTGATCCGCACTCTTGACTTGGGATGTTTGATTATAGATATGGTATCGGATATGATATTATTGAGGCGGGATCGCCGACTATACATATACAGGTATGTATATGTATCGACTCAGATGATAGGCGGTTTCCTTACCTGTAGTTCAGCCGTATAGTTTAGTGTAGTTGTTAGGTTAGATTAGACTCCTACCTATTTCAAAACTAGCGGATCATGGGTATTTTAAAAGACAGGTCAAGGGATCTACGGATATTTCAAAAGACGTATCTTTTCATGAAAACACCGTAACCCCTATTTTCAAAACCCCATGATTCGTGTTATTTCAAAAGGCACCATTTGTAGGACTTATATTAGATTAATGCAGATTAGTTATAGTTGCGTCTAGTATTCAACTCCCGCTCATTATTATGGTTCGCTTCGCATCGCATGGTTATATTATGTTTCATACTCCATTATTGATATCATTCTGTTAGGACACCAGCACCATTACCGATGTTGCGTATGTACCACGTACACTTACTTGCCGGCTCACACACATCTTCATCGGTAATTGCCATGTCACGTACACCTTAGAAAATATTATTGCTTGACATAGCCTGTTAGCTAATAGTTTAGACATGATATTAGTGTACTTGCCTTATATGTTAGTTTAGACATTGTAGTAATTACCTGTAACTTCATGCATACTGTTATTCATTGTTATGCCGCATTCATGGATTCTCATGCATATATTCACTATTTTACGTGTTATTGAGGTTTTGGATTCGGATTTCCATGAGATTTTCTGGATTTTGAGGAAAACCGCAAAAACATAAATAAACCTTTTCTCTCTTTTAAAATAAAAAGTGCGGTTTTCCCATGATGTATGAGTCGTCCACCATGAGTTTGCTGATGGATTTCGAGACCCGATTCGAGGAGTGGAGGAACCGTTTCGGGTACATGGTGGGCCCGGTGCGGTACCCCGGGGGCAAGAGGAATGTGTTGTTGACGTTGAGCCCGGCAGGGGAGCACTACCGACCGGTGATATTACCCGACGCGTCGGATATCCGGAGGATACCGTCGTGGTCTTGAGATGGATGGTAGGGGCCGGTCTGGATTGACGGCGCCCTAGATTTTGTGATTGAGATTTTGAGATATTGAGGTACAGAGATTGTGATACAGAGATATCGAGATATTTGGACACTGGTTTTGTGTCGATGCTGGGCACTGTTTTATGCTGATTTCATTTATGGTACCTCACTTTTAAAATGCAGAAATCTCACTGATTTAAGAAAGCAGTTTTCGTCAGTACATGCATTCGTTTCCATGCATTCATACCTCATTCATATGATATATTGCTACCTGAGGCACTGACATGGGCACATGAGATCACACTCGGGTTAGATGTTTACCCTAGCCTTATTATAGGTTGCATGTTATATATATAATTGAGGATATATTATGATCATTGACCTAGGTTGCGTTATTTATGCGATTTCTTTTCGTGGATGTTTTGCTATTCACGAGTTGGCAACTCACCCCCGTTGTGCCCCAGTTTCTTGCAGGTTTGCCGTACAGGTTTCTTTACGGCTTTGCGGGCATAGTTTCCTTCGGGTGATTTGCTAGTAGGTGGGTTTACTTGTATCGTACCCCCATTATATATCTTGTATATCATTATTCTATTGTATCTAGAAGTTCCATCAACCAAACATGTATTATTTTTGAGATAGAGACCAGTGATGTTATTCTTTCGACCTTAGAGTCGCGCGTTGTAGTTCTATGGTTTTCTTGTTGTTTTGAGTTCCTTTTAAGTTTTGATCCTCGCCCTTGGCGTTGTATATTATATTGCTTGTGTGGTTGTGACCGTCGATTGACGAAGAGCTAGCTCCCGCTTGGGGATGCCCTTTTATTGATTTCGTATACTATTCATGTTATATCCCGTTTGGGGGCCAGTATTTACAAAGGAGACTCTGCCGAAATTTTCAGGAAATATTTGATGTTTTTAAAAAAACGCATAATTCGGCTTATGCTATTAAAACTACTTGATTTAAATTGGTTTTCCTTCACTCTACTACTTTTCTTGGTTTGGATTTCTGGGTTTTCGGCTTTCTTAAATTACGAACGCCTCGAGACATTTCGT
Organism: Agapanthus africanus; assembly: GCA_030015575.1. NCBI lineage: Eukaryota > Viridiplantae > Streptophyta > Magnoliopsida > Asparagales > Amaryllidaceae > Agapanthus > Agapanthus africanus. Next base: position 401,868,563 of record CM057347.1, read on the forward strand.
AGTTTAAGTGCCGATCATGTTCCGTACTTTCGGGTCGTGACAAAGTTGGTATCAGAGCGTTAGGTTTTACCTTCGGAGCGTAGGATGACCCTTGGTTGATGGAATAGGTGACTAAAGTAGAGTGACGTACCGTAGGTATGTTCCGCGGCATATTTACGATACGCTACTCCACTTAAGAAGCCTTAGGATGTACATTTCTTTGCTCAGTATTATATTCATTCCGATCTAGCCTCATCAGTACCAGTTATGGTTTTGCTGCCACGATTACGGGCAGGGAGAGCTACGGCTAGAGTTGCGGTCAGTATGAGCTCGTCACGAACGAGGACTGACCAGGGCGAAATTCCGGCGACACACGATTGCGGAGATGTGTCTTTTTACTGTGTTTCCGCGCCACGAGCGTTTGGCGGATCGCCTTTATGAGGTTACTCGGATGTGCTGATCGACACTAGAGGATCGAGCCAATGATAGAGGCCAGCCAGATTTTGATGACCGTTGGTGTATTGCTCACTCATGATGATTGAGGCACTGTTCAGCATGCAGACGAGTGAGCCAGTTGTTGCTGCGAACGACGAGATATTGCCCCAGATACTGGAGTTAGTGCAGAACGAGTTGTACTAAGAGATGATAGAAGGTCGCTAGTCATCGAGGATGAATGACTAGGACATGTGGATCGTTCGCCTACCCCGATGCGAGATCATCAGATAGATTGATTCCAGCTAGAGACGACTTCACGCGGAGACGTTGGGAGTCGACAGAGACGATCGAATGTCAGAAACCTATTATTCTAAGTTTAAAGTAGTCGGAAAGACATGCAGGCAATTCTATGGTCCCTCTAGAAGAATGAAACCCTAACTCGACTTAATGACCGTGTGAAAGCCTTTGAACCTTCAGGTTTGCGGCAGTTCTACGGCGCCATTAGTGAGGCTTGGGTTTGCCCTTCTACGGCTGGACCACCGATGCTGTGGTACGTACTGGATACTATTAAACTGTGCCCAAGAGGTTGAGCTCTTGGGGGATTATGAGGTTTTGACGACTCGATCGGATGGCTCGACTTAATTCGGATGCTAGGTGGTGAGATGCATTCCTTGGGAGACTCCCGATACGAGGATAGCCATTGGAGCTCAGTCCATGTAGCCACGATGAGACGAGTCCGAAGCAGTCGACATTTGAGAAAGTGGAGTAAAGAGGTCCGTACAATATCTGGATAAGACGACGTTCCACTCCGCCTACATCAGAGATGCGATACGCATGACGAGGCATTGTGCTTGGATATACCTTCCCGAGGAGTCGCGATGAGAATGCAGTCGTCCCAGAGCAAGACGCAGATATAGTAAAGGACGATGACTTCCGGACAGTTGGCAGAGACGAGACATGGAAGAGACCGTGAGCAGGATTCCTTCCAGGACGCTGCTGCAATGATACTTGCACCCAGGATCAGATGTGTCACGTACATTCAGAGAGCCAGAGGCCGACGCCAGTGATATGCTGTCTTACGAGTGGTCGCGATGATTGACTGGGAGATGACAGGAGACGTGCCAGAACGGGATCATCCCCGTTAGCACACCTGACAAGGCCGATGAGCCGATGGACCGAGAGATTGGTAATTCACAGGGAAGACCTTGACCCAGGAGTGGTCATTGTTATGCACACCAGCAGGCCAGAGTTCATGATCATCGACGAGACGTCCCACTAGTGACCGCGACAGTTGGCCAGAGATTCTTGAGTATGTGCTTGAGCGGGACTTTTCCGCCATACTAGATTTCGATGTTTTGGGGTGAATTATTCGCATGATTTTGTTGTGATGATTAAGGATTTACGATTTTCGCACAGTCGTTGCACTTGATATCGTTTTCGTGCTTGGTTTCACATGTTTGTGATTTTACGGTTTTAGACATTTGAGTTGATTTTGTGCGTATATACGCACACGATTTGATTTTGCGCATGTTCGGCACTTGATATTGGATTTCATGATTTCGTGCACGATGGATGCACCTGATTTGGATTTTCGCGCATGTTGGGCGCATGTTTTGAAGTGTAATTTTGGTGCACACCAGATGCACTAAATCGAGATTTTTCGTGCATGTCAGATGCACCTGATTTGCTGTCAGGCACACATGTTGCCTACGACAGATGTTCCGTGCACACCCGATGCACTTAGATCTTGTTTCTATGTACTTGTTTGGCACGTATATGGATTTTGATTTCCGTGCGCACCAGACGCACGTAGTATTCATACGTGTATTTGGGATTGATTTTTCCTATAGAGCAGTACGTTTTTATGATATTTGCTATGTGTTTTCGTACTGGGCAGGACTAGTCAGAGGAAAGTACCTGAATATATTTGGCATTCATTTCCTTCAGATATTTACATATATAGATTTGATATTTACATGTATAGTTTCGAGTTATATCATATTGGTTTTGTATTGGATTTGACATTTGTGTCTTTACCGTGACTTCGATGATTGCGGGATGCTTGACGGAGTTTTGATTTTGAGTTATCTGCTCATTACTCATGCGCATGTATTGCGCTATGATGCGTTTTATGTACTTATGATTTCGGAGCCCCGACGACATGATGGTTTTGCTTAGATGTTTTTGTATTTAGGGGAAGTTTGAATTTAAATTCGGGGACCGAATTTCTTTAAGGGGGGAAGATTGTAACGTTTTGAAAATCGTTTCGGTGAAATTTCGAAAAAAATCGGTAAAATAAGGGGGTTTTCTGTAAAAAGTCAAAATACAAATATCTTATTATAAAAATTAAATATACATATTCTAGCTATGTAATTACTAGTATTTGGTGTTTATTGAGCCACTGGTGAAATTTCAAATTTTCTGAAAAAAAAATTATTTTATTATTATTTTAAGCCGTCACTAATACATTTAATTAGGAAAAATTACAAACTGGAATGGGTTGAAACAAATTTTGTGCATCATAAAATATTAAACAAAATTTTATCATGTGGTTTTTGAAACGAAATTGTTTGCCAAAACGGTTTAGAAATTATTGATGAAAAAAGGCTTTTTTTTAGTATAAATGGATGTTGGGGTATTGTATTTGTCATTTTCCTTCACCCCACACTCACACACTACACCAATTCCCCTCCTTGGCTGAATTTTCAGCAGCCACATCCCCCATGTCCCCACTTCTTTTGATTAAAGAAAAGAAAATCAAGAGAATAGAATAAAGGAAATATTAAATAAAGAGGTATGGTGTTAGATAATGGTGACTTGGACTTTTCCTTGACTTTACAAACACCCCCACACCCTCTCTTCTCCCCCTCCTCAATTCTGGCCGAGCCCCCCTTTTGTGCAGCCCCCTAATTTTCCCCCTCTCATTTCATCACAAAATTCCATCAAAAATCCACAAATTTACTCACAAATTCAAAGCAAACTCCAAATCCGAGCTTTACCCATTATTCTTTAGCCAATTTAGTATGGATCTCGGGGGATGGAAGCAAGTTTGGGAAGCTAAGCTTCATGTTTGATCTCTTGATCATGAGGTATAAAGTTTCATCCAAATTTGTTAATTGTTAATTGTATGTTTGAATCTAGTTTTAATTAGATGTTTAATTATGGAATTAATTAAAATTTAACTTTCAAGAGAAGGGTTTGAAATTCAAGTTAGGTTTTTGTTTTGGAGTTGGGTTGTGATCAATTGTGCATGGTTGTGTTATATGGGCTAGCATCTTAAAACTTGTTAAAACTAATCTAATTGCTAGTTTGCAAATTGTTAGTTTAAAATTGTAATAATTGTACAAATATTGCAAACTAGGTTTTTTTAGAATTGATGGAAATGTGTGATTTTAAAATCTAATTAACATTGGTATGACATAATTAAGATGTTTAATGAACATTATAGCCACTAGAATTGTTAAAATATTTAGATTGGTTAAAACACCAAGTTTTGAACTAAAAAGGTAACTTTTGCTAACTAGATTTTGGTTTAATGTAATTTAGCAAGATTAAAAATCTAGTAAATGTTTATGTGGCCTAATTAAGATAATTAGTGAGTATTGTGACCACTAGTTTGCTAAAACATCAAGACTTGTAGTAAAACGGTTAACGACCCCTTTACTAGGCTTTTGGAAATAAACCGATTTGATCAATTTATTGGTTTTGATGATTTGCATCCTATTTCATATATTTTTAGTGACTTATAAAACAACGATTGGTACATTTGGTGTTTTTCTCGATCAATCGGCGTGTGTACACCGATGTCGAGGGTTTTTGAGTCGGATTTTAATGCGATACGGTGCGTTATGATATGTAGGTACCCCATGTGGACTTCGAGACGACAAGCAAGCGCGTGGCGACGTCGGCACCGGCGAGCGAGGACCAGGTGAGTAGATTTATATCTACGGGGAGAAGTCGGGTGGATGGCGTATAGCACCCCCGCAGTTCGTGGTGATGTATACGAATACGTGTACACACATATATATATTGTTTATATATTGTTTGAGTTATTGATGATAAATATGGATATTTGGTGTTCTTGGATGATTGAGTGTCGCGAAACCCTAGAGTAGCGGTCGCACACACTTGCACACACCCACCCATACTTGCATACTTTCTTCTTTCTTTTGTGCTCATACGGGAATATTTAGTTATGTGTTCACATAGGTATGGGACTATGTGTTCACATACGGATTTGGGGATGATACTTAGGATTGAGATGAGTCGATAAGATTTGTGTTGAGATTGTGATATCGGTGATATGGCAGGATTCGTACTTGAGATACGTCCTGGTGTTATAGCGGATCTTGGGACGACGATACGGGGGAATAGTGTTTTAAATAGGTGGTCGACATGTGATCGTGATATGAGATATGAGATGCTAGGATATTGATCCTAGGCTGTATTGGGCGATGTATACCCCTTGATGATGATATGTGCTGATAATATCGGTTTGTACGAGACTGTCGATCAGTAGTCAGATCATGACTATATTGATGATATTAGTATTGTACTAGACATAGGTCCGTACCTTAGACTATGATCTTTGATAAGAGGATACCGGATGAATAGTGTGATGAATATGATTTTGACCCGTACCCAGATTTGGGATGCCGTACGACGGATTTACGTACGAGCTATATATTGATGATTGATCCGCACTCTTGACTTGGGATGTTTGATTATAGATATGGTATCGGATATGATATTATTGAGGCGGGATCGCCGACTATACATATACAGGTATGTATATGTATCGACTCAGATGATAGGCGGTTTCCTTACCTGTAGTTCAGCCGTATAGTTTAGTGTAGTTGTTAGGTTAGATTAGACTCCTACCTATTTCAAAACTAGCGGATCGTGGGTATTTTAAAAGACAGGTCAAGGGATCTACGGATATTTCAAAAGACGTATCTTTTCATGAAAACACCGTAGCCCCTATTTTCAAAACCCCATGATTCGTGTTATTTCAAAAGGCACCATTTGTAGGACTTATATTAGATTAATGCAGATTAGTTATAGTTGCGTCTAGTATTCAGCTCCCGCTTATTATTATGGTTCGCTTCGCATCGCATGGTTATATTATGTTTCATACTCCATTATTGATATCATGCTGTTAGGACACCAGCACCATTACTGATGTTGCGTATGTACCACGTACACTTACTTGCCGGCTCACACACATCTTCATCGGTAATTGCCATGTCACGTACACCTTAGAAAATATTATTGCTTGACATAGCCTGTTAGCTAATAGTTTAGACATGATATTAGTGTACTTGCCTTATATGTTAGTTTAGACATTGTAGTAATTACCTGTAACTTCATGCATACTGTTATTCATTGTTATGCCGCATTCATGGATTCTCATGCATATATTCACTATTTTACGTGTTATTGAGGTTTTGGATTCGGATTTCCATGAGATTTTCTGGATTTGGAGGAAAACCGCAAAAACATAAATAAACCTTTTCTCTCTTTTAAAATAAAAAGTACGGTTTTCCCATGATGTATGAGTCGTCCACCATGAGTTTGCTGATGGATTTCGAGACTCGATTCGAGGAGTGGAGGAACCGTTTCGGGTACATGGTGGGCCCGGTGCGGTACCCCGGGGCAAGAGGAATGTGTTGTTGACGTTGAGCCCGACAGGGGAGCACTACCGACCGGTGATATTACCCGATGCGTCGGATATCCGGAGGATACCGTCGTGGTCTTGAGATAGATGGTAGGGGCCGGTCTGGATTGACGGCGCCCTAGATTTTGTGATTGAGATTTTGAGATATTGAGGTACAGAGATTGTGATACAGAGATATCGAGATATTTGGAAACTGATTTTGTGTCGATGCTGGGCACTGTTTTATGCTGATTTCATTTATGGTACCTCACTTTTAAAATGCAGAAATCTCACTGATTTATGAAAGCAGTTTTCGTCAGTACATGCATTCGTTTCCATGCATTCATACCTCATTCATATGATATATTGCTACCTGAAGCACTGACACGGGCACATGAGATCACACTCGGGTTAAATGTTTACCCTAGCCTTGTTATAGGTTGCATGTTATATATATAATTGAGGATATATTATGATCATTGACCTAGGTTGCGTCATTTATGCGATTTCTTTTCGTGGATGTTTTTCTATTCACGAGTTGGCAACTCACCCCCGTTGTGCCCCAGTTTCTTGCAGGTTTGCCGTACAGGTTTCTTTACGGCTTTGCGGGCATAGTTTCCTTCGGGTGATTTGCTAGTAGGTGGGTTTACTTGTATCGTACCCCCATTATATATCTTGTATATCATTATTCTGTTGTATCTAGAAGTTCCATCAACCAAACATGTATTATTTTTGAGATAGAGACCAGTGATGTTATTCTTTCGACCTTAGAGTCGCGCGTTGTAGTTCTATGGTTTTCTTGTTGTTTTGAGTTCCTTTTAAGTTTTGATCCTCGCCCTTGGCGTTGTATATTATATTGCTTGTGTGGTTGTGACCGTCGATTGACGAAGAGCTAGCTCCCGCTTGGGGATGCCCTTTTATTGATTTCGTATACTATTCATGTTATATCCCGTTTGGGGGCCAATATTTACAAAGGAGACTCTGCCGAAATTTTCAGGAAATATTTGATGTTTTTAAAAAAACGCATAATTCGGCTTATGCTATTAAAACTACTTGATTTAAATTGGTTTTCCTTCACTCTACTACTTTTCTTGGTTTGGATTTCTGGGTTTTCGGCTTTCTTAGATTACGAACGCCTCGAGACGTTTCGTAGTTTAAGTGCCGGTCATGTTCCGTACTTTCGGGTCGTGACAGAATGTTCCCCCGTAAGTCGTAAGGATCTTACAAAAGGGTTTTCTCCTTATAAGTTGAGAGGACTCACAAGGGTTGTTTACCGTGTGAGCATAACCCTAGTCGCTGGTGGGACTTTGTTAGGGAAATGTTTATTCGCGCCCGTGGATTGTATACAAGGGTCAATTTGAGCCGCTTGTAGGGCAATATTGAAGGTTGTGGGGGGGGTTTGCTTAAGAACAGCTTCAGGTTTCTGTAGCTTAAGACTTTCAAATCTTATGAGCCGTGAGGATCTCGCAAGTGTAATTTCTCCTTAGGAATCGTGAGGACTCCTAAGTGTGTTGCTCCCTTGTGAGTCGTAAGGATCTCACGCGGGTGGTTTCTCCTTACAAGGTCGTGAGGACCCTGCAAGTGTCCTTTAACGAGGTTGCACCCTTTCGGGTTTTCACAAACACTCGCCGGTAGCCCTGCTGTTTTTACTCACGGAGCCCTTTCGGGTTTTCATCCATGCCCATTTCACTTACGGACATACCGTTTTTATTTTTTATTATTTTTTTTATCCTATTTTTTTATCGGCTTTGAGATGCTGCAATCCACCGTAGTTTATCGATATCTCGGTCAACAACCAGTTTTAGGATATAATAGTCCATTGTTAGTTTAAGGACGTTTCGGTCTGTTGCTAGTTTAAGGACGTTTCGGTCCATCGTTAGTTTAAGGACGTTTCGGTCCGTTGTTAAAGAAGGCCGGTTACTACTTATAGAGTTCGGGCTTAGGAAGATAGCGAGCGGACATGGTCGTCATCATCTATCATTGACCTAGGCCTTAACCCGTCAAGCGTAGTATTTCTTCAGGAAGCGGCCGTTTATTGGCCTGAAAGGTCTTTTACCGTGCATATCCATGAGTAGATAGGCTCCACCCTGGTAGACCTTGTCTATGATGTACGGGCCTTCATAGTTCGGCTCGAATTTTCCCCGCTTGGCGCGATTGAGGATCATAGGTCTTTTGACCACTAGCACGAGTTCGCCTTGGCGGAATGTCCTCGGCCTGGTCAATCTTTCATATGAGCGCATCATCTTTGCTATATAAGCCTCCAGATTTTGTTGCGCTATGAGCCAGGTTTCATCAAGGGCGTCAATCTCCTCAAGCCGAAGGTGAGCATTTTCTTCGTTTGTCGGCTTGTAGTGGACTGCTACTCGTAGAGAGGGTAACTCTATCTCGAGGGGGAGTACTGCTTCCGTACCGAATACCAACGCGTACGGCGTTGTGTTCGTGGCTGTCTTGAACGTAGTTCGATATGCCCAGAGAGCTTCTTGCAATCTCTCGTGCCAGTCCTTCTTGTTTCGGGACACTGTCTTCTTCACGATCTTCGTCAAGGTCTTGTTGAAAGCCTCAGCTAGACCGTTGGCTCGGGGATTATACACTGAGGAATATCTCCATTCTATGTTGTGTTGTTGCGCGAAGCAGCTGATCTTGTGGCTTCTGTAGGCTGGCCCGTTATCGGAGATAATCCGTCGCGGAGTTCCAAACCGATAAATGACGTGCGTCTTGAAGAAATGGAAGATATTCTCCGTCTTCACTTCCCTCAGCGGTACTGCTTCTGCCCATTTAGAGAAGTAATCAGTTGTCGCCAAAATGAATCGATGTCCTCTGGACGACGTTGGTTCGATGGGGCCGATTATGTCAGTCCCCCACATTTCGAACGGCCATCTAGCCACCGTTGGATGTAGCGGATTTTGATGTTGATGGATAAAGTCCCCATAAATCTGGCATGAGTGGCATTGCTTCGCATACTCGAGACAGTCCTGGATCATCGTGGGCCAATAGTAGCCCATTCGTTTAATCTTCAACTTCATTTTCGGGCCAGCTTGGTGAGAACCGCAGAGTCCATCGTGAACTTCCTGAATGACTCTTTTTGCTTCGTCAGATCCCAGGCATCTCAACCACAGAGAATCAAACGACCTCTTGTACAGAGTATCATTGACGAAGGCCAAAGACAAAACTCGTTTCATAAGCTGATGTCTTGAGGACGCATCTTCGGGCGTTCGATGGGATTTGAAGTAGTCTATGAAGACTTCTCTCCAATCTTCAGCCTTCTCTTGGTCCTTTATTTGCATAGCCATTTGCTCGGTCACTCCCTTTTCTTCGGATGATTCCGGAGACATTTCTGCTGGGGTGAGGACCCGACGGCTTTGTACCACGATTCTGACGTCATCGAGGTTTTCATCAGCCAGTTCTTTAGCGAGCTTGGCTAACGCGTCTGCCTTGCTATTTTCTGCACGCGGTATGCTTTCCAGCATGTAGGAAGGAATTTGAGTCAGCAACCGTTGTACTCTCTCGCTATACTTCACCAGCTCTGGCTTGCACGTCTGGTAGTCGCCGTTTACTTGACTAACGACCAGTTGGGAGTCTCCGTATATGAGGAGGTTCTCAATCCCCATGTCGATGGCGATCTCAAGGCCTGCTATCAAAGCTTCGTATTCGGCTTCATTGTTCGTCCTCGGCTCTGTCAAGGAGAAAGCGAAGCGCATTATCCCTCCTTGTGGGGTTACGAAGATGAGGCCTACCCCCGATTTGATTATAGGCGTATTTTGTTTGCGCTTCTTCATGGAAGACGCTCCGTCGAAATAGAGTTCCCACCGGGTACTACTTCCGTTGATCATGTCAAACGCATGTTCGTCTGGCAGATCGCAATTCAGAGGAGAATCGGCAGGTATCGGTTGTTCAGCGAGGAAGTCGGCAATGACCTGGCCTTTCACTGCCTTGAGAGGCTGATAGGTTATCGAGAACTCCATCAAGAGTAGGGCCCATTTAGCGAGTCGCCCCGTCAATATGGCCTTCGACATCAAATATTTAAGGGGGTCCACCTTCGAAATGAGACGAACTTCATGCGCCAACGCATAGTGCCGGAGTTTCGTTATCGCGAAGATCAACGCCAGGCAGTGCTTTTCTATGGGGGAATAATTGCTTTCTGCCCCCAGTAGGACTCGACTTAAATAGTAGAGCGCTCTCTCCTTCCCTTGGTCGTTCTCTTATGCCCATAATGCGCCTAAGGAACCTTCAAAAGAGGTTTTCCCTTGACCGGAGCAGCCAACACCGGCGGGTTCTGTAGGTACTGCTTGATCTCGTCCAGTGCGCCTTGGCATTTGTGATCCTAGATGAACAGGGTTCCTTTCCTCATCAGGTGACTGTAAGGGCGGCACTTGCCTGAAAGGTTGGCTATAAATCGCCGGATGTACGTGAGTTTCCCTTGGAGAGACTGTAATTGTTTAAGAGTCCTTGGCAGTGGCATTTCCATGATCGCCTTGATTTTCGACGGATCTATCTCGATACCCCGGTGCCGGACGATGAACCCTAGGAACTTACCTGAGGATACCCCGAACGCGCATTTGAGAGGGTTCATCTTCAAGTTGTATTGCCGAAGGCGTTGAAACACGGTCTTCAGATGCTCTAAATGCTCCTCGTACGATTTGCTTTTCACCACGAGATCGTCGATGTAGCATTCGACGATTTCATGTATGAGGTCATCGAAGATCTTCGTCATGACCCTCTGATAGGTGGCACCGGCGTTCTTTAAACCGAAGGGCATAGCTTTGTAGCAAAATATACCCAGAGGAGTCCGGAAAGCGGTGTGCTTCTGGTCTTCGGGGTGCATCTTTATCTGATTGTATCCTGATGAGCCGTCCATGAAAGAGAAAACCTCGTGAGTGGACGTGTTATCTATCATCAGCTCGGTGACCGATACTGGGAAATCGTCCTTCGGGCAAGCTTTATTGAGATCCCGGAAGTCCACGCATATGCGCACTGTCCCATTCTTCTTCATCACCGGAACAATGTTGGCGATCCAATCAGTATACTGAACTTCCTGGATAAACCCAGAATCGATTAACTTCTTGACTTCAGCGTTGATGCTCATCTCAAGCTCGAGCCGCATTCTTCTCGATGCCTGTTTGACTGGCTTAACGTCCGAGGATATCGCCAATTTATGCATAGCAATTTCTGGTTCTAAACATGGCATTTCAGAATAGTTCTATGCGAAGCAATCTCCATGCTGCATAAGCACGTCTTTTAACGCAGCCACCCTTTCTTCAGATAGTAGCTCGCTGACGAATGTCGGTCGTGGGTCATTCGCCATCCCTAAGTCGATTTTCTTGAGGTTATCTGCGGTGGTATGTATTCCATCTTCCAACTCTTTCGGCGCTGGTGGAAATTCTGAGATCACCTCGTCATCGCTGTTTTCGAAGCACCAAGGAAGGTCATCCATATTCTCGGGCTCCCTTTTTGATATTGCTATCATATGACAAGTACGAACTCGCTTCCAAGACCGACGTGGATATGGTTCTGCTCTTGTAGCTTTGGGTTCGTGCTTTTGTGGCGGCGTTACCTTCCAACTGTCAGATAGAGCGAACTTGCCGAGCTGATACTGATCTTCGACCCAGTTCTTGAAGGTGAAGCAGTCTTCAAGAGGGTGTCCTATGGCTTGGTGATAAGAGCAATAACCCGAATGAGAGACCTTGTTAGCTTGCTCAGGGTGCTTAGACTCCGGAAGTGTAATCATTCGATATTTTAAAGCGAGGTCAAGTATCTTCTTCGTCTTGTCTTGAGGGAAAGAATACGCTCGACTCATCTTCTTCATGAGGGACAAATCCGGACCGCGCAATTCCCGATCACATGAATCTTTGATCCCGCGTTGTCGTTGTCGAATCCCTTTTCCGCTTTTTGACTTATTTCTGCCTCTGCGTCGGGCCTTTTGCACAGCAGGTTGACAGGGAGGAGTATTTTTGTCTTTTGCAGCCTGTTGAAAAAGACGTTGCGTCCTGGCTTTCTCGTAGATGGCCATTTCGCGATTATGGTCGTCCCGAGCTTTTTGACCCGCTTTCCTGATAAGCTTGTCCATTCGTTCTTCAAATGACGGACTCGGCACCTTGATTGTGGGATCTAGTTTTGATACGGGGTCAGCGTTTTCTGACAGGGCATCCTCTTCTTCATAGAAGTTATATATGGCGTAGCTACCGTGGACTCGTTCCCGTTTCCCGGATCTCACATATCCAAGCCCAAGCATCTCCATTCTCCCGTTGGGCAACTTGCGCTGAGTCCCAGGGACATCCCAAATCCCGTTGTAGAACCGAGCTTGTCGAATAATCTGTTTTAAAGATACCCCTTGGGGCTTCAATAGCCTTTTTAGTCCGTTCGTGTAGTATCTGGGCAAACGGATGAGTTGGAGCCTGTCAAGCGTAGAATCTGAGCCGTGCCAGATTTCTTTCTCCACTCTTGTTTCCGTGGACTGATAGAATAGGATCGCCTTTTCGCCTGGGAGGGACGTAAAATGTTTGCAGGTCTTGCACATTGTAAGATTCAAGTGCGTCAAGGTCTTTGTAGTGCTCCCGCGGAATCATGGTAATTTGCAAACTCTGATCATCACCAGGGAATGCTTGTATTGACGGCCGACTGGAGAACACCGCATTAACCTCATCTTCTGAGTCGCTTCCGAAGATCAATATGGGGGCGGACGGCCCCAGGTTGTTGCGTCGAGACGGCCCAGCGTAAACTATCTCTTCTTCTTCTTCGGTATCACTCCTGAAAACAGGAATGGTAGCGGCGGCTTTGTTCTCCGGTTTGCGACACCTCTCTGTGTCCTCAAAATCTGGCAAAAAGTATTTTGCATCTTCGTACTTGCGGACTTCGTTCATGGAGAACGGGTTCAGCTCTCCTGTTACGGTATACTCGAGACCATCCTTGAAATACTTCATATACTGATGTTGCGTAGAAGGGATGATGTTGTACTCGTGTAACCAGGGACGACCGAGTAGAGCATTGTAGCAGGTCTTGGCGTCAATGACGTGAAACTTAATATCCGTGACGAGTGGTCCGAAGCGTAATGTTAATATCACAGATCCGAGAGTTCGTGACGACTGGGAGTCGAAGCCGGAGATGGTAATTTTATCACGAGCGAGGTGCTGAACGCTCATGCAGATTTTCTTCAACACCCGAACATTAAGGAGATTGACAGAGGACCGTTATCAACCAGGATTTTGCCTATCTTGATGTCGTGGCAGTATTCGGAGACATATAGGGGACGGTTGTGGTCGCACGTCCTAAGGAGAAGGTCTTCATCACCGAACGTGACATCGGCTGTGCGCACTTCTTCCAGTTCATCCTTCATCCTTTCTTCGGCGAGGATGCAGCGCCTTGATTAATGAATCTCTCGGTTCTTTTGATAATAAGAGGGCGTCAAGAATGCTGAGCTGCGAGGGTAGCTTCCCCAGGTGCGCTAGGATGTTGTAGTCCACCTTACTCTTCTTAGGCGAGTCCTTGGCAGTCAGCTCTTTCATAACTTGGTCATCTAAAGCGATATCCTCAGCGACCTTTTCCTTTCCCTTATCTTTTCTAGTTGCGGGTCCGAAATTCTTTTCCGGGAGCGTGCGATTGCGCAGCTGAATGTTTTCGCAAACCTTTGGTTCTTCCTCTTTCCCTAAGATGGATTCTTTAAAGAGAGGGCCCAGAGCCATTTCCTCGTCAGAATCGCTCCCGAATGTGAGCACTTGCGATCCCCCGGCGTTCACCGTGTAACAGTTACCGGTAGTTCTTTTGTGTCCTTCGGTCGTACTTCTCTGCTCCCGATGAGTTCTGCATTTCATTCGCTTAAAATGTTGCCGATGAGCAACATATCCCTGCCACCATGTCTTAAAAGCGTCGCACTCTTCAGTGGGGTGTGAAATCTTCCGATGATATGAGCAGTAATTATGGTGTCTCTCCGCCCCATTGAGCGTGTTTTCTTCCGAGGGTGGTAGTTTCATTCCCATTGACATGGCTTTGGCAAACCTTTTCCTTGTCTTGAATATGTTTTTATCCGCGTCGGGTGTCTTTCGATCTGGCGGGAGTGCTTCGACTCTTTCGTTTAGTCGCCTGCATTTGGCTCCTTCTGATGCGGCCATCTCACGCTCCCGATCGGCTTTACTTTTCAAACGAATCTCGTCTAGAAAGGCGTCGATCATTTCGTTTGTCGGCCACACAAGCTCCGGTTCAAGCTCTGCCCCCAGTTTCTTAGTGCCATGAGTTTTTTCACCATCCGTAAATGAGTGGGAGATCACAATACAACTCGCCACGTATCCCTCGGATTCATCCGACGAGCTCTCCCCGTTATCTTCCTCCAGAAAGAAGTGGTTGAGGAACTCTTGGAGTGTGATGGGAGTTCGCGCCTTTTGATTGTACTCCTCCAGCGCGTCAATCTGTTTCTGCAAGTCCGTACACTTATTTTCAGGCTTCACGGGCCTCTTAGATTTCTTCTTCTTTTTCATTGAAGATTTCGACGGCTGGTTGTGAGTGCTCGGGCCATCACCACTGATCTTTGGAGTTGGGTGCGGCTTCAGCATCCCTTCAATGATCTGGGCTTCCAGCGGGTTCTTCCACCTGACTGCCGGGCATGTCTGGAGCTCATTCAGCATTCTTTTGGTTTTTGCTGAAAGCACGATTTCCCATGGAGCTTCTTCAATGAAAGAACAAGTTGCCCCCGGTGTGTCCGTCTTCTTAGGAGTGTGAGGTTGTGGAGGGTTCACCTTCCACTTCTCGGACAGCGCAAACTTGCCCTGTAGGTATTGATCTTCAATCCATCCTTTGAAGACGAAGCAATCCTCAATCGGATGGCTTACCGTTTGATGGTAAGGGCAGTAGTTGGGGTTATTCACCTCACTGGGTTGCGGTGGTCGCCTTGGATTTGGTAAGTTGATAAGCCTGTTGCGTACCGCCAGCTCGAATAGCCTCTTTGTCTTATCCTGCGGGAATGAGTAGGGGCGCTTCATTTTCTCATTATAATACCGCCGTCTTTCTTCCAGTTGATCCGCCAGCTTTGGGGCACTGGGTTGCTGCTGAGCGTTCGCAACGAAGGTTGCCTTCCCTTTACCCTTGTCATTCCGAAGTTCCGGCTTCGGGGGAGGCGGTCTGTGACCCATCTGGTCCATCTGGGCCAACTTGTCGATCAAAGCCTGGAACGTGGTTGGCTTAAAGAACATCATGAACTGTGAGATAGTTGCATGAGGATCTAGGGTACCCACGAACATGCCCACCGCGGGCGCTTCCTCGATGCGTTGTTCACATTTTGACCACAAGTTTCGCCAGCGTATAGCGTACTGGACCCACGTCTCACCTGGTTTCACCCTGGCATTAATCAATGCCGTTATCGGAGTGCGTTCGCTGGCGCTCGCGAATCGCTGCATAAATAGAAGCTCCATCTCCGCAAATGTTTTGACGGAGTCGTTCGGGAGCTCAGAGTACCATTCGAACGCCGTTTCTGACAAGCTACCGACGAACTGGCGAAGCAACAATTTATCATCACCGCCGGTGTTGCCGCAAAGCACCCTGAACTAGGCAACATGCTGGTGGGGATTGCCCGTCCCCTTATAGACATGAAATTTCGGTACTGTATAGCACGGCGGGTACTTGATCTGATCATACCAGCTCGGATATGGTCGCCCCATTTTTACGACCTGACCGGCTGCCTCAGTCGCCTGATGAACCCGTATGTGCTGAGCTATATATTCGTCTAGGTCAGCTTTGGAGATTGTCTCCTCCTTGGCTGTTGACAGAGCCGGTGGAGGATTTGACGTTTCTCCCCTGTCGTCTTCAAGGACGATTGGAGGATCTTCAGCAGGAGAATCTTGTTGGATCATCATTCCCACCATGTCCTGGAACCAGAGGGCCATTCGCTTTATATTGGCTGCTTGTTCGGCAGCCTCTTTATCCTTCTTCTCCAATATCCTACGAAGGAATTCAGCGTCAGTTTCTTGCTCCTGGCGTTGATCAGATGACGCTTCGGGGCTTTCTTTCGGCCCAGTAAGTGCGGCCATCGCGTTCATCATTTCTTGGAGCTTCTGCTGTTGGTCCTGAGCTTTGGTCACTGGCCGTGTAAGCGGTCTATGACCCGTAGATGCACGGCTGTCCTCCTTTCCCGACGCCATGTATACAGTATGGACCATGATGCCCCCGGACTTAAGGCGTTTAGGCTCACCGCCTTTGGCATTTGCCGCAGGCATGGGGATTTTCTCTGGCCTTCTTCTCTTGTGGGCCGTTGAAGTTGAGGGGGACGTTGCAGCGGGCACCCTGGCGGTTGTCGTCCTTTGTTGTTTGACAGGACGTTTCTTTTCTTCCTGCACTTTCGCCCTTTTCTGTTGACGAGAGTGATCTTGGTCAATTACCGAGTCTTGAACCTTCCGCCAGACTTTATAAATTTTGGAGGACAGCCGTTCAGGGGGCTGCTCCGGCTTTGCTTCTGTAACACTCCCCGCAGGTGGAGGAGATCTTTTCAACGTGGCAGTCAGAGAGTTCTTGCGTACCCTCCTTAGCGGTTCAAAGCTGTTCCCAGTTGGAACAGCAGCATCAACTTCCACCATTGGAGCTGGTGGAGTTAGCCCTGAGGGGGAGTTACCCCCGGCCTTCCTTACTCGGCGCTAGTGGCGACGTCGAGCGTGTCGAGCTGTTGGGGTTGGCTCGGTGATAGGGACAGCTTCGTCTTGCCCCCTGTCCGAATGAGGCGCTGCCGGTGCCAGCCTCTTAAAGACTGACGTTGTCTTTTGAGTGGCGATGTTTAATCTGTCAAAGACAGACCCTCGAGTAGGAGCAGGTGCCGGAATAGTCAGCCTTGAAAAGACCGACTCTTTAGCAGGAGAAGCCGTCTTGACGACTTCAGGACTGGAGATGGCTGTCTTTTTTGCGATGGCCATGTTAGGGGTCACGGGCTTCTTGGCAGGCCCATTAGAGTTCAGGTTCAGCCCGGTAAAGACCGAGGCTGCCGGCTTGACATTGAACGACCCGTTGAGAGGGGCCGTTGTAGCAGTGAGCCGATCGAAGACCGACTTCTTTTGCGGTTCCGGTATGGGCACTGGAATAGTGAAGCTTGCAGGCGGGAGCATGGTATCGAAGAACAGACCGGTGGTGGCCTGAGTCACCTGTTCCACCGGTATGGCAAGGATGGAGGCCGCTTGAGGCCCATAGGCTACACCTCCAGGTGAGGCGGAGCGTTGGTTGCACTTGCATTTGGAGCAGCTCGAGCAGTTGCATGCCATTGATGCTTGATTTCTACAGCAAACGAAACACCAAATCTTAGTACTTCGAAACCCAAGGGCAACCATTAGCGAACCGCGATTGGTTCGCGAATCACGACACACGAAGTGTGGAGTGGAAAGAGGAAAAGGTCCCACTGGGCGTGCCGGAATCTGTTCCCCTCCGAAGGACGGCGCGACAGACGTCTTGCCTGAAATTCGGGGCAGGTGCTAATTGGTGCTATCCGTCCACCTCTCCGAAGATGCCAAGTTGATTTATGGCACCGCATATCGAAGGTTTAAACGGATGCGTCCGATGTAGCAGACTTCGTCAGATTCCCCCTCGCTTGAGGGGTTTTTGATTGTGGGGACGCTCTTCCCTGCAGGCGCAAGCCCCTGCAGTTAATTACGCTACCGCATTGCGATAACAACCTTCTCCTTCTCCAGATGATCACTTCATGTCGTGTGTGTTTATTTTGTGTTTGGTTGCCTGTGGATTGTATACGGAGACTGAGTTATGTCGTCGCCCGTAGGGTGTGGATTAGTCCAAATCCATATTATCTTAGATTTGGGTTTGGGGGTTTGGGTTTAAGGATACGTTAGCCTTATTCGAGACTAAGATCGACTTAAACATTTGTTAAGGATATGTTAGTCTAGTTTTCAGACTAAGATCAACTTAACGGGATCGTTTAGATCCAACAAGAGAGCAATTAAGGGGGCCATGTAGCTTAGTTTAGTGACATTGTGGTCAATAGGTAGTTTAAGAACATTGCAGTCCAATGTTAGTTTTAAGACGTTGCGGTAAAGGTTAAGGACTTCATAGTCCGTGGATTTAAGGACTCCACAGTCCGACGTTAGTTTTAAGACATCCCGGTCAAGGTTAAGGACATCATAGTCCGTGGATTTAAGGACTCCACAGTCCGACGTTAGTTTTAAGACATCCCGGTCAAGGTTAAGGACATCATAGTCCGTTGTTAGTTTTAAGACATTCCGGTCAAGGTTAAGGACATCATAGTCCGAGAATTTAAGGACCCCACAGTCCGGTATTAGTTTTAAGACATCACGGTCAAGGTTAAGGACCTCATAGTCCATGAGTTTAAGGACCCCACGGTCCGTATCAATGTGTGGTCATCAGGACTCGTCACCTCTTTGAAAACGTTGAGGAATTACAACGCCAAGTATCAAAGGAGTGAAGAGATGTACCCTTGAACCAAGGTAGATTAAATAATCTTTGGCCTAATTTGGAACCAAGACCAATTAATAATTGTTCCCGCCAAAAATTTCTGCGCAAAAGAGCCCAAGGTATTAAATGGCGGCGAAACGCTTAGGAAAATGGGAACCAGTATCTTCCGGGCTGTTTTTTGATAAACTCCCGAATGAGAAACAGATAAATTCTGATGGTATTGAAAGCGGCTCGAAAAACCCTTCGATTTGATATATTATGGGCCTCGTAATTCATCCGGGATCAAAAGTTATGAGGAATTACGTGTCCACACGTGATGGGCTTTTAAGAACCCGCTGGAGGAGTTAAAAGATACAATAAAAACTTAGAAAAGACCCCAATGGGGCATCACGTGCTCACACGTGACCATGGGTCACGTGCAGACACGTGATGGGCTTTTAAAGCCTCTAAAATAATGAATAGAATTTAATTCTAAAAGTCAGAAAATACCTCAACGAGGTATCACGTGCTTACACGTGACCAATGGTCACGTGTTGACACGTGATGGTTAAAACTGAAACATAAATAAGCGGCTGAGAAAGGAACCCAATTGGAGGTCACGTGCTCACACGTGACCAAAGGTCACGTGCCAGCACGTGACTGGCTTTAAAAGCATTATAATTTAATAGAATTAAATTCTAAAAGTTTCTGAATCTTTCCAAATGGAAAAGGGTCATGGGGAAACGTTGGATTAAAAATCCAAGGGTGATTAAAAATCACCAATTTATAGAAAAACCTTGGACAAGGAAAGATTTCCCTGAAAATCTCACCAGGATAACAAATAGAATATCTTTTGGATTTAAAATCCACGGTGAATAAAATTCACTGAATGATCTAAAGGCCCAGATTAATGATAAATATAAATCAAATCTCTCAACAATCAAATCAAATCTTCCAATGAGAGATTTGCTAAACAAATTAACTCTTTTCCTTCTCCTATAAATAGGAGCCAAGTAGAGAAGAGAGGGGATCTACTTTTTTGAAAGAAAAACAGAGAGAGGAGAATTTAATTCTCAAGAGGGAAGAAAAGAAAGGAGAATTTAATTCTCAACAAAGAAAACCCTAGGTAAGAAAAGGGAAAAAGATAAACTTCAAACAGAGAATTTAATTCTCAAAATCCAAGAGTTTAACTCTTATACAAAAAAGAACTTAATTCTTCTTCTGGTTGAAGATCTGCACAGAGCACATCTCCCCATAACTTGAGAATTTAATTCTCATCGGGTCGAGATCCTGCCATGCAGATCCTAAACTTAGAAGGGGAATTGAGTTTTGAGAATTAATTCTCCTAAAATAAAACTAGGGTTTAACCCTAATCAAGAATTTAATTCTTTTACATATCTGGGAATTTAATTCCTTTGAAAAGAAATCAGGGTTTCATCCTAAATAAGAATTCAATTCTTAAAAGATCTCTGTTCATGAAAAGAACTAGGGTCACGTGCCCCCACGTGACCCTTGAAAAGATCCCCTGCAAAGAACTTTGAAGCATCACCCCACGTGCTCCCACGTGACCCTCATTATATATGGAACAAAAGTAAAGGCAGAAACAATTCTGGGCGCTCTCACGTGTTACCACGTGACCCCTAATAAATGTTCTAATAAATCAGGGCATGATTATACATCACGTGCCCACACGTGATGGCTATGAAAATTAAAAGTGTTTAACACTTGTTTGCAGAACAAAATAAAGGGGATCTGGCCCCACTTTTTGATGCCATCACGTGCTCCCACGTGACTCTCAAAACGCAGAAAGAAAGATCAATGGAAATGAAGGCTTTGGGCGCTCTCACGTGTTTACCACGTGACCCCTTAGCAAACGTTCTAACAGTCAGCGCATAAATCCCCATCACGTGTCAACACGTGATGCTCGAAATAAAAAGGAAAAGTGTTTAACACTTATTCACAGATTTGAAGATAAAACAAAGGAGATGTGGCTCCGCATTTAGGGCGCCCTCACGTGTCACCACGTGACCCCTAATGAGCATTCCAACAGACCAGAGCGGGGGCCTCCATAACGTGCTCACACGTGATGGCCGTCAGAATTAAAAGAGTTAAAACACTGATCTGCAGAATAAGATAAGGGAAATCAGGGCGCTCTCACGTGTCCATACGTGACCCCTCTCCCCTTAGTGTTTAACACTAATCCGAAGACTTTGTCCTCAGTGATTAACACTGATTTTCTTAGTGTTTAACACTAATTTGGAAAACTCTATTTGCAGTGTTTAACACTGATTTGCTTAGTGTTTAACACTAATTTGAAAACACTATTCCCAGTGTTTAACACTGATTATCTTTTAGTGTTTAACACTAACTTGCTATCTTATTCCCAGTGTTCAACACTGTTGGTTTCTAGTATTTAACACTAGCTTCAGCCTAATTGGCTAAGTTTCAGAGGCAAAGCCTCTCCTTCAATGGACCAACAGAGGGCCAATATTTCAAACATAACTGGACTTAGCCCAAACTGGCCATAAGTCCTCAAATCATCTTGATCTGAGCACATCTGCTCTTTCAACCAACTCATTGGTTCAAGGGTACATCTCTGAACTCCTCTGATATTTGTCGTTGTAATCCTTCAACGTCTTCAGAGAGGTGACGGGTCCCGACAACCACACATCAACACGGACTGTGGGGTCCTTAAACTCATGGACTTATGCGTCCTTAAACCAAGATACGGACTGTGGGGTCCTTAAACCCGCGGACTTATGCGTCCTTAAACTAACGGACTAATGCGTCCTTAAACACACCCATATGGACTGTGGGGTCCTTAAACCCATGGACTTATGCGTCCTTAAACTACCAATGGACCACCATGTCCCTAAACTGGCATTGGACCACTATGTCCTTAAACTGGTATTGGACCACCATGTCCCTAAACTGGCAATGGACCACCATGTCCCTAAACTGGAACAATAGAGCCCCCAAATGCTCTTTTGTCGGATCTAAACGATCCCGTTAAGTCGATCTTAGTCCCAAACTGGACTAACGTATCCTTAACAACCGTTTAAGTTGATCTTAGCCTCAAAGATGGCTAACGTATCCTTAAACCTTCAAACAGATTGGACTATGAATCCCCCCAATTAACTCTGGCTCGAGGGTACATCTCTGAACTCCTCTGACATCCGTCGTTGTAATCCTTCAACGTCGTCAGAGAGGTGATGGGTCCCGACGGCCATACATACGATGGACCACTATGTCCCTAAACTGGAACTATAGAGCCCAAACGCTCCTTTGACGGATCTAAACGATCCCGTTAAGTTGATCTTAGTCTCAAACTGGACTAACGTATCCTTAACAAACGTTTGAGTTGATCTTAGCCTCAAGTATGGCTGACGTATCCTCGAACCAAACCCCCAAACCCAAATCTAAGATAATACGGATTTGGACTCGTCCACGCCCTACGAGCGACGACATAACTCAGTCTCCGTAAACAATCCACGGGCAACAAAATACAACACAAACACCCACGACACGAAGTGATCATCTGGAGAAGGAGAAAGTTGCTACCGCAACGCGGTAGCGTAATTAACTGCAGGGGCTTGCGCCTACAGGGAAGAGCGTCCCCACAATCAAAAACCCCTCAAACGAGGGGGAATCTGACGAAGTCTGCTACATCGGACGCATCCGTCTAAACCTTCGATACATGGTGCCATAAATCAACTTGGCATCTTCGGAGAGGTGGACGGATAGCACCAATTAGCATCTGCCCCGAATCTCAGGCAAGGCATTCCATGTCTCGGCCGCCATTCGGAGGGGAACAGATTCTGGCACGCCCGGTGGGACCTTTTCCTCTTTCCACTCCACACTTCGTGTGTCGTGACTCGCGAACCAATCGCGGTTCGCTATTGGTTGCCCTTGGGTTTCAAGATACTAAAACTTGGCGTCTTGCTTATTGTAGAAAGCAAAGGATCGATGGCTTCTACTTCTGCGAAACCCTCCAACTGCTTGGACTGCAATTGCAACCAACGCTCTGCCTCGCCAGGAGGCATAACCTACGGACCCCAAGCTGCTTCGCTATTCACAATGCCCGTGGAACAGGTCACTCGCGCCACCACAGGATTGTTCTTTGGGACCATGCTCCCGCCGACAGGCTTCACCGCTCCTGTGCCAACACCGGAAGCTCCTACGAAGTCGGTCTTCGATCGGCTTACAGCTACTGCGGCCCCTCTCAACGGGTCGTCCAACTCCAGCTCCTCGGTCTTCGCCAGACTGGGCCAAAATTTCTGTGGGCCCACAATGAAGCTTGCAATCCCAGAGAAGGTTATTCCGAAGAGGATAGCCATCCCTGCTCCTGAAGTCGTCAAGGCGGCTTTTCCTGCCAAGGAGTCGGTCTTTACAAGACTGACCATCCCAACACCCGCTCCCGCTCCTGCTACTTAAAGGACATCAGTCTTTAATAGGCTGACACCAGCAACGGCCCCTCACCTGGACAGGGGGCAAGACAAAACCATCCCTATCGCCGAACCGGCCCCAACAGCTCGACATGCTCGACGTCGCCACTGGCGCCGAGTAAGGAAGGCCGGGGGCAACTCCCCCTCTGGGCTAACCCTACCAGCTCCAATGGTGGAAATCAATGCTGCTGTTCCGACTGGGAACAGCTTTGAACTACTCAACAAGGTGCGCAGAAACTCTCCGACTGCCGCGCTGAAAAGATCTCCCCTACCCGCGGAGAATGCTACAGAAACAAGGCTAGAGCATCCCCCTCAACGGCTGTCCTCCAAAATTTACAAGGTCTGACGACGAGTTCAGGACTCAGTAATCGTTCAAGATCACTCTCACCGGCAGAAGAGGGTGAAAGTTCAAGAAGAAAAAAACCGTCATGTCAAACCGCAAAGGACGACAACCACTTGGGTGCCCACTAAAACGGCCCCCTCCACGTCGACTATTCGCAAGAGCAGAAAGCAGGAGAAAGTCCCCACGCCTGCAGCAAATGTCAAAGACAGTAAGCCTAAACGTCCTAAGTCTTGGGGCATAGTGGTGCATACAGTCTACATGGCGTCCGGGAAAGAAGACAGTCATACATCTACAGGTCATAGACCGCTTACGCGATCGGTGACTAAAGCTCAGGAGCAGCAGCAGAAGCTCCAAGAAATGATGAATGCGATGGCCGCACTCACTGGGCTAAAAGAAAGCCTAGAAGCGTCCTCGGATCAGCGTCATGAACAAGAAACTGACGCTGACTACCTACGCAGAGTCCTCGAAAAGAAGGACAAAGAAGCTGCAGAGCAAGCGGCTAACATAAAACAGATGGCGCTCCTCTTCCAAGATATGGTAGGGATGATGTTACAGCCGGACCCTCCTGCTGAAGATCCACCGATCGACCTTGAAGACGACAGGGGAGAAACGTCAAATCCTCCGCCGGCTCTGTCAACAGCCAAGGAGGAGGCAATCTCCAAAGTTGACCTAGACGAATATATAGCTCAGCAGATCCGGGTTCATCAGGCGAATGAAGCGGCTGGGCAAATTGTTAGAACCGGACGACCATATCCGGGCTGGTATGACCAAATCAGTTACCCGCCAGGATATACGATCCCTAAATTCCACGTATATAAAGGGACAGGGAATCCGCATCAGCATGTCGCTCAATTCAGGGCCTTATGCGGCAATACTGGAGGCGATGACAAATTGTTGCTACGTCAATTCGTCGGCAGCTTAGCAGAAACAGCCTTTGAATGGTATTCGGAGCTACCTAACGACTCTGTCAAAACATTTGCAGAGATGGAACTGCTGTTTACACAAAGATTCGCGAGTGCTAGTGAACGCACCCCGATAACAACACTGATCAACGCCAGGATAAGGCCAGGGGAAACGTGGGTTCAATACGCAACACGATGGCGGAATCTGTGGTCGAAATGCGAACAGCGGATCGAAGAAGCACCTGCGGTAGGCATGTTCGTGGGCACTTTTGATCCGCAAGCGACCATCTCGCAATTCATGATGTTCTTCAAGCCAACTACTTTCCAGGCCTTGATTGAAAAGTTGGCCCAAATGGATCAGATGGATCATAGATCATCTCCTTCAAAGACGGATCCTCGGAATGAAAAGGGGAAAGGAAAAGCAACTTTCATCGCCAATACTCAACAACAGCCGAGCAACTTAAAACCGGTTGTCCGCCAAAGCAACGTACGTCCACGCCCATCTCTCGAGGAGAGACTGGAACGTCCTTATTCGTTTCCTCAGGATAAAACAAGGAGACTGTTCGAGCTGGCAGTGCGCAACAGACTCATCCATCTGCCGAATCCAAAATGACCGTTGCAGCCAGGCAATGTCAACGATCTTAATTACTGCCCTTACCACCAAGCGGTAAGCCATCCAATCGAAGATTGCTTCGTCTTTAAGGGATGGATCGAAGATCAGTACCAACGAGGCAAGTTCGCGTTATCCGAAAACTGGAAGGTGAACCCGCCACAGCCTCACACTCCTAAGAAGACAAACACACTGGGGGCAACATGCTCTTTTGTTGAGGAAGCTTCATGGGAGGTGGCTCTTTCGGCCAAGACCAAAAGGATGCTAAATGATCTTCAGACGTGCCTGGCGATTAGATGGAAGAACCCGTTGGAACCTGAGATCATCAAGGGGATGCTGAAGCCGCGCCCAATTCCAAATATTGGTGGTGATAGCCAAAGCATTCACACCCAGCCGTCGAAATCTTCGAAAAAGAAGGAGAAATCCAAGAAGCCTGTGAAGCCTGGCGACAAGCGCACGGACTTACAAAAACAAATTGACGCGCTGGAAGAGTACAATCAAAAGGCGCGGACTCCTATCATACTCCAAGAGTTCCTCAACCACGTCTTTCAGGAGGAAGATGATGGAGAAAGCTCGTCGGATGAATCCGAAGCATACGTGGCGAGTTGTCATGTGATCTCCCACTCATTTACGGACGATGAAAAAACTCCTTGCACTGAGAAACTGGGGGCAGAGCCTGAGCCGGAATTCGTGTGTCCGTCAGACGAAATGATCGACGCTTTTCTAGATGAGATTCGTCTAAAAAGTAAAGTTGATCGGGAGCGCGAGATGGCCATATTTGAAAAGACCAAACGCCGGCGACTGGACGAAAGGGTCGAAACACTCCCACTATATCAAGGTACATCCGCCGCAAATGAAAGCAGGATTAAGACAAGGAAACGATTCGCCAAAGCCATATCAATGGGGATGAGGCCGCCCTCTTTCAGGGAAAATTCTCCTGGTGGTATACATTTTGATGAAACGGACGTACACCCTAACTTCTGCTTATATCATCAGAGGATCGCACATCCTACTGAAGACTGCAACTCCTTTAAGTGTTGGTGGCAAGGATATGTCGCTCATAGACAACACGTCAATAGAATAAAGCGGGAAGCTCGTAGACAGCGAAAAAATACGACAGATGAGCATAAAAGAGTTACCGGCAATTGTCATAGGGACGAGCCCGGGGGATCACGAGTTCTCACCTTTGGAAGCGATTCTGACAAAGAAGCCGCCCTCAACCCTCTCTTCAAGGAATTCATTTCTAAAACAAAAGAATTGGAGAGTTGTGAGAACGTTCAGCCGTACAATCTCACGCTACCCGGAAAGAATCTCGGACCCGCAAACGACGGAGCAAACGAAATGAGAAAGGAAAAGGAAAAAACGGCCTTTGTTGCCAACACTCAACAACAGCCGAGTAACCCGAGACCGTGTTGTCGTCAAAACAACAAGCCGCGATACCTCAATGAGAAGTTGAAACGTCCTTACTCGTTTCCCAAAGATAAAACGAAGAGATTGTTCGAGCTAGCAGTGTGCAGCGGGCTCATCACTCTGCCAGATCCAAAACGTCCATTGCAATCAGGTGACGTTAACAATCCTAATTACTGCCCTTACCACCAAGTATTGGGCCATCCGATTGAAAATTGCTCCGTCTTCAAAAACTGGGTTGAAGATCAGTACCAACAGGGCAAGTTCGCGCTGCCCGAAAAGTGGAAAGTAAACCCGCCACAACAACATGCTCCGAAAAAGGTGGATATGCCGGGGGCATCATGCTCATTCATTGGGAAAGCCCTATAGACCGAAAAGTCAGTAAACTAGAGATGCGTCTCAAATACGGCGACGGCGGACCGAAACGTCCTTAAACTAACGACGGACCGCAATGTCCTAAAACTTGCAAATGACCGAAACGTCGTTAAACTACTCCCAACCCGCAGCATCTTCAGGCTGACGTCGCTTAAAAAAAAAAAAAAAGGGTACGTCCACAAGCAAAATGGGCACGGATGAAAACCCGAAAGGGCTCCGTGAGTAAAAACAGCAGGGCTACCGGCGAGTGTTCGTGAAAACCCGAAAGGGCACGACCTCGTTTAAAAAAAAAAAAGAGAATAAAAAAAAGGAAAAAAAGAACGGTATGTCCATAAGCAAAGTGGGCACGGATGAAAACCCGAAAGGGCTCCGTGAGTAAAAACAGCAGGGCTACCGGCGAGTGTTTGTGAAAACCTGAAAGGGCGCAACCTCGTTAAAAGACACTTACAGGGTCCTCTCGACCTTGTAAGGAGAAACCACCCGCGTGAGATCCTTACGACTCACAAGGGAGCAACACACTTAGGGATCCTCACGATTCCTAAGGAGAAATTACACTTGCGAGATCCTCACGACTCGTAAGGAGAACTCTCTTATGGGACCCTCACGGCTCATAAGATTTGAAAGTCTTAAGTTACAGAGACCTGAACCTGTTCTTAAGCAACCCCCACAACCTTTTGGCCCTACAAGCGGCTCAATACTTACCCTTGTATACAATCCACGGGCACGAATAAACATTTCCCTAACCAAGTCCCACCCGTGACTGGGGATATGTCCATACGGTGAACAACCCTTATAAGTCCTCTCGACTTGTAAGGAGAAAACCCTTTTGTAAGATCCTTACGACTTACAGGGGAACATACACTTAGGAATCCTCACGATTTCTAAGGAGAAAACACACCTATGAGATCCTCACGACTTGTAGGGAGAAATACCTTTGTGAGACCCTTACGGCTCACGAAGTCAAAAGCCTTAGTCGACGGGATCCTAACCCTGTTCGCTAAGCCACCTTTGTTCGACATCGACAGAGGCAAATGATGATTCGCTCCTGGCAATATCCCAGTTGTAGCGATGCTGATGCCTAAACCGGTATCAAATTCCAAGTCCTCTCACGGCAAATGATGATTCGCTCCTGGCAATATCCCAGTTGTAGCGATGCTGATGCCTAAACCGGTATCAAATTCCAAGTCCTTTCATGGCAAATGATGATTCGCTCCTGGCAATATTCCAGTCGTAGCGATGCTGATGCTGAGATTGGCACCAGATTCCAAGTTCCACACTCGCGATAAAAAAAAACGAGCCATACGTGCATACGAAATAGCCGAAATGATGGGGCAACTTGCAATAAAAATCAGCAAGTAAAAAAATATATATGCATGCAAAATAGCCGAAATGATTGGGCAACTCGCAATAAAAAGCAGCGAGTAAAAATAAAACAAATAGCCGAAATGATTGGGCACCGCGAAAAATAGCCGAAATGATTGGGCAATCGCGACCTTCGCGATATAAAAGCTGAAATGATAGAGCATCGCGGAAAGAATAAAAAAAATGATGAAAGAATGAAACTTTTTGCCCTACAGGTGAAATCACATCGATCCCTGTATACAATCCAGGGGCACAGATAAAAAGGAAACCATACCTTCCCAACAGGCTCCATCAGAAAGCGGAGCCAAATCTCGACGGTTAGTAGACAACCTAGAGATAATCTCGACATTTATCGCAATATTGCAGACATAATGTCAACAAACGAAGCAAAAAGAAGATCCCGAGCTTCAGGGTCTCGACGTCAACATCGACAACTTAGAGATCACCAACGGCGTTTCTCCTCACTCCAGCCAGATGCAGACGTGACGTCAACTATCGACCTCAGAGTCGCAACGAAACGGAACCATGGCAAAGTCCTTAGTTCCAAATCTCAATGGCCACATCTACAGCCTGGAGACCAACAACGGCGTGCCTCCTCATTCCAGCAAGACACAGATGTTACACCATCAAGCGGAGCAATAGCAAAATCCTAACTCCGCCTTAGCATTCGTCTCATTACAGCAGACGCAATGTTAACAATGGCGTTCCTTCGCAGTCCAGCAGGATGTACATGCAAAGCTAATAAAAGACCCCATGGTCAGCAAAGCGGAGTGATGGCAAAATCCCAGCTCCACCTCAGCACTCGTCTCGTCACAGCGGACACATTATCAAGCAAAGCGGAACAGCGGCAACTCCCAGTTCCATGACTCGATGATGTACTCTCACAGAGAGTCAAATCTCAACTCTGTGAAATGCGGATATAATCAACAAAATTCCTGGTCATGTGGAACGCAGATAACGTCACTCTTTGACCCCGTGGAAAACGTCCAGAGCGGATCCTGGTCCTCGCAGAACACGGCAGTGAACCCGTGCGAAGCATCCAGAGCGGAGCCTAGTCCTCGCCTAACGCGGCAGTGAACCCATGTGAAGCATCTAGTGCAAAATTCCTGGTCATGTGGAACGCGGATAACGTCACTCTTTGACCCCATGGAAAACGTCCAGAGCGGATCCTGGTCCTCGCAGAACACGGCAGTGAACCCGTGCGAAGCATCCAGAGCGGAGCCTAGTCCTCGCCTAACGCGGCAGTGAACCCGTGTGAAGCATCTAGTGCAAAATTCCTGGTCATGTGGAACGCGGATAACGTCACTCTTTGACCCCGTGGAAAACGTCCAGAGCGGATCCTGGTCCTCGCAAAGCACGGCAGTGAACCCGTGTGAAGCATCCAGAGCGGAGCCTAGTCCTCGCCTAACGCGGCAGTGAAACCGTGTGAAGCATCTAGTGCAAAATTCCTGGTCACGTGGAACGCGGATAACGTCACTCTTTGACCCCGTGGAAAACGTCCAGAGCGGATCCTGGTCCTCGCAGAGCACGGCAATGAACCCGTGTGAAGCATCCAGAGCGGAGCCTAGTCCTCGCCTAACGCGGCAGTGAACCCGTGTGAAGCATCTAGTGCAAAATTCCTGGTCACGTAGAACGCGGATAACATCACTCTTTGACCCCGTGGAAAACGTCCAGAGCGGATCCTGGTCCTCGCAGAGTACGGCAGTGAACCCGTGTGAAGCATCCAGAGCGGAGCCTAGTCCTCGCCTAACGCGGCAATGAAACCGTGTGAAGCATCTAGTGCAAAATTCCTGGTCACTTGGAACGCGGATAACGTCACTCTTTGACCCCGTGGAAAACGTCCAGAGCGGATCCTGGTCCTCGCAGAGCACGGCAGTGAACCCGTACGAAGCATCCAGAGCGGAACCTAGTCCTCGCCTAACACGGCAGTGAACCCGTGTGAAGCATCTAGAGCAAAATTCCTGGTCACGTGGAACGCGGACAACGTCGCTCTTCGATCCCGTGGGAAACGTCCAGAGCGGATCCTGGTCCTCACACCAACATGGAGTGATCACCACCGCGACATTCGTCTCGATACAGCAGACGCGACACCAGCAAATGAAGCAAAAGGCCAAATTCCTAGCTTCAAGGTCTTGACGGCAAGTCATATAAAGCCTGAAAGACAATCGGAGGTCATCTCACACCAGCGTGGAATGGTCACCACCTCGACGATCATCTCGATACAGCAGATGAAATGTCACCCCGGCATTCTTCCCCCAGCAGGATTCGGACGCGATAAAGAAAACGAAGCGAAGGCCAAATTCCTAGCTTCAGGGTCTTAACGGCAAGTCATATAAAGCCTGAAAGACCACCGGAGATCATCCCACATGGAGTGGTCACCACCTCGACATTCGTCTCGATACAGCAGACACAACATCACCAAAAGGAGCCACGGCAAAATCCCTAGTTCCAAATCTCGACGGTTCATCAGCAACCTAGAGACAACTACGACATTCGTCTCGATACAGAGGACGCGATGCCAGCAAATGAAGTGAAGGCCAAATTCCTAGCTTCAGGGTCTTAACGGCAAGTCATATAAAGCCTGAAAGACCACCGGAGATCATCCCACATGGAGTGGTCACCACCTCGACATTCGTCTCGATACAGCAGACACAACATCACCAAAAGGAGCCACGGCAAAATCCCTAGTTCCAAATCTCGACGGTTCATCAGCAACCTAGAGACAACCACGACATTCGTCTCGATACAGAGGACGCGATGCCAGCAAACGAAGTGAAGGCCAAATTCCTAGCTTCAGGGTCTTAACGGCAAGTCATATAAAGCCTGAAAGACCACCGGAGATCACACCAACATGGAGTGATCACCACCTCGACGTTCGTCTCGACACAGCAGACGCAACATCACCGAAAGGAGTCACGGCAAAATCCCTGGTTCCAGACCTCGACGGTTCACCAGCAACCTAGAGACAACCGCGACATTCGTCTCGATACAGAGGACGCAATGCCAGCAAACGAAGCGAAGGCTAAATTCCTAGCTTCAACGTCTTAACGGCAAGTCATATAAAGCCTGAAAGACCATCAGAGATCATCCCACACCAGCATGGAGTGGTCACCACCTCGATGTTCGTCTCGATACAGCAGACGAGATGTCACAACAGCGTTCTTCCTCCAACAGGATTCGCACATGACAAAGCAAACGAAGCGAAGGCCAAATTCCTAGCTTCAGGGTCTTAACGGCAAGTCATATAAAGCCTGAAAGACCACCGGAGATCATCCCACATGGAGTGGTCACCACCTCGACGTTCGTCTCGATACAGCAGACGCAACATCACCAAAAGGAGCCACGGCAAAATCCCTAGTTCCAAATCTCGACGGTTCATCAGCAACCTAGAGACAACCACGACATTCGTCTCGATACAGAGGACGCAATGCCAGCAAACGAAGCAAAGGCCAAATTCCTAGCTTCAGGGTCTTAACGGCAAGTCATATAAAGCCTGAAAGACTATCGGAGATCATCCCACACCAGCGCGGAGTGGTTATGACTCATCGGGGCTCTCCAAAATGAGCCTAACCTCAAGTAAAAAGCGGCATGGCAAATTCCTAGCGCTTGCTCTTCCGACGGTCAAACTGCCAAGGAGGATTGCTTGAAGACGTCTTGTCCAGCCCCCGAAGGGATCAGAGACATGGCAGTCGCAGGGCTACTCGAACAGCACGATTGCCTATCGAGGAATATATCAGCTCATACGATGGTACGACGGCCAAAACCCTAAGTACCACAGACCCTAACGGACTTCTGTCGTAAAGAGCATAGGTTGACTGTGACGTTAGGATATTCTTGCGAGATCTGCTCGATTCGTTTCGACTCGTGAGGAAATTGATGCCTTTGCGAGAACTTCTCGATTCGTCTCGACTCGTGAGATAAAGCCTTAAGCAGTAGGGATTAAAAAACTTGTTTCCTAAGCACTGGGATCCTGCAAGTCGGCCCAAAATGGTCTCTTGCATACTATCCACGGGTCTCACTCTCCGAAGTCGAATTTCGACAAGGAGGGGAACAACCGCTTACGGGTCCTCTCGACTCGTAAGAGGGAAAAATTCTCTCATAAGATCCTTACGACTTATAAGAGAAAACACACTTAGGAATCCTCACGACTCCTAAGGAGAAAATACACCTACGAGATCCTCTCGATCCGTAAGGAGAAAAGTCTTTATGAGACCCTCACGGCTCATAAAGTTGAAAAGTCTTAGGTGGCAGATCCTAACCCTGTCCCCTAAGCCATCACTGTCCTGCAAAGAGGTCAAGATGGACCATCTATGAGCCACACTCGCCAAAGCAACATGCCACTGAAATGGAAAAGCTACTCATGAGCATATAAACTACTTCACTCCAGAGTAAGATATAAAGAGATAGAAGGGTGCGGCTCATGGAGTTAAGGGTTTGGAACTATATCTCTTAAGAGTCGAGATTTGAGTCAATGATAAATGACGACGCTTGTGTCCGCTCGTTATCTTCTCATATCAAGATTCTGAAAGTAATATACCAACCCGAAACTGGTCATACGCTATGCATTATTTTGCACTACTTCACCCACGTAAATACTTACGTGGGAAAAGTAGTGGGGGGCATTTGTTCCCGCCAAAAATTTCTGCGCAAAAGAGCCCAAGGTATCAAATGGCGGCGATACGCTTAGGAAAATGGGAACCAGTATCTTCCGGGCTGTTTTTTGATAAACTACCGAATGAGAAACAGATAAATTCAGACGGTATCGAAAGCGGCTCGAAAAACCCTTCGATTTGATATATTATGGGCCTCGTAATTCATCCGGGATCAAAAGTTATGAGGAATTACGTGTCCACACGTGATGGGCTTTTAAGAACCCGCTGGAGGAGTTAAAAGATACAATAAAAACTCAGAAAAGACCCCAATGGGGCATCACGTGCTCACACGTGACCATGGGTCACGTGCAGACACGTGATGGGCTTTTAAAGCCTCTAAAATAATGAATAGAATTTAATTCTAAAAGTCAGAAAATACCTCAACGAGGTATCACGTGCTTACACGTGACCAATGGTCACGTGTTGACACGTGATGGTTAAAACTGAAACATAAATAAGCGGCTGAGAAAGGAACCCAATTGGAGGTCACGTGCTCACACGTGACCAAAGGTCACGTGCCAGCACGTGACTGGCTTTAAAAGCATTATAATTTAATAGAATTAAATTCTAAAAGTTTCTGAATCTTTCCAAATGGAAAAGGGTCATGGGAAAACGTTGGATTAAAAATCCAAGGGTGATTAAAAATCACCAATTTATAGAAAAACCTTGGACAAGGAAAGATTTCCCTGAAAATCTCACCAGGATAACAAATAGAATATCTTTTGGATTTAAAATCCACGGTGAATAAAATTCACTGAATGATCTAAAGGCCCGGATTAATGATAAATATAAATCAAATCTCTCAACAATCAAATCAAATCTTCCAATGAGAGATTTGCTAAACAAATTAACTCTTTTCCTTCTCCTATAAATAGGAGCCAAGTAGAGAAGAGAGGGGATCTACTTTTTTGAAAGAAAAACAGAGAGAGGAGAATTTAATTCTCAAGAGGGAAGAAAAGAAAGGAGAATTTAATTCTCAACAAAGAAAACCCTAGGTAAGAAAAGGGAAAAAGATAAACTTCAAACAGAGAATTTAATTCTCAAAATCCAAGAGTTTAACTCTTATACAAAAAAGAACTTAGTTCTTCTTCTGGTTGAAGATCTGCACAGAGCACATCTCCCCATAACTTGAGAATTTAATTCTCATCGGGTCGAGATCCTGCCATGCAGATCCTAAACTTAGAAGGGAAATTGAGTTTTGAGAATTAATTCTCCTAAAACAAAACTAGGGTTTAACCCTAATCAAGAATTTAATTCTTTTACATATCTGGGAATTTAATTCCTTTGAAAAGAAATCAGGGTTTCATCCTAAATAAGAATTCAATTCTTAAAAGATCTCTGTTCATGAAAAGAACTAGGGTCACGTGCCCCCACGTGACCCTTGAAAAGATCCCCTGCAAAGAACTTTGAAGCATCACCCCACGTGCTCCCACGTGACCCTCATTATATATGGAACAAAAGTAAAGGCAGAAACAATTCTGGGCGCTCTCACGTGTTACCACGTGACCCCTAATAAATGTTCTAATAAATCAGGGCATGATTATACATCACGTGCCCACACGTGATGGCTATGAAAATTAAAAGTGTTTAACACTTGTTTGCAGAACAAAATAAAGGGGATCTGGCCCCACTTTTTGATGCCATCACATGCTCCCATGTGACTCTCAAAACGCAGAAAGAAAGATCAATGGAAATGAAGGCTTTGGGCGCTCTCACGTGTGTACCACGTGACCCCTTAGCAAACGTTCTAACAGTCAACGCATAAATCCCCATCACGTGTCAACACGTGATGCTCGAAATAAAAAGGAAAAGTGTTTAACACTTATTCATAAATTTGAGGATAAAACAAAGGAGATGTGGCTCCGCATTTAGGGCGCCCTCACGTGTCACCACGTGACCCCTAATGAGCATTCCAACAGACCAGAGCGGGGGCCTACATCACGTGCTCACACGTGATGGCCGTCAGAATTAAAAGAGTTAAAACACTGATCTGCAGAATAAGATAAGGGAAATCAGGGCGCTCTCACGTGTCCACACGTGACCCCTCGCCCCTTAGTGTTTAACACTAATCCGAAGACTTTGTCCTCAGTGATTAACACTGATTTTCTTAGTGTTTAACACTAATTTGGAAAACTCTATTTGCAGTGTTTAACACTGATTTGCTTAGTGTTTAACACTAATTTGAAAACACTGTTCCCAGTGTTTAACACTGATTATCTTTTAGTATTTAACACTAACTTGCTATCTTATTCCCAGTGTTCAACACTGTTGGTTTCTAGTGTTTAACACTAGCTTCAGCCCAATTGGCTAAGTTTCAGAGGCAAAGCCTCTCCTTCAATGGACCAACAGAGGGCCAATATTTCAAACATAACGGGACTTAGCCCAAACTGGCCATAAGTCCTCAAATCATCTTGATCTGAGCACATCTGCTCTTTCAACCAACTCATTGGTTCAAGGGTACATCTCTGAACTCCTCTGATATTTGTCGTTGTAATCCTTCAACGTCTTCAGAGAGGTGATGGGTCCTGACAACCACACATCAACACGGACTGTGGGGTCCTTAAACTCATGGACTTATGCGTCCTTAAACCAAGATACGGACTGTGGGGTCCTTAAACCCGCGGACTTATGCGTCCTTAAACTAACGGACTAATGCATCCTTAAACACACCCATATGGACTGTGGGGTCCTTAAACCCATGGACTTATGCGTCCTTAAACTACCAATGGACCACCATGTCCCTAAACTGGCATTGGACCACCATGTCCCTAAACTGGCAATGGACCACCATGTCCCTAAACTGGAACAATAGAGCCCCCAAATGCTCTTTTGTCGGATCTAAACGATCCCGTTAAGTCGATCTTAGTCCCAAACTGGACTAACGTATCCTTAACAACCGTTTAAGTTGATCTTAGCCTCAAAGATGGCTAACGTATCCTTAAACCTTCAAACAGATTGGACTATGAATCCCCCCAATTAACTCTAGCTCGAGGGTACATCTCTGAACTCCTCTGACATCCGTCGTTGTAATCCTTCAACGTCGTCAGAGAGGTGATGGGTCCCGACGGCCATACATACGATGGACCACTATGTCCCTAAACTGGAACAATAGAGCCCAAACGCTCCTTTGACGGATCTAAACGATCCCGTTAAGTTGATCTTAGTCTCAAACTGGACTAACGTATCCTTAACAAACGTTTGAGTTGATCTTAGCCTCAAGTATGGCTGACGTATCCTCGAACCAAACCCCCAAACCCAAATCTAAGATAATACGGATTTGGACTCGTCCACGCCCTACGGGCGACGACATAACTCAGTCTCCGTAAACAATCCACGGGCAACAAAATACAACACAAACACCCACGACACGAAGTGATCATCTGGAGAAGGAGAAAGTTGCTACCGCAACGCGGTAGCGTAATTAACTGCAGGGGCTTGCGCCTGCAGGGAAGAGCGTCCCCACAATCAAAAACCCCTCAAACGAGGGGGAATCTGACGAAGTCTGCTACATCGGACGCATCCGTCTAAACCTTCGATACATGGTGCCATAAATCAACTTGGCATCTTCGGAGAGGTGGACGGATAGCACCAATTAGCATCTGCCCCGAATCTCAGGCAAGGCATTCTATGTCTCGGCCGCCATTCAGAGGGGAACAATAATATTATGAGCCCATTAGCCCAGTTAAGTTTGAATTGAGGACTTATGGCCATCTTGGGCTAAGTCCAATCATGTTTGGAGTATTGGCCTTCTGTTGGTTCATTGAAGGAGAGGCTTTGCCTCTAGAAACTTGGCCAATTGGGCTAAAACTAGTGTTAAACACTAAAGACCAACAATGTTGAACACTGAGATCAAGATTAGCAAGTTAGTGTTTAACACTAAAAGATAGTCAGTGTTAAACACTAGCAACAAGGCTTTCAAATTAGTGTTAAACACTAAAGCAAATCAGTGTTAAACACTGGCAATAGAGATTTCAAATTAGTGTTTAACACTAAGGCAAATCAGTGTTAATCACTGGGAACAGAGATTTTAAATTAGTGTTAAACACTAAATAAAATTCAGTGTTAAACACTGCAAATAAAGTTTTTTTTCAAATTAGTGTTTGAACACTAGAGCAAATCAGTGTTAACACTGGATACAGAGATTTTAATTTAGTGTTAAACACTAAGGCAAGAGGGGTCACGTGGTAGCACGTGAGAGTGCCCTGCTTCCCTTTATTTTGTTCTGTCAAAAGTATTGAATACTTTGAAATATCACATGCTGTCACGTGATAGGAATTTGGGTGTTTTTCTGTTAGAGCTTCAGCCAAGGGGTCACGTGAGAGCGCCCTAGAGCTCTTTTCTGTTTCTTTTGCCTTTTTCACTGTGTGCTCCAGGGGTCACGTGGGGCACGTGAGGCGTTGCCTCAAAGCTCTTTTCTGTGGATCTTTGCAGGGGTCACGTGGTAACACGTGACTCTGACTCTTTGCATGTTTTAAAGATCTGTTCATCTTTTAAGAATTAAATTCTTCATAGGGTCAAACCCTAGCAATAAACTTTAGAAAAATTAAATTCCTTCTTTCTTTTGAAGAATTATATTCTTATATAGGGTTAAACCCTAATTTATTTTCTGTAGGAATTAAATTTCCCATATATGTGAAGAATTAGATTCTGGCATAAGGTGAAACCCTAATTTCTTTTTAAGGGAATTAAATTCCTGTAAATTTGAGAGAATTAAGTTCTCAATTAGGGTTAAACCCTAGTTCTGTCCATTCTGAAGGAATTAAATTCCTAGGGTTAAACCCTAATTTTATCTTAAAGGAATTAAATTCCTATCATTCTGTGAGAATTAAATTCTCAAAGCTCAATTCCTCCTCTATGTTTTAGATCTGCATGGCAGGATCTCAACCCAATGAGAATTAAATTATCAATTCATGGGGAGATGTGCACTTTGCAGATCCTCAACCAGAGAAAGAACTAAGTTCTTTTCTTTATATAAGAGTTAAACTCTTTTGAGAATTAAATTCTCTTTTGAAGCCTCTCTTTTCTTTTCTTACCTAGGGTTTTTCTTTTGCAGAGAATCAAATTCTTCCTTCTGAATTTTCAAGATTCCAAGGCTCTATATCTCTCTCTCTCCCTCCTTTGGCTCCTATTTATAGGAGAAGGAAAAGAATCAATCTGTTTTAGTGAATCTTTCATTGAAAGATTTGATTTGTTTATTTAGAGACTTGATTTATCTTCCTCATTAATCTGGGCCTTTAGATTATTAGGTGAATTTTATTCACCATTGGATTTAAAATCTAAAGATATCTCTTTGTTATTTCGGTGAGATTTAGGGGGTAATCTTTCCATGTCCAAGATTTTTCCATAAATTGGTGATATTTAATCACCTTCAGATTCTTGATCCAACGGTTTCAAATAATTCTTCTTCATTTTGGAAAGATTTGAAGGATCTTTCTTCAGAATTTAATTCTGTTAAAGAATAAGGCTTTTAAAGCCGGTCACGTGTGGCCACATGACCGTTGGTCACGTGTGAGCACGTGACCCCTGGTCACGTGTAGGCACGTGACCCCTGGAATGGGCTTCTCTTCTTCTGCGCTCTGTTCTCTGGCCGCTGCTTAACCATCACGTGCCAACACGTGACCATTGGTCACGTGTGAGCACGTGATGCCTCTTCTGAAGCTTCTTCCTGACTTTTAATTAGAGAACAAATATGCTCTGTACCGCTGCTTAACCATCACGTGCCAACACGTGACCACTGGTCACGTGTGAGTACGTGATGCCTCTTCTGAATCTTTTCCTGATTTTTAATCGGGGAACAGACTTCATGAGCCGTAAGGGTCTCATAAAGGTGTTTCTCCCTACGAGTCGTGAGGATCTCGTAGGTGCTTTTTCTCCTTAGGAATCGTGAGGATTCCTATGTGTGTGTTCTCTTATAAGTCGTAAGGATCTTACAAGAGTGTTTTCTCCTTGCAAGTCGAGAGGACCTACAAGTGTTTGTTCACCGTGTGAGCATATCCCTAGTCGCTGGTAGGACTCTGTTAGGGAAAGGTTTATTCGTGCCCGTGGATTGTATACAAGGGTCAACATTGAGCCGCTTGTAGGGCAGCATTGGAGGTTGTGATGGCTTAAGAACAGGTTCAGATCCCTATAGCTTAAGGCTTTTAAACCCTATGAGCCGTGAGGGTCTCAAAGGGGAATTCTCCTTACGAGTCGTGAGGATCTCATAAGCGTGGTTTCTCCTTAAGAATCGTGAGGATTCCTAAGTGTATTCCTCCTTTGTGAGTCATAAGGATCTCACGCAGGTGGTTTCTCCTTACAGGGTCGAGAGGACCTTGCAAGTATCTTTTAACAAGATTGCGCCCTTTCGGGTTTTCACAAAACTCGCCGGTAGTCCTGCTGTTTTTACTCACGGCGCCCTTTCGTGTTTTCATCCGTGCCCATTTTGCTTGTGGACATACCATTTTTTTGTTATTTTTTATTTTTTATTTTTTTTTACGAGTCTGCGCCCTTTCAGATTTTCACAAACATCGCCGATAGTCCTGCTGTTTTTACTCACGGCGCCCTTTCGGGTTTTCATCCGTGCCCATTTTGCTTGTGGACATACCTCTTTTTTTTCTTTTTTCTTTTACCACGTCAGCCTTGGGATGTTGCGGTCCGTAGTAGTTTATAGACGTCTCGGTCAGTTGCAAGTTTTAGGACATTGCGGTCCATCGTTAGTTTAGGGACGTTTCGGTCCGCTGTAGCTTTGAGGCGAAGTTTCGCCGGATGCTTTATGAATAAGTAGGTTTCTCCTTGATAGACTTTGTCACATAATCCAAGGGTTTTGGCACTGCTCCTGCCCCCAGCTCCTCTACGTTATCTCCTAACGCCGAGTGAGCTTCTTTGTTAATTAACAACAAATGAGCGATCGTGTGGCAACTTGCCACATAATCTTCGGATTCTTCTGACAAGGCGTCTCCCTCATCATTGTCGTTATCTTCATTCTCAAGGATGTGACTGAGGAACTCTTGAAGCGTGACTGGGGTTCGCGCCCTCTGGTTGTATTCTTTCAGCGCGTCAATATGCTTTTGCAGATCCGTGCGCTTGTCGTTAGACAGCGTGAGCTTTTTGGTCTTCTTCTTTTTCTTCGAAGACTGTGACGGCTGTTCCTGGGTGCTTTGCCCATTGCTATTAATTCTCGATGTTGGGCGTGGTTTCAGCATCCTGTCGATGATCTCCGGCTCTTGCGGGCTTTTCCATCTAATCGCCGGACATGTTCGAAGATCTTTCAGCATTTTTTTAGTTTTTTCCGAAAGAACAACTTCCCATGGAGCTTCCTTTATGAATGAGCACGATGCCCCCGGCATGTCCATCTTTTTCAGAGCATGTGGTTGTGGCGGATTTACCTTCTAGTTTTCGGACTGCGCGAACTTGCCATGTTGATACTGGTCTTCAACCCAATTTTTGAAGATGTAGCAGTCTTCGATCGGATGGCCCAATACTCGGTGGTAGGGGCAGTAATTAGGATCATTGATGTCGTTCGGTCGCGTTGGGTGTCTCGACTCCGGTAGAGTGATGAACCCATTGTGCACTGCCAGTTCAAACAGTTTCCTTGTTTTATCCCGGGGAAACGATTAAGGACGTCTCAACTTCTCATCGAGGGATTGCCGCTTGTTGCTTTGGCGAACAACCGGTCTCGGGCCACTCGGTTGTTGTTGAGCATTGGCGACGAAGGTTGCTTTCCCTTTGCCTTTTTCATTCCAAGGCTCTGTCTTTGAAGAGGAGGACCTATGGCCCATCTGGTCCATTTGGGCCAGCTTGTCAATCAAGGCCAGGAAGGTGGTCGGCTTGAAGAACATCATGAATTGGGATATGATCGCTTGAGGGTCAAGAGTACCCACGAACATGCCTACCGCAGGAGCCTCTTCTATACGTTGTTCACATTTCGACCATAGGTTCCGCCACCGTATTGCGTACTGAACCCATGTTTCTCCAGGCTTCACTCAGGCATTGATCAATGCCGTGATTGGGGTGCGTTCACTAGCACTCGCGAAACGCTGGGTGAATAGCAACTCCATCTCTGCGAATGTCTTGACAGAGTCATTTGGGAGTTCGGAATACCACTCGAATGCCGTCTCCGACAAACTGCCAACAAACTGGCGGAGCAGTAGCTTATCGTCACCTCCAGTGTTGCCGCATAGAGCCCTAAATTGAGCGACATGCTGATGTGGATTTCCCATCCCCTTATATACGTGGAACTTGGGGATCGTGTATCCCGGCAGGTACTTTATTTGGTCATACCAACCCGGATAGGGTCGTCCAGTTTTAACAATTTGCCCAGCCGCTTCATTCGCCTGATGAACTCGTATCTGCTGAGCGATGTAATCATCCAGGGTGGCTTTTAAGATGGTCTCCTCTTTGGCTGCTGACAGAGCCGGCAGAGGATTTGATGTCTCTCCTCTATCATCTTCGAGGACAATCGGAGGGTCTTCAGCCGGAGGATCCGGTTGTATCATCATCCCGACCATGTCTTGGAAGAGAAGCGTCATTCGTTTTATATTGGCCGCTTGTTCCGCGGCCTCTTTGTCCTTCTTTTCGAGGATTCCGCAGAGGAATTCAGCATCAGTTTCTTGTTCCTAACGTTGCTCTGATGACGTTTCTGGGCATTCTTTTGGCCTTGTAAGTACGGCCATCTGCGTCAACATTTCCTGAAGCTTCTGTTGCTGCTCCTGGGCTTTCGTCACGGATCGGGTGAGCGGTCGGTGACCCGTCAAAGTGCGGCTTTCCTCTTTTCCGGAAGCCATGTAAACAGTATGCACCATTATGCCCCCAGACTTGGGGCGTTTGGGCTCAGCGTCTTTGTGGTCTGCCGTAGTCACAGGGGCTTTCTCTGGCCTCCTTCTCTTTTGAGCAGTTGACGCTGAGGGAGCCGTTGCAGCGGGCACCCAGGTAGTTGTCGTCCTTTGTGGCTTGACAGGACGGTTCTCTTCCTGTTGAACCTTCACCTTTTTCTGTCGGCGAGGGTAATTTTGCTCTACCACAGAGTCCTGGACCTGTCGCCAAACTTTATAAATTTTAGAGGACAGCCGCTGAGGGGGTCGCTCCAGCTTTATTTCTGTGACAGTCTCCACCGGTGGAGGAGATCTTTTCAGTACGGCGGTAGGAGAGTTCCTACGCACCTTGTTCAGCAGTTCAAAGCTGTTCCCGGTTGGAACAGCAGCATTGACTTCCACCGTTAGGACTAGTGGAGTTAACCCAGAGGGGGAGTTGCCCCCATCCTTTCTTACTCGACGCCAGTGGCGACGTCGAGCGTGTCGAGCTGTTGGTGTTGGTTCGGTGATGGGGATGGCTTTGTTATGCGCCCTGTTCAGGTGAGGTGCTGCCGGTACCAGCCTCTTGAAGACCGACGTTCATTGAGTAGCGGTATCCAATCTGTCAAAGACAGACTTTTGAGCAGGAACGGGAGCCGAAGTGGGAGCCGGAATAGTCAATCTCGTGAAGACCGGTCCTTTAGCAGAGAAGCCGCCTTGACGACTTCGGGAGCAGGGATGGTTACTCTCTTCGGAATAACTTTTTCTTGAATTGCAGGCTTCATCATGGGCCCACAGGAACTTTGGCCCAATCTGGCGAAGACTGAGGCGCTGGAGCTGGACGACCCGTTGAGAGGGGCCTCAGTAGTTGTAAGCCGATCAAAGACCGACTTCTTGGGAGCTTCTTGTGATGGCACAGGAGCACTGAAGCTCGTTGGCAGGAGCATAGTCCCGAAAAACAATCCAGTGGTGGCCTGAGTGACCTGTTCCACTGGTATCGTGAACAGGGAAGCCGCTTGGGGCCCGTAAGCTATGCCTCCAAATGAGGCAGAACATGAGTTGCAGTTGCAGCTGGAACACTTCACGCAAGTGGATGCCATTGATGTTTCGCTTTCTGCGCCAAGCAGGAAACCAAATCTTACTACTTCAAATCCAAGGGCAACCATATCAAACCGCGATTCGTTCGCGAACACGACACACGAAGTGTGGAGTGGAAAGAGGAAAAGGTCCTACCGGGCGTGCCAGGATCTGTTCTCCTCCGAACACGAAGATGCGACCGCGTAGGTTCGTCTTGCCAGAAATTCAGGGGCAGATGCTAATTGGTGCTATCCGTCCACCTCTCCGAAGATGCCAAGTTTATTTATGACACCATATATCGAAGGTTTAAACGGATGCGACCGATATAGCAGACTTCGTCAGATTCCCCCTCGTTGATGAGGGGTTTTTGATTGTGGGGACGCTCTTCCCTGCAGGCGCAAGCCCCTGCAGTTAATTACGCTACCGCATCGCGGTAACAACTTTCTCCTTCTCCATATGGTCACTTCGCGTCGTGGGTGTTTGTTTTGTGTTTGGTTGCCCGTGAATTGTATACGGAGACTAATTTATGTTGTCACCCGTAGGGCGTGGATTAGTCCAAATCCGTATTCTCTTAGATTTGGGTTTGGGGTTGGGTTTAAGGATACGTTAGTCTCATTTGAGACTAAGATCTGCAGGGTTCCTAGGCACTCTAGTGAGGTCTCCCAAGCCATCAACCATGGCAATTTCAAAAATTATGGTGCCTACAAACCCTAAAGTACGGATCGTTTGCTAGATATCTAGGCGAACAAGAACTAGTTAACAGTTAACTATATAAAATACGGAAATACAACCTTTGTAGATCCGGTGCTCCACCTCCATAGCTCCGCAACGAGGTCCTCTCCGCTGTCCAAATCAAATCCGGGCTCTAGGATCGGCTTCGTCGGAGAATGGGCAAGCTAGGTCGTCGATGTCCATGCCGAAGATGATCTACGTCGAGGCATCGATGAATCAAGCTCCACCTTCACCAAACCCTAAAATCTTGTGAAGGAAACACACTCTACTACTTGGCAAGAGGTAGAGGATGAAGAAATAGGAATTGGGTTAACTTTAGAATTGGATTTCTCACTCATATCCAACAATCACCATTGATGGACTTTGCTTTTCTTCACTTGAAGAATGAAGAAGAAGAAGAAAGATATTATGATAAGTTAATAGAAAATGAAAAGAAAATGAATTCTTATCATAATTCTAACCATGGTCAAGTGTAGAGAATGAATCATGGTTAGTGAGAATGGTTAGGGTTAAGGTTGAGATAAGTATGGTTGACTTTATCAAATCTTCATGAAGTTTCAACTAAACTCCAAATCTAGCAACCATTCTTTTCTCTTTTCTTTTATTCATTTATCAAAAATAAAAAGATAATTAAATAAGATAAATGAATAATGAATAATAAACCCTAACCATTTCATTAACCAAGGTTTAATCTTTACACTTGAACCCTAGCTTGACTTGCATCATCAAACATGATACAATCAAGTGCACAAAAACATATCGCATATGCAATGCGCACGAACCAAGTGAGAAAATCCGTCTAAAGTGAACCGATACTAGTTAATGTAAAGTAATATATCAAATATATAATTATACATTAAATCATTAAATCAACACTTGATTCAATGATCCGGTCATGCGCACATAACCGACTGGTATCTAATATATCGGCTTATCGAATCAACGCTTGAATCGATAACTAGGTTATATCGCATACAACCATTCGATATATATATCGCGAGAATAGAATACGGTATCACATACACGCATTATTCTCGGTCCCGCACATATCTCATATGCGCTCCTATTTCGTTTCGCTTGAGCCAGGAAACCTCTGTGTAGGACTCTAAAGACTCGTCAATACGCCGGCAGCGGATGATGATCATATCAAACATCCACAAGCCGCAAGCGGTCTGCTAAACGTAACGGCCACCCGGGTATTGAGCGATCTGAAGATCGACGAGCAAGCCCGCTCACACTCCAGTGAATCCGACCAGTAACACTACCGTACAGTCCGGTCTGATCGTCTGATATGTTGCATATCTCGCCTAGGGGTGGTAAACGTCAGACCCCAGTAGCTCGATAAGTCGTGTCGATATGAGGTCTATAACTGTTCGAGAAACTACTGGTAACACTTACCAGTAAATCTCAGCAACCCTGGCCAGGGATTTCCTGTTATAGCCAATCGAACACAGCGCAACATCAACTCCCATATACCGGGAGAGACGAATCCCCTCCTATCGCTCATTGCCTCCATGTGACTCGGGACTGTACCCAAAAACCACCGTTTTGCACGCCCTCTTGGACGTGGTAAGATGGAAATCAAAGCACAGTGGGAACCACACAAGACTCTATGACGATCTCGGGTCAACAGACTACTCTGTACCAGTGTCACCAGAGAACTGCCATCTGACGTGAGGTATAATACCATCTGGGAGTTCTCGGCGAGTCCGTCCAGTGTACCCAGTCTCTACTGAGCACCCGTATATCTCCTCTGATGTCAAACACCGATGGATATGGGATCATCCATCGCCCATCTGCATGGGTCGAGAAGGTACACGCTAGTCTACTCTGGTATATCGATGCCCCGTATCGATACACCCACGATTAGGGACTGTGAAGGATGTAC
Organism: Agapanthus africanus; assembly: GCA_030015575.1. Classification (NCBI taxonomy): domain Eukaryota; kingdom Viridiplantae; phylum Streptophyta; class Magnoliopsida; order Asparagales; family Amaryllidaceae; genus Agapanthus; species Agapanthus africanus. The sequence goes on from CM057347.1 coordinate 401,913,557, forward strand.
TTATGGACTACCTTGTCCCCACTAGTATGATCTGCATCATAGTCCAGGTAGTCAAGCACACATCCTAAGGGCTTTACCAACATGTAACAGAGAGACAAGCAGCATACACGTTAAGGTAAAGTTCAACCAGATAGCATACTATCATGTCGAGCAAGAAAGTCCTCCCTATATATGTCCCAGCATCCACTACAATATACATCCTATGTACAGTAATGGCCTCTAGGGCATACATATAACTAACAATCTCCCACTTGCACTAGGGCCATCTGTAGCATTGGTTGTAGTATCTCATACTCAACCATCCCATAAAAGTCTCTCTTTTGGAACAGGCCTTTGTGAGTGGATCCGCTGTGTTGTCCTCAGAGTCTACTCTCCTAACCTCGATCTCCCTGGAGATCAACCATCTCCATGATCAAGTGATACTGCCTTAGAATATGTCTGGATCACTGATGGGACGGACGTTCCTTGGCATAAGCCACAACTCCATTGTCTCACAATGGTGGGAACGTAGTTCATCTCATGAACCAATATACACCCAAACAGCCTCTTTGGTAGCATCTTAAGTAGCGATGTATCCTGCCTTTATCGTCTAGTATGCCACGGTATCTAGCTTGGAACTTTTCCAACATACCGTCCCTTTACTGAGGGTAAAGACAATGCCTGTGACTGACACTCAGTCGTCTTTATCACCCTGGAACCATTCCAGTGATTCTCCTCAGGATCGGTTGATACCGTCTCACTACAATTAGTGAGTATCCTAACATCCATTTAGATCTATCTCATAGATCCAAAATCCAGGATTTAGTAGGTATCACTTTAATCCTATGTGGAGAATCATTGTGATAAGCGGAGATTGATCGAGCGTAGCATAAGAAACTCTTTTCTTATCAAGAGTATGTCATCCACGTACTCTACGAGGATCATCACCATACTCCCTACTACCTTTTTGTTTATACAAGGTTCATCTACCATTTTGATGATGTCAAACTCTTTGACTACTTCATCAAAACAGACGTTCCAACTCCGCGATGCCTGCTTTATCCTATAAAGCATCTTGCACACGTTTCCGCTGCTCCCACTGTCTACGAAGCCCTCTGGCTGTGTACTTACAGACGCACTCTTCTAAATCATCATTTAGAAAAGCAGTCAAGACACCCAACCACCAGATATCGCAGTCATGGTATGCAGCCGTGGCAAGTAGGATCTGGATGGACTTAAGCATAGATCCTTGAAAAAGTTTCATCATGATCCACGCCTGGTCAATGAAGAAAACCTTTAACAATTCTAGCTTTGAAAGTCTCAACTTTTCCATGTACACCAAGTAATCTTCTCAAGATATACTTGCTCCTGATGGGGATTTAACCCTTCAGATCTTGCAGCTAAAGTCCATACTTTGCTGGTGTATAAGGATTCCATCTCAGATCACTAAGCATCCAGCCATTCTTACAGAGTCTTACTCCTGATGGCCAGCTCGAAACTAGTTGGGTCATCATCTCATGATGCAATCCTCGCTCCCACTGTCATAGAGAAACTGAAGTATCTCTCAGGTGGGTGAGGAACCCTACTAGATCGGCGGAGAGGCTGAGGTTCGTTGGTATCTACTGAATACTTTGGTTCTATCAAATCATCAGCTGTAGTTTGTATAGCTGGAACCTTTCCAGTTCTACATTACAGTCCTTGCCTCGAGCTTGTCCGGATTTTGTTTTTAGACATAGGCCGGGCAACTCCAAATCTTAACTGGCTTAAGACATGGGCTCTTCCCTTTCCATATCTCATATGGAGTGGTAGGCAACTGATTTGATTCGAACCCTATTCAATAGGTATGCAACTTCATAAGTGCATAACTCCCAGAAGGAAAAAGGTAACTCAGTAGTACTCATCATAGAGCACACCATATCAAATAGGGTGTATCTGCTCCGCCCCGATATACCATCGTGCTATGGTGTATACGGAGGAGTAATGCTGAGAGAGAATCTCATTCTCCTTTAGAATAGTCCAGTATTTCCGTGCTCAAGTATTCTCCTCCTTGATCTCATCATAGGACATAATACTTATACCCGTATTTTGGTTCTCTACTTCTAATTTATATTCCGTGAATATCTCAAAAGGTTCGGACTTGTGTTTCAACAGGAACATAGGTCTGAAACTCGAAAGAGATCATCAGAGAATGTAATGAAGTACAAAGAACCAGTCTTGGTATTTGTAGACAGGGGACCTTCATACATCAACATGTAACATCCCAAGAGTTTACTAACTCTTTCTCTGTTTCCAATAAACAGAGCTGTGGTCATCTTATCTTTGTGACATGACTGGCGAGTTTCACAAGATGTAAATTCAAACTGATTTAAATATGCATCTATATGTAACTCTAGCTAGTCGGGTCACATTGATCTGACCTAGTCTACAATACCTCAAGAAGAATCCGTTCATTTCTGAACTCTTCCTCTTGTGTGTGTTCCTTATACTAAGAACTGTAGTTTGATTTAGAACATCAATGCTTTTAGATAACGTGCCTGAACCGATCAACTTTTGATATAGGAAATGTTCAAAACATTATCCAACAATACAAAATTTTATCGTTTCTTTACTAATAAAGAGACAGATATGATTTTGTATATCAGGTTCGGTATCTAATAACATTCGTTCAGAATCAATGTATTGTAATACAGGGTGACAGTGACCAACAGACTTGGCTGCAACATTTGCCCCGTTTTCTGCCTCATGAAACTTATCACCCGTTCTCAGTTCTCTACCTATCTGTAGCCCTATGTAACATATTACATATCTGGGATCCTGATCTGGTATCACATACCCAGGACGTAAAGGATACTGAGAAACAGTTTTGTATAATGAACACACCCGAAGATGATGCATCAGCATGCACTCTCTTCGTTTGGGCGGCACGGGAATTCTGGTAATCCCCAATTTCCTGCTCTGTCTTATAACAATTATAAGTTGGAGCGGGACCAACGTTCCCCAGCTCAGTATAACAAGCGGGTTCGGTCAATAATCCGTATTATTATCTTGATTAAGGCGTGATATGGTCGCTACCTGGAGAGAGAGAGAAGAAAACACTCAGCGTGCGCTCTGTCAAGAATAGATTGGTTTTTATTTTATCTAATCAGGATGGCTCCCACTGCTTTTTATCAAATCTTCCTTCAAACCCTAAAAGGAAAGACTAGCCGGGATTAATTACACACTACAAGTTCGCCAATCTTTCAGCCAGGCCAGTGTCGGTACTTTGAGGGAGGTCCCCCGTGCTTTCGCACGAACCTAATTACAGTAAACCTCGTTTTCCCAGAGGCGTAACCCCGTTGACACCTTTCTAGACACCTACTTGATCGGCTAATTGTAATGTATAAAACTCTCCCAGGAGTAACACTTACTCGCAGCGGGTATCGGGATCCAACTATCTCATAGAAGGTATGCAATCTCATTGCAAATCTCAACACTTGAAATTCCCGATAATATTTTGCCCCTAGCGTCCTATGACCTTGACGCAGGCCAACAAACCATAGTCCGCTAGTCAAGTTCAACCCGTCATTTCCTGATTGAATTAAACCCACCCGCACGACCCTTGACGCAGGCCAACAAAGTCGCACGACTACCCTAATCCAATCACATCATATGCTTATGCAGATAAGCACCAGTTAGCTACCGCACACTACGCCTTGACGCAGGCCAACAAACGTAGCACGAATACTAACTACTACTTATCTGAAATGACGGAGGGCTACGACAGGTTTTTCTGAAAACCTATTGCGTAATGAACTTGATATCGTTGTAGAATCAAATGATTTTGAAATGGAGTGTTTTTGAGGCTTTTCTAGTTTTGCTAAAGGAGTCACTCCCGGTGAAGGGATCGTCGGTCCTTTCCTCGTCGAATGAGGTGCTGGATATATCACATATATCACTGTGCAAAGCAAAAACACTTAAAAGCAATCAAAAGACAAACCGAGTGTGTAGCATCTGCCAGTTATTGCTAAAGGAGTCACTCCCGGTGAAGGGATCTCGGTCCTTTCCTCATCGAATAAGGTGCAGGATATATCACATATACCTCTGTGCAAAGCAAGAACTGTAGCTACCTGTTTTATTTTGAAATTCGATTCTACAACATCTTAGGTTTCTTTTAATTCATTAATCATATTAATGAAGTCCCATCATTTAAGTACCTAAACATCACAGATAGATATGACGTACACTTATGCCATCCGCATTCGCCTCGATGTCCCCTCGTGCACCGTTAGGTTAGGTAACTAACGGCAGAGCAGGGCAGGGCTAGCGCGGGTGTAAAACATAAGTAACATCTATATAATATATCATATATACTATATACTGTATCCATCACAGAAACATCACATGATCACATCACAGATATCGCAGCAGAAGAAATATATGAAATATTGGATATACTAGGACGTCCGTGTTTTCAATACGAGCCAGTACAAAACACGGATTCCACGGTCGTGATGAATAGCCAAACCCACACCCCTAGACCCCTACGAGAGCGGCAAGCAACCCTACCAATTCTAGAGTTAGGAGACCCGGACTCGACTCCTCGAGTTGGTCTCCCACTGGACTCCAGAACCCGGTTACTTGTGCTCTCCTCCTTGGGTCTATCCTAGTGCGGAAAAGTAAATAATATACAACAGGTGACAACTCCCGCATCCTGGAAGTGCCCCGAATAAAAGAATATTACATACAAGTTTTTACATGAATGAAAATGAAAAACACTCATCTCACATAAAAACCCCCGGCTATTCAAACACGACGATCCAATATAACATATCCAGCAACACATAACATCACATGTCATCAACGTAAGTAAATATGCGCATCCCAATTGTCGTTGACATATAGCAACGAAACCGGCGATATCACATTTTACACTTACGGTCACAGAAAAGAAAGTGTAAAACTACAACAGTTGGAATCCGCAACCACCTCAGACATCGCATGCCTGACCAAATGAATTACTTAGACATCGCATGCCTAACAATTATAAACCCCGCATTTTAGTCTCATTATCGAAAACACTTTTCAATATCAAGTCGGGTAATTCAACAAGATTCGCGACATCCTGATCGAATGCTCGTCGCAAACTTCAGTAGACAGTCGCACCCCCGATACCGTCGACGAAGTGCACCAAGGCGGAACACCGCTACCGCGAGCACCCGGACGGATGCTTTCGGCGACGGGGTTCTCCTACAGTCACTTGGTCGGGGCAATGGGGTAAGGCTGTCTATTAAGTTTACCCGGCGAGTATCCGCGTACGCTACGTGATTGCGACGGATTTTTGATCACATCAAAATTCCGTGGCAACCGATCATGTGAGACTAAACTGCTGTGTTTATAACATTCATTTAGTTATCACATAACTTTTGTGAATTCCAATTATTGTATCCCATTCCAGATAAACAGAAAATGTTAAACTTTTCGATCGAACAATCGAACACCCAAGTTTTCCCGATACTGATCAACACATGAAACAAGTATAACAACATTCCGTTCGTGCCTCAGTACCAACGGTCCAGCCGTAGAAGGGTCAAGCCAACGCCTCACATGTGGCACGCCGTACTGCCCCAAACCCGAAGGTTCAAAGGGTAGTTCAAGACGGTCACATAATCGAGTTAAGGTTTGTGTCTTCTAGAGGGACCATCGCGTTACTTGCACTACTTAGAACGTCGTTAAACTACGGAAAAATCCAACACTTGGAAATTTCCCGACAGGGGAAAAATTGGGTATTTATATCCGGTCGAACTTTTTAACATATTCAAAAAATTATCCGGAAAACACATGGACAGAATTAGACTTTCCGATCGAAACAATGATTCCCAAAACAACTCAGAACAACTCAACTCTTGAGTTCAGTTTAAATATTCCAGGAAAATGAGCATTGAATTTTACGAGTTACTGTGAAATTTGACACGTGTCGGCTTCTTATTGGCGGCCCTTCCGCCGCGCAAACCCCCTTTGTGCGGCGCTTCAGCCGCGCTTTTGTGGAATTAGGGTACCAAATTTCACAGTAATTCTTAGAAAAGCCTGCTTGTTTTTCTGGATATTTTTAATTGCCAAAAATCAACAGTTTTGAAAAAAGTACAGAGAGCAATTTTGCAATGGGATTTTGGTTCGATCGGGTTTCTAATTCCGTCCGGGGATCGCCTAAGGCTCTAGCTAGGCTCTGATACCACTGCAGGGTTCCTAGGCACTCTAGTGAGGTCTCCCAAGCCATCAACCATGGCAATTTCAAAAATTATGGTGCCTACAAACCCTAAAGTACGGATCGTTTGCTAGATATCTAGGCGAACAAGAACTAGTTAACAGTTAACTATATAAAATACGGAAATACAACCTTTGTAGATCCGGTGCTCCACCTCCATAGCTCCGCAACGAGGTCCTCTCCGCTGTCCAAATCAAATCCGGGCTCTAGGATCGGCTTCGTCGGAGAATGGGCAAGCTAGGTCGTCGATGTCCATGCCGAAGATGATCTACGTCGAGGCATCGATGAATCAAGCTCCACCTTCACCAAACCCTAAAATCTTGTGAAGGAAACACACTCTACTACTTGGCAAGAGGTAGAGGATGAAGAAATAGGAATTGGGTTAACTTTAGAATTGGATTTCTCACTCATATCCAACAATCACCATTGATGGACTTTGCTTTTCTTCACTTGAAGAATGAAGAAGAAGAAGAAAGATATTATGATAAGTTAATAGAAAATGAAAAGAAAATGAATTCTTATCATAATTCTAACCATGGTCAAGTGTAGAGAATGAATCATGGTTAGTGAGAATGGTTAGGGTTAAGGTTGAGATAAGTATGGTTGACTTTATCAAATCTTCATGAAGTTTCAACTAAACTCCAAATCTAGCAACCATTCTTTTCTCTTTTCTTTTATTCATTTATCAAAAATAAAAAGATAATTAAATAAGATAAATGAATAATGAATAATAAACCCTAACCATTTCATTAACCAAGGTTTAATCTTTACACTTGAACCCTAGCTTGACTTGCATCATCAAACATGATACAATCAAGTGCACAAAAACATATCGCATATGCAATGCGCACGAACCAAGTGAGAAAATCCGTCTAAAGTGAACCGATACTAGTTAATGTAAAGTAATATATCAAATATATAATTATACATTAAATCATTAAATCAACACTTGATTCAATGATCCGGTCATGCGCACATAACCGACTGGTATCTAATATATCGGCTTATCGAATCAACGCTTGAATCGATAACTAGGTTATATCGCATACAACCATTCGATATATATATCGCGAGAATAGAATACGGTATCACATACACGCATTATTCTCGGTCCCGCACATATCTCATATGCGCTCCTATTTCGTTTCGCTTGAGCCAGGAAACCTCTGTGTAGGACTCTAAAGACTCGTCAATACGCCGGCAGCGGATGATGATCATATCAAACATCCACAAGCCGCAAGCGGTCTGCTAAACGTAACGGCCACCCGGGTATTGAGCGATCTGAAGATCGACGAGCAAGCCCGCTCACACTCCAGTGAATCCGACCAGTAACACTACCGTACAGTCCGGTCTGATCGTCTGATATGTTGCATATCTCGCCTAGGGGTGGTAAACGTCAGACCCCAGTAGCTCGATAAGTCGTGTCGATATGAGGTCTATAACTGTTCGAGAAACTACTGGTAACACTTACCAGTAAATCTCAGCAACCCTGGCCAGGGATTTCCTGTTATAGCCAATCGAACACAGCGCAACATCAACTCCCATATACCGGGAGAGACGAATCCCCTCCTATCGCTCATTGCCTCCATGTGACTCGGGACTGTACCCAAAAACCACCGTTTTGCACGCCCTCTTGGACGTGGTAAGATGGAAATCAAAGCACAGTGGGAACCACACAAGACTCTATGACGATCTCGGGTCAACAGACTACTCTGTACCAGTGTCACCAGAGAACTGCCATCTGACGTGAGGTATAATACCATCTGGGAGTTCTCGGCGAGTCCGTCCAGTGTACCCAGTCTCTACTGAGCACCCGTATATCTCCTCTGATGTCAAACACCGATGGATATGGGATCATCCATCGCCCATCTGCATGGGTCGAGAAGGTACACGCTAGTCTACTCTGGTATATCGATGCCCCGTATCGATACACCCACGACTAGGGACTGTGAAGGATGTACTTATGGACTACCTTGTCCCCACTAGTATGATCCGCATCATAGTCCAGGTAGTCAAGCACACATCCTAAGGGCTTTACCAACATGTAACAGAGAGACAAGCAGCATACACGTTAAGGTAAAGTTCAACCAGATAGCATACTATCATGTCGAGCAAGAAAGTCCTCCCTATATATGTCCCAGCATCCACTACAATATACATCCTATGTACAGTAATGGCCTCTAGGGCATACATATAACTAACAAGATCAACTTAAACGTTTGTTAAGGATACGTTAGTCTAATTTCAGACTAAGATCAACTTAACAGTTTGTTAAGGACACGTTAGTCTAATTTTAGACTAAGGTCAACTTAACCATTTGTTAAGGATACGTTAGTCTAATTTTAAACTAAGATCAACTTAACGGGATCGTTTAGATCCAACAAAAGAGCATTTGGGCTCTATTGTTCTAGTTTAGGGACTTTGCGGTCAATTAGTTTAAGGACATTACGGTCCATTGTTAGTTTAAAGACATCGCGGTCGAGGTTAAGGACATCATAGTCCGTGAGTTTAAAGACCCCCACAGTCAAATGTTAGTTTAAAGACATCACGGTCGAGGTTAAGGACATCATAGTCCATGAGTTTAAGGACCCCACAGTCCAATGTTAGTTTAAAGACATCACGGTCGAGGTTAAAGACATCATAGTCCATGAGTTTAAGGACCCCACAGTCCGTAGTTTAGAGACGTCATAGTCTGCGAAATGTGTGGTTGTCGGGACCCGTCACCTCTTTGAAGGCGTTGAGGAATTACAACGACAAATATCAAAGGAGTGAAGAGATGTACCCTTGAACCAATGTGGATTAAGTGACCCGTAGTCCAATTTGGAACTAAGATCAATTATTATATTATGACCACATTGGCTAAGTTAAGTCTGAATTAAGGACTTATGGCCAACTTGGGCTAAGTCCAATTAAGTTTGAAGTGTTGGCCCTTTATTAGACCATTAGACATTTGTCTGGGTTCAGCCCTTCATCACTTAGCAAGGGCTTCGATGACATTTTTATCTTTGACTGAGCATTAAACATTGTAGCTCTGAATTTTACTCAATTTTGAGATTCAGTTGAAGGGGGTTTTGCCTCTGGAAAATTAGCCAATTTGGCTAGAAATAGTGTTAAACACTAGAGAACAACAGTGTTAAATACTGGAAATAAAACTCTCAGATTAGTGTTAAACACTAGAGGACAACAGTGTTAAACACTGAAAATAAAACCTTTAAATTAGTGTTAAACACTAGAGAGGAATGGGTCACGTAGGGACTCGTGAGGACACCCAAAAGTGGGTCCAGATCCCTTTTACTTTGTTCTGCAAATAAGTGTTAAACACTTTTTAACTTTCTGGCCATCACGTGTTGGCACGTGATGGAGATTTATGCGCTGATTATTAAAGCATTTATCAAGGGGTCACGTGTAACACGTGAGAGCGCCCAAATTAAAATCTGCCTTTGCTTTAATTCTTGTTGTTTTGGAGGTCACGTGGGAGCACGTGAGGCATTGCCTCTAAGCTGTTTCCTTCTTATTTTTGGAGGATCTTCCCAGGAGTCACGTGGAGACACGTGGCCTAATTCTTTATATGCATGGAGATCTTTCAAGTCTCTTTATTTTTTTAAGAATTAAATTCTTTGTAGGGTTAAACCTTAATTATGTTTTAGAGGAATTAAATTCCCATGTATGTGAAAAAATTAAATTCTTATGTAGGGTTAAACCCTAGTTCTGTCTTGGAGGAATTAAAATCCTATGAATTTGGAAGAATTGAATTCTCGTATAGGGTTAAACCCTAGTTTTATCTTGGAGAAATTAAATTCCTATAAATTGGGAGAATTAAATTCTCATATAGGGTTAAACCCTAGTTTTATCTTGGAGGAATTAAATTCCTATGAATTGGGAGAATTAAATTCTCTAAACTCAATTCTCCCTCTAAGTCTTGGATCTGCATGGCAGAATCTCAACCCGGTGAGAATTAAATTCTCAACCTATAGGAAGATTTGCTTCTGCAGATCTTCAACCAGAGGAAGAACTAAGTTCTTATTCAGAAGAGTTAAACTCTTAAATTGAGGATTAAATTCTCTTTGTTTTATGGAACTTAGATCTCTTTTCTCTTTCTCACCTAGGGTTCCTTTTCTCTGAAGAGATCTTTTTTTTCCTCTTGAGAATTAAATTCTCCTCTCTTTTTTTCTCTGTTGTTGTTATCTCCCAAAAAAGTAGATCTTTTTCCTCTTCTCTTCTTGGTTCCTATTTATAGGAGAAAGAAAAAAATCAATTTGTTTAGTCAATATTTCATTGAAAGATTTTAATTGATTTTGTAACCAACATGATCTTTTAGATCGCTCAGTGAATTTTCACCATTGGATTCTTAATCCAAAAGATCTTTTATCTGTTATTCAAATTTCAGGGAAATCTTTCCTTATATAAAATCTTTCCATAAATTGGTGGTTTTTAATCACCATTGGATTTTTAATCCAACGGTGCACTATTTTACAGAGCACCATCTTTTTTGTTTGGAAAGATTTAAAGAAATATTTTCTCAGTTAGGGTTCTTGATTCCCTCTTAATTAGAATTTAATTCTATTAATTCATAGATCTTTAGGAACTCATCACGTGTTGGCACGTGACCCCTTGATTAAGCATTTGACCAGAATTTAATTCTGTTGTTTTAAAGAACTCAGGAATTATCACGTGTCAGCACGTGACCCTTGGTCACGTGTTGTCACGTGATGCCCCATTGGGGTATTTCCTTGTTATTTTATTATACATTTAATTCTTTTCAGTGGGTTTAAAGGCCCATCACGTGTTGGCACGTGCCCCCACTGATTAATTATTTCCAATTATTTATTTTATTCAGTGCCTACAGGCTTTGCCTGTAAATGGTCACGTGTCTGCATGTGATGCCCGGTCACGTCTGAGCACGTGATGCCTCATAACTTTTGATCCCGGATGAATTATGAGGCCTATAATATATCAAATCAAAGGATTTTTCGAGACACTTTCGATACCATCAAAATTTAACTGTTTCTCATTCGGGAATTTGTCAAAATGCAGCCCGGAAAATACTGGTTCGTATTTTCTTTCTTAGATTACACATGCATAGCATATTTGCTCATAACTTTTGATCCCGGATGAATTATGAAGCCCATAATATATCAAATCGAAGGCTTTTTCGAGAAGCTTTCGATACCATCAGAATTTAGCTATTTCACATTCGGGTGTTTGTCAATATGCAGCCCGGAAAATACTGGTTCACATTTTCTTAAACGTATCGCTGTCATTTGATACCTTGAGCTCTTTTGTACAGAAATTTTTTGGCAGGAACAAATGCCCTTCACCATCAGCCCGCCATACATTCCCTAGACAAGAAAAAGGCCCGACGTAGAGGCAAAAATAAGTTAAAGAATGGAAAAAACGTTCGGCAACGGCAAAACGGATACAAAAGGCCACGCGATCGAGAAAGGGCCAGCCGGAATCCGTCTCTTATGAAAAAGATGGGTCGAGCATATTCTTTCCCTCGAGACAAGACATGGAGAATCTTTGACCTTGTCATGAAACATCAGATAATGACACTCCCGGAGTCTCGGCATCCTAATCAAGCAAACGAGGTTCATCACTCGGATTATTGCTCCTATCACCGAGCAATAGGACATCTTCTCGAAAACTGCTTCACCTTCAAAAACTGGGTCGAAGACTAATATCAACTCGGCAGGTTCGCTCTATATAACAGTTGGAGGGTAGCCCCACCATAAAAGCATGTACCAAAAGCAACGTATATAGCAAGAGTAGAACCAGATCAACCGGTCTTGGAAACGATCTCGTACTTGTCACGTGATAACGCTGTCGGAAGAAAAAGTGCACGAGGATATGGATGACCTCTCCAGGTGCTTTGAAAACGAGGATGAAGAGGAGTTGATCTCATAATTTCCACCGGCGCCAAAAGAGTTGGAAGATGGAATGCATACTACTGCGGACAACCTAAGGAAAATCGACTTGGGGACGACAAACGACCCGCGGCCTACGTTCGTCAGTGAGCCGCTGTCTCAAGAACAGGTGGCTACGCTAAAAGACGTGCTCATGCAGTATAAAGACTGCTTCTCATGGAACTATTCTGAGATGTCGGGGCTAGATCCAGAAATAGTTGTGCATAAATTGGCGATATCTCCGGACGTCAAGCTAATCAAACAAACACCAAGAAGAATGCGGCTCAAACTTGAAATGAGTATCAATGCCGAAGTCAAGAAGCTAATCGACTCCGGCTTCATCCAAGAAGTTCAATACTCCGACTGGATCGCCAACATTGTCCCAGTGATGAAGAAAAATGGGACGGCGCGCATCTGTGTGGATTTCCGAGACCTCAACAAAGCCTGCCCGAAGGATGATTTTCCCGTACTGGTTACCGAGTTGATGATAGATAACACGTTCACTCATAAAGTCTTCTCCTTCATAGATGGCTCATCGGGATACATTCAAATAAAGATGCATCCCGAAGACCAGAAGCATACCGCTTTCCGGACTCCTCTGGACATATTCTGTTACAAAGTGATGCCTTTCGGTCTGAAGAACGCCTGTGCTACCTATCAGAGGGCCATGACGAAGATTTTCGATGACCTCATACATGAAATCGTCGAATGCTATATTGATGACCTCGTAGTGAAAAGCAAATCATACGAGGAACACTGGGAGCATTTGAAAACAGTGTTCCAACGTCTTCGTAAGTATAACCTAAAGATGAACCCCCTCAAATGCGCATTTGGAGTCTCCTCGGGCAAATTTCTAACATTCATCATACGACACCGGAGAATCGTCCATCGAAGATCAAGGCGATTATGGAACCGCCCACTCCACGAACTTTAAAACAATTGCGGTCTCTACAAGGGAAGCTCATGTATATCCGACGATTCATAACCAACCTCTCCGGAAAATGCCGTCCCTACAGTCACCTGATGAAGAAGGGAACACCGTTCGTTTGGGATCGTAAATGCCAGAGTGCACTCGACAAAATCAGACAATATTTGCGGAACCCACCGGTACTGACCGCTCCGATCAAGGGAAAGCCCCTCATCCTGTACACAACAGCCCTTGAAGGTTCTTTAGGTGCGCTATGGGCACAGGAGAACGACCAAGGGAAGGAAAGAGCCCTCTACTATTTGAGTCGAGTTCTCCTGGGGGCAGAAAACAACTACCCCCTATCGAAAAACACTGACTGGCGTTAATATTCGCGATAACAAAACTCAGACACTATGCTTTAGCGCACGAGGTCCATCTCATATCAAAGGTGGATCCTCTCAAGTATTTGATATCAAAAGTCATACTAACATGATGACTCGCTAAATGGGCCCTCCTCTTGATGGAGTTTTCGATAACATACCGACCTCTCAAGGCAGTGAAAGGCCAGGCCATCGCCGACTTCCTCGCTGAGCATCCGATACCTGGCGACTCACCTTTAAATTGTGAACAGCCAGACGAGCATGCGTTTGACATGATCAATGGGGAGAAAGGAGGGAGTGATACCCGATAGGAACTCTAATTTGATGGGGCATCTTCCATGAAGAAGCGAAAGCACAACTCCCCCATAATCAAATCGGGGGTAGGCCTCATCTTTGTGACTCCATAAGAAGGGATAATGCGCTTTTCCTTTTCCTTAACAGAGCCAAGGACAAACAATGAAGCAGAATATGAGACTTTAATAGCAGGTCTTGAGATCGCTGTCGACATGGGAATCGAAAACCTCCTCATATACGGAGACTCCCAGCCGGTCGTTAGCTAAGTAAACGGCGACTATCAAATGTGCAAACCAGAGTTGGTAAAGTACGGCAGGAGAGTGCAACAATTGCCGACTCAAATCCCTTCCTATGCCCTAGAAAGCATACCGCGTACAGAAAATAGCAAAGCGGACACATTAGCCAAACTCGCTAAAGAATTGGCTAACGAAAATCTCGATGACGTAAGGATCATTGTACAAAGTCGTCGGGTTCTTGCACCAGCAGAAATATCTTCGGAGTTGTCTAAAGAAAAGGAAGCGACCAAACAAACATCCCTATAAATAGAGGACCAAGAAAGGGCTAAGAATTAGAGAGAAGTCTTTATAGACTACTTCAAATCCCGTCCAACACCTGAAGATACATCCTCAAGACATCAGCTCATGAAACGACCTCTGTCTTTCGCCTTAGTCAATAATACTCTATATAAGAGATCGTTCGACTCTCTGTGGCTGAGATGCCTGGGACCGGAAGAAGCGAGGAAAATCATTCAAGAAACTCACAATGGACTCTGCGGTTTTCATCAAACCGGGCCAAAGATGAAGCTAAAGATCAAAAGAATGGGCTACTATTGGCCTACGATGATTCAGGACTGCCTCAAAAACGCGATGCAGTGCCACTCGTGCCAAATTCACGGAGACTTCATCCACCAGCATCCAAACCCGCTATACCCAACAGTGGCTAGCTGGCCGTTCTAAATGTGGGGAACCGACATAATTGGGCCCATCGAACCGGCGTCATCCAAAGGACATCGATTCATATTGGCGACAACGGATTACTTTTCTAAGTGGGCAGAAGCCTTACCACTAAAAGAAGTGAAGTCGGAGAACATCCTCCATTTCTTCAAGACACACGTCATCTATCGGTTCGGCACTCCACGACGGATTATCTCCGATAACGTGACGGCCTACAGGAGCCATAAAATCAGCCGCTTCGCACAGCAACATAACATAGACTGGAGATACTCTTCAGTCTATAATCCTCGGGCTAACGGTCTAGCTGAGGCTTTCAACAAGACCTTGACGAAGGTCATAAAGAAG
Organism: Agapanthus africanus; assembly: GCA_030015575.1. Classification (NCBI taxonomy): domain Eukaryota; kingdom Viridiplantae; phylum Streptophyta; class Magnoliopsida; order Asparagales; family Amaryllidaceae; genus Agapanthus; species Agapanthus africanus. Next base: position 401,928,559 of record CM057347.1, read on the forward strand.
ACGGTGTCTATAAATAAAAAGGACTGGCACGAGAGACTGTTGGGGTCAAAATTTGCAGCCCGGTTGACCGAGTCAAAGTCAAGGTCAACCCCAAGCCAGGTGGGCCCAAGCCCAGGTCAAGCGGGCCCATGCCCAAGTCGAGCCCACGGCCAGCCTCCTCCATGCCAAAATATAGATCATGTAATAAATAATATTTATGTAATTTTTTATGCATGAATGTATGCAAAATGGACATAAAGCCAAATTTTTGTAAAGCTCATGGCTTATGTGCAAAAATAAATGGCACATGAGCCATGGGATGGGCAAAATGCCATTTTGTAAAGCCCAAGGGGCTATATGTAAATATGTAAACCTATATAAGGCAACATGATAAAAATATCTAATATACTTTTTCATTCCCCCAAAAACTAGGGTTCTTGCCTCTTTCCCCTTTTCTGAAGGTTCTAAACCTTCTTCTTTCTTTTGAATTAAATCAAGAGTTTTACTCTTCCTTTTCCAAAACTAAATAGTTTTTCACCATAAAACCCACAAAGGGGACTTAGATCTCCCATCAGATCTCAAAAAGAAGAGATTTTTAAAATCTCACATCTCTTGATCTTCAAGATCCTGCCAACAGAGGAGGAAGAAGGAGGCCCATCTCCGAAAACCCCATTTTTGGAAAGACCCAGGGCTCCAAAGAAGAACCCCTTTCATCAACTCCAAAACATTTTAGGAGTTTAACTCCACTCTAAATCCTCTTTTGGGATTTATTTAAATCCTATTTCTGGGGCTAAAATCCCCTTTTCCTTGCCGGCGCCCAAGCGCCCGAGCGCCCAGCGCTCCAAGCGCCCAGCGCCCACGTTCCGGACACGTAGCGTGCTAGCGCTCGAGCGCCTTGTGCTCAAGCACCCAACGCCCACGTGCCGGACATGTGGTGCGCCAGCGCTCATGCGCCCAGCGCCCACGTGCCCAGCGCCCACGTGCCGGGCACGTGGTGCGCTAGCGCTCAAGCGCCTTGCGCTCATGCGTCCAGCGCCCACGTGCCAGGTACGTGGTGCGCTAGCGCTCGAGCGCCTAACGCTCAAGCGCCCATCGCCCACGCGTCGGACACGTGGTGCGCTAGCGCCTAAGCGCACAGCGCCCACGTGTCGGACACGTGCCCACGGCGCTCAAGCGTACGGCGCTCATTTGGGCACCCAGCGCTTAAGCGCACAGCGCTCACGTGCTAGGCACGTGAGGCGCTGGCCCCACGCGTCATTTGGGCGCTTTTTCCCCTTTATATATATATATATACATGTATATATATATACATGTATATATATATATACATGTATATATATATACATGTATATATATAGATACACACACACTCCACAACACCGTCCCTGTTGGAAAAAAATTCTAACGGGGCGCTGCCCCGCACCTCGCAAGGGGGCTGCTAGCCCCCTTGACCCCCAGCCCACTATCCGGATAGCGGGACCCCGTAAAAACTCTGCGGGGCCCCCCGATATATCCCAAACCCCCTTTCAAAACACAACACACATACACTGCACATTGAGTTCGCATGACCTGTTCGACCCGTTAATCGAAGGTTCCCTCGCTCCAAAGGCGATGGGTAATTAACGGCAGCTTAGTCCGCAGCTGCCGGAGATTTGGATCCCCGCAATCAATAAACCCCAGCCTACCCTAGGCAGGGGGAATCTGTAATGCGCCTGACAAGCGCGCGCGTATTTCCATCTCAATGAGGTGACGAAAAACACCCTACAGATTCTGGCACGCCCGGTGGGACAAATCTCTCCTCTCATATTTCGGGTTATGCTTTCATGCGAACTCAATTAATATGCATATCAATTGCCTGTACTAAAATCAGGTTTTTTTGTGCCGGTTAACATTCTCCAATTGCAATCTTCGGACGCAGTAAAGATGTCTCCAAGGATCAGCTCAGCTCTCGACACAGCTCCCATCTCTTACACGATGAATATGGACGCCAGGACGGTCCTCCCGGCTAGTCTTGGGCGACAATGGAAAGAGCAGCCGCTACCATTCGGCTCTATTCTGTTCGTGTCAGCTAACGCCATCCCAGCTCCTCAAGCCCTGGTGACGACAAACCGGTCTCGAAAGGCAAGAGGCCAAATGTGGTGGTCTCGAAGGCGCCCCAACTCAAACGCAAGTCGGTGTTTGAACAACTCTCCTTGGCCCCAGCTGGGGCAAGGCTATCAACACCAACAAAGCAACAAGGCCTCTCGAGCAAGCTCCGGTGGTGCCCCTAACAACTGCTCGATCGGGTGTCTTCTCTAAGCTCCCTGCTAATCGACTTACGGTGGCTTCCCAGGAAATGGATGCCCGCCAAGCCCTTAAAATTGAGAAGCTAAGGCAGAAAAGGCTCAGATATAGAGCCAACAAAAGGGCTAGGGCTCCTGCTAGGCTGAACCTCATGAGGTTCGAGGAACAGGGTTACCTCGCCAATGATGAGGGGATGGCTGAATGTGTTATCCACACCGTCTACATGGTGGGCACGCGTCCCGGCGACAATCTTCGCAGCAAAAGCAAGGGTGGGGCCACCACATCTCAAATCCAACCTGGTGTGAATATAGTTGTCACTTCTCAAGACCAGCATCCTCCGGAGGGTGATGAAAATCCTCCCAGTGAGGCTGATAGGCAGAGAGAGCCCTCAGTTCATGAGGAGTCGGGCTCGGAAAGCGAAGATGAGCCAACTTTCCATCCTAACACCACAGAGCAGCAACTTCTCCAAGAGCTCCGAAAACAGCTCAGAAGCAAAGACAAGGAGATGGCCAAGCTCTACTCAAAGATCGACGACTTGACAAATGTCGTCTTATGGCTTACGGCCCAACTTGCCTCTCAGCCGCCCAATCAGGTGCAGGGCTCTCATGAACCGAGAAACGGTGTCCCGAAACAGCCGACACCCATTCCCTCAAATCCAAAAGTGGGCGGACCGCATGAAAATCAGTCGCATCCTATCTCGGGAAATGTCTTGGCTACCGATGACAGTAGCCAGCTAACTCAAGCTCAAATCATAGATTTGGTTGCCAGCAAAGTCAAAACATTGGTAGATGAAGCCGAAGCGCAAAAAGATGTTAGCAGTTGCGGGAGACCATATCCTGCTCAGTATGATCTGGTAGAATTTCCCAGCGGCTATGTCATCCCTAAATTCGGAAGATTCGATGGGACGGGAAATGCGAATCAGCACGTCGCCCATTTTAAAGCTTCATGCGGGAATACTGGGGGCAATGATGCGCTTCTCCTCCGCCAGTTCGTTAATAACTTGACAGATGTTGCTTTCGACTGGTGCGCGAGCATACCGGATAGCTCCGTCACAAATTTCGTACAAATGGAGTCTTTGTTTCGGCAGAGGTTCATGAGCGTCAGCGATAAGATCACCATCGCCGACCTCGTAAGGACCAAGCCAAAGAACAACGAAAGCAGCACGAATTTTATAACCCGATGGCGCAATCTCTCTGTCAAATGTGAACCGCTGATAGAGCAGGACCAATCTATCAGTCTCCTCGTCGGAAATCTCAACAATTGGATGGCCCCGTTTCTATGCACCGCGGGTCTCAAAACATTCCAAGAGCTGACCAGAAAAGTCCAGATGTTGGAGCGCTCAAAGCAGGAGTCCTCCTCGGATTCCCAAAATAACAATAGGTCCTGGAGAAACCGAAAGGATGATAATCGCAAGGGCGGGAATTCCGACGATTCTGAATCTTTTAACACTTCGGCTAACCGAAATAAGCAAGGGATGAGCGGGCCTAGTGCCAACCAGCCTCAGAAGCCAGTGTTCGGAGAGGGAGGAGAATCTCCGCTCAAAGAGAAGCTAGATAAGGTCTATTCCTTCAGAAGAGACAAAATCCGTAAAATATTCAAAAACGCCCTGAACAACGGTCTAGAACTGCCAGAGTTGACCGACGACCCCAAATACTGCCCCTATCACAGAGTGATAGGTCATGCCATTGAGGACTGCTTCGTCTTCAAAGATTGGGTCGAAAAGCAATACAAGGTAGGAGAGATAGAACTGTCTAAAGGCGTGTTAACAAACAGTCCAGCTGCGACCGCCAATTTCATACAAACGGAGACCGAAGTTCTTCGTAAAACTGATTCTCTCAGACATCTGCCTTTCTCTGAAAACAATCGACCACCACATCATTAAACTGGGAACAGTCGACCTCTAAGTCGTTAAACTGGGAATGTAAAATATATATATATATATGTAAATAAATAAAAAATGTGTAAATAAAAGAAAAATAAAGAAAAGCCGAAATGATGGGGCAACTCGCAATAAAAATCAGCGAGTAAAATAAAGATGAAAATAAAGCCGAAATGATGGGGCAACCGCGAATAAAAGCCGAAATGATGGGGCAACCGCGATCTTCGCGATAAGAAAAGCTGAAATGATAGAGCAATCGCGGTAAAACAAAAAAAAACAAAATCAAAAAAAACGGCGAATGATGAGTCGCTCCTGATACCATATTCTAGTGTAGCGATGCAGATGCCAACCAAAATCCAATTTCTCAAAATTCTTCCGGCCCTACGGTTGGTCCCCAAGTTGACCATCGTATACAATCCACGGGCCCAAATAATTCTCATCGTACCCATGCCCCACCGTAATCACCAGTTACGCGGCTGGTCTCCGCCTTTGGAATTATGCTCCATTGAGAAGACCCACTCATGTGTCCTCACGATACATGAGGAAAACAAACCTTTGTAGGATTCTTACGACTCATAAAGGAAAAACACACTTAGGAGTCCTCACGACTCCTAAGGAGAAAATACACCTGCGGGATCCTTACGACTCGTAGGAAGAAAATGATTTTATGGGACCCTCACGGCCCATAAAATTGAAAAGTCTTAGGAGATAGGGATCTAAACCCGTCTCCTAAGCCATCGCTCCCCAATCCCTAAATGGCGAATGATGAGTCGCTCCTGGTACCATATTCCAGTGCAGCGATGCAGACGCCAACCAAATTCCAAATTCCAATCCCTAAACGGCGAATGATGAGTCGCTCCTGGTACCATATTCCAGTGCAGCGATGCAGACACCGACAAAGTCCCGAAATTTTTCCGGCCCTAAGGTCTGTATCATACATCCTGCAAAACCGTATACAATCCACGGGCGTAAAACAATCCCAATCCCTTCCAAGTCCTACCGATGAGACCACATTCAAAGTCCCACCGGCGGTGAAGATTCAAAAAAAAAAGGTATGTCCACAAGCAAAATGGGTACGGATGAAAACCTAAAAGGGCTCCGTGAGTAAAAACAGCAGGACTGCCGGCGAGTTTGTGAAAACCCGAAAGGGCGCAAACTCGTAAAAAAGAGATAAAATGCACTCACAAAGTCCTCTCGACTTTGTGAGGAGAAAAATCCCACGTGAGATCTTTACGACTCACAAAAGAGCAACACACTTAGGAATCCCCATGACTCCTAATGAGAAAATACACCTACGGGATCCTTACGACCCATAGGGAGAAAATGCTTTGTGAGACCCTTACGGCTCACAAAATTGAAAAGTTTTAGGTGATAGGGACCTAAAACCTGTCTCCTAAGCCATCGCTTCCTGATAAACAAGCGCAAATGATGATTCGCTCTTGGTACCATATTCCAGTGTAGCGATACTGATGCCAAGCAAAAACCAATTCCCAAGTCCCCCCGGGGCAAATGATGAGTTGCTCCTGGCATTATTTCAGTGCAGCAATGCTGATGCCGACAAAAAAAATCCCCAAATCCTCTCATGACAAATGATGATTCGCCTCTGGTACCATATTCCAGTATAGCGATGCTGACGTCAACCCAAATCAAATCAAACCAACAACCTCTACGGCGGAATCATGCTCCATCCCAGAATTTACCCCGTGTTGAAATCATGTTTCGCCTTGGGATATCTACCTTCCCTACCAGAATTATGCTCCACCTCGGAATCAAATCAACCAACTAGCTCTGTGTCGGAGTCATGATCCATCTCAGAGTGTACCCCGCGTCGAAATCAAGCTTCGCCTCGGTGTATCTGCCTTCCCTGTCGGAATTATGCTTCGGCTCGGAATCAACCGACGACCTCCTCGTCGGAATTATGCTCCGCCTCGGAATCAAGTCAACCAGCAAGCTCTGCATCGTAATCATGCTTCGTCTCAGAATGTGTACCCCGCGTCGAAATCAAGCTTCGCCTCGGTGTATCTACCTTCCCTGTCGGAATTATGCTTCGGCTCGGAATCAACCAACGACCTCCTCGTCGGAATTATGCTCCGCCTCGGAATCAAGTCAACCAGCAAGCTCTGCGTCGGAATCATGCTTCGTCTCAGAATGTGCACCCCATGTCGAAATCATGCTTCGCCTCGGTGTATCTGCCTTCCCTGTCGAAATTATGCTTTGTCTCAGAATCAAGTCGGCCAACAAGCTCTGCACCGGAATCATGCTCTGTCTCAGAATGTACCCCGTGTCGAAATCATGCTTCGCCTCGGAGTATTTGCCTTCCCCATCCGAATTATGCTTCGCCTGGGAATCAACCTCTGCATCGAAATTATGCTTCGGTCAGAATGTCTGCCGCTCATCGGAATGATGCTCCGATCCCTGGAATTATGCTCCTCTTCGAAATGATGCTTCGATCCCTCTGGAATGATGCTCCGCTATTCGGAATAATGCTCCAATCTCTGGAATGATGCCACGCTCTTCGGAATAATGCTCTGATCCCTGGAATCATGCTCCGCTCTTTAGAATGATGCTCCGATCCCTTGGAATCATGATCCGCCCTTCGGAATGATGCTCCGATCCTTGGAATTATACTTCGCAAATCGGAATGATGCTCCTATCCCCGGGAATCATGCTCCCCGAGGGATGCTCCGACCCTGAAATTATGCTCCGCAAATCGGAATTATGCTCCGACTCTTCGGAATGATGCTCCGACCCTGGAATTATGCTCCGCAAATCAGAATGATGCTCCGATCCCCAAAAATCATGCTCCGATCCCCGGGAATCATGCTCCCCGGGATGATGCTCCACCCCCGAAATGATGTTCCACCTCGAAGTTCAGCTTCAAGATCCATCAATTTCATGCACACAACTCAAATGTGCGGTGTGCATTTATTGATGGGGGGCACTTTGTTGGGGTCAAAATTTGCACCCCGGTTGACCGAGTCAAAGTCAAGGTCAACCCCAAGCCAGGTGGGCCCAAGCCCAGGTCAAGCGGGCCCATGCCCAAGTCGAGCCCACGGCCAGCCTCCTCCATGCCAAAATATAGATCATGTAATAAATAATTTTTATGTAATTTTTTATGCATGAATGTATGCAAAATGGGCATAAAGCCAAATTTTTGTAAAGCCCATGGCTTATGTGCAAAAATAAATGGCACATGAGCCATGGGATGGGCAAAATGCCATTTTGTAAACCCAAGGGGCTATATGTAAATATGTAAGCCTATATAAGGCAACATGATGAAAATATCTAATATACTTTTTCATTCACCCAAAAACTAGGGTTCTTGCCTCTTTCCCTTTTCTGAAGATTCTAAACCTTCTTCTTTCTTTTGAATTAAATCAAGAGTTTTACTCTTCCTTTTCCAAAACTAAATAGTTTTTCACCATAAAACCCACAAAGGGGACTTAGATCTCCCATCAGATCTCAAAAAGAAGAGATTTTTAAAATCTCACATCTCTTGATCTTCAAGATCCTGCCAACAGAGGAGGAGGAAGGAGGCCCATCTCCGAAAACCCCATTTTTGGGAAGATCCAGGCCTCCAAAGAAGAACCCCTTTCATCAACTCCAAAACATCTTAGGAGTTTAACTCCACTCTAAATCCTCTTTTGGGATTTTAAATTCTATTTCTGGGGCTAAAATCCCCTTTTCCTTGCCAGCGCCCGAACGCCTAGCGCCCCAAACGCTCAAGCGCCCAGCGCCCACGTGCCGGACACGCGGCGCGCTAGCGCTCGAGCGCCTTGCGCTCAAGCGCCCAGTGCCCACGTACCGGACACGCGGCGCGCTAGTGCTCAAGCGCCTTGCGCTCATGCGCCCAGCGCCCATGTGCCGGGCACATGGTGCGCTAGCGCTCGAGCGCCTAGTGCTCAAGCGTCCAGCGCCCACGCGTCGGACACGTGGTGCTCTAGCACTTAAGCGCACAGCGTCTAAGCACACAGCGCTCAAGCGCACAGCACCCACGTGTCGGACACGTGGTGCGCTAGCGCCTAAGCGCACAGCGCCCACGTGTCGGACACGCTCAAGCGCACAACGCTCACGTGCTAGGCACGTGAGGCGCTGGCCCCACGCGTCCTTTGGGCGCTTTTTCCCCTTTTATTATATATGTATACATGTATATATATAGATATACACACACTCCACAACACCGTCCCTGTTGGAAAAAATTTCTAACTGGGCGCTGCCCTGCACCCCCGCAAGGAGGATGCTAGCCCCCTTGACCCCCAGCCCACTATCCGGGTAGCGGAACCCCCGTAAAAACTCTGCGAGGCCCCCCGATATATCCCAAACCCCCTTTCAAAACACAACACACATACACTGCACATTGAGTTCGCATGACCTGTTCGACCCGTTAATCGGAGGTTCCCTCGCTCCAAAGGCGAGAAGTAATTAACGGCAGCTTAGTCCGCGGCTGCCGGAGATTTGGATCCCCGCAATCAATAAACCCAAGCCTACCCTAGGCAGGGGGAATCTGTAATGCGCCTAACAAGCGTGCGCGTATTCCCATCTTAATGGGGTGACGAAAAACACCCTACAGAGACTGCATGAAGCTCTCTCGGCGTATCGAATTACGTTCAAAATGGCCACAAATACAACGCCATTCGCGTTGGTATTCGGCACGGAAGCAGTACTCCCCTTGGAGATAGAGCTACCCTCTCTACGAGTGGCGGTTCGTTACGAACTAACAGATGAAGAGAATGCTCATCTTCGACTTGAGGAGCTCGACGCCCTCGATGAAACTCATCTCATGGCGCAGCAAAACTTGGAGGCTTACAAAGCAAAGATGACGCGCTCATACGAAAGATTAACTAGGCCGAGAACATTCCACCAAGGCGAACTCATGCTAGTTGTCAAAAGACCTATGATTCCCAATCGTGCCAAACAGGGGAAATTCGAGCCAAACTATGAGGGCCCATACATCATAAACAAGGTCTACCAAGGTGGGGCTTACTTGCTCATGGATATGCATGGTGAAAGACCCTTCCGGCCAATAAACGGCTGATTCCTAAAAAAATACTATGCCTGACGAGTCATAGCCCAGGTCAATGATAAATGACGATGCCTATGTCCGCTTGCTATCTTCCTGAGTCCAAACTCTATAAGTAATTGTAAGTCTATGTTACTCACCCCGCTAGCTAGCAGGGAGGCGGAATAGGTAAAAATCAAATTTTTTCTTACAAGGCAACCTAGACTACCATAAGGATTTTTGCTAAACCATTGCTAACAAACTAACTAGAGGTTTAATCTACTATGCTAGAAGATTATACCTCATGATACAAGTCCTTCGGGTCTTCTCCGTTGTCCTCTTTGTCTACGTAGGCTCCAAGGATCGATCAGGATCGTGGCTTCTTCAACGGTCTCCTCGAGTCGAAGACGATCCACCCGAGAGTCTATAATCCGAGCTCCACCTCAAAACCAAGGTAACTAGGGCAACAAGTTTGCTAAGCTTGATGTCTTAGGTGATGTAGAGTTTGAAGATGGATTTGTTTATTTATTTAAACCCTAATTTACTCAACTCATGAGACCTTAAGGATTTTCTAGTGAGGAAGAAGAAGGAGAGTAAGCATGGGAGCTCACTTGAGGAAAGAGAAAGTGTATGAGATAATGAACCATGAGGAAAAAAGAAAACCAATCTTTTATCATGATAATTGAGATGGCTAAATTGATTTGACCATTATCATGTCACAATAAATGCTAAGACAAGAATATCTAGTGCCCAACAAAAATATCTAAGTCAACAAAAGTCAACCAAGTCAAATGGTCAAACCAATTAGCCATAATACAATTATCATTAATAAAAAAGATTAGTAAACAATTTCTTCCACCTCATAATGGTTTTAATCAAGTCAATGGTCAAAACCCTAATGTGGCATCTCCTTCTTTGCTCCTCACATCCGTGCATACACACCCGCATCCGCATTCCGAAAAATACGAATACTAAGAGACAAAACTGATCCATCAATATAATACTAGGATCCGGTTTAAACCAAAGCCCACTAGTAATATCCGCCCGAACATCATACGCGCACAAGTGCACGTAAGTGATCGAAGCCCTGCCGTAAAACCATACGGTCTCTACACCTTTTGCCCACTGCAGGGAAACTCTTTGTATGGGACTCTAAAGACTCGACACTACGCTGGCAGTGGGTTTAACCACATACCGCAAGCGGTACTAGCTGTACGTAACGGTCCCTAGGTAGATGTTGATAAGAAGGCCGATGAGGAAAACCCATCCGAACTCCTACTGAGCCTGAATGTGACAATCTCCGTACAGTCCGGTCTGTTCGTCTAAGAGTATCGCATATCGGGCCTAGGGGGCGGTAAACGTCAGACCCCTAATAGCGGTATAAGTCGTGTCAGAGTGTAGTCCAAAACACCCTAAGAAACTATTGGAGTACCTACCAGTAAATCTCGCTTGTCCTGGCCAGGGACTTTGTGTAATAGCTTTCCAGACACTGCGCGATATCAAACCCCAATACCGGGAGAGACGAATCCTGTCTAACCGCCACTGCCTCCAAGTGCTTCGGGACTGCACCCAACTACTACCTATTTGCACGACTCTTTTGAGCCGTAGTAAGGTAGTAATCAAAGTACAGTGGGAACATGCTCGAGGCGAAGCAGCAGTGTCAAGTCGACGGACTAAGTTGTACTCATGTCACCTGGGAACTGTTATCTGATGATAGGTATAGTACCAACCAACAGTTCCTGACGAGTCCTGTCCAGTGTACTCGTAACCTAACGAGCACCCGCATACTATCTCCAGTACGACGTATTAATGGCTGTGGGACAGACCATCTCCTCTGCTTGGATGAGAAACGTATACACTAGTCTACTCCGGAGTATCGATGCCCCATCTCGATAATCCTACGACTAAAGACCTGTATAAGGATGTGCTTGTAGATTACCCAGCCCCCACTAGTATGATTGCTATCACAACGCTGGTAATCAAGCAAAGATCCTAAGGGCTCTACTAATATGTATAAACAATATCCTAAAAGAAACACATGTACATATTGAATTAGAAACAAACCAAGTAGCATACTACCATTTTGAGCAAGACCGTCAATATAACTGTGAATATCCCAAGCTTCCATTATGTAATATACAAACCAGTATGATACAATAATGGCCTCTAGGGCATATACACTAACAATCTCCCACTTGCACTAGGGTCATGTACGGGTGTATCGCAGACCTATCATCTCGATCATCCTCTCGAACCGTGTCTGAGAGATGACCTTCGTGAGTGGAACTGCAGTATTATTCTCCGAATCTACTCTCCTCACCTAGATCTTCCGGCGATCAACGATCTCCTTGATCAGGTGATACCGCCTTAAAATGTGTCTGGACTTCTGATGGGACCTGGGTTCTTTCGCTAAAGCTATAGCGTCGTTGTTGTCGCAATACAGCGGTATTGGATCAACAATGGTTGGAACCACCTGAAGTTCTGTGAGGAACTTCTTCATCCAGACAGCTTCCTTTGCGGCATCGCAAGCAGCTATGTACTCCGCTTCCATCATCGAGTCTGCAACGGTGTCCTGCTTGGAGCTCTTCCAACAGACCGCCTCTCCATTTGTAACGCTTTGAATATCGTTTAGGTAGTTTTTCGATAATCGGTAAAATAATCAGAATTTTCCGTAAAATGTCAAAATAATTATTTTTCAATATAGACCTAATTATACAAAATTTAGATAAGAAATTGCTAGAAATTGGTAAATTAATTGTCACTTAAAAATTTCTAGTCATTTAAAAAAAATTCCTTAATTAATTATTTTTAATATTATTTTAAGCTTTTAAATATAAATTAAATTAGTGATAAATACAAATTTAAATGGGTAAATTACACACTTAAGAACCATTATAAACTAAAATTTTGTGTTAACAAAAATTTTATCAAGACTTACCAAGAATTGTGGTTTTATGGTCAAAAAATGAAATAAAAATGAATTTTTTTTAATATGAAATGATGTGATATGCATTAAATGACCTTAGAAGATACTTTTTGTGTGGAAATTCCACACAACTCTTCCATTCTCCCCTTCCTACACCCAGGCCGAGCCTCACCTGCAGGTTCCCCCCCAATTCTCCCCTCTCTTTTTCCTTCAAACTCCATCAAAAATCAACCAAAAATCCACAAAAAATTACAAATTCCTTCACAAATTCTAAGCAAATCCTAATTCTACCTCTTCTCAAACCCTAATTTGTTTAAAACATGGGGAAAATAGGCATCTTTGGAGGCTAAGTGCAAGAGGATCAAAACTTGGGAGGTATAAGTTCTAATCAAGTTGTTAAATTGTAGTTTAAACATGTTAATTTAGAAGTTTAAAGTGTTAATTTCATTGTAATGGTTTGAAATTTTAGTTAGGGTTTGAAACTTTGTAATTGGGTTAAAATTAGTGTTGTGGCCATCTAGTAGTTTGATTTGGATGTTTGTGCGATATTGCGATCGCTATATCGTTAATTCGCGATGTTTGCATCGAAATTGCTATGTTAATACTTACTAGGTTTTCTAAATTCTTAGGAGGTGAATTAATTGCGATATATTGACGATACTATTAGCATCTACTATGAATTGTAGGGTGTGCGAATGCGGAGTTTGGTTTAGTCGGGTTTTAGTTTTGACGGTTGCCCCGAAACGACGATTTTAGTTAAGGCTTAGTGATTTTCGTGTGTTTTCCGCGCACCGAGTGCACGTTGTGCCTAACTTGTCAGTGTTGATTCTTTTATTTTGTGACTTGCGTCATTTCTTGATGTGTAATCTTAAGTTTGTGTTATGCAATTTTAGGATCGGTTGCGGAAACATCGGATGCGGCACGCAAAGGCAAAGCGGTGGTTGGATCAGATTAGCGAGGCGTCCGGGTGAGTAGATGTATACATCTATGGGGAAATCGTCTGGATGGCGCGAGGCGCGCCATAGTTCGGATCACTTTATTACTTGCAGACCATATGCATAGTTAGTTAGTTAACCATCTCATTCATATACATATCTTTCTAATTATTCGTCTGCTGGCATTGCATGATTATCTATATACTTATGTGTGATATCACCTCTTAGGACACTTACACCATTACCATTGGCTCATGTTGCACGTGCACTATTCATGTGAACACACACCTTTGGTAATTGCCATGCCACGAGCACTATAGAACCTGCTTAGTTCAGTATCAAACACTTGCATCATACATGATACATTGAATTGCATAGCATGTATATACCTCACTTCATCATCATGCTTATATAGATTCCTTGCCACAAATCACATTGCATACCTTTGATATCATAAGCATTTATCATATACAACATGTTGGGTATTATGATTTTTTTGAGGATTTCAGTATTGATGAGATTTCTGGATTTTGGGGAAAACCGCAAGAATTTAACAAAAGCTTATTATCATCATTTTTAATATAAAGTTGCGGTTTTCTCGTGATGTATGTGTCGTCCACCATGAGTTTTCATGTTTTCTGTTGGATTTCGAGACCCGATTCGAGGAGTGGATAAACCGTCTTGGGTACATGGTGGGCCCGGTATGGTACCCCGGGACAAGAAGCTCGAGTTGTAGACGATGAGCCTGGCAGGAGAAGACTACCTACCGGTGATGTCTGGCACGGCGGATATCCGGAGGATACCGACCGTTGTCGTGAGATTTATGATATGGACCGATCCGGACTGACGGAGCCCGAGGTATTGAGATATTGATATAGTGAGATATTGAGACAGATATATTTCCATATTTGGTGTCGATGCTTGACACGGTTTTCGGATGATTTCATTGATGGTACCTTGGCTATTGTACAGATATTTTTTTTCTAAGTTAAGAATGCAAAGATCATCGTATTTAAACACTTAAAGATTTCGTATTGATTTTGCATCCATATGCATACATATTAGTAGCATCGCATTATACTTAGATATGCAGATTGCGACGCATTGCGTGCATTCTTACGATAGCCTTATTAGATGTTATATTCTACTCACAAGTTGGCAACTCACCCCCGTTGTGCCACAGTGTCTTGCAGGTCGGGCCCGTCAGCCTTGTAGCGGCGGGCTTATCTTATCATTGGCTTCTTTTGCTCAGACTCGCGACATTGCTCGTAGGTGGGTTGCGAGGATACTTTTATCTTTTTGTACTATCTTTGTATCTAGTATTCTCCATATACCACTTCTTATTTGTATATGCAACCTAGTGTTGAGACTGAGAGATTTGTGTATATGTGGTTTCTCTGGGGTCGAGCTCACTTGAGCCGACGTTGTGTTTTTCTTATTTTTGCATTTCTTTATGCTTATTTGCCTGATATTGCATATATATTGCGTGTGGTTGTGATCCGCCTTGGGCGAAGAGCTAGCTCCCGCTTGGGGATGCCATTTTATCGTTACAGGTTATATATCTTGTTGTACCCATTTTTGGGGGCTAGTATTTACAAAGGAGATTCTGCCGAAATTTTCGGAAAATTTTGATGTTTTAGAAATGGATTAATACAACTTAATTGGTTTAAAATCGTTTTCATAAAAGGTTTTCCTTCACTCTTATTGTCTACGGTTTAGATTTTCCGGGCTTTGGCTGACTTAGGTTACGTTACGCCTTTAGACGTCTCGTAATCTAAGTGTCAGTCACGTTCCGTACTTTCGGGTCGTGACACCATTGAGGGTAAAGACATAACCCGACATGGATTTGGAGTCATCTTTGTCACTCTAGAAACCGGAGTCAGCAAAGGTCTCGATCTGGAGGTCTTTTCCACCATACACCAAGAACATCTCCTTAGTCCTTCTCAGGTACCTGAAAATGTTCTTTACTGCTATCCAGTGTTTCTCCCCTGGGTTCGACTGATACCGGCTTACAACGCTCAATGCGTATGCTACATCTGGTCTGGTACACAACATCGCATACATTATAGAGCCTACCGCAGATGCGTAGGGTATAAATGACATGCGAGTCCTTTCCAAATCAGTCTTAGAAGACAACCCTTTGGAGAGGGTGATTCCGTGACAAGCCGGTAGATTACCGCGCTTTAAATCTTCCATACTGAATCTTTTCAGTATGGTGTCGATGTACCTGGACTGTGAAAGTCCCAACATCCTCTTAAATCTATCACGATAGATCGGGATCCCCAGAATGTAGGAAGCATCACCCAGGTCCTTCATGGAGAACCTTTGTGACAAGAATTCTTTGACTGACTGTAGCATAGAAATGTCATTTCCTATTAAGAGAATGTCATCCACGTACAAGACGAGGAATACCACAGTTCTTCCTACAATTTTACTGTAAATGCATAGTTCATCTGGATTTTTGATAAAGTCGAATTTTTTGACAGTATCATCAAAGCAGATGTTCCAACTCCGCGATGCCTGCTTTAGTCCATAAATGGACTTAAGCAACTTGCACACTTTACCGCTACTCCCACTCTGAATGAAACCCTCTGGCTGATCCATATAGACGCACTCTTCCAAATTTCCATTTAGAAAAGCCATCTTTACATCCATCTGCCAGATCTCATAATCGTGGAAAGCAGCAATGGCAAGAAGGATCCGAATGGATTTGAGCATAGCCACTGGAGAAAAGGTTTCGTCATAATCCAAATCAGGTCTTTGACAAAAACCCTTCACAACAAGTCTAGCTTTATAGGTTTCAACCTGCCCATCTACACCAATCTTCTTTCTGAAGATCCATTTGCATCCTACGGGTTTTACCCGTTCTGGAGCAATGTCCAAAGTCCATACTTTGTTGGTGTACATGGACTCCATTCGGTCCGCATTGCATCCAGCCATTTTACCGAGTCACCGCTCTGAATGGTTTGTTGGAAGCTAGTAGGCTCATCATTTTCAATGATGCAATCCTCTCGATCCCCGTCTATAAGAAAACCGTAGTATCTCTCAGGCGGATGAGACTGCCTACTACTCCTGCGGAGTGGCGCTGGGATATCCGATTCTTATGAAACTTCTAGTTCTACCAAGCTTTCAGTAATAGCTTGTGGTTCTGGAATTTCTTCCAGTTCTACTGCGCTCCCACTTTTTTGATTTTCTAAAAATTCAGCTTCCAAGAAGTGGGGATGCTGAGAAACAAAAACCTTTTGTTCCTCTGCGTAATAGAAAAGATACCTCCTGAAGTTCTTAGGGTATCCCACAAACTTTCACAGTACTGAGCATGCCTCGAGCTTGTCCGCATGCTGCTTTTTTACAAAAGATGGACATCCCCATGTCTTAAGGTACTTAAGACAGGGTTTCATCCCACTCCACATCTGATATGGTGTGGTAGGCACAGTCTTGGTTGGAATCTTATTCAAAAGATATGCAGCTGATTCTAGTGCATAACCCTAGAAGGATCGCGGTAACTCAGCCTTACTCATCATGGAACAAACCATATCCAATAGAGTTCGATTCTGCCTTTCCGATACACCATTGTGTTGCGATGTGTATGGAGGAGTAAGCTGAGAGAGAATACCATTCTCTTTTAAATATCCCAAGAACTCGGCACTTAAGTATTCACCACCTCGATCAAATCTCAGTGTCTTGATATTTTGCCTGTTTGTTTTTCCACTTCATTCTTGTATTCCCGGAATTTCTCAAAGGCCTCGGATTTATGCTTCATCAAGAAGACATGTCCATACCTAGAGAAATCATCCGTAAAAGTAATGAAATAGGAATAACCACCTCGTGCATGTGTAGACATTTGACCACACACATCACTGTGTATGAGTCCCAAAAGCTCGCTCGCTCTCACCCCGTGTCCAGTAAATGGAGTCTTTGTCATCTTTCCCATGAGACAAGATTCACAAGTAGTATAACACTGATATTCGAACGGATTCAAATATCCCTCTCTATGTAACTTCGTCAATCGTGTTTCATGATGTGACCCAGTCTATAATGCCATAAGAAAGCCTGATTTAATTCCGGAGACTTTCTTTTAAGTGTGTTCTGGATACTGAAAACCTGAGCTTGATTTAGTACGTATATACCATTATCTAATATACCTGACCCAATCAGAACTTGATTTAGGTGGATGTGGACCATTTCGCTTACAAATGTAAAATCATATCCTTCCTTAGAAAGTAAGGATACAGATATGATATTACAAGCCATACTAGGTACATACAAACAGTTACGTAGAATCAATATCTGCCCACTTGTCAATCCTAGATGATATTCCCCTACGGATTCAGCGTCCACGCTCATTCCGTTCGCAACTCTGAGAGTTATATCACCTAACCTGATAACTCTACGGTTTCTCAAAGCCTGTAATGAATTACAGATATGAGATCCTGATCCGATATCTAGTACCCAGGAAGTAGGGTTAATTGACATACAGTTTTCTATTACAAACACACCCGAAGCCGAAACCACAACATGCTTCGAATCTTGGCTACTATCTTTCAAAGCCCTGCAATCTCTCTGCCAATGTCCTTTCCCGTAACAATAGGGACGTCCCTCCTTCCCTATATCTAGTCCCGAAACTTTTGCCCTTCCCTTTCCTTCTACCTCCCTGACACCGCATATCGGCTTTATGGAGGTCTTCTTCTTCTCACCCTTTACTTTCGCTTTGGATGCAGAAGAGGAAGATTCCCCAATAAGCAGAGCGGGTATCTCCCTGGTTTCCTTCAGGGTGTAAGTAGAGGGTAGAGACTGTAGAATTAAGTCAGTATGTGACTCGTTCTTCAACGTGGTTCTCAGGTCCGTGAGCTCATCAATATAGCTAGTCATTGTAAGAACGTTGTCCCTTACAGATGACTCGACAGCCAACCTCGTTTGAAGCAATTCTTTCGAGGTCTCATATCTTGCGATACGAGATTGCTCTCTATATAAATCTTTGTTATGGAGGAAGACAGAATCTAAGTCCATCTTCTCGTGGTGCCTCTGGTATGCACCATCAACTGAGGCCAACACGAGGAACTTGGCATTCGCACAGTCTTTTTCCGATGTCTTACGGATATCATCATCCGTGACGGTGGAAACTGGACCTGAGAGGCAGGGTTTTGAGTAGTGAAGAGGTGTCCCAGCTTGTCATGGGTAATGGACATCTGGACAGATCTTTGCCAGTCATTATAGTCAGATTCAGTCATTTTATTATCTAGATGTAACCTATGTCTGGTCACTGGATCGCTGCAATTAAGAGAGAGAGAAGAAAACACTTAGCATGATACTCTTGCAAGTTTAGATTGGTTTTTAATTTATCTAAACAGGATGGCTCCCACTGTTTCTCAAATCCTTCCTCAAACCATAAAGGAAGAATTAGTCAGGATTAATCTCACCGTACAATACTTGCTTAACCGTTCAGCCAAGCAAGTATCGAAATGTCCTTAAACTAACAATGGACCGCAATGTCCTGAAACTAGCTACGGACCGAAACGTCCCTAAACTAACAACGGACCGAAACGTCCTTAAACTAACAATGGACCGCAATGTCCTGAAACTAGCTACGGACTGAAATGTCCCTAAACTAACAACGGACCGAAATGTCCTTAAACTAATAATGGACCGCAATGTCCTGAAACTAACAACGGACCGAAACGTCCTTAAACTAATGATGGACCGAAAAGTCCTGAAACTGGCTACGGACCTTAATGTCCTTAAACTACTACGAACCGCAGTGTCCTTAGGCTAACGCGGCAAAAAAACGTTCATAAGCGAAATGGGTACGGATGAAAACCCGAAAGGGCTCCATGAGTAAAAACAGCAGGGCTACCGG
Source organism: Agapanthus africanus (assembly GCA_030015575.1). Lineage (NCBI taxonomy): Eukaryota > Viridiplantae > Streptophyta > Magnoliopsida > Asparagales > Amaryllidaceae > Agapanthus > Agapanthus africanus. The sequence continues at coordinate 401,947,414 of CM057347.1, forward strand.
CTAGTTTGTGAAAACCCGAAAGGGCGCAGACTCGTAAAAAAATTTCCTGTGCACTTGCAGGGTCCTCTCGACCTCGTAAGGAGAAAATACCCGCGTGAGATCCTTACGACTCATAAGGGAGCAAAACACTTAGGAATCCTCATGATTCCTAAGGAAAAATTACACTTACGAGATCCTCACGGCTCGTAAGGAGAATTCCCTTATGAGACCCTTACGGCTCATAGGATTCAAAAGCCTTAAGCTACAGGGATCTGAACCTGTTCTTAAGCCATCACATTCCCCAGGCTGCCCTACAAACGGTTCAATATTGACCCTTGTATACAATCCACGAGCATAAATAAACGTTTTCCTCACCGAGTCCCACCAACGACGCGAAATGTCCTCATGTGGTGAACGACACTTGTAAGTCCTCTCGACTTATAAGAAGAAAACACTCTTGTAAGATCCTTACGACTTATAAGAGAATACGCACTTAAGAATCCTCACGATTCCTAAGGAGAAAACGCACATACGAGATCCTCACGACTCGTAGGGAGAAACACCTTTATGAGACCCTTACGGCTCATGAAGTCAAAAGCTTTAGTCGACAGGATCTTAATCCTGTTTGCTAAGCCACCTTTGTTCAAACCGATAAAGGAAAATGATGATTCGCTCCTGGCAATATCCCGGTTGTAGCGATACTAATGCCTAAATCGGTAACAAATTCCAAGTCCTTTCACGGCAAATGATGATTCGCTCCTGGCAATATTCCAGTCGCAGCGATGCTGATGCTAAGATTGGTATCAAATCTCAGGTCTATACTCGCAACAAAATCAGCGAGCCAGAAACACAAAAGAAATATATATACAGCCAAAATGATCGGGCAACTCGCAATAAAAGCAGCGAGTAAAAAGAAAAATAGCCGAAATGATTGGGAACCGTGAAAAATAACCGAAATGATTGGGCAATCACGACTTTCGCAATATAAAGAGCTGAAATAATAGAGTATCGCGGAAAGAAATAAAAAAATGAAAGAATGAAACTTTTGCCCTACAGGCGAGTCCATACTAACCCCTGTTACAATCCATGGGCATAAACGAAAAGGGAACCATATTTCCCAACAGAATCCGTCAAAGGGAGAGTCAGATCTCGACAGCAACATCTGCATCCCAGAAGATCAGCACGGCATTCCTTCTCGACAACGCTCTGACCCGTAAACAAGTAAACCAATGACCTCCTCGCCGGATCAACGCTCCGACCCAGAAACAAGTCAGCCAATGACCTCCCCACCGGAACAACGCTCCGTCTCGGAAACAAGTCAGCCAATGACCTCCCCGCCGGAACAACGCTCTGTCTCGGAAACAAGTCCGCTGGAACAACGCTCCGTCTCGAAAATAAGTCAGCCAATGACCTCCCCGCCGGAACAACGCCCCGTCTCGGAAACAACTCAGCCAATGACCTCCCCGCCGGAACAACGCCCCATCTCGGAAACAAGTCAGTCAATGACCTCCCCGCCGGATCAACGCTCTGACCCGGAAACAAGTTAGCCAAAGATCTCCCCGCCAGAACAACGCTCCGTCTCGAAAACAAGTCAGCCAATGACCTCCCCGCCGGAACAACGCTTCGTCTCGGAAACAAGTCAGCCAATGACCTCCCCGCCGGAACAACGCTTCGACCCGGAAACAAGTCAGCCAATGACCCCCCCCTCCCCCACCGAAACAACGCTCCGTCTCGAAAACAAGTCAGCCAATGACCTCCCCGCTGGATCAACGCTCCGTCCCGGAAATAAGTCAGCCAATGACCTGTTAGTTATGTATATGCCCTAGAGGCCATTGTTGTACATATGATGTATATTATGATGGATGCTTGGATATATACAGAGAGGACTTTCTTGCTCGTCATGATAGTATGCTATTTGGTTTCACTTTATCTTAACATGTTGACTTGTATTGGTTTACTGTCTTTCTCTCACATGTTGATAAAGCCCTTAGGATCTGTACTCGACTACTGGGATTATGATGAGATCATACTAGTGGGGCCACGGTAGTCGATGGGTACATCCTATAAATGTTCCTAGTCGAGGGTATATCGAGACGGGGCATCGATACACCAGAGTAGACTAGCGTATACACATCTTGACCCATATGATGGGCGATGGATGATCCCATATCCATCGATGTTTGACATCAGAGATGGTGTACGGGTGCTCAGTGGAGACTGGGTACACTGGACGGACTCGCCGAGAACTCCCAGATGGTGATATACCACACGTCAGATGGCAGTTCTCCGGTGACACTGGTACAGGGTAGTCTGTAGACCCGAGATCGTCATAGAGTCTTGTGTGATTCCCACTGTGCTTTGATTTCCACCTTACCACGTCCAAGAGGGCGTGCAAAACGGTGGCTTTTGGGTACAGTCCCGAATCACATGGAGGCAATGAGCGATAGGAGGGGATTCGTCTCTCCCGGTATAGGGAGTTGATGTTGTGCTGTGTTCGATTGGCTATAACTGGAAGTCCCTGGCCAGGGCTGATATAGAGATATACTGGTAAGTGTTACTAGTAGTTTCTCGACCTGTTATGAGCCTCACATCGACACGACTTATCGGTTACTGGGGTCTGACGTATACCACCCCTAGACTTGATATGCGACATATCAGACGAACAGACCGGACTGTACGGGAGTGTTACTGATTGGATTCACAGGAGAACGGATAGGCTAGCTTGTTGATCTTCTGATCACTCAATACCTGGGTGGCTGTTACGTTTAGCTGACCGCTTGCAGCTTGTGGGTGTTTGATATGATCATCACCTGCTACCGGCGTATTGACGATTCTTTAGAGTCCTACACAGAGGTTTCTTGGCTCAGGCAAAACGGAGTAGAGGCATATATGTGATATGTGCAGGACCGAGGATAATGCAATATGAGATACCGTATTATATTCTCGCGATATTTAGATATGAATCGGGACATTGGATCAAGTGTTGATTCGATGAATCGGTACATGATATATTAGTCGGTTATATTCAATATAGCCGGATCGTCGGATCAAGTGTTGATTCGATGATTTAATGTATAATGATATATATGATATATTGTATTACATTATCTAATATTGGCTCGCTTTATTATTTCATTTTCTCACCGGATTAATACATTGATATATATGCGATATATGTTAATTGTATTATTTTCTTTTGTTGCAAATATATAATATATGTGTGATATATATTATTGTGACATGTAATGATATATTATGAAACATGTTTAAGGATGATAAAAAGGGATTAGGGTTTGATTAGGGTTAGCTCCTTCTTGTTCCTTCTAGAAGGATTCTATTTGTCTTGGTTAAGATATTATGGTTGATCTTTATCCTTAACCTAACCAAACCCTAACTCTAGTTTATTCTCTACAAACTTTTAGCCTCTCATCCTTGACCATGGTTCCATAATCAATCATATACATTTATCTACTATTCATCACAAAAGGATTATTCTCTTCATTTTTCTTCATCTTCTTCTCTCTTGAGTTTGAGAAAAACCTCACTAGAAATTCCTTTTGTGATGATTTATTGTGAGAAAGTGAATTAAAAAGAAAGCATAAATACTACTCCATCATCCTCATCTAATCTAGCCTATTAGATTAAGGTGTTCATCTCTTTAGAGTGAGGAAGCTTGGGTTATAGCAACTTCGACGTAGATCATCGGAGAATCGGAACACTTCAAGCTAGCATGGATCGTTCGAGTCGTGGAGCCTCTCTTGAGTCCGGGAGATCGTGGATCGTGGCAAAGGGACTTCTACTCGGAGCTTGTGAAGCGAAGGAGCGGACTACAAAGGTTGTAATCCCTCACACTTAGCTTTAAAGATGTTATCTTGCATGCTAAACCCTAATAATCTAGCAAAGATCCCGTCTTTGGGTTGTTCGGCACATGTAAAATTTTATTCGTGCATGTTTGATGCCTTATGAACCTTCACAAGTGTGCCTAGGAACCCTACATGACCTCCCCGCCAGAACAACGCTCCGTCTCGGAAACAAGTCAGCCAATGACCTCCCCGCCGGAATAACGCTCTGTCTCGAAAACAAGTCAGCCAATGACCTCCCCGCCGGAACAACGCTCCATCTCAGAAACAAGTCAGCTAATGACCTCCCCGCCGGATCAACGCTCCGTCTCGGAAACAAGTCGGCTAATGACCTCCCCACCGGATCAACGCTCCGTCTCGAAAACAAGTCAGCCAATGACCTCCCGCCGGAATAACGCTCCGACCCGGAAACAAGTCAACCAATGACCTCCTCACCGGAACAACGCTCCGACCCAGAAACAAGTCAACCAATGACCTCCCTGTCGGAACAACGCTCCGACCCGGAAACAAGTCAACCAATGACCTCCCCGCCAGAGCAACGTTCCGACCCGGAAACAAGTCAACCAATGACCTCCCCGCCGGAGCAACGTTCCAACCCGGAAACAAGTCAGCCGATGACCTCCCCGCCGGAGTAATGCTCCGTCTCGGAAACAAGTCAGCCAATAATCTCTCGACTCATCTCGACCCCAAGGGAAATCAGTGTCCCTGCGCAAACCTTTCAACCCGTAAAAAGAAAAATCTCTTGTGAGATCCTTACGACTCTCAAAAGAAAACGCACTTAGGAGTCCTCACAACCCCTAAGGAAAAATTACACCTACGAGATCTTCTTGACTCGTGGAGAGAAATATCTTTATGAGACCTCACTGCTCATAAAGTTGAAAAGTTTTAGGCAGCAGACCTGAACCTATTTCCTAAGCCATCACTACCCTGCAAGGAGGTCAAGATGGACTATTATATACCATCTACGGGCCACATTTGCTAAAATAACATGCCAACGACACAGCAGAGAAAAGAAAGCGATAGTAGGAGATAAAAAATATGTCTTTTATTCATGAATTCAAGATACATCATATAAAAGAATAAAAAATGATGAATTCATGTTATTCATAGATTACAAATTTTCAGTCGATACAAAGACGGTTGTTGAGGAGGAGAAGTTTTCAACAAATCAGCTAGCTGCTCACGCGCTCCTCTCAATCCTTTCTCGCAATCGGCCGCTGCGGCCAACTCCGCTTCGACTCGGGCCCGCTGTCGCAAACAAAACGAAAGCTTTTCATCGGTTCCCAGCATGACGGCTTCGCAATCCTGCACGATCCGCTCCGTAGAGTCAAGCGCCCGTCTCAGCATCAACCCATCTGAAATGCATCGCTGGAGATTGTCAAAGACAGCTTTCAACTGCGCAGCATTCGCTTCAACCTGGGCGTGCAACCGGGCAGATTTGCTTGAAGCTACTTCATGCTCCTTTCGCCTCAGGGTCGCCTCTTGTTCAAAATGGCGGATGAAAGGAACACTACTCTCGACCCACGCAGCCCGCTGGGAGTTCAAAGCTGATACTTCAGGAGCCGGACACTTGAGCTCAATCTCATGCAAGAAAGCCTCGATTTTTCTGCAGTAATTAACCCAAGACTCGACGACATCTTCGTCATGGAAGTTCACGAGCATCACCAGTATAGGATTAACCTCAACAGCAAAATCTGCAGCGAATGCGAGGGCCTCGGCGTCAAGATCCTCGACGAATTCGCTCAACATTCGCAAGCTATTCGCAGCACCCCTGGAAGATGGGCGTTTAGCAAAGGACCCTACCGGCATCGTGATGCGAGACTCAAAGGGAGCTGGAGCCGGTGCGATTGCTGCAAAACAAATTATGGTCAAATGTCGACTTGGGAGGTAAAGAAAATACTCGAGCAATGGAGTCTACTATACCAGCTGTGACAGGTGGCAAAATTGGGAGTACCGGAGGCGCGGATATTCTCTCGTCCCCTCCTCCGATTCGTGATGCTGCGATCAATATAAAGAAGACTTAGCAACAACACGGCTATTCGTAAAAGAAAGAGAGAAACATTAGCTAAACAATATACTAACCAATACCAAAAGGCGGAATGACTTCCGACTGGAATGAGAAATGCGGGTTCAACACCTGGTATAGATGGTCGAAAAGGACTCCTGCAGAATTACGACAATATACTGTCAATATAAGGAAGATGATGTCCACAGTTAAACTAAATAAATCGCAAACCTATACCTTCCAGCATTTCGGAGGACATAGGAGAAGGCGAGGGAACAACAACCGTTATGGCGGCGACCGGAGGTGCTTTTAGATGGCACAATCTTAGCATTCACTGCACCTACAAACAAAATATCGTCAAAAGAAGCTGAACAGGATTGTGAAATAAAAAGAGAACGGTGACCCAAAACTTACCTGACGGGTAATCGACCAAAACCGCGACGGAAGCATCACCAGGCGTAGCGGCTTCTTTGCTCTCCCTCAGAGGAGTAGTTTCTGCGCCCATGGCTTCATCCCCTAATTCGACGAGGGCCGTCGTGACGCTTGCGATGCCTGCCGATACCAGGGAGCCACACAAGGAAAGAGTATCGGTCTGGACAGTCCCAGATTCTAGAGATAGGGTAGCAATTTCGGGCACGGTAACCGCCAGGCTTTCACCCATCATCCCATCGCCAAGACTTGGCTCTGCAGAAAATGCATATGTCAAAATTCGAAGATCAAGTCCTAGAAAAAGACTCAGCATTACGTTACCTTGGAGCAGCTTTTCGGTTTCTTCCCGAGCTGCGCGCGCAACCTGTCTACGGGCGATAGACAACGCAGAGAGAATATCCGCCGAAGGAGTATCAGCAAGCGGAATGATGCTCGAGCCTGCACCCATGGCCAAACTGGCATCGCGTTCCCTCGCCGCGTGCTTCCTACGCTTCCTTTCGGTCTGAGCAGTGAGAAGCGATCTCCTCAAAACCTCTGATAAGGGGACATTGTCGTCCGAACCAAGCTCTGCCCCTAAAGCCGTTACGGCATCCTTCATCGGCTGCTTCAGCAAATCCTCCTGCGGAGACGTTAGGAGAGCTGGGGCCACAACAGCTGGCTCCGAAAGTTTTGTCGTATCGCTGCTCAGGATCGGCACTACACTTGGAATAACCCGAGTCAAGGTAGTTCCTGCAACAAGATGAAAGAAAGGGTCAGAGCACAAATAAAGAAAGGAATAAAGGCATAATGAACGGAATTTTACCAAGGCCCAAAGAAGCGCGGAGCCTCTCTGCCTCTTCAAATGTCTTGAGGGAAGCCGCGAGAGCCTCCTCGGCAGAAATATCTGTTGAAGAAGAAAGCTTCAGTGGAAGCATATTAAAAAGAAGATAGCCGCGGAAGAAACTAAAGTATACCTAACTTCGCGATAGTGATCAGTGCCGCTTCATCGCGAGCCAGTCGCTTGGAAGCCACAAGGGCAGCCTGGAGATCAGTATCATCCGTAGGTGTGATGAATAAACCCTCATTGGTCACATACTCGCACAAACCCTCGCTGTAGGGAGCATGGGGCTCCTGGCCGAGCACAACGTCAGCAGAAAAGAGCGACTTCTTCTTTTTCTGTGAGCGAACGCCGGCGGCCGATGACACGAGCTTGCGCTTGACGGTCATTTTTGGGCGACGAGTCCCGATCTCCGTACCCACGCCAGACTCCAGGGACGCTGTAGCTACCGTTTCTATAGGAACATGGGGTAGAGGCATCTCAGGAAAGGCGCGCAGGACCGCAACCGCGACAGCTTCTCTTAAGGAAGGACCAACAGTGGTCCATCGCTTTAAGGGGACATCTGGATTACCGGCAGGGACCGCACCCTTGCGATCGAGTAGTAACCTCCTTTCTTCCCTAATAACAGCACCCGTCGCATGCTGGTACCACGCCACGTATGCGTTCGAGGCTTTCAGAACACGGCTTGGCTCAATAATAAAAAAGTTGGACCCGGTGTTTAGCCGCATGAAATGGTGCAGCGCGCTGCAGATACCCTCTTCCGTAGCAACCGGCTCAGCCAAGAAAGCCTCAAGCGGGACACCCTGATCGTAACTCGACTGTTGAGCGAAACGGTGTCGGTTGTACCTCATGAACAGCGCCGAGTCGTTCTGTCTGAACACTAAAAAGCCCGGCCTGATTGAATACAAATGCAGAATCTCCCGACCCTTCAATGTAGGAGCCCCATCTTTGAAGGTATCGCGCAGCGGCTGCACCGTTTTAGTGGATTCCTTGCCGATAGTTAAGACCTTATCGACGAAGGTCATGCTATCCTCGACCATACGCGGGCGAAGGACCAGACCCCGAGCCTCTCGCTGTGACGGATCTAAAGCAGAAGTGTCAACTAGGAACATGACCCGAGGAAAATTATAACTATCGTAGAAACGGGGCCGTTTGTGGACACCAAAAGCGCCGGGCACATGCAGCTCGATCCACGACGTGAAATAGTGCAGCGGGAGATTTACGGGCTGTACCCCCGGCTGAGTGGTGTCTGCCGCTAAGCTAAGGCCATAATACAGGTGATCCAGCCCAGAGATCCCGACGGCCACTCGGGTCCCGGCAACCATTCGGTGAGCCGGATAGAAGACGGATGGCCTCATATAGTGAGGGTGCATTGGGAGCACAAACCAGCTTAACCATAGGCCAAGGAACCCCAAAAGGAACGCATCTTCGTCGATGTCTGAAGCTGCGAGCTCTGCAAAGGGGACGACCGGGGTGTCTGGGAGGAAGAAATTCCTTTGATCTGCTTCCGCTGTCGGCTGGATGTCCAAGCCAAAACCAAAAGGAGTGTCAAGCTTGGCGAATTTTGTGGTTTGTTTTGACAAAGCTTCTTGGCGAAGAAAGCGGACGATGAAATCTGCGAAGCTGACTTCGTGCCCTCCGGACTCGAGAAAGAGACTCTCGTAAATGTTCAACATCTTGATTAGACTCGGGAATCGATGTTGACTAGCATTCTCCGATTTAAGACCCATCATCACTGATTTGGTGGCGAAGATGTATTCGTCTGGGAGAAGTATTTCCTCGTAATGTTCCTCTCTAACGCGTAGGCCCAAAATTTCTGCAAATTCCTCCAAGGAAATCGAAACCTCCTGATCCGATAAAAGAAATGTGTGAGTCGGGGTATTCCACTATTCCAAGAAAGTCTTGACCCACCATACGTGAGGTGTGAGATACTGGAAAAGAGACGCATAAATAGCAGGGTACAATCCGAGCTTCAGCAGCAGCAACTTTTTGGCCGACAAGATGTATCAAGCCCACTGCAAGTATCCGGCTGAATGATGAGGAGTCAAGCCTATCATGTATGCCTGTCCCCAAGGGCGCGACTCGCCTTTATATATGCGCCGCCCCAGAATATCTAAAGCCATCGGTGGCTGTACAGGTATCGAGCCCATCGAGGGCTGGAGACGTCCATCCGTAATCCAATTAACCTCCTCACCACGTAATTCACCTGGGGTGACTCAGCATAATGAATGGCGGAAATTGGCTCTGAAGGCACCGCACAAGAGAAACTGCACCGATCCTGAATAATTTGGTTGTACCGCAACCCCCATACGTGAAAAGACTTCTGCTCCGGGTCGTGATCTTTAATCAATGCAAAAACTTCCCGATCCACAGGCGCGTTGGCGTACGCACTCTCCGGGCGAACAAATGGGAAAGAAGAGTCAAAGGACATAGTACCTGCGTGAAAAGAAACGAGGGTTAGATGCCAATACTACATTACAAATTCTGACATTTGGTACTTTAAATTTGTACCACCCTGCAATGCAGGGAAAAAAGAGACCAAGGGGGACCCACAAAATCAAAGTGACGGCTCATCATTGATGAGACAGTCAATCATTATGGAGAAACTCCTAAAAAGATTCTCATTTAATGAGAAACTCATTGGGCCAAGGAGTTAAACTCCCTCGAGAGCATGCTTTGCAAACAGAAATGACATCTGTCAACTTTAATTATGAGGGGAATAAAAATTCCCCAAAATTTCTAAGAGCCATGCTCGGTGAAAATGATGGAGTAATCCATCAGAACCCTAAAAAAGCAAAGCTTTTTACAGAGTAAAAAACTCCAAGATCTTTTAGATCTACAAAACGAAGTCTAAGAGTTCTTCATAAAGATGAATAATGTTCTAACTAATGGGTTAAATAACCCTAAAAATCCATTTTAAGATCTATGATCTGAGAAGAGCAAAACTCTGTTAATAGGTTCAATCCTCACCAAATTTAGGCAGAGTTCTAACTCTAAAAGGAATTTCCTTGGGCAGAGATCTAAGCTCTGAAGGGAGAATTAAATTCTCAGAAACAAGAAAGTAAAAAGATGAACAGAAGTCATCTCAAGGGCCAAAGGCCCTACTTATAGGCGCTGGAAAACGATCCAACTTCCAAGATGATCCAACGGTGGAAAGGCTGCCACCACTGCACTCACGTGTGAGCCACGTGAGCACAACGGTGGTGGGGCATTTGTTTCTCCCAATAAGATAGCAAGACTCTGTTCAAAATTTGAACTGAGGCAGTGCCTCACATGCAAAGCACGAGAGCGCCAGCACCAAGAGTTAAAAACTCTGAGGCAGCGCCTCACGTGGAAAGCACGAGAGCGCCAGCGTCAGAACTAAAAGTTCTCCACCCTTGGATCAAAGATCCAACGGAGATAATAAATCATCAGAGCACAGAATTAAATTCTGATTGAGAAAATACTCCTCAAATCTTTCTAAATAAGAAAGATTGTGCTCTATAAATCAGAGCACCGTTGGATCAAAAATCCAATAGTGATTAAAAATCACCAAGATACAGAATAAGTTCTGTATGGAAAAATATTTTCCCAATCTTGTTAAAAAATAAGAAAAATGTCTTCTGTAAAACAGAAGTTCTTGGATCAAAGATCCAATGGTGGGTAAATTCCCCAAATCACTTAAGAAACCTCTCAATGAGAGATTTCCTCAATTGAATCAACAAATCAGCCTCCCCTATATAAAGGACCCAAGACTTCAAGTCTTGCACAGAAGAACCCCCCCCCCCATAAACTTCAAGTTCAAAAAGAGGAGCAAGCAAAAAAGAGCTTTATAAACAGAGAGAAAAGAAGAACATAGTTCTTTCCCTGGATCTAAGATCCATGAGACAAGTCTCCCACAAATGAGAATTTAATTCTCGTAAGGATGAATTTGTTCTAAGAGATTGAAAATCCAGGGGAGAACAAAGAATTGAACTCTTCAGAAAAATGCACAAAGAGGGAAAAAACGCCGAGCGCCCCACGTGCCACTCACGTGGGCGCTGCTGAAATAAAGAGTGCTCTGCACTTAGTGATTGGCGCCCAGCGCCAAGCGCTCCACGTGCCCCTCACGTGGACGCTAATAAAATAAGGAGTGCTTAGCACTCAGTGGTTGGCGCCAAGCGCTTTACGTGCCCCTCACGTGGGCGCTAATAAATAAGAAGTGCTTAGCACTCAACGGTTGGCGTCCAGCGCCAAGCGCTCCACGTGCCTCTCACATGGGCGCTGCTGAAATAAAGAGTGCTCTGCACTCATTGGTTAGCGCCAAGCGCCCCACGTGCCCCTCGCGTAGGCGCTGCTGAAATAAAGAGTGCTCTGCACTCATTGGTTGGCGCCCAGCGCCAACCAATGACGTGCCCCCCACCCCCCGTGGAGCTGTTTAATATAAAGCGCTCTGCCCATGGAGCCCAAAGCCACAAAGAGTGCTTAACACTCTAACAAAGAAATAGAGTGAGCGTCAGAGCCCATGTCAATGCTTAGCATTGTTGCACATAAAAATGACCGAGCCCAAACAAGTGTTCAACACTTTATTCAGAACTGAGTGGGCTGAGTCCAAGTTGACCAAAAGTCCCTAATTCAGATTAACTGAGCCCATGTGCTTATAATTTTTCCAAATTGGTCTTAACCTCAAACCCAACTATAGATCTTTCAACCAAAATTGGTTAAAGGGTACATCTCTCCACACCTCTGATACATGTCGTTGTAATTTTTCAACGTCTTCAGAGAGATGGAGGGTCCCAATAACCAATAACTCTTGGCGCACCCTCAAACTGATGAGCCAAAATCCACGGATTATTATGTCCTTAAACATGGACTATGATGTCCTTAAACCACGGACTATGATGTCCTTAAACATGGACTATGATGTCCTTAAACCATAAACATGGACTATGATGTCCTTACCGCAACGTCCCTAAACTAAACTCTATGGACTATGATGTCCTTAAACCCAACGGACCGCAACGTCCCTAAACTAAACTCTATGGACTATGATGTCTTTAAACCCAACGGACCGTAACGTCCCTAAACTAAAATGATAGAGCCCAAATACTCTTTCGTTGGATCAAAAATGGTCATGAATCTCCGTTAAGTAGATCTTAGTCCAATATCGGATTAACGTATCCTTAACAAATATTTAAGTTGATCTTAATCTCAAACGAGCTTAACGATCCTTAAATCAAACCAAACCCAAATCTAAGAAAATACGTATTTGGACTAATTCACGCCCTACGGGCGACAACACAAATTAGTCTCCGTATACAATTCACGGGCAACCAAAAATAAAACAAACACACACAACACAAAGTGACCTTCTGGAGAAGAAGAAAGTGGTTATCGCTACGCGATTACGTAATTAACTGTAAGGGCTTGCGCCTGCAGGAAAGAGCGTCCCCACAATCAAAAACCCATCGCCAACGAGGGGGAATCTGACAAAGTCTGCTACAACGGCCGCATCCGTCCAAACCTCCGATGCACGGTGCCATAAATCAACTTAGTATCTTCGGAGAGGTGGATGGATAAAACCAAATATCATCTGCCCCCAAAATTCAGGCCAGACGTCCCAAACGCCCCGGTCGCGTCATTCGGCGTTAAACGGCACTGTCAAGTTTAAGTTTGGGGGTGTGCTCGGTAAACTTTCTACCTTCGCATTCATGTGTATATTTTGCATTTGCATACTTATTAAAAACCCAAAAAAATCGAATAATTTTCCAAAAATATAAAAACTTTGTCGTCAAGTTAGCTAGTAGGATAACTTAAATTTTTATTCCGAAAATTTAGTTTGATAGGTTAGAAATAAATAAATCTTAGGCTTAGCAATTGAAAACCCTAAAAATAACCCTCTTTCTGTTTAACCTTGGTAAATATACGTCCTTGCAGTTTTTTTAGAAGTAGATAATCTTGAGTTCAGTTCTTGAGTTAAGTCGAGATGAAGGGAAAGTATTGCAAGTTTTATTGAAGGATAAATCTGAAAAATAGTTCTTATTTTTAAGTCCAAATTTAGAAATTATATACCCTACAAATTGCACTTACATGCACCTTGAAATTTGGGATAGTAGAGAATACCTAGAAATGCTCTTGACTAAAATCCTAGTATGAAAGAAAAAACGGTATTTAAAACTAACCACCAAAAGAGCATCATTGAAAAATATATCCGGTCTTGAAAAAGAAAAATTAAGAAAAAGAATAAATTACAAGATCTGGAAACTGCTATTTACTCTTTAAGCTCACACATTCAGTAATCGGCTATTAGTACCTCAAAAAGCATTAATAGTTGCATGAAAGATGTATGAGCAAATCCGCCCATCATTAACGAAAAGAAGTAGTATTAGGTATTAAGGCATGGGTACTATAGCTTGAATTGAATTATTGAGTGTAGGAGTGAAATTTTACACACACGTAGGGGTATACAATCGATATTTGGAAGAAAGATAGAAATAAAGAATAAGACATATGTTTTCCGTAAAGTTGATAAAAATTCCGGAATGGAGACCGCAATTTAGAAGGAATACTCAGGAGAAACCGAGATCTTTATAAAACTGTAAAAACGTATAGGATCTGGGGTTGAATTTTTTAATAGGAGGTGTGAAAAATAAAGATTGAATATTTCTAATTTAGGGTGATAGAATTTCTAACTTAGATTCTAAACCATAGGAGTAAAGTCGACGTTAACTTATGAAACTAGCTTGACGGGATTTTGTGGGTAGTATCCGCTGAAAACCCTCAGGAGACAACACTCCTCTTACTAGGGACACCTAGAGGTTTAACAGCTTGTTGCACGAGCTCAGTGCAATCGCGTTCCCTGTGAAAGTGAGCTTAGGACTTTTTGTGAATAATTAGTTTTGCTCGGGACGAGCAAAAGTTAAGTTTGAGGGTATTTGTTCACATCAGAATATTGCATTTAATACTGCACATTCTTCTGCTCGTTTGTTTATAAACAGGTGCTTTTAATCCGTGTTTGCTACATATTTACAGGTTACAGGTCTCTAATATAAAATAACGCAAATCATACAAAATCTCCACAGTTACGCCAAAATCCAGAACATCTGCCACAGACAGATAAAAGCCGGGATCTGGGCATCCGTATCCGTCCAGTACCATTTACCAGTTCAAGAGACAAGACAAATAACCGTGGTCATTCGTGTTTCGGACAAGCATAAAGCACGAGAGGGGCAGCACAAAATTCAATGGGTGAGCGGAGCTCGAGAGAGATAAAGGTCAAATGAAATAAAAGTGAAGCCATTTTGGACTGTTGAAGATGTGGAGAAATTTTGGAACCATTTTGCAAATTGGGACCTGTCAAACATAAGAACACAGCAACATGGTGATGCCCTAGAAAAATAACAACCTAACTCCCCTAAAGAGCCGTGGAACCGCGGCCAATGTGGCAAATATGCGGCGGTTCCACGGCCGAGTTGACTCGGCGTCAGACGATATTTTTGGGGTATTTTGGTAATTGTATTTGGGCTCAGGATTTGGCCCTAGGGTTTCAGCTCTCTGCCTATAAATAGTCCAGTTTTGTGCTAAGTAAAGAATGCTTCTTTTTTGCTAGATTGAGTGTAGATTGGTTTGTTTTTCTTATTCTTCTTCATCTTTCCTCCATAAAATTGTAGTAAGAGCTCTTGAGTGAAAGATCAATGAAGATGAGGATTGTTTTTATTATCTTGTATCTTTAATTTTCTTGTATTGTAATTTCATTTCTTGTCTTGTAATTTTAATTTCTAGTCTAACTTTTATTTATTATTTTTAAGTAGTTGTTGTTATTTCTTATTTTATTTTCCTTTTCTTCTTATCCGTATTTTCAAGCCATGATACTCTACGGAGTCCCTTACTTAGGTGAGGGCCCAAGTAGTTAGTTTGCTACCATTTTGTAAAACCGTATTTTTCTTTCTTTCTTTGCTTCCTTCTTGTTTTGTTTTGTTTTTCATTTAAATGTGTGAATAATTTCCACACTTGTTAAGGGCTAAGGAAGGATAGTATGAGGGACGGAAAAATCCCTTATGCTTCTCTTCGCCAAATATCTTGAAACGAGCCTAAACCAAACAAACACAACTCTCTCACTCAGGCGCGCTATACATGACATATAGCCGCGACCTAAGTCTAGAAGTCTTTTGGGCACACTACAACGTGACATATAGTTGTGACTTAATTGGATACATGGTTGTGGGTGTTTAACCTAGGGTTGGAAATAAGCGCATGTAGCGGAAGGACAAGGGGCACTAGGAATGAATTTAGCATTGGAAAACTTGTTTAAACTCGTAAATCTCATTCCTATGTCATCATAATCCCCGCTACGTTCGATTATCCCAACATCGTTTTAAGAATGGCAAAACACAAGTACAAAATTAATCCTAACTCTACTAACCAAGCTTAACCCTAACAAGCTTACATGAATATAAATATGAACACTTAGGATAGAATTGAACATAACACATATACATTCTTGATTGACTCGTCTAAGACAAGAACGAACATACTACCATCTGCCTGCGGACGACCCGTGCTCAACCGGTTAGCTGCAAAGCGACACTGTCTTGATTGCGGTAAATAGAACAAATAGGATAAGGTAGAACGCATAATTTTACGACAATCATGCCACTTCAGGTGGAACTACCCATCTAAAAAGAAATTTAATCAAACACGAAAAAGCAAATTCTCGACAGACGACTCTAAGTATGTTGTTTAACTCTTTAACTAGTTTTTCTTATTCGCAAGATACTAATAGAAGAGAATTCGCAAGATATGTCCTACATGCTGAGCAACCATTTGGTTTTGCAGAAAACAAAAAATTTGATAGAGTGATAAAAAATGCATATAATCCAGTATTTTAAAGAGTACCCAGAACAACACTTAGAAGTGATGTTTTAAAAAAATTCATGATGGCAAAACCAATTTGATTGATATTTTTGCAAATCTTAAAAGTAAAATTGCATTAACTTCTGATGTTTGGACTACAAAATAGGGCATGAGTTATATTTGTGTTACTGCACATTTCATTGATAATGATTGGTTTTTACATAAAAGAATTATTGGTTTTTCAAAAATAGAGTATCCACATAGTGGAAATAATATAAGTAATTATATTTTGATCACTGTACGTGAATATAATATTCAAAATTAAATATTTTCTGTTAGTTTTGATAATACTACTAATAGTAATTCTGCTATAGCAATTTTAATAAAAAAAAATTAAATCATGTTTTGAATGGGCAATTATTTCATTAAAGATGTGCATGTCATGTTTTAAATTTAATTGTATATGATGGTCTTAGTATAATTGATCCTTTAGCAAAACTTAAAAATGCAATAATATTTATTGAAATCTCTGGGTCCCGAAAACAAATTTTTAAGCAAACTTATACTGAGTTAAATTTAAAATTTAGATATTTCAAATTCAACATTCCAAGCAGGTGGAATTCCACTTATGAAATGTTGAAATGTGTTTTAAAATATCGGAAGCCCATTTCTTTATTTTATGAGGAACAAATGTTCAATAATAATTTAAAGGATTATGATTGGTTTGTTTGTGAATATGTTTTGAAATTTTTAGAAATATTTTACAATGCAATTAAGTGTTTATCTAATATTTAGCATTCTACTAAATGTTTAGCAGTACAACGGTTATTTTATGTTAGTAAGATTATTGATAAGCATGTAATTGATCCTGAAAGTGCATTTACAGAAATGTTATATAGCATGCTTACGGAATTGAATAAATATTGGCGAAAAGTCCTGCATTGTTTTGTTTAGTTTTTGTTTTTGATCCTAGACTTAAAAAGATAATTTATTTTTTATTAGAAGGATACCATGAAAACTTAGGTACTGATATAGGAGATCATAAAAATATTTTAGATTCTTATTTGTATGAATTGTATGACATATATAATGCACAGTACGGTCAAAACATAACTTCTTCTTTATTTTTCTCTTCACAACAAACTTCCTAAAAAGGAATATTTCAGTTTTTGCAGCAGAAAAAACAAAGAACAGGCATTTCTACTTCTTCCACTTATAATGAGCTTAAAATGTATTTGCAAACTGATTTCAGTAATTTTCTTATCGCAGATCAAATAGATAATCTTAATATTTTAGATTGTTGGAAAACAAATGGACACATGTATCATGTGCTTTCTGCCATAGCTCGTGATTTACTAACAAATCCAGTGTGCACAGTAGTTTCGAAGTCTGTTTTTAGTGCAGATAATAGAGTTCTGAGCAACAAGTGAAGGAGTCTGTCGGATGACACATTGAAAATCACAGTGTGCCAAAAAGATTGGTTCGACAGAATTTAGGCAATAACACGTTAAGAGCATTGAAGACTCCGACACCGATAAAGAGTAAAGATCGATAAAGATCGTTACGAGCTCACCAGTTATTTTTTTATTGAATTGTATTTATAATTTTTTTTTACAATTGTACGACGGGTAAGGTTTGCCAATTTATGTCACCTCAAAAAAAAATTTAATCAATAAAATATCTAGGCTTGTCCCGGAACCTACACGAAGTTCGGATTTAAAAAATTTCCAAAAAAAAATATTCATAAAAGTAAATATTTACTTTTTTAAAAAATTTAATTTTTTAAAATCAATTTTTTTAAACCGGCTGACCCGATGGCCCGACCCAAGCCGGGCCACGGGCCGGGCTGGGTTTGAGTTTGGGTTTGGAGGCTTCAGGCCAGCAGCCGCCCGATAGAACCCAGGTGTGATGTTTCCTTAAAATTTTCATTTAATGAAATGTTTGGGTGGGGGAGGTGGGGGGGGGGGGGGGGCCATTGCCTTTGATTTGATCCCAAAAAAGAAAAAGGTAAAAGATGCAGGTAATTTACAAGTATGCCTATGTAAGACATCAAGAAAATAGATTTGAGAAGAATTTAAATTATAATAGTAGAATTTAAAAAGAGTTTTAATATAGAGTTTTACATAATTGAGAGAGATTAAACGGTTAAGAAATAAATTTATTTAACGTTAAGTTTTTTTTTAAATTGAGAAACTTTCTTGCCACCGTATTATACGGCTCTATGACTGACCGTTAGCTCATGAGGCTGAGAGAAAGAGGAGCAGAGCAAACAAGGATGAAGCTTGAGAAGCCTTACAAGTAACCCTAATGAGCCAGGAGTCGATACGGATATCATCAATCAATTAGGGGGGGAAGTCAAAGTCGCTCAGCATCAGACGACGATTGTGCTGACGAGTGATGATGTGATTTTAACATTTCTAATGTTTATGTAATGATTTGCCAGAAACCATACTGAAGATCGTAATAACTACCTGAAGTGCTATCTAATAATTGCACTAAACATCAAACTAGCATAGATATTTGTATTTCTCGAAGTTTAATAGTGTTTTGTAAGAACAAGAATTAAATGGCAGTTTATGTTGTTTACCTAAGAGCTCTAGAAATAAGACATCGACATCTCTATTATCATAACCAATTTTTGAGGATGAATGTCTTCAATGACGCATCTCCGCATGCAGCATTCTGTGCAAAAGGCAAAATCTAGAAGACGATTATGTAATGCTGTACTCAATTTATAAAATGAAATAATATTTCTACAAGGAAATAATGCTTCTATCAATTTATTCTAAATTTTAAAGCACCAAAAAAAATCGATATCAAAAATGTATTGCGCATGTGTAAACCACAAACAAGAAAAGTAGGGTTTGTTTCAGGAGTAGAAAAATCAAGGATCGCAATCCTTGAAGGGGTGCAAAAATCGAGCTTAAAAGCCATCCCTGGACGTTCAAAAGTAGTTTTCGCATTCTACGATTTTAATCACAGAGGAGTCACCGATCTTTTGGAAGATGACAGCACGATCATAAGGCTTTAGTATTCCAACTGATTTGCCGTAGTCTAAAGCGAGTTTCACGCCTGATTCCTCACTTGAACTTACTTCACTAGCCTGCCATATGTTGGCCAATGTTAGAACATGTCACTTATCTAATTAGAGAAAAAGGGAGGAAAAAATGTGCCGAGTAACATGTTTTATTAAGCTAGGGTTGTATTGACCCTGTCCATTTTCTCAGAAAAAACCAACTAATGATAAAAACCAAAAAAGTAAATGAGAGTATAATGGCCAACTAATGATAAAAACCAAAAGAGTAAATGAGACCCTTGTTTTGAATTCAATTGTACATATCGTTGTGTTAACGAATAGTCACGATGCCATCAGAAGAAATCGAAAAACAAAAGTTGGGGTGTTTAAATAGAAATTAAAGAATAGAAAATTATATGCATCCCATAGAGCTTTTATGAGATTAAATTTTTTGCTAATTTGCAGGGAATTCCCTATCTTTTGCCCCTATAGCTAACTTTCTAAAACCTACACTTTGACCCCCTCGACTTTAATTTATTCCCAAAATACCTTTAATTTAAATATTTGATTAAAAATTTCTCCTCTCTTATTTCATTTAAATATTTTAATTAGATATTTAAATGAAGGGTATTTTGGGCATAAATAAAAGTCGGAGGGGAGGGGAGAGAGTGCAAGTTTTTGAAAGTTATGGATAATTTCTGATATAGCGGCAAAAGTTGGGAGAATTTCCTGAAATTTAACCAATATTATTCAGGGATACACCAAAAGTTAGGAGAATTTCCTGCAATTTAGCCTAAATTATTTACAGGGATTTACCAAAATCAGATCAGCGCTATTGATGGCTAAAAAAGAAATGATATCCTCAATACACAACATACTTTCAGCTTCCACAGGTTTATGTATCAACATAGTAATAGGATTATCCTACCAACACTTTATAGCTTACCATGCTAGAACTGGCCAGTATTGGGTAAACACCTCTAAGAGCAAGACATTGCCTAGCCTGCACCATTACATATGGACATTTTTCAGTTATTTTCTGTCCGATCTAAATATTTTTAAATAAAACAAAACTCGGCAGATCAGCTAGTGATATCGATTCAGTACCTGTATAGTTCCAGATAAGCGCCATTTCGGCGAATCTGTTACAATCCGGGGGATTACGACGGTCAACACTGGCATTGAAGCCCTATATTTGGCAACCAACCTAGAGATGCATAATCATAGGGGTCAATTGATCAATCACAACTTCAGAAAGTTCAATATAATCACCTACTCAGTAAAAGAAAAGGGCAAAACGAAAACGAAAACTTACTTTGCAGCCTTTCCGGATGAAGTGAACACAACAATCGCCGCAGCGTTGACTTTGATTGCAGCACGAACCTCAAACAAAAATGTATTTTTCAATTGAAAATACATTTAATAATTAGATGAAAGAACAAAAGCATGAAAATTTATTGCATGATCTTACCGCTGATGATGCTACAGATTCTGCATGTGACATTGGCATTCCAGCATGTCTAACTAGTCTTTTAAACTGAACAGACTGATTATAAACATTTTCAGCCTACAGAGCAAAAAAACATTCCTTTATTGCAATTTTCCAAATATCCCACCTTATCAGCAGGTAAGCATTTATCATCTACAAACTAGCTTCTGCATGAATCAAACCAAAAGAACTTACTTCAGCACAGATTCTGCCCACTGTCTTTATTGTCTCAACAGGATAAAGGCCTCGAAATGTCTCGGCACCTAGTAAAATACCATCAGTTCCTGCAATAAGAGAGAGAATCATTTTGTTAAAGTATTTCAAAGACATTGAGAAATATTTTTAATCTCAAAAATCTGGCAAAGAAAATAAAAATAACAAACCATCGAGGACAGCATTGGCTACGTCAGTTGCCTCAGCACGAGTTGGGCGCAAGTTATCCATCATAGTATCCACAACCCTAGTAATTATGGCAGGCTTACCAGCCATATTGCATTTTTGAACAGCAGATTTCTGAAATAAAAACACCTGCAGCATACAAAAATACATCAGTTCTGTTAATCATTGTCGGTAAAATGAACAAACACGGTATCCAAATTTCCAAAAGAAATTCTTGATTTAAAAAATGCATATGTACTAGAATGGAGGACAGAGTGCATTAAAAACCAGTAAGCCAAAAATATAAACATAGATGCACAAATTGGATGGATGGATGAATCCCTCTTTGCCTTCAATTACATCTAAAAATGACTAGTCGACATCGTAGACCATCCTTCATTGGTTGTCCGCGTGTGCTACCAAGTTGGTCGCTGATCTCAATATGCATAGTCAATTGTTGGAATTGAACTATTTATCGATCAAATGTAATTAGAGGGAGCATATATGTACCCTAGGTTTCCATAGTACTGTTACTATCCTACAAATTTCCTTGCCCAAGTGCATGTATTTTCAGATTAGTAAAGAATTTAGCCTATTTAGGAAGATGTTTTAGGATAACTATGGCCCATGGGGGTAGGCACAAGATTTGTAATAGTCAAATCTACGGAATTTTAAAGGTCTTGAAGGTTAATGCTTAGAATCAAGGAAATAAACGCCACATAAGAAATCAGTTTTCCTGCGTAGATTTGTTGTAAAAATATTGTTGTGAGAAGTAATTCTATACTCATAAATTTGTGGTAATTGGTACATTGCGTCACCAATCCTGCAAATCTTCATGCTATAAATGCTAGTTTTCTTGCAGTTATTTGAAGGGTTTTGAGGAATGATTCTAGGATAACTTGGGGCTAACAGGGCAAGCATACAATTTATACTCATATCTGGGGATTTAAAAGGTCTTGAAGGTTGATTGCTCTAAATCAGAACCAAGGTCATAAAGGCAGCATCAAATTCAGGTTCCTGCATAAATTTGTGGTTAATGTGCGATAGCAAGAAGAAAGCATATTCTAGAGTCATCAAGAGAGAGAGAGAGAGAGCATATTCTAGAGTCAGAGAGAGAGAGAGAGCATATTCTAGAGTCAGAGAGAGAGAGAGAGAGAGAGAGGGAGAGAGTATATTCTAGAGTCAGAGAGAGAGAGAGAGAGAGTCATAAACCATAAATCTATGATATATTATAATCAGTAAGATATTTCAAAGCTACTAGTTACTAACAAAGTTTGTTTGCAAATGCGTGTAGATGATCAAGTTAAAGATACAAATAATATTCAGTGCTAATTAGCAACAAATTTAATAGTTTTGAATAGGTATAATTAGTGGCTGTAAGTTGTAACCTTCTCTGGAGGAAGATCTATTCCTAAATTCCCTCGTGAAAGGATGATGCCATCTGCTTCTTGGAGGATCTCATCAAAATGCCTTAAACCCTGAAAAGTAATTTACTGTGAAAAATTATGATGACAATTCAGTAAAATGGAGCACACATGAATGCAAGTTTCATTAGGTATAATTAAAATCAATGATAAAGGTATTTTGGTACAAAACAAGTCTGCTCACCTCGGCATTTTCAACTTTGGCATAAATCTGAGTCTCACAAAGATTATGGGTTTCAAGAAAAGCTCTAAGCTGTATACAAGAAAAGAAAAAAAAGAATGAATGAATGAACGAAAATCATGTGATACAATTGCATATATTCTGGAGACATGTACTTGAATTCAAATTAAAAACAAACAATTATACAAATATTACTACATGAAGCAATGACCAAGATAATATTCAATGTGTTCCTGCTGGTCATACATATTCCTTGTTTGATTCAAGAACTTCAAGCAATACAGAAGCATGTAGTCCTGAATCTGTTTGTTTGAAGTCAGCATGATTTGATGACATTCTGCTCTTACAAACACAAATAACCAGATACTATTTTCTCCTTCCAGTAAATTTTAGAAAAGTGACCAAAATTGGCAAACTAACATGCAATCATTGTATTAGATAAATTTTCTCTTTTGTAGAGGAGCTATTGTACCATCATCAAAATAAGTAAAAGACATTTCTGTCTCGAAAGATATAAGAGCTTCTTCAGCAAATATTATTACCACATAGTCTTGAAAGCTTTGCATAATGTTAGGATCTAAGAAAGTCCAGGTAAGCACATATTTGCATTGCATACTTCTTACGATGGCAAGCACACAACAAATAAGGTGAATATTGATCGTTAATATGGAAACACATAATACTTCTAGAAGCATTTCTAAGAAATAACTAATACAATGAGAGCATTTTTAAACTTCGACATATATTGAAGCATACTCACCTCTCGCACATCCTCTGCACTTCGGGTGTAAGAAAGAGAGATAAAATCAACATTATTAAGCAGACCCCAAGTTGAGATGACCTAAAATAGCACAATTGATAGATAAGATATACAAACATCGTATTTAATCAAAAGAAAAATTGGAAATTTATAATAATAAGCTGCCATTCTTTTTGCAATTAAAAACCCTTTATTCAATTCAAAGAATGGATCCTTTCCTTTGGTACATCTACAAATTCCTTTTAATGCTGGTAAATTAATAAGTTGTCCAGAGATGGCTGTACTATGAGGTTCTGGACTGATTTTGTGAATTGGTAAGTCTTTGCTTCCTCCTTTCTTTATCATTGTTTTAGATCCTAATGTTCCAGAAGCTTCTCAATTTCATAGGTTTGGATATTAGAGAAATCATTATGAGTAATTTCAATAGTTTATTTTTTATCGATAGTTTATGCCTATTTCAGACACCACTGGCTCTTAATTTCATTGTTGATCTTCTGGAAGGTCTTCTTCCAAAGTGGAAAACAAAGAAATTTATGTTGCTGAGTCAAGAAATACAGTTAGATGTTTTGGTTTTATACATGATTCTGCTCTCTGTACCAACTACCAAGTCTATTTTATAAAGAGACTCAAACTCCAACATAGTTTCAAACAAAAATAGTAAGACATGCAAAAGGTTACCTCTTTATCAGCACTCGTAAGAGTTGGTAAGTTGATTTGGACTTCAGAGACATGCATAGTAAAGATGAAACCAGCTAGCACAGCGCTATTCTTGACAAGGCAGATTACGTCTTGACCACTTGTCTCTAATACCTGAATGAAAGAATCGCTTCAAATCCAAAAAAAAACATCTTTAGATATGTATAATGAAAATGGCTACGAAAAATATTACCTCCAGCCATACAGATGTTGTTTCACTCCCAGTAAAAAGATATTGCCCAATAAATATGGTGTCACCCTTTTTAACCGCCTGCAATCCAACATGGGAAATAATATTTAATGAATTACATAGATAATAGGAGTATGAAAGGTGGTTACATATAAAGACTATAAACTAAAACTACAGCATAATTCATGGCGAATGGTTATGAACAGTTACAAAATAGTGCAGTATTATGGAAGCAAACATAATTCTGAATTTCTATGAAAGAACTAAGAAACTGGCATCCTTTATTTTAGTTCATAAAGCACTGTATCTGGAGACAATATCAAAAATCCTAGCATCTTCAATGGCATCAATGAAAGGTGAATCTGACTTTTGCTGTTTCCTGAGCTATGTTATTTGTGTGCAATGATAATATTTTTGGAATAAATACATACATTATATGGGATATAACCCTTTCAATGATAGATATTTGGTTGTATTCATGTGCAACAACTCAATAAATATTATATAATTGTAACAAGTAACCGTTTGTATAAGAGATGTTAATTTAACTAACACGAAATACAAATCGATCATGACTTTTAAGTCATGGACGATAGTTTTTTTTAATAACAGAAGTTAAATGATATAATATTTAATTAACCAAGATTGACGGAAAAATGAGTAGGGAAAACAACAAATAAACTAAGGTTGCATTGTATTAACAGATTAGAATATGCACAAAGACATGAAGGGAAGATGATACACTGACTAAGGTATTTCTATGTTGATGAAAAAAATATTGAACTGGAGAAGGCTTTATGCAAGACCCACAACTCACATCTACAAAACATATCAATATATCCAGAAAACAATAACAGTACCGGTTTGATTGAGCAGTAAATGAACATGCAAATACCGTCGATCCATAAACTCGTGTTTTAGCTCTAAAGCAACACCTTATGCAGTTTAATTTATAAATGTAGTAGAAAAGATGTGAAAAATAAAATTAAGGAAATGTTTTTCCCACTGATCATAGCATTAGTAAACCTGAAAATATAAATTAGCCAGAAATATCAGTACTACAACAATAGCTATAAACTAAGTTTCTGTAAAGGTACTGTACAATGGAAACCTGTATAAAATTTGGATTAAAATATCTAAATGAATTACGGTACAATAGAACATGCTTACCTTAGCAAGATCAAAATATTTAATAGGCAAAACCTCAGCCGAGGGAACTTTAGAAAGGTCAGGAGTTATTATGACACGGCCATCAGCTTTCAGTTCAATTGGGTTTCCATTTGCATTGCAAACTTGCAGTTCCGGGCCCATGGTGTCCAGCATTACCTAAACAATACAGTTCTTTAGGTCTCAACTGCCAAATCCTAAATCCATAATAGAAAGTTCTCAACAGTAGTTTCCATAATGAATGCCTTGGATTTGTGGCCTTAGCTTGATACATAGTTGCGAATTCATAAAATAATTTCAAACATCAGATATTACTAATAGTTTTTGACATGATAAATGATATTGTGTATAACATACTTACAAATTGACATGCCTATATTTACATATTTCTATTTAGATATATGTAAGAATCTGTAAGGCCCTAGCCAAATAAAATATTTCGAAAAATATGATATAAGAAGTTACAAGCAACACACTTTCAACGGGGCAACCGTATACGTGATAGTTTGTTCCATAGAAACAACCTGGTGGATGAGTGATGTTTGTTCTGTAACAATTGTGCTGAGAGTGTGACCCATTTATTTTTTGAATGCCACCATTCCTGTAATATATGGGATTGGCTATTGGCAGAGTTCAATATTAGCAATTTACACTTGTGGTTGCATCATAGTGGGGTCATGCGAGGGATTCAATCCATCGATCTTGCAAGTGACGGAAATGGGATTCCATAGTTACTGCTACTTTGTGGGCAGTTTGGCTATATCGAAATGATATTGTTTCAATTCTATTGCTCTCTCTACAAGCAAAATTTGGAAAATATTAATGTTTTATCTGCGTCATTGCTAGGTGTCAAGAAAAAGGGAAAAATGAAGCGACTGGGTCCTTTGTTATCGGGCTCCGCTTCAGGGCATGGCAGCTGAGATGTTTGGAGGGCAGCAGCGAGGGCAGAACTACTTTTGGAGGTATGCTCGATCACTTGGCACGTAGGAAATTAGGATAATAGTTGGTTTTGCTGTCTGACTCGGTCTCTCGCATGCTACATGTGCTTTATACGCTCTGCAATTAGTGTTATATGTATTTCTCTTTTTATAGTTGGATATTTGTAGCTTCTGGCTATTGTATTGGCAGAGTACTTATTTTGTTGCTTTGGAATGTATCTGTACTTTTGCTATTCTTTAGTGACTCTTTAATGGATTTTCGGTGGATCCACCGATTTTACCCAACAAAAAAAGTTACAAGTAACAACTTAGACGTAAACAAAAAACTTTGTCCAAGGAATTCACCCTCTGCACAAAAGGAAAGTAATAGAAAGAGTAAAGGAGAGCAAAGAAGACTACAAGTTAGGTTCCAAAATGTATGCCTTCTCCAATTGTGAGATAGTAATGGTCATGTAAAAGAAAATACTAGAAAAGGGAAAAAATGCAAATGTGATATGCTTTGGATCCCAAGCATTATACAATTCGATGGAAATAAAATTATTAATGATATCCTTTTTTTTAATAAACTTCGGGAAATACAGAAAAGGTGTGATCTGCCTACTCACAGCACAAAGCTTATTGACATTATTCATGGCTGCCTTCAAATTATCAAGAGCTTCCTGATGGTACTCAGGATTTAGCCAGGAAAAATCAAATCGTGCAACTGCCACAATGAAAGCACATGCAAATTTAGTCCAAAAAAAGAAAGAAAAGAAACATAATCACATAAGAATTCATTCAATTATTTTTTTTAAAAGAAAAAACATCATGTATACAAACCTGACATTCCTGCTGACAGGCATGCCTCAATTGCTTCAATAGAATGCGATTTTGGCCCTAGTGTCCCAACTATCTTCGTCAACGATGGAAAAAATTTCTACATTTTATAAAGAAGGTCAGTATTTTTCTAACTTCATTTTTTCAACGGCGTTAAAAATAGAATGGTACAATTATTAGTAGACATGACATGGGATGGAGATGTTAGGATTTTTTTTATTATTACTTTTTTTTGGAGAAATGATGGACAATTGAAAATGTAATCCATCAATAATTTTCAGATATTATGAACAACTAAATGGCTTTGTATCCTATGTTACAATAAGCTGTTTCATACGATCCTTGGCCTTCATCATCTTAATCCCCTCTCATGGAATGGATCAATGCATTTTGTATCTTAATATTGATATGATAAACTCTTTTACCTTTTTTGTATCTTAGCGTTCAGATATCAATTTCACTGAAATTTCCTTCAATTTGCAAAAAAAAATAGAGTATAAAATGTATCTCAATATGTGATCTATGTTAATTACAAAGATCAGTAAAATAAAGATTATTAATAATGCAACTTTGAGTATATTGTGACGTCAAAACCAAACATGAAATTGCATCATACATAAAATTGATCGTATAATGACTGAAAAATTGCATCTTTTATAAAATTGGATCCGCAGTTAGATTTTTTAATCAAATAACTGAACAAGGTACCAAACACCGGTGAATCTAATTCTAAGACAAGATCAACAACACCGATTGCGGATCAAAATGAAGGAATGAGAATTAACGGCTAAAAATAAACAGAAGTCGCCAAAAAGGAAACGAAAGAAAAGAGAACGCTTACAGATTTGGAGACGGAGAGAACGGAGGCGAGCCTCACGGGCTCGTCCAGCACCATTTGCCCTCCTTGCATCGTTGATCCAAAATCGAATCAAAGAAAAAAAAATTAGGGTTTAGAGATTACAAAAGGGGAACGAAAAGAAGAAGAAAAAGTAGATGCGATGCGCAAAATGCGAGATTTTAATAAGAAGGAATCGAGCTCGAGGGTAGAGGGAAAACTGACGCCTTTTAACTTGCTTGTGGGCCCGGTTAGGGTTTTAGTGCTAAAAATACGTGGGGCGGAAGCTTCGTCATAGGTGGGTCCCACGCATCAAATCAGACAGTCAGAAGATGGTCCGTTTGGTTCATGTGCATGTTGCTTCCGTCACGTGCTGGATAAACTAAGGCCCTGTCTTTCACTGAAATACCATGCACTGAAACCCTAACCGTTTGTAACCAGTACCCGTTTTACAT
Organism: Agapanthus africanus; assembly: GCA_030015575.1. Taxonomy (NCBI): domain Eukaryota; kingdom Viridiplantae; phylum Streptophyta; class Magnoliopsida; order Asparagales; family Amaryllidaceae; genus Agapanthus; species Agapanthus africanus. The sequence continues at coordinate 401,975,660 of CM057347.1, forward strand.
CCAAAATTGAGTTTTCCTAACCACGGTAATAGAAAGATTCAGGACTTGCTTGGGAATGGAGTTTAGTTTTCCAAACTGGAGTTTCATAAAGTCGGCAAAAATTAACTCCAAAATGCTAACTTTGTCTTGTTTGACGTATATTTTGGAGCTTAAATAACTACAGTTATATCAACTCTAAAGTTGAGATAAACCATATTCTAAACTCCAATATGATCTAAGTTTAGCAAACTCCGTTTTCCCAAATAAATCTCTACAAACATAACCTTAATTTATTTGAAAATGGAATTTGGATTTGTAAACCATAGTTTGCATCCATTCTGCCTCTACTTAAAAATAAATTCTAGTTTTGCTAACTCCACACCCAAACAAAGCCTCAAAGGCACCAAAACCCTTTTTTCAACTTAAAAAATAGTAATGATGAAGGTCATTTTCGGGTCTCCGTCAGATGTTGTCCTCCGTCGATCTCCCGGTGGATTCTAATGATTATCTTCTGTTGCGTGTGGGTCTCAATGGTTTTTGGTGGAAGAGGTGGTATAAGGAGTTGGTGCCGAGTACCTGCAAAGAAGTCCCGGGGTGGTTTGGTACCACCAAGGACCCTCCGACGATCAAGTTAGTGATGAGATCCGAGCAGACTAACGGCTTAGAAGAGTAAAGAATGGCTTACTTGACCCCTCTGTGATGGGAGATTATATAACGGTGGTGGCACACAGCAGCAGGCGCGAGAATCTCGCCGGCAGTTACGCTCCCGACGTCACGCCCGCGTAGAGAGCGGATCGCCCATTAATGGGGATAGTGATGGCGTGGAACGTGGGATGTTGCTGGCGTAGAATTTATGCATGGCGAGATTCGCGGAGCGGCGGTTACGCCTGTGAGTGGTGGAGTCGGTCGGGGGGCCGAAGAAGACAGCCTCGGCCGGGAGCTCGGGGACGAGCGAGGAGGCCGAGGAGTCTTGGTCGTGTGACAGCTCGGGGCGAGCTGAGAGGCCGAGGAGGCTAATTCGCAGGGGTCCCGAGGAGGGCCAGCTCGCGCTTGCAGGTCGGGTGTAGGGTGGCCTGGTCGGCCTCTGTGGGCCCTTTCTTCTGAGTCGTGGGACACGTCATCTGCCACGTGTCCTGATCTTGGGGACCGCCAATATTGAGCATCATCAAGTAAAGTTTCAGAAAGTTTTACGAAACCATGGTTTTATGAAACCATGGTTTGCAAACCATGATTTCATTTTAACTTAATTGAAACCATTGTTCATTTTAACTTAATTGAAACCATTGTTTCGAAACCTTGTTGTTAAACTAGAACTCAACGATTTTTCATATAAATACCATTAATATTATAAGATTTTTTTTTTAAATTTAGGAACCCCCGTTTTTTTTTTGTATTTATGAAAAGAGAAAACCGAGTAGGAAGTGGCGTTTTAGGAGCTTCTAAAGAGGCACTGGCAAAAGCCAACCATCCATTGGTGTTTTTTTCTATGATCCCGATGGGTCATCTTAATCTCCGCGTTCTTAGCTACATGACCATCCAATTTTCTTTGTTTTTTAATACTATTTTCTTTAGCATTGGATGATTGCAGAATTTAATTGTTTCTGACAATATAATTCGATCTTTAATGAATGGGCAAAATGGATGCTTTCTTTAAAAATTTGGAGTGCCCAAAATTTTGATTGAATTGGAGTTTTGCGAACTGCGGTCATCTCAACTTAAATAAAAACTAAACATGACATACTTAAAATTTTGGGTAAATTACACAAAATTATCGTTCACTAAAGGTTTTCACCATAATACCTTAAAACATTTTTATTAAAAAAAATACAGTTAACTATGATTTTAAGAGATATTTTTCACCCAAACAGTCTCAACAGAACCAATCATGTATTTTGTTGTAATCAAAGCACTCTAAGGGTTGGATTTTCCGTTGATCCAAAATTTGATTTTCAAATTTCAACAAATCCAGCAATCCTGGAGCCCAATCGCATGGATACATCTTGCCTTCCATTTCTCCACATATCATCACTAATGATTAAGGTCATAAGGTTATCATTATCTCAGAACATGCAGAATTATGAAAATCCGGTGACTGAACCTACCAACTCAGATAATTCAATTGTACAGTATGAACCCACTACCTCGACTAAATTGGATTTGGATGGTGATCTATGATCCCTCATGAATTCAAACCACCTCAGGCCAAGAAGATGATCGGTAAAAGAAAATTGATTACCACCATTTTTAATAAACATTATTCTGTTGGAGATAGTGCCCTCAGAGTCAATTATTAGGTCACAGGTACGTGATTGTAATGATTGAGGGAGGACCTATCCCGGTAGGACAGTCTTACTCGAGATGATAGTATGCTATCTGGTTTACCTTTATCATCGTGTACTGTTTTAGGTGACATGACACGTCGCTATTACACGTTGATAGAGCCCCTAGGATTCTTGCTTGACCACCAGCAGTATGAGGGCGATCATATAAGTGGGAGGTGGGGGTCTACAAGCATATCCTTAAAAGGTCCCTAGTCGTGGGAGTTTCGAGACCGGGCATCGATACTCCATTAGTAGACTAGTGTATACAGTCGAAACCCCGACGAGGGGCGGTGGCCGGTCTCACAAGCCACTGGTGTCAGTTGGATCACCTAAGATATATACAGGTGCTCATTGGGTTATGAGTACACCGGACAGGACTCGCCGGGAACATGCTAGTTGGTCATATACCAGACGTCAGATGGCAGTTCCCTGGTGACATGTGTGCAGGTTAGTTCATCGACCTGGGGGTCGTCATTTGTCTCGTGTGAGTTCCCACTGTACTTTGATTACTACCCTACCACGGCTCAAAGGAGTCGTGCAAACAGGTTTTAGTTGGGTACAGTCCCGAGCCACATGGAGGCAGTGAGCGTATCTTCAGGGGTTCGTCTCTCCCGGTATTGGGGGTGAGGTCGTGCTGTGTCTAGGAGAGCCATTACACAAAGTCCTTGGCCAAGGCAAGGAGATTTACTGGTAGGTATTCCAGTAGTATCTCAGGGTGTTCTGGGCTACACTCCGACACGACTTGTACCGCTTTTGGGGGTCTGACTTTTACCAACCCCCTAGGCCCGCCATGCGATACTCATAGACGAACGGACCGGACTGCACGGATATTGTCACTGACAGGCTCAGTAGGGTGTCAGGATGAGTTCGCTCATCGACGTCCCTTTTGGTCAATAGCTGGTGGCCCGTCACGTATTGGCTTATACCTCTGACGTACTAGTGGTTAAATCCACAGCCATAGTATTGACGAGTCTTTAGAGTCCACCACATTTTCAGTTACTCAAGTTTCGGGCGAAACGCTGTAGAGGCCGTATGGAGATATGGCAGGGTCCGATCAGATACGTGCGGTATTGCACGGATCAGGATCGGACGGTTTTGTACTAGTGGCCGTATAGTTATATGGCAGCGTTCGATCAGATACGTGCGGTATTGCACGGATCAGGATCGGACGGATATTACTAGCCGGCTTTGGTTTAAGCCGGATCCTAGTATAGTACAGTGTAGATTTTGTCTCATTGCATTTGTATCCGGACGGAATACAGATGCGGGTGTGTATGCACAGTATGGGGGTTTTCCTGTAATTTATTACGGGACCAGTTTTCTGGAGTTGCCAGTTTGCATTCCGTTCCGGCCGGTTTTCCTTTGTTCTTTCTCGGCCGGACTTTTCAGATGGAGGGTGTTATTTGCAATTGTGCAAATAACATTTGTGGAGGGGGTATCTTGCATATTGGTGGCATCATGATGGCTTTTCATGATGAGATCCTTTTTCTTTCTTTTCTTTGCTTTATGAGATTAGAAATGAAAAGAGGTTTGATGTTGATTTAGTGATGATTATGTTTTAGGTTGTGGTCACCACTTTTTGCATCCTACACTCACCTCCCTCTTGTTATCATATTGTTTTTGCTCCACCATTTTAATACTCACTTGATAAGAGGTTTTTGTTCATGGCTGAGAAAAAGAAAGAGAGAAAGAAAAGAGAAGAAGAGAGTTTCATCTTCATCCTTGAGAGTGTTTCATTTGATTGATCTCATTTCATGTTAAGAAAAATGCAAGCACCATTTTTCTTGTCTTGTTTCCTCCATCATCCACAAATGGCAACCAAACCCCAAAAGAGACTATGATTCTACACTACACTTCCTACAGCATATCTTGAGCATGTCGATTTGCCGGCTTCATGCGCGAGTTGCCTCGGTATTGAGGTGGGAGCCCGTAAAAGTACCCGGCTTCGTGGTGCCCTTTCCGACGAGGAGGAGATGGACGGAGATCCCGCGAGGAGATCGGAGTGGAGATGAAGACCGGAGAACTCGGATCGTATGGTATATTTCTCTACCCCCTCTCTAGATAGCTTAGACTAGTTTAATGGCACGATCCGGGGTTTAGTGCGCGGTGGTGCCGGTTTGCAAAGTCCGCAAAAATAAAGTTTATCACCGTTTCCGCGTTTGGCCATCGGTTTGACGACCGGGGCGCCGCCGTGCACTTACAGTGGTATCAGAGCCTCGCCATTAACTTAGTCTAGCTTTGTGTAATGTGTTTGCATTTCCGATCGATCAAAAAGTCCAAAAACCCGTATTTTTTGCACATCAGTTTCTGTCGAATTTTTTTTGAGTCCAAAAATTTTTCAGGTTGTCTCAGAGTAATGTGCAGGGAATTCTAAGGTTACTGTAAAATTTTGGTGCCACGAACTCACCATACCGCCGCGGAAGGGCGGCCAAACCCCTGATTTGGCCGCGCTTCCGCCGCGGAGGTAACTGTTCACCCCCCTAAATTTTTGCAGTTTGTTCCTGAATAAAAAATATGGTTTCTGGAACATTAAAATTGGGCCCATATTTTCTGTGGTTGCTACAGTTTTGTTTGGGGGCCCACTTGTTAATGTTTAATCAATCGGAAAATTTTAAACACATTTTTCACAGTATTTACATTATATCTGCGACCGTGAATGTCACTTGATCGGTAAATCTGGTCTAACTGCTATAGCCCGGTTAGACGGATTTGCGAACGTGACTTTCACGTTGATGTTCTATGTTTATGCTGTGATGTTGCGGATCGGTCGTGGGGGATAGCCTGGAGGCAATGCTAGTACAGTTTTGTCGTATTATGTACATTTGATTTTGCGGGGCGAGCGTCCGACATGTGGACTGCCGTCACTGCCTGTTTGTATTATTCTTTTGGGGCACGACCTGGTTGCGGTCGATGTACCCGGTGTATGTATATTTTACTTTTTGTACTAGGATTACCCCGCGGTGGGGTGCACGGATAGCCGGGTTCTGGAGGGCAACAAGCCCGCATCTCATGGCATTGAGACGGAGGGGGCTTCACTCTGGGATTGGCGGGCTATTCGCCGCACTCGTAGGGGGTACAGGTTGACCCAGGAGGGGTGCCCAAGTTACCGGATTCCGTGAAGTGCTGGGTGGTCCATTCACGGCGCTGAAGGGGGCTGCCTCGCTTCAGGTTTTGGCGGGTGACTTGCCGCGCTCGTAGGGGTCTAGGATTTCATTGCACAGGCTATCCACACGACCAGGGGAACGTCGGGTTTCAGCGGCTCTGTGAAACCCGGGGATCCCAGATATCTGTATTGTTTCTGTGATGCTGTTCATTCTCTGTGATGTTGCATTTCTTTCACGCCTTGAGCGAAATATAATATATTGGTATATATATTAGTAGATGTTGTATATGTTTTTCATCCACGCTAGTCCAGTCCCCGCTCTGCCGTTAGTTAGCTAACCTAACGGGTGATGACGGGACCCAGTGGCGAATGCGGATGGCATATACGTACGTCAGTATATTTTCGTTCTTTGTGGTGTGATCAATTGATGGGACTGCGTTGATTCGGATCAATGCAAGTTAAACAAACCTATTCTGATGTTGTTGGAACACTTTTCAAAAAGCTGTTATTGCAAGGACGTTCACTTTTGTTTTGCATCGTGGTATTCATTTGGAATATCCTGCTCCTCAGTCGACGAGGCAAGGGCCGAGATCCCTTCACCGGGAGTGACCCCTTGGACAGAAGTTTGCGTCAGGGCATTAACTTCACTATAGCCGATTACTTTTGTTTTGCATCGTGGTGTTCATTTGGAATATCCTGCACCCCATTCTACGGGGAAAGAGCCGAGATCCCTTCACCGGGAGTGACCTCTTTAGTAAAGGTTTTCGTCACTATATTTTCTATAAAAGCTATCCGTTCCTTCGACGATATCAAGTTCTTTACGTTAAAGGTTTTCGCCAGAAACCATTCGTAGCCCTCCGTCGTTTCATATGGGTGGTCAATAGTATTCAAGCTGTGTATGTTGGCCAAAGTCAAGGCACAGTGATTGGTAGCTATTGGGGTATTCATATGCAGCATAGATAGATGCGTTGGTTTGGGACAGTCGTACTGCCATTTTGGCCAAAGTCAAGGGTAGGTACGGGTGGATTCAAATTAACCTGGAGAGTGACGGATAGAACTTGACATGTGACTTATGATATGTTGGCCAAAGTCAAGGTCATAAGAGCATGGGGCAGAAATCACATCGGGAGTTTCAAAAGTACTGAAACTTGCCAGATATGCGCATACCTTCTGGAGTGTGATACCGTGAGCGGATTCCGTCACGTTATCGTGCGATGAGAGTTGGATCCCGATTCCCACTGATGAGTTGGTTTACTCCTCGGGTGACCCCGACTAATTCTTCTTTCAGGTTTGGAGGAGAATTTGAGGTACAGTGGGAGGATTCCAGATTAGATAAATTGGTAACCATTCTGATCTAGGTTAGAGTGCACGCTGAGTGTTTCTTTTCTCTCTCTCTCTGGCAGCGACCATTGACCCGACCCTAGACTATGACTCAGTGACCAAGTTGACCGAACCTACTTAACACTGGCTTTTGGATTGTCAGAGTTGCAGACCTCATTGCCACTCCTACTTATACCCTTTTCTCCAGGACACCCCGTATTGCTACGAACGTCCACTTCCATTGGACAAAACCATCGTATGGTTAGATACGAACTCGAAAGAATTTATTCGAGGATGGTTTCCGGTTCTGGAGAAAACGGATAGGATTATTCAGTTGTCTTTTCCTTTTACCCTCTCTCAGGTTACGAGTACTCCTTGATTTAGGGGTAGTACACCTATTACGCAAATTGGATTGTCTTCTTCCAAACCTTAGGCTGGTGCCGACCGGTGGGGAATGAAGAAAACCAATTAGCCTAACGATGGTGTGCAGAAGGTATTAAGTTAAGACAAAGCAAGGGATTAGTAAGAGGGCAAAGTAAATTGCAACAGATATTCACGACCAAACCAAGTATTTCTTCGTCAATCCTAAATCACCTTTGTATTTCTCCAGGACACTCCGTATCACTATGAAGATCCCATTTTATTGGATAATCCATCGTATGGTTATATACGAACTCGAAAGGAACTTGTTCCAGTTCGGGGATGGATCCTGGTTCAGGAGAAATAGGAATAAAGTACATTCAGGTGTCTTTTATCTTCACCTTCTCTCGCGTTGCGAGTGCTCCTAGGATTAGGACAGTACACCCTTTATGCTTTTTGGATAGTCTTCTTCCAAACCATAGGCTGGTGCCGAACGGTAGGGAAGGAAGAAAACCATTTGGCTTAAAGGGGTGTACAGAAGGTAATGACTAAAGACATATAAAGGGATTTGGAGAGGTGGCAAAGAATTATACGGTTATAGTTGTGAATCTGGATAATGGTAGAGGCATTACTAGGAATACCAGAATACCCCATCGAAACATTTCAATGTTTCAGTTCAACTGTGTACTGTTAAAAGAAAACTGATTTCCCGATTAGACACTTGCTCCAGGGTATGTATTTACCAGGTATGATTCTCACATCTGTATGGTTTTACAGATGATGAGTGGGAGTAAGTTATTGGGAATTGGGTGATCATCCTCATTATATCGGGATTCGTTGTAATCGGTGATATTTGAGGAAGTCACCTGGGTAGTTTGCAGGTCGGCAAATATTTGGTTTTGAATATCCGCTGTTATGCACCAATTTCAAATTGATATATCTGTACGTCTATTTTCATAGAGTGAGATATACCTTTCTGAAATTATGTCTACGACATTTACCTATATCAGTGGATGGTTCGGTAAGGAGCATTAAACAGCGGTGTAATTCTTCTTAACCATAAGTACAGTTTTCAACCTACGACGCACAGTGAATGAGTTGTTAGACTCAGTGGACTTATACAGAGTATTGTATATTGTCCAGTGTCCACTAGGACAGAGGGGTTGGTCCTCGTACTGTATTCTGTTTACTTATGACTTCTCTAGTTCTTAGACAGGTGTTTCGTAGAAACACAGGGTCGAAGTTTTGAGAAGTTATAGGTATAAGAATAAAGTAGAGAACCAGGTGTTGCAAGTATCGGGATTCTTCAAAGTGATCGAAGATGTAGATACTTGTATATGGTATTCAGTTGATAGTAATGATTAAGAGAACTTGCTTCTCTTTCGGGTTACTCATAATTGGAAGCATTCCTAAGTTGAGTAACGCTGATCGGCCTCCTTCCATTTAGTTGACATGCACTGGAGATAGCTGCATGATTTGAATCTGGTTCAATTAAATCTGTGCCTCTGGTTCTATATTGGATATAGAACAGTTCATATCTTAACGTTGTTAAGGTACGGGGAGTTGTCCGGCTTATGATTAAAACCAGACTCTGGATAACTCAAGGCACGTTTCTGTAATGGCTGTTTGTGGGTTGACCCAGGCTATGACGAGGGTTGACTTTCTACCATCTGGCAGATCAGTAGAAATATTGTTCTAGACTCGCCACAGTTTTACTAAAAATGGATTTTTTCAAAAACAGTAGTGGGAGTATGGTAGAACTGGAAGTGATTCCAGAACCACAAACGATTACTGAAGATTTGATAAGAAACCTAAAGATTCAATCTGGATTGACATTCCATTGGCCACTCCGCAGATAAGGTGGGTAACTTCAGGCACCCGAGAGGTACTACGGTAGCCTCAAGGACGGTGACAGGGAAGTTCTTGTTTACCCACAATTGCCATTGCTGTTGTTCCAGGTTACGAGACCCGGCGGGAGGATGAGTATAGCGTCGTTCTAAACCAGTTTTAGAAGTGTACGTTTATATGACTCTGCCAGAGGGTTGTCGTAGTCAGTGGGAGCAGCGGAAGCATTGGTGGACAGGTAGCTTATGTCTATTTATGGACTAAAGCAGATGTAGCGGAGATAGATCATCTATTTCTGACGCGAAAGTCATGGGTTTTGACTTCATCAGAATAGGGGATGGATCTGTTGAGAAGGTAGTAGGGTGTGATGTCCTGGTATCTGGATGACATACACAGAATAGGAAAAGAAACTCCTATACTACAATCGGTTATACTTTGGTCGTCACACAGTGGTTTCTCCACACAGGACTTGGACATTATATCAGACATACTGGTTACTAGATCTATGGTTTTAGATCTAGATTTGGGTGGTTTCCCAATCAGGGTACTTGACAGCATTCTAAGAGTATTTAGGATGGACGACTCCTGGCTCGGTAGTGTACCTGCAGGTAATGGAGTCACCCTCTCCAAAGGTGTCTTACAGACTAAAGGGGAGAGGGACGTGCATGATTGGCAGATCACTTGCTCAGGCAATTGAGTCAATCGTGAGATGTCAAGTACCACACCAGATGTTGTTCTTGCACTAGATGCAATAAGTTGACATTAATCCAATCCTGGAGAAACAGTCGGAAGCAGTTTTTAGAACATAAGTGGATGTTCTAGGGATATGATAACGGCTGCCTCCTTTAGGAGACGGTTATCATTCCAGGCTTCCAAGGTGACATGGATGGCAGAGTGGCTGTCAGAGTTGTAGTTTTCCTTCTGATGAGGGGCAGTATTTTGGACAGGTGGTCCAAGGCAATACTGAGGGAGGCATGGCGCGCAGGATACTGATTAAGTTCAGTTGACGATACAGTCTAAGAAGTTTGGATTTGGAGTTCATTTATGAGCTAGGTCCCATCAGACATCCAGACACATTCTAAGACAGGTATTGCTCTTTTCGGGAGATGGCTTTCTCCGCGAACTTGAGATATAGAGAGACATAGAAAGAAAAAACTAAGCGGATCCACTCACTGAGGGTATTCCTCGAACGCAATAGTTCCGCAAACGAGCTTTGTGAGACTGACTAGTAGAGGAGTTGGATGTTCGGTATCACACGGGCTGTGAGTATGCGACATCGCAATAATTAGCCTTGAGTGCAAGTGGGAGATTGTTGGAGATAGTGCCCTCAGAGTCAATTATTAGGTCACAGGTACGTGATTGTAATGATTGAGGGAGGACCTATCCCGGTAGGACAGTCTTACTCGAGATGATAGTATGCTATCTGGTTTACCTTTATCATCGTGTACTGTTTTAGGTGACATGACACGTCGCTATTACACGTTGATAGAGCCCCTAGGATTCTTGCTTGACCACCAGCAGTATGAGGGCGATCATATAAGTGGGAGCTGGGGGTCTACAAGCATATCCTTAAAAGGTCCCTAGTCGTGGGAGTTTCGAGACCGGGCATCGATACTCCATTAGTAGACTAGTGTATACAATCGAGACCCCGACGAGGGGCGGTGGCCGGTCTCACAAGCCACTGGTGTCAGTTGGATCACCTAAGATGTATACAGGTGCTCATTGGGTTATGAGTACACCGGACAGGACTCGCCGGGAACATGCTAGTTGGTCATATACCAGACGTCAGATGGCAGTTCCCTGGTGACATGTGTGCAGGTTAGTTCATCGACCTGGGGGTCGTCATTTGTCTCGTGTGAGTTCCCACTGTACTTTGATTACTACCCTACCACGGCTCAAAGGAGTCGTGCAAACAGGTTTTAGTTGGGTACAGTCCCGAGCCACATGGAGGCAGTGAGCGTATCTTCAGGGGTTCGTCTCTCCCGGTATTGGGGGTGAGGTCGTGCTGTGTCTAGGAGAGCCATTACACAAAGTCCTTGGCCAAGGCAAGGAGATTTACTGGTAGGTATTCCAGTAGTATCTCAGGGTGTTCTGGGCTACACTCCGACACGACTTGTACCGCTTTTGGGGGTCTGACTTTTACCAACCCCCTAGGCCCGCCATGCGATACTCATAGACGAACGGACCGGACTGCACGGATATTGTCACTGACAGGCTCAGTAGGGTGTCAGGATGAGTTCGCTCATCGACGTCCCTTTTGGTCAATAGCTGGTGGCCCGTCACGTATTGGCTTATACCTCTGACGTACTAGTGGTTAAATCCACAGCCATAGTATTGACGAGTCTTTAGAGTCCACCACACTTTCAGTTACTCAAGTTTCGGGCGAAACGCTGTAGAGGCCGTATGGAGATATGGCAGGGTCCGATCAGATACGTGCGGTATTGCACGGATCAGGATCGGACGGTTTTGTACTAGTGGCCGTATAGTTATATGGCAGCGTTCGATCAGATACGTGCGGTATTGCACGGATCAGGATCGGACGGATATTACTAGCCGGCTTTGGTTTAAGCCGGATCCTAGTATAGTACAGTGTAGATTTTGTCTCATTGCATTTGTATCCGGACGGAATACAGATGCGGGTGTGTATGCACAGTATGGGGGTTTTCCTGTAATTTATTACGGGACCAGTTTTCTGGAGTTGCCAGTTTGCATTCCGTTCCGGCCGGTTTTCCTTTGTTCTTTCCCGGCCGGACTTTTCAGATGGAGGGTGTTATTTGCAATTGTGCAAATAACATTTGTGGAGGGGGTATCTTGCATATTGGTGGCATCATGATGGCTTTTCATGATGAGATCCTTTTTCTTTCTTTTCTTTGCTTTATGAGATTAGAAATGAAAAGAGGTTTGATGTTGATTTAGTGATGATTATGTTTTAGGTTGTGGTCACCACTTTTTGCATCCTACACTCACCTCCCTCTTGTTATCATATTGTTTTTGCTCCACCATTTTAATACTCACTTGATAAGAGGTTTTTGTTCATGGTTGAGAAAAAGAAAGAGAGAAAGAAAAGAGAAGAAGAGAGTTTCATCTTCATCCTTGAGAGTGTTTCATTTGATTGATCTCATTTCATGTTAAGAAAAATGCAAGCACCATTTTTCTTGTCTTGTTTCCTCCATCATCCACAAATGGCAACCAAACCCCAAAAGAGACTATGATTCTACACTACACTTCCTACAGCATATCTTGAGCATGTCGATTTGCCGGCTTCATGCGCGAGTTGCCTCGGTATTGAGGTGGGAGCCCGTAAAAGTACCCGGCTTCGTGGTGCCCTTTCCGACGAGGAGGAGATGGACGGAGATCCCGCGAGGAGATCGGAGTGGAGATGAAGACCGGAGGACTCGGATCGTATGGTATATTTCTCTACCCCCTCTCTAGATAGCTTAGACTAGTTTAATGGCACGATCCGGGGTTTAGTGCGCGGTGGTGCCGGTTTGCAAAGTCCGCAAAAATTAAAGTTTATCACCGTTTCCGCGTTTGGCCGTCGGTTTGACGACCGGGGCGCCGCCGTGCACTTACATATTCCTTACGCGTGGTGCTAACTCTTCGTTCAAGATTATAAGCAGAAATCAAATTCGAAATGCTCTACTAAAGTTTCTATTAAATCTCCTAAAGATTTTGATAATAATACCATCATGAATGTTGTCATTTCTTGCGATGAATATTATCAAGGATGGAAATACTATCGGTAGTATCCGTCTATCGGATAAGAACAGAAACAAGGAGGGATCTTGATTATTTTTGGAGCTATCGGAGCGGATATATATTTTGCTTTCAGAAATCGGGTTTTGCAATGCATTCAATTGAGCAGCAGCGAGCGAGCTTGAAATAAATTGCAGAAAATTTTTTGTTTCATCTGTATTTTTTAACGATGTATTGAGAATTGTTTATCTTGACGCACAATTTCTATATCTTATAAATATTTGTTTTAGGGTTTTTTTTGAAATATTAATAATTTAAAAATTAATTATTAAAATAGGAGGGTTAGATTTAAAATGATGAAAATAGGGCGGTTTCGCTCCCCACCCCCCACCCCAGAATAGGGGACGGGTTCCTAGAACCCGCCCCTTTTTTTTTTAATTTAATTTTAATTATTAATTATATAATTTTAATTATAATTATATAATTATAAATATAATTTGAATTATAATATGGTTATGATTATGATTATAATTATAATTATAATTATTTTTAAAAAAAATTAAAACTAAATAAACGTAAAAAAATTTTGAATAAAATAATAAAATTTCATTATATCAATGTTTTTTACAGAATGAATCCGTCAAAATTTACAATACAAAAAAATCCTATCCGATTTCTATCTCGACGGTCAAATTTATAATATCAAAATGAATCCGTCAAATTTACAATATTAAGAAATCCTATCTGTTTGTAAAATGTAAATTCTATATCGACGGTCAAATTTATAATAACAAAATGAATCCGTCAAATTTATAATACAAAAAAATCTGAGTGCACTTGTCACAATCCTGAAGGTCCCGCCCCTGATGACTGTCCTGGACATCTGGTCCTATAATGGCTTGGTTGTTTGCATAGGTTACATCTGGCGTGTCTTTGCTGAGGATCAGCATCCATTGTCATTCGATCTCGACGCACCTTAAGTCTTCCGGGCCTTATATTTTTTTCCGGCGGTAATACAGTCGGTGTTTGTCTGTTGGCAGTATAATAGTGCCAATAGCGACTGTCCGGTATAGGATGAAATTTTGGATCGTATGCGCCTTGGTAATTGGAAACTGTATAGTAATGGGAAGCAAAATTGTAATGTGAGTTATGCATGCTGCTCGCAGCAGCAATTGCGTGGGCACAAGGTAAATGTTGTTGCTGGAAAAGACCGCATGTACACGAAGAGAGCCCTTCATCTTTAAAGTTCACGGTATATTGATTCCCATTACTGCCCGTTACTTGAAACTCCACCATGTCAAACCTTTCGGATCTGTAGTATTGTGCTCTGCGCTCTCTTTTCCGAAATATATCTTCGTAATACGCGGTGAGCGGGGTCTCCATCGCCAAGGACTTTTCTCTTCTGTGCACAAAATAAGTATTCATCCGGAAAAAGATTCGAACAATCAACTCCTGTATCGGTAAGCCTCTAACGCCTTTAAGGACCCCGTTAAAGCTTTTAGACATATTAGTCGTCATTAGTAGATATCTGCATCCATCATCATGTGCTTGTGACCACATACGTACTGGATACTCATCTAACCACGCTTTCGCGGCTTGACTCATCTCCCCAATTTTCGTCATGTATATGTCGTGAACATTAGGGTCAGGCGTTTCACCGGCTTTGTACATAACCTTATGTAGATCCGAATTTTTAAATTTTCGATCAAAATTTTGCCTGAAGTGCCGTAGGCAAAACCTATATGGGGTCGTCGGAAATACAGATCTCATTGCAGCTAGTATTTCCAGATGTCTATCAGATATGATGCATAAATCTATTTTATCAATAACAGATGGGATATTTTTGAGTTGACGGAAAAACCATGACCATGATGATGTATTTTCACCCTCGACAATAGAAAATCCCAACGGAAATATACCGTTATTAGCATCAACACCTATAGCAATTAACATGCAGCCTCTGTACTTACTGTATAGATACGTACCATCAACGCACAATACCGTCCGACAGTGTGTGAAACCAGCCGCACATGGACCAAAGCACCAGAAAATTCTTTGAAACCTGACAGAGCCTTCGACGTCTGTTTCTGTGGTTTTTAACCGGTATACGGTCCCCGGATTTGATGCTCTCATGGCTTCCATAAAAGGGACTAGTGAGTTGTACGAGCTTTCCCAGTCCCCAAATATCTTGCATAAAACCTTTCTACGAGCATCTCATGCTTTCACATACGAAATCTGAATTTTATGCTCTCCGCTAACGAAGAGCCGTATCTCTCGGGGAGCCATCGCCACATCTGTACGGATTAGTGGCATGATTAGCGAGCAAATGTAAGATGAAGTGCAATTCCAGTGATCTTATAACATAATAGAATTGATGCAAGTATGTTCTTGGTTGTATTTCGTGACCTTCCAAGTTTTGGCTCTTTTGGAACAACATGCATGCAATCTCCACTTACATTCAGGAGCTTTCGTACATACCACCGTATAGTACGTCTTATTTGACTCTTCGGTTTTAAATGTAACGTTTTGTTGAATAGACCACGACTTCAGCTTACAAATAAGATCTCCTTTTTCCTGAAACAAATCCCCGACACTGACGCACTCTTCGCTTGCTGCTGTCGCGTCCAAATAGGGTGCCGTATTTACTTCTGCCATGGCTAAGTCTACCCAACTATCATCTTCCAGCGAATCGAGGCCGGGATCTTCTAGTTCGACAAAATCGTTATTCGCAACCATACCATCAAAGAATGCTACCTCATTCAATCCAGCGGCATATTCCACGCTATCCTCCCCCTGATGACCTTCACCGATTTCATCATCATTACTGCCACACATATCAATATCACCCGCAGCAACATAAGGCTCGGATGAAATATATGATGGTTGTGGTCGGTGTAATGTGGATGGTTCGGGGTGAGAAGACCGGAAAGATGTGGACAGACATGCTTGGAATGCGCTACTTGGATCGTGTTGGAATGATGCGGAGGTGTGGGAAAATCTGCGTTTAGTATATAAATTGTTATTATAATATTATTCCTTAACATTTTTGTAAATAAATCATCACTTGTTTCAGATTTATTTACCTGTAGAAAGTTGTGTATGGTAATCCTTGTTGTTCTTCTGGGGTGCATGTAACTGCAGCAGTCGGCTGGGAGAACCTGGATTTTTGGATTTATAAAATGTTTGAATATTAGTATCTTGGTATTACTAAAATATTTGAATATGGATTTATAAAATGTTTACCCATGAGTTTGAAGGTTTGAATAATGTTGTGTATAGTCATATCCACCGAGACTGACGGTATCATCGTTAACCATGTGATCGTACCTCCAGGAACTATCTCCAGCATTACCATCAAAATTACCCGTTGGAAGGGTATCTGATACTTCCAATTGCTCCTTCTGAACCAAAAGTTCAAAAGAATGCTGGGTGTTTGACAGACCGAAATCTATCATCGAAGATATTGATGCATCGTCTATAATTTCAACCAATGCATTTCCACTAAACATAGATCATATACAACTTAACTTAACCCTACTTTCACGGGGATCGTATTTCATGATTTTGAACACTTTATTCTCTAATTCATCATAAGCCGTTGATGGTTCTAATCGCATGATTCTTGCGGACCCGCCCGTATACTCGGGATCTTGTGCACTTATGATAACCCGGCCATCGTATTTACATACAACAAATAAACTTGAACTTGCCATAATCTGCATCAAAAAATATCAAGCCAACAATAAAAAAAGCGTTAACAACTTCATACAATCACAGTCAAACCATGCACAATCATATCTAGAGCTATGGTCTTCAAAGTCCACTAGACTGCTCCTAACTGTTCCAAAGTGACAAGTTGTGAGATAACCCTCAAATCGCCTCTTCACTACCAATTGTGGCCAGGTAAGCATAAATGAGGAAAGGAGGGATCTGCTCACGAATCACCGTGAGACGGGCCTTTTAAAGTTACATTTCTCACTTGTCTGGCCTAGGCACCACAAAACCAAGTTTAAATAAACGATCGAATGCCCACAACCTTCTTCTGTCCTATTGAGCACGAGAGTCCTTAGTTGGCTGGGTCTAGATATTTTTTAATTATACTCGAGGGTAATGCGTATGCTGTTAGTGATTTTTGGGGTCTTAGGAAGGGTGATGAAATCCCCACCCAATCTGAATTTGTAACAAACCTAATTTTCTTATACCCTTTTTCCTATACAAATTTTTTCAAATATTTTTTTCAAAAATCCACAAAGGGGTATTTTAGCCTGAGCACAAGATATAGGTAATTATTTTGTTTTTAATTACAAGCTACAAGAATGTAATAACTCCATTTTTAGTGTACAAGAAATTACTTAAATTTAATGTATACTTGGAGTATTTACTCTTGCTGCTATCATTTTAAGTAATTAAATAACACCATAATTACAAGAAAGGGCTTGTAGCTCATTGGTAATACCTTGCACTGCTGAACCAAGCCACCAGAGTTCAAATCAAATATCCCGTATTATTTTTAGATTATTTTTCTTTTAAATTTCTTGGAAGCCCAACAGTTCATAGGCCATAACTCCCAAAAGTTGAACTGAACCCTAAAAAGTGAGTATACCAGAGCCTACATCAGGCGAACCCACGCCCGACGATCGCCGGACTCGGCCGGGATCGGCCGGCAGACCGGCCGAATCGGCCGGCGCCGTCGGCCGGACGGCCGGGCCCCCAAAACAAAAGTTTCGTCTTTTTCCATTCTCAACTCCCCTGTTTACTCCAATTTATTGGATCGGTTCCCTAATGTTAAATACATCCTATTTAATACAAATTTTAATGATTTTTTCTTTAATTTTTACATTTTAAAAAAAAATAAAAACATTTCGCCTACCCTACACTAGCCTACCCTATAAATAGACCCCCTACCCTCTACCCTCTCATCCCAAAACACTAGCTTTATTCTCTTGAAATTTTCACAAGAAGGGTGTGCTTTGAAACCGAGTTCACGGCGAAGCGCTGACGAAATTCCGGCGACGTTTCTTTGAAACAACCGGCGACGAAACAACACCTCGGCCACTCACCTAGTTCCTCTATACTCTTTAGTATAGATCGAAACCCGTAAGTCCCATTCTTTCCTTCTTTCTACTTCTTAAAATACGAAATTTCGAAACCCGACGGAAATTGGAACAAACCGATTTCCGATTCGGTTTTTCTATAAAATCTCACTTGTCACTAATTGCATAATACCTAAACTTGTCCATGTTGACTATTAATCACATAACAATTAATTTGGACAAAGTTTCTCACATGAAATGATAACTTTTGCAATATCGTATTCTTTTTCACATTAATACCATGATGTTTATTTTTCTTCTTCTAATCAATTCCATCACTCATAAACATCTCTATCTTGACCATTAAACTTGTAAAAGTCAATTTAAATAAGTTTTCATACATGAAATGATAACTTTTTCAATTTACCGTATTCTTACACTTTAATATCATCATGTTTCAACTTCACATTTAACTCTTAGCTTGCTATACAATTAAAGTAGAGCACAAGATAACGACCTACCTCCACCCACACGTAAATGCAAACCCTAAAATGATATCATAAAAATTTAGAATATGATAAAACGAAATTTTCATTAAAATACCATAATCTTCATAAAACCATTCTTAAAGGTTTAGATTTGTTACATTTTTAAATAAATACTTCTTACTAGGAAAATACGATAAATTATGGACATCGATCGTTTATCTAAACTGACTTTGTGGTATCTAGGCTAGGCAAGTGAGCTTGGATAACTTTAAAAGGCCCGCCTCACGATTCGTGAGCGGATCCCTCCCTCCTCACTTGTATTTACCTGACCACAATTGGCGGTGAAGAGGCGATTTGAGACTTCTAACGACTTGTCGTTTAGACCTTTTAGAAATAGGCTAATCGGCTTAGGAAACCCTAGAATCTAAAATACGGAAAATTACACTTTTCAAGAAAATACCTTTTACTTTATAAAACCGTTTTCTAAAGAATTAGTATTTTACAATCTTTGCAAAGCGCCGCTACAACCCATCTTTGGGGAACCCGTTTGGGATCGTGCGGTTTATCGCGCACACTCGGGCTAGTGGTGCGAGATTCAGACCTCCACAAGGAGCATTCAGTCTCGAAATGTTTAAAATACGATATCTTAAGAAAATGAGATTTTTGAAATATAAAATATCTATTAAAATTATTTTTGTATAAACATATGTATATTTATCTTTTAAATACCTATTTTATTATAATATAAATTTTTCACATTTTCCTAAAAATCACAAAGAATATATTTTACACTAAAATACCATGAACTTCAAACAAATCAATATTACAGATAAATACCCTTATTTATAAAACTAGGATATTTTCACTAGAAATGTCGCAATAAAATCCACCCTCATTACAACTCTAAAGACGAGTAATAAATACTTGAGGTGTATTTTGAAAAGTATATAAAAGTATTTTTACATAAAACCCCCTCAAGTTTTATAAATTACCCTAAGGACCCTAGCATTTATAAGACTTCGATTCACATTTCTGATTGTCTGACTCGGATTTGAGTCTGATTAATCTGACTTGCATATGATTCAAGTCAATCTATAATCTACAAGTTTCCAAGTCAATATGAACACATGAATCCATGAACACAATTATCAGCTATACATCTTGACTGAACCGAACCATGGATATATTCCTTTTACATGTTTCCCAGTATTCCATTTACATGACTCTACGGTTATAACCGTTTCCTGATATCATGGTTTCGGTCAGTCAGTCAATCAATCATACAACCAACACAATTTACAAGATAGCAATACAAACAAGACATCGCGGGGTTTAAGGGGTAGATTGGTACGGAAGGTGTTAAAGGTGGCACGAGACGGTAAGATTAAGACACCTAACATGAATCCAATTGCCGTTGTTCCGGGTTGTATAACGGAGCCTTGTACTTCCTTTTGCCCTGGTCTCTGGCATACTGAGACCCCTCTCGTATACACTGGCATCCTTCTGTACCAAGCTACAATAACAGCGTTAACACAATACTACAATAATATAACAATGTAATACAACTGTAACAGACACTCTCTCTCTCTCTTACTCTCTATCTATTCTCCTCTTATCTTTGGGACTTACCGAGCGACCTGTTCGCTGACGACATTCTATTTCTTTCTTCTTTGAATGTCGTCAGGTGGTTTGGACCCGGCAGAGATCGAGCCATCTGCAGAAGACTTGGAGCAGTTTGCCGAAAACCCTGCAGTTTGCCGAAAACCCTGCACTTTAGTTCATTGTACACTTTTTCTTTCTGTATCTTTCATTTCCTGTTATGCCACTGTTTAGGCATCTTTTATTCCAGTTGTATTTCCTTTTATGCATTGTACAAAGAATGTTAATAAATAAAAGTTGTTATTCTTTTTATTTCTTGTCTCTTGTGTATTTATTTTATATTGCTTAGATACGCTTAGCGTATGTACTTCTGAGTATATACGTAGCGAACCTCGTCGCGTCCCTTTCACCGTACACTGGGAAGCGGGGCGTGACAGGTTTTGTAGGTGGCCCATGCAGGTCAGAGCTGTATGAATCCCTATCATGCAGTTCTGGTCTGCGTGAACAACCTAAACAATATAACACAAGAACCAGCAACTAAAACATTCTTTACAATTCATGTTTCTTGAATCTTACAAATTTCTATTTCTTGAATCTTATCATTTCATGTACTTAAATCTGTCCTAACCCAAATTTTTTTCTTCAGGGTTATGGATTCCCCAAACAACACCAGCACCAACGTCAACAATACACCTCCAGCACTACCTCTCACACCAGTTGTTCCTGCGCCACCTACTGAGCAAACAGTGTTACTTGATGCAATCCGCAGCCTTCTTGAGGGACAGCAACAACTCTTAAACCGTCCCGAGACTGATGCTCCGGGAGTGAAGCAATTCAGGGCTTTACATCCGAAGCAGTTCTCAGGAAAGGGGAGCCCACTGGAAGCTGAGAAATGGGTTCAAAGTATCGAGGATGATCTGGCCGCAGCACAAGTGCCAGACGTCGCTTGGGTCCGTGTAGCGAAACTACAACTCACGGACAACGCTCGCAACTGGTGGAAGGCGGAAGAAAGCCGTCTCGCGCAGCCTATTGAATGGAAAACGTTTCGCGAGAAGTTCGATGCGAAATATTTTCCTGTGACTGCCAGGTTTGCCATGGAGCAGCAGTTCATTCATCTACAATAAGGATCAATGTGGGACAAATCGGTAGATGAATACGACACTGAATTCACCATGTTGAGCCGACTCGCGGCACATTTGATACCGACGGACGATATCAGAGCCCGTCGTTTCCAACAAGGACTGGACACGGAGATTCAGGCTGCTCTAGCCAC
Source organism: Agapanthus africanus (assembly GCA_030015575.1). Classification (NCBI taxonomy): domain Eukaryota; kingdom Viridiplantae; phylum Streptophyta; class Magnoliopsida; order Asparagales; family Amaryllidaceae; genus Agapanthus; species Agapanthus africanus. The sequence continues at coordinate 401,996,677 of CM057347.1, forward strand.
GGGAAAATTTCTGACACACGAGGATGCTCTGGAAGCTGCCCGCAGTTATGAGGCAGTGATAAAAGCAAGAGGCAGACCTCAGTCTGCAGGAGTCAAACACTCTGCCAACCAAATGGCAGGTGGAGCCTCTTCCAGGCCATCGTTTGAACCCAGGAGAACTGAAGAAATTTGCCATTACTGCCATAGAAAGGGACACTTGTGGAAAGACTGTAGGCGCGCAAAAGTTCTGTGTCTAATTTGTGGCGCATCCAACCACGGCATTGGAAACTGTCCTTACAACAGCAACTCATCTCACACACACACCAACCAACCGCAGCGGCCAACTATCCAGGCTCCTGCAACTCGTCCTGCACTACCTGCTCCACTACCTGCACAGCCTACTCGCCAATTCCAACAAGCAATGAGGGACATACCTAGAGGACAGAGAAACAGGCTTCAAAGGCAGAATGTGCCTCCAGCCAGAAGGAATGTACCATGGCGACAGACCTTCACATTAGAAGCCATAGAAGCCGAGACTGTAGGTCAAGGTAAAACCGGTAAGCCTCTTTCACCCTTGTATCTCTTCGTTATTTTTATACACTATCTATACTATAGCCACCAAACTTCTTTGCACTGTTACACTTTCCTTTTACAAAATTTCGAGAACGAAATTTTTATAAGGAGGGTAGAATGTAACAACCCTAATTTTCTTATACCCTTTTTCCTATACAAATTTTTTCAAATATTTTTTTTAAAAATCCACAAAGGGGTATTTTAGCCTGAGCACAAGATATAGGTAATTATTTTGTTTTTAATTACAAGCTACAAGAATGTAATAACTCCATTTTTAGTGTACAAGAAATTACTTTAAATTTAATGTATACTTGGAGTATTTACTCTTGCTGCTATCATTTTAAGTAATTAAATAACACCATAATTACAAGAAAGGGCTTGTAACTCATTGGTAATACCTTGCACAGCTGAACCAAGCCACCAGAGTTCAAATCTCATATCCTGCATTATTTTTAGATTATTTTTCTTTTAAATTTCTTGGAAGCCCAACAGTCCACAGGCCATAACTCCCAAAAAGTTGAACTGAACCCTAAAATGTGAGTATACCAAAGCCTACATCAAGCGAACCCACGCCCGACGATCGCCGGACTCGGCCGGGATCGGCCGAGTCGGCCTGCAGACCGGCCGGACTCGGCCGGAAGGCCGAGCACCCAAAACAAAAGTTTCTCCTTTTTGCATTCTCAACTCCCCTGTTTACTCCAATTTATTGGATCGGTTCCCTAATGTTAAATACATCCTATTTAATACAAATTTTAATGATTTTTTCTTTAATTTTTACATTTTAAAAAAAAATAAAAACCTTTCACCTACCCTACACTACCCTACCCTATAAATAGACCCCCTACCCCCTACCCTCTCATCCCAAAACACTAAGTTTACTCTCTTGAAATTTTCACAAGAAGGGTGTGCTTTGAAACCGAGTTCACGGCGAAGCGCTGACGGAATTCCGGCGACGTTTCTTTGAAACAACCGGCGACGAAACAACACCTCGGCCACTCACCTAGTTCCTCTATACTCTTTAGTATAGATCGAAACCCGTAAGTCCCATTCTTTCCTTCTTTCTACTTCTTAAAATACGAAATTTCGAAACCCGACGGAAATCGGAACAAACCGATTTCCGATTCGGTTTTTCTATAAAATCTCACTTGTCACTAATTGCATAATACCTAAACTTATTCATGTCGACTATTAATCACATAACAATTAATTTGGACAAAGTTTCTCACATGAAATGATAACTTTTGCAATATCGTATTCTTTTTCACATTAATACCATGATGTTTATTTTTCTTCTTCTAATCAATTCCATCACTCATAAACATCTCTATCTTGACCATTAAACTTGTAAAAGTCAATTTGAATAAGTTTTCACACATGAAATGATAATCTTTTCAATTTACTGTATTCTTACACTTTAATACCATCATATTTCAACTTCACATTTAACCCTTAGTTTGCTATACAATTAAAGGAGAGCACAAGATAACGACCTATCTCCACCCACACGTAAATGCAAACCCTAAAATGATATCATAAAAATTTAGAATACGATAAAACGAAATTTTCATTAAAATACCATAATCTTCATAAAACCATTCTTAAAGGTTTAGATTTGTTACATTTTTAAATAAATACTTCTTACTAGGAAAATACGATAAGTTGTGGACATCGATCGTTTATCTAAACTGATTTTGTGGTGTCTAAGCTAGGCAAGTGAGCTTGAGTAATTTTAAAAGGCCCGCCTCACGATTCGTGAGCGGATCCCTCCCTCCTCATTTGTACTTACCTGGCCACAATTGGCGGTGAAGAGGCGATTTGAGACTTCTAACGATTTGTCGTTTAGACCTTTTAGAAATAGACTAATCGGCTTAGAAAACCCTAGAATCTAAAATATGGAAAATTACACTTTTCAAGAAAATACCTTTTACTTTATAAAACCGTTTTCTAAAGAATTAGTATTTTACAATCTTTGCAAAGCGCCGCTACAACCCATCTTTGGGGAACCCGTTCGGGATCCACTACTACAAATAAGGGTTGCCCCTACGGATTTATCGGTAGGGGCAACCCACTGCCCCTACGGATATATACGTAGGGGCGAAAAAAGACCCCGTAGGTGCAAAGGCCGCAGGTGCAAGTTGAATCCCTGAACTTGCCCCTACGGACAAATTTAAGCCCCTACAGATATAACAGTAGGTGTTATAGCCTCTACGGAGTACCCCGTAGGGGTAATAAAATCATATATGTAATTTTTTTTTTGAATATATTGTATATACCTACGGATATACCCGTAGGTCCTGTTTAGACCCCTACGGATACATCCGTAGGGGATATAATGTAGCCCCTACGGAGACATCCGTAGGGGCTACTCCCAACACCCTGCACTGAGATCGGGGGGGGGGGATATCAGGAAACCTGATAATTTGCCCCTACGGATAAATTCGTAGGGGATAAACAGTTGCCCCTACGGACATATCCGTAGGGGCACTCCCAACATCCTGCACTGATATCAGGTGGGAAAATATCAGGTTTCCTGATAGTTTGCCCCTACGGATGTGCCCGCAGGGGCAACATATATACCTACGGCTTAATCCGTAGGTACATATTGTCTGTATTTTTTTTTTAAAAATGGGCTGCTAGATTTTTTCCCGCCCTGTGCACAATACTATATACATCAATCAAATCATATATTGCAGTATTCATAATCACATCTCACGCATATATATAATAAAAGAAACCCAAAAACTGAATATGATATAAATACAAACCAATATCAATATCGTTTCAAAATGTAGTACAATGTGATATAAATACATGTTTCAAAAAATAAGAACCAAAAAGCTACCCTAGTTCGGTCCAGCTCCACCTCCGAATAACGTTAGAATAACGCGCGCCTGCTCATCGGTCAATACACTCTGCAATGCTGCATATAAGGGAGTCTGAGCGGCATGTGGAGCTGGCGATGTGGTCTGCGCAGCCGCCGTCGAGGTAGTCGCTTGCGGAGCCGCGGCTGCGGGAGTCTGAGTGGGCGGTGGAGCTACAGGAGCTGTCTGCGGAACCGCAGCCGATGTAGTGGCTTGCGGAGCCGCAGCCGAAGGAGATGCATGTGGAGGCTCGGCCGATCTACCCTGTCGCGTCTGGACATAACGTGTGTAAGAAGCGTGTAAGAACTGTGTATTATTCGAATTCGTTTCATTATTAAGTTATTTCGAAACCCTGTTTGGATATCTAGTTTGGAAAAGCGTTGTTTATTTTAATTACATATGTATGTATGATTAATCAGACTTAAGTCTAAAACCAAATAAGCTCAAGCTACGTACTAATTATGGATATGTTGATATGTATATAATATGAAATGATATTTTACTATAAAGTAGTATACATACCAGCATCTCCTTCAACTCCTGAACGGTGGCCCTCAAGCTATCCAGTTCCTGATGGACATGCCGGCCACTGGAGACGGAGGAAGTAACCGCCGGGATGGAGTCCAACCTCATATGGGCCCTGCTAGGGCCCAATCCCCGGCCTCTCTCCCAACCTCCGTGGTGCCCTCCGTGTGCGGCGTCCAGAACTGGGGTCAGCAGCCTCGGATCGTTCTGTCCGGTAAAATCGATCCCCGAGGCCTGGGCCTGCTCAACCACCCGCTCCTACACCCACATTAAGCAGTAAAGTATAAGTATAAAATTTAAACTTGAACCTTCCAAAACTAAAATTTCAAATTTGGGTAGAAAAAATATTAACACTTACGCAGTACTCCTGGGTAGCGACGTCGGGACATCGAAGCTCGCCCGTGGCGGGATCTGTCGAGGTGCCGTGGACGGCAAGATATGCGGACAGCACGCTCGGTGTACCACCTGACGCCACGGTCCGAGATGTCTGCAATATTAGAAAGTAACTCTTAATATTAGAAATATTAGAGAATAACTCTTAATATTGCAGAATATTAGAGAATAACTCTTAATTTACCGATAACTCCATAGCTCGAGTAATGTTCCTCGAGCCACCTGTGTAAGTGGGGCGACCCCTCTTCGCCGACTTCCTGTTCTCCGTATTCTGAGCGGCCTGTTTCTGCACAACGCATTAACATTTAGTTTTCTAATTAAGAAACACAAAGAAATAAATTATATCATAAATAATGAATTAAATTTAAAATACATACTTGTTTGCGTTCGGAGTCGAAATAAGCGCACAATAGAGGCCATGTCTCTACGTCGACTCTCGCAAACGCCGGAGTAGATAGGAGGGCCGCTCTCTCTGCCTCGGGGGTTGCTATCCACAGGGAGTAGCAGTCGGCCTTCAGCTCATTCCTGTTGTATCGGACCTTGGCCTGCATGTTCTTCATCAGGCCATTGTACAGAGCATGAAGGTCGAGCACCCTCCCCGAGTGATCAGGGTCGGCTACAGGCTGAAAATCGTAATCCAACTGAAAATACAAAAAAAAACATTGTTATTAGATTGCAAGTGTTAATAATAAATATATTGGATAGATCAAATGAAAATATATATTAATACATACCCGAGCCTGTTCAAAGAAGAGGGCGAATGAGCGCTGGTGCTGCTCGCCCCACTCAACGTGAAGTGGATAGTTCTTCACGATCCGGCTCTCGTCCCCCAAATACCGGCCGAACCTCTCGGCATGAGGACCGGTATAGCGATAGTCAAGGATAAAAAATAGGGGGAATGCTGCCTCCCCCCTAGCTCTATTAGGCCTCAGCCTATGGGACTGATTCGGGCCTCGAGTCTCCCTCTGGGGATGGAGAGGCCCTGCGTCTGCACGAAATATCAAGACAATCAATAATAAGACAAAGTTGTATTAAGAAATCAAGGTTAAACAAAAATTCAAGTGTGATATATACCTCCGGTGAATAACGCACGAGCCTGGGCCCGAGCAGCAGCACGAGCGGGACGATAGTTCCTCCGGTGAGGAACAACCGGGGTCCCGGACCCGGACGCATCCCCTCCAACTATAAAATAAACATCGACGCTAAATCTCCATGAAGTTCATATTTATTCTATAGAGCATATGTAAAATAAATAAATATTTTAAATTTATTCATACTAACCTGCAGACGATGCGGAGGGTATGGAAGCGGCAGGAGTGGCCTCTGTGGAAGGTGTGGACGCACCACCTATAATTAGACAATTAAAAATAGATTTTATAAGTAATTGCAAAAAGAATGTGTAGATCAATAATATAACGTTCTAAATCAATATGCATGAACTATAGGACATATAAACATACCCGCAGGTGCGGTGGTGTCACCACCTACAGCTAGACAATAATAAAAATTGCTAAGTAAGAGCAAAAGGAATGTGTATATTTATGATATAGCATTCTAAATCAATATACATACACTATATGATATATAAACATACCTGGAGGAGCGGGGGTGGCCTCTGTCCCAGATGTGGACGCAGGACCAACAACTAGACAATTAAAAATAGATTTGATAAGTAATTGCAAAAAGAATGTGTAGATCAATAATATAACGTTCTAAATCAATATGCATGCACTATAGGACATATAAACATACCCGCAGGTGCGGTGGTGTCACCACCTACAGCTAGACAATAATAAAAATTGCTAAGTAAGAGCAAAAGGAATGTGTATATTTATGATATAGCATTCTAAATCAATATACATACACTATATGATATATAAACATACCTGGAGGAGCGGGGGTGGCCTCTGTCCCAGATGTGGACGCATCACCAACAACTAGACAATCAAACATTGACAATATAAGTAATTTTGACATAAACAGGCATGAATATCTGTAATATTAAATTGAAAATGGATATGCGTGCAGTATACCTGGATGTGTGGCAAAATCCACACGGAAGGAGGCATCCGAAGGGGTCTCCGATCTGGGTGCAAGACCGGCCCTCTGAAGCTCCCTACGGAGCTCTCCGAGCGGCAGAACCGCTCTGCCTCTGCCTCTGCCTCTGCCGCGGCTGGAGCTCCTGCCGCCCCTCGCTGCTCCCGACATCGTCATCAAATCTAGATAAACGGTTCGTGGACGCATTAGACAATCATTAAAAGTATTGACTATATATGATCTAGAGCGTAAAATGTGAAGTAATAATATAACATTACTGATAACCTTTTTCGTTTCGTGGGCGCATCATACATATCTACTTGGATTTCATCGTCGATGTCATTTCTAACCCACGTAACTTCATGATCGGTCGAAGACAACCCGTCCTTCGAAACAGACGGTCGGAGCACTTTAAGCCTTCTCTCTTCTTCGTCCTCATCGCTGTCCTCGTATTCTGGGACATCGTAGACATCTCTAGGTTTCCATCGGCATACAACACTCCACCCCGGATGCTTCAAACACTGTGAGTAGTATACTTGGAACGCTTGGTTCGGAAAGATAAACGGATCGTCTTGACCGTAAAATCGAAGTGTGTTCACACTGGTCAATCCATATTCATCTTTCCAAGTCCCAAGACTGCTTCTCCACCTGTCTGTATCGGTTCGCGGATCGTACCAAGTACAGTAGAATATATAAAAGGGTTCTGATCGTCCGGGATAGTGGATGCCGAGTATACAATTTAAGTACCCATAGTAAATCACACCGTCCGATCCTACCGTCGCAATACCACTATTCTGAGTGATTCTAGATGTTTCTATGTCCTTAACTTCGAATTTGTATCCAAGGACACCAAATCCTTTGTAATGTGCAACCTCCATACTAGGAAATTGAGCTAAACATCTTGAATCACTCTCAAATGATGCAGACAAGTTCGGATCGTGGATCTAACAAAACAAATTTTACGATAAATACATAACGATACAAGTTTAGATTAAAACTGATAGCAATAAAATGTAATTCGAATAACTTACATGCTCTGTGACCCAATCACAAAAATTATCCTGATGGTATTTTTCCAAACGCTCTTCGTTCAAATCAGGATGCCCCTCACGTACCTCGTTAAAATGAGTTCTGTTTTCGACAAATAATTGTGACATTAATATTATGTCATTTCATACACACACAAACACAGATATAACAATTAATCCAAAAGAACTTACTCTCTAATTTGTTCAAGACATACGCAATTAAGCAAGATAAACCGGTATATCTTGTTGATAAACATAGTGTCTACCCTCTTATACTCGGCTTTACCATATGGCCCGTCTTGAATTCTTCGTGGTCGGTTAAGCCTTGTCTTAATGTTCTCGTCCAGATAGCGGGAACAAAATGTGGTTGCTTCATCAAGAAGATAACCTTGCATGATAGAACCCTCTGGTCGATTTTTATTGCGTATATACTTCTTAAGAGTGTAAAGGTACCTAATGAGAATATGTTGAATAAATAAACACGGGCATACATGACAAAAATAAATTTATAAATTGAGCGAAACGAAAAATTACACGTACCTCTCGACGGGATACATCCATCGATATTGTACCGGTCCGGCTAACTTCGCCTCAGTTGCAAGATGAATCGTCAAGTGTATTATGATATCGAAGAATGACGGTGGGAAAATACGCTCAAACTTGCAAAGTATCAACGCAATAGAATTTTCTAGTTTATCCAGCGTCGCAACCTCCAGCGTTTTAGCACACAACTCCCTGAAAAAACAACATAGGTCGTTGATTACTAGACCAACCGAGTCGGGGAGAGAAGTCCTGAGGGCTAATGGAAGAAGGTGCTCCACGATAACATGGTGGTCATGACTTTTCAGCCCATCGATCTTGCCCTTCACAATTTTTATTTTCTTGCTGAATGATCCTGAGAAACCTGTGGGGACTTTCAAATCATGCAACATCTGCAGGAATCTTTTCTTCTCCGGTTGTGACATATGATAAGCGGCATTGGGAAGTACAAACTTGCCCGGTTTACCCGCTACCGGTTTAGGGTGCAGTTCACTTCTTATTCCCCACTCTTGTAGATCCATCCGGGCATTCATGTTGTCTTTCGATTTCCCGTCTTTACACAGAAGCAAGTTAAGTATGTGCTCTGATACTCCCTTCTCTATATGCATGACGTCCAGACAATGACGCACTGAATTTGTAGACCAGTACGGAAGCTCGAAGAAAATGCTTAACTTGTTCCAATATTGTGGTTTGACCTGTCTCGTCGGATCCATCCCGAAGGTCACGTTATTGTAACCATCCCATTTAGCAGTCACGTCCTCTCCGGACAATGGGGATGGAGGCCCAAGAAGCTCCTGATGACCATCAAAGTGAACCGTGTCTAACCTGTAGGGGTGGTCTGGAGGCAGAAAACGTCGATGGCCGCAATAACAAACCTTCCTGCTAAAATTCAAAAATTTTGATGTTGTGTGTTCATGGCAATGAGGACATGCTTTGTGACCATGTACGGACCAACCTGAAAGCATTCCATATGCAGGAAAGTCATTAATTGTCCACATTAAAGCCGCACGCAGTATGAAGGTTGTATTTGTGTTTGAATCATATGTCTCTACACCATCAATAAACAAAGTTTTCAGCTCCTCAATCAGAGGTCGGAGATAGACGTCGATATTGTTCCCCGGTGAGTTTGGTCCGTCGATAAGAAGAGGCATCATAAAGTATGATTGGTCCATAGCTAACCAAGGCGACAGATTATAAATTATCATTACAACGGGCCATGTACTGTGACTTCCAGCCATATAGTTGAATGGGCAGAAGCCATCGGCAGCCAGTCCGAGCCGGACATTGCGGGGATCGCTACTGAATATTGCGTGCCTCCTATCGAAATCCTTCCATGCCGGTGAATCTCTTGGATGGCTCATTTTTCCATTTTCGCTTGGAGGAGCACGATGATGCCAAATCATTGCCTCGGCTGTTTTCTTGCACCTGAATAGCCTCTGTAGCCTCTGTGTTATGGGAAAATATCGTGCTATCTTCACAGGTATATCAGGCTTCTTATCAGAATCTTTCGGCTTATACCTGGCCTCTCCGCATGTTGGACACTCTTTCAAATCTGAATTCTCTTTCCGGTACAACACGCAATTTTTAGGACATGCTTGAATCTTCTCGCACTTTAGACCCAAATCAGACATCATTTTCTGGGCTTCGTACCAGCTTTCGGGCACATTATTTCCCGGAGGCATAGAATCTTTCAAGAACGAAAGAAGCATTGTGAATGACTTGTTGCTCCATCCATTTAGACACTTAATTTGGAAAAGTTGGACGAACCATGAGAGGGTGGAATACTTCGCATTCTCATAAATTGGTTTCCTAGCATCATTCATGAAATTTTCATATTTATCCGCACGCGGTCCTTGACCGGAAGGAATGTCATCTTCGGTACGAATAGATTCACCTAGGGCAGCCTCTACCATATCCTCCATTTCTTCTGATGGAAATAAATTTCCGTATCCTGCCGTATTACCGAATTCTTCTTCTTCTCCTGCCGCATTATCGTGTTCTCCTTCTTCTACCGCAGTACTGCATTCTTCTCCTTCCCCGTGATATTTCCAAATTGAATAAAGTCTAGTAAACCCATGTTTTACAATATGAAGCTCTGCCAATTCTACCTTCTGCCAGTACTTATTGCCACATCTATCGCACGGACAGAGAATCTTCTCTATTATGATCTTATTATGTGCTCGTGCAAATTCAAGGAAAGCAGCAACCCCTGCGACAAACTTAGGTTGCATACGTTGTTTCCAATCCACATACATCCAGTCCTTAACTCTGACGTACTCATGGGCCATGTTAGACTGAATAACATATAAATTGTAGGTTATGCTGACTATATTGAGAAATATAAGAACGGGATAGTTACTGACAAAGGAGAAAATCCATGTATATGCTTTGTGTGTGCGTTTGTCGTTGAAAAGAATAAATTATCGCACGTTATGTTGACCGATAGACGGGGACTAAGTGGCGCTTTTAATTAGTTTCATATATGGGTATCGATGGGAATATGAAGGTTTCATATTATCATATATTGGTTTTAACCCGAACATCTCGAATCGCTCTCTGATTATGCGTTTGTATGTATGTGTTCCGGCTGTCGGGGGTAGGCTTCTATCCCATTAAGAATGTATAGAGCGAACGCCCATCACTTGTGCTTTCAACCGTTTCGAGTAAATTTCGGCAGCACCTCCCCGCTGTTCTCCGAGTACACTGTAATAGAATAGATAATCATTTCAAAGCTGTGAAACAACGTTGAAATGAACATCTAATCTATCTTTGTACACGGAGAACCAGCGGAAAGGTACCGACGAAATATCTCGAAATGGATGAAAACACAAGTGAATGAAGGCGTTTGCTTTATACATTCTTAACTTGTCCACACGGGACAAATCTATGGGTTTCCATACGATTGAATTTTCTCGTCGCGCAGACTATACGACGGTTGTTAGTATCGAGCTATACTGTCCGATATTTAACAACCTTCGTATAGTTCTAGGTCACGACGAGCATCGCACGTATGTTAACCGATAGACGGGGACTAAGTGGCGCTTTTAGTTTCATATACGGGTATCGATGGGAATATGAAGGTTTCATATCATCATCGAGTATCATATATTGGTTTTAACCCGAACATCTCGAGTCGCTCTCTGATTATGCGTTTGTATGTATGTGTTCCGGCTGTCGGGGGTAGGCTTCTATCCCATTAAGAATGTATAGAGCGAACGCCCATCACTTGTGCTTTCAACCGTTTCGAGTAAATTTCGGCAGCACCTCCCCGCTGTTCTCCGAGTACACTGTAATAGAATAGATAATCATTTCAAAGCTGTGAAACAACGTTGAAATGAACATCTAATCTATCTTTGTACACGGAGAACCAGCGGAAAGGTACCGACGAAATATCTCGAAACGGATGAAAACACAAGTGAATGAAGGCGTTTGCTTTATACATTCTTAACTTGTCCACACGGGACAAATCTATGGTTTACCATACGATTGAATTTTCTCGTCGCGCAGACTATATGACGGTTGTTAGTATCGAGCTATACTGTCCGATATTTAACAACCTTCGTATAGTTCTAGGTCACGACGAGCATCGCACGTATGTTAACCGATAGACGGGGACTAAGTGGCGCTTTAGTTTCATATACGGGTATCGATGGGAATATGAAGGTTTCATATCATCATCGAGTATCATATATTGGTTTTAACCCGAACATCTCGAGTCGCTCTCTAATTATGCGTTTGTATGTATGTGTTCCGGCTGTCGGGGGTAGGATTCTATCCCATTAAGAAAAAATGGAGTGTATTTCGCTGTGAGAGACTCTTCAAAGAAATGGAGGAAGAAGCACTAAAGAAAAAAGAGAGAAAAATAAGAATATAAAGTTGAAACTAAACTTGAGCTATCCGCTGAAATCATAAAGCATAGGAAAGTTGATTGAGTCTTGATCTATTGCTCTTTCTTTGCATTATCTCGTATGTCCATTTATAGATTTTAATGCCACATGAGATGTAATCAGTCAGCTCCCTATGGTTGTATTAATGTCAGCTCTTACACAATATGGGTATCTGCCTTACCATTAAGACAACTATGGAATATGTTAATTTAAAATGTAAGGCTAGCTTTCTATGTATTCTGAGGGACTGCTTGCATAGAACTTAGCTTGATCCTCTCAATTATTACACATAAATATGCTGACATGCCTCTCATAACCCTAACCCCAGCCCCACAGTAACCCTAACCCTAGCCCCAACCCTAACCCCAGCCCACCCTAACCCTACCCCAGCCCCACGGTAACCCTAACCCCAGCCCCACCGTAACCCTAACCCCAGCCCCACCCCAGCAGCAGCCGAACCCCAACCCTAACCCTACCCCGACCCCGACCCCGACCCCGACCGCCACCGCGCCCCTGCCCAAACCCAACTCTCGCGCGTGCAACCCAGACCCAGCCATGAATAATCCAAAAATACTTTAATTTACCTCGAGATTTATACCTGAACGGGTGCGCTGGTGGGCTGGAGCGACGACGGTGGCGAATTGGCGAAGAAACCGGCGGTGGCGACGACGGTGGCGACGAAACCGGCGGTGGCGACGAAATCGGCGGTGGCGACGACGGTGGCGACTCTGCCCAACGACGGTGGCGACGCGATAGTGGCGATTTAGGGTTTTTCGCGCGCGTTTGAGGGAGAGAGAGAAAATGAGCGTAGGCTTTTCGATCTGGCTTTGTTTTAAAACGATATTTACTTGCCCCTACGGATATATCCGTAGGTCCTTTGTTTGCGCCACCGTAGGGGCAAACACCAAATTAAGAATTAATTTTTTTTATTCTTGAACGTCAGTGCCCGTAGGGGCAACCCTTTAGCCCTACGGAGTAATCCGTAGGGCCAAGTAAAATCTGCCCCAACGGATAATTCCATCCGTAGGGGCAACCCCCTATTTTACTAGTGATCGTGCGGTTTATCGCGCACCCTCGGGCTAGTGGTGCGAGATTCAGACCTCCGCAAGGAGCATTCGGTCTCGAAAGGTTTAAAATACGATATCTTAAGAAAATGAGATTTTTGAAATATAAAATATCTATTAAAATTATTTTTGTATAAACATATGTATATTTATCTTTTAAATACCTATTTTATTATAATATAAATTTTCCACATTTTCCTAAAAATCACAAAGAATATATTTTACACTAAAATACCATGAACTTCAAACAAATCAATATTACATATAAATACCCTTATTTATAAAACTAGGATATTTTCACTAGAAATGTCGCAATATAAAATCCACCCTCATTACAACTCTAAAGACGAGTAATAAATACTTGAGGTGTATTTTGAAAAGTATTTAAAAGTATTTTTACATAAAACCCCCTCAAGTTTTATAAATTACCCTAAGGACCCTAGCATTTATAAGACTTCGATTCACATTTCTGATTGTCTGACTCGGGTTTGAGTCTGATTAATCTGACTTGCATATGATTCAAGTCAATCTATAATCTACAAGTTTCCAAGTCAATATGAACACATGAATCCATGAACACAATTATCAGCTATACATCTTGACTGAACCGAACCATGGATATATTCCTTTTACATGTTTCCCAGTATTCCATTTACATGACTCTACGGTTATAACCGTTTCCTGATATCATGGTTTCGGTCAGTCAGTCAATCAATCATACAACCAACACAATTTATAAGATAGCAATACAAACAAGACATCGCGGGGTTTAAGGGGTAGATTGGTACGGAAGGTGTTAAAGGTGGCACGAGACGGTAAGATTAAGACACCTAACATGAATCCAATTGTCGTTGTTCCGGGTTGTATAACGGAGCCTTGTACTTCCTTTTGCCCTGGTCTCTGGCATAGTGAGGCCCCTCTCGTATACACTGGCATCCTTCTGTACCAAGCTACAACAACAGCGTTAACACAATACTACAATAATATAACAATGTAATACAACTGTAACAGACACACACACACTCTCTCTCTTACTCTCTATCTATTCTCCTCTTATTTTTGGGACTTACCGAGCGACCTGTTCGCTGACGACATTCTATTTCTTTCTTCTTTGAATGTCGTCAGGTGGTTTGGACCCGGCAAAAATCGAGCCATCTGCAGAAGACTTGGAGCAGTTTGCCGAAGACCCTGCACTTTAGTTCATTGTACACTTTTTCTTTCTGTACCTTTCATTTCATGTTATGCCACTGTTTAGGCATCTTTTATTCCAGTTGTATTTCCTTTTATGCATTGTACAAAGAATGTTAATAAATAAAAGTTGCTGTTTTTTTTATTTCTTGTCTCTTGTGTATTTATTTTATATTGCTTAGATACGCTTAGCGTATGTACTTCTGAGTATATACGTAGCGGACCTCGTCACGTCCCTTTCACCGTACACTGGGAAGCGGGGCGTGACAGAATTGGTGTTATAGCCCCTTAAAGTCCGTATTATTTATGCAAAACAGTAACAAATATAAATCGAAAACACTTGCAAACAACTTATTTGGCGGCGGCGCAAAGAATCCTGCACAGAAACAGTTATATTGGAGAGAGAAAGAGAGTTTGCGCAAAGAATCCTGCACAAAAACAGTTATATTTTTTATGTTGTGTTGAAACAAACATTTTATAATACAAAATAATAAATATTGTGTATAGGATAGAGCGTAAATGGATAGTTATGTGTTGGAATATAATGGAACTCTAAGCAAATTGAAATCGGATATTCTAAGCATTAGAAACAAGACTTTGTTTCTTTTGAATTTTTTATTCTTTGGATAGCATAAATATTGTGTATAGGATAGACCTATTTTTTGATTTTTGATTTCTGAAATCGGATAGAGCGTAAGTACATATAGAAAATATAATGGATGTTATTATTCGTAATTGGATATTCTTGACCAAATTGAAATCGGTTGTGTGTTGGAATTGTAAGCATGTCACGCCCCGCTTCCCGGTGTACGGCGAAGGGAACGCGACGAGGTCCGTTACGTATATACTCAGAAGTACATACGCTAAGCGTATCTAAGCAATATAAAAGTAAATCACAAGAGACAAGAAATATAGAAATAACAACAACTTTATTAATAACATTCTTTTGTACAATGCATGAAAAGTAAATACAACTGAAATGAAAAGCGATGCCTAAACAATGGCATAAAAGGAAATGAAAATACTGAATAGAACAGGGTACAGTATCTAGAGCTCGGGGTCTTCGTGGAACTGCTCCAAGTCTTCACTGGTGGGCTCGATCTCTGCTGGGTCCAAAGCACCTGACGACATTCAAAGAAGAAAGAAATAGAATGTCGTCAGCGAACAGGTCGCTCGGTAAGTCCCAAGGATAAAGAAGAATTAGAAAAGATAGAATAAGAGTATTTTCTAAAGAGATTGTAAAATATTGTAGAATATTGTGTTAACGCTGTTGTTTGTAACTTGGTACAGAAGGATGCCAGTATATACGAGAGGGGTCTCTATATATATGCTAGAGACCAGGGCAAACGGAAAGTACAAGGAACCGTTAAGCCACGGTACAACAGCAACGGAATATAGGTTAGGTGTCTTAATCTGACCACCTCGTGCCACCTTTAACACCTTCCGTACCAATCTACCTCTTAAACCCCGTAGTGTTTCGATAGTATTGCTGTATTGTATTGTGTAAGTTGGATGACCGACCAAAACCATGATATCAGTAAACATGTTGTCACGGCATAATCAGGTAAATGGAATAACGGAATAATGGATGTATATCCATGGTTTGATTCAGTCAAGTTGTATAGATTGTTAACTGGATTCTGGGATTCATGTATTCATATTGAGTTAGAATATTAAAAAATATAGATTGACTTGAATCATATTCAAGTCAGAAATAATCAGATTCAAACCCGAGTCAGACTAAAAGAAATGTAAGTCGAAGTTCTATAATTGTTAGGGTCCTTATTGTAATTTATAAAACTTGAGGGGGTTTTATGTAAAAATACTTTTGTATAGTTTTCAAAATACACCTCAAGTATTTATTATTCGTCTCTATGGTTATAATAAGTGTGATTTTATTTTGTCTTATTTCTAGTGAAAATATCCTAATTACATAAATAAAGGTATTAATTTGTAATATTGATTTAATTGAAATTCATGGTATTTTAATGTAACTTTTAATCTTGTAATTTTTAGGAAAAGGTGGAACTTTATCTTATAATAAAATAGGTGTTTAAATGATAAATATACATATGTTTATACAAGGATAATTTTTAATAAATATTTTATTTTCAAAAAAATCTCATTTTTCTTAAATGTCGTATTTTAAACCTTTCGAGACCGAATGCTCATTGCGGAGGTCTGAATCTCGCACTACTAAGCCCGAGGGTGCACGATAAACCGTACTGTCCCTAACGAGTTCCCCAAAGGTGGGTTGTAGTGGCGCTTTGCAAAGATTTAATAAATACTAATCATTTAGAAAACGGTTTTATAAAGATAAGGTATTTATTTGTAAAAGGTTGTAAATTTTCGTATTTTAGATTCTAGGGTTTTCTAAGCCAACTAGCCTATTTCTAAATGGTCTAAACGACACGTCATTAGAAGTCTCAAATCGCCTCTTCACCGCCAATTGTGGCCAGGTAAGTACAAGTGAGGAAGGAGGGATCCGCTCACGAATCGTGAGACGGGCCTTTTAAAGTTACCTAAGCTCACTTGCCTAGCCTAGACACCACAAAGTCAGGTTTAGATAAACGATCGATGTCCATGACATATCGTATTTTCCTATTAAAAGATTTTGTTTTAAAATTGTATACAACTTAGAACTTTCAAAAAAGGTTTATAAAGAAAATGGTATTTTAATGAAAAGTCTTGTATTATCGTATTCTAAGTTTTGATGATATCAATTAGGGTTGTATTTGCGTGTGTGTGGAGGTAGGTCATTACCTCATGATCTATTTTAAGGTATAGCCAAGTTTAGGGGTTAAATGTGAAAACTAAACATTATGGTATTTAAGTGCGAAAATACGGTATTCTGCAAAAGTTATTATTTCATGTGAGAAACTTTATCCAAATTGATTTTTAAGTGATTAGTAGTCAACATGAATATGTTTAAGCATTATGGAATTAGTGACAAGTGAGTTTTGATAGAAAACCGAATCAAAAATCGGTTTGTTCCGATTTCCGTCGGGTTTTAAAAAGTCGTATTATTATGAAGGAAAAGAAAGGTAGAAAAGGGGACTTACGGGTTTGGACAACGCTAGAGAGTGCTAAGAATGTAGTGGGTTGGTCGGTGTGTCGAAATGTCGTGAAGAGTCCTAGTACGATCGCCGGGATTCGCCGTCGATTTCGGCAGCACTTCGCCTTTCGCTCGTTTTCTAATGTACCGAGTTCTCTTAAAATTTTTAGAGAGTGGACTTAGGAATGTAGGGTGAGAGGGTATAGGGTATGGAGGTTTATATAGGGTTAGGCTAGGGTTAGGGTTTTAATTAAAAAAATATATATATAAAAAACATTAAAAAATCATTAAATTTTGGAGTAAAAGGGTTTTATGGGGCTCTCTGTAACCGATCCAACCAAATAAAGTATGCAGGGGGAAAGACCAGGTCAACACGGAGAAATTCCGTGTTGACAACTCGGCCGAGTCGGGGTACCGTCGGGTGGGGAAACTCATGGGGGGAATTTTGGTGCATTTAGTTTTTTATGTTCAGTATAAATTTTGTGAGTTATGACGGTTTGACTGTTGACTTTCCAAAAATTTAAAACAAAATAAATATAAAAATAATATAGGGCGTAGGATTTGAACTCTGGTGGCTTGGTTCAGCAGTGCAAGGTGTTACCAATGAGCTACAAGCTCCTTGTTGTAATTATGGAGTAAAATAAATATTTAAAGAGATATCAGCCGCAATAAATACTCCAAGTATACATTGAATTTAAATCAATTCTTTGTACATTAAAAATAGAGTTGTTACAAAGCATTAGAAACAAACCCACTAGTTTCTTTTGATTTTTGATTTTTTAAGTTTTTAGATCCTGAGCTCATTTAAGTTAGATGGAATGCCAAATTTTAATTTGCCACAAAAGGGTTTTAAATAGCACACGACCAAAAAACTAAACTGATGTGACACAAACGACTTCAAAATCTATATTTGTTGCGGCTACATTTCTTAGCAAAATTATCTTCTCTCCATCAAAATCTCCAGCAAAGTGACTTCAAAATCTTGTATCTGTTTTTGAATAATTAGTGGGTTCAAAATCTTGTATAATGTTGACCATCTGAAGGGAAAAGACGAGAAAAGGAGTTATAAAAAAATCTTGAATATGGTGGTTTTGATATGTATGTTTGCTTACATCCTTTTCGTCATTTAGAATTAGTGAAAGCATGAATATGGTGGTTTATATATTACTTTTTTTGATATCTATATTTGTTGATATTTCTCTCAAGGATCCTGGTATATATAATTGGGAAGATGCTAGAAAAGATTGGGTTACCTCCAATACTTTGTGAACTGTTCCGTCTTGATCCTATCCAGCAGCTGCTCCTTCCAGACTATGGTACTGAACTTGACCTTCTTCCCGGACTCCACACTTACACAAAATAAGTTGTGTATAGGATAGAGCGTAAATGGATGGTGAGTTGTATAGCAGAGAGTAAGTTGTGTATAGGAGAGAACGTAAATAGATGGTGAGTTGTATAGCAGAGAGTAAGTTGTGGATAGGATAGAGCGTAAATGGACGGTGAGTTGTATAGCAGAGAGCTATTTATAGGATATGAGGGCGGGATAATTATTGAAGAGGGCGGGTTCTAATAACCCGCCCTCTTCCTTCTGCAAACGACATGATGGGACAACACACAGACAAAAAAGATGGGACACATATAATCATTGAAGAGGGTGGGTTTTAATAATCCGCCTTCTTCCTTCTGACAAAGGGACAACAAAAAAAATGATGTGACATATCATCTAATTATTGAGGAGGGCGGGATCTAATAACCCGCTCTCTTTAATAACACAGACAACACATTTTTTAAAAAATATATAAAAACTAAACTGATTTGACTAAACTGATTTGACAATGATTTGACACCACAGAAAGATAATTATTGAAGAGGGCGGGTTATTAGAACCCGCCCTCTTCCTTCAACAAATGGGAACAGAAAAAAGAAACTGATGTGACACAACGTAATATAATATAATTATTGAAGAGGGGTTTTTTAATAACCCACCCTCTTTGTTTTAATGAACAGAATATAAATAATATATAAAAAACTGATTTGACACCACAAACTTAATTATTGAAGAGTGCGGGTTCCTGGAACCCGCCCTCTTCTAGTGATTTGACAATAGAACTGATTTGACATGTATCGTTAAAGAGGGCGGGTTCACCCACCCCCCTCCAGTGTGCCTTCTCGTATTTAAAATTAACTCACCACCTCAAATTAACTCATTCTGTCTCTTCTCGTATGTAAAATCGTCTCAATGGAGAATCAACCACTCGACAAATCTCTGCTCGTTCATCAAAACGAACACAGATCGTTTAATATATTACACGGAGAGAAAATATTCTAAACTTAGACCTATTTTTTAATTACCCCTTTCTTTTAATTCTAATAGTTGAAAATAATATTATTTAATTTTGCAGGATGGAGATAATCTCACCGTCGTCACCCATAGTTCAGACAAATGGATAGTTACCGACCAACGAATAACCTAGCGGTTTCGACGGGCCGGATTTTATGAAACTTCATTGTTTCGTCATATCCAAATCGACCACGCCCTCGTTACCTCTCTAGTTGAGCGCTGGAGAAAAGAGACCCACACTTTTCATCTAAAATGGGGTGAGGCCACTATCACACTGTAGGGTTCCTAGGCACACTAATGAGGTCTCACAAGGCATCGACCATGACAATTTCAAATTTTACGGGTGCCGAGAAACCCTAATACGGATCGTTAACTAGATATATAGGCGAAACTAGAAGTAGTAAACAGCTTTACTAATAAGTGAACGGAAATACAACCTTTGTAGATCCGGTCCTCCACCTCCATAGCTCCGCAATGAAGTCTCCTCGCTGTCCAAATGGAAACCCGGGCTCTAGCGTCGGCTTCATCGGAGAAATGGGCGGGCAAGGTCGTCGGCTTCGTGCCGAAGATGATCTACGTCGAGGCATCACAAGATCAAGCTCCCACATCACCAAGTCATGAAACTTATGAAGAAAACACCCTTTACTACTTGGCAAGAGGTAGAGGATGAAGAAATAGGAGTTGGGTTCACTTTAGAATTCGATTTCTCACTCAATTACTCAAGTTGCCATTGATGAAGCAAGCTTTCTTCATCTTTGAAAGAAGAAGAAGAAGAAGATGAATAATATGATAAGTCTCTCCAAAATGAATAATAAAATCAATACTTATCATATGGCAACCATGATTAGGTGTAGAGAATAGACCATGGTTAATTGGAAGGGTTAGGGTTAAACATGAAGACAAAATGGTCACTAGGTCAAAGCTTCAAGAAGCTTCAAAAAAAACAAAGAAAGCCACCATTTTCTCTTCATCATTTTCTTTTGCTAAAATAAACAAAATGGATAAATAAATGAATAAATGAATAAGTAAATGAAGCAAAAGAAACCCTAACCATTGACCAACCATGGTTTAAACTATACACCAAACTATCATGTATCATCAAACATGATACAATCAAATGCACAAAAGTATATCATATATACAATGTGCACTTTAAGTGAGAAAATCCTTTTTAAGTGAACCTTTATTAGTTAATGTAAAGTGATATATCAAATATATAATTATACATTAAATCATTAAATCAACACTTGATTTAACGACCCGGTCATATCGCATATAACCGACTAATATCAATAGTAACAACTTATCGAATCAACACTTGATCCGATAACCCGGCTATAACGCATATAACCGATCAATGTTACAAATCGCGAGAATGAAATACGGTATCACATACACGCATTATTCTCGGTCCCGCACATATCTCATATGCGCTCCTATTTCGTTTTGCTTGAGCCAGGAAACCTCTGTGTAGGACTCTAAAGACTCGTCAATACGCCGGCAGTAGGTGATGATCATATCAAACACCCACAAGCCGCAAGCGGTCTGCTAAACGTAACGGCCACCCGGGTATTGAGCGATCAGAAGATCGACGAGCAAGCCCGCTCACACTCCTGTGAATCCAACCAGTAACACTTACCGTACAGTCCGGTCTGATCGTCTGATATGTCGCATATCTTGCCTAGGGGTGGTAAACGTCAGACCCCAATAGCTCGATAAGTCGTGTCGATATGAGGTCTATAACAGTTCGAGAAACTACTGGTAACACTTACCAGTAATTCTCAGCAACCCTGGCCAGGGATTTCCGGTTATAGCCAATCGAACACAGCGCAACATCAACCCCCTATACCGGGAGAGACGAATCCCCTCCTACCGCTCATTGCCTCCATTGGATTCGGGACTGTACCCAAAAACCACCGTTTTGCACGCCCTCTTGGACGTGGTAAGGTGGAAATCAAAGCACAGTGGGAATCACACAAGACTCTATGACGATCTCGGGTCAACAGACTACTCTGTACCAGTGTCACCAGAGAACTGCCATCTGACGTAAGGTATAATACCATCTGGGAGTTCTCGGCGAGTCCGTCCAGTGTACCCAGTCTCTACTGAGCACCCGTATATCATCTCTGATGTCAAACACCAATGGATATGGGATCATCCATCGCCCATCTGTATGGGTCGAGAAGGTATACGCTAGTCTACTCTGGTATATCGATGCCCCGTCTCGATATACCCACGACTAGGGACCTTGAAGGATGTACTTATGGACTACCCTGTCCCCACTAGTATGATCCGCATCATAGTTCAGGTAGTCAAGTACACATCCTAAGGGCTTTACCAACAGGTAACAGAGAGACAATCAATGTACACGTTAAGGTAAAGAGTAACCAGATAGCATACTTGTAAGTGCACGGCGGCGCCCCGGCCGTCAATCCGACGCCGGAATGCGGAAGCGGTGATAAACTTAAATTTTTGCGGACTTTGCAAACCGGCACCACCGCGCACTAAACTCCGGATCGTAACCATTAAACTAGTCTAAGCTAACTAGAATACGGGTTAGAGATGTATACCGACGATCCAAGTCCTCCGGTCTTTATCTCCACTCCGATCTCCTCGCGGGATCTCCGTCCGTCTCCTCCTCGTCGGAAAGGGCACCACGAAGCCGGGTACTTTTACGGGCTCCCACCTCAATACCGAGGCAACTCGCGCATGAAGCCGGCAACTCGACATGCTCAAGATATGCTGTAGGAAGTGTAGTAGATCATGCTAGTCTCATTTGGGGTTTATAGTTGCCTTGATGGAGGAATGGGGTTAGGAAAAATGGTGCTTTCATTTTTCCATAACAAGAAGAAGAAGGAGATGAAGAATTCCTCACAAAAATAAAGATGAACTCTCTCATTCTTTTTCTTCTCTCTAGTGTAGTTTCTTTCCTCAAGTGAGAGCATCTCATATGGTGGAGGAAAAACAATATATGAAGCAAGAAGGGAGGTGAGTGTAGGAGAGAACAAGAGGTGACCACACCCAAGGGACAAAGAAACATCAACCATGCTTGTTCTCCTATTCACTCCATAACCTTTCAAATCTCTCAATTCAAAAGCATGGAGCAAAAGAAAAGAAAGCTATCATAATCAATACTTTTTCAAGAAACCCCCTCCACAAAAGTAATTCGCAAAACTGCAAATAACCCCCTCCATCGGAAAAGTCCGGCCGGGAAAGAACAAAGGAAAACCGGCCGGAACGGAATGCAAACTGGCAACTCCAGAAAACTGGTCCCGTAATAAATTACAGGAAAACCCCGATACTGTGCATACACACCCGCATCTGTATTCCGTCCGGATACAAATGCAAAAAGACAAAATCTATACTGTACTAAACTAGGAACGGCTTAAACCAAAGCCGGCTAGTATTATCTGTTCGATCCTGATCCGTGCAATACCGCACGTATCTGATCGAACACTGCCATATAACCATACGGCTACCAGTACAAACCGTCCGATCCTGATCCGTGCAATACCGCACGTATCTGATCGGACCCTGCCATATCTCCATACGGCCTCTACAGCGTTTCGCCCGAAAGCTGAGTAACTGAAAGTGTGGTAGACTCTAAAGACTCGTCAATACAATGGCTGTGGATTTAACCACTAGCCCGTCAGAGGTATAAGCCAATACGTAACGGGCCACCAGCTATTGACTAAAAGGGACGTCGATGAGCGAACTCATCCTGACACCCTACTGAGCCTGTCAATGACAATATCCGTGCAGTCCGGTCCGTTCGTCTATGAGTATCGCATGGCGGGCCTAGGGGGTTGGTAAAAGTCAGACCCCCAAAAGCGGTACAAGTCGTGTCGGAGTGTAGCCCAGAACACCCTGAGATACTACTGGAATACCTACCAGTAAATCTCCTTGCCTTGGCCAAGGACTTTGTGTAATGGCTCTCCTAGACACAGCACGACCTCACCCCCAATACCGGGAGAGACGAACCCCTGAAGATACGCTCACTGCCTCCATGTGGCTCGGGACTGTACCCAACTAAAACCTGTTTGCACGACTCCTTTGAGCCGTGGTAGGGTAGTAATCAAAGTACAGTGGGAACTCACACGAGACAAATGACGATCCCCAGGTCGATGAACTAACCTGCACACATGTCACCAGGGAACTGCCATCTGACGTCTGGTATATGACCAACTAGCATGTTCCCGGCGAGTCCTGTCCGGTGTACTCATAACCCAATGAGCACCTGTATACATCTTAGGTGATCCAACTGACACCAGTGGCTTGTGAGACCGGCCACCGCCCCTCGTCGGGGTCTCGACTGTATACACTAGTCTACTAATGGAGTATCGATGCCTGGTCTCGAAACTCCCATGACTAGGGACCATTTAAGGATATGCTTGTAGACCCCCAGCTCTCACTTATATGATCGCCCTCATACTGCTGGTGGTCAAGCAAGAATCCTAGGGGCTCTATCAACGTGTAATAGCGACGTGTCAGGTCACCTAAAACAGTACACGATGATAAAGGTAAACCAGATAGCATACTATCATCTCGAGTAAGACTGTCCTACCGGGATAGGTCCTCCCTCAATCATTACAATCACGTACCTGTGACCTAATAATTGACTCTGAGGGCACTATCTCCAACAATCTCCCACTTGCACTCAAGGCTAATTATTGCGATGTCGCATACTCACAGCCCGTGTGATACCGAACATCCAACTCCTCTACTAGTCAGTCTCACAAAGCTCGTTTGCGGAACTATTGCGTTCGAGGAATAGCCTCAGTGAGTGGATCCGCTTTGTTGTTTCTTTCCATGTCTCTCTATATCTCATGTTCGCGGAGAAACCCATCTCCCGAAATGAGCAATACTTGTCTTAGAATGTGTCTGGATGTCTGATGGGACATAGCTCATAAATGAACTCCAAATCCAAACTTCTTAGACTGTATCGTTAACTGAACTTAATCAGTATCCTGCGCGCCATGCCTCCCTCAGTATTGCCTTGGATTACCTGTCCAAAATACTGCCCCTCGTCAGAGGGAAAACTATAACTCTGACAACCTCCTTGTCGTCCATGTCACCTTGGAAGCCTGGAATGATAACAGTTTCCTGAATGAGGCTGTCGTTACCATATCCCTAGAACATCCACTTATGTTCTAAAACTGCTTCCGACTGTTTCTCCAGGAATGGATTAATGTCAACTTATTGCATCTAGTGCAAGAACAACATCTGGTGTGGTACTTCACATCTCACGATTGACTCAATTGCCTGAGCAAGTGATCTGCCAATCATGCACGTCCCTCTCCTCTTTAGTTTGTAAGACACCTTTGGAGAGGGGTGACTCCATTACCTGCAGGTACACTACCGTGCCAGGAGTCGTCCATTCTAAATACTCTTAGAATGCTGTCAAGTACCCTGATTGGGAAACCACCCAAATCTAGATCTAAAACCATAGATCTAGTAACCAGTATGTCTGATATAAAATCCATTTCCTTTGTGGAGAAACAACTGTGTGACGACCAAAGTATAACCGATCGTAGTGTAGGAGCTTCTTTTCCTACTCTGTGTATATCATCCAAATACCAGGATATCACACCCTACTACCTTCTCAACTGATCCATCCCCTATTCTGATGAAGTCAAACCCATGACTGTCATATCAGAAATTGATGATCTATCTCCGCTACATCTGCTCTAGTCTATAAATAGACATAAGCAACCTGTCCACCAATGCTTTCGCTGCTCCCACTGACTACGACAACCCTCTGGCAGGGTCATATAGACGTACACTTCTAAAACTGGTTTAGAACGACGCTATACTCATCCTCCCGCCGGGTCTCGTAACCTGGAACAACAGCAATGGCAATTGTGGGTAAACAAGAACTTCCCTGTCACCGTCCTTGAGGCTACCGTAGTACCTCTCGGGTGCCTGAAGTTACCCACCTTATCTGCGGAGTGGCCAATGGAATGTCAATCCAGATTGAATCTTTAGGTTCCTTATCAAAACTTCAGTAATCGTTTGTGGTTCTGGAATTACTTCCAGTTCTACCATACTGCCACTACTGTTTTCCTGAAAAAATCCATTTTTAATTTAAAACTGTGGCGAGTCAAGAACAATATTGCTATTGATCTTCCAGATGGTAGAAAATCAACCCGCGTCATAGCCTGGGTCAACCCACAAACAGCCATTACAGAAACGTGCCTTGAGTTGTCCAGTGTCTCGTTTTAAGCATAAACCGAACAACTCCCCGTACCTTAACTATGTTAAGATATGAACTGTTCTATATCCAATATAGAAAACAGAGGCACTGATTTAATTGAACCAGATCCAAATCATGCAACTGTCTCCAGCGCATGTCAACTAAATGGAGTGAGGCCGATCAGCGTTACTCAACTTAGGAATGCTTCCAATTATGAGTAACCTGAAAGAGAAGCAATTTCTCTTTATCATTACTATCAACTGAATACCATACACAAGTATCTACATCTTCGATCTCTTTGAAGAATCCCGATACTTGCTATACCTGGTTCTCTACTCTATTCAAATACCTATAACTCCTCAAAACTTAGACCCTGTGTTTCCACGAAACACCTGTCTAAAAACTAGAGAAGTCATAAGTAAACCGAATATAGTACGAGGACCAACCCCTCTGTCCTGATGGACCCTGGACAACATACAATACTCTGTATAAGTCCCTTGAGTCTGATAACTCATTCACTGTGTGTCGTAGGTTGAAAACTGTACTTATGGTTAAGAAGAATTACACCGTTGTTTAATGCTCCTTACCTAACCATCCACTGATATAGGTAAATGTCGTAGACATAATTTCAGAAAGGTATATCTCACTCTATGAAAATAGACGTACAGATATATCAATTTGAAATTGGTGCATAACAGCGGATATTCAAAACCAAATATTTGCCGACCGGCAAACAGCCCAGGTGATTTCCTCAAATATCACTGATTGCAACGAATCCCGATATAATGAGGATAATCACCCAATTCCCAATAACTTACTCCCACTCATCATCTGTAAAACCATACAGATGTGAGAATCGTACCTGGTAAATACATACCCTGGAGTAAGTATCTAATCGGGAAATCAGTTTCCTTTTAACAGTACATAGTGAGACTGAAACATTGAAATGTTTCATTGGGGTATTCTGGTATTCCTAGTAATGCCTCTTCCAGATTCACGACTGTAACCGTATAGTTCTCTGCCACCTCTCCAAATCCCTTCATATGTCTTTAGTCTTTACCTTCTGCACACCCCTTTAGGCCAAATGGTTTTCTTCCCTCCCTACCGTTCGGCACCAGCCTATGGTTTGGAAGAAGACTATCCAATAAGCATAATGGGTGTACTGTCCCAATCCTAGGAACACTCGCAACACGAGAGAAGGTGAAGATAAAAGACACCTGAATGTACTTTATTCCTATTTCTCCTGAACCAGAATCCATCCCCGAACTGGAACAAGTTCCATTCGAGTTCGTATATAACCATACGATGGAGTATCCAAATAAACTGTGGATCTTCGTAGTGATACGGAGTGTCCTGGAGAAATACAAAGGTGATGTGGGAGTGGTAACGAAATATTTGGTTTGGTCGTGAATATCTGTTGCAATTTACTTTGCCCTCTTACTAATCCCTTGCTTTGTCTGAACTTAATACCTTCTGCACACCATCGTTATGCTAATTGGTTTTCCTCATTCCCTACCGGTCGGCACCAGCCTAAGGTTTGGAAGAAGACAATCCAATTTGCGTAATAGGTGTACTACCCCTAAACCAAGGAGTACTCGTAACCTGAGAGAGGGTAAAAGGAAAAGACAACTGAATAATCCTATCCGTTTTCTCCAGAACCGGAAACCATCCTCGAATAAATTCTTTCGAGTTCGTATCTAACCATACGATGGTTTTGTCCAATGGAAGTGGACGTTCGCAGTAATGCGGGGTGTCCTGGAGAAAAGGGTAAAAGTAGGAGTGGCAATGAGGTTTGCAACTCTGACAATCCAAAAGCCGGTGTTTAAGAAGGTTCGGTCAACTTGGTCACTGAGTCAAAGTCTTAGGGTCGGGTCAATGGTCGCTGCCAAAGAGAGAGAGAAAAGAAACACTCAGCGTGCACTCTATCCTAGATCAGAATGGTTACCAATTTATCTAATCTGGAAACCTCCCACTGTACCTCAAATTCTCCTCCAAACCTGAAAGAAGAATTAGTCGGGGTCACCCGAGGAGTAAACCAACTCATCAGTGGGAATCGGGATCCAACTCTCATCGCATGACAACGTGACGGAATCCGCTCACGGTATCACACTCCAGAAGGTATGGGCATATCTGGCAAGTTTCAGTACTTTTGAAACTCCCGATGTGATTTCTGCCCCATGCTCTTATGACCTTGACTTTGGCCAACATATCATAAGTCACATGTCAAGTTCTACCCGTCATTCTCCAGGTTAATTTGAATCCACCCGTACATACCCTTGACTTTGGCCAACATGGCAGTACGACTGTTCCAAACCAACGCATCTATCTATGCTGCATATGAATAACCAATAGCTACCAAACACTGTGCCTTGACTTTGGCCAACATACACAGCTTGAATACTACTGACTATCCATATGAAACGACGGAGGGCTACGAATGGTTTCTGGCGAAAACCTTTAACGTAATGAACTTGATATCGTTGAAGGAACGGATAGCTTTTTTAGAAAATATAGTAACGAAAACTTTCGCTAAAGAGGTCACTCCCGGTGAAGGGATCTCGGCTCTTTCCCCGTAGGATGGGGTGCAGGATATTCCAACTGAATACCACGATGCAAAGCAAAAGCAATCGGCTATAGTGAAGTTAATGCCCTGACGCAAACTTCTGTCCAAGGGGTCACTCCCGGTGAAGGGATCTCGGCCCTTGCCTCGTCGACTGAGGAGCAGGATATTCCAAATGAATACCACAATGCAAAACAAAAGTGAACGTCCTTGCAATAACAGCTTTTTGAAAAATATTCCAACAACATCAGATAAGGTTTGTTTTTTAACTTGCATTGATCCGAATCAATGCAGTCCCATCAATTGATCACACCAAAAAGAACGAAAATATACTGATGTACGTATATGCCATCCGCATTCGCCACTGGGTCCCGTCATTACCCGTTAGGTTAGCTTACTAACGACAGAGCGGGGACTGGACTAGCGCGGATGCAAAACATATACAACATCTACTAATATATATACCAATATATTATATTTCGCTCAAGGCGTGAATAGAATGCAACATCACAGAGAATGAACAGCATCACAGAAACAATACAGATATCTGGGATCCCCGGGTTTCACAGAGCCGCTGAAACCCGACGTTCCCCTGGTCGTGTGGATAGCCTGTGCAATGAAATCCTAGACCCCTACGGGCGCGGCAAGTCACCCGCCAAAACCTGAAGCGAGGCAGCCCCCTTCAGCGCCGTGAATGGACCACCCAGCACTTCACGGAATCCGGCAACTTGGGCACCCCTCCTGGGTCAACCTATACCCCCTACGAGTGCGGCGAATAGCCCGTCAATTCCAGACTGAAGCCCCCTCCGTCCCAATGCCATGAGATGCGGGCTTGTTGCCCTCTAGAACCCGGCTATCCGTGCACCCCTCCGCGGGGTAATCCTAGTACAGAAAGTAAAATATACATACACCGGGTACATCGACCGCAACCAGGTCGTGCCCCAAAAGAATAATACAATCAGGCAGCGACGGCAGTCCACATGTCGGACGCTCGCCCCGCAATATCAAATGTACATAATACAACAACACAGTACTAGCATTGCATCCAGGCTATCCCCCACGACCGATCCGCAACATCACAGCAAATACATAGAACATCAACGTGAAAGTCACGTTCGCAAATCCGTCTAACCGGGCTATAGCAGTTAGACCGGATTTACCGATCGAGTGACATTCACGGTCGCAGATATAATGTAAATACTGTGAAAAATGTGTTTAAAAATATCCGATCGATCAAAAATTAACAAGTGGGCCCCCAATCAAAACTGTAGCACTCACAGAAAACCTGGGCCCAATTTTAATATTCCAAAACCCATATTTTAAGCCCAGAAGGCCTCTGTAAAAAATTGGTGAAGTGATGTGAATAGTGCGCGGCGGAAGGGCCGCACTAATGGGGTTTTCGCGGCGGTTCCGCGCTCCAACTGTGGAGTTACTTCGTCAAATTTTTACAGAACTCATAGATTTTCCAGTACATTAATATTTTACAACCTGAAAAAATTTTCGAGACCAAAAATTTTCAACAGAAACTGATGCGAACTAAAATGCAGTTTTGGAACTTTTTGATCGATCGGAAATGCAAACACATTACACAAAGCTAGACTATGTTAATGGCGAGGCTCTGATACCACTGTAAGTGCACGGCGGCGCCCCGGCCGTCAATCCGACGCCGGAATGCGGAAGCGGTGATAAACTTAAATTTTTGCGGACTTTGCAAACCGGCACCACCGCGCACTAAACTCCGGATCGTAACCATTAAACTAGTCTAAGCTAACTAGAATACGGGTTAGAGATGTATACCGACGATCCAAGTCCTCCGGTCTTTATCTCCACTCCGATCTCCTCGCGGGATCTCCGTCCGTCTCCTCCTCGTCGGAAAGGGCACCACGAAGCCGGGTACTTTTACGGGCTCCCACCTCAATACCGAGGCAACTCGCGCATGAAGCCGGCAACTCGACATGCTCAAGATATGCTGTAGGAAGTGTAGTAGATCATGCTAGTCTCATTTGGGGTTTATAGTTGCCTTGATGGAGGAATGGGGTTAGGAAAAATGGTGCTTTCATTTTTCCATAACAAGAAGAAGAAGGAGATGAAGAATTCCTCACAAAAATAAAGATGAACTCTCTCATTCTTTTTCTTCTCTCTAGTGTAGTTTCTTTCCTCATGTGAGAGCATCTCATATGGTGGAGGAAAAACAATATATGAAGCAAGAAGGGAGGTGAGTGTAGGAGAGAACAAGAGGTGACCACACCCAAGGGACAAAGAAACATCAACCATGCTTGTTCTCCTATTCACTCCATAACCTTTCAAATCTCTCAATTCAAAAGCATGGAGCAAAAGAAAAGAAAGCTATCATAATCAATACTTTTTCAAGAAACCCCCTCCACAAAAGTAATTTGCAAAACTGCAAATAACCCCCTCCATCGGAAAAGTCCGGCCGGGAAAGAACAAAGGAAAACCGGCCGGAACGGAATGCAAACTGGCAACTCCAGAAAACTGGTCCCGTAATAAATTACAGGAAAACCCCGATACTGTGCATACACACCCGCATCTGTATTCCGTCCGGATACAAATGCAAAAAGACAAAATCTACACTGTACTAAACTAGGAACGGCTTAAACCAAAGCCGGCTAGTATTATCCGTTCGATCCTGATCCGTGCAATACCGCACGTATCTGATCGAACACTGCCATATAACCATACGGCTACCAGTACAAACCGTCCGATCCTGATCCGTGCAATACCGCACGTATCTGATCGGACCCTGCCATATCTCCATACGGCCTCTACAGCGTTTCGCCCGAAAGCTGAGTAACTGAAAGTGTGGTAGACTCTAAAGACTCGTCAATACAATGGCTGTGGATTTAACCACTAGCCCGTCAGAGGTATAAGCCAATACGTAACGGGCCACCAGCTATTGACTAAAAGGGACGTCGATGAGCGAACTCATCCTGACACCCTACTGAGCCTGTCAGTGACAATATCCGTGCAGTCCGGTCCGTTCGTCTATGAGTATCGCATGGCGGGCCTAGGGGGTTGGTAAAAGTCAGACCCCCAAAAGCGGTACAAGTCGTGTCGGAGTGTAGCCCAGAACACCCTGAGATACTACTGGAATACCTACCAGTAAATCTCCTTGCCTTGGCCAAGGACTTTGTGTAATGGCTCTCCTAGACACAGCACGACCTCACCCCCAATACCGGGAGAGACGAACCCCTGAAGATACGCTCACTGCCTCCATGTGGCTCGGGACTGTACCCAACTAAAACCTGTTTGCACGACTCCTTTGAGCCGTGGTAGGGTAGTAATCAAAGTACAGTGGGAACTCACACGAGACAAATGACGATCCCCAGGTCGATGAACTAACCTGCACACATGTCACCAGGGAACTGCCATCTGACGTCTGGTATATGACCAACTAGCATGTTCCCGGCGAGTCCTGTCCGGTGTACTCATAACCCAATGAGCACCTGTATACATCTTAGGTGATCCAACTGACACCAGTGGCTTGTGAGACCGGCCACCGCCCCTCGTCGGGGTCTCGACTGTATACACTAGTCTACTAATGGAGTATCGATGCCCGGTCTCGAAACTCCCACGACTAGGGACCATTTAAGGATATGCTTGTAGACCCCCAGCTCTCACTTATATGATCGCCCTCATACTGCTGGTGGTCAAGCAAGAATCCTAGGGGCTCTATCAACGTGTAATAGCGACGTGTCAGGTCACCTAAAACAGTACACGATGATAAAGGTAAACCAGATAGCATACTATCATCTCGAGTAAGACTGTCCTACCGGGATAGGTCCTCCCTCAATCATTACAATCACGTACCTGTGACCTAATAATTGACTTTGAGGGCACTATCTCCAACAATACTATCATGTCGAGCAAGAAAGTCCTCCCTATATACGTCCCAGCATCCACTACAATATACATCCAATGTACAGTAATGGCCTCTAGGGCATACATATAACTAACAATCTCCCACTTGCACTAGGGCCATCTGTAGCAGTGGTTGTAGTATCTCATACTCAACCATCCCATAAAAGTCTTTCTCTGGGAATAGGCCGTCGTGAGTGGATCCGCCGTGTTGTCCTCTGAGTCTACTCTCCTAACCTCGATCCCCTGGAGATCAACCATCTCCATGATCAGGTAATACTGCCTTAGAATATGTCTGGATCACTGATGGGACGGACGTTCCTTGGCATAAGCTACAACTCCATTGTCACACAATGGGAGGAACTCAGTTCATCTCATCAACTAATATACACCCAGACAGTCTCTTTGGTAGCATCTTGAGTAGCGATGTATCCAGCCTTAATCGTCTAGTATGCCACGGTATCTTGCTTGGAACTCTTCCAACATACCGTCCCTTTACTGAGGGTAAAGACAATGCCTGCGACTAACATTCATTCGTCATTATCACCCTGGAACCCTTCCAGTGATTCTCCCCAGGATCGATTGATACCATCTCACTACAACTAGTGAGAATCCTAACATCCATCTAGATCTATCTCATAGATCCAAAACCCAGGATTTAGGAGGTATCACTTTGATCCTATATGGAGAATCATTGTGATAAGCGGAGATTGATCGAGCGTAGCATAGGAAACTCCTTCCCTATCAAGAGTATGTCATCCACGTACTCTACGAGGATCGTCACCATACTCCCTACTACCTTTTTGTTTATACAAGGTTCATCTACCATTTTGATGATGTCAACTTCTTTGACTAATCCATCAAAACAGATGTTCCAACTCCGCGATACCTGCTTTATCCTATAAAGCATCTTGCACACGTTTCCGCTGCTCCCACTGTCTACGAGGCCCTCTGGCTGTGTACTTTTAGACGTTCTCTTCTAAAACATTATTTAGAAAAGCTGTCATGACACCCAACCACCAGATATCGTAGTCATGGTATGTAGCCGTGGTAAGTAGGATCTGGATGGACTTAAGCATAGCCACTTGAAAAGGTTTCATCATTATCCACGCCTGGTCGATGACGAAAAGCTTTAACAAGTCTAGCTTTGAAAGTCTCAACTTTTCCATGTACACCAAGTAATCTTCTTAAGATATACTTGCTCCTGATGGGGATTTAACCCTTCAGATATAGCAACTAAAGTCCATACTTTGTTGGTGTATAAGGATTCCATCTCAGATCACTAAGCATCCAGCCATTCTTACAGAGTCCCACTCCTGATGGCCAGCTCGAAACTAGTTGGGTCATCATCTCATGATGCAATAATCGCTCCCACTGTCATAGAGAAACAGAAGTATCTCTCAGGTGGGTGGGAAAACCCTACTAGATCGGCGGAGAGGCTAAGGTTCGTTGGTATCTACTGAATCCTTTGGTTCTACCAAATCATCTGCTGTTGTTTGTATAGCTGGAACCTTTCCAGTTGTACATAACAGACCTTGCCTCGAGCCTGTCCGGATTTTGCTTTTAGACATAGGCCGGACAACCCCAAATCTTAACTAGCTTAAGACATGGGCTCTACCCTTTCCATATCACATATGAAGTGGTAGGCAACTGATTTGATCGGAACCCTATTCAATAGGTATGCAACTTCATAAGTGCATAACTCCCAAAAGGAAATAGGCAACTCAGTAGTACTCATCATAGAGCACACCATATCAAATAGGGTGTATCTGCTCCGTCCCGATATACCATCGTGCTATGGTGTATCCGGAGGAGTAATGCTGAGAGAGAATCTCATTCTCCTTTAGAATAGTCCAGGATTTCCGTGCTCAAGTATTCTCCTCCTCGATCTCATCAAAGGACATAATACTTATACCCGTGTTTTGGTTCTCTACTTCTAACTTATATTCTGTGAATATTTCAAAAAGGTTCGGACTTGTGTCTCAACAGGAACATATGTCTGAATCTTAAGAGATTATCAGAGAACGTAATGAAGTATAAAGAACCAGTCTTAGCATGTGTAGACAGGGGACCTTACATACATCAACATGTATCATCCCAAGAGTTCACCAACTCTTTCTCTGTTTCCAATAAACAGAGCTGGTGTCATTATATCTTTGTGACATGACTGGCAAGTTTCACAAGATGTAAATTCAAACTGATTTAAATATGCATCTATATATAACTTCAGCTAGTCGGGTCGCATTGATATGACCTAGTCAACAATGCCTCAAGAAGGATTCGTTCATTTCTGAACTCTTCCTCTTGTGTGTGTTCCGTATACTAAGAACTGTAGTTTGATTTAGAACATCAACGCTTTTAGATAACGTGCCTGAACCGATCAACTTTTGATATAGGAAATGTTCAAAACATTATCCAACAATACAAAATTTTACCGTTTCTTTACTAATAAAGAGACAGATATGATTTTGTATATCAGGTTCGGTATCTAATAACATTCGTTCAGAATCAATGTAATGGTAATACAGGGTGACAGTGACCAACAGACTTGGCTGCAACACTTGCCCCGTTTTCTGCCTAATGAAACTTATCACCCGTTCTCAGTTCTCTACCTTTCTGTAGCCCTATGTAACAGATTACATATCTGGGATCCTGATCTGGTATCAAATACCCAGGACGTAGAGAATAGAGAAACAGTTCTGAATAAAGAACACACCCGAAGATGATGCATCAGCATGCACTCTCTTCGTTTGGGCGGCACGGGAAATCTGGTATTCCCCAATTTCCTGCTCTGTCTTATAACAATTATAAGTTGGAACGGGACCAACGTTCCCCAGCTCAGTATAACAAGCGGGTTCGGTCAATATTCCGTATTATTATCTTGATTAAGGCGTGATATGGTCGCTACCTGGAGAGAGAGAGAAGAAAACACTCAGCGTGCGCTCTTGCAAGAATAGATTGGTTATTATTTTATCTAATCAGGATGGCTCCCACTGTTTTTTATCAAATCTTCCTTCAAACCCTAAAAGGAAAGACTAGCCGGGATTAATTACACACTACAAGTTCACCAATCTTTCAGCCAGGCCAGTGTCGGTACTTTGAGGGAGGTCCCCCGTGCTTTCGCACGAACCTAATTAATGTAAACCTCGTTTTCCCAGAGGCGTAACCCCGTTAATATCTTTCTAGACACCTACTTGATCGGCTAATTGTAATGTGTAAAACTCTCCCAGGAGTAACTCTTACTCACAGCGGGTATCGGGATCCAACTATCTCATAGAAGGTATGCAATCTCATTGCAAATTTCAACACTTGAAATTCCCGACAATATTTTGCCCCTAGCGTGCTATGACCTTGACGAAAGCCAACAAACCATAGTCCGCTAGTCAAGTTCAACCCGTACATTTCTTGATTGAATTAAACCCACCCGCACGACCCTTGACGAAAGCCAACAAAGCCGCACGACTACCCTAATCCAATCGCATCGTATGCAGCAGATAAGCAGCATATAGCTACCGCACACTGCACCTTGACGAAAGCCAACAAATGCAGCACGAATACTATATACAACTTATCTGAAATGACGGAGGGCTACGACAGGTTTTTCTGAAAACCTATTGCGTAATGAACTTGATATCGTTGTGGAATCAAATGATTTTAAAATGGAGTGTCTTTGAGGCTTTTCTAGTTTTGCTAAAGGAGTCACTCCCGGTGAAGGGATCGTCGGTCCTTTCCTCATCGAATGAGGTACGGGATATATCATATATATCACTGTGCAAAGCAAAAACACTTAAAAGCTATCAAAAGTCAAACCGAGTGTGTAGCATCTGCCAGTTATTGCTAAAGGAGTCACTTCCGGTGAAGGGATCTCGGTCCTTTCCTTATCGAATAAGGTGCAGGATATATCATATATACCGCTGTGCAAAGCAAGAACTGTAGCTACATATTTTATTTTGAAATTCGATTCTACAACATCTTTAGGTTTCTTTTCTTTCATTAATCACATTAATGAAGTCCCATCATTTAAATACCTAAACATCACAGATAAATACGACGTACACTTATGCCATCCGCATTCGCCTCGATGTCCCCTCGTGCACCGTTAGGTTAGGTAACTAACGGCAGAGCGGGGCAGGGCTAGCGAGGGTGTAAAACATAAGTAACGCCTATATAATATATCATATATACTATATACTGTATCTATCACAGAACATCACATGATCACATCACAGATATCGCAGCAGAAGAATCATATGAAATATTGGATATATTAGGACGTCCGTGTTTTTAATACGAGCCAGTATAAAACACGGATTCCACGGTCCTGATGAATAGCCAAACCCACACCCCTAGACCCCTACGAGAGCGGCAAGCAACCCTACCAATTCTAGAGTTAGGAGACCCGGACTCGACTCCTCGAGTTGGTCTCCCACTGGACTCCAGAACCCGGTTACTTGTGCTCCCCTCCTTGGGTCTATCCTAGTGCGGAAAAGTAAATAATATACAAACGGTGACATCTTCCGCAACCTGGAAGTGCCCCAATAAAAGAATATTACATACAAGTTTTTTACATGAATGAAAATGAAAAACACTCATCTCACATAAAAACCCCCGGCTATTCAAACACGACGATCCAATATAACATATCCAGCAACACATAACATCACATGTCATCAACGTAAGTAAATATGCGCATCCCAATTGTCGTTGACATATAGCAACGAAACCGGCGATATCACATATTACACTTACGGTCACAGAAAAGAAAGTGTAAAACTACAACAGTTGGAATCCGCAACTTCCATAGACATCACATGCCTAATTAAATGAATTACTTAGACATCGCATGCCTAACAATTATAAATCCCGCATTTTAGTCTCAAAATCGAAAACACTTTTCAATATCAAGTCGGGCAATTCAACAAGATTCCCGACATCCTGATCGAATGCTCGTCGCAAACTTCAGTAGACGGCCGCACCCCCGACGCCGTCGACGAAGTGCACCAAGGCGGAACACCGCTGCCGCGAGCACCCGAACGGATGCTTTCGGCGACGGGGTTCTCCTACAGTCACTTGGTCGGGGCTATGGAGCGAGGCTGTCTATTAAGTTTACCCGGCGAGTATCCGCGTACACTACGTGATTGCGACGGACTTTTGATCACATCAAAATTCCGTGGCAACCGATCAAGTGAGACTAAACCGCTAGATTTATAACATTCATTCAGTTATCTCATAACTACTTGTGAATTCCAATTATTGTATCACATTCCGGATAAACAGAAAATGTTAAACTTTCCGATCGAACAGTCAAACATCCAAGTTTTCCCGAAACAGATCAATACATGAAATAAGTCTAAAAACATTCAGTTCGTGCCTCAGTACCAACGGTCCAGCCGTAGAAGGGTCAAGCCAACCCTCACATGTGGCACGCCGTACTGCCCCAAACCCGAAGGTTCAAAGGGCAGTTCAAGACGGTCACATAATCGAGTTAAGGTTTGTTGTCTTCTAGAGGGACCATCGCGTTACTTGCACTACTTAGAACGTCTTTAAACCTCGGAAAAATCCAACACTTGGAAATTTTCCGGCAGGGGAAAGATTGGGTATTTATATCCGGTCGAACTTTTTAACATATTCAAAAATTATCCGGAAAGCCACACAGACAAAATTTGATAATCCAATCGAACATTCGAATCCCCAAAACAACCCAGAAAATTCAACTCTTGAAAAAATATTAAAAATTGCCCGGAAAACCAGCACTTGAAACTAAGAATTACTGTGCAA
Source organism: Agapanthus africanus (assembly GCA_030015575.1). Taxonomy (NCBI): domain Eukaryota; kingdom Viridiplantae; phylum Streptophyta; class Magnoliopsida; order Asparagales; family Amaryllidaceae; genus Agapanthus; species Agapanthus africanus. The sequence goes on from CM057347.1 coordinate 402,034,555, forward strand.
AATACATTATATAATGAGGCCGTACGGCCGCGGAACCGCCGCACGAGCCATGCTCGTGCCGCGGAACCGCGGCGACTTTGTGGAATTGGGCTGTCGAATTTCACAGTAATTCTTAGATATTCCTGCTGATTTTTCTGCATATTTTTAATATCGAAAAACTCCAGATTTTGGAAAAAGTCCAGAGAGCATGTTTGTGTTAGGGTTTCGGGTTCGTTCGGGTTTCAAACTTCGTCTACGCATCGCCTAAAGCTCTAGCTAGGCTCTGATACCACTGTAGGGTTCCTAGGCACACTAATAAGGTCTCACAAGGCATCAACCATGCCAATTTCAAATTTTACGGGTGCCGAGAAACCCTAATACGGATCGTTAACTAGATATATAGGCGAAACTAGAAGTAGTAAACAGCTTTACTAATAAGTGAACGGAAATACAACCTTTGTAGATCCGGTCCTCCACCTCCATAGCTCCGCAATGAAGTCTCCTCGCTGTCCAAATGGAAACCCGGGCTCTAGCGTCGGCTTCATCGGAGAAATGGGCGGGCAAGGTCGTCGGCTTCGTGCCGAAGATGATCTACGTCGAGGCATCACAAGATCAAGCTCCCACTTCACCAAGTCATGAAACTTATGAAGAAAACACCCTTTACTACTTGGCAAGAGGTAGAGGATGAAGAAATAGGAGTTGGGTTCACTTTAGAATTGGATTTCTCACTCAATTACTCAAGTTGTCATTGATGAAGCAAGCTTTCTTCATCTTTGAAAGAAGAAGAAGAAGAAGATAAATAATATGATAAGTCTCTCCAAAATGAATAATAAAATCAATACTTATCATATGGCAACCATGATTAGGTGTAGAGAATAGACCATGGTTAATTGGAAGGGTTAGGGTTAAACATGAAGACAAAATGGTCACTAGGTCAAAGCTTCAAGAAGCTTCAAAAACAAACAAAGAAAGCCACCATTTTCTCTTCATCATTTTCTTTTGCTAAAATAAACAAAATGGATAAATAAATGAATAAATGAATAAGTAAATGAAGCAAAAGAAACCCTAACCATTGACCAACCATGGTTTAAACTATACACCAAACTATCATGTATCATCAAACATGATACAATCAAATGCACAAAAGTATATCATATATACAATGTGCACTTTAAGTGAGAAAATCCTTTTTAAGTGAACCTTTATTAGTTAATGTAAAGTGATATATCAAATATATAATTATACATTAAATCATTAAATCAACACTTGATTTAACGACCCGGTCATATCGCATATAACCGACTAATATCAATAGTAACAACTTATCGAATCAACACTTGATCTGATAACCCGGCTATAACGCATATAACCGATCAATGTTACAAATCGCGAGAATGGAATACGGTATCACATACACGCATTATTCTCGGTCCCGCACATATCCCATATGCGCTCCTATTTCGTTTCGCTTGAGCCAGGAAACCTCTGTGTAGGACTCTAAAGACTCGTCAATACGCCGGCAGTAGATGATGATCATATCAAACACCCACAAGCCGCAAGCGGTCTGCTAAACGTAACGGCCACCCGGGTATTGAGCGATCAGAAGATCGACAAGCAAGCCCGCTCACACTCCTGTGAATCCAACCAGTAACACTTACCGTACAGTCCGGTCTGATCGTCTGATATGTCGCATATCTTGCCTAGGGGTGGTAAACGTCAGACCCCAATAGCTCGATAAGTCGTGTCGATATGAGGTCTATAACAGTTCGAGAAACTACTGGTAACACTTACCAGTAATTCTCAGCAACCCTGGCCAGGGATTTCCGGTTATAGCCAATCGAACACAGCGCAACATCAACCCCCTATACCGAGAGAGACGAATCCCCTCCTATCGCTCATTGCCTCCATGTGATTCGGGACTGTATCCAAAAACCACCGTTTTGCACGCCCTCTTGGACGTGGTAAGGTGGAAATCAAAGCACAGTGGGAATCACACAAGACTCTATGACGATCTCGGGTCAACAGACTACTCTGTACCAGTGTCACCAGAGAACTGCCATCTGACGTAAGGTATAATACCATCTGGGAGTTCTCGGCAAGTCCGTCCAGTGTACCCAGTCTCTACAGAGCACCCGTATATCATCTCTGATGTCAAACACCAATGGATATGGGATCATCCATCGCCCATCTGTATGGGTCGAGAAGGTATACGCTAGTCTACTCTGGTATATCGATGCCCCGTCTCGATATACCCACGACTAGGGACCTTGAAGGATGTTGTAATACCTAGTCCTTTTGAATACCAATATCCGTATTTTTGTCACTCCCAAAATTTATTTATTTTATAATTATTATTTGTATTATTCTAAAAATCCAAATCCTAATCTAATCTCATATCTTTTAATTTTCCCTAACCCAAACCCTCATTCCCTTCCTCTTTTATTATCCCCTTTCTTTTTCATTTTTAGCCTAGCCGTTACTTTCCCCAAGCCCAGAGCCGGCCCACTCCTCTAATCCTTTTCTCATTCACTTAAAATCCCAAGCCTGGCCCCTTTCTTTTCCCTACTATCTTATCCCTTGGCCCGAGCCCATTTTCCCTCCCCGGCCCATTAAAATAACAATTATCCCACCTCATTTCTTTTAAATCCCTTCAAATCCAAACCCAAATCTCCTCTATAAATTCCTATTAAACCACCAAGTTAATGCCTCTTTAATCCCAATTAATTTCCCCCATTAATCCTTTTTAAAATCCTATTAATCACCACTTAATTCTCATTCATTCTATTCCCCCTCTCTCATCTCACCCACATTCTTTCTCTCTAATTCCCTCTCTCTCTCAATTTCTCTAATTCTCTCTCTCTCTCTCTAATTCTCTCTTCCTCTTTCTCTAAATTTCTCTTCCTTTATCAGCGTCTCATCTTTCCTCACATCAAATCAAGGAACAGCGTGAAGCAGTGAAGAAAAGGAGGGCACGAAGAGCAGCTAGATCGAGTGAAATTGTCGGATTCCAAAGGACTGAGCCGGTGCTGCGTTCGTGGCGCGATCGTGCTGATACCACTGCAGTATTATTGTCGACACGTCCCCAGGCAAGTATTTTACTTGCTTACATGCTATATACTCAAGTTACAATCTTTAATTACATAGATCATGAAGTTACAATTTTAGATCAATTATGTGCCATACCTGTTCGATGTGTGTTCCCAATGAAAATACTTGTCTATTTTGACGGAATTGGATTGTCTGTATTGGCCCTTGTTGTGATGAATACCTTGTGCAAATTTCGCTGGAAAATATGACCGTTAACGACTAAAACAACTACCCTCAAGTTTACTCGTAAAACTGGAATTTTCTTGTACCTGAAAATCGTTAAAATCACCATAAATTATATACAAACTGGAACGATGCACTCAAGGGCTTAAATCGAAACCGACTCGACGAACTATAATCCTATACAAGTTTCTATTAGTTTCTGTACTTAAATGGTGACAATATTTGGATCGGAGTGCGACTCTGGACTGCAGTCCAGAGCGACTCTATTTACTGTGTGCTGTCCCGTAATGGGTACCACACTATTTCCTTAACTCTTAGGTTGTGGAACTCCGCTGTTTATTATAGGTGAATGTGTTAGCTAGACAACACAAGTGGTTTCATCCTGTTTCGTTATCGTTTGTTATTTAATCTGTAATTTAATAGATGTGGACGCATAACAGTCCAGAACAGATTCTGAGATGACATATTAATATTAAACTGTGTATAACTCCTGACGTGCAGATGCGATTGAAGATCCGTCTATTGCGTTGAAAACCTTACTGAAAACCCTAGAATTCATCCAACTGTAGCGTCGCTAAAATCTGATCCCAACTGGGATTAAAATGCGTTGCGAAACATATTTCTGATTCTGAAACCAGATTTCCAGCCGTGAACGCTTAAAATGAAATGACTATAATTAGTGATCCTGGAACCTGATTGGCATGAAACTAAATTCGATGGATAGATAACTGAACATACTAATTATTACCTGTTCACTGTTTCACTAAATTGTAACCGTATGATTTATGATAAATTATGCAAATGGTAGATTAATGATTCAGGACATCCTAAACATGCTTTATATACTGTTTACGCATCATATCATACACATGTCATTGCATTGATAACATAGTGATAACGTGCATTTACCCAGTGTTAGGTTTTAGTGATGATTGTGGCAAGTACGTTAGTGTTCGTGTATCAGTGAATAAGTGAAAGTGATACGTACTTGTACACAATCAGTGACCTATTATTCTATTGCATTGTCGACGTCTGTGGGATGCGTGTACGTGTGACTATAAGTGGTATGAGACACTTATGGAAGCGCTTGCACGGGTGTCACAGATAAGGCACCAGACACTGCCATTTATCTTAGGTATTAGTCGGGACGTGCTTGATGGAGGTCCTGCCTCCAGTTCTCGCGCAGACTTGTCACGGATCGATTAGTATTTAGGGTTATGGTTAGCGTTTGATGTAGACCACGGGGTGTGGGGTAGTTTAAGTGTGAGTTCAACAGAATCTCGGGAGTCCCATGCCGGCTTATATATTTAGGGAGATATATGGAGATTTACAGGGTATGTGATTATTACCGTGATATACATGTTGGGCCCGTGGTCCCTTGCCCTTGGGTTCTACCCTTGGGTGGAGGACACACGCGAGTAGTTGACTCTCACACTTGGACTGACGTTAGGCTTAGTGACCTATACAGTGAGACTTAGAGACTGATAGGGATACTAGCATGGATATATCTTACTTACTGTGTTGACATACGTGGCATATCGTTCTACTGCTTTTACTGTTCCGCTGCATTGATTACTGCATGTTCATACCCATACTGCCATTGATCTACTGTCATATATATCTAATATCACCGTTAGAATTGTCACATGATTTTATATATATTATATTGTTATTGTGTCGTTCTGACGACCTGAGTATGCATGCTCAGTGTGAGGAGAAGATTTAGCCTGGATCAGGACTAGACGCACATCACGGACATCTTAATTTACCATCCAGGGTTATACCCTTTTGTTTCCCATCAGGTCAGTTCTTTACATTGTTTTGTTTCAGTTACTGCATTTCTCATTACCTGCGTGTTATATACTGATTACCAGTTAAAACTAGAAGCCGAAGTGTGACTACGGCAGGACATTTCCTTGACCGTAGGAGCATGGCTGGCCTTGTCAACCCCTCGTATTCCGTATTTTGGGAAGCGGGGCGTGACATGGTTTAGTTGGTATCAGAGTCCAGGTTTTGCTTCGATTGGGATTGCAGTTTTCCGTGTATAGCTTGGCAATCTATGACATCTATCGGTCTAGATTGTAAACTTGTTATTCTTGATCCATATTCACATCGAGTATTCTGCTATCCATACGCTAGGGTTTCTGATGACTTGGCAAAGTTTCGTGGTTGTAATTATGAACTACTTCACGATTACACTACCATACTCTGTTTAAGTGACTTAGAGTCATACAGTTGATTTTTCCGCTTGTAATGAATTTCATCACATCTGATATTCTTGAATCTTTGTCCAATCCATATTATATCTTGATTCTTATAGCTTGTGCCTTATATCATCCTCAAAATCATTGTTTCACGATCATGTCTTCCAACGACTTTTCCTCTATCTCCACTCCCCAGAATCAGACTGTTGAGATCCTGAGTGTACTGCAAGGTTTGAAGGAAACCCAGGAGCGAACAAACGACTTGTTAGCTGAAGGACTGTGAAGGCGGGTGAATCAGGCACCAGCGGGAGTCTCCAATCATAAAGGAATCCCCGTTAGACGAGGAAAAGAGAAGAAGATGAAGCGCCAATTTGTTTCCCCGCGACAGAAGCAGCAGAAGACCCCATGTTGTGGATACTGCAGGAGGCCAGGACACCTTCAGAGGGATTGTCGCCGCGCCCGAGGGAAATGTCTGATTTGAGGATCCAGCGAACATCTTATCAACGTTTGCCCAAAAAGGAAGGATCTGCAAGGAGGAGACTCGTCCACTCTCCACACTTCTGACAAGTGATGATTATCGCATAGTTCGAACTTTGAGAATGAGGCAGACCCGACCCAGGATTCAACTCACATGACGAGAATGCAGCAGTCTAGCAATCAAAGAAGAATTTTTCATGTTTTCTACTTTCGGTTGTAATGTTGTCATTATCTTATAAACATTTCTTTCCGTTTGAAACCTTGTATCCGTCGAACTTTTTAGTTGAACGCAATAAAACTTGAATCGTAATATATGTATCATTCTTTTGCTTTCTCCTTATTTATACTATTCGTTATCACAGTATCTTAATCCTGATTTTTCAGTTCCTGCCACCGCATATTTTCCTATACTTCGTACCCTGAGCTATTCTCTTGAGGTATTCCACTGTCTAATCATGATTCTTTCTTTTCAAGCCATGGCCCACCCTAGAGCAGCGCCGCATCTAGATAAGGATGCACAGTCATGCGTTTCCTTAGACCATACGCTGATGAGTTCTGATGACGAGATCAACGATCCCCAGGCCATTTTCGGGAACAACGATTCAGAGGACGAAGGAGCAGTCGCCCCAGAGTTTAATATGATAGACGATTCCGATGAAGAGGAAGGAAGACCCCGAGGAAGAACCGATAGAAGAAAATCCAGTGGAGGAAAATCCCATAGAAGAGAATCCAGAAGGAGAGAATCACATGGAATTAGACCTCGATGAAGAAGCTTCAGCAGAGGAAGGAGGACTAGAAGAACAAGACCCTGCTGTGGAAGAACTTCCAATGGCGATACCTGCGAGACGCTATGGAAATGGACGCCCCTACCTGAGTGCACGAGCCTACCGCAACCTGCTGAATCTCCACAACCGCGACTGACGGGATTTTTTTTTTGATGTTATCTTTTCTGGCCAAATAAAACTGTGTATAGTTTAGGGCCACCTTTCATCTTTGAGAATGCTTTGTTTAAAATTTCCTGGAATGAAATAAATTGCTGAGTTCGCTAATCTTTCGATCTTCTTAGTTCACTTACTACTTGATTATTTCTTCTATACAATTATCCTCCTACTGAGATCTGTCCACCCCTACTCCTTACATTGTCTAAACCCTCACTAAGATTAACCAGTACCACACCCGATCTTTTGAGGTCCACCCTCCATCCTTCGCCTGTGCCTCGTTTGAAATCCTTCTAGGAGGAGACAATTTTAGGGAAATTTCCGAGTTCGCTAACCCTTCAAATTATTTTGATTCATATGATGTACCGACCGTTATCCTTCCCATACTTTCCCCTGTAGTCTTTTGTTGCTCACCCTTACTCCTGTGTTGACTCGATCCCGATCTCCTTGATCTTCAGCCTAAAGCCGCCACGCTCCGACCTTCTGAATGAGCCACACTTCCTTGTAATCATTACCCTAGCTAGCCTTATACCTCCTTGTGTTTTTCTTATTACCCTACATATATATTTGGACATTATTATTCGAAATTTGGTTTTCAGTATTTTGTATTTATCGAAGAGTGTGTGTTATTGACTAAATAGTTTTATGTATTTTAAGAGCACTATTATTATCCTTATTTTCAGTAGCGCAACCTTACATCGCGTAGATTTCCGTTACATGTTTCTTATTTTCACTATATGAGTTTCCTAAGTTATTTTAAAACTATTTGATCGATACATTATCCCAAAATGTTTTAAACTACCGACAAATCTTTCACTACTTTATTATCGTTACCTTATTTCGAGTATTATGCATATGCTTACTATTATAAGTGGTTGAGCCTTATACTTATTATTTCTGCTTGCTATTTTTGATATACTTAGATGTGCACACATTTGGGCTTCGATTTTATTGAACACGCCTTGATTATTTCCGTTCGTTATTGTTATCTATATTCTCGTGTACTTATATTTCGTCCTTATAGTTGTTCATGCCGTATACTTATTTAAATCCTTTCTGTTGTATGTTGTACTTGCATATATATATATATACTTCATAAATTTCATCCACCCGTTTTAAGTAAACCATTATGAGTTAGTTTATGATATGGTAGCTTTCGCTTTTGATTTTACAACTTATCGTTTAGTTTTAAATTTCGAGGACGAAATTTTTTTGTAAGGGTGGTATGATGTAATACCTAGTCCTTTTGAATACCAATATCCGTATTTTTGTCACTCCCAAAATTTATTTATTTTATAATTATTATTTGTATAATTCTAAAAACCCAAATCCTAATCTAATCTCATATCTTTTAATTTTCCCTAACCCAAACCCTCATTCCCTTCCTCTTTTATTATCCCCTTTCTTTTTCATTTTTAGCCTAGCCGTTACTTTCCCCAAGCCCAGAGCCGGCCCACTCCTCTAATCCTTTTCTCATTCACTTAAAATCTCAAGCCTGGCCCCTTTCTTTTCCCTACTATCTTATCCCTTGGCCCGAGCCCATTTTCCCTCCCCGGCCCATTAAAATAACAATTATCCCACCTCATTTCTTTTAAATCCCTTCAAATCCAAACCCAAATCTCCTCTATAAATTCCTATTAAACCACCAAGTTAATGCCTCTTTAATCCCAATTAATTTCCCCCATTAATCCTTTTTAAAATCCTATTAATCACCACTTAATTCTCATTCATTCTATTCCCCCTCTCTCATCTCACCCACATTCTTTCTCTCTAATTCCCCCTCTCTCTCAATTTCTCTAATTCTCTCTCTCTCTCTAATTCTCTCTTCCTCTTTCTCTAAATTTCTCTCCCTTTATCAGCGTCTCACCTTTCCTCACATCAAATCAAGGAACAGCATGAAGCAGTGAAGAAAAGGAGGGCACGAAGAGCAGCTAGATCGAGTGAAATTGTCGGATTCCAAAGGACTGAGCCGGTGCTGCGTTCGTGGCGCGATCGTGCTGATACCACTGCAGTATTATTGTCGACACGTCCCCAGGCAAGTATTTTACTTGCTTACATGCTATATACTCAAGTTACAATCTTTAATTACATAGATCATGAAGTTACAATTTTAGATCAATTATGTGCCATACCTGTTCGATGTGTGTTCCCAATGAAAATACTTGTCTATTTTGACGGAATTGGATTGTCTGTATTGGCCCTTGTTGTGATGAATACCTTGTGCAAATTTCGCTGGAAAATATGACCGTTAACGACTAAAACAACTACCCTCAAGTTTACTCGTAAAACTGGAATTTTCTTGTACCTGAAAACCGTTAAAATCACCATAAATTATATACAAACTGGAACGATGCGCTCAAGGGCTTAAATCGAAACCGACTCGACGAACTATAATCCTATACAAGTTTCTATTAGTTTCTGTACTTAAATGGTGACAATATTTGGATCGGAGTGCGACTCTGGACTGCAGTCCAGAGCGACTCTATTTACTGTGTGCTGTCCCGTAATGGGTACCACACTATTTCCTTAACTCGTAGGTTGTGGAACTCCGCTGTTTATTATAGGTGAATGTGTTAGCTAGACAACACAAGTGATTTCATCCTGTTTCGTTATCGTTTGTTATTTAATCTGTAATTTAATAGATGTGGACGCATAACAGTCCAGAACAGATTCTGAGATGACATATTAATATTAAACTGTGTATAACTCCTGACGTGCAGATGCGATTGAAGATCCGTATATTGCGTTGAAAACCTTACTGAAAACCCTAGAATTCATCCAACTGTAGCGTCGCTAAAATCTGATCCCAACTGGGATTAAAATGCATTGCGAAACATATTTCTGATTCTGAAACCAGATTTCCAGCCGTGAACGCTTAAAATGAAATGACTATAATTAGTGATCCTGGAACCTGATTGGCATGAAACTAAATTCGATGGATAGATAACTGAACATACTAATTATTACCTGTTCACTGTTTCACTAAATTGTAACCGTATGATTTATGATAAATTATGCAAATGGTAGATTAATGATTCAGGACATCCTAAACATGCTTTATATACTGTTTACGCATCATATCATACACATGTCATTGCATTGATAACATAGTGATAACGTGCATTTACCCAGTGTTAGGTTTTAGTGATGATTGTGGCAAGTACGTTAGTGTTCGTGTATCAGTGAATAAGTGAAAGTGATACGTACTTGTACACAATCAGTGACCCTATTATTCTATTGCATTGTCGACGTCTGTGGGATGCGTGTACGTGTGACTATAAGTGGTATGAGACACTTATGGAAGCGCTTGCACGGGTGTCACAGATAAGGCACCAGACACTGCCATTTATCTTAGGTATTAGTCGGGACGTGCTTGATGGAGGTCCTGCCTCCAGTTCTCGCGCAGACTTGTCACGGATCGATTAGTATTTAGGGTTATGGTTAGCGTTTGATGTAGACCACGGGGTGTGGGGTAGTTTAAGTGTGAGTTCAACAGAATCTCGGGAGTCCCATGCCGGCTTATATATTTAGGGAGATATATGGAGATTTACAGGGTATGTGATTATTACCGTGATATACATGTTGGGCCCGTGGTCCCTTGCCCTTGGGTTCTACCCTTGGGTGGAGGACACTCGCGAGTGGTTGACTCTCACACTTGGACTGACGTTAGGCTTAGTGACCTATACAGTGAGACTTAGAGACTGATAGAGATACTAGCATGGATATATCTTACTTACTGTGTTGACATACGTGGCATATCGTTCTACTGCTTTTACTGTTCCGCTGCATTGATTACTGCATGTTCATACCCATACTGCCATTGATCTACTGTCATATATATCTAATATCACCGTTAGAATTGTCACATGATTTTATATATATTATATTGTTATTGTGTCGTTCTGACGACCTGAGTATGCATGCTCAGTGTGAGGAGAAGATTTAGCCTGGATCAAGACTAGACGCACATCACGGACATCTTAATTTACTATCCAGGGTTATACCCTTTTGTTTCCCATCAGGTCAGTTCTTTACATTGTTTTGTTTCAGTTACTGCATTTCTCATTACCTGCGTGTTATATACTGATTACCAGTTAAAACTAGAAGCCGAAGTGTGACTACGGCAGGACATTTCCTTGACCGTAGAAGCATGGCTGGCCTTGTCAACCCCTCGTATTCCGTATTTTGGGAAGCGGGGCGTGACAGATGTACTTATGGACTACCCTGTCCCCACTAGTATGATCCGCATCATAGTCCAGGTAGTCAAGTACACATCCTAAGGGCTTTACCAACAGGTAACAGAGAGACAATCAATGTACACGTTAAGGTAAAGAGTAACCAGATAGCATACTATCATGTCGAGCAAGAAAGTCCTTCCTATATATGTCCCAGTATCCACTACAATATACATCTAATGTACAGTAATGGCCTCTAGGGCATACATATAACTAACACACACTTCAGGATATTGGTCTCTTACTCGATTTACGGGTCAATGAGCTTGGATTGGTCGGAGGAAAAATTGTTGGTCCAGATACCGACCACCCATACTGGGATACATATGCCGAGTCTGTTCTCGGACAGGTAAAAAATTTCATTCTGATTCCCCTCTTTAGTGTACCTATTGCATGTTGTACATTATTTCTAGCTTTAATATTTCACAAAAAATGCTAATATCAGGCACCAGAAGGCTATAGTAAGGGGTATAAGATCAGTTTAAACTGGCTAAAAGATACATTTAGTAATATTCCTGATGAAGCCACCGATGAAGTCTTGGATAGACATGCACGTGCCTACATTCTGTACATGATCGGTTCTTGGTTGCTGCCGGACCAATCAGCAACGCATGTCCATCCGTTATACCTTGGCTTCCTTCAGGATTTTGATGTGTGTGCCCAATATGCTTGGGGAGCAGGGGTCCTGGCCTTTCTTTATAAGGAACTCGATAAGGCATGTGCTCCAACGAAGAATAAAATTTGTGGATGCATTACATTACTTCAGGTAAATTCCTTATTTTTCACAGCTAGAAATTTGCAAAATTGTAATATTGGTTTTCTCTCTTATCATCTGAAACTTTATTTATAGATCTGGTCATGGGAGTATATGTATATAGGAAGACCGGATCGAATTAAAATAACTGGCTTGGATACCCTTGGAAAGCCGCTCGGCTGTCGGTGGAATGGGAAGAAAGCGTATAAGGCTCCTCGTCGAGTACTTAGGGACTATAGAGATGAGTTGGATCGCATGGAGGCGATTCAGGTAACCATCACTTAGGTATTTAAGTTTGTTTTAAAATTTTGAAATACTTTCATCACAATTTTTGTACTATATTATTTGCGCAGTTCATGTGGACGCCTTATACAGCGGATCGTCTGTAAAGATTACCCGGCATCTGTATCGAAGGAAAGCCGGTTTGGCGGGCTCGATGCCCACTCCTCTGCATTAATGTCGTTGTCATGCATCTCCCGGACCGGGTGTTGCGACAGTTTGATAGATCGCAACATATTCCTGTCCCGCTGCCTTCGCCTATGACAATAGAGGGAGACATGCGAGGAGGAAAGGCGGAGCGTGATTGGAGGGAGCATCATCATCAATATTTGCTGGGATGGGAGGATAGGCATCGTAATATTGCCTTACAGCAAATAGGTGACCAAACAGCCACCGACGCTACCGAAGCATATCTACAGTGGTATAAGCGTGTCACCATAAGATATCTTTCTGCTTCCTCTAATAATTTCCCAAATATCTCGCGGTACGAGCCTAGAGGCCACGCGGAATGAGATTTGGTAAGCTGAATTCTTTATATTATATTACTTTTTAACATCCGGCGGTATGAGTCAATACTTATTTCTTATTTCTAATGTAACGACAGGCTCGTGGGTTGCATCTCGTACAAACAATGGTGCAGGAACCATACCCGACTGATGCTGGTCCGGCAACTCAGGCTCTATTTTCAAATGCAGACCAATTAATTGGTGGTGTATTCGGTTCATATAATATTTCTCAACATTTATCGCCGACACCAGAGCAGCAGTATCAGCCGGCACCGGAGCCGCAGCATGAACCGGCACCAGAGCCGCAGCATGAACCGGCACCAGAGCCGCAGCATCACGAAGATCCAGCGTAGCATGTCAGTGGTTTGGATCACCATACCGTCAGCAGCAGCCCTGGCATACCGGACAAGCGCAACAACACCGGTCTTGGGGGTCAGGTTTTGCAGAACAGCCGTCTTGGGGGTCAGGTTTTGCGCAACAACAACCACCTTGGGGGTCAGGATTTGCGCAGCCATGGGACCAAGGTTTTGTGCAACATCAGCCGCATGAAACCGGGACAGGCTCTTCGCTACAACTGCCCAGTTGGGATACAGATTTATCGTCCTACATGCAGTTGTTGGGAGGCAACACATATCCGACACCTGTCCCACATTCAGGTTCAGGATTTGCGGATCAACAGCCTGTCCAAGACGCTGCTAAAGACGAAGCTGAAGCCGAAGCCGAAGCCGAAGCAGAAGAGCAGACGCCGCCGCCGCCATCTACCCAAGAAAAAGGTGGGTCCTCCAGTCATCCCAGGAGGCATAGGCTTATCTCAAGCCTTCTCAGATTTCATAAGGGAAAGGGAAAAAGAACACGATAGTTATTTACATTTTACAAACAGATAGGATTTTTTAATATTGTAAATTTTACGGATTCATTTTGATATTATAAATTTGACAGTCGAGATAGAAATCAGATAGGATTTTTTTGTATTGTAAATTTTGACGGATTCATTCTGTAAAAAACATTGATATAATGAAATTTTATTATTTTATTCAAATATTTTTTACGTTTATTTAGTTTTAAATTTTTTTTAAATAATTATAATTATGATTATAATTATAATTACACTTATAATCATAATCATAATCATATTATAATTCAAATTATATTTATAATTATATAATTATAATTATAATTATATAATTAATAATTATAATTAAATTTTTTTAAAAAAAAGGGACGGGTTCTAGGAACCCGCCCCTTGTACAATAAGATATCTTAGAGAAAATCTAAAACTTAAACTCAAACTTAAACTCCTTTCTTCTTCTGGGAAAAGGAAAAAGAAAAGCCTCTCCTCCTCCTCAATCTCCTGTAGCGACTTTTTCTATGGATTTCAAAAATGGAGGCGTTCCCTTGGGTGAATCATAAAACGCCCGTTGTTAATCAAAGCGCATTTCACACAAAGCAAACACTCTTCTTGTAATTACTAGAATTTGATGTTCGGTTCATGTTCATGCAGTAATTAATATCTGTAAGTATTTCAAGCTCTTTGCAACTCTTTCACTGCTTCACATGATTTTTTATATTATTGATGGACAAATGCCTATCTCCCTTGGGAAAAATGGGATTTCTAAAAAAAATATTCTTATGAGAAAGGTGGTTATTTTCTTCTTCTTTTTCCTTTGTTGATATTTATGAGTATCAGATTTATCAGTTTGTTACAAGCTTCATTTGATGGGACAAAATTTGGGATTTGTCAACTTTGTAGAACTGATTAGGGATTTAGCTGGGTTTAAAACTATTTAGGGACTTGCAAATTCAGATTAAATTAAGGCCATTTGGGTAAACATAGGATTGGGCAGTTGAAGCTGGACGGGTATGAATCCGCACTTTACAAGTGTGGAATCAACTTGAAAGAGCAAGAGAGAGAGAGCGCAGAGATAGATAGAGGGGAGAGAGACAGAGGAGCGTGGGGGAGGGAGAGAGAGAGGGAGAGAAAGAGGAGCCTGGGGAGAGATAGAGAGAGATCGAGGGAGGAGCCTGGGGAGAGAGAGAGAGAGAGAGATCGAGAGAGAGAGAGAGACCGAGAGAGCACCTCTCTCAAGTTGAATCCGAACTTGCAAAGTGCGGATTCAGACCCGCCCAACTTCAACTGACCAATTCTACATGGTGTCTAGGTGGCCTTGATTTGATCCGAATTTGCTAAATCATAAAATAGTTTTAAAACCTAGCTAAATCCCTGATTAGTTCTAAAATGTTGACAAATCCCAAATTTTGGCCTCATTTGATGTGCTAGATCAACATTGTTAGGGTTTCTTTCTCTTACTAGATTTTTGTTTTTTTAAAAACGAAAAGATGGGCTAATTCCGAATCTCTTTCTAGTTGTGTTGAAGCAAGAAATGACCAACTCATTGCATTTATACATGTATGCGCAACTAAAGAGATAACTGGTTTGTTTTTTTAGTGTGAGATCTATCCATAAAGGATTTCCACACCGACTTAGCTATAGAGCAATAAATGAACAAGTGTTTGACTGTTTCAAAATTTGCAGAGCAAACACCGAACCTAACGGACCGTGCCGTTTACGTTTAATTATGTTATCTTTTGTTACTACCGCGCTGTAAATTGTCAACCAACAAACGCTTTAACTTTAATAGGCGATGCCGCTTACCAGACATCGTGGCTGTAGATGACGTAGAACCTCCCCCATTCAGCAAGCTATATAGAGATCTATTCCTCATACATGTAACTACAACCTCCCTGTTCACCTTTTCTCCCCTGTAAAAACCCAAGCGAACTCTCCAATTGTTGTCTGTGACGGGACCAAGTGTGGTACGGAAGCTCAATATCCAATTATTCCCGTTCCAGACTTGAGAAACAACAATGTTTTTATCTGTCGATACATCAAACAACTCGGGGAATTGGTGTTTTAGAGCTGTATCCCTACACCACCAATCTTTCAAGAAACTAATATTCCGTCTTTTGTCAATAACAAAATCCGTTCCTGATGTAAAAACATGTCGGACCTTGCATATCCTTTTCCAAAATCTCGACACGGTTGCCTCATTCTTATTTTACCTCAACAACCACTAGAACGGAAATAGCTGCTCTTTCACACTTGGATGGCTTGGAGTATATAATTTCCACCACCATTTACTTAGCAGGATAAGATTTTCTTAAAGATTGATAACTCCTAAACCTCCAAATTCTTTTCATTTATGGACCTATTTCAATTTGACTGGGTGATATCCTTTCTTTTATTAGTTGTTAGCTTTATTTAACTACTTTTGCTATCTTTTTTAACAATTCCTTTAGCGATTTCTTCTTTAGACAGTCGGTTGTCGCACACAAAACCAAATATTTTTCTCATCAATATTACACAGGCACGGCTTTATTGTTGAAATTGATTACAAATTTGGAGCCCGAGATCAAGAGCCCAAAAACCCAAGATTGAATACGTGCAGGGCACGTAGTGGGGATTTAAATTAATCATTAATTTAAATTCCAAACTTATTTCTAAGAATATCTCATGGAGATATATATTAATCTCTAAGAATTATCTCTAATAAGTCTGTTAGTCTATATATGTATATTAATTATAAAGCAAGGGCAAATGAAAGAAATCTATGGAGCCTTGAGAAGAGAAGTCTGCGGCAATCCTTAAAAGGTTGTAATTGGATTAAATCCAAAATCAATAGAGCCTTATTTAAAAAGGCTGCGGCAGTTCAAGTAGAAGTTTGTGGTAGAAATTAAAAAAATCCACAGAGTGGCTTCAAAGCCGAGAAGAGAGATGAGGGAGATTTTGGAGAGAGAGAGAAATGCTTGTATTTGGGCGGTGATCAGTGAGGGCATTCTCATGTAATACTTTTTTAATAGTGGAACGTCGGATTGCAGGATTAGGTGTAAGTTGTGCTGAATCTGGGCAAATCTTGTGCTTGCGTTGCTTGTTGTGTACTTATGATAATTTGTATTGTTTTGGTAGATTATTTGGTTAATTTTTTTCAAGTAGTTTGTTTGCACGCGATCCTGATAGATTATTTTTCCGCTGTGACTCATGGTGTGTTTTGTGACTCTTTAGAGAATCACAGATATAGGAAAAGTCACAACAAGTGGTATCAGAGCGTCACACTCGGCGTTTTCGGATTATTTGGGGAGATGGAATCTATGCATTATAAAGTGGTCAAGTTTGATGGGCGGAACAATTTTAACCTTTGGAGGTTCAAAGTAAAGGCTATTCTCAAGCAGCAGGGGTTTACAAGATTGTCTTTACAAAATACAGTATTTCAGAGACGACCACGGATGATAAGAAAGAAGAGTTGAAGGACAAGACCTTCAGTTCGATACAGCTTCAGTTGGTTGATGATGCTTTATGCGAAGTTGAGCAAGAGACAATGGCAGCGAAGTTATGGAGGAAGTTGGAGTCCCTATACATGAAGAAATCTCTTACAAATCGTCTCTAACTCAAGCAACGATTATACGCGTTAAAGATGAAGTAGGGGATATCGGTCAAAGATCATCCAGACGAACTCAAGCAGATCGTAATGGACTTGCGGAACGTAGAGGTGCAGAGAGGGGATGAGGATCATATGATGATTCTACTCCGTTCGTTGACCTCATAGTACGGGCAGTTTGTCAAGTCAATGGTGTATGGGCGGAATAATCTTTCTTTAGAAGATGTCAAAACAGGTCTGCACAGGGAGGTGTTGAGGGAGAAAGTGTTAGGTGACAAGAGTAGTCAGGTGACGCGTTGTCCGTTAGATACAGTTCAGATGGAGGCTCCAAGGAAAAATCGAGAAATCGCAATAATTATAAGTGCTTTATTTACAAGGAGAGCGGGCATTGGAAAAGCAATTGTCTGAAGCGCAAGAGAAAAGGCAAGCAGGTTTCTTCCGGTTCTGCAGTTGCGGTGGAGAATTCAGATGAGGGCAGTGATGGTTCGATTCTATCGGCATATGTGACTTCAGACGCATATGGATCGTGGAGGATAGATTCAGGATGTTCATTCCATGTGATTCCGAATCGGAGTTGGTTTGCTACGTATCGTTCAGTTGATAGAGCCTCGGTCTTTATGTGGAATGATATGGTAAGCAAAGTTGTTGGGATTGGTGCAATTCGGATCTGCATGCATGATGGGAGAGTTCGGACGTTGACAGATGTCGGGCACGTGCCGGATCTGAAGAGGAGCTTGATTTTATTAAGTGCTTTGGGCCGGATCGGTTACAAGTGTGTGATTGATAGAGATTCCGTGATGATTTCCAAAGATGCTTGTATTGTCATGAAGGTGAAGAGGGCAAGGAATCTGTATTTTCTTCATGGACGGACGGTCTTAAGATATATTGTTAGATTTTTTACTGGTTCAGATGGTTCAGATTCCGTCAGGGTGTGGTGTCCACGATCAGGCCATATTGGCGATGCGAGTTTGGAAGGGTCTCGAAAGAGACAGTCACTTGGAGGTGTAGAGATCGGCAGGAGAAATTTTCGGAAGGATTGTATTCAAGGAAAGAAGACAGAGATGGTTCCAGCACCGGTTTGTTCTCGAGGTGGAGTCAGACACCATGGTTCTTTCATTGACGACTTCTCGAGAAAGTTGTGGGAGTATGTTGTTGAGCCGAAGACGGAGCATTTTCAGATTTTCAGGAAAGCTGTTGTGGAGAAGCAGTTCGGGAAGCGTGTGAAGGTTCTTTATTCCGGTAGAGAGTTCTGCAAGTCAGGAAGGATCGAGCATCACACCACTTTTGATCTTAAATATATTGGCAGAGCATAGCGGATGGTTCCGAAGGTGTTTGGGAAGAACAATTATTCAAGGCTTATGCCTGCACTTCCGAGGGAGTTTCGGACGGAGGCCCTATCTACTGCCGAATATCTCATCGATCGGTCACTATCAACGGCAATAGACAAGATAATTCCTAAGGAGCTATGGATTGGATGGGCTGGGAATTACTCAGGGCTTCGTAATTTTAGAAACGAAGGAAAAGGGTACAGGTTGTGGTGTCCTGGTACTAAGAGTGGAGTAATCAGTCAAAATAAGATAGTCGATGAGTCTGCGATGTCTCAGAGAAAACAGACTCAGTTAGATGATGAGCAGAGAACAGGATCACCGAGCCAGGTGGTGTTCGAGACTTCAGTCCATGTTATAGATGAGGTGGTCGATACTTCGATTCAGGCGAAGAGTCCGGTACAGCCATTTGTGCGGAGGTCTGTGGGATTTAGATGCACGAGAGAGGCTAGAGATGAACCTTCGAGGATATGCGATCGGGAGTTCGACAGAAATTATGCATGCAAGATTCGTGACAAGGATATTGTCATGGA
The DNA here is from genome assembly GCA_030015575.1 of Agapanthus africanus. NCBI lineage: Eukaryota > Viridiplantae > Streptophyta > Magnoliopsida > Asparagales > Amaryllidaceae > Agapanthus > Agapanthus africanus. Next base: position 402,053,488 of record CM057347.1, read on the forward strand.
TGGGGAGTTGTGTCCGTTGCAGCGGTATATCGAGCAGGTTTTCGCTTGGTATGGGAGAGAGACTCAGGCCGTGTCTTCTTAGTTAGAGGTGCACTTCGGATTGGTGTCATCATCAGGTATAACTGGTGATGGGAACAGTTGGAGGTCAAGAACATGTTACAAGAACACGGATACAATGTCAGGTATATGACGCTTCAGATTGTTATCACGATATCAACAGGAGAGGCGAGATTGTTGACCGTTTTGGAGACAGTTAAGGAGATCATGTATTTGTGAAGATTGTTGATTTTGGGTGTTCCACAGGAGGTGGGAATGTTCTTCTTGAAGGAAGGAAAGACGGTTGTGGTTCTTACGAAGATTGATACCCATGGGAGACCGACAGTTGCATTTACGAGGATGCTTCCGGATTTCGAGTTCAAGCAGTGCTTGGACTTGATTTGCCTAGTTGATTGATGAGGCACGACGACGACGAGAGCAGGGGTTCCAAGGTTTTTAAGAAAATGTCAAGATTGTGATGAATTTGAATTAAGATGGAGATTGTTGAAATTGATTACAAATTCGGAGTTCGAGATCAAGACCAAAAGCCCAAGATTGAATACGTACAATGCACGTAGTGGGGATTTAAATTAATCATTAATTTAAATTCCAAACTTATTTCTAAGAATATCTCATGGAGATATAGAATTATCTCTAGGATTATCTCGATACATATTAAGAATTATCTTTAATATTTCAATCTTATCTCTAATAAGTCTGTTAGCCTATATATGTATATTGATTATAAAGCAAGGGCAATCCTTAAAAGGTTGTAATTGGATTAAATCCAAAATCAGCAGAGCCTTATTTAAAAGGACTGCGGCAGTTCAAGTAGAAGTCTGCGGTAGAAATTAAAAAAATCCACAAACCTTAGGCTGCGGCTTCAAAGCCGAGAAGAGAGGAAAGAGAGATTTTGTAGAGAGAGAAATTCTTGTATTTGGGCGGCGGCGTTATCATATAATACTTTCTTAATAGTGGAAGTTCTCGTCGTCGGATTGCAGAATTAAGTACAATTGCGCCGAACCTGGGTAAATCTTGTGTTTGCGTTGCTTGTTGTGTGCTTCTGATAATTTGTATTGTTTTGGTAGATTGTCCGGTTAATCTTTTTCAAGTAGTTTGTTTGTACGCGATCCTGATATATTATTTTTCCACTGCGATTTTTGGTGTGTTTTGCGACAATTTTATCCTAGAAAAAAGACAATTCAATCCACCTCAATGTAAATTTAATTAATATAACATATCTGATTTTCAACAGCATAGCAAATGTACATTTAACTTATTTACGATCTATCATTTGATGTAAAATACATGTGATTCTATGTGCTTGTTCATCAAATACAAAATTAGTGTCAGTCAGTACACAGATTATGAAATATTCGCAAATATCCCATCTTGGTCCATTCCTTCATGAAATTTGCTCATCCTCAAAGAAGTCGGATCTGTAAGCGCTGCCAAGGCTGCAACTAGACCAGCATTGCCGGCAATGCTGGGTTCTGTGTACTTGGGCTGATCTCTTTGATCAACGAACATGTCGTCTAGACTTGGGCCTGCTACCATTGCTCCAATTAGAATGTTGGGATTTGAGTCGTTTGATTCCTTCCATTTCTTGCCTTCGGAGCAATCATAATGCTTTCCGTCCCATGGGATGGATGCGCCTCTATGATGGACATGTTTCGGGTAATTGTCTCCAAACCCGACTAAATAGCTCATCTTCATAGGGTTGTCACCTAGTATGTAATTCACCTACATATATTCATGTGATTTTATTACTTTTTACCTAATGCTTTAATGGGGGAATTGGTCTTTCATGCAAAACCATTAATTTTGCACCCATTCAATGAAAGAAATATGAAAATCATATGCATTTTGTGTATCTATGTTTTAGATTGTAAAGATCACAAAGAACGGTGTTGATTGTTAAGTGTTAAATTAGTATATAGTTTAAACGGTTTGGAAAAAGTGATTTTTGACGGAATGCATGCTTGCCTGTGAATTGCCGAACTTTTTCAACAACTGTGGTGAAATTGAATCGGTTTTGCAACTCCCGCCCGGGACCTGCATGATGCTAAGATAGTCGCCGTAGAGTTTACTGAGGAAAGCAGCAGTTGCAGCAAACTGAAGTGTTGCATTGTTGTTTATTGGCGATGAGTAGAGCAATCCACCTACGCAAGATCAAGGCCAGAATCAAATTGCATTATGCACTAACTATACAGAATTAATTAGACATCTATTTAGGTAATGTGTGTTTCTAACATGAAAACTTTTTCCTCTGATAAACGTGGCATCGATATGAGGAGATGGGAAAATCGATGATTTTTATTATCTACTTGCACAATACTACTGTTTATTACCATCATTTTTCACTAATCCGTCTTGCAATTTTTTTTACAGTAAGTTGTCTTAACCTATTGTTTTAAAAGTAGTTTTTAATTAAATATCCTTATATGTGTATCACTTTAAGGAAGCTTATAATATAATATAAAAACTTAAAGGTACTAACTAAAAACCACTCAATGTTAAGGGTAGTTTAGTGAAATTATACAGTATATGAATATTTGGACTTACCTGGTGTCACAGTTCGTATCATACCCATCCATTTAGGCGGTGATAAATACGAACACATGATAGTATCAGTCATTTCTGAACATAACTTCAACGTTGATTCATAAGGATATCCAGGATCATGCAAATATCTTAACCTCGTCAACAAAATCTACACATCATTAATTTTAAGGCCATTAGAAAACCATAGGATTTCATCGTAATATTAAAATTGGGCAAAATTACAGTAAAATACTCTTAATTATCTCTATTTCAGTTAGCTACCTTAATTTTATTTTAATTACAGTGAGCTCCTCTAAAGTCTAAACTGCTACATTTAAAGGCATATTAGTGAAAAAATACCCTAAAAATGAAAGCCTAAGGTAGTTTACTCTAATAAAAAACTTAAGGTAGTAAACTGTAATAAACAGTTTTTTTTTATGGTTTTACTCACTGCATTTGCCGCAATCTTGTTGTTCCAATCAAAAACCCTGGTATCCAATGCATTATCCTTCAATGCGAGCTCAAATGTCTCTGTCGCATATTGAAGATGAGAATAATCTCCATTTGCGAAAAACAACCATGTCGATCCCCAAGCGAGTTCATCTAAATAGCTTGTAGAATTATAAAAGCCCCTTGCTTCACCTCCGCAGGCTTTGTTTGAAGAATAGGTGCCTTTGTTTGGGCTGTTCTTTGCTAGGTCGAATAAGGTTTTAGCAGTTTGAATGAGTTTTGTTGAATAGACTTTGTTTTGGTTGAAAACTAAAGATGCTGCAGCTAACGCTGCTGCGATTTCGCCGGAGAGATCAGAAGCGGCAGTACCGCACGTAGAGATCGGTCTCTCATAGGTCATGTCTTCGGGTCTTTGCCAGCATGTTATGTCGTTTTCGGTGTTGGCATTGTTGTTTGTGCTGCCAACCTATATAAAATAGAATATTTCATAATAGTATGAAATGAAAGGGTTGCAAAATACAACTTAGAATGACTCTATCCTTAACAAGTGCAAAAATGAAATTCTAACACTACCCATATAATTTTTAGGGCCATCGGGTTAAATAAATTCGAGTTTTTAGAGAAAATAAGTGGTAACCGCCAAAAAAATTCATTCGAAACAATTCTATCCTTGTATTATACCCCCCTCTAGTCGTCAAGTCCTTAAACCTGCCTGCGGTCATTCAAAAGAGGGCCATGATGATTCAACGGGACGAGAGGGAGGAGGACGGACACCTTATCACAGTACCGGTTGGCGGACCACTCCTGCCTGCGGTCTCCGAGGGCACTGACTAGCATGATTAGCCTATGGTTTATCTGGTTTTCATTGGGGGGGGGGGGATTATGTGACTGAGTTGTATTTTCCATTTCTTTTTTGTTGTTTTAGAATTCTGTAGTTTCGTTAAATTATCTTTTATTGAAACGCGGGAGCAAGGTTTTTTGCCTTTGTTTTAATTAAAAAAAGTCCTTAAACCTCAATAATTTAGAAAGAACTCTCTATCAGGGATACAACTTTAGAAGAAAGAAAAAACTGGAAAAAAGGATTTGACTTTAAAGAACAACACTTTGTAAAATATATATTTAATTTAAATACTTGGATTTCAAATTCTATTTTATTTAAATAGTTGAATTTCAAATCCAATCTTCAAAATACAATAAACAAAAATAAATTTTGACAAACAAAGAAAAGGTTAGCCACATGAGCAAAGATGATGATCACTCAAACTATCAATGCATTAGATCACACCAATTGTGTTCCTTGACTTGCTCCTGGGGAATCATAAGACATGAAAACCCCATGAACTTTTAGTAAACCACACAAAGAAAAGTTTGTGGTTGTTTATTGTGATTTTGAAACCACATGGTAGCTAAGTGAAATTACTAAACCTGAAACTATAGAATTTAGAGTACTTTCTGAATAATATAGAATTTAGAGTACTTTCTGAATAATTAACGGATTGTGTTAACGCTGTAAGGGTTGAAGAGATGAAGTATAGATTTTTAAAACATGGGTGGTTTCCTGCTTTACCTGAGAATATACCAAAGCCTGTTTGTTCTTTGAATCTGAAGGAACAAAGACCTTCAAAAGATAATCGCTTCCCCATTTAATAATGTCCATGATATGATCAAGCTGACCCATCGCCGCATATTTTTGGTGGTACTCAATCACGCTCCAACCCAACAAAGTGACTGTGTAAGCTGTCGAAAAGCTGAACTTGATGTTGTTGCCAGAATCATAGAAACCGCCGACAAGACTTGCATTGTTCTGGCTCGGATCGATGTCGTTCAAGGCCGAGTCTCCCCGAAACTTGATGGGATTGTTCTTCGGAAGAACTCCAGCTGCAATGGAAAGAGTTACATTTCAGTGAATTGATTTTCAGATGTTAGTTTTAATTTGTTAGTTGATATTTAAAACTGTTGGTTGGTATATTATTTGATAAACAGGGAAATGGGAGAATTAAAAAGGTCTAATTTGTCATATACAAAGGCATTGTCTTTTGGTGTAGGATTACCGTCGGCAATAGGTTTTGCCAACTAAAATTCCTGAAGCAAAAATGTGCGGGATAACCGTCGGCAATAGGTTCTGTAGATGGTAATTCTGCTGACAACAAATATCGCCGGTGGTAGGTCCATCTGCAATGCCTAATTGTTTTTTTTAAAACTTTTTCTTGACGAATATTCCATCCGGAATACCTTTCCCAAAGGAAATACTGAAATAGTATTACAGTGTATTCAACAGATTATTCCCGATGAATATAATAAAACCTTCTATCGGAAATGCCGCTGTTTTGCGCAGTGACTTAATTAAATAGCATATTACATTTTTGGGCATCGAAGAATGAAAGAGCATGCTGCAGTGCAAGAGGCAGCTTGCCAGAATTCCCAAGGTCGCCGTGCTTACGGGGCAACAACTCTACCAACAGAACCGCAACGACCATCACAAGAACCAATGCACTAGCGACATAAATAAACCTCTTGAAGTGTGCCTTATCAGTTATCGTAAGGTGGAAATTATAAGACCTTGAGTATTTAGATAAACTGTAATCATAAGAAGTCGAGCTCACAGGAACCAGCCCGAAGTCGATCTCTATCGAGCTCCATCTGCTAGCAGAGGGCAGCAGACGACCAGTCTCAGGGATCGCATGCACGAAAACCTCGGAGCTATCAGAGGACATCGTAACTGTTGAAAACGAAACTTTTGATGCTAATTTAGTGCCAGAAGAGGATAGAAGAAGAGAAAGAGCCCACGGAGAATTTTGTATGTAATGAGTAGGAGGTTACAAGAGTTTTCATGTGTTTGTTGTGATGATATAAGAGAATGAGTATCGATGGAATCTATGAGTCATTCGGTTGTTACAAGGCCTTTTTTGTTTCTCATGTAAGAAGTGACCATTTGGGAATGATTGGCTTGCAGGCATCAAGAGATCGAGTCAGAATGATCAAGAGTCCTATTTGCTGCATACAAGTTAGTAGTGAAAAGTTAATGCTAATATAAGAATTGGTGTGACATGAGCCTGAAAAGTTAGCATCAGCATGAGACAGAGAGAAAGAGATGGAAGGTTTGGACACAATTGGGATGAGAATGTTGGTGTTAGATTCCAAATTTAACACGGAAGGCCTGCACACCGATAGGGGAGCACAGATAGATGCTTGTTGGGGTTGTGTATCTTGTCCACAGAGCGTCCGATCGAGATCACAGGCAATGGGAATACATTTATCGGTGCGGGCTATCAACAGATGATGTTACAATTCGGTTTAGCATCTCATCACAGTCAACTTAGTTATGGAAAGTCTTGATTAGACCTGGGCTTTTCTGAATGTGATCTATCTATTGGTGTTAGCTATCAATAGACCGTAAATTGTTTTGGGTGCAAGGGGTGGGATTGAGCATGCATCTGATCAGAGTCAGGTAGGTTATGGTAAGTCTGGTTAGACTTGGGCTTGTGTGAATGGAATTTATTTGTCGGTGTGAGCCATCAACAGACGAGAAATAGGGAATGAACTCTTACGGATGTAAAGGGAGGGATTGCAAGGTTGCGCCTTCTAGCTGTAAGGCATGTGGAAGCCTTTCGAACCATGTTGTCAAGCCCTCTTCTTGAGCATTTCTCTTGATGGATGAAATAAGACATAAACTGCGCTAACATTGCTTCTTCCCATCACAATATCTCCGATCAATAGGTTTGGCTTCATTTTGGCTCCAATTTTTCTAATTAATTGATGATGATGCTCAGAAGTGGTATTTTCTAAGATCACGACACGTGGAGACTGATGTGTCCCATGGCTCACGGGAAGGGAGCGACAACGGTACATTGGAAGCACGCTCCGGTCTTTCAACCCGAGGATGTTTCCGACCTTCAGTGGCCGTCTAGACCACTCCTATGTCCGCCTTACAAACAGCCGTCGGCTCGCCTCCGAGCCTCTTGCACGATGGGCCTCCTCGGCTCACCCAGCTCGCCTCCGAGCTATCGAGGAACCAAGCCTGCTCGGTCTCCCGCTCGTTCTTGAGCCTCCCGCCGAGCTTATCTTTCTCGGTCTCACCGACCGACCCACAGCACCGATCACAGGCGTCTCCGCCACGGCTCCGCGAATCTCGCCAGACACGAGATATCCGCCGCCCATAATCCCGCATTTCACGCTATCACGATCTCCCATTATCTAGCATATCTTGTCATTGATGGGGAATCCCGCCTATCACGCGGGCGTAAGGTCAGGGGCGTAACGGCCGGCGTGAATCTTGCGCCCGCCTGCCCATGGCTGCCTCTATATAAATCTCTTTCTCAGACGACTCAGATAAGCCAATTGATCTCCAATAGGCCGTTACTCTGCCAAAATACCCCGTCTAACTTGATTGTCGGAGGGTCCTCGGTGGCACAACCATCCTGGGACTTCCTTGCAGGTAGCTCGGCCTCAATCACATAAAAACCCATTGAGATCCATATGCTTCAGGAGGCAACCCTTCAACTCAATCTCAGCCATCCATCAGCGCTCGCTGCAGATCAACGGAAGGTAACATCTGAAGGAGATCCAGAGTTCCATCAGATGACGCTGCCTGTGGGAAACTAACGAAAGTTCACCTTTCGATCTCAACTTCATGGTGAGCGATCACAGCGACGATCCAAGCACTAGCCGCCGCTTTCCCCACACCGGAGGCGCGGATGGATTCCCTCCTCCCCCGAACGCCATTCACGCCCTATCTGCTCGGATAGATCGGCTCGCGTCCGTTGTGGACACACTCGTCCATGTCTAAACAGCCAGGCAAGCTCCCCAGGTTGTCGCTCCCCCACCTCGGGACCGGGACCCCTACAGAGGGAGAGAAGACTCTGCCCGGGTCGGCACGACCGAACACCGCCTCGCTGTCTCCGGCGGCCGCGGATTCCCTGGGCCAACCAATTCAATGACTCGCTGGGTGCCGCACAGCTCAACACCGAGGTCTCTCGCAAGAGCACCTCGCCCCGAGGCCCATCGCGCCCCTGTCCCTCCTGAGGAGGTGTCGGGCAGCTCGCCTGCACCCAAGCATGACCGGCACCCCCTTCCTCGACGGGGTCGCACGGACGGGACTTACCACGGTAGCTCGAAGACGACCTCGCCAGGGGACCTAAGGAACCTCATCGAATGGAACCAGGATCGCGGCCAGGCGCAGGTCTCCGGCAGCAGAGGCCAAAAATCGAAGTATGCCGAATCGTCGGGATACCACGACCAACTCGAAAAGAAGATCGAAGGCATGCATCGGGAAATTCGTCCTTCAAGCGACGAGGCTAAATATGCCGCCGATTCGCTCATGAAGCCCTTCACCAAAGAGCTACTCGCCGTCCACGTCTCCTCCCGGAACAAGCCCCCGAAGGCCTCCCTCTTCGACGGAAAGTCCGACCCGAAAGACCATTTGGATGCGTTCACAGCCGGGATGAGTTTTCAGGACTGTTCCGACGCCGCACAATGCCACGCTTTCCCCGCCACTCTCATCCGATCTAGACGAGACTGGTTCCGAGGACTCGAGCCGCGCTCAATCTCTACGTTCAATGAGCTCTCCATCCAGTTCCTCGGTTATTTCGTCGGGAACAGACGGCAGAAGCGGACCGTTGATCATCTCTTTACCATAAAGAGCGGGGACAGAGAATCCTTCAAAGGATACGTCGCCCGCTTCTACAACGCCCTCCTTGAGGTCTCTGAGCACCGGGACAAGACGGTCATTACGACCCTTAAATCGGATCTTAGGCACAAGGAGTGGCTACGCTCCTTTGCAATAGCGCAACCTAAGACCATGGCCGAGGTAAAGGCCTGGACCGAATAAGAGATCCAGCTTGAGTCCGAGGTGAACGCTAACCTGCCCCGGACAGAGCAAGCCGATAAGAAGAAAAGAGCAAGCAGCTTCCCTGCTCAGTCCATCCTTAGCAGGCCACTCCATGCCCTCCTGCGCTAAGAATCAAAGCCCTCATCAAGAGGCCACCGAGCAGCTTCCCTGCTCGGTCCATCCTTGGCCGGTAATCTCTTATCCACGACACCAAGGATCAAAGCCCTCATCAAGAGGCCATCGAGCAGCTTCCCTGCTCGGTCCATTCTTAGCTGGTAATTTCTTACCCAACGACGTTAAGGATCAAAGCCCTCATCAAAAGGCCACCGAGCAGTAACCCTGCTCGGTCTATCCTTAGCAGGCCACTCCATGCCCTCCCGCGCTAAGGATCAAAGGCCCCATCAAGAGGCCACCGAGCAGCTTCCCTGCTCGGTCCATCCTTGGCTGGTAATCTCTTACCCATGACATCAAGGATCAAAGCTCTCATCAAGAGGCCACCGAGCAGCAATCCTGCTCGGTCCATCCTTAGCAGGCCACTCCATGCCCTCCCGCGCTAAGGATCAAAGCCCTTATCAAGTTGCTACTGAGCAGCTTCCCTGCTCGGTCCATCCTTGGCTGGTAATTGTTGGGGTAAAAATTTACACCCCGGTTGACCAAGTCAAAATCAAAGTCAACCCCCAAGCCAGGTGGGCCCAAGCCCAGGTCAAGTGGGCCAATGCCCGGAGCGAGCCCGAACATGAAGCGGCCGGCCTCCTCCCATGCCAAAATTTTGTTGTATTTCTTGTATTTTATGTTATGAATAAATGTAAGAAAATGGGCATAAAGCCAAATTTTTGTAAAGCCCATGGCTTATGTGTAAAAAAAATGACACATGAGCCATGGGATGGGCAAAATGCCATTTTGTAAAGCCCAAGGGGTTATATGTAAAGTGTATAGCCTGTAAAGGCAAGGATAATGAAAATATCCCAACAACTTTTCTCTCTCCAAAAGAACCAAGATCTGAGATCTTTCTCCTTCCTCAAGGTTCTAAAACCTTCTTCTTTCTTCTGAATTAAATCAAGAGTTTTACTCTTCTTTTTATAAAACTAAATAGTTTTCACCACAAAACCCACAAAGGGGAACTCAGATCTTCTATCAGATCTCAAAAAGAAGAGATTTTTAAAATCTCACATCTCTTGATTTTCAAGATCCTGCCAACAGAGGAGGAAGAAGGAGGCCCATCTCCGAAAACCCCATTTTTGGGAAGACCCAGGGCTCTAAAGAAGAACCCCTTTCATCAACTCCAAAACATCTTAGGAGTTTAACTCCACTCTAAATCCTCTTTTGGGATTTTAAATCCTATTTCTGGGGGCTAAAATCCCCTTTTCCTCGCCGGCGCCGAAGCGCCCGAGCGCCCCAAGCGCTCAAGCGCCCAGCGCCCACGTGCCAGACACATGGCGCGCTAGCGCTCGAGCGCCTAGCGCCCACATGCTGGACACGCTTAAGCGCACAGCGCTCAAGTGCACAGCGCCCACGTGTCGGACACGTGGTGCGCTAGCGCATAGCGCCCACGTGGTGCGCTAGCGCATAGCGCCCACGTGTCGGACACGTGGTACGCTAGCGCTTAAGCGCACAGCGTTCAAGTGCACAGCGCTCAAGCGCCGAGTGCTCGCGTGCTAGGCACGTGAGGTGCTGGCCCCACGCGTTCTTTGGGCGCTTTTCCCCTTTTTTATATATATATATGTATACATGTATATATATAGATACACACACACTCCACAACACCGTCCCCGTAAAAACTCTGCAGGGCCCCCGATACATCTAAAACCACTCCAAAACATAACACTGCACATTGAGTCCGCATGACCAGTTTAACCCGTTAATCGGAGGTTCCCTCGCCTCAAAGGCGAGGGGTAATTAACGGCAGCTTAGTCCGCGGCTGCCAGAGATTCGGATCCCCACAATCAATAAACCCCTGCCTACCCTAGGCAGGGGGAATATGTAGTACGCCTGACAAGCGCGCGCGTATTCCCATCTCAATGGGGTGATGAAAGACACTCTACAGATTCTGGCACGCCCGGTGGGACCAATCTCTCCTCCCATATTTCGGGTCGAACGTTCATGCGAACTCAATCAATATACATATCGATTGCCTATATTGAAATGATGTTTTCTTTTCATGCAGCAATCAACTTTCAACGACAATGTCTCCCAAGACGAATTCAGCTTCCAACGCGACCCCGATCTCGTACGTGGTCAAGATCAATGCTCGTGTGGTTCTCCCCGCAAGCTTCAGTCGACAGTGGGAGGAACTGCCTAGCCAGTTCGGTTCCGTCGTCATCTACCCTGCCGGAAGCGCTCATCTGGCAGAAATCCCGGCGAAATAGGTGGCCAAGCCGATCTCAAGGGGCAAGAGGCCGAATGTTGTGATCGCTAAGGCATCTCAACCGAAACTTAAGACGGTGTCTGAACGACTCTCTTGTGCTCCAGCTGGGGTCAAAACTTCTGGTACAAAGGGCAACATCAAACGTTGCGGACGAGCTCAGGTGATGACTCCAACAAATGCACGATCAGGCGTATCTCCAAAGTCCTCCATCGCCCGGTCTACGGTGGCTTCCCGAAGAGCCGGAGCCTACCAAGCGCTCAAATCAGAAAAGTTAAGGCAGAAGCGGCTCAGGTATCGAGCCAACAAGAAGGCCAGGACTCCGACCATGTAGAATCTTGTGAGGTTCCAAGAGCAGAGTCATCCTGCGACGACGGCTGAGTCGGCTATAAAAACCAGCAATTCCTTCGAACCTCTGAAGTGGGTTCAGAGAAATGTCATGACCGCCAGGATCAAGAAAACAGCAATCTGAACAATGCCACGAAGGGACGTGTCGCAGCCCCAACAGAAAAAGTATGACACCGTCTCTTCAAGAGTCTATTAGGCGCTCTGTGCCGCACGAAAGCAGCGGGGCAAACCCAGAAAAGAAGCGCCAGCACCATTCAAGAACCTGGTCAGGCCAGTCGCCTTCAATCGACTGCCCGCTACTGAAATAAGGGGGTCAAGACAGCGATCTGTGAAATCAGACGCCGATAATAAAAAGACGGCTGGATATATTATCCATACGGTCTATATGGCGGGCGGGCGCCCCAGCGACAACCTTCGCAGCAAAAGCAAGGATGGGGCCACCACATCTTAAGCCCAATCTGGCTTGAATGTGGTTGCCGCTTCCCAAGAACAGCCGCCTCCGCTGGATGAAGAAAACCCCCTCAATGAGGATGATAGGCAGAAAGACCCCTCGGTCCATGCAGAGTCAAGCTCGGACAGCGAGGAATAGTCGACTTTCAGCCCAGGACCGCGGAGCAAGAGCCGCTTCAAGAGCTTCGAAAACAGCTCAGGAGCAAAGATAAGGAGATGGCCAAGCTCTACTCGAAAATTGACGACCTAACGAACGTTGTGATGCAGCTTACGGCTCAAATTGCTCGAGCACCTCCCACTCAAGCATAAGTCGCTACTCATCAGCCGGGTGATGACAATCCGAAGCAGCCAATGCCTGTTCCTTTGGGTCCAAGACTGGTCGAGCCGCACGAAAGCCGGTCACATTCCGCTTCTGGGGACGCCTTGGCCCCAGATAGCACTATCCCGCTAACACAAGATTGGATAATGGATTTGGTTACCAGCAAAGTTAAAACATTGGTGGCCGAAGCTGAAGCTCAGAAAGAAATTGGCAGTAGTGGGCAGCCATATCCCGCACAGTACGATCTGATCGAGTTCCCGAGCGGCTACGTCATTTCTAAGTTCGGAAGATTCGACGGAACGGGAAATGCAAATCAGCACGTCGCCCACTTCAAAGCATCGTGCGGAAATACAGGGGGCAATGATGCGCTCCTTCTTCGTCAATTTGTCAACAGCCTGACCGGTGTCGCCTTTGACTGGTACGCGAGTATACCAGATGTGTCCGTTATTACCTTTGCGCAAATGGAATCTCTGTTTCGGTAAAGGTTTATGAGTGTCAGTGATAAAATCTCCATTGCCGACCTTGTGAGGACCAAACTGGGGAAAAATGAAAGCAACACCGACTTTATCGCCCGATGGCGTAATCTCACAGTCAAGTGTGAACCGCTGCTGGAGCAGGACCAGTCCGTCAGCCTTCTCATTGGGAACCTCAGCAATTGGATGGTCCCATTCTTGTGTACAGCAGGCCTCAAGACGTTTCAAGAGCTAACCAAGAAAGTACAAATGCTAGAACGCTCGAAGCAAGAGTCCACCCCGGACTCTCAAAAAGATAAGACTTGGAAAAGCAAGCGGGACGACAACCGTAGAAGCGGGAGTTCCAGCAGTACCAATGTCTTCAATGCGCCCGACAATGAAGAAAAGCGAAGGGCGGACGAATCCAAAACCAACCAGTCTCGAAAGCCAGTGCTGGGAGGAGAAGGGCCTTCCCAAGAGGAGAAAAAGAATAAGGTTTACTCTTTCAGGAGGGACAAGGTCCGCAAGATATTTAAAGTTGTCTTGAACAACGGCCTACAATTGCCAGAGTCGAAAAGACCTCAAGAAGCAAAAATGACCGACAATCCCCTGTATTGCCCGTACCACCGAGTAGTGAGCCATGCGATCGAGGATTGCTATATCTTCAAAGACTGGGTCGAGAAGCAGTACAAGGCTGGAGAGATCGAGCTGTCTAAAAGTGTGTTGGTGAACAATCAAGTTGCAACCACCAACTTTATACAGACAGAAGCTGAAGCTGTCAAGACCCGAAATTGGCACGTGACGGCCCTAATACTACGCAACGCCTAAAGACGTAACGCAGTAAAAGAAAGCCAAAACCCAGAAATCTAAACCATAAAAAGAAGATAAGAAAAGATAATAGCAGTTTTGAAACATTTGAAATCGCAACCCAAATTCTTTAAAAGTCCCACTTTCTATATTTAAAATTTTGGCAACACCCCTTTTATAAAAACTGGCCCAAAGGCGGAAAACAATCCACATCACAAATATACGACGCCGTAGCGAAGAAATAAAGACAATAGAGATAAAGCTGTATATAAGACAACAAAGCCACAATACATACAATATCGTCCTCACCAAGTCTCTAAGTCAACAATATAATAGTAGATGGAGAGTACAAGATACAACGAATGTACAATACAAAATACAGATAATCATCCAACCCACCTAAGCAAAATAGTATACTGTGAACCGATGCGGTATCTGTAGCAAAAGATGATAGCTGAATAGCCGAATAACCTGCCTCGACTACTCTGGGGAACACCCGACAATACCTGTGGCACAACGGGGGTGAGTTGCCAACTCGTGAATAGTAGATAACATATTCAGGTAATCGCAGGAATGGACGTACAGCATGAATCTAAGATATGCGATTACAGTAATAACATGTCATGTGAATGCAGAATAATGGAAAGTACACTAGCAGGTACAATCAATATGTGAAGCAATAGTAACATGATAGTAGTATGCAATAACCATGCAATAGGGATATGAGAATGCAAATATGCAGCAAACATGAAGGGTACACTAACAGGTACTCCTAATACATGGAACGGTGCATAAGTGAAAAGGTATGAGGTATGGAGTGAAATATATCATCCCATGGAATCCTGTCATCGTGGTAGGATCACAATCCATCAAGACACTCAAATCCCAATTCCTCAAATCAGCCCCCGCGTTGGGCTCTCACATCATATAAGTCTCACATCTCCTCAATGTACAATATCGAGTAATCTCCTATATCCTGAATGTACAAATCAATAATCCCATATGTATGTCCAATATCCAATCTCAATGAATCACCTAATATCCCAAATCAAATCTCAAGTAGAATTCTAACATCCTAAAGGTATATATATTTGCAGAAATAAATATGATGGGGTCAATACACATATATTAGCGTCCCATTCCATTAATATTGGTGTAAGGGTATATATAACAACGGCTAAATCCCCTGTTATATATACAAAGGTGTTTAAAGGAAATATCATGAAAACAATGTGCCAAGTATCGACACAGAAATCCTGATAGGTACGTATCATACGATATCCCGAAAGCACGAGTGCCTAGCTCTGACCTCGCCTCTCGACGTATGCATACGTGCATGACTCCCAACGGTATCTCCATGATCCCCGCCGAGTCATTAGTACTGTCACCGGTAGGTACTCGCCCGCCTCCAGGCTCAATCGACAAAGTCCATCGATCATCCTGCCGAGGGGAACCATACCGGGCCCCACCATGTACTCTCATACGGCATCCACACCTCATATGGAGTATATAATCAGAACCGATAAATCTCATGGTGGCTGCGCAAATATCATATCAAGGAAACCGGGTTTTTCAATGTATGCATAATTTCATGAACTCCCGCAGTTCCCAAATCCAGAAAACATCATGTAGAATCCAAATAACAAATGCGCAAATCCAGGAATAAATATATGCGATATATCTGAAATGCGAGCATATAAAGGAAAATATGTAGCTGAAACTAGATGTATGCGAAAGCAATAAGGTACAGCTAAGTATATGTGTCTACCTATAAATAAAAGATGTCGTATACCCCCTGGGTATAAGTAGAATATGTAGGATACCCTCCTGAGTATAAGTAAAATATGTGCAAGGTATACCTGTAGCCGTATTGCAAGGTGTATATGTACCTATCACTAATGGTATGATACACTATAGGTATACCGATAAGCTAGATGTCATGTGTGACAAGCAATATAGTATCTACAAGGGGTTTGTGTGTGACATGGCAATTATTGATGGTGTGTGTGTAGCATACAATCCGTACTCGTGCAACATGAACCGTCAATAATATGTGCAGTGTCCTACGGCTGCTAGTCACAGTATCATTATATCTAATAAATAGGGTAAGGCGCAATTCTAACAATGACGTAGAATATGCGACAAGTAATAGAATTCTAGCCCAGACGCATAACGCCATGCGGGCGATTCCCCTGTAGATGTTAAATCTACTCACCTACGCTCCACGCTAGGTGAATCCTACCATCTGCTCCCCCCTGTAGCAGTGTCCGCAGTCCCTACCTGCAAACCTGCAATTTAGACATGGAAATCATATATAAGCCAAATATCTTGCAAAATGCGACATCGAACCCAAACGAGAAACTCGCGTCGCGAACTAAACGCGCGTATGCACGATACGCTAAAACGTGTGTGTACGCGTCTAAAACTACCGCGACACGCCGCGACACGCTGGATCGCAGAACCCACTCACGTATCGCGCGTATCGCGCAAAGACAACGGACATGAAAAACGATATTAGATCCCAGATTTTCCTACAGGTCAAATTTTACAAAACTATACATGCCAAAGCACTAGACAACACTGCAGAGTACACTACACAAAACCCCAAGACCCCACCCCTCTTCCTGGCCGCAAATTGCGGCCAGATTGATTAAATCGGCGGCCATAATTGGGAGTGGAGGGTTCGTATTCTGGTTGTGGTATCTATACCTAGTGTACATGCTCCAGTTTGCTCAATTTTGTCCTGAAGGGTCTGGGTCAATAGCAGATCACAGAATGTCACAATGTCGCATTAAAACACCAATTTTGCACCAAGATCAAACCCTATGGTATTTTAGTGAAATCTGGGAAATTTCTCAGTTGAGGTGACCCTAATAACACTAAATAAACTAGGTTAACTAACACAATCATTGCTTAGACAACATTCTACATAAATCACCTTAATTAGCACTAAACTCATAATTAACACAACCCGACACAAATTACACACAAGCTAAGCAAATAGGAAATTGGGTTAAGGAAATATACCCTATAGGATCCTAGAAAGCAGGTGAAGAAGTGTATGGAGGAGGAAGAGCTGCTGCAAGTGCTGGGGCTGCTGTTGCTACAGCTGCTGATGCTGCCATTGCTGATGTTGATGTTGCATGAGCTGCTGCTGATGCTGCTGCCTGCTCGAGCTGCTGCTGTTGGTGTTGTCTCGAGCTGCTGCTGCTAGCTATTGCTGTTGCTTCAGCTACCGCTGTTGCTTCTTCTGGTGCTGCTGTTGTTTTTGTTGTTGTTGCAGTTATTGCTGATGTTGTTGTTGCTGCTGCTGCTGCTGCTTGCTGCTGCTGCTGAGGCTGCTGCTTTAGCTGAAGATGAGTGTGTGTGTGAGAATGAGAGAAATGAGAGAACAAAGGGAGAAATGAGAGAATAATCAAAGACCCCTCCCATTCTCACTCTCTCTCTTCATTAAATGGGCATGGCACAAACCATGTAGCCCCATGCCCATCTCTCTCTCTCAAGTCAACCTTTCAAACCATTTCAAAATCCCTTTTTTATTTTCATTTTATTCTAAAAACAACCATACCCAAAACACTTAAATAAATTATAAAACTAGATTAGGGAAAATGGTTGGCTCACCATGTTGCTAATCATGGTTAACCTCCAAATTAGCACCCTGGTTAACATGCACAAGTGTGTGCAAGCCTAGGAAAAATCTAATAAAATATTCATTAAATAGGATAAAATAATTGAAAACCAATTTGGTAAACTTTTTATTAAAAACCATATATTAAAATATAATTAGCCACAAAACATATTCTAAGGTGTTACAGAAGCCTTCTGGGAGCAGACAGCCGAACCCGCTGCCCTGAGAAATGAAACGGACTCACTGCGGCCTCCGTGGAGTACGCACATATCTAATAAGACGAAGAAGATGATAAAACTACTTCGAAAAGAGCCCAGGACGGAATGGGGAGGGCAGAAGAAGCCTACCTTTCCAGCTGCCAATTCGGCTCCATCAGGCTCAAAATCCAAAAAGCTCAAGAAGAAGAGAAGTGCAGCTCGACGCGGAAAAGAGTCTGCAGGGAGATCGACAATTCAAAAATATATTGATTCCCTCGAAGACTATGAACAAAAGGAAAGAACTCTAATTCAATTGAAAGAGTTCTTCCCTGTAGAAGCAGCGGAGATTTTGGAGGAGTTGGAAGAAGACTCCAATGAAGAGATCCCTATAGTGACCTACTACGCCGTCCATCTGGGCAGCGACTCTGAAGAAGAGCTCTGTTTTCCCGAAGAGGACGAGGAGCTCGCCACAAAGGCCAACCGAATCCAGCTCAGAAGCGGCAGGGCTCTACCGCCAAATCAGGGCAACACCCCAAAAGGGAAAGAAAAACAAGTCGCTAATGAAGAAGATGGCAGAGAACTTGCTCATGAAGATTCGAGTCCTTCCCTAGTAGACTATAATATCTTGGCCCATCTCCGAAAGCTTCCGTCTCTCCTTAGCATCTACGATGCCTTGGTTCTATCTCAAGAGCTTAGAGATGTTCTCATTCATGCTCTACAAAACCCTGAGTGGTATCAGGCTCGCTTTGCGGAAATTAATATGAAAGAAGCCCAGTATGCTCTGCATGCCGCCGCAGTCACGTTTAAGGATGAAGACTGCTACTGGGAACGGCTGAGCATAATCGGCCGCTTTACGTGACCGGGTACAGCGACGGAGATCGGATTAATCGCATATTGATTGATCCGGGGTCCTCAGTAAACACCATGAACTTGCGGACACTGAAGAGTTTGTCAATGGACGTCCGACATCTGTCAAGGGAAAGGATTGTCATTCAAGGCTTCAATCAAAACTGCCAGCAAGTTCCGGGGTCTATAGTTTTGCCAATCAAATTCGGGGATCTACAAATTGAAGCAAAGATATACGTGATCGACGCCGAAAAGTCTTATAAGATTCTCTTGGGACGGCCGTGGCTTCACGATTACGGCATCGTTCCATCAACTCTCCATCAATGCATGAAGTATACTAAAAATGGCGAAGAAAGACGCATTGACGGAGACATCCAGCCGTTCGGTGTGCATGAAGTCCGATATGAAGATTCTCGGTACTTTATGAACCTCCAAAGCGCTGAGCCACGGCTGACCAAAGACAGAACAGCCCCGAGACTCAATAGTAAATCTGCGCCGGCTGTCACTTTCAAAAGCAAAAACGCCCAAGTCCGCCCGCATTTCGGTAGCGACACTGATGAGTCCGACGCTGGAAGTCCGTCCTTCCGTAGAACTCGTCCTCGTTTCGGTAGCGATACGGACGAATCTGATGCTGAAAGCCCATCTAGCAGCAAAATCCGCCATCATCTGGGCAGCGACACTGAAGAGTCGGAAGAAGAGGACCTGCCTTGCAATAGC